>JALMGA010000006.1:87397947-88607947 GCA_023333525.1 Aspidoscelis tigris stejnegeri | reverse complement strand
GAAAAAAGAATGAAGACGAACCAGTTCCTCTATGTCATAATATTGCCACATTCATGACCTTCCTGCTGTTTCTCGTCACAGTTGTAATGCTAGCTTTGTGTAAGTTTCACTTCCTCTGCCAAGGACAAGCCTTCCAAATTCCCCCGGGTGGCTTTAATTCAGAGTGAAGAAGGAGGATTCTGTTTTCCCTTCACTGGGCACGGGCACAAATATTTTTTCATGTATAATTCAAATCAAATGTGATGAAATTCGCATTCGTTCCAAGAGAGCCACTTCAAATGTGGTAGGGTTGAAATCTGATATGACTGTTCTTTGAATGCTATTCGCACCTATGAATCCCCTATGAATCTGCTCTGAACACATCACATCAGCTCTGAATGTGCTTTGAATCCACACTGTATCCACAGCAGATGTGACTGGGCAGCCACTTTCCCTCCTCCCCACATTCACTAATATAACAAAGCTTCGAACGAATGTATAGAAGCATTTGCTTCGCATTACAATGTAGCCAACAGTCGAATTCAACCTTGAATGTATTAATTTGATTGAATTATGAGTGTGGCACATATTCATGCACAGCCTTACTCTCCACTAAGACTCTTCTTGATGTTGCATTAGATTTGTGTCCCCCCGGGTGTGAGCTGGACGCTGATTTTGGGAAGGGACTGTCCCATGTTCTATTGCAAGGGGGAATTGTCACAATGATAGATCTGAATAAAGCATTTTTAAAAACATAAGAGAAACCCTGCTGGATCAGGCCACAGCCCATCTAGTCCATGAGAACCTCAGAGGAGCCCTGCTGGATCAGGCCGCAGCCCACCTAGTCCATAAGAACCTCAGAGGAGCCCTGCTGGATCAGGCCACAGCCCATCTAGTCCATAAGAACTTCAGAGGAGCCCTGCTGGATAAGGCCACAGCCCATCTAGTCCATAAGAACCTAAGGGGAGCCCTGCTGGATCAGGTCACAGCCCATCTAGTCCATAAGAACCTCAGAGGAGCCCTGCTGGATCAGGCCACAGCCCATCTAGTCCATAAGAACTTCAGAGGAGCCCTGCTGGATCAGGTCACAGCCCATCTAGAACCTAAGGGGAGCCCTGCTGGATCAGGCCACAGCCCACCTACTCCATAAGAACCTCAGAGGAGCCCTGCTGGATCAGGCCACAGCCCATCTAGTCCATAAGAACTTCAGAGGAGCCCTGCTGGATCAGGCCACAGCCCATCTAGTGCATAAGAACCTAAGAGGAGCCCTGCTGGATCAGGCCACAGCCCATCTAGTCCAGCATCCTGTCACACACTGCACCTCACTGCACCAGCAATGCACTGTCCAAAACCCTGGCACTGTTTCTGGTTCTCGAAACAAAACGTGTTCCCCAGTGCTGATGTTTTCCTTGAAGCTCTTTTTCTGCATGCAGGAAACAGCCACGGTGGTCATGCATTTCTCTGTCCTCTGCAAAATGGGCAGCCGGGGGGGGGGGATCTGGTAAGTCTGCATGGGGAGGAGGAGGAGTAAGGAAAGCAGTCAGAGTTTTCCAAGAGCTGTGTTGCTGTAGCACTTGAAGGCACATTTAAGGTGGAACGGGTGCAAGTTGAATGCACAATGGTGTGGACCCTGCACTGTTTCAGAGCAGGTCAGTGTTCTGAGGGGACCGTGAATAGCGATCCCTGTATCCTCACTGCCCCATCATGGCCAATAAAGGCACCATGTAGATCCTACCCCAGATATGTAGTTGAACCCACAGGACTACAGGACTTTTTACTGAGTCATTGAAGGACCAATCTTACAAAGTGACCCAAAGAATTTCCTCTCCTCCTGCTGTCCTTTTTCAGGAGTTCCGATCTGCCCATGGTAGCTTCCAAACGTGGCCCCTTTGTCATGGCAGGAAGGGGTGAGTTACCACTGTCTAAGTAACTTTACACAGAGACGGTTATTTTATGCTACAGCGGCTGTAGGAACAGGTATAATGCAACGTCACAAATTCAGACCCATTGCTGGTTCTCACGGTGGCCAATCAACTGCTTATAGGTAGGGATGTGCATGAATATTTGTGCTATTTGGAATTTGTACAAATGGATACAAATTCTGACATTTGTTGGCAAATCATATTATCCGATATTCGTCAAAGCTTCAGTTGAAGCTTTGGTGAGGACAAGACACCCCTGGGCCCTCCTGTCCCGTTCCCCCCCCCCCCGTGCCCATGGCCTCCCCTTTGTGGCCTCCTATCGCCCCACTTATCTTTTGTTCCACCATGACCACGCACATTTTCCCTAAGCTCTTCCGGGTCATCATTACAGCACACAATCACCAAAGAGCACCAGAATAGACCCGGGGATGCCACCACGTTCTCCCATTCCCTTCCAGCGCTCTCCCCTGCATTCAGGGGGGAGGAATCTGATTGAAACGGAATATTCCCACATTGGATTTGTGTTGAATCCAATGTGGGAAATTGGCTTCATGCACAACCCTACTTAAGGTATTCCCCAGGAGGATCGCGAGGACAAAGTTTGCTTTGATCAACCTTCTCCCGTCTCTGACTAAGAAAGCATCACCATCTTTCCTTTTCTTTCAACTCTCCATTAGGTGTTCAAGAATGGGAATATAAGATTCTGATTCAAACTGCAGTGAAACAGTGTAGAGATTTTGCTTTCCTTAAAGATTCAAAGGCATACAAAATGAGTGGTGAGTGACAGAATTGTGCTTTCTCTCTACCCAGCTTTCCCCAGAGTAAATCCTCTAGAATTGAGCAGCCAAGTTTGTGACCCTCCCGATGTTCCTGAAGAGCAACTTTGCTTGTGCTGCTCCTCCCACGGCTGCCTATGAACTTCTCCCAGCAGGGACCAGTAGAGACGGAGGCATGCCTTCCTGTGGCACTGGCAAGGTTGGGGGAAGAGATGATGTCTGAGAAGCAGAGGTCCCTCTGAAAACGGGCCCTCTGAAAGGCAACTAAAATGATTAAGAGGCTGCATGGACTTTCAAAATAAGGGCACAATCCAGGTTCTAGAATCCTGTCTAGAACTGAACATGGTCTGGAGCAGTGGCCCTTAATCAGATTAAGGTTCAGACAGTGCCCAGTCTGGGTCTTGCTATCTGCATGTTAATACAGATCAAGGAGTCACAGCTCCGTTCCCCCACTGGTCTGGCTTGATTAGACTGAGTCTGATCCAGATTACAGAAGATCTTAATCCAGCAGTATGTACGTATGTACATATGTACGTATGTATGTATGCACGTATGCCCCACCTTTTTCCCAAAGAGGGACTCAAGATGGCGTACAAGATTAGATAATGATACAATGGTATACAAAATTTTATAACTACCCATATATATATATACAAGTAAAATAATCTCAGATTTTAAAATATTAAAACGGAATAAATATATATATATATATAAAAAGGAAACAACTAAGAATCAACTATTAGGTTAAAAGATCTTCTGGGATAAAATTGTTTTCATCTGCCTATGGAAGGCAGGAAGAGATGGGGCCATTCCCGTCCTCCATGGGGATGGAGTTCCAAAGTTGTCAGGTATGATACATTTGGTAGAATCAGAGATGAACTTATTTGATTCACTTATCATTATGAATTTACAAAATTGTTAATACAGAGCTGTCCATGTACAACATCCCATCGAAGATGGCATGGAATTGAAAATATTCAACCTCACAGCTCTGGAGTTGTCAGAGAAAGTAGGTTTGGGTGGGTCGGTGTAAAGTATATGTAAGAGCTTGTGCAAGGCAAAACATGGCCTTCTCAACAGTTGGACTCTCTTTCCCATCTGGCCCCAGCAATGCCATCATACAGTCTATCGGTGCCCTACTATTTCTGCCCTTCCCTTGCATTCTGCCAAGCTAAAACGTAGCAGAAAACCTTGATGAGGGCACAATTGATTGTTGCTTTGCCGATCAAGCTTATATATTCATCTTCCATTACCTGCCCACTTCCTCCTTTCTTTGGCAACTACAGAGAAACAAGGGGTGCCCCCAGACAGATGTAGCAATAAAGCAGCATTCCAGAGAAAGTCCAAAGTAAAAAGCTGCTTACTTTGCAGTTCCCCTGCTTCTATGGTGGGACGCTTGATCATCAAATGACTGGTCACATGTTCACTGGCAGTGACTCTAAAGTTAATACACCAGACTATGGAAGTGTGCGGATCAGACTTCGCTATGGTCCTCTACATGATGGGGCAATCCTTTTGATGGTGCTCCAGGAAGTGCTGTCAGATGTGGGACCACTCCAAAACAGGCCAGGCATGGCTTTTGTGGGCTCTTCAGAGGCAGGTAGCAGCAGGGGACAGAGGGGGAAATGCCATCTGTCACAGCTTGGGATGGGTTGTGTATCCAAGGACAAGGGCAGCCTTTATCTTGATTATCTACTATTTTCAGCTATCTACTTCAACTCACCCTTTCCTTCTCAGTAACAACTTTCAATTGACCAACTGTCAACTCACATTTAATCAGTACCATTTAATCACCCACCAAAGGGACCAGGGCCCTGATCCAGAGCATAGGAATGCACAGAAGCATCCATCCATCCATCCATCCATCCATCCATCCATCCATCCATCCATCCATCCATCCATCCATCCATCCACCCACCCACCCGCCCAGGATGGATCACAATAAAGAGGTAGAAACCCTCAATCAGTCCAAAACGAACTTAAAATATAAATGTTCCACAAACGCTGTAATAGGTTTGAACCACCATCATATTTTGGAATGTTGCCACCTCTCGTGGGGAACACTGGAGAAGGCCAGGGTTGGGCTTTCAGCCTGAAGTGTCCCTCACTGGCAGCTGCTGAATACAAGCAATTTATTTGGTTTTGCTCCACTAGACAGGATAGGAATGATGAAAGGATGGCTATGAAATAGGTGGATTTCACCACTATCCCAGGTTCTGAATTTTTAAGTTTATTGTTACTATCAGTATTGTCATTAATGTTATTATTGCATTTCTATTCGTATTCGTATGCAAAAACTGGTTTGTAGGAAAAACTGGTTCACAGCAAGGCAAAAACAACTGGAGTTTCAAGAATATGCAATTCAACACACAAGAATTCCAAATGTACATTATAAAATACGCAATAACCTAATACTAAGCTATAATATACACAATACAATGAAATACAGTTGTATGGCATGCATTGCAAGAGAAAAATAATAAAGAATAACAAAGCAAATAAGATTGTAACAGGAGCCCTGCTGGATCAGGCCACAGCCCATCTAGTACAGCATCCTGTCCCACAGAGTGGCTCACCAACTGCTTAAGGGCAACTTGAAGGAGGAGGAGGAGGAGCTGGTTTTTCTATACCCTTCACCTGGTCTTGACTCCCTGCAAATGGCCTTTAGAGGCCTCCTGCATGCCCATCCAACCTGACGGCAATACCTGGGCACCCATCTAATACCGATTGATACTTCTGTCCTCCGTGAATTTGTCCATTCCTTTCTTAAAACTATCTAGGCTGCTTGCTGTCACCAAACCTTCTGGCAGAAAATTCCATAGACCAATGACCCTTTGAGTGAAGAAATACTTCCCCTTCCCTGACCTGATTCTCCTGTCCATCAGCTTCACAGATGTCCCCCTGGCTCTAGTGTCATGTGATAGGGAAAATAATTTGTCTACATTCACATTTTCACCATCATAACTGATTTTATATACTTCAGTCATGTCCCCTCTTAAATGCTGTCTTTCAAGGCTGAAGGCACCTAGACGCTCTTTTCTACATCCTTTCAGGATCCCCTACTGGAATGAATCACGTTCCAAAATGAAACAACAGGTCAGCTTGGGTTCTACATCTTTTTTGAAATATTCAAATGCTCACTTGATGGCACTCCGGTGGTGCCCATTTCTACAGCCTGGGTGCTATGCCCCCAACTTTTGGCATCCCATGTTTTCCACCCTCCTCTGCTTCACAGCTAGACCATCCCAGGCCTTTCAGGACCTTGTCCATGGAAGCATCACCATACCACCTGAGGGACACTTAAAAATATTATCTTTGCAACCATATTTCTTACTAAAAAGCTAAGGTAGGACCTGATGTAGCTGGGGCCTCAGCAAGTGTCTTCCCCAGGGTCTGCAGTTCCTGAAATCCATGCATGTTCTCATCTGCCTAGACATTTTATGACCTGTGGAAATTTAGATGCTGACTTGAACTGGTGGAAATCTTTCAGGTGTCTCAGTACTGAGGATATGTCAGGAGTCAGCTGAAGAATTAGCAGTGTGGGAGAAGAAAAACAGAGACATGGAACTTGAGATAAGTAAGTTATATAGGAAGTAGAACCACGAGGCAATTTTTTTTGAATGTTTGGGGAAAACCTTCATGAAATTGGCATGTGAACACCTTCCCCTTGCTCTATAGTACTTGGAAATTCAATTAGCTTACTTAGTCATCTTTCTGCTTAAAAGGTTTTTGTGGCTTTGGGTGCTAGTCATGCAATGATCTGGCCCAGGGGGTCTAAACAAGGTAGGGTTTGGAACCCAAAAGTGTACAAGCTTGGGAACTTTCCTAGTCTTGGAGCTCTTGGGGGACCTATTTCAGTGGCACAATAAGGCTCACAACCAAAATGGATCCCCCCAATAAACTGGAACATGGAGGCATGCCTTCTCTATGTCTCAATGGGTGCTTCCACTACTCTCAAACATCTGGATCATCAATATCTGGATGTTTGAGATGGGGTCTTCCCAGACATCCAGATCTTGAGGATTGGGAGGTTCAGGAGACCGCTTGCTTCCACACAGGGCCTCTAGCACCCATTTGGAATGGGTACTTAGAAAGGTGCTGTGCAGAAGCACAGCAAGCCTTCTGTGGCCCGGATAAGGCCACAGGAGGACATGCTGCTGCCGCCTCTGCCCCTCAGGGGCATGGTGACGGCAGCACAGCCACCTCTGCCACACCCCCGAGGTGACGCCTGCTCCGCCGTAACCTGTAGCAGTGGAGGCAGTGGGGGTGTGTGTCGTGTACTACAACACCATCTCCCCCTCAGCCCTGATGGCCCAGCAAAGCAGCTATCATCAGGGGAGGGGGTGTGGCGCCATGACTGTGATCTCCACCTCCGTCATGCCCCCTGTCCCAATGATGGCTCCAGGCCATCAGGGCAAAGAGGGGGTGCGGATGGCAGCTACCTCTTTCCCCTGCCGCCACCTCCTTCTCCTCCCCAGCAGCGAAGCAGCTGCTAGGGACAGGGGGAACCTAGCAGTGGCCGAGGTGACTCTGCCTTCTCAAGATCCCCACCCCCAGGGGATGGGACACAAGAGGCAGCAGTGGCACCGGGCGAAGCAGCCTCGGGGGGGCTGGCGGCAGCAGTGACAACAGCAGCCTCCTTCACCCCACGGCTGCTCGGTCGCTGTGGTTGCTGCCACCGCCACTTCCTGCTGCTTCTCCTCCTCTCCAGCGATCGGGCGTCCGTGACAGGTGAAGGTGACAGCAAGCTCCTGCCACCACCTGCCATGGAAAGGAGCAGGCTTTCTGCCCCCGTCTCCCCCTTGCTGCGTTGGGAATGGGGTGACAACACACGATCATCACCCACCACCACCACTCCGGACTGTGCTGGAGTCCTCTGACAACTGCGGAGGCCATGCAGGCCTCCGTAGTCCTCAGTGGCCAGGCAGAGCTTGCGCCACCTGCGGGGGCAGCTCTGCTCCTGCCAGGCCCATCCGTAAGACCCCATCTGCACAGTAAGGCCGTTTCCACATGCTCAAAAAGTTGTGAGGCGATTGTGAGGTTGCCTCAGGAGTGTCCACACACAAAACCCCAATATGTAGCACACTGGGGTAAATACGTGTTTAAAAAAACCCAATTCGCAAGTGTTCTGCATGTGAAATAGGGGCTTAACACATATTGCCCAGGGGCCACGCAGATGCTCCAGGGGTTACAGTTTTTAAACTGAGCGGCGGAGCCAAGAAAGGCTCTCCCGTCTCTGTTTAAAAACCTTTCCCCTGCTATTTTCAGCCTCTCTACCTCCTGTCAGTTGCCCAGCTGGGTGCACCAGTTGCCCAGCTGAAAGCCTTCCTTAAAGCCATCTAGACTGGTAGCTGTCACCACCTCTTCTGGCAGCAAACTCCATAAACTGATGACCCTCTGGGTGAAGAAATACTTCCCCTTGTTGGATCCGACTTTCCTGCCCATCAGCTTCATAGATGCCCCCTGGTTCTAGTATTGTGCGATAGAGAAAAGAAATTTTCTCTTTCCACCCTTTCTATACCATGCATAATTTTACATACTTCAATCAGGTCCCCTCTTAAATGTGTCTCTCCAGACTGAAGAGGCCTAGACGTTGCAGCCTGATTTCCTAAGGGATTTTGTTCCAGACCCTTAATCATTCTGGGTGCCCTTCTCTGCACCTTCTCTAGTTCCACAATATCCATTTTGAGGTGTGGTGACCAGAATTGTACACAATATTCCAAATGTGACCTCACTATAGATTTATAAAGAGGCAAAATGACACTTGCTGACTTATTTTCTATTCCCTTCCTAATTATTCCCAGCATTGAATTAGTTTTTTGTTTTTGTTTTTTGCTGCTGCCGTGTGCTGGATTGACACCTTCTTTTTTAAAATTAATTTTAATTTAAAAAATACACTCAACAATGGTACAAATATTTAGAAACTTCATACTTAACAGATTGACAACTTCATTGAACTGTCCACCGAAACCCCGAGATCCCTTTGCTGGTGTGTTGCAAAAAGCTCAGACCCTATCAGTTTATAGACATAATTTGGATGTTTGGCTCTGATGTGCATTACTTTGCACTTCTTAAGAATAAAGCACATTTGCCACTTGGTTGTCCACTCACCCAATGCCAAGAGACCCTCTGGAGCTCTTGGCCATCTCTTTTGGTTTTTACTGCCCTAAATAATTTAGTATCATCAAGTTTAGTAACTTTGCTATTTTACTATGTACCCCTTCTTCTAGATCATTGATGAATAAATTGAAAAGCATTGGTCCCAATACTGAGCCTTGAGGGACCCCACTTTTTACCTCTTTCCACTCTGAGAATTGCCCATTTATTACTACTCTCTGCTTCCTAACCTTAAGCCAGTCACAAATCCAGGACAGAAACTGTCATTTTATTCCATGACTGATGAGTTTACTCAGTAGCCTTTGATGTGGGACTTTGTCAAAAGCCTTCTGGAAGTCCAGGTAGACAATGTCCACTAGTTCGCCTTTATCTACTTGTTTCTTGACAGTCTCAAAGAATTCCAACAAGTTTGTAAGGCATGATTTACCTTTGCAGAAGCCATGCTGTCTTTTGCTCAGCAATGCTTGTTCCTCCATGTGCACACTAATTTTGTCTTTAATGATGGTTTCCATCATCTTACATGGAACTGACATTAAGCTAACTGGTCTGTAATTGCCTGGATCACCCCTGGATCCTTTTTTGAAGATTGGTGTCACATTTGCTACCCTCCAGTCCTCAGGTACAGAGCCTGATGTTAGGAAAATATTATATATTTTTGCTAGAAGGTCGGCAATTTCACATTTGAGTTCCTTAAGGACTCTTGGATGAATACCATCTGCTCCCGGATTATTAAGACATGCAAGGACCTCCTCCTTGGTTATCTCTGTCCTGTTTAATTCTTCACAGAATCAAGGCTCTGTGTGGACAAAGAAAAGGTGAGGGAACACCTAGCTAACATAGATGAATTCAAGTCCCCAGGGCCAAATGAATTCCATCCTAAAGTATTGAAGGAATTAGTAGATATAATCACAGAACAGCTCTTTGTGATCTTTGAAAATTTCTAGAGAACAGGTGAAGTTCCAGAAGATTGGAGAAGGGCAAATCTTGTTTCCATCTTCAAAAAAGGGAAGAAAGTCAGCCCAGGTAACTACAGGCCTCTGAGCCTGACCTCAATATCAGGCAAGATCCTTCAACAAATCATTAAACAACATGTGTGCAAGCACTTAGATGGGAATGTAGTAATTAACCAGAGGCAACATGGATTTGTAACAAACAAGTCATGCAAAATGTCAGAATATAGATCAAGTCTTTGAACAACATCAATTAAATTGGTTAGAAAAAAGAACTTTAATTCAAACACTGACATCTCCTGCACTTACTCAGATAATAGGCAAACCACTTACTCCTATAGAACAAATTATAAAGGATACTAACAAATCATTTAAAGGTCTAACGTCAAAAGTTTATAAACTATTAACGGACACACATACTTCATTAGACCATATTAAATCCCTATGGGAAACGGACCTAGCAGTGAACATACCAGAAGAAGACTGGGACAGAATAACAAATAATAAGCAGATAGATTAAGGAAACACACTCAAAACTAATATATAGGTGGTACTTAACACCAGTCCATATTGCAAGAATAACAAGATCTCACACGACACAGTGCTGGAGAGGATGTAACGACACTCCTACGTATTTCCATATGGTATGGGAATGCTCGCCCTTGCAGATATTCAGAAGGTCAGTACAACAAGAAATAGCAACAATAACTGGTATGACCCTCCCTCTAGATCCACAGATCTATCTATTGCAAAACCTTAATACAATTCAAACTTCTTCTGACCTTAAAACTCTCTTGCATTTCATGATTCATGCAACAAACATAACAATAGCTAAACAATGGAAGGAAGCACAAGCACTGAATATAAGAGAATGGTATGCACAACTTTGGGATATTGCAATGAATGAGTTTGTGACTATCTTAAAAAACAAGATGTTGGGGGAAGGACGACAAGAGGTGTGGAAGAAAGTCTGGATTCCTTTTATCAGGGCTGTGCAAAACAATAACAACATCAGCATACCTGACGAAGCTCATTTCTTGAGAATTGTAAACTAAAATTGTACTGTAACAAACACATCCATGTCCTGGGAGGAAGAGGGAGGGAAGAAGGGGAGGGTGAAGGGTGGGTTGAAAAATGTAAAAGTATAATCTCTTTAAGTGTATTGACTTATTATTTTTTAAAAAAACAAATATATAAAAAAAGTAACAAACAAGTCATGCCAGAGTAATCTAATATCCTTTTATGACAAAATCACTGGATGGGTTGATCAGGGAAATACTGTAGACATAGTGTATCTTGCCTTCAGCAAAGCATTTGACAAAGTGTCCCATACCATACTTATTGGAAAAAAAAACTGATCAAATATGGGATAGACAGGACAACTGTTAGGTGGATTTGTAACTGGGTTAGTGATCGTACCCAAAGAGTGGCAATAAATGGCTTCACATCTAATTGAATGAATGTTTCAAGTGGAGTTCCACAGGGGTCTGTCTTGGGTCTACCGCTATTCAACGTTTTTATAAATTATCTGGATGAAGGAGTCAAACGGATGATAATCATATTTGCAGATGACACAAAGCTAGGAGAGGTTGCTAACACTAGGGAAGATTCAAAAAGATCTACAAAAGTTGAGCTTGAACAGTGGGCTGAAACTAATAGGATGATATTTATAGGGACAAAGTCAGAGTCCTACATCTTGGTAAGAAAAATGGTAAAAATGAATACAGAATTGGAGGAATTAGGCTGAGTAGTAACACAAGTGAAAAGGATCTGGGTGTCCTGGTTGATCACAGGATGAACATGAGTCAAAAATGTGATGCAGCTGCAAAAAAGGCAAACGTCATCCTAGGATGCATCAAGAGGAGCGTAGAGTCCAGAAGACGAGAAGTAATTATTCCTCTTTACTCTACCTTGTTCGGACCTCATCTAGTATCCTGTGTCCAGTTCTGGGCGTCCCAGTTCAAAAAAGACATTGACAAACTAGAGCAAGTCCAAAGGGCTACCAAAATGGTTAGTGGTCTAAAAACCATGTCCTACAAGGAAAGCTTGAAGGATCTAGGAAAGTTTAGCTGCAGAAGTGAAGACTGAGAGGAGACATGGCCATGGTCTTCAAGTATCTGAAGGACTGTCACAATACAGAGGGATTGTCCCTATTGTCACATGCACAAGATGGAAGGATTAGAAACAATGGGATGAATCTTCAAGGGAATAAATACAGATTAGATATTAGGAAGAACTTTCTGACAGTGGATGGAATAGGTTGCCATGGGACGTAGTGAGCTCTCCTTCATTGGAAGTCTTCAAGCAGAAGCTGGGACTACATCTGTCTGGGATGGTTTATGAAAGCCTGTATTGAACAGGGAGTTGGACTTGATGAGCCTAGAGGTCCCTTCGATCTCCACATTTCTATGATTCCATGATAGATTATGTCTATCTGTTTTACTCTGCAATGCATTTTCATTTTTCAAGCATGTTCTGAATAGATACAAGGCAAGGACATATCTAATAAGTTTCTTCATTTTGTCTTTCTGTTCCACTTCTGTCCCTGGTTTGAATTAAAGGCAAAATTAGTTACAAGATCACACCCAACACAGTGCTGGAGAAGTTGTAATGATACCCCTACATACTTCCGTATAGTATGGGAATGCACGCACTTGCAGATATTTAGAAGGTCAATGCAACAGGAAATAGTAAGAATAACTGGTACGTGCTTCCCTTTAGATCCACAGATCTATCTTTTGCAAAGCCTTAATACAAATTAAACTTCATCTGGCCTTAAAACTCTCTTGCCTTTGATGATTCATGCAAGAAATATAATAGCTAAACAATGGAAGCAAGCACAAGCATTGAATATGCACAATTGGTATGCACAACCTCGGAATATTGCAATGAATGAGTCTGTGACTATCTTAAATAAGATCTTCGGAGAAGGACGACAAGAGGTGCGGAAGAAAGTTTGGATTCCTTTTATCAGGGCTGTGCAAAATAGTAATAACATCAATATACCTGACGAAGCTCATTTCTTGAGAGTTGTAAACTAAAATTGGACTTTAACAAACACATCCATGTCCAGGGAGGAAGGGGGAGGGTGGACTTAATAGTGTAAATGTATAAGCTCTTTAATTATAAAGACTTAATAAAATAAATTTTTAAAATCATGATAGATTATGTCTATCTGCAGTGCACTTTCATTCTCCAAGCATGTTCTGCATAAACATAAAGCAATGGCATATCTAATAAGTTACTTCTCTTATTTTGTATTTTCTGTCCCTGGTTTGGATTAAAGTCGACATTAGAAAAATGCTGGAAAGTGGCTGGAAAGCCTACAGAGGTTTCATCTATTTATTTCATGGAGACAAAATGAAATGGAATGCAGCAAAAAAGTTTTGCGTGAAACAAGGTTCTCATCTGGTTACCATTGAAGCTAGGAATGATGAGGTAAGCAAAATACACTTTATGAAAGAATATCACTTTGTAGCTGGAGCATTTGGGTGCCAGCAAAAGATCGGCGATAGGATCCAAATCATTGGCACGGTGCCATTGTTATAAAGTAGGGGGTGTGAACGAATGCAATTTTAGGGATTTGATTCGAACCAAATACCCAAAAATTCTATTCAGATCTTTAAAATGTGAATTTAACCAAATTCGATTTGAATTAAGCAAATTCAAATCTATTTGTTTGAATTTTTGATTTGAATTTGCAATTACAGATGTTGGCAACATTTATATGCACCCATATGCATCGTTATGCATCCCATACACATCCATACATGTCTGTATGCATCCCATAGTTATACCGTGTGCAACCCGTTTTTGTCCTGTATGGATCTGTACAAATGCATATGGATGCAGGAAAGATGGGTACTTGCAAGTATGCATGTACGAACCCATACACTTGTGAATGCCCAGATAATTTGAATGAATAGATCCAAACTTTGAAAATTGTTTGACTTTTTAAATTCGAATTTATGGACATTTGATTTGAATTCAAATGGCAAAATTCAGGCAGATTGAATCGAATTTTGAATACCTTCAAATATTCATGCACACCGCTATTATAAAGGGAAATGAATTTGGATTAATTTTTTAAAAAAATTTCTTTATTAAAAAGATTTTTCTTTAACAACCTAAAATATATAATCAGCCTTTAGCATCAAACAATATCTCTCCATCTTCTTGTTCTTTTGATGACTTCCTCTGTTTATCCACATCTTCTTTTCCTTTTCTTCTTTGTCTGCTACCTTTATGTCTCTTTCTGTTTGTCA
The DNA here is from genome assembly GCA_023333525.1 of Aspidoscelis tigris stejnegeri. Taxonomy (NCBI): domain Eukaryota; kingdom Metazoa; phylum Chordata; class Lepidosauria; order Squamata; family Teiidae; genus Aspidoscelis; species Aspidoscelis tigris. The sequence continues at coordinate 88,593,938 of JALMGA010000006.1, read as the reverse complement.
GCTGAGCCCTTATTCATCACAGAACCAATCTTAATTTTTAATTTTTTAAATTTTTTTGAAAAATGTTATTTATTTTCCCAAAGCATTTTCCAATCATTTCAACAAGAATATTCCCCATATCCCATTGTTACAATGCTTTAATATTTTCTGTGTAACTTCCTCCATTCTTCTGAGTCCTCTTCTTATAAACATTTAATTCTATACTCCCCTTATATGCCTTTTATTCTTTTCCATATGTGTTAGCCAAAACCTTCTGTCATCACCCCCAAGTCCTGTAGATATTCAATAAGGGGACTGCAGTCTTCCAAAAACTTATTCCTTGTTTCTCCCTTAGTAAATTTGTCAGTTTATCCATTTCAGCCATTTCAATCAATTTAATTATCCAGTCCTCCTCCATAGGTAACTCTTCTTCTTTCCATTTCTGTGCATATAACAATCTGGCTGCGGTCACTATATATAATATCATATTCTTTATGCTATTAAAACTATCATCTACTTTCCCCAACAGAAACAATTCTGGTTTAAACATAATATTACTCTTCAAAATTTGTCTCATCAGGTTACCTATTATCACCCTATTCTTGCTTTTTCACATGTCCACCACATATGGTAAAATGTACCCTCTGCTTTTTTACATTTCCAATGTCTCATAGACATATTATTGTTCTTCCTAAATAGTAGTTAAAAAAGGATGCCAGTCTTTCATCATCTTATCTATGCTTCTATCTTATAGAACCCAGAAAAAATCTTCTATTCTATCTACTTCTATTTATCCACTCCAACTCCGATCCATATTACTATTTATATTAGCATTTGCTAAACTATACTCAACAATTCTTAACAAAATAATACTTCTATTGTTGCCCACACTTCAGTTAATAAACTCATATCACAACATTTCAGTGCCAATTTCCCTATTTTACCATAACAGTTTATGACAATCCTTTCATCTTCCATCTTTTTTCAATTATCTTCTTATCAAAATTAATTAATCTAATATTCAAATATTAACATTTCTAAACTACAAAAAAAAATCTAGGCCATATTCAACCCTTCCTAACTAACTATTCCATTATGTACTCTTTCTCCACTGATAGCCTTCTTTCTCACCACATGGTTTAACTTTTACTCAAATACTAAGAATGGGAGAGGAAATTAAGGGTGTTTCTGCATGGGGCCTAGGGACCCATTAGGGACCCCCACGGAATGGATCTCAAAACACCCGTCCACTTGAAGGTCCTAATGAGGTCTTGGGGCCCCAGATCCAGATTTCTGGCAGACCTTGATAACGATGTCTACAATTATAGGACATGCATCCACACAACTTACTGTGGCGATGGGGTCCAAGGACAGGCCTCACAGGAGAGGAGCTGTGCGTGCAAGTGGCACCAGCTTCACCCTGCCACTGAAAGCTACAGAGGCCTGCAGGGCCTCCATAGCTGTCAGTGGAATCCAATATAGGCTTTGTAGCAGCAGCTACAAAGCCGTGTATTTCCTGGAGGGTGGCTCTGGTGGTTCATTCCACTGTCACCCAGAGTGGCAGGGGGGAAGTGACAGTTGTGTGTCACTGCACCACCCCAGATGCAGTGAGGAGCTGTGGAGGTGGAGGTGGCAAGGGGCAGTAGCCAACACCCACCACTGACTGTCACTGAAGCCCCATTGCTGGAAAGGAGTAGCCACATGGAGAGGTGGGGGCTGACCTGGAGGATGGCACTGGTGGTTCACTCCATCATCACCCGGAGTGGCAGGGGGAAGGGACAATTGTGTCTCGCCACACCACCCCAGATGCAGTGAGGAGCTGTGGAGGTGGAGGTGGCAACCCACCCACCCCATGTGGTTGCTCCAGCAATGAGGCATCGATGGCAGGAATGGGCATTAGCAAACACCCACCACTGCCTGCCATCAAACCCCCATTGCTGGAAAGGAGCAGCCACAGGAGGAGGAGGGGGCTGACCGCCACTGCCACCACCTCTGTCTCTGCTCCTCTCCAGCAATGAGGCATTGATGGCAGGCGATGGTGGGGGTTTGCAGCTGCCCATGCCTGCCATTGATACCCCATTGCTGGAGCAGCCACATGGAGGAGTGGGAGCTTGCCATTCCCATTCCCCTCCCACTGCATCAGAGGGTGGTGACCCAAGATCACCAACTCCCCCCTGGGGGCATGGTGGAGGTGGCCACACTGCCACCACCATCACCATGTGCCTGAAGGATGGAGGTGGCAGAGGCATGTCCTCCTGTGACCTGATTCCGGCCTCAAGAGGCATGGTATACATCTGCACAGCACCTTTCTCAGCACCCATAGCATCAGGTCATAGAGTAGCAAGCGTTGGGACCAGTCATAGAGTCACGAGAGGGTCATTCAATCAGCAATGGAGCAATGGGCACTGTGCATTCAATCACTGCTGCATTTGGTCACATCCCTCCCACCCACTGAAGTGATTGGCCACAATATGTCCCTGTGCTCAGGCATGCCCCTCTGCAATTGCATCCCGCATGTCACATAACCTCATGATGCAGCTGAGGGTGGCCAATCATGGCAGAGAGGAGTTGGGACTTCTGGCTTTGGATGCAGTGGCACAAGCTAGAAAATGGGAGGACCCTTCACACTTCTGGCCAGTTGAGCAACAAAGTGGCACAGCTCAGCTTTTGTGCAATTCTGAACTACTATACTGAATCTACCATCTCAAGTCATTCTTAGTGGCAGAGCATGAGATCCATGTGGTCTAGGGTTTCCCTTTGGGCAGTTGTTAGGCTAGACAGTATAAAAATAGAAGAATGGGTGAAAATGTCATTGAAGAATTTGAAATGTACATATAATTACAATTTAAAGGGAAAAGTTTACAAGATGATGCATATATGGCATCTTACACCAATACAAGTGATCTAAAATATATAAGGATATATCAGATGAAAGCTAGAAGTGTAAGGGAAAGGATGGAATGCATTATCATACGTGTTGGACATGCATAGAATAAACATGCAACAGATACTTACTGAGAGAGAAAAATGTTAAAGGTGCAGATTAGGGGTTGTGCATATATTTTTTTTATTTGATTCATACTGAATTGAATGTAAGAAAAATTGTATTTGTTTGAATAGATCCCCTTTGAATGTGGTAGGATTTGTATTCTATACGCATGTTCAATCTCATACGAATGCGACATGAATGAATACAAATAGCATATGGACTTCCGGTTGAGGACATGGCAGACTGAAGCTGTTTTGAGTGAAAGCTCAGCAGACGCTCCAGGTGTTTTTGTCCCAGAGAGGAGAACTGGGGTACCCCCTCCAGCTCTCCAATGGCAAGAAGTTAAGAACATAAGAGAGGCCCTGCTGGATCAGGCCACAGCCCATCTAAGCCAGCATCCTGTTGCAAACAGTAGCCCGCCAAATGCTCATGGGCATCTCAAACAGAGACAAGGACAAACCATTTCCTGCTCTTGAATCCCAGCAAATGGCCTTAGAAGCATCCTGCTTCCACCCGATACGCATGTTCAATTTCATACGAATGCCACACGAATGAATAAAAATAGCATTTGTAAAAGTTATTTCCTTGTCGAAGGCAGGAGAACAATTCCATCGACTTGAAGCTGGAGGTCAATTAAGTCTGTCCATTCCTCCTTTTAAGACTTTTAATGAATTATGGTAACAAACTGAAATTTGGATAACAGACGAAGATAAGAAGATTCAACTTGGAACATTGAGAGGCAGCCAAAAATTTTGCTGAAATAATCCAGAGCCATAAAGAGAAAAAGGAGGTAAGGAACATTTGAAATCTATCTTTAAAGCTATTAAACAAGCAGGAGAGATGAAGATAAATGCATTTAGAAATAAATCTTACCTCTGGAAAGATACCAATGAGGAAGTGACATCAGATCATAGCCTTGGAAGTCCTAGCAAGACACAGACCAAATGGGAAATGCTAAATTTTCTCATCAGAATAGAATCTAAACTTGATGAAATGCAGAGGCAATTGGCCAGAATGAACAATGGAATAATTATTCCTGATGGAATTAGAAAAGAAGAACTAGGAAATGAAGAGATGAAGACAGAGATTAAGGAGAAAAAGGAGAGTCCTGCAGACAGGAAGAAATGTCAGTTAAAGAAACAAGGCAAAAAGAAGAAAAACAAATCTGAACTCTGTCAGCCAGTTGAGAACAAGAGCTGAGAGAAGGCAAAGCAACAAGGATTTCACTTGAAGAAAGATTTACAGCTAAGAAAAAGAAGGAGCTTGAAGGTAAAGTAATAAATCACTATGCAAAGACTACAAGCTTTCGATCTGAAGAAAACAAGATTATCTATGAAAGAAATATTGAATCCCATGAAGCATAATTGCAAGGACATTTTTGTAATTGGTATTATGTAAAAAAAAAACCTATGAGAACTTTTGAAGCAAGGGGGGACATTTGAAGAAAAAGTATATATAACAATAAAGTAAAAACAAAAATTGATAACAATATTAAGAAGAGTAAAACTGGTACGGTGACAAAACGTTACCAATAGAATATGGCTAAATAAGGGAATGAATATGAAGATATCTGATTCAGAAAATTTTATAGGCTAGAAAAGAATAAGAATTTATTTTTAAAGATAATTTTTTATTATGACTGAAGCAAATTGTAAAAGTGTAATGATTAAGGCAACTAGTGAAATTAGGTTTGGATTCTGTTTTGTAGAAGAAATGTAGTGAAGGTATAAGTTGATTAACATTAATAAGGTAATAATAGTACTGTTATGTGAATAGAATAGATTATAGTTTAGTAAATCCTAATGTAATAGCAATTCAGGATTAGATTTTGCCTTGTGTAGAAATATAGTGAAGAGGGTATTAATAGTTATGAGAGTAAAAATACAAGCTCATTATGTGAATAATATAAATTATTGTTTAGGAAATGTTAATATAACAGAAAAAAGGAGAATAAAAGAATGTTGTTTCTGCAATAATCATGTATGAAGGAGGTTGGTTTGGTGAAGTTTATATGGTTAGCCAAAAAACAGAAAGAGGAATATAGAGTGCGGACGAAGATGAAAATGGAAGAGAAGATGTTTGAAAGACAAGGAAGTCACCCAAGAACACTAAGATGGATGGACACTATTAGATGTCAATGGCCTATGGTGTTCTTTTTTTTAGATTATTAATGAAAAATTAATAAAAATTATTCTTAAAAAAAAATACAAATAGCATAGGGATCCCATATATGAATCCCATATCCAATTCCCATATGAAGCTTCACACGAATCTATCAAAACATTTTATTCAAATTCAAATGTCAATCCTTGAATGTGCCAACATTTGGTTCGAATTTGAATGTCTGAATTCAGCCAAATTCAGCTGAATTTCAAATGTTTGCAAATATTCATGCACATCCCTAGTACAGATAGATTTGAAACTGGAACTGATAAGTAAAGCTTTAGAAAAATGTAATATTATACTGCAACATGTGACATCTGCAGCCAGGCTGATATATGTGCCGCAAATGAAAATGCCAAAAATTCCAATTGGATGAATAGATTTAAAAAAAAAAATACTGATGGATTTTGAGGAGCTCCACAAATTGATACATTTACTGCAGTCTGGAACACCTTTCTGGACACAGACTGGGGATGATCCTGTCTTTCATTTTGGTTCACATTGCAGAGGGCATGGGGGTGCCTGTTGCACTTTTCTTCAATCCCTCCAAGGAGAGATTGTCAAGAAATGCTCTCAAGATTAAAAACTTTTTTGTGGTGCTTGGGAATGACTTACTGGTTATCCTTTTTATTCCCCAGGAGTTTATAGAACGTCACCTATTAAATGCTCCTGAAAACTACTGGGCTGGAGGATATAGGAAACCACAATCATCGGACTATGACTGGAAATGGATTGAAAATGAAACACCTGTTATTAGAGCTAATTCGTGAGTTTGTGAACAAAGTTTGTCTATGAGATACATTGGGAACACCTTTTCAACCTCATCCTCCTCTTCCTACTTTTTTACTGTGTGTTTGTTCACTTTGTAGATATCGGACTAATAAGTTAGCTTATTATCTAATTTCCTGAGAAACTATCTTTGAATCTTAACAAGAAAATGTTTAGATTAGAGATGTGCATGAATGTATTTTGGGGCATTTGATTTGTAATGAATCGAATGTTAGAAAATTCATATTTGATCGAATAGATACCCTTCAAATGTGGTAGGAGTTTATTCAATATGAATGTATTCATACAAATATCCAATATGAATCAATACATATCAGATACGTATACATTACGTATTTTGTAACATCTGCTCTGAAAGTGTAAAATCTGACCTGAATCCACTTTTAATTCACTCTTGATCATGTTGAATGCACTCTGGATCTGTTGCTGATGTGTCTGGCATAGCTGCTATCCCACCACCCCAGTTTAACAAGTTCTTGAACTATTTATTTGAATGTTCTGAAACATTTTCATTAGTGAGAATCTTAAGGTACAAATGTCGTAACATTCAATTCATGTAAGAATATCCAAATTTGTATAATAATTAATGTTTTGAACATTCATGCACATCCCTAGTCTAGATGGCTAGCTTTATTAGAGACTCATGGTAGTCAGCAAAGACTGATATCCAAAACTGAGGCCTATTCACACTTGGACCTTTGGATGAAAGTAGGCAAGCTCTGGGACAGAGCATTCACTCTGCAGGCCGAGTCCCATACCAGGGCAGCCTAGTTTCATCCAGGGTGTGGAGCACTAAATTGTGCTCCACACCCGGCCCAAGCTATCCTTCGGGTGGCCCCTTTTGAGGGAGGGGCAAGACCAGGATAGCGTTGACCTGCTGTTTTGCTGACTACCACCACCCCAATCAGGGTGGTGGAGAGCTGCAGGGACTCCCTGGTGCCCACCCCTACCCAAGGGTGCACACCACCCCTAGCCCCATGTGCACAATCTACCTCATCGGACACTGGTTGAAACTGGGTAGGCCCTGAGGGTGTGGGCTGTCGAGATCAAACCAGGCGTCCAAGCCCCCAGGGTCTACCCAGTTTGAACCAGGTGCCTGATAAGGTAGGTGGTGCACATCCCTGGGTGGGGGTGGATGCCAGAGGGTCCCTGCGGGCTACTGGCAACTTGGTTGGAATGGCAGCAGGCAGCAAAACACTAGGACACCGCCGTTCCAGTCTCTCCCTCCCACAAAAGGGGCTACTGGCCTGTGGGCTGACATGGCCCAATGGCGGCGGCCTGCAGCAGGGCTCCAGAGCTGTCTGACAAGGAGAGTATGAACCAGGCTGTCAAGAGCATGAGGATAGCTCTGGTAAGATGTAAGCCACATCTGTTTTAATCATTTTAGCAGAGCTTTGCTTGTGCACATGCCAGCCCCTATACCCTCCTGACAGTTGCTCAGCTGACTGCAGGGCAGCTGTCAAGCCCTTACCTGGGTGATTAAGTGCTCAGGTAAGTGGGGACAGCTGTGACTCCAGCACTGGTGGCGGGGACAGCGAAACCCTGCCCACGAATGCTGCTATCATAACCTGGGAGTGTCCCCATGCCCCCAGGATAACCTGTTATTGCCCCAAAATTCGGGGCAAGAACAGTTATAAAGGGTTTTTTTGTTTTGCTTTTCGGGATTTTGTCCCTCATGTAGCCCAAATTAGGGCTTTGCATGGGGAATCTTGCGAGGGGAACTCACAGTCGCCTCGCAGTATCCTTACCATGGGGACACCCACTAGTACTGTCCAGGCTGCAAAATGAAGAATACAGGCCCTACAGAGGCAACAAAGCTTTGACGAATGCCCTGTCACTTTTTGCTTCACGCGCAAAGGTCTCTATGAAGAAGAAAGCATTTGCCTTCAGGTGCAAAGGTACAAGCATTCATAATTCATTCAAAATGCAATAGAGACAAACATTCAGCACATCCCTAGCAACCTCTCCAAAGTCAATCATGCTGCCTTCTACCAGATTCCCTATAAAGTGCTTCATGTGGGGAGAGCTAGGCTGGGATTTCTGCATAAAGTTTGTTTTTGTAATTGTTCTGGAATTAAGGTAGGTGCCGAAAGGATTCTTAAATGTAAAATTAGAGTATGTGTAGTTGTTGGTCTCCATTAACTCATTTTCCCTCTCTTTGTTTATTTCTTTACAAATTCTAGATTCTGGGCTCCATATGAACCACAAAGGTACTCAGTGATCTTTTCCTGTATAATGTTAATTAAACGGTGTGAGACAAAATTTCAATGCTGGATTGCTAAACATTGTGAGGAAATGCATCGTCCCATTTGCAAAAAAAGGCCTAATCCCGAGTGGATTGATTAGGTTGGAAATGAGAAAGCGCAGCCGACGCACTCAGAAACGCCTGCTCCCATAAGCCTGTAAAAGGATAATTTATTTCACAATTCTGGGCTTAAATATCTCTAAAAAAGTGAAACACTTCTGTCTGTATGATCTCATTTTTCATTCAGCTTGTTGTCTGATTGTGATCATTAATGAACAGCAAGGGTTTTTCTTTTTAATGTTTATCATTCATTTATAATACAGTCATGAGAAAAACAAAGTACACCCTCGTTGATTCCTATGCTTTCCACACATCAGAACATACGTAAAAAAAAAAAAAAGCTGTTCTGTAGAAAGGCTTAAAATGAGGTAAATGCAACTTTAGATGGACAACAAGACACAGGTGATTTCACTGATTCATTATTTCTTCAATAAAACTGAAGGCAAAATGGAAAATCCAGGTGTAGAAAATTAAGCATATGGCATGACTCAACAGCTTATAGCAGCAATAGCATGAAGTAATCGTTTTCTCTACAACTTTATCAGTCTCTCACATAACTTTGGAGGAATTTTGGCCCACTTGTCTTCGCTAGAAATGTGCGCAAAGGTTTTTTGGAGTTAGATTCGTATTGAATTGAATGCAAAAAAAAAAAAATATTCCTTTAAATAGATCCCCTTTGAATGTTGTCAGATTCAAATTAGAGACAAATGTTCAATATGCATCGATTCCAATCCCTGCTATGAATCATATACGAATCCCCTACATAAACCCTACGTATCTTGCTCTGAACGTATCAAATCCAACCTGAATCCACTTTGCATCCATTCTGGATCCATTGCAGATGTGAGTGGCACAGCCGCTTTCCTACTTGCCCAGGTTCACTAACGTAACGAACCTTTGATTAGAATTGGAATGTCTGCCTTCAAATGTGCCAACATTCAGTTCAAATCCAAATGTCTGAATTGGGACTAATTTAATTTAATTTTAAATGTTACAGATATTTGTGTGCATCCCTACGCTTCACAACATTGCAACAGTTATTAAGGTTTGTGGGCATTAACTTATGCACAGGTCTCTTAAGGTCCCACCACACAGCATTGAGGTCTGGACTTTGACAGGCCATTGGAAATACCTTGGTTCTTTACTTTTTCTGTCATTCTGTTGTAGATCTGCTAATGTACTTGGGATCATTGTCCTGTTGTAAGACCCACTTTCAGCCGTGTTTTACCTCTTGGATAGATGACTTCCCATGTGACTCTAGAGTACTCTGGTATACAGAATCTGCAGTCAACTCAGGGTGTTTTTCTACTGTCACTAAAAGCACCCATTAAGTACCCATTAATGGGTACGTAATGGCATTTTTGTACCCATTAATGGGTACTTCTAGTGACAGTGGTGAAACACCCTCAGTGTCTGCAAGATGTCCAAGTCCTGGGGCTGCAAAACAAAGCCCAAATCATTATCACCATTTTGACGGTTGCTATGAGGTGTCCATGCTGATATGTTGTATTTGCTTTTAATCAAACATGGCACTGGGCATTATGGCCAAACTGCCCCACTTTCATCCTGTCTGTTCAAAGGAGATTGTTCCAGAAATCTTGTGGTTCGTTCAGATGCAACTTTGCATACTTAAGTTGCGCTACTGTGTTCTTCTCATTACTGTATTTTAGATTTTTACATCTGGTTAGAGAAAAGGAAGAAGGAGCAGAAGGAGCAGATGATAGGGAAGGAAGGAGATGGGTTGTGCAATGTATATTATTGCAGATGCATGGAGAAGTATTTGAATTAGGGAAATAGAAATAGAAAGCTTTGTCAGCTGCTTAAATGGATGAGAAAGCGGGGTAGAATATTTGTAACATTTGTTATTCGTATGAATTCATCCAAATCTGGATATCTGTACATGCATTGAAGGTTAAGACATGTGTAATTAACATTCATACAAATACAATGTTCCAGACATTTGTATGAATAGTTCAGACATTCTTTAAACTGGGGAAGTGGGAAAGTGGCTGCATCAGTCACATCTGCAAAGGATCCAGATAGCATTTGACATGGATCGAGAGCAGATTAAAAGCGGATTTAGGTCGAATTTGATGCTTTCAAAGCAGACAGAATATGGAATACATATATTGGAGACCTATCGGAGATGTATGTCATTGCATCGGCTCTGTATTGGATATTCATACAAATTTGTACGAATCCAAATTGAATAGAATCCTACTACATCCAAAGGGCATCTATTCAAACGACACATCCAAAGGGGATATATTCAGACAAATACGGATTTTCTAACATTTGATTTGTTACAAATGGAATGCTAAAAGAGAGGTGTGGTTCTTTACAAACCCATCTGGAAATTATCCCCACCAAAATTAATCATGCTTAAGAACATAAATACCTAGGAAGAGCTTTGCTGGATGAGGCCGGACTCCATCTAATCCAGCATCCTGCCTCAAAAAGTGATCACCAATTGTTTATGAGCATCTCAAGCAGAGGTCCAAGTTTGGACTCTGCCAGTTTAGTCTAGTGGTCAGGGAGCCGGACTCTTATCTGGGAATACCGGGTTCGATTCTGCCCTCCACCATGAAGCCAGCTGGGTGACCGTGGGCTAGTCACAGCTACATAAGAACATAAGAGAAGCCCTGGTGGATCAGGCCACAGCCCATCTAGTCCAGCATCCCATTGCACACAGTGGCCCACCAAATGCTCATGGGCATCTCAAGCAGAGACAAGGACAAACCTATTCCCGCTCTAGAATTCCAGCAAATGGCCTTAGAAGCACCCCGGTTCCCCCACCACCACCCTGAAAGAGGCACCTAGCTCTCATCTGAGCTCTCACAGCCCCACCAACTTCACAGGGTGTTCTATTGTGGGGAGAAGCACAGGTTTGTCAGGTGCTTTGAGTCCCCTTAAATGGGTGAGAAAAGAGCGGCAGAAAAGCCAGCTCTTCTTCCTCCACGAAGCCAGCTTAGTGACCTTGGGCTAGTCACAGCTCTCTTCTTAGCTCTCACAGCCCCACCTACCTCACAGGGTGTTCTGTTTTGGGGAGAAGAATAGAAAGCTTTGTCAGCTGCTTAAATGGGTGAGAAAAGTGGGGTAGAAAAGTCAATTCTTCTTCTTCCCTGTAAGTAGAGTCATCTTGCTTGTCCCGCCAACCTCAAGGTGGCACCTGGGCATCAATGCTAATAGGAATTGATACACTTGTCCTCCATGAATCTGTCTAAACCTATAAGAATATAAGAGAAACCATACTGGAGCAGGACACAGTAGGGATGTGTAGATACAAATTCACATTTGCAAACTTGATGAAAGTTTAGAGTTCATCAATTTCCAGACATTTGAATGTCTGGGTCTTTGAACGAATGTTAGTAACATACAGATCTACGAGGAAGTTAACTTTTGGATGTTTGCTTTGTGAAATGAACTCTTCATATCTGCACATTCCTGGGCCACAACACATCTCGTCTAGCATCCTATCTCACACAGGTCCCATCTGCTGCTTTTGAGCATCTCAAAACCCTTTCTGTATTGGGCTTTATTCCAGATTATACCCTGGAACAGGCGCTTGCCATTCTCATACTGATAAAGACTATGGAAACTTCAGTCTAGGGTCTGTCGTGGTCTGCACTAGCACATGGATGGCAGGTCCCTATTCCGCCATATAATCCAGGATAAGGCCTAGTGCAGAAATGGTCAAAGACAAACCCTTCGCTGCAAAAGGCCTTCAGAGGAATTCAGCCTGTCTCTCCAACCCGGAGGATGTACCTAGGCATCCGTTCTAGTAGCCATTCATACTCCTGTTGTCCATGAATCTGCCCAACCCTTCACCAATCCTGAACTGAAATGATCAAAAGAGGATGGATGATGGTTAAGGCAAATATGCGCGGCATGGGTGCCTGCCCAGCTGTGCAGGTTTGTGGGATTTTGGTGACGATCTCCATTTCTTGGCACACAGGATTCTTGAAGTTTCTGCTGTGCTGTAAGAGCTCCAAAAAAAAGCATATTTACCATCAGCAGGGAGTTTTAAAAAACAAATTGTGGAACACAGTAGCATGGGGAAGGACATAGCCTGTGATTCCTCGCGGCACACACACCACAGGTGCCACTGAATTGTGGACAGGCTGCTGAATGATTATTTTACTTATTTAAAATATTTATATACGATCCCATATCCCAGGAGTGAATTTGGCATGTTCGAAGCAGATACATAGGGGATACGTAGGGGTTCATAAGGGATGTGTAGGGATTTGTAGGCAAATCATAAAAGGGATTCAAATAGGATTACCATTGAGTATTTGCATCAGATTTTAATCCTTCCACATTCGAAGAGAATCTATTGGAATGAATGTGAATTTTTTTTTTTTTGCATTTGATTTGATGCAAATCAAACATTAAAAAAAATCCTGCACATCCCTAAGGCAAACCCAACCCTATCCAGGCATGGGGGGGGAGCGGGGGGGAGGGAGGGAGATCAAGTCTTGTTTGAGCAGCAGAGGGGTGTGGCAAAGGAGCACGAGTGGAGAAGCAGAGCTGGGAGGGAAGGGGAAGGATGAGTCATGTCAGATGGATGGAGGGGTGGAGGGGTGTGGCAGGGGGGCACGAGGGAGGAGCAGAGGGGCACAAACCCTCTGCTATGCCCCTCTGCTCCTCCACTGAGACTGGTCCTCCCTCCCTCTCCCTCGTCGCTCTCACTCCACTTCTCCTCTCATGTCCCTCTGCCACGCCCCTCTACTGCTCCACCAAGACTGGTCCTCCCTCCCTCCCTCTCCCTCCTCCCACTCCCTCCACTTCTCCTCTCGTGTCCCTCTGCCACGCCCCTCTGCTTCCCTGATAAGACTGGTCCTCCCTCCCTCCCCCACTCCATCCACTTCTCTTGTGTCCCTCTGCCACGCCCCTCTGCTCCTCCACCGAGACTGGTCCTCCCTCCCTCTCCCTCCTCCCACTCCCTCCACTTCTCCTCTCGTGTCCCTCTGCCACGCCCCTCTGCTCCTCCACCGAGACCTGTCCTCCCTCCCGCTCCCTCCTCCCACTCCCTCCACTTCTCCTCTCGTGTCCCCCTGCCACGCCCCTCTGCTCCCCTGATAAGACTGGTCCTCCCTCCCTCCCCCCCTCCCCATCTGCGGTGGGCAGAAGGGTTGAAGAAGTTAAACAACCAGTGCAGACAGAACTGAGGTGGGGGCGGGGGCGAAGGATAAAATGTGTATACAGGGAAATGTTTGGTGCATATTGGGGTTCTTTGTTTAAAAACTTAGAGGTTTCTTTAAAAATAAATTTATATTAATTCATACAAATTTCAAATGGCATGAATATCAGACTATTATCTGGTAGTCTCCCCATTGGATTCTGCACTTCAAAATGAAGCCGGCTGAGAGGCCTTGGGCTAGTCACAGGTCTCTTCTGAGCTATTACAGCCCCACCTACCTCACAGGGTATCTGTGGTGGGAAGAAAAACAGAAGGTTTGTCAGCTGCTTTGAGTCCCCTTAAATGGGTGAGAAAACCAGGGCAGAAAAGCCAACTTCTACTATTACTATTACTATTACTATTACTATTACTATTACTATTACTATTACTATTACTATTACTATTACTATTACTATTACTATTACTATTACTATTACTATTACTATTACTATTACTATTACTATTACTATTACTATTACTATTACTATTACTATTACTATTACTATTACTATTACTATTCTTGGGACCACTGCTAGCAGTAAGGGGAGCAGAATCAGCCAGAGTAACCTAATCAAGCTTTAAAGTGCAGAACATGCCACAAAAATAATTTAAAATCTCCTACGCAAATCCCAACCACCTAACTGAGCTCTACTGGGTACTGCCCTGAGACCACCACCCAAGGCTGATGCTTTGGCCTTCTCCTGCTTAAAGACTACGTGCCCTCCCCCCTATAACCCAGGTGTAACACCTTCAGCTTAAGCACAGCTTCAGCCCCCAAGCGTTCCCCCGTGGAAGATCTTCACGCATGGTGGGTAACACAGACAGAAGCAGGCAGCAGCTCTGATGCCAGAAGAAGACAACGGGTGATACAGAAAGCCCTGCAAGGACATAACTGTGATTCCCCATCCTGATCTTTGAGATGGGATCCTCCCGGAGATCCAGATCTTGGACATCTGGATCTCCAGGAAGACCCCATACATCCCCAAAGCCCGCTAGCACCCAACTGAAACGGGGCCTTCCCAATTGGTACCAATTGGGTACTAATCAGGTTGCTAATGGGGTCTTAATTGGGGTCTTAACACTCGTGCAAAATGGCACATTGCTTCCTGTTTAATGGCTAATTTTCTGGAATACTGTTATATATCTTTTTTTCTAGCACATTTAATTCCCTAATCTACTGCCCTTTTTTAATTGGCCACATTAAAGCCCTGCAACTATTGGAGTGTGGACCAGCGTTCTTTTTGTGTGCTCATCCTTTGCTCGTCAAAATCTAGCCTATGGGGAAATAGTTTTGTGTGCAACCTGCATGACCCATGGGCAAATGGCAAGATACGTGCCAGGTAGCTTAAGCACACAGCCAAGGTATGAAACTGCAATTCAAGGTGGAGGATAACTGGAAAGATCTAATGTACTGCTCAAAGAGACCAAAGGTGCCAGAATTCTTGAGAGAAGAAATAATAAGACTATTTCTTTGGTTGAACTAAGGAAGAAGAAAAAAAGAAGATTCAAAAGATGTCATTTGGTGGAGAGAGATATGTATGACACAGTTTTGTTTGTATTTTGTTCTTCCTATTGTTATTTTTGTAATATTTGCTTATAATAAATTTCAAAACAAAAGAAAACAAGATGTGACTGGAATGTGCTTTTCTCCCAAACCTGGAATATGCAACCAGGCACCATGAAGGGATTTTCTGCACTGGCAGGGATGGCAGTTTGGGGATTTGGGCATCCATGGTCTCTGCAGATGTTTTATCTCCTACCTGGAGGCAGTATCTAGATACCCATTCTAGCAGCCATGGATACACCTGTTTTCCGGTTTC
This sequence comes from Aspidoscelis tigris stejnegeri, assembly GCA_023333525.1. Classification (NCBI taxonomy): domain Eukaryota; kingdom Metazoa; phylum Chordata; class Lepidosauria; order Squamata; family Teiidae; genus Aspidoscelis; species Aspidoscelis tigris. Next base: position 88,578,711 of record JALMGA010000006.1, on the reverse strand, counting down.
CTGAAGAAATTAAAAGAAGCAAATACTTGGGTGGCTAGGAAATATCTTCCTTATTCTAAAATTTAAACAGAGTTACAAGGATGGAGTTGACCAGTGTTATTGAAATTCCAAAAGGCAATTTTAATTAAAAATAAATGTTTTCTTTAAGATTTGCAATCAGAGGTGCAGGGAAATCGAGGTCAAGACTTCATGCAAATGTTAAACTACACATGCAACATCATTACAAACATTAACTAACTTCCATTGCGTCTGGGTAAATTGGTAAAATTAATATTTATTTACCTTTCTGTAACACGATTATAGCAGAATCAAGTTGCAATCAAGGACCACATCTGGGAATCACAGGAAAACTCACAGGATTTTGCACAATTCCTGGATGGAATTCCTCTCTAATCCAAATGCATTTTTCCAGCAAAGAAATTCACCATTTTACTTACACCTCTAACCAGATCACCACAGTCTGGAGACTGGGGAATTTTCAGGCAGCCAATCAGCAGCTGGCCTGTGCTGAATGGCCCATTCTGGAATGTCCTACATCACAGGGAAAGGTGGTTGAGGCTGTTGAAGGGACAACCTGAGCAAGGACACTGGATTAAGGTGCTCCACAAGAGCAGCCCTGGGGAGTGGAATGATGTTCATGTGAAGCTGCTTTTGCACTTGTGCATGGCTAAGGCAGTTCCCTGCCCCCTCCCCAGTGATCTTAAGCAGAGCGAAGGGGTTTTGCTGCTCTGAAGAGGTTCTTTTTCTGGAGGTGCCAGTGAAGGAACATGGGGCCTTCCCAGCGTAGGCTTAAGCTCAGTGGTTCCCAAAATGTCCTCTTGCACTTGGAGTGTATTGGCCTTCTCTGGGTTGACAGGTAGTAGGTAGTTTGGGGTGGGAACTGAAATAGGAACTGATGTAATGATTTACGCAAAGCTGCCCGTGAGGACTCCACTATAAATATATTGCTGTCTTGCAATTTTATAGTCATTCATCGGTCCCCCAGAAAGGATGCTGGGTGAGACATCAATCAAGATGAGAAGATGAAATGGCACCAAAGCGTGTGCCATCAGCAAAGTCTCGAAGATGTAAGTTCCTCTATTGTCCTCTTCTCTGGGACACAGTTTCTTTAATGCAAGTTTCTCACTTTTTGAAGGATATTCAAAACCCACACCAAGGTCTGTGCTTACTGTTTGCAATGAACAGAGAAAGAGAAAGGGAACATTACTGCTTCCTTCTCCATTAATGTCTAACCTTTCTGAATTTCCCCCCAATAGTGACCAAAAATGTATAAAAAATTGACATTGCCCGGAATTCACGCCCTAATGGTTTTTACTCACCCACTAGTTTTCTAAAAGGGACTGAAGAGTTAAAAAGAATACCTAGGACTAGAGATGTGAGTGAATATTTGTGACGTTCAAAATTTGCATGAATTCGGCTAAATTAGGACATTTGTATTTGAATCAAATGTTGGCACATTCAAAGATTGAGATTTCAATTTGAATTGAATGTTTCAATACATTCATACAAAGCTTCATTATGGATTCATATGAGATTTGAATATAAGGGTGTTTCCGCATTGGCTGCGGAAACCGGTTTAAACAGAGATTAAGGGCCTTTCCGCACATGCTCTAAAAACAGATTTAGAGCCAGATGTGGGAAGGATTAGGACGTGGCTTCCGCATAGGGAACCCAATTAGGGTCCCTTTGAGGACGCCACGTCTGCACGTTGGTGCGCAAAACCAGTTGCTTAAACCGGTTTTGCCACCGAATCCTACCCAGATGTAAGACCTGAAAAAATCAGGTCTTACATCTGGCTTTTCCCCTTAAACTGGTTCACCTCTAACAGATCCAGAGTGCATTCAGTATGGTTATTCAGGGAGGATTTGACACTTTTAAATCAGATGTGTTATGGAATACCTATCGGGCATGTATCAGATATTTGTACGAATTGGTACAAGTACATTCATATCGGATAGATTTGTACTGAAAGGAATCAAATGCAAAAAATTCATTCCTGTACTCCATGCAAATGGCCTCCTGGTATGCTGGACCTGGTGAGGATACCTTGACCCAGATACACATCATGGACAGGTTGCCACTGGAAATGGACAGGGCCAACAACGCTGATGTGAATTTGAACAAATTGAAGTTTTGACCGCTGAAATGTAAAGGTTATTTCTTTATGTCTGTCTGTCTGTCCTTTTGTCTTCTCAGCCACTAAAAGGGCACCAAAAGAAGAACAAGTCACCACAACATATTCAAGAACTTCAGGCCTATATATTTCTACAATGTTGTGCCTCATGCTGCTTGGCATCACAGTTTTCATGATAGTTTTGTGTAAGTTCCAGTTTTTCAAACAAGGACAACCCATAGAACATAGGAACATAAGAGGAGCCCTACTGGATGAGGCCACAGCTTCTTGTCCAACACAATGGCCCACCAACTGCTTATGGGCATCTCAAACTGAAGACAAGGGCCAAAAATGGCTTTTAGAGGCCTACTGTCTGTCTCCCAAGCCTGGAGGATGTACCTGGCCGTCCATTCTAGTAGCCTGTCCTCCATAAATGCGTCTAACCCTTTCTTAAAACCATCTAGGCTGGTTACTGGTTACTGTCACCACCTTTTCTGGCAGCAACTTCCATAGACGGATGACCCTTTGGGTGACAAAATACTTCCCCTTGTCTGATCTGACTCTCCTGCCCATCAGCTTCATAGAATGTCTCCTGGTTGTAGTGTTGTGTGATAATTCCTAATTCTCCTGGGTGGCTTTAATTCACACACACACACACACGCACATACAGAGGTGAGGTTGATTTTGATTTTAAGAAGGGAACCCTCCCAAAACAGCCCAAACAATTCATTTGCAAGGAGAAATTGCCCCGGTGGGAGATGTTAATAAAGAACTCTGAATCTGCAAGAAAACATACGGATACTTCCATTTGGGTGATGGTCTGACCAGGCAGAAAGCAAAAGCCTTTAAAAGAGGCATACTGAGGCTTAAAACTCTGGTGACCAGAACACCTCAGTTTCCTCCTTGGCTGGTTTTTACATCATTTATTACATTTGCACCCTGAATTTGATTTGAGGGTCCCAGAGAAGGCCATAAGATACAATACAAGACCCTCGCAGGACTGCCTTCAGAGGAAAGGCCTAGGTGAAGCAATAAGCTTTAACCAAGCGCAGAACAGCGTGAAGTGGACCGCGGACACCGGGAGGCTATCCCAAAGCTGGGGGGGTGGGTGGGACACCCAAAAGGCCTTGTTGTGAGCCAGTTTGGACTTTTGACTAGAGTGCCAGGCTCGTATCGTGCAGTCATGGGGTTTAATTCCGCCCTCCTCCATGAAGCCAGCTGGGTGACCTTGGGCTAGTCACGCCTCTCTTTCTGACCTCTCACAACCCCACCTATCTCACAGGGAGTCTGTTGTGGGGAGAAGAGCAGAAGGTTTGTCAGCAGTTTTGAACCCCTTTAAAATGGGTGAAAAGAGCGAGGTAGAAAAGGCAACTCTTCTTCTTACCTGATAGTCTTCCAATTCGATTTCACACTCTTATGTGAAGTCATCTGGGTGGCCTTGAGCTAGTCACAGCTCTCCTCCTGGGCTCTCACAGCCCCACCTCCCTCACAGGGTATCTGTGGTGGGGAGAAGAACAGAAAGTTTGTCAGCAGTTTTGAGTCCCCTTAAAATGGGTGAGAAGACCAGGGGAGAAAAGGCAACTGTTCTTCTTGTCTGCCACAACCCTTCATGCCTCCAGGGAACTAGATGGAGGTCCTCACTTTGTGATCTCTAAGCAAGAAGCAAGCACAGGTAGTTCTACGTAGGAAAAATTGCCCCTTCAAATATATGGTTGCTGGAGAGGCAACCGTTGTGATCTCCCCTAAAAAAAAGAAAAACCAGGATCATCACGCCAGATGGTTTCTGTGTTTGCTGTATTTTTCCTCATGCAGGAAATACAATAGCAGCCACCATACTTTTTCTTTCCTTTAATGAAGAGAACAAATCTGCACCATTTAATTTGAAAGAGGAGAGATGATTTTTGGCTAGCCTTTTTCTTTCATTTTTCTTCTTCCAGAGGTGGCAAAAAAGTTGGTGAAGGCTGCAGTGAAAGATTGTGAGGCTTCCTAGATGTGGAAACCCCCAGGTCACCTTTGGTTATCCGAATGAGATTCTTTGGAGCTTGCCTCTTGAGAATAGCTAGGAGTCACCCTCATTTAAGGTACGATAGACACGCTTGAAGCAACACCCTATGGATGAATTTCAATCTGTAATGGCAGACTTTTCCCTCCTGCCTTTATAGTACCTTTTCTTGAAGTCAGAGGATATTGTGGAACTGGAAAAGGTGCAGAAAAGGGCAACCAGAATGATTAAGGGGCTGGAGCAACTCTCTTACGAATTCAGGCTGCAGCGTCAAGGCCTCCTCAGCCTGGGAAGACAGCATTTAAGAGGGGACCTGATTGAAGTATATTAATTCATGCACAGTATAGAAAGGCTGGAGAGAAAACATTTCTTTTCTCTATCGCACAATACTAGAACCAGGGGGTATCTATGAAGCTGATGGGTAGGAGAGTCGGATCAGACAAAGGGAAGGATTTCTTCACCCAGAGGGTCATCGGTTTAGGGAATTTGCTGCCAGAAGAGGTGGTGACAGCTACCAGCCAAATGGCTTTAAGGAAGGGTTAGATAAATGTATGGACAACAGATGTATCCAAGGCTACCAGAATGGATGCCTAAGTACATCTTTCAGGCTGGGGGGGGGGGGAAGCAGGATGCTTCTAAGGCCATTTGCTGGGATTCGAGAGCAGGAGAAGGTTTGCCCCTGCTTGAGATGTCCATGGGCATTTGGTTGGCCACTGTGTGTGACAGGATGCTGGACTAGATGGGCTGTGGCCTGATCCAGCAGGGATTTTCTTATGTTCTTATGAGAAAAAAATGCCTCTCCAGGACTTCAGAGCTCTAAAGCATATTTTTCTTTAAGCCAGGTTGGGCAGGAGAATACATAAGCAAAGAGGTGAGAGTTTCCTGCCAAGTGCCCAGCCAGTGGGTAGCACCTGCAGTCAGGGCCGGTTTTGGTTGCCCTAGAGGTGAATGTAAGCTGTCATGTGGCAAAATAAGGTCGACTCTTAGCCATATATTCACCGCCCATTTTGCATCCCCCACTGGCTCCCTGCCTTTCATCGCCCACCTCCTGTTCCAGGACAATCCCTGCCCGTCTCTCTTGTGTTCTGGAAGCCACCCCCTATCTCATGCTCGAGCCCCTCTCCTCACCGTCCAAAGCTGCCACTCACCCTCTGGAGCACTGGCCATGTGGTGTGCCAGAGATAGCACACAGAAACCTCTTGTGAGACCCAGCAGCTCCAAGACCCCACTGCTCTTCCAAAGTGCCCGGCCGTCTGCCTCCGGCGGAGACGGTGTTGGATCAACAGTGAGGTGAGCAGGAGGTGCAAAGTGAGGGACAGTTGGGGGACCCAAAGCTAGTTGGCAGGTGGGGGACAAGCAACACAAAAGATTGATCAATATGAAGCAATAATGAAAACAGCCTAAACACCAAAGGGTGAAAAATATAACAGACCAAATTGCATAAAAGTAATATGCTATATACTAAATCCTGGCAATAAATAAAAGGTGTCAGTGATGTTATGGGGAAAATAAGAAAAACATATATGACAAAGGGTGTTTCCGCATTGACTGCGGAAACCAGATTAACTGCTGCTCAGGTAAGATTAAAGACACTTACCTTAAACGGCTTCCATTGGAGACCTGATTAGAGACCCTTTGCAGAAGCTGTGTCCCCATTTCGGTGCACAAGACCGGCTTTTTAAACCGGTTTTCCTGCCGAAATCTGGATTACATCTAAGAGCTGAAAAATCAGGTCTTAGATGTGTCACTTCTGCTGAATGTGTGCAGAAGCAGGACACTTCTGCATGCTGTCAGGGGAAGAGCCAGATTCCCGGCGCCCACTGTTTTGGGACTGCCTGCTTCCAAAGCCCTTCCCTTCTGTGCCGGTCACTGCCAGAAATACATGGTGACTGGCAGCTCCATGCTCCAGTCCTGCGGCTCCGGGGGTGGGGTTGATGGTGTGCAAGCCCGAGGACAGATTGGAATGGGTGCTGGTGTGTCCACACAGCACCCACTCCTATCTGTCCTCCGAAATCCATCCTCCCCATGTGTGTGCAGATTCGTAGGGGTCCCTCCAATCTGTCACAAATAGTGCTGGATCTTCGGGAGGACAGATTGCCGAAAAGCGGATCTATTAGATCCGCTTTTTGGCAGCATAATGCGGAAACACCCAAAGAGGCAGGGTCTCCAGGCATGGCCAGGTGCTTTGGCCCAAAACTACTGCTGCCACAGGGATCCCCCCTCCCCTCACCTCAAAAATTACCAAGCTTTGCTCGGCACACAAAGCCTGGCCTACCTGTGTAGGGCCCTTTGTCTTCATGCATGAGGGCTTGAACCTCTGAACACATGAATGTGAAGGTCCTGAAAGCCTTCAGCACATCTCTAGTGTGCAGAACCTACCACAAATTTGCAGTTTAATCCACCATGGTCAATCAGTTGCTTATGGAAGCCCACGAGAAGAACATGAAGGCAGAGTTTGCCATGATCAACCTTCTCCCATCTCTGTCTAAGGAAGCCTCACCATCTTTCCTTCTTTTCCCAACTCTCCATTAGGTCTTCAGAAATGGGAAAAGGTAAAAACATTCCGCCGTGCAGTGCAGAAGGCCAGAAACTTTATGATCAGTGAAAATCCAAAAGCACAAACTATGGATGGTGAGCAAATTATAGTATCAGAACTCTTAGAACTGTGCCTTCTTTCTACCTTGGGCTTCTCAGGGCAACTGATGACGAGTTGCCATGCAAGCCGTTTCTTCCATTTATTGAGCTAAGGGTGGAGGACAAGAGGCGTAGGCCTGGCCAGGTTATATCAAACACAAAATCTTCGACATAATGGCCAGTTTAGTCCAGTGGTTAGGGAGCCGGACTCTTATCTGGGAATACCGGGTTCGATTCTGCCCTCCCCCATGAAGCCAGCTGGGTGACCTTGGGTTAGTCACAGCTCTCTTCTGAGCTCTCACAGCCCGACCTACCTCGCAGGGTGTCTCTTGTGAGGAGAAGAATAGAAAATCTTTGTCAGCCGCTTTGAGTCCCCTTAAATGGGTGAGAAAAGCAGGGTAGAAAAGCCAATTCTTCTTCTTCTTCTTCTTCTTCTTCTTCTTCTTCCCAGGGTCTCCCTCCTCTGCCAAGGCCACTGTGTGAAAGACATGGTACCGTGGCGCTGGGGGTGAGGGGATCACCATGGAATGCAAGTCCAGGGAGGAATGCCAACACAGATGGCTGCATCTTAGTGAGAGTTGAACATGGATGGCCAGTGGCTCCCATGCCTTCCTCTTGAGGTTTGCTGGGTGCCTACCTGTTAGTTTTCACCCAGGCTTTTGATGTTTAAATAGCCACCTCAGGGCAAGGGGGCTGGGAGGGAAGATGGCATATTTACATATTTTATATATTTTATTCTATGCCATTGTGATCCACCCTGAGATCTTTTGGTTAAAGGCGGTATATAAACAAATAAATAAATAAACAAATAAATAAACTTTTCAGATATGACAGCTATCGAACAATGCCTGATATTGGCTGAAGAATTGCTTGTGTGGTCCAAAAAATCTGATGAACTGCAATCTGCCATCTGTAAGTTATTTAGAAAATAAAACTGTGGGGGAAAAGAAAGTCCACGTTTGGGAAATTCTCCATGCAATTTTGGCCCTTGTGAACCCAGCCTCCTTCCCTCAGCCTACAGTACTTGGAAGATGCTTCAGCTTCCAGAGCTACATTTTTGCTCAAAAGCTTTTGGTCCCTCTAGGCCAGCAGTTCTCAACCTTCCTAATGCTGCGACCCCTTAATGCAGTTCCTCATGTTGTGGAGACCCCCAACCATGGGGGCAGGGCAGCTTGGGTGAGGATGGGGTGGGAAGGCGGGAGATTCGTCGCGACCCCTATGAAAGGGTAGCTCGACCCCCAAAGGGGTCGTGACCCACAGGTTGAGAACCACTGCTCTAGGCCTTATCTGTACCATGATCTGGGCCAGCGTGTGGCGTTTCCGGCTTACGCCACGAAATGCGAGGGCTCCGGGGAATGGGGAGCAACAGCAGCTTGCTGCAGCTCCTGAACGCCAGATGTTGCGAAAGTCTTCAAATTACCTGACTGGCCCAGATAATTTGGGGAATCAGGCCCATGTGTTTGGCCTGTCCCTGAGAGCTAGAAAATGGGGAGGGAGAAGAGAAGAGGCAGGACGCAGAGATCAGCTGGAAGAGAGAGTTTATTTCTGTGCAGGGCTTTTTATATCCCCCACCAGAAGGCGGGGAAGGAAGTGACCTCAAGAGAAAATCCAAGTAGGTGATAGGTGGAGTCCATCAGCTGGGCAGGTCAGAAGTCCTTCTGATGTCATATCCTGTGGCAGGCAGGAAGAGAACAGGTTGTACTCTGCGTGCAGCATGCGGTCATCCTCCATTAAGCCTTTAGGCTATGAGTCCAGCCCCTGCTGGTGTTGAGTGTGCACTGCACGCTTGTAGAGACAGGGCGAGTCCTTTTACTCTGAGGCTTGATGAATGGCAGGCTGAAGCCAGGAGAAAACCCATGCAAACCTTTGCGATTACTACATCTCATCTTTCCTATTTTACATATTTTTTTTTTAAAATTGTTTACGTATGACAATCAATGCATGGCATATCAACATAATTACAATAGCGACACATCAAAACAATGACCACAGCAACAAATGAAGACAATGAATGTAACAAGGAACAAAAATTGCACTCAATATGCGCGCCTCACACCCATGCACACACACACAATACATTTGGTGGCCACCAATGAAAGGAAACTTATATCTGTCTACAGTACCTATATATATCTAAACTACCTACAAGCCGGCTTGAACTAATTCTAACTACCTAAAATTTAAAACTGTACAAATAAGTTAGACAAAACCATCTCTATATGGTTGTGTGAATGTCAAGGAGAGAGGGTAGAAGGTTCCTGGATGCTGTGGGAGATATGAAAGACAATGTTAACATGTAACAGCAAAATAAAATATCAAAATTTAACTGGGATAAATCTGGTAGCCAAAAGGTCAAGTTTCTATAGATTGAACTTCCATCAGAGACTTAGATGGAGTTTTGAGCAAGGTAAGGTTTGCACCATGGTCAGTCAGGAGAGAGAGAAAGAGGATAGAGAGTGAAAGGACTTCGAGGCCAAGTGTTTCTTCCAGGGCTGGATGTGGCCCTTCCGGCTAAGACAGCAAATAGTGCCTTTAGAGAGGCTAGTAGGTAAAGTTCAAAGGTTTTCTTACCACCAAGATGGAAGTAGCTAGAAACTAAAGGATAGGAGACATACATCAAGAATAATAGCCTGTTCAGAAATAGAGAGAAGCTTGAGTTGAGTTGAGTAATTTCCGGGCATGTGCCTTTTGAGGTTCCCCAAAGGTGTCACTGTCAGCTGTTCAGCCAGGTTACAGACTCAAGGTTACCATAGGTAAGTTTAGAATTGGTGAGATTAGTCAAGAGATATAAAAGGATAGAAAAAGAGATTAAATTTTGAGTGAGGAGCATGTTGGTTGGTTCTTCTCCAAGGATGCAGGCAAGAGGTGCTCGTAGATTCTCTAGTGAGCTGGTCTGCCACTGCCTATCCAAAATGTCTCTCAGTGAGGGAATTTTGAAATAGGAGTGTTTTGAAACTGGATACGATGTTTCTCTTAATCCCTCCTTCTTGATTAATAGATTTAAATGTTTTTCAAAAATGTTCTTTCAGCTAAGATGAGCTTGTGTCTGCAGAATGAGCAGGAATTCTAGGAGTTGACTCAGTGTCCCATTATTGCAAAAGTCCAAAAGTTTTTTAAATCGACTAGGCTGGGCTGTAGTCTATCTTGCTTCTCTGTGTTCTCCCTTGATGGCGAAGCTTAGCAGAGGCAGAGGATGGTTGGCACAGTGTTTCGCAGTGGTCCTCTCTGTATCATTGATCATGGGAGTAGTCAGAGGTATGGAGAAAGGAATACGTGCTGCTCTGGGCAGGAAGTTGTGCCCATCTGTCAGAGCTGGCATGACTGTACATCTCCAGAGTTAGCTCTTTGCGGAAAATGATGTATAGGAGCACAGTGTGGACAGGATCACATGTTGTTTCACATTACACTAGGGCAATGGAAAATTGCTTACATGGTACCTTGGTGTTCTGCTGGGGGAATACACGATTTGCGATGGAGTAGGCTGGCACATCCTTCAGGGGTCTGCCTTCCGGTTTCCTTTGTTGAAAGGTCCTGGCAGGTTGGTGTAGCTTCCAAGGCGTGCAGTGAAGAATCCTTGTCTTAATGCATGAATTGGAGCGCTGGTATTGTTGTGGTTCTCGTCCTTTCAACCAGGATCTTGGAGCCCTGAGTGGCAGGGAGGGAGCAGCAGAGAGAACTGCTGCTGGGAGGACTTCAAGATGGAGCAAAGGGAGCCTTGAAGGCTGTGGGGGCAGCTTAGAGGCGTCTGGGTATGGGGAAACAGTTCAAGGGCTGCTACAATAGCCAGTCTATTAATCCCTGCTGTCTGGAGTCCACGGACAGGATCTGTAAAGCAGGGAGTTAGAGCAAGGCTCCATAGGATGATTAGCGAGTGTACAAAACCTCAAGCTTCAAGGCTTGGTTCTGCAGTAGCCTGTCCACAACTCGTTTGGAGAGCAGGGAATTACTTCCATTATTGCCTTGTGGTGTTCTGTAGTTAGGGTGCAGACTGAAGCAGGGTCTTTGTCTCCCTTTAAAAGGTCCAAGAGTGGCTTCAAAAGATCATTAGTTAGTTTAAAATAGGGATGAGCCCAATTCAGCTGTCCTAGGTATTGTTGTAGCTCAACCAAGGTCATGCTGGCAGGTGGAGTCAACTGTGGAGAAGATGGCGCAGAGCTAAACTGCAGTACTTTGTGCCCTAAGTGCAGATAAGATTGTTGAACTTGGACTTTCTCTGGAGTAATGTGTAGTCCAAATTCAGGTAGAAGTGTGCGCAAGAGGTACTTACAGGCTGCTGGTTGATGACCTTTGTTGCTGGGGTGATGTCAGTCATGGAACATAGCAGGATGTCTTCAGGGTACCTCCACGTGAAGGGCCGGAAAGGCTGGTAGCCTAAATGCTTGGTCTCTCTAGGTAGAATGGCTGCTTAAAGGCAATTTTTCTGTCTGTAGGCTGGAGAGATGTGGTAAGAAATGCAGTCCTTTGAATTCACAATCATTTGCTGGTGAGAGCTGGGAAGGAGACTCAGAGAAGGTAGATCACCGCTTGTAGATTTAGCTTAATTCTGTGACTCAGTAAACAAAAGGATTTGTGAGTTCGCTCCTCCTCTTAGCATCTAAATTAAGCCTTAATCAAAGATAAAATTTTTAGCAAGAGAAAAAAAAACTGTTTTAAAAAGCAAAAAGGACATCTCTCAATTAGAAAAAGGAAAGACGCATTCTAAAAACTTGCCAGTAGGGGTCGCAAAAAGGGAACATGGTTTCATGAGCATGTACAGAGTTCTCAGAGAAAAAAGAAAAAAAACTTTGATACAAGGCCATTTAGCGCATGTGGATGATATAGGGTAAAGACTAGCTCGCTCTTAGTCGCAGAGAGCAATTACATTGAAAGTAAATATAAAAATCAAAAAATCTTTATAAACAACAAAAAACAAAACAAACAAGGCTTGCTTTTTGAGGTCCCCTCTTTCTTGCTGCAGAGAGGGTAACCAACAATATACAAATGCAAATGTGCTGGTGGGTACAGCCAGACAAGAAAAACAGGTTTTTGTATCTCAGGAGGTGGCTAGATCAGCATTGTTACAAAGACAAAAAGAATAATTAAGAACAATCAATATGCTCTGTGGCAAAAATCTTAAAATTTAGGGGAAAAAAAGATAGTTCTTTTCTGCGGCCCTGGAGGAGGTTGGGCCTGGTGGGGGGAAGGTGATCCTGCAAAATGCTAGCCCGCAAAGGGCATAAATCTGGTTGCAAGCAGCAGGTTCTTAGCTGGGAATTTCAAGCTGGGATACAAGAGGGATCAATGGGGGAAGAATAGCAAGTCACTTACAAGTTGTTTCTCAGTCCAGCGCAGGATATTCCGCGGTGCCCGCCTGTCCAGGTGTTTTGGAACTGCAAACTACAGCAGTTCTGAGTAGCTTCTTCCAGGGCTAGTGAATAGCTGATGGAAAGTTCAAAGGGTTGATTCTCTACTGTCTGGCGACGCTGTGGTTGGCAAATGCTAATGAGGCTTGGTTGCAGCTTAAAATTGTCTCAAGTAGAAAAACATGGTTATTCTCTGTGATGCAAGAAGGTTAGGCCAGGAAGTGGGTAGAATAGAGTTATAGCAAAAACAAAAGAGGCAGGATTTTTAATATGATAAAAACAATTCTGATCTGAGAGAAACTCGGATGGGGACGGTTTGAGGAAAAAAATTGCTGCGTTCAAAAAGCTGGGAAGCAGCAGTAAGGATGAATCCAAAAATGCATGCAGAAATTAAAAATCAAAAATACAATCTCTTTCGCCCATTGAAATGGTTTCTTGCAATGCGGGCCTGCGGTATAAAGCTCTTTGGAGGGAGCATGAAGTTTAAAATGCTTTTTCCGGACCCTGGGAGATTTGGGCGCAGGGTATGTGGAATCATTGCATTGATAGCAGTCTTTCTTGTTGGCAAAAGGTCTGAGAGATAAAATTTTACCCTTGGGAGCTTGATTTCCCGGCCTTACAACAGATTGGGAAGAGAGGGGCCCCATTTTTCCAGGACTGATTGAGGATGGCGCTGGATCTCGCTGTAATTGGAAAGTATCAAAGGCTTCACCTGATTCCAGGCCTAGGTCACTCAGGTGGTTACAGGCAGCTGTAGAATTTGGAATTATACCTCCATCTGGAGCAGCCACATAGCAGTTGGGGGACATAGTGTCCATAAGGTCTCCCCGAGAGTCATCAGAGATAGGGTTGCATGCAACAGATGGAAGAGGAGACTGAGACTCTGGTAAATTGCTGCTAGAGAGCGCTGGAGGAGTAAGGTTTAATCTTGGATTTGATGGCGGTTGAGTAGAATTAGGACAGGTAGTCCCTTGATCTGGTTTGCCATTCTCTTCTAACTGAAGGGCAAACTGGCATAGTTGCCATGCCACCATAATTTCCGGCTTCACAGGGGGGCATGCTTTAAGCCTTTCTTCTAGATTTTGCCATGTGGCCATGTCTATTGAAGGAATATCAGGCCACCGTTTAGAAATTTTCTTGGCTAGCTTAGTCAATATCTTTTTTGGCATCAGTAATCCATGCTTTAGTAATAAAGAGTTAATTTCTCGCTCGTGGCGGGTAACATGCTTATTTTGTCCATTCCCCATCGCGATGGAACGGCAGAAAGTGATAAAAAGAAGAAGAGAAGAAAAAATAGAAGAAAAGTATATTTACTGCACTGGTGCGCGTGGGCTTTTTCCTCCGTTCCTGTAGCAAAAGGTGCAGGCCACGAGGTCCCTCCTTCAGACGCAGCGTGGACTTTCCGCTGGCACAATCGCCCTTGATGTCCCTTGGTGATGATCCTTCTTTGCAGCTTTGGATCTCTTTCCAATGGGTTCTGCCCCACGCTTGGGCTGCCAGCTGTGGCGTTTCCGGCTTACGCCACGAAATGCGAGGGCTCCGGGGAATGGGGAGCAACAGCAGCTTGCTGCAGCTCCTGAACGCCAGATGTTGCGAAAGTCTTCAAATTACCTGACTGGCCCAGATAATTTGGGGAATCAGGCCCATGTGTTTGGCCTGTCCCTGAGAGCTAGAAAATGGGGAGGGAGAAGAGAAGAGGCAGGACGCAGAGATCAGCTGGAAGAGAGAGTTTATTTCTGTGCAGGGCTTTTTATATCCCCCACCAGAAGGCGGGGAAGGAAGTGACCTCAAGAGAAAATCCAAGTAGGTGATAGGTGGAGTCCATCAGCTGGGCAGGTCAGAAGTCCTTCTGATGTCATATCCTGTGGCAGGCAGGAAGAGAACAGGTTGTACTCTGCGTGCAGCATGCGGTCATCCTCCATTAAGCCTTTAGGCTATGAGTCCAGCCCCTGCTGGTGTTGAGTGTGCACTGCACGCTTGTAGAGACAGGGCGAGTCCTTTTACTCTGAGGCTTGATGAATGGCAGGCTGAAGCCAGGAGAAAACCCATGCAAACCTTTGCGATTACTACACCAGCGGGTCCAGACTAGGAATGTGCACGAATATCCGTAACATTCAAAATTCATGTGAATTCAGCCGGATTCAGACATTCAAATTTGAACTGAATGTTAACACATTCCTGGTTAATCCAATTAACTGGTTAATCAAATTGACTGAACTAGCAGAGAGGAACAGATTAAGACACCTTCTAAAAAACAGGCCAATAGATAAGTACGTAAAAGACTGGAGACCCTTCATCAAGGATCTACAAGAAATAGGAATAACAACTCCTGGATTTGATAGACTTTCAGGTGGGCAGCTGAAAGAAGGAGACAAATGTGTAAAGAGCAAAAGAAAGAGATACTAAGAGCCCGAAGAATGGAGGAAGTCATTTATAGTTAACAACTGAATGATGCATTATTAATGTCTGAAGAAGTTATGTGAAAATAGAATATTACGATATTTGTAAATTAACATTCATATGAATATGAATGTTTCAGACATTCGTCCGAATGGCTTGGACATTTCTATGAATAGTTTGGACATTTGTTACACTGGGGAGGGGGGAAAGCGACTGCACCAGTCACATCTGCAATGGATCCAGAGCGCATTTGACATGGATCGAGAGCAGATTAAAAGTGGATTCAGGTCAGATTCGACGCTTTCAGATTACGCGATACATATTGGATACGCATGCATTCGTATCCGATATTTGTACAGATTCGTACGAATACCTTTGTATCGAATAGACTCCTACCACATTCAAAGGGAATCTATTCTTATGAAGACAGATATTCTACAAATCAAATGTCAAAAAATCGAGCCATGAACATCCCAAGTATGAAACATTGTATCAAATTCGAAACCTACCACATTCAAATGGATTTATTCAAACTAATATTAATTTTCTTGCATTCAATTCAATTCAATTCAAATACTCCCCCCCAGCAAAAAATTGTTCACATCCCTAGTCCAAAGCAGTAAGGTCCTCTGTTCAGATTACAACAAGGTTGTTAGCAGATGTGCATACATACTGCTCAATGAAATTGAGGGTGTTTCCACACTAGCTGTGGAAACTGGTTTACCCCCACCCTCTTAAAACGCATTAAAGACACTTACCTTAAATGGCTTCCGCATTGGAGTCCTCTTCTGCAACTCTTTGCGGAGGCCGCTTCCGCATTTTGGCATGCAAGACTGGTTTTTAAAACTGGTTTTGCTGCCAAAATCCAGATTAAATGTAAGACCTGAAAAATCGGGTCTTACATCTGTCTCTTTGCCTGGATGTGGTCAGAAGCAGGACACTTCCGCACACGGCCAGGTGAAGGGACGGATTCCGTCCACCCACCATGTTGGGAAAGGTGGAAGCAGTACTGCCTGCTTCCAAAGCCCTTTCCCCTCTCACCGGGCACCGCCAGAAACATGCAGTGACTGGCACTCTCCATGCTCCAGTTCCGCGGCTCCGGGGGCAGCGTCGCCAGCTCGAGAGCCGGAGGACTTTTGGAATGGGTGCTGATGCATCCACACAGCACTCACTCCATCCATTTTCCCAAATCCGTCCTCCCGACGCGTGTGCCGGACATGCGGGGGTCCCTCAGATCCGTCACCATTTGTGACAGAACTGGGGGAGGACGGATTGCCCAAAAGCGGATCTTTTTACATCTGCTTTTCTGCGGCAAATGCGGAAGCACCCTGGGAGAACACTTAAGTGCCACAGTAGAACCCAACCCGCTTAAATGTCAGGATAGGGGTGTACATGAAACCAAATTCCCCCATTTGAGTCACCCAAATGTTCATCAATATTCGCAAATGAAGTTCCCCACCCTTCACTTCCGGAACTCTCATTCACCTGTTGCTGCTGCGACCACCATTGTTATGCGCTGCTCTGAACCTGAAATAGGCCTTCCAGGTGTGTGTGTGCAACTCCCCACCTGGGGATCGCCACAGTCCCTGGTGGGGAGGTGGACGGGCGCACCTGGAAGGCCTATTTCAGTGGAAAGGATGGTGGATGACATGACCATGCCCTCCATAGGGGTAAGGGAGCCCAGCTGAATAGAGTGAATAGGCTATAGAGTGTTTTCACCCCAAGACGGCATGGCTATGGTGAGGTTGCCACATGTGGCAATTCTGCCATAGCCCAGACATTCTTATGCTCTATATCCCCTGTCTGGATGGGGTCTCAGTCAGTAAAAGACCTTTAGGTGCACTACAATTGCCATAATCCTAGAGGCAGAACATCTTAACACTCAGTTGGGGAAAGGGGAGTGAGTGAAATTGGGAAAGATTTTTTCAGTCCACAGCCCTTCTAGTCCAGCATCCTATCGCACACAGTGGCCCACCAAATGCTCATGGGCATCTCAAGCAGAGACAAGGACAAACCTATTCCTGTTCTTGAATCCCAGCAAATGGCCTTAGAAGCGCCCCGGTTCCCCCCAGCCTGAAAGATGCACCTAGGTATTCATTCTAGTAGCCATTGATACATCTGTCATCCATAAATTTGTTTAACCCTACCTTGTAGTTGTCACCACCTCTTCCAGCAGCACATTCCATAAGCCAATGACCCTCTGGGTGAAGAAATACTTCCCCCTGTTGGACCTGATTCTCCTACCCATCAGCTTCATAGATGTCCCTGGTTCTAGTGTTGTGCGATAGAGAAAAGAAATTTTCTCTATCCACCTTTTCTATACTGTGCATAATTTTATATACTTCAATCAGGTCCCCTCTCAAACGCTGTCTCTCCAGACTGAAGAGGCCTAGATGTTCCAGCCTGATTTCGTAAGGGATTTTGTTCCAGACCCTTAATCATCCTGGTTGCCCTTCTCTGCACCTTCTCTAGTTCCACAATATCCTTTTTGAGGTGTGGTGACCAGAACTGTACACAATATTCCAAATGTGGCCTCACCATAGATTTATAAAGAGGCAAAATGACACTTGCTGACTTGTTTTCTATTCCCTTCCTAATTATTCCCAGCATTGAATTTGCTTTTTTCGCTGCTGCCGCACACTGGGTTAACACCTTCATCTAACTGTCCACAAAAACCCGACGAGATCCCTTTCCTGGTGTGTTGCAGAAAGCTCAGACCCCATCAGTTTATAGACATAATATATCTCATGATAGGGGGTCTGTTGTCCACATGTAAATGCAGACTTCTGGGCCTGCTGTAGCCTGCACTAGCGTGTGGGCAGCAGGCCCCCATTCCAGAATAAAGCCAAGTGCAAACAGGCCCAGTGTTTGTGGAGTCACAGGCAGCTTTACCACTTGAGTGCATTTTTGTTTTTCAAGCATGTTCTGCGTAGAATCAAAGCAGGGCCATGTCTAATAAGTTGACTTTCTTCATTTTGTCTTTCTGTTCCACTTCTGTCCCTGGTTTGGTTTAAAGTCGATATTCGTTTCAGGCTGAATCGTGACTGGGAGGCCTATAGAGGCTCCATCTATTTATTTTATGAAGACAGAATGATTTGGCATGAAGCAAGACAGTTTTGCCGGAGATATGATTCTCATCTGGTTACCATTGACGATAAGTTTGAGGAGGTGAGCAAAATACCCCTTATGCTAGAATTTCACTTCGCAGCTGGAACACTGAGTGCCAGCAGAAGATCTGCGGTAAGATCCATATCACTGGCGTCGTGCCGTCTCCATGATTGTCTTGTGCTGGGATTAGTAGTATTGCCCTGGGTTTCTGTAGCCTGCAAGCATCAATTATGTTTTTAGAGCCTGTACAGAGAGGCCCGGTGAGACTTCTTGAGGCTTGATGTTGTCATCAAACCCTGCCTTGGAAGCCTGAAGCCTCTTAGCTCTACAGCCAGAATTGCTGTAGTGAAGAATGCTAAGACGCACGCACGGGAACGCTTTCCCCATTCTGCACAGCATCCAGGTGGTCTGGCTTCCTGATCTGGCCTCGCCACGGACACGTGGGCCCTCTGAAGGTCTGTCCCTATTTGGGACAGATCCTTGGAAGAACAGCTCGCCGAAAAACGGATCCGTTTGGATCCATTTTTAATCAGCACGTGTGGAAAGACCCTAAGTGATCTTTTTAATTTCATGTTTGTCCTTTGGGTCCCTAATTCACCTCAGGGACACCCCTCACTCGATGTCTGAACACACCCAAACACTGCAGCATGGATCTCACCCCTGTCTGGACGCAGCCTGGGGAAGAGCCTGTCTTTCAATTTGGTGTGCATGTGCAGAGGGCATGGTGAAGAGGGCAAAAATATAAATAAACATAAACTCCACTATATGAGAGAGATCTCTCTCTCTTTATGCCAGTTAAAGCTCCCACCTTTCTTCTTGTCCAGGCTTTCCTTATATGGCACAGTGTTTTTGCAGACTGATGACTTTCATTTCCCTGCAACCCAAACTAGAAACAGCTAGCTTGTGCATTTATTTATTTATTTATTATTTATTTATTTATTTATATTTCTATCCCGCCCTATGCCCAAAGGTCTCAGGGCGGGTTACAATATTATATTAATGTTAGACAGGTCCCTGCCCTCAGGCTTACAATCTAAAGAGACAAGAAACAAAAGGAAAATGGTGTGGGAGGGAACAGGGAACAGCAAAAAGCAAGCGCTTGAGATCTTCAGTTCCAATTTTCTCTCCATTTCTTATTGCTGAAATTTTCCTAGTAACTTTACTTTCAATTTTCTCTTCATTGATGACAAACTGGATGATGTTAAAGATGGTCAGCCGGTATCAGTCCCACCCTGCTTGGCCTCAGGACCAGACGTTTTCTCAACTGGTGGATCAGCTGCTGTAGTCTCTTTGCCATTTTCTGATGGGAGCAGTTGGAGGAGGGAGGGGCACTGCTGGGAGCAAGATGGCAGAGCCCAGCCTGCTGCCTCTTCTCCACTCCTCTCAGGCAAGATGGTTCCTAGCCTTGTGATGGCAGTTGGAGGAGGGAGGGCACTGCTGGGAGCAAGATGGCAGAGCCCAGCCTGCTGCCTCTTCTCCACTCCTCTCAGGCAAGATGGTTCCTAGCCTTGTGATGGCAGTTGGAGGAGGGAGGGCACTGCTGGGAGCAAGATGGCAGAGCCCAGCCTGCTGCCTCTTCTCCACTCCTTTCAGGCAAGATGGTTCCTAGCCTTGTGATGGCAGTTGGAGGAGGGAGGGGCACTGCTGGGAGCAAGATGGCAGAGCCCAGCCTGCTGCCTCTTCTCCACTCCTCTCAGGCAAGATGGTTCCTAGCCTTGTGATGGCAGTTGGAGGAGGGAGGGGCACTGCTGGGAGCAAGATGGCAGAGCCCAGCCTGCTGCCTCTTCTCCACTCCTCTCAGGCAAGATGGTTCCTAGCCTTGTGATGGCAGTTGGAGGAGGGAGGGCACTGCTGGGAGCAAGATGGCAGAGCCCAGCCTGCTGCCTCTTCTCCACTCCTCTCAGGCAAGATGGTTCCTAGCCTTGTGATGGCAGTTGGAGGAGGGAGGGCACTGCTGGGAGCAAGATGGCAGAGCCCAGCCTGCTGCCTCTTCTCCACTCCTTTCAGGCAAGATGGTTCCTAGCCTTGTGATGGCAGTTGGAGGAGGGAGGGGCACTGCTGGGAGCAAGATGGCAGAGCCCAGCCTGCTGCCTCTTCTCCACTCCTCTCAGGCAAGATGGTTCCTAGCCTTGTGATGGCAGTTGGAGGAGGGAGGGGCACTGCTGGGAGCAAGATGGCAGAGCCCAGCCTGCTGCCTCTTCTCCACTCCTTTCAGGCAAGATGGTTCACATCCTTGTGATGGCAGTTGGAGGAGGGAGGGGCACTGCTGGGAGCAAGATGGCAGAGCCCAGCCTGCTGCCTCTTCTCCACTCCTTTCAGGCAAGATGGTTCACATCCTTGTGATGGCAGTTGGAGGAGGGAGGGCACTGCTGGGAGCAAGATGGCAGAGCCCAGCCTGCTGCCTCTTCTCCACTCCTCTCAGGCAAGATGGTTCATTGCCTTGTGATGGCAGTTGGAGGAGGGAGGGGCACTGCTGGGAGCAAGATGGCAGAGCCCAGCCTGCTGCCTCTTCTCCACTCCTCTCAGGCAAGATGGTTCCTAGCCTTGTGATGGCAGTTGGAGGAGGGAGGGGCACTGCTGGGAGCAAGATGGCAGAGCCCAGCCTGCTGCCTCTTCTCCACTCCTCTCAGGCAAGATGGTTCGTTGCCTTGTGATGGCAGTTGGAGGAGGGAGGGGCACTGCTGGGAGCAAGATGGTAGAGCCCAGCCTGCTGCCTCTTCTCCACTCCTCTCAGGCAAGATGGTTCATGCCTATTAAAAGTGACCTTGAACAAAGAATGTATAAAGATAAGGATGGCTTTTTCCCGAGACACACAGTCTGGAGGAGAGGGTGCTGGTCTGTGTCCATGGCGTGCAGAAATTAAACATTTTGTTCTAGGACCTGTCTTGTGTGGGTTCCTGCTTATTTTCCCGTTTCGATGGAGATGCCTGCTGCGCTTTTCTTCAACACTTCCAAGGAGTGATGGTCAAGAAATGCTCTTAAGAGGAAAGTCTCTTTCCTGGTGCTTGGGAAAGACTTGCTGATTATCCTTTTTCATTCCCCAGGAGTTTATAGAAAGACACTTACAAGATACTACTGTGAACTACTGGGCTGGAGGCATTAAGAAGAGTCAGACTGCGCCATGGATATGGACTGAAAACGACATAGTTATATCTACTGTTGATGTGTGAGTTTGTGAACAAAGGTTTGTCTATAAACCACATTACAAACACCTTTTCAACCTCCTCCTCCTCCTCTTCCTCTTCCTACTTTTTTACTTTGTGTTTCTTTGTTCACTTTGTAGTAGGGGTGTGCATGAATCTTGGTAACATTCAAAATTCGTATGAATTTGGCCAAATTCAGACATTTGAGTTTGAATCAAACGTTGGCACATTCAAAGACTGACATTCGAAATGCCTTGGAACATTTGTGTGAATATTCAACTACATTTGTGAACCGGGGAGGTGGGAAAGCAGCTGACCCTGTCATATCTGCAGCGGATCCAGAGTGGACCCAGAGTAGATTTGAGAGCAGATTCAGGGTGGATTGGACACGTTCAGAGAGGATACATAGCGAATACGGATGGGATCTGTGATGACCACAGGTGCTTTGCAGCCCGCAGAGTCAGCCCACGGAGGGGTTTTTAAAGTTTATTTAGCCCTCAGATGCCACTTTGGGACTTGTCCAGGCTTGCCTAAGCCTGAGGGGAAGCTTAGAGGTGGAATTCCTGCCCTAACAAGGAGGGACACTTGACTCAGAGCAGCCTATAGCGAGCAGGGGGAAGAAATTCTATATAAGCTGCAAACACACACTGAGAAGGAGGAGAGATGGAAAAAGAGAGAGAGAGAGAGAAAGAGAGAGAGAGATGCTGAGAGAAGGAGCAGACACACGCTGAATAGAGAGAGAGGCTAGTTTGCTCTGGAGCTAAGAGAAAGGGGGTGTTTCCGCACTAGCTGTGGAAACCAGTTTCAACTCCCCCCCCCCCTTAGCACAGATTAAAGACACTTACTTTGAGATGCTTCTGCATTGGATTCCCCTTCTGGCACCCTTTGCGGAGGCCACATCCGCATTTCCGCATGCAAGACCATTTTTTAAAACCATTTTGCCACCGAAATCCGGATTAAATGTAAGACCTGAAAAATCAGAGGCCTTTTCGCACTACATCCGGAACAGATGTAGTGCACGTGGCCTAAGTAACTTCGGGACACTTTCAGCATTCACACACAGGAACGCAGGAACACATGTAAACGTGTTCCTGTGCGCCTATGTGCGAATGCTGAAAGCGTTCAGAAGTGACTTAGCCAGGAAAGGCCGGCCAGGGGCGGGGATACGGCCCGCAAGGCTGCCTCCCATTGGGTGCGAGCACCCAAGGGGCGGGCAGCGCTGTCAGGCCGCTTGCCCCGCTTTGTGCCGGCTGTACGGGGCTCGATTGAGCCCTGTGCAGCTGGCACAAATGTACCCGGGCACCCATCGTGGGGCCCAGGGCAAGCTCCCTATGGGGCAGGACCCATTCGGAGATCAGAGCGCATGGCTCCGGTCTCCAAAGGCTTCCCCCTGACCCCAATCACGCTCATCTGTGGGGTGTAGGTGCCTGGATCTAGGCGCCTACGCCATGCAGATCACCCCCCACCCACCTCACCCACCCATCACACCACTGCACCCCACCCCCACCCCGGGCATCCGGACACTGCGCACGCGCGCAAGGGACCTACCTTCCCAGCGTCCAGACATGCAATGAGTGAGGGACGCCGGGAGCGTGCCCCATGTGGGCGCGCTGTGGCTCCTGATTGGACAAGCACTGCTCATTGCAAGCCTGGACGCCGGGACGGTAGGTCCCCTGCGCGCCCGGTTGGGAGGCAATCGGGTGGGGGGCAATCGGGTGGAGGGTGGCACGTTCTGAACTTGTCGTTTCCCTGCCTACATGTGAACAGGGGACTGTACTCAACGAGTTTGGGCTGAAGACCCTCCCCCAGCCTCCCCCGATTGGCTGCCTTGCAGCCAGGGATGGGGAGGCCAGTCGTGTCCCTTCCTTGGGTTCCCGCGAGGTGTATTGGCCTGGATCAGGCCCATGCAGGTGGCAGGGCCCCCACCCAGCACCCCCGAAAAACGCTGGGGGCGTACACGCACATGAACAGTGCTTACCTGCTGCTGCCAGCTTGATTCTGGCTGGAATAGGCCATCAATGTTCTGTGCATGCTCGCGGGGTGGCCCCTCATTGGCTGGGCACCCTCGCCTGCACAGATGGCCAATTGAGGCCAGGTGGGTGCCCGGCCAATGAGGAGCCACCCTGCGAGCATGAGTAGAACGTCACCGGCCTATTCCAGCCAGAATCAAGCCAGGGTGGGGGGTGCTGGGTGGGGGCCCCGCCACCTGCATGGGCCTGATCCAGGCCGATGCAGGTGGCAGGAACCCAGGGAAGGGACCCAACTGGCCTCCCCACCCCTGGCTGCAGGGCAGCCAATCGGGGGAAGGCTGGGGGAGGGGCCCAGCTGTCACAGAGGGAGAGCATGGGAACGCTTTCCCTCCATGGCAGCTGGGGGCATCCCAGAATGCTTGGAATGCATGTATAGCATTTTTAGTGCTCTGCTTTTGGAACGTGTCTATGATGTGTTAGGATGCTTGGGGCGGCCTGGAACGGATCTGACTGCCCCACAAGAGCAAGACCAAATGCAGCGTCCCAGCATGTCGCAGAAGCGTTCCACACCCCCTCATGCGAAAAGGCCTCTGGATTTTTATCCCCAGAGTTCTCGTAGCGTTCACGCATCACCAGGTCAATTTTCATCGCATGTCCAAAGTATTAGCATGGCTGTAAGAGAAACTTTCCTCCTGTCTGCAAGTTGCACTAATCGGTACAGCTGACATAGCAAAGGGTGAGGAGCAAATATTCACACTTAAACATCCCACTTCCGTTCCGGGAGAGAGGTCAACGTTTGCACTGCAAGCGACAAGACCACTCCCACCCAATGTAGGGATGGGGGCGGGGAATGTTCATCACCTTCAGAATTCATATGAATAGCAAGTGTTTGAATCTTTGCATTTGAATTGAACATTAGCCTTCATTCAAAGCTTCATTACATTTGTCAGAAGTGTTTGGGCGGCATCACTGCTAAGCACAAGCGTTGTACCAGTCACCTCCAGAGTGGATTTGGAGGCGTGAATGGTGGTGGCAGGATTGAGGAACATTCAGTGGAAATTTGAAGCCGAGCAGATTGGAAGCATCTCTATTTGCACTTGCTTCAAAGTGTAACAAATGTGGGGGAATTCGTGCACATCCCTAACCTAAGGGTGGTCATGGTGGGGACATCTGTCCCGAGGCTGCCCACATCGTCTTAGCAATGGCCATGCCAGCTTCCACCACATGCTTGGTGTTGCCATGGTGATCACAATGTGGCCCCACCCAACCATGCTCCCAAGCAGTATTTCCACCCAGAAGTGCTGTGACGACTGCGTGCAGGAGCAACTGGGAGTCCACGAGTTGCTCCCAGTCAAGCTGTGGAGAGCAGCTTCTTCTCCAGAGCTATGGAGAATTGTGGCAGTCCTGCACACTCCAACATGGAGGCATCAGCCCAGCATGAACACAGAGCATTCTGGAATGTCTGATCCATGCTGTACACGTAAGCACAAAAAGACCTTGCTCTCTCCATGCTGCCTGTGGTTGTGGAACGAATTGCTTTACCTTGCCTACTCTCCAACATGGGGAGGAGGAAACGCAATAACATATAAGAACCTCAGAGGAGCCCTGCTGGATCAAGCCACAGACCATCCCATCCTGCCTCACACAGTGGCCCAGCAATCGCTTCTGGGCATCTCAAGAAGAAACAAAGGCCCTTTCAGCACTGGCCTTTATTCCAGATTATATGTAGGGCACCTTCCATTCACATGCTGGTACATCCTATGCCAGGTCCAACCCAGGGCCTTCTGTGGTCTGCAGTAGCACATGGATGGCAGGTCCCTAATCTATGAGGTCCAGGCGCTGACCATGTTGGGCCCTTACTCTGGAATTAAAGTAGGTACAGAAAGCGCCATTGTGGGATTCGTAAATATAGAATTAGAGTATTTGTAGTTCACCAGTCTGCTTTGACGGGTTTTTGTCTCTCTTTCTGAATTCCAGATTCTGGGCTTATGGAGAACCACAAGAAACCGCACCCGTGAACTGTATTGTAGTCATAAAAAAGTGTCAAGATCGCCTTAAATGCTGGCATTCTCACGATTGCTTTACGTTTAACCGTCCCCTTTGCAAGAAGAGGCCAGAAAAAAACTTTTTTGATTAGGCGGGAGATGTGGAGGCAGCATGACCGACGCACTCAGAAACATCTGTTCCCAGAACTGTGTTAAAACACAATTTATTTCACAACTCTAAGCTTAAATATCTATAAAGCCAGAATGAAACATCTCCATTGTTGTGATCTCATTTTTTTGTTCCAGCTTGTAAGCTGACTGAGATAATAAATGAATGACAAGGGGTTTGGATTTTGGATGTTTACATCTAGTTAAAGAAAGGGAAAGGGACTATATTCCCTTATTCTTGTATATTTATACCTTCTACAGGTGAATGGAGAGATATCTGATTATGCAAGGCAGCTAGTGGGCTTCAGGGCTGGGTGTTCACAAGTAAGGTGGGCAAGCAGGCAGTGTCCTAGAGGGCAAGAGGGCGATAGCCAGAAGAGGTCAAATAGGCGAAGCCAGATGCCATATATGTGAACAAATTCAACTAACCATGTCCAATCTATGATGACTGTGAAATCTGGTCATTGAGAACTAAAGGAAAGAACTTGGGGGTCCAACAACTCCATTGGAGCTCAGACTACAGTATGGAATGGATGGCTGTTCAACTTCCAGATCCTCAAGTTCTAAAAATCTGCTCTGTGCAAATGCCTGGGCTGTCTTAATAAATACAGTACAAATGCACGCAAACTGTTTCAGCAGCTTACCATAAACTTATACACCCAACAAATACAGAGAAATATGAATGCAATTTATATTTATACAGTCTTCCACTGAGCTCCACAAGAGCATTAAAGCTGTGTTCACACCCAAGTTTTAATCCAGCTTCGGTCCACTTTCAGAGGAAGAGATCTCATCAGAAAAATTACCAGTCACTTCCTTTCCACATTTTCTATTGCAAAGGGGAATTTTCTGAGTTAGATAATGGCAAAAGAAATCTGAATCTCACTTTGCTGAGGTGTTCTCTCACTCCAAAAGTGTACTGAAGCTGGATTAAAACATAGGTGTGAACATGGCATAAGAAGCAGTATCCAACAAACAAACAAAAGCCTGCTTTGCTGAGACTTTAGGAAAGATTGTGGGTTTCCATAGCCCCCAAAATGCAGGTCCAGGAACTAGATTTTTTAAAAATTAACTGCTTCTTTTAAGGGATGAGGGATCTCTTAAAAAGGAATGAAATGTAGCATTGATTTGTAATTAATGCTGAAATAGAAAGCCAACATTTCTCCCCCTTAAAATATGAAAACGTATCTCTGCTGAGTTTTTCTGCAATGAAAAGTCCTTAAGATCATTTACTTCTAGCCCCCAAAAGACGTTGCTATTCCAGGTGACAGCAGAATTGAGGAGAAACAGTTGGAGAAACTCACCAGATATGAAGATCTGAGAATTGAACTACAGCGACTCTGGCAAAAACCAGTGAAAGTGGTCCCAGTCATCCTCGGCACACTGGGCGAGGTGCCAAAAGATCTCAGCGGGCACCTAAAAACCATTGGCATTGACAAGATATCCATCTGCCAGCTACAAAAAGCCACTTTACCGGGGTCTGCTCGCATAATTCGGCGATACATCACACAGTCCTAGGTGCTTGGGAAGTGCCCGACTAGGGCTATAATACGAAATCCAGCATAGTGATCTTGTTTGCTGTGTGTAACTGCTGTTTCTACATAATAATAATAATAAATACTAATAATAATAATAATTGCCAATACATCACACAGTCCTAGGTGCTTGGGAAGAGCCCGACTAGTGATATAATACGAAATCCAGCATAGTGATCTCATTTGCTGTGTGTAACTGCTGCTTTTATAATAATAATAATAATAATAATAATAATAATAATAATAATAATAATAATAATAATAATAATAATAATAATAATAATAATAATAATAATAATAATAATAATAATAATAATAATAATAAATGTTTTCTTTTTAAAAAAACTGGGCCAAATGCACTTTCCAGGCAAAGCAATTGTGCTTTCCACTTGCAACTCTAGCCAGATCACCACACAATCTGGTCACTGGGGAATTTGCAGGCAGCCAATCAGCAGCTGACCTCCACTGAATGGGCAGTTCTGGAATGTTCTACATCACAGGGAAAGGTGGTTGAAGCTGTTGAAGGAAGGACCCGAGCAAGAGGCAAGAAACACTGAATTGAGGTGTCCCATAGGAGCCACCCTGGGGAGGGGAATGGTGGTCTTCCAAAGCTGCCTTTGCCTTTGCATATGGCTTCAGCGGGGGGGGGGGGGAGGGATATTTGCTGCTCTGCAGAGGTTCTTTTAGCTGGAGGTGCAAGTGAAGGAGCATGGGACTTCTGCTTGAAGATGGCAGTGCAGGGTCGGCCTCAGTGGTTCTCAAATGTCCAGGGCTGATTTTGCACTTCCCCTCCCATCCTCGTGACTTGCGAGCACTAGTCAATGATAACCTGGCCCCCATGTGATTGATCTCTCACCTGTGTTCAGTTGCCAGGCTGATCCTCCGCAAGGCACCACCATCCTGAGTGCAAAATCAGTGCTGTTACTCCAGCAATGCTGACACTTTGTGCAGTCCCAGTTGTGTTGGGGTCATCTGAGGTCCCAGTGCTCTTGCGTGGGACCGCAGATGACCTCCTCAGCTGGCAGAAGTGCAGATGGTTTCTGGCTGGACATTTCCAGGTAGGTTCCGGTCACATGGGGTAAAGGTTAGGTGGCTTGTGGTGCGTGGTTTTGTGCACCACGGCTAGTTCATGACTAGGCAGCATCAGGAAGGCAGTGGACATTTGTAGGTTGAAAGCGCCTTCTGCAGGTGCACATCCACCTGCCCAGATGTTGCCTAATCGGGAACTATGAACTGAAGTGTGAATTGGCCTCAGATCACTTCTTGCACCAGGAGTGGGACACCCTTCTCTGGGTTCACAGGTAGTTTGTGGTGGGAAATGATGTGTAGGGCATTATATTCATGCCAAAATTACCCTTAAGGACTCCACTGTAAAGATACTACTGTCTTGAATGTTTATGTTCCTTCATTTGGTCCCTCAGAAAGGATGCTGGATGAGACATCAATCAAGATGAGAAGATAAGATGGCACCTAAGCCTGAAGACAAACCATGTAAGCTTCTCCATTGTCCTCTTTCCTAGGATCTGGATCCTTTCTGCACTGGGCCTCCCAGATATATATCCCATTTGTTTATCCCATCTGCATACCCATGCGTGCCACTGCAAGCCCCAGGTGGGTCTTGTCATAGTTTGGATCAGCGTCCAGACAGCAGATTCCTCTTTCAAGATTATAATCTGGAATAAGGCTCAGTGCAGAAAAGGGGCTTGTTTCTTTAGCCTAGGTGGTGCCTCTGGCATTTCCTCATCTTTGTTGCTTCATTGTCTTTTAACACTGAGAAGTGCAGAGTGAGAAAATCACTTTCCTGTGTCCTGAGTGAACCTGTCCACTCATTTGAAGGATATTCAAAACCCTACTCTGAGATCTGTGCTCAGTGTTTGCAATGGATAAAGAAAGAGACCAACACTATTTCCTTCTCCATTAACATTTATACACACCTTTCTGAACCCCCCACCCCAGTAGTAACAGAAAAGAAAAGAAAAGCAGTGTAGAAATTGACATTGTCTGGAATTCATGCCCTGAAGGTTTTTATAAACCTGGTGGACTTCTAAAAGGGACTGAAGAATGAAAAATAATACACATGATTTGAGGAGCACATTGCTAAAAACATCAAAAGAAATAACAAGAACTTCTTTAAGTATATCAGAAGTAGGAATCCAACCAGGAGAGCAGTTGGACCACTAGATAGTAAAGGAGAGAAAGGGGTAATTAAAGAAGACACGGAGATTGCAGAGAGACTAAACGAATTTTTTGCTTCCGTATTCACGGAGGAAGACAGAAGACACATGCCAGTAGCTGAGCCTGTGTTTTCTGAAGAGTTAAACTGTACAGAAATAACCAAGGAAGAGGTCCTGGCATGTCTTAATAAACTAAATGTTAACACGTCACCGGGACCAGATGGTATTCATCCAAGAGTCCTTAAGGAACTCAAATGCGAAATTGCCGAACTTCTAGCAAAAATATATAATCTTTCCCTAACATCAGGCTCCGTACCTGAGGACTGGAGGGTAGCAAATGTAACACCAATATTCAAAAAAGGATCCAGGGGTGATCCAGGCAACTACAGACCAGTTAGCTTAACGTCAGTTCCGTGTAAGGTGATGGAAACCATTATTAAAGACAAAATTAGTGTGCATATGGAGCAGCAGGCATTGCTGAACAAAAGCCAGCATGGCTTCTGCAAAGGTAAATCATGCCTCACAAATTTGTTGGAATTCTTTGAGAGTGTCAATAAACACGTGGATAAAGGTGAACCAGTAGACATTGTCTATCTGGACTTTCAGAAAGCTTTTGACAAAGTCCCACATCAAAGGCTACTGAGTAAACTCACCAGCCATGGAATAAAAGGACAGGTTCTGTCCTGGATTTGTGACTGGCTTAAGGGCAGAAAGCAGAGAGTAGTAGTAAACGGCAATTTCTCAGGGTGGAAAGAAGTAAAAAGTGGGGTCCCTCAAGGCTCAGTACTGGGACCAATGCTTTTTAATTTATTCATCAATGATCTAGAAAAAGGGGGTACATAGTAAAATAGCAAAGTTTGCTGATGATACTAAATTATTTAGGGTAGTAAAATCTGAAAGAGATTGCCAAGAGCTCCAGAGGGATCTCTTAGCATTGGGTGAGTGGGCAACCAAGTGGCAAATGTGCTTTAATCTTAACAAGTGTAAAGTAATGCACATTGGGGCCAAGAATCCAAATTACGTCTATAAACTGATGGGGTCTGAGCTTTCTGCAACACGCCAGGAAAGGGATCTCGGGGTTTTGGTGGACAGTTCAATGAAGGTGTCAACCCAGTGTGCGGCAGCAGCGAAAAAAGCAAATTCAATGCTGGGAATAATTAGGAAGGGAATAGAAAATAAGTCAGCAAGTGTCATTTTGCCCCTTTATAAATCTATAGTGAGGCCACATTTGGAATACTGTGTACAATTCTGGTCACCACACCTCAAAAAGGATATTGTGGAACTAGAGAAGGTGCAGAGAAGGGCAACCAGAATGATTAAGGGTCTGGAACACCTCCCTTACGAAACTAGGCTGCAACGTCTAGGCCTCTTCAGTCTGGAGAGACGGCGTTTGAGAGGGGACCTGATTGAAGTATATAAAATTATGCACGGCATAGAAAAGGTGGATAGAGAAAATTTCTTTTCTCTATCGCACAACACTAGAACCAGAGGGCACTCTATGAAGCTGATGGGTAGGAGCGTAAGGTCTGACAGGGGGAAGTATTTCTTCACACAGAGGGTCATCGGCCTATGGAATGTGCTGCCAGAAGAGGTGGTGACAGCTACCAGTCTGGATGGCTTTAAGGTAGGGTTAGACAAATTTATGGATGACAGATGTATCAATGGCTACTAGAACGAATGCCTAGGTGCATCTTTCAGGCTGAGGGGGGGGGAGGAAATGGGGCGCTTCTAGGGCCATCTGCTGGGACTCGAGAGCAGGAGAAGGTTTGTCCTTGTCTCTGCTTGAGATGCCCATGAGCATTTGGTGGGCCACTGTGTGCGACAGGATGCTGGACTAGATGGGCTGTGGCCTGATCCAGCAAGGCTTCTCTTATGTTCTTATGTTCTTATGTTAAATAGTCACGGGTTACTTCCATATCCACTAAACTGATGACTGACCTGATGTGAGGGGCCTCCACCCCAAAATGCATGAGTAGAAGGCTTACTAAAGGTGAACTTGGACTCCATGAATTTGTTCAAAGGAATAAACACCAAGTATCATTTATTTGTAGCCAATTATTACATCTGTTGGAGAATTCACTATGAGAGTCCAAAGTCACCAAGGAAATGGATTCGCAGATGAGGATTTCTTAGAATGGACAAATAAAAGTTCTAAAGTCTTTCCATAACTGGAATTCCATAGAACTTTCCATTAAAATCTTGTATAGATGGCATTGAACACATGTGCTTCTTACCAAGGGTGTACACAAATGGTTTTTTGGGTCTGATTCATATCAAATCGGATGCAAGCAAATTTGTATTTGTTCTACTAGATCCCCTTTGAATGTGGTATAATTCAAATTTGATTTTAAAAAGCTTCATGCGAATTTTTGATATGAATCATATACAAATCCCATCCATATCTCAAAGGAATCCCCTTTCGATCCCCTATGTATCTGATACGTATCCTCTATGTATCTGCTCTGAATGTGCCAAATCTGACATGAAACCGCTCTGAATCTGCTCTCAATCTACCTCAGCTGCTTTCCCACCTCCCTAGGTTCACAAATGTAATGAAACTATGTAAAAATGTTTAGAAGCATTCGATTCCAGTTCAAATGCCAGTCTTTGAATGTACAAAACCAAAGCTAAACAGAAGGGGGTCCGCAAAAGAAATAAAAATAACCCAATAGGGTAAAAGTAAAATAGACAATGTCTGCCCCAAGCACCAATGTGAATAGTAACACAAAATTCAAAACTATAAAGCAGGAAAGCAATTGTAATTTCTGAAAGGGTAACAATACCCCACTAGTAAATTTTATTGAAAAATATTGAAAATAATAATGTAATAATACTTAACTAAGTATACTAAAATAAAATATAGGAGGCCAGACGCGTTTCGAACAAGTCTTCTTCAGTGGCCTATATGCAATAAAAATAATAAAATAAAGCTCACAACTGTGACTCTGTAAAATTTTAAAATGTCTTTGAATGTGCCAACATTAAATTCAAAGTTGAACGTACAAATTAATACAAAAATTCGTGGACGTCTCTATTTCTTACACATGTAAAATCCTCCCTTTGAACCACATGCACAGATGTTGTCTGTGGTAACAGCCTAGAGTTACATGCTTCCGGAAACAAACTGAACAGGAAGCTATTCAAATACTGGAAACAGTTGGACTTCATGCCAAGAGTTGGTTTTTTTTTTTTATTGATCTTTAAAGGCAAGCATATGAAGCTGAAATATAAATAGAGAAAAATCACAGTAATAGCAGTAAACTTCAGGGATAACATGGAAGTAGAAATCTGGAAACAAGGGGCCTGTTCGCACTTGGCTTTGTTCTGGAATGTATCCCAGAATAGAGGCCTATTGCAGGCCATACGATGCCCCAGGTGAGACCTGGCAGAGTCTCTATTAGCATGCAGACAACAGATTCCTATCCTGAGATATATTCCAATATACAGCCACGTGAGAACAGACCCAAGCTGTATCTTGGTTCGGACCCTTATCTAGAGTGTTTCTGCACTTGCCTTCCCATCTGTTGGGCAGAAAAGGTGCAGAACAAATTAAATTGCACCAGTGGAATGCTAGTAGAAGACAGCCTAGTCCCCGTGGTTGCACAGTACCAAAGATGACCGCTCATAAAGGAAATAGTGTGAATCAGACAATGTCAATTTCTACACTGCTTTTCTTTTCTTTTCTGTTACTACTGGGGTGGGGGGTTCAGAAAGGTGTGTATAAATGTTAATGGAGAAGGAAATAGTGTTGGTCTCTTTCTTTATCCATTGCAAACACTGAGCACAGATCTCAGAGTAGGGTTTTGAATATCCTTCAAATGAGTAAAGATACTACTGTCTTGAATGTTTATGTTCCTTCATTTGGTCCCTCAGAAAGGATGCTGGATGAGACATCAATCAAGATGAGAAGATAAGATGGCACCTAAGCCTGAAGACAAACCATGTAAGCTTCTCCATTGTCCTCTTTCCTAGGATCTGGATCCTTTCTGCACTGGGTCTCCCAGATATATATCCCATCTGTTTATCCCATCTGCATACCCATGCATGCCACTGCAAGCCCCAGGTGGGTCTTGTCATAGTTTGGATCAGCGTCCAGACAGCAGATTCCTCTTTCAAGATTATAATCTGGAATAAGGCTCAGTGCAGAAAAGGGGCTTGTTTCTTTAGCCCAGGTGGTGCCTCTGGCATTTCCTCATCTTTGTTGCTTCCAAATTCAGACATTCAAATTCAAATTGATTGATTTGATACATTCATATGAAGCTTCGTTACATTTCTCAACCTGGGGAGGTGGGAAAGTGGCAGCTCCAGGCACATCTACAATGGATCGAGATTGGATTAAAAGTGGATTGAGAGCGGATTTGAGGCATTCAGAGTGGATTCATAGGGAGTACATAGGGAATACATAGGCAATTCATAGTGGAATGGTGCATTGAGTATAAACTCATTTTAATAGTAGGTGGGGAAGGCCATCAGTGTTGGGGTGGTGGCCTGATTTTGAACAAATATGAAATAAGCATTTTGACTTCTGAAAAGTAAAGCAAGCATTAAATAATTTAAATAATTAGTCCTTTTGTCTTTCCACAAGTAGCAGCAGCACCAGATCCAAAAGAACCATCTTCAAGAGCTCATATACGTCGATATATTGCCATAATTGCGGCCTTGCTGCTGGCTCTCGTCACAATTGGAATGTTAATTTATTGTAAGTTTCAACTTTGAATCCATTCTTGATCCATGGCAGATGTGACTGGGCAGCCACTTTCCCACCTCCCCACATTCATTAATATAACAAAGCTTCAAACGAATGTATAGAAGCATTTGCTTTGCATTAGAATGTAGCCAACAGTTGAATTCAGCTTCAAATGTACAAATTTGATTGAATTGTGAATGTGGACTCTGATTTTGGGAAGGGACTGTCCCATGTTCTTTTGCAAGGGGGAATTGCCCCGTGATAGATATGAATAAAGCATTTCTGCTTCTCACTGCATCAGCAATGTGCTGTCCAAAACCCTGGCACTGTTTCTGGTTCTCGAAACAAAACGTGTTCCCCAGTGCTGATGTTTTCCTTGAAGCTCTTTTTCTGCATGCAGGAAACAGCCACGGTGGTCATGCATTTCTCTGTCCTCTGCAAAATGGGCAGCTGGGGGGGGGTCTGGTAAGTCTGCATGGGGAGGAGGAGGAGTAAGGAAAGCAGTCAGAGTTTTCCAAGAGCTGTGTTGCTGTAGCACTTGAAGGCACATTTAAGGTGGAACGGGTGCAAGTTGAATGCACAATGGTGTGGACCCTGCACTGTTTCAGAGCAGCTCAGCATTCTGAGGGGACTGTGAATAGCGTTCCCTGTATCCTCGCTGCGCTATCATGGCCAATAAAGGCACCATGTAGATCCTACCCCAGATATGTAGTTGAACCCACAGAACTACAGGACTTTTTACTGAGTCACTGAAGGACCAATCTTACAAAGTGACCCAAAGAATTTCCTCTCCTCCTGCTGTCCTTTTTCAGGAGTTCCGATCTGCCCATGGTAGCTTCCAAACATGGCCCCTACCGAGCCCAATTCAAGGTTCTAACTCTGACTTATAAGGCCCTAAATGACTTGGGCCCCAGATATCTAAAGGAGCGCCTTCTCCCATATGGAACTCCCCGCGTCTTAAGATCTGGAGGGGAGGCCCTTCTGGTGATCCCTCCGCCTTCAGTAGTTAGGCGGGTGGGCACCCGGGACAGGGCCTTCTCGGTGGTGGCCCCCAGGCTGTGGAATAGTCTCCCCCTCGAGGTGCATCAGACCCCTTCTTTGTTCCTATTCAGGAAGGCGGTGAAAACGTTCCTCTTCACGCAGGCCTTTGGTTAAACGTTCCCCACACTTCCCCCCACTGAAAATCACTGCTGTTTTTAAACTGTTCTGTATTTTTCTTAATGCTGGGTTTTAAACTGGTTTTAGGACTCATATAGTTTTTGCTATGTTTTGCTATGTTTGTTTTTAAATATGTGAGCCTCCCAGAGACCCTTGGGTATGAGGCAGGATATAAATATAAATGAAATAAATAAAATAAAATGGCAGGAAAGGGTGAGCTATTTTATGCTACAGAGGCTGTAGGAACAGGTATAATTCCATGTCCCACATTCAGACTCATTGCTGGTTCTCATGGTGGCCACTCAACTGCTTATGTTTTAGGGATGCCCACAAATATTCATGCTATTTAGAATTCATACGAATGGATACGGAATCTGACATTCATGGATGAATCAAATGGGCCCTACATTTGTAGGCCCTATTTGTCAATGAGTTGGATTATCCGGTGTTTGTCAAAACTTCGGTCGGAGCTTCGTTGAAGGCTGGATCCCTCTGTGGCCTCTCGCCGCCCCACTTATCTTTCATCCCATCGCTGCCATGCGCTTTTCCTCTAAGCACTTCCAGGACATTGTGCACAGATCTTGCCACATCACATGATCCCCAAAGAGCGCCGAAATGGGCCCGGGTCCCATTCCGTTCCATTCTGTCTCTTTCTCTCTTATCTTTGTGGAAGCTGTGGTGGTGTCCCCAGTCCCGTTTCAGTGCTCTTCAGAAACAAGCCTTCGAGTCTTCTTTGTGTGCAGCTCTAACCTGAGGATTGTGATCTGCAGATGGAGAGTCTGCACGCAAACCCAGAAGTGGTTTTTTGGCCTCCAAAGAGCATCAATACAGGCCTGGGGACACCACTGTGGCTTCCCATTCCATTCTGGTGCTCTCCTTTGAGCCAGTTTCGTCTAGTGGTTAGGGAGATGGACTCATCTGGAAATACCGGGTTCAATTCCGCCCTCCCCCAAGAAGCTACCTGGGTGACCTTGGGCTGGTCACAGCTCTGTTCTGAGCTCTCACCCCCCCCACACACACACACACACCTACCTCACAGGGTGTTCTGTTGTGGGGAGAAGATTAGAAAAGCTTTGTCAGCCGCTTTGAGTCCCCTTAAATGGGTGAGAAAAGTGGGGTAGAAAAGCCTACTTATCTTCTTCTTCCTTTAGGAGACCTATAGGTCACTGTGGGCAACAGGAAAGATTTGGGCTTCTCTCACACTGAATAAGACAAATCCATAGACATGTTCATGGAAGTCAGGACCATTGTTGGCTGCTAGCTCTGATGGCTGTGTGAGGTCAGAAGGGCACCCACAGGAGGCCATGGGGGATGTGTGAACAGGTCCTTCCACAGGCAACTGGTGGACTTGACCACAGGCATAGAGTGTGGTCACACTTTGCTGAAATATTCTGTCTTAGTAAGAAAGAGGGCTGAAAGTGCACTAACTCCCTTCCCATCCAATACCTGATCATCTTTCCTCAGTTTGTCCTCAGTTTGGGTCGCTTTGCTCACACCTTTCTGTTCCTGTCCTGAGACGTCCTGTGAGCCAGTTTGGTCTAGTGGTTAGGGAGCCGGACTCTTATCTGGGAATACTGGATTCGATTCCGCCCTCCCCCATGAAGCCAGCTGGGTGACCTTGGGCTGGTCACAGCTCTCTTCTGAGCTCTCACCCCCACCCCTACCTTCCTCACAGGGTGTTCTGTTGTGGGGAGAAGAGTAGAAAAACTTTGTCAGCCACTCTGAGTCCCCTGAAATGGGTGAGAAAAGTGGGGTAGAAAAGCTGACTCTTTTTCTTTGCATTCAGAGAGGCAGGAATCAAATTCAATCAAATGTGGCGCGTTGGCTTTGTCCACACCGCTATTTAAGGCAGGCCCCAAGAGGAACATGGAGCATAGTTTGCTTTGATCCATCTTCTCCCATCCTACACTAAGAAAGCCTCACCATCTTTTCTTTTCTTTTGACTCTTCATTAGTGATCTACAAATGGATAGAATCAAAAGTACAAACAGTTGCAACGGATCGATGTAGAGAGTATTTGAGCAAGATGTTCCCAAATTCTCACAAACTTACCGGTGAGCAATAAAGTATCTCAGAATTGTTAGAATTGTGCTTTCTCTCTACCCTGCCTTCCCCAGAGTAAATCCTCTAGAACTGGGCAACCAAGCTTGAGACCCTCCATATGTTCCGGTAGAACAACTGCACTTGCGCTGCTCTTCCCACAGGTGCATCTGAACTTCCCCCAGCAGGGTCCAGTACAGACTGAGGCATACCTTCCTATGGCACTGGCGAAGTTGGGGGAAGAGATGGTGTCTGAGAAGCAGAGGTCCCTCTGAAAACGTGCCCTCTGAAAGGCCTTCTTTCAAAATAATGGCACAATCCAGGTTCTAGAAGGCTGTCTAGAACTGAACACGGTCTGGACTTAGAATTAACAAGGGATACTTTTCAGTGGTGCACCATCATAGTGTACCACCAAAGTGCACTCCCCAAGCCTCAAGGCCAGGAACGTTCAGTTCCTAGCCGTCAGATGCATGGGAGTGCAACCTTCCAGATATCTGGCTGAGATCCCAGTCTTCCTCCTTCCTCCAAAAACTACCAATTTTAGACCTTCCTCCTCCTATTGGGCACTTTAGGGGCAGGCATTGCAAGGCATGTGATACATGTGGGAATGTGCATGAAGTGCATTTCCCCTTTGATTTGCATTGAATTGAAGGGGGAATATTCAGCTTCCTGAGAAGTGTTCCCCCCCCCCGAATGCGGGGGGCTTCAGCTTCACAGGCGAACATCTGGCAAATGTTCATGCACAAAGGGAATCTCCCATCCTTTTGTTCCCGTCCCACCTTGCCCCTACTCAGCTTTCACTGCTACAGCCTCTGCTGCCATTGCTGAAGCTCAACTAGGCCTTCCAGAGATGCACCTGCAGGTTTAGAGGCCACCCCCCATCCAGGATTTGCAGGAAACCTTGCAAGATTTCCCAGGAAGCATAGGAAATCATGTGCGATTTCCCACAATGCCCAGGTAGGGATGTGCACAGATGTTTTTGAGGGTTTTTTTGGGGTTCAATTCACACTGAATCAAATCCATTTTTTTTTTCATTTGAATAGATCCCCTCAGATGTGGTAGGATTCAGTTCAATACAAATTTTTGATATGAATTTTATATGAATTTTCAATGTGAATCACATACAAATCCCCTATGTATCCCATAGGAATCCCCTATGTATCTGCTCTGAGAGCATCAAATCTGTCCTGCATCCACTTTGAATCTACTCTAAATCCACTTTTAATCCGCTCTGGATCCATTGCATATATGACTGAATGAAACTTCACTCGAATGTCAGTCTTT
The DNA here is from genome assembly GCA_023333525.1 of Aspidoscelis tigris stejnegeri. Classification (NCBI taxonomy): domain Eukaryota; kingdom Metazoa; phylum Chordata; class Lepidosauria; order Squamata; family Teiidae; genus Aspidoscelis; species Aspidoscelis tigris. The sequence continues at coordinate 88,540,969 of JALMGA010000006.1, read as the reverse complement.
GTATGTCCCAACACTTATTTCGGACATGAATGTCAGAATTTGGACAAATTGTATGAATTTTGAATGATACGAATATTCATGCACATCCTGATTCCTGGGAAATCTGGGGAGATTTACTGCAATTCCTGGCTAAGAGCAGCCTCTAAACCTGCACACACCTCCAGAAAGCCTAGCTGAAACTCAGAGGAGGATGTGGTGGGGGCAGCGGGCACAACGGCAGTGGAGGCTGGGGGGGGGGCAGATATGGCCAGATGGATGGATGGATGGATGGATGGATGGATGGATGGATGGATGGATGGATGGATGGATGGATGGACGGATGGACGGATGGACGGACGGATGGACGGAAGGATGGATGGATGGATGGATGGATGGATGGATTTCACCACTTTCCCAGGTTCCAAATAATTTGAAGTTAATTGTTATTATCAGTATTACCATTAATGTCATTATTGCATTTCTATTTATATTTATATGCCACCATTAAAAAGAAAAAGGAAAAACTGGTTCACAGCAAGGCAAAAACAAAATAGTTTTAGTTTCAAGAATATGCAATTCAACACACAAGAATTCCAAATATACATTATAAAATATGCAATAACGTAATAGTAAGCTGTATTATATATTATACAGTGAAATACAGTTGTATGGCATGTATTACAAAACAAAAACAATAAAGAATAGCAAAGCAAATAAGATTGTAACAGGAGCCCTGCTGGATCAGGCCACAGCCCATCTAGTCCAGCATCCTGTTTCACACCGTGGCTCACCAGCTGCTTATGGTCATCTCAAGCAGAAGATGAAGGGAAAACTTCCACCTGCTCTTAGGTGCTTTTGCACTAGCACTAAGGGCTTGTCCCCATGCACTCCATTTACTTTGGATTGGCTTCAGGATATTCCCAATACAGATTCTAGTTCGAATTGACCTGTCCCCATGCGATTGATGAAAGTATGGGCTCAAGTCAAATACACCTGTCCCCATGCAAACCACGCTTCGGAGTATATAGTGCATGGGGACAAGCCCTAAGAACCCATTTAAGAACCCTTTAGGAACCTGAATGGTACCAGATTGGTATCAGTCAGGAAGGCCCTGTCCCAACTGACCACCCATTTAAGCCCCCATCTACAAGGCCCTGTTCCCTAGCAGGCCTGTGGGGACATACGGGGTCCTCCCCATGATCTGGATCATCAAAATCTAGATCTTGGGGAGGACCCCATCTCAAAGATCCAGATCTTGAAGATCCAGATCTTTGAGGCCCTGTGCAAAAACAGGGCTTGACTCCTTGCAAATGGCCTCCTGCCTGTCCATCCAACCTGAAGGCAATACCTGGACATCCATTCTAGTACACGTTGATACTTCTGTCCTCCATGAATTTGTCCGACCCTTTCTTGAAGCCATCCAGGGTGGTTGCTGTCATCACATCTTCTAACAGCAAATTCGATAGACCCATGACCCTCTGGATGAAGAAATACTTCCCCTTCTCTGATCTGATGCTCCTGTCCTCTCCACCACCTTCATAGAGGACGCCCTGGTTCTAGTGTTGTGTGATAAGAGAAAATAATTTTTCTCCATCCATTGTTTCTATATTAGACCTGATTTTGTATACTTCAGTCATGTCCCCTCTTAAATGCCGTCTTTCAGGGTTGAAGACACCTAGACGCTCTTTTCTGCATTCCCTACTGGAATGAATCATGTTCCAAAATGAACAACAGTCAGGTCAGCTTGGGTTCTACATCTTTTTTGAAATATTCAAATGCCCACTTGATGGCACTCTGCGGGTGCCCATTTATACAGCCTGGGTGCTATGCTCCCAACTTTTGGCATCCCATGTTTTCCACCCTCCTCTGCTTCACAGGTAGATCATCCGGGGCCTTTTCAGGCCTTGACCATGGAAGCAGCACCACACCATCCAAGGGACATTTTAAAATATCTTTGCAACCATATTTCTTACTAAAAAGCTAAGGTAGGACCTGATGTAGCTGGAGCCTCAGCAAGTTTCTTCCCCATGGTCTGCAGTTCCTGAAATCCATGCATGTTCTCATCTGCCTAGACATTTTATGACCTGTGGAAATTTGGATGTTGACTTAACTGGTGGAAATCTTTCAGATAAACAAGCACTTGCGTTATGTCAGTTAGCAGCTGACCACTTGGCTGTGTGGACAAGGAAAAACAATGAACTGAGAACTGAAATCCGTAAGTTGTTTAGAAAGTAGAACCGTCAGGCAAAAGAACTTGAACACGGGAAAATCTGCATGAAATCTGCATGCAAACCCCTTCCCCTTACTCTATAACACCTGGAAATTGCTTTACCTTCCTTAGTTATGTTTATGCTCAAAAGGTTTTGGTGCCATGTCATGATCTGGCCCAGTGAGTCCAAACCAACAAGGCTCTATGGTCCAGATTACAACAAAGTATGGTCTGCAACCCAAAGCTGGAATATAGTGGCATGCCTTCTCCATGTCTCTGTGTTCCAGACTTGACCTAGCTAGTATGCCAGTAGACCTTGCCATTGATGTCTACCAGCAATCCAGAACAAGGGACTTCAGATGTGGATCATGCTCCATCCTGTGTGGACAGAGCATACCAGTAGTGTTCAGGGATGCTCTGATCTGCACCGATGGGGACAATGAGGTCCTGAAGGGTACTTCAGGGTGCAGTATTCTGGAACAGAGAGAAGTGTAGAAAGGTCCTTAGATCCTACTTCCATGAAGCTGAATGGGATGAATCCTCATATGGACCTTTCCGCAACTGCGTATCATAATATAGTGTCATGTTAGGTGTTAAAGGTGCACCTGAGTCAACCTTGGAAGGACTTGCATGGAACTGGATTTGTGTGCATTTCATTCTACTTGAAGTTCCATCTGCACTGCCTATTTCTGTTAAATCCGTTGAATATAAGCTCAGGAACAGATCTGTGCATCACTGTTTAAATGACCCTATCCCTTATTTTTGCTGCCAACTGATTCGTTGACCTGTTTTACCTATTTAGACGTAAGTCCTAGTCAGTTGCAACAAGTAAGAAACATAAAAATAGAAATGAAAAACATTTGCATGAATAGTTCAGACGTTTGTTGATCTGGGGATACATATTGAATACGTATGTATTGGTATAGGATATGTATCCGATATGTATGCACTGGTATAGGATACGTATCTGATATGTGTGCATTCGTATTGGATATTTATATGAAACGGTATGAACACATTCGTATGGAATAGAATCCTACCACATTCAAAGGGGATCTATTTGAATGAATACAAATTGTCTAACGTTCGATTTGTTACCAACTGAATGCCAAAAAACCCCCACCATTTTTGCACCTCCATAGTGACCTGTGAAGGACGAGTGATTGGAGGAATGCAGCTCTATCAGTCAAGCAGAGTGGCTGCTAGTTGGTTCATCTGTTCTGCCAAGGCATTTGTTTGTTTAGCCAAGTCCTCCATGATAATCACAGCTGTGTGTGTGTCTCAGACAGGCAGTGTTCAGCAAGAAAACACACATATGCACCAGGCTAACAGCAACAAGTAGCTGGATCAGGTTTCAGAGTTCTTGGAGGAAAAAAACATTAATGTCAGGGTCAGATTACCAGAGTACGTCAGGAATGCCAGGGTCAGATTACCAGAGAGCCGTAATAGTCTTTGTCAATCAAATCAGAGGTTAGGAACACAGAAGTGCACGAACCAAGGTTGCTGGGAAATTGTTTTGTCTGCAACACTTTTGCTGAGTTTACACATCTCTTAAGTAGGACTTGGAGTTCCATGGCCCTGTCAACGCAGCTTTTTTGCATGTAGGCATGCTTGTTCTCACCTGAGATCACTCTGCTGTGGTTCTTGGCCAGCATCTGAGACTGGACTGTTCCCATCTTGGGAGACACAATAAGTGTCCACGTTTAGCCCCTTTGGTTAACAGGGGAAACACCCTCGACTAGGCTGATGTGGGCAACAGCCTCCTCATCCAAGGTGGAGGTGCTGCTGCCATGAGGCATGACATGTGGGGGACAGGGTGGCAAGATAACTAATGAAGGTATAGTTGCAAATAGTTGGGAATGTGAAGAGGCCAGAAGCAGCCTTGACTGGGGACATGCACAATGTATATTTATTCAAACAGATCCCCTTCAAATGTGGCAGGATTCCATTCAATATGAATGTTCTGTACAAACACATGCGGATCCCATACATATCCTGTAACATATCCAATCTGAAAGCATCAAATCTGATCTGAATCTACTTTGGATCTGCTCTCAATCCATGTGAAACACACTCTGGATCCATTGCAGATGTGACTGGTGCAACTGCTTTCTCACCGCCCCAGATTCACGAATTTCCGAAGCATTTGTACAAATGTTCCAAAACATTTGTACGAATACAATATTCGTATGAATATTGAATGTTACAGATATTTCTGCTCACCCCTAGTCTTGACCACTGACCACCTTAAACTTTCAAACAAAAGGGACCACGTGGCTACACTTGAGTTCATGCTTCAGTAAGTGCCATGAAAGGGGAAAGGAGCTTGGAGGGCTGCCATTGGGGAATGTCCAAGGAGGCAGTCCTGATTTTATTCCTATATGCTCTTGTGGCTGCACATCTGAATAGGGTTGTTTCTGTACCTGCAGCTGTTGGAGTGTTGCACATGGGCACTCAGGAGGATGTTGGCACTTGGAAGGCCTGTTCCCGCCATGCGTCATGTACCATCCCAAAGCCCTCCACCACCCACCACCCCAATGCAATTGCCAGCACCACCTCCTGTTACCCCACCCCACAACCCCAGGACACCCCACTGATCACCCCGTGCCATCTCCACCACCCCATGTTTCCCCACAATCCCCCACTGTTCCTGCTCCTCGGTGCCCCCATCCACCATGCCCTCCTTGTCTCACTTTAGCCCCGCTTACCCATACCAGACTTTGATGAGGACCAAGGGATGGTTGCCTGGAACAGGACTTTCTCTGTAATGGCCCCCAGTTCTATGGAACACTCTCCAAAAGGGGTTGTGCCAAGTGTCTCCCCTTTTGATGTTTTTAGGCACTCAGTGAAATGATACCTTCTCTCCTAGAATGTTGACAATTAGGTCCCCTAGAATAGGACTTTTCCATACTACAATGAAATAAATGTAAGATGTTATTGTCTTTGTTTTCTTATTCAATATACCACCCTGGAACTATAATGAAGGGCAGTAGGAAAGATAGATAGTAGGGATGAGCATGAAGGGGTTTTTTGCATGTTCACATCAAATGTCAGCATGCACATCCGTGCAAATAGCCCCATTTTGAATCCCTGCCACCAGCCATGCATCTGATATTCAATATTTGAATTGAATGCAAATGTAAGAATTTGCATGAATTTCAAATATTACAAATATTTGTTCACATCCCGGAGGGAGGGAGGGAGGAGGGCAGGTAGGTGGTCAGATAGATAGAATAATGTGGTAGTGAATTAATTAATTAGATATTTATACTGCCCTATATCAGAATCCCAGGCCACTGAACAGGAAAAATACAGTGTAAAATGCCCCCATAACAGCAGCATCACCAGCAGCGAGAAGAACAATACCATATTGTTCACACTGTAGAACTATCGAGGCTACAGAATGCCTGCTCTTTGGATGCTCTTTGAATCCGCTTTGAATCCCTGCCGCCAGTCTTGCGTCCAAATTCCCTCCAAGTCTGCTTTGAATCCACTCTGAACCTGCTGCAGATGAGGCTGGGCAGCCGCTTTGTCACCTCCTCACCTTCAGCAATATAACGAAGCATCGAACAAAAGTGTTTGCTTCACATTCGAATGTCAGTCTTCAAATATTGCCAATATTTGATCTGAATGCGAATGTAAGAATTTGTATGAATTTCAAATATTTGTTCACATCCCAGTTGGAGAGAGAGAATATTGTGGCAATGAATGCATTAATTAGATACTTATACTGCCCTTTATCAGAATCCCAGGCCAGTGAACAGGAAAAATACAGCGTAAAATGCCACTACAACGCAGCAGCAGCACCAAGAAGAACCATAGAGTTCATACTATAGAACTATCAAGGCTACAGAATGCCTGATGAGTCTGTGTGAACTGTGAAGCAACTATTCTATGTTATCTTCACAGTTGGAAGTGATGTGGGTTGCAGAAGAGGTGGAATTCTTCATAACGTTGTCATCTGAGCTTGACTCCAGGCACCACTCAAATATCATGCCCCAAAGTGATCTTCTGGAAAAAAGCCCACAGCTGGCACAGTCTGCGCACAATATATTGACAAACACATCCGGGTATTTTGGCAACATGAAAAACCAAGCAATGCGTGATGACCACCACTGTGGGTTTCCCCCTACATAGGTTATAGTCTGTTCTCACCCTAATATACCCTGGCTATGGTGAGGTTGCCACAGATATATGTGGTAATCCATCCATGGCCGGCATTCTTATGTTCTATATCCTTTATCTGTAGAGGTCCTCAGTCGGTAAAATGTCTTTATGTCTGTCTGTTTTACTCTGCAGTGTTCTGTGTGGATACAAAGCAAGGGCATATCTAATAAGTTCCCTCTCTTCATTTTGTCTTTCTGTTCCACTTCTGTCCCTGGTTTGAATAAAAGGCAAAATTAGTTACAAGCTGAGTCATAACTGGGAAGCCCACAAAGGCTTCATCTACTTATTTCATGAAGAGAGAATGAAGTGGAATGCAGCAAAAATGTTCTGCCAACAATACGATTCTCATCTGGCCACCATTGAAAGTAAGAATGAGGAGGTGAGCAAAATACCCCTTATGAGAGAATATCACTTTGTAGCTGGAACATTTGGTTGCCACAAAAGATAGGCAATAGGTTCCATATCATTGACACGGTGCCATCTCCCATTCAAAAATTGCCCTGTGTTGTGATAGTAGTATCTCCCTCGCTTTCTGTATCCTGTAAGCAATATTTGTGTTTTTATACCACCCCGGCTCAAGCAGCTTCTGAAGTTTGCCAGCTAAAAAGCTAACCATGTTTAGCTAACCATGCCTCTAACTTTAGAAGCTGCTTGCCGGCAGTTGGGTAGTGGGGGTGGAATAAGGGTTACAGGAAGAGGATCATGGGACAACAAGAGCCAGATGACCCCCCCACCCCCATCGCTGCATCTTTACACATCATTACACATTTGCATGTATCCCTTAGTTATCCCATATGCAACCCCTTTTCATCTCATACAGATATATGTGCCACAATGGAAAATGCTAAAAAATCAGATTGGATGACTGGATTAAATATATATATATTGATGGATTTTGTGGAGCTCAACAAACTGATAAATTTACTGCAGCCTAGAAGTCACACCTGTATGTGGATGAGCCTGGCTTTCCTTATGGTGCCCATGTGCAGAGGACATGGGGATACCTGTTGCACTTTTCTTCAACACCTCCAAGGAGTGATTGTCAAGAAATGCTCTTAAGATTAAAATCTTTTTTGTGGTGCTTGGGAAACACTTAACGATTATCCTTTTTATTCCCCAGGAGTTTATAGAAAGTCACCTATCAAATGCTCCCGAAAACTACTGGGCTGGAGGGTATAAGAAACCAAAATCATTGGGCTATGACTGGATATGGACTGAAAATGAAAAACCTATTAGATCTGATTCGTGAGTTTTTGAACAAAGTTTGTCTAAGAGCTACGTTGGAAACACCTTTTTAAATTCCTCCTCTTCTGCTGCTTCCTACCTTTTTACTGTGTACTTCTTGTTCACTTTGTAGATATCGGAATAATAACTCAGCTTATTATGTAATTCCCTGAGAAATTATCTTTGAACCTTAACAAGAAAATGTCTAGATTAGGGACATACACAAATGTGTTTTGGGGCATTCAGTTCACAACGAATCAAATGTTAGAAAATTTGTATTTGTTCAAATGGATCCATACAAATTCATAAGAATATCCACTATGAACGAATACATTATCAGGTTCTTATTGGATATGTATCCAACATGAACGCATATGTATCCAATAGGTATCTTTTCCATATTTCGTAACATATCTACTGCGAAAGTGTCAAATCTGACCTGAATCCACTTTTAATCTGCTCTCAATCCATGCTGAATGCACTCTGGATTTGTTGCAGATGTGACGGACAGCCCAGTGTAACAAATTTTTGAATTATTCATTTGAATGTTCCAAAACATTTGTATCCGTTCCAATGTTAATGTACCAATATGGTAACATTCTGCATAAAGTTTGTTTTTGTATTTGTTCTGGAATTAACAGAAAGGGCCACCGTGGGGGTCTTAAATGTAGAATCAGAGTATTTGTAAATTGTTGGTCTGCATTAACTCGTTTCCCGTCTCTTTGTTTATTTCTTTATAAATTCTAGATACTGGGCAAAGGATGAACCAAAACAGACAACTTACCCTTCCTGTCTAGTGATACTTCATAAGTGTTTGGTAAAGTTTAAATGTTGGGCTGTTAGACATTGTGAGCACTTGTTTCGTCCCATCTGCAAACAAAAGCCTGATCCCAAATGGAAATTAGACTCAGAAACACCTGTTCCCATAAGCCTGTAAAAGGATCGATTATTTCACAATTCCAGGCTTAAATATCTATAAAGAGTGAAACGCTTTTGTCTGTATGATCTCCTTTTTCATTCAGCTTGTTATATGATTGTGATCATTAATGAATGGCAAGGGTTTTCCTTTTTCTTTTAATGATTACCATTCATTTATATGCCCTTTGAATGTGGTTGGATCTGAATTCAATACGAATGTTGGATATAAATCAAATTCAAATCCAATATCAACTGTATACGAATCCCCTATGTATCCTATATGGATCCCCTACGTATCCGCTCTGAATGCATCAAGTTCACCCTTGAATCCACTTCTAATTCACTCTGGACCATTGCAGATGTGACTGGCACAGCTGCTTTCCTGCCTCTCCAGGTTCACGAATGTAAGGAAGCTTCATATGAATTTAATTTGAATTTGAATATCAATCTCCTAATGTATCAACATTCAATTCAAATTTGAACGTATGAATTCAAACAAATTCAAACAAATTTTGAATGTTACATATATTTGTGCGCATCCCTAGAATCCATAACATTGCTTCAGTTATTGAGGTTTGTAGGCATTCATAAGAACCTAAGAAGAGCCCTGCTGGATCAGGCCACAGCCCATCTAGTCCAGCATCCCATCTCACACAGTGACCCACCAATTGCCCATGGGCATCTCAAAGAGAGACAAGGGCAAATTTTCTCCGGCTCTCGAATCGCAGCAAATGGTCCTAGAAGCGTTCTGCTTGTCCTCCCCACCAGAAAGATGTATCTAGGCATTCATTCTATTAGCCATCAATACAAGCTGTCATCCATGAATTTGTCTAGCCCTTCCTTGAAGCCATTGCTGTCACGACCTCTTCTGGCAGCCAATTCCATAAACTGATGACCCTCTGGGTGAAGAAATACTTCCCCTTGTCTGACCCAACTCTCCTACCCATCAGTCGCATAGATGCCCCCTGGTTCTAGTGTTGTGTGATAAAGAAAAGATTTTTTTTCTATCCACCTTTTCTATACCATGCATAATTTTATATACTTCAGTCAGGTTCCCTCTGAAACGCCATCTCTCCAGACTGAAGAGGCCTAGACGTTGCAGCCTGATTTCATAAGGGAGGCGTTCCAGACCCTTAATCATTCTGGTTGCCCTTTTCTACACCTTTTCCTGTTCCCCAATATCTTTTTTCAGGTGTGGTGACCAGAATTGTACACCATAAATTGTTAAAGAGGGGAAATGACACTTGCTGACCCGAGGCTATAGTGCAGTTAGGCTAGGACACCCAATTGGTACCAATAGAGAAGGCCCTGTCCCAGTGGCGGCTGGTGGACTTCAGGGCTGGATGTTCACAGGAAAGGTGGGGGCCATGCAGTTGGGGCTACTGAGGTCACAGGGCAGGGCCACTGAGGTCATGGGGCAGGATCCAGGGGGCAAAAGGATAAAGAACAAAATAAAGAAAATAATTTATGCATGGAACTGAACTCTACTCATGGAATGAACAATAATATGAACCTGCTTTTTCTACATGCATGTCCACACTCAAATATTGGCTTATCTAAGTCCGATAGGATTCACAGCAAAAAAATTGCTAGTGAAAGAATCACAAATCACACCATAGCCCATGTAGTTCAGCATCCTTCCTCACACATTACTCACTATGATGGCTAGGACCTGCTTAGATCAGTAGTTAAAGTTGGCAGCAGGCAATACAAACCAGAAGGAAACTTAAAGCCCAGGTTGAGTTGACTGCAACCACAGATGCTTGAAAATAAACTGTTAGGCTGCATTCACACCCAAGTTTTAATCAAGTTTGAGACCACTTTCCAAGGGAGGGAATATATCAGCAAAGTGAATAATCAGTTTATGTCCTCTTTATCTAATCCAAATATATGCAGAAAGAAAACAGCTTGAGACTTTGCTGATGTATTATCTCACTCTGAAAGTGCATTGAAGCTGGATTAAAACCTAAGTGTGGATGCAGTTCCAGATTCATATCAGCAACAAGTAACAAAAATAACTTCTAGCTTCTTAAATATACAGCAAATCACCCGCAAGCAGTACTTTAACCACATATGTTTTTCATTTGGCCTTTGGAATTCCAGTTCACATACTACCTCATTCCAGCTCTGGCTGACACTGAAAAAGCCATATGCACCTGCACCACTGATCACAACTTTACTTTACTTTACTTTACTCTGAAATTTATACCCCGCCCACCCCACAAGTGGGCTCTGGGCGGCTTACAATATAAACAATATAAATACCAAATAATACAATACAAAGCATAAATTGTACATCAAATACAAAACATCCATTCAGATTAGTCTTTAAAACCGTAATAACCCAAATCCCCCAACCCAAACCAATTCCCATCCACAGAGCAATATTATAAAAAAATATGACCGAGAAACAGAGATCTCATGGCCAGCCTAAGACTGATCTTCTGCTAGCCAAAAACCTGGCGAAACAGCTCTGCCTTGCACGCCTTTCGAAACCTAGACAGTTCTTGGATGGCTCGGGTGCTCACAGATAAGGTGTTCCACCAGGTAGGGGCAACACACGAGAAGGCCCTGTTTCTAGTGGCTGACAGGCGTATCTCAGTGATTGTAGGAATCTGTAACTGACTTTGGTCTGCTGACGACCGCAATGTTCTCCTAGGTGTATAAAGGGCCAGACGGTCCCGCAGATATGAAGGCCCCAGCCCCCGTAGGGCTTTAAATGTCACGACCAACACCTTAAACCGGATTCGGGACTCAATAGGCAGCCAATGTAATTCCCGTAAGACAGGCGTGATGTGGGCCCCACGAGGGGTGCCTGTTAATAAACGCGCTGCTGCATGTTGGACCAATTTCAACTTCCGGATCAGGCCCGAGGGAAGGCCGGCATAAAGGGAGTTACAATAATCTAGCCTAGGGATAACTGTCGCATGAATCACAGTGGCTAGATCAGCGTGGGAAAGGTAGGGGGCCAGCTGCCGGGCTTGCCTCAGATAGAAAAAGGCCATCTGGGCTGAGCGTACCACCTGGGTCTCCATAGAAAGATTAGAGTCCAGATGAACCCCTAAGCTCTTAACGGCAGGGAGTGTTGATAGGAGGCTTTCCTCAAAAAGAGGCAACTGTAAATTACTAGGTTCAGCCCCACGGCCCAGCCAAAGCACCTCTGTCTTTGATGGATTTAATTTCAACCTACTGCCTCTTAACCAGTTCGCAATGGCTTCTAGGCAGTGGGAGAGGGAGTCTGGGGCAGGGGCCGACCGACCCTCCATCAGTAAAAGAAGCTGCGTGTCATCAGCATACTGGTGGCAAACCAGACCATAATTCCGGATCAACTGAGCCAAGGGGCGCATGAAGATATTAAAGAGCATTGGGGAAAGTAGTGCACCCTGGGGAACTCCACATTGAAGGGGGGACCTCTGGGAGCTCTGATCCTCAAAAACTACTCGCTGCCCCCGGCCCTGGAGGAATGATGAAAACCAAGCAAGGGGTGTCCCCTGAATTCCAGCCTCTGTGAGGCGATGGACCAAGATGTCGTGATCTACAACATCGAAAGCAGCTGTTAAATCTAGCAATATCAGCAGCGCTGAGCCACCTCGGTCCATTTGCCTCCGGATATCATCCGTAAGAGCCAGAAGAACCGATTCAGTCCCATGACCCGGCCTAAACCCAGATTGAAAAGGATCTAGGACCGCAGCTGCATCTAGAAATAGTTGTAATTGTTCCGCCACCACTTTCTCAATTATTTTGCCCAGGAATGGAAGGTTAGATACTGGGCGATAGTTGGACAGATCACCAGGATCCAGACCAGGTCTTTTTAGTAGGGGGCGGACTACAGCTTCCTTTAAAATATCTGGGAATACTCCTTGTTCCAAGGAGGAATTGATGATCTCGCGCAGGTGGCCACCCAATGTCTCACTACTGGCCTTAATCAGCCATGAAGGGCATGGGTCAAGTGGGCAGGTGGTAGATCTCACCTTTATAAGTGCCTTCTCTACTTCTGCCTGATCAAGTAGGTGGAAGCGGTCCCACACAGGACCTATCAGCGGTCTACGAGCCCCAAGCTCCGTTGCTGTATCGGCTGTAGGTGGAAGATCAAGGCGGAGCTTAGAGATTTTCTCCACGAAAAAAGTCGCAAAGGCCTCACAGCCAATTCCTGACTTTGATGAGTTTTGATTACCCGGAAGGGTGGTTAATTGCCTAATTGTTTTAAATAACTGCGCCGGGCGTGACTTTGCGGAAGCGATCTCTGCAGAGAGATAATCTCTTTTTGCATTCTTAGTCGCCATCTCATAAGCTTTTTTTAGCCTACGATATGATATTCTTGATGTCATATCCTGATCTCGCCTCCAGATTCTCTCTAGGCGTCTCAAGCGCCGTTTAAAGGTTCGTAACTCCCTGGTAAACCAAGGAGAGAGCCTTTTGTGGGGCCTGAGGAGTCGTTTAGGGGCAATCTTATCAATGGCTGTAGAGAGTTTGGAATTCCAGCTCTCCACCAGCTCGTCAATAGAGCCATCAATAGGAACAGGATCCTGCAGGGCATTCTGAAAGTTAATCGGGTCCATGCAGCCCCGTGGACGGACCAATATTGGTCTAGAAGGTGACTTGGGGGGAGCAGCCAACTGAAAACGGGCTCTCAGAATAAGATGGTCAGACCATGGGACTGGTTCAAGATCGATTAAGGCCACATCAATGCCAGACCAGAAGACGAGATCTAAAGTATGGCCCGCAGAGTGTGTTGGACCGGTCCTAAGTAAAGAAAGGCCTAATGCTGCCATTGTCGAAACCAACTCCGTAGCTCTAGAGGAGGCGGCATCGACCTGGATATTGAAGTCCCCCAGCACAATAAGGTTGGGAAACCTCAGTGCCCAGTCAGACACCAATTCCAGGAGCCGCGGAAGGCTGTCCGCCAGTGCATTTGGTTGCCGGTATACCAGCAGAACAGCCAATTGCTCCAAAGAACCTAGTACCAGGCCCACACATTCCATACCAGAAATCATTGGAACCGGTATAGTTCTAGGAGAGAGAGCTTCCCGAGCCAAGATTGCCACCCCACCCCCTCGGGCTCCATCTCTGGTCTTTTGGTGAACTGAAAAATCAGGAGGGGTCATTTGGGAGAGGGCTACAGTATCCCCTTCCTTAACCCAAGTTTCAGTCAGGCAGACTAAGTCTGCCCGACATTTACGAACCAAATCATGCAATATTGCAACCTTGTTGTTAATAGATCTAGCATTGCATAACAATAAGTCGGAAGGGGGATTGGGGATTCCGCTGCCGTTGTGCTGCTGTATGAGGCGAAGATTTGAAAGGCAGCGCGTATGTATAGGTCTCACCAGATTTTTCTTAAAGGGCCCCCTCCCAATTCCATATCTCCCTATGCCCTGGAGGGTTGGGATCCCTGATAGCACATCACAAGAAGGATGGGCATCCTGTCCCTCATGTGGTGGCATGATGAGTATAAAGGGTAAGATATAACAAGGGGTGAGGCGCCGTTGGACTATCGGGGTGAAGTAACGTCTCCTGGTCTCTGTCCCGTCCTTAAAGAAAGAAATGACAGCTCCAAATACTGACGTGGGTGTTGGGATGGAGCAGGGGCACACCCTTTCCCCCACAAAACACAACCACGATGTGCACAGTTTTCTTCGGTCCTCCCACGATTTGCCTCTGCAGGCAAGGCTGGAAGTCAGGCAGGAAAGTCCAGAACACCAGGCACTTCTCTCCTTCTTCCCAAAAAGTCCCGAACACCAGAGTGTTGTTTAAGCGCCTCTCAGCTGCTTCCAATAATTAACTCAGGGCCGACAGGAAGAAAAAAAAAAATCCAAGAGCCTCAGGTGGTATCTAAGTGCCTCCCACCTTCTTCTCACCATTAACTCTTACACGCCGGGTAGCTCAAGTTATGCACAAAACGGTTGATCTGGAATCCTCTCATCAATTAAACACAAACAGCAAACCGCCGCAACCTCCCAGCCAACTCCAACAAAAGAATTCCTTCAGCCCGATATTTGATATTTGAAGGTCATATAGTCCAACCAAAACTTCACCTGGGTATAGATATTTAAAAAACGTAGCTCCACTGGCAGGAATTCCGAGACTTCTGATGAGGACTCCGGCTTACCGAGGCTAAAATTACTGCAGATAAAAACTTCACTCCCTTTTCACAGGAGACGGAGAAGTTACCCCACAAAGGTCCTTGGCATTAAGGTATTAAACCTGAGCTTTTTTTTTTTCTTTTTTTTTCTTTCAGTCCTTCATTCCTTCCAGCCTTCAACTTCAAACAAAGTTCCCTTCTTTGTGCAAGCTAGTGGTCTCCAGCTCCTGCTTACGCTCTTTCTCCCAATGTAAATGGATGTTCAGCTCCACATTCTTCCACTGGCAGAAGCGTGTGAACTTGTCACTCTCAATGAACCTCTGGAAGATGTTTCCCTGTAGGCACAACAAAGCAAACATGAACTTTAACAATGCAAAATGTATTTCTCTTCATGAGAAATAGTTAATAAAGATGTTGCATGCCAGCCAAAGTTAGACACCATGTAGTCCAACATCAAAGAAGAAGAAGAGTTAGATTTTCTCCCCCGCTTTTCTCCCCCATTTAAAGGGACTCAAAGCAGCTGACAAACCTTCTGTTCTTCTCCCCGCAACATACAGGGAGTTAGGTGGAGCTGTGAGAGCTCCAGAGCAAGCTGTATCTAGCCTATGATTGCCCAGCTGGCTTTCATGGGGGAGAGTGGAATCAAACCCCGTATTCCCAGATAAGAGTCTTTTGCCTAGCACCACAACAAGGAAGGAAGGCTGCTGCTGCAAGGGAGGGTCCTCGTGGCTGACAAAGGAGTCCAGCTTACCCCAAGGCGGACAGAGGCCAGACTTGTTAGGGCGGCACTGCACGGCATCTAGCACTGGGCCAAAGATAGATGACCGGTTCCTCTGCACTGTTGCAGGCTTGGTAGCAACCACATCTGGGTCATGTGCCGATGGAGGACCTACTATGTTACCTAGGTGGGGAATGGTGGGGGGGGGGAGAAAGGGAGGCTAAGGGACATGAAGCAGAGGATGTGGAGGGAGAGGTAAAGGGAGCTAAAGCTAAGCTTTAGGGCTAAGGGAGCTAGGAAAGAACAACTTACCTTCCTCGCTCCTCCAGTCTCTCCAGAAATGGCAGTGGCAACAGAGCCAGATGCAGCCAGGAGAAGGAAGGAAGTGTGGAGCATATCTTGTTCCACCAATCAGCTTTGTCAGAGTGGCTCTCTCTGACAGAACTCATCTAGTAATTAAAAAAAAAAGCCTTGAACCAACAGAGTGAATTGCAAAGTTGCTGAATGGTGAAAGAAGCTATCATTGTATTTCATGTAATTTTCTTGTCCCTCGTGCTGCCAAGGTGATCACACGCCCCGATGCCCCCTAGAGGGAGCCGCCCCTGCCTGTCCCCACATGGACCCCATTCAAGGCCGCATCTTGCAGACCCTGTCTCACCGAGGGCAGGAGAAATCCAAATGTAATTGGTCCTTCAGATTAGTGATGTGCACAAATGGGTTTTCTGCATTTGACTTGTAAGGAACTGAATGTTAGAAAATTTGTATTTGTTCGAATAGATCCCCTTCAAATGTGCAAGGATTCTACTCGATACAAATGTATTTGTATGAATTCGTACAAATATCTGAATGCATACATATCCTGGATATGTATCCTATACAAATGCATACATAATGGATACGGATCCCACTCCTGTCATATAAACACACACACACACAACTCACCTCTGTTTCTCTGAACCTTCCTCCCCCCTCTTGTCTTAAAGACAACCCCCTCACATCTCTCTCTTTCTCATTCTCCGATGGAGCTTCCCCCTCGCCTCCCCTGTTTAATGAATGTTCTAACTATTATTTATTTCTTTATTTATATTTATATTTATATCCCGCCCCATACCCGAGGGTCTCTGGGCGGCTTACAACATTTAAGAACATGCACATTAAAATTGTATCATACTATAATAAAACCAACGTAAGGTCTAAAATCCAACATGATAATAAGAATAAAAATGATATAAAAATAGTTTAAAACAGTGGTCTTTGGAAGGAGGGAAGAATAAAGAGCATATAGCCAAAGGCCTGAGTGAAGAGGTGCGTCTTTACCGCCTTCCTGAATGTAAACAGAGAAGGGGCCTGACACACCTCCAAGGGGAGGCCATTCCACAGCCTGGGGGCCACCACTGAGAAGGCCCTCTCCCGGGTGCCCACCCACCTAACCGCTGAAAGTGGTGGGATAACCAGGAGGGCCTCTCCTGCAGATCTTAAGGCACGGGCAGGTCAGTATGGGAGAAGGCGCTCCTTTAGACATCTGGGGCCCAAGCCATTTAGGGCCTTATAAGTCAGAGTTTGCATCTTGAATTGGGCTCAGTAGTGAATTGGCAGCCAGTGCAGTTCTTTTAGAACCGGCGTGATATGCGTCCAGTTAGCTGTTCTGGTCAGCACTTGGGCGGCAGCATTTTGCACTAACTGCAACTTCCAAACCGTCTTCAAGGGAAGCCCCATGTAGAGCGCGTTACAATAGTCCAGCCTGGAGGTTACCAGAGCATGGATAACTGTGGCCAGGTCATCTCTGTCCAAAAAAGGTTTCAGTTGACGCACCCACCGTAGTTGGGAGTAGGCACTCCTGGCCACGGCCTCCACCTGAGCTTCAAGTGTTAGCGCAGAGTCCAGGAGTACCCCCAAATTTTACACCTGTCCCTTCCCGGATATTGTAACCCCATCAAGGACAGGGTATCTCCCAACAACTTGGACCCGAGAGCCTGTAACACACAGCACCTCTGTCTTGTCTGGATTCAGTTTCAATTTATTGGCCCTCATCCAGCCCATTACCGCCTCCAGGCACCTGTCAAGCACTTCTACCACCTCTCCTGATTCAGATGGCACAGAGAGATAGAGCTGGGTATCATCTGCGTATTGATGAAACCTCACTCCCAAATTCCTGATGATCTCTCCCAGCGGCTTCATGTGGATATTAAATAACATGGAAGATAAGATTGACCCCTGGGGAACCCCACAAGTGAGTTCCCAGGGTGTCGACTCAGTCTCTCCCATCACCACTATCTGAGATCGGCTCTGGAGATAGGAGCGGAACCAATGCCAAGCACTGCCTCCGACTCCATACTCCGTAGCCTCTCCAGAAGGATACCGTGGTCAATGGTATCAAAAGCCTCTGAAAGGTCCAGAAGAACCAGCAGGGTAGCATTCCCTCTGTCTTTCTCTCGGAGGAGATCATCAACCAGGGCGACCAAGGTGGTTTCCATGCCATGACCGGGCCTGAAGCCAGATTGAAATGGGTCTAGATAATCAGCTTCCTCCAAGCATGCCTGCAGCTGAACAGCGACAACCCTCTCTAGAACCTTGCCTAGAAAAGGTATGTTGGCCACCGGGCGATAGTTGTTTAAATCTTCTGGATCCAGGGAGGCTTTCTTCAGGAGGGGATGCACCACAGCTTGTTTAAGGGCCAATGGAACCACCCCTCCCTCAGAGAGGCATTTACCACTTCCAGGATCCACCCGGTCATACCTTGCCGGCTAGCTTTAATCAGCCAGGAAGGGCAGGGATCTAGAGAGCATGTCGTCGGCCGCACCCCTGCAAGCAGCTTGTCCACGTCCTCAGGCCGCAACAATTGAAACTGATGCAAAATAATTGGACCAGACAGTGCTCTGGACGCCTCCCCTGGACTAAGTCCAATTGTGACATCTAATCCCCTACGAATCTGAGCAACTTTGTCCTCAAAGTGCTTTGCAAAACTGTCACAGCAGATATTAGATGGCTGAGGCTCACGTTTCATCGAGCCAGGTTTTATAAGGCCATTTAGTACTCTAAAGAGCTCTGGTGGACGGCTACTTGAGGACGTGAAGGCGGTGGAGAAAAAACTACTTTTCGCCGCCGTCACCGCCACGTGGTAGGCACGATAGTGTGCTGTAACTTGTGTTTGGTTGGATTCACAGCCAGATTTATGCCACCTGCGCTCTAGCCGTCGACCTTCCTGTTTCATGGCCCAGAGCTCCATGGAGTACCAAGGAGCTTTCTGGGCTCTACAAGCAGGCTGAGGGCACTTGGGAGCGATCATGTCGATAGCCCTGTTCATTTCCCGATTCCAGAGAGAGGTCAGGGCTTCGACAGGAGCACCAGACATGCCAACTGGAAAATCCCCCAGGGCGTTCAGGAATCGTTGAGATTCCATAAGTCTCCAGGGGTGGATCATCTCAATAGGTCCTCTGTCCCCACAGAGGGGGATTGCCGCTGTAAGTCCAAACCTCACCAACGAGTGATCCGTCCATGACAACGGGGTGACAGTCAGCCCTCCTATCAACGGATAATCATCAATTCGCGCTAGTTGTACAAATGTTCTGAAACATTCGTATTCGTACGAATGTTAATGTATGAATGTTGTGACATTTGATTCGTGTACAAACGTCCAAATTTGTCCAAATTCATACGAATAACGAATGTTACAAATATTTGTGCACACTCCTACTTCAGGGGGTTAAATCTGGATTTCGTGCAGACCTGTTTAAAGGTGTCCACAATCTGGTCTTCAGGCACTTACCTGCCATTGGGTCCAGGGGCCGTGCCAGCAGGAGTGGAGCTGTCCGCACACATAGCACCAGCTTTACCTTGCCAGTTGCAGCTACAGAGCCTTGCATAGGCTCTATACTGCAAGTGCCATCCCTGCCTGCGGAAGGGTGGTGATCATGGCAGCCCACTTTGGCTGGCAGCCAGGATCACCACCCATCTGGGCAAGGACACCACTTGCAGCTATGGAGCCTGTGCAAGTCTTGTGTGCATTTGCAAAACTGATAATAATGTCTGTAGATTTTATAGCTTCAGGAGTAACTACTCTGTGCCAGTCGTGAACTTTGTTTACACTGTGTTCTAGAGATGTGTACAAAGGTTCGTAACATTAGTTATTCATAGGTATTCAGACATTTGTACAGGAATCAGATATTTGTACATTAAGATTCATATGAATACAAATGTTTTGGAATATTCATACAAATAGTTTGTACACTCATTAAACTGAAGACACGTATCTGATACCTATGCACTATACTGTATAGGATATGTATCTGATATGCATGCATTCATATAGGATCCATGGCCAGGATCCATAACCAGGATCCATAACCAGGATCCATATGTAATTATTTTGGATATTCATAGAAATTTGTACAAATACATTCATATCAAACAGAATCCACCACATTCAAAGGGGATCTATTCAAACTAATACAAATTTTTAAACATTTGATTCATTACCAATCAAATGCTAAAAACCCCATTCATGCACATCCCTACTGTGTTTTTAGTTTGCCTTATATGTACTCCTCCTTACTGTGAATAAATTAGATGCAAATTAACATTGCCAAAGTATTATGGGATTTCAGAATACAACCCGATGAAGTTTTGGAACCTAACACCCCTGACATCACCATTACTGAAAAGAATATTGTTGTACCTCAGTATATCATCATCATAACTAACTTCTTTGATAGCAAATTCTGCCTCTCAATTCACCATAAAAAATGTTTAATAATAATGATAAAAATCATCATGATAATAATAAAAACTGGGACAAATGCACTTTCCAGGCAAAGCAGTTGTGCTTTCCACTTGCAACTCTAGCCAGATCACCACACAATCTGGAAACTGGGGAATTTGCAGGCAGCCAATCAGCAGCCGACCCCCACTGAATGGGCAGTTCTGGAATGTTCTACATCACAGGGAAAGGTGGTTGAGGCTGTTGAAGGAAGGACCCGAGCAAGAGGACAGAGACACTGAATTGAGGTGTCCCATAGGAGCCACCCTGGGGAGGGGAATGGTGGTCTTCCAAAGCTGCCTTTGCCTTTGCATATGGCTTCAGCGGGGGGGGGGGAGGGATATTTCCTGCTCTGCAGAGGTTCTTTTAGCTGGAGGTGCAAGTGAAGGAGCATGGGACTTCTGCTTGAAGATGGCAGTGCAGGGTTGGCCTCAGTGGTTCTCAAATGTCCAGAGCTGATTTTGCACTTCCCCTCCCATCCTCTTGACTTGCAAGCACTAGTCAATGATAACCTGGCCCCCGTGTGATTGATCTCTCACCTGTGTTCAGTTGCCGGGCTGATCCTTGGCAAGGCAATACCATCTTGAGTGTAGGGCCCTGCATGACTGTGTGTGCGTTAGTGCTGTCATTTGAGCAACTTTGTGCATTCTAGTTGTATTGGGGGCATCTGAGGTCCCAGCACTCCTGCATGGGGCCACAGATAACCTCCTTAGCTGGCAGAAGTGCAGATGGTCACTGGCCGGATGTTTCCACATAGGTTCTGGTCTCACTGGGGGAAAGTGGTGATTTCATGGGAAGGCCAGGGGTGCTTGTCATTGCCTAATAGTGAACTGCGATGCAAAGTATGAATTGGCCTCAGCTCACTTCTTGCACCAGGAGTGGGACACCCTTCTCTGGGTTCACAGGTAGTAGGTGGTTAGTGGTGGAAAATGATGTGTAGAACATTCCTTCCTTCCTTCCTTCCTTCCTTCCTTCCTTCCTTCCTTCCTTCCTTCCTTCCTTCCTTCCTTCCTTCCTTCCTTCCTTCCTTCCTTCCTTCCTTCCTTCCTTCCTTCCTTCCTTCCTTCCTTCCTTCCTTCCTTCCTTCCTTCCTTCCTTCCTTCCTTCCTTCCTTCCTTCCTTCCTTCCTTCCTTCCTTCCTTCCTTCCTTCCTTCCTTCCTTCCTTCCTTCCTTCCTTCCTTCCTTCCTTCCTTCCTTCCTTCCTTCCTTCCTTCCTTCCTTCCTTCCTTCCTTCCTTCCTTCCTTCCTTCCTTCCTTCCTTCCTTCCTTCCATTAAATATGCTTAAGGGCACCACTATAAAGATACTACTATCTTGAATTTTTATGTTCCTTCATTTGGTCCCTCGGAAAAGATGCTGGATAAAATATCAATCAAGATAAGAAGATAAGATGGAACCTAACCCCCCTGCACGTAAGTGTCTCTGTTGTCTTCTTTGCTGTGCATGACTCCAATTTTTGGATTTGATTTGATTTGAATGTTCAAGTTCAAAAGAACTGAGAAAAAAATAGAAATAAAGGGTGGAAAAGACAGAACTTGGACTCTAATCTAACATCTCTACAACAGCAGCATAAAGCTAACCCTTTGCCAGGAACAAAGAACCAGATAGACAAATTAAAAAGAAATTAGAATTACTAGACTCACAAGATATTGTTAAAGCACAAATATTTACCAGGCAGAAGAGTTACCAATATGCAATTAAACACTCCAGTTTTTTTAGCAAGACAGTTACAGAGAAAAAAAAATGAAAAGTCATATTCCAGGAGTAAAGGAT
This sequence comes from Aspidoscelis tigris stejnegeri, assembly GCA_023333525.1. Classification (NCBI taxonomy): domain Eukaryota; kingdom Metazoa; phylum Chordata; class Lepidosauria; order Squamata; family Teiidae; genus Aspidoscelis; species Aspidoscelis tigris. The sequence continues at coordinate 88,519,143 of JALMGA010000006.1, read as the reverse complement.
GAAAACCAGATTCTCCAGACTTCTACCGATATGATCCATAAAACTATGATAGCTTTTTATCAGAGACTATATGATACACCTCAAAGAACTAACATGGCAATAAGCCAAACCTGGGGTATAGACTTTTTAGGTCTGATTAGGAACAAACTAACAGTAGAGCAGAAGGAGATTTTAAATGCACAAATAACAATACAGGAGATAACATCCAAAATTAACAGGTTAAAGGCAGATAAAGCCCAAGGACTGGAAGGCTACACAGAAGCCTTTTACAAAATATATAGAGACATTTTACCACAGCTTAAAAAGCTTTATAATTTCATACTAGATACAGGAAAAATTCCAGATTCTTGGAGGAAAGCAGTATTGGTTCCTATATTTAAACCAAATAAAGAACCAGCAGACCCAGGGTCATATAGACTCGTAGCTCTTCTTAATCAGGAATTTAAAATAATGACAGCTATTTTAGCAGGAAGAATTGCAAGATTTGCACAAAAATTAATACATCCAGATCAGGCAGGATTCATTCCAGACAGATATATGATAGACTCCAGCAGAACTTTATTGAATGTCATGTTCCATGCTCAAAGTACAATGAAACCATTACCCATCCTTTTAATTGATGTTCAGAAGGCATTTGACTCAGTATTACACAATTATTTAATTACTATACTCAAAAAAATGGAATTTGGAGATAAATTCATTTGAATGCTGACAAATATGTATACTGACAACCAAGCATGCCTTCAAATCAACAATACCTTCTCTGACTGTTTTTACATAATAAGAGTCACCAAACAAAGATGCCCTCTATCACCAATACTTTTTAATTTGGCTACGGAACCATAGTATCAGTGGTGACCAGAATGTATATCTTTCAGGCTGGTGGGACACCCAGGATGCTTCTAAGGATATTTGCTGGGATTCAAGAGCAGGAGAAGGTTTGCCCTTGTCTCTGCTTGAGATGCTAATGGGCAGTTGGTGGGTCACTGTGTGCGACAGGATGCTGGACTAGATGGGCTGTGGCCTGATCCAGCAGGGCTCCTCGCAAACTTTTACGTTATGTAATGATAGGCTTTAAGGGAAAGCACGAAACTAATTTCTCCCCTTTGATGGAAGTGGGCAGGGCCATCAGCATTGGGGTGGCAGCCTGAATTTGAATAAATGTGAAATAAATGTTTTCACTGGTGAAAAGTAAAGCAAACATTTGTTCAAATTAAATTGTCCTTTTGTCTTTCCATGAGTAGCAGCAGCAGATGAAACCCCTGCAGCAGCAGCACCACCACCAGCAGCAGCAGCAGCAGCAGCAGCACCAGAAGTAGCATTTTCAAAAAGTGTTATAAGTCTATGTGTTGCCTTTGTGATGACCTTCATGCTGTTTGTCGTCACAATTGTAATGCTAGTTTTGTGTAAGTTTCAATTTCTCTGCCAAGGATAAGTCTTCCTAATTCTCCCGGGTGGCTTTAATTCAGAGTGAAAAAGGAGGACTCTGTTTTCTCTTCACTGGTCATGGGAAGAAATATTTGGGGGTTTTCATGTTTAATCCAAATTAATTCAAATGTGACAAAATTCGCATTTGTTCAAATAGAGCCACTTCAATTGTGGTAGTGGTAGGAGTCAAATTTGATTTGAATGTGCTTTGAATGTTGTTTGAAACTCTGGGTGTTTCTGCACTGGTCGCTGTAAAACAGATCTTTTTAGATCCATTTTATGGCAACCCGGTCTTTCCGAAGAGCTGTCCCAAATAAGGACAGATCCTCAGAAGCCCTGCCCACCCGCACATGCACGGGGCAGTGGCAGCGTCAAGGCCAGATTGGAAAGGTTGCTGGTGCAGACACACCAGCACCCATTCCAATCTGGCCACTGAAAGCCCTCGCCCTGGCCTCCCACATTGGCTCCCTCAGACCAGGAGACCCCATGGCCTACCGCCACTCCGATCCTGGGGTCGCGTGTGCGTTCAATCAGCTGCTTACCTGCTCACTGCTGTGCGTGTGCGCTCCCAGGAGGGTGGCTGGCCAATAGGAGGCCATGGTGCATGCACGCGCAAGGCACGCTGGGCCTCCCACTGCCTCCCACTGCCAGAATTGCCCAGCAGTGAGCAGGTAAGGATGCATGAGTGCATGCAACCTGGGGGGGGGGTTAGGGTGCAGGTTCCCTTGGCCTAAGAAGCTGCAATTGTGGCTTCTGGGGTGAGTGGGACCCCAGGGAAGCCACACGATGGCCTCCCCAAGCATGGCTCCATTGGAGCCAATCAGGGAGGCTGGGGGAAGGGCCAGCTGTCAGAAAGAGAAAGTCTGGCTTTTCTTCTCTGACAGCTCAGAATGTGCCGCCGCCACCTCCTCCAGGAGCAGGGGGCATCTAGCGGCAACGGAGGCGATTCTGCCACTGCCCAATCACTTCGCCCGGTAGGCTTGGCATGGCAGGCAGCTGCTGCGGGCACTCAGGGCAAAGAGGGGGTGCCAATGGCAGCTTCCTCCTTCTCCTGCCACCACCACAAATATTGGTGCTATTCGGAATTCATACAAATGGATACGAATTCTGACATTCGTGGATGAATCAAATAGGCCCTACATTCATGGGCCCTATTTGTCTGTGAATTGGATTATCCAGTATTAGTCAAAGCTTTGGTCGAAGCTTCAGTGAGCACAGGATGCCCCGTGACCTCCTCTCTGCCCCCCCCCCCCATGGCCTTGCCCCTGGGACCTCCCTCCTGCAGCCTCCCACCGCCCCACTTATCTTTTGTCCCACTGCGACTACACACTTTTTTTCCCGAAGCACTTCTGGATCTTCACCTGGAGCTCCCACTACATTGGAAATCCCCGAAGACCACTGAAATGAGCCCAGGGATACCACCACAGCCTCCCATTTCATTCTAGTTCTCTCTCTCCCTTACCTTTGGGGAGACCGCAGTGGCGTCCCTGGGCCTATTTTGGGACTTTTCAGAGGCTGAAACAGGCATTCTGGGCCTTCTATGCATGTGGTCCTCCATCTGGGATCCTGTTCCCCACATGGAGAGTTGCACACACAAACCCGGAAGTGCATTTTCAGACTCCCCAAAACACCAAAATTGGCTTGGGGAAACCACTGCAGCCCCCCGTTCCATTCTGTCTCTCTCTCCTGCATTTGGAGGGAGGGGGAATCCAGTTCAATCAGAATATTCCCACATTCAATTCGTATTGAATCAAATGTGTGAAACTGGCTTCGTGCACACCCCTACTTACAGTAGGGCTGCATAAGGAACAAAAGGGCATAGTTTGCTTTGGTCAACCTTCTCCTATCTCTTTTGACTCTCCATTAGGTTTGCAGGAATGGAGAAAATCAGAAGTAATGCGTATTGCAGTGCAAAACTGTAGAGATTTTATGGCCCGTCGTGATCCATCCTCGAGCGATTTGAATGGTGAGTGATGGAGCATCATCAGAATTGTTAGAATTCTCTCTACCCTGTCTTCCCCAGAGTAAATCTTCTAGAACTGGGCAACCCAGCTTGTCTCCCTCCAGACATTCTTGAAGATCAACTTTGCTTGTGCTGCTCCTCCCATGGCTACCTCTGAACTTCCCCCAGCAGGGACCAGTACAGATGGAGGCATGCCTTTCTGTGGCACTGGCAAGGTTGGGGGAAGAGATGGTGTCTGAGAAGCAAAGGTCCAAAAAGGTGCCCTCTGAAAGGCAACTAAAATGATCAGGAGGCTGTGTGGACTTCTTTCAAAATAAGGGGACAATCCAGGTTCTAGAATCCTGTCTAGAACTGAACTTAGTCTGGAACAGTGTCCCTTCCTCAGATTAACATCCAAATATTCTTGCTGCTGAATCAAAGAATTCATATTATCTAAACTTGAAGATCTGAATCTTTGAGGCCCTGTGCAAAAAAAGGCTTGACTCCTTGCAAATGGCCTTCTGCCTGCCATCCAGCCTGAAGACACTACCTGAACGTCCACTCTAGTACGCATTGATACTTCTGTCCTCCATGAATTTGTCCGACCCTTTCTTGAAGCCATCCAGGATGGTTGCTGTCATCACATCTTCTAGCAGCAAATTCGATAGACCCATGGCCCTCTGGATGAAGAAATACTTCCCCTTCTCTGATCTGACTCTCCTGTCCTCTCCACCACCTTCATAGAGGGGCCCTGGTTCTACCGTTGTGTGATAAGAGAAAATAATTTTTCTCCATCCATCTTTTCTATATTAGACCTAATTTTATATACTCCAGTCATGTCCCCTCTTAAATGCTGTCTTTCAAAGCTGAAGACACCTAGACGCTCTTTTCTGCATCCTTTCAGGGATGCCCTGTACTGGAATGAATCATGTTCCAAAATGGAACAGTCAGGTCAGCTTGGGTTCTATGTGTTTTTTGAAATATTCAAATGCCCACTTGATGGCACTCCGGTGGTGCCCATTTCTACAGCCTGGGTGCTATGCCCCCAAACTTTGGCATCCCATGTTTTCCACCCTCCTCTGCTTCACAGGTAGATCATCCGGGGCCTTTTCAGGCCTTGACCATGGAAGCAGCACCACACCATCCGAGGGACATTTTAAAATATCTTTGCAACCATATTTCTTACTAAAAAGCTAAAGTAGGACCTGATGTAGCCAGGGCCTCAGCAATTTTCTTCCCTCGAGTTAGCAGTTCCTGAAATCCATGCATGTTCTCATCTACCTAGACATTTTATGACCTGTGGAAATTTAGATGTTGACTTAACTGGTGGAAATCTTTCAGATCATTCAGTACTTGAGTTATGTCAGAGGTCAGCTGACCAATTGGCTGCGTGGACACAGAAGAACATTCAACTGAGAGCTGAAATCAGTAAGTTATTTGAAAAGTAGAACCATCGGGCAAAAGAACTTGAACACGGGAAAATCTTCACAGAATCTGCATGTGAACCCCGTCCCCTTCCTCTATTGAAATTGCTTTGGCTTCCTTAATTATGTTTCTGCTCAAAAGTTTTTGGTGCCATGTCATGACCTGGCCCAGTGAGTCCAAACCAACCAGGCTCTATGGTCTGGATTACAGCAAAGTATAGTCTGCAACCCAGAACCATAAGAGCTTTCCTGGCCTTTGACCTCCAGGGGGACCTATTTCAGTGGCACAATAAGGTTCCCAGTCAAAGCCAGAATATAGTGGCATGCCTTCTCCATGTCTCTGTGTTCCAGACTTGACCTCGCTAGTATTGCCAGTAGACCTTGCCATTGATGTCTACCAGCAATCCAGAACAAGGGCTGTCTGATGTGGGATCATGCTCCATCCTGTGTGGACATACCAGCAGTGGTCAGGACTGCTCTGTCCTGCATTGATGGGAACAATGAGGTCCTGAACACCCAAGGGTGGCAGTTCTGGGAGGGTGCTTCCCCAGTCCCTACGAGTTCTAGGTGACAGGACCACGTCCCCTAGAGCTCATAGGGACCCACCCGACACCCACCCAAGTGAGCTGCTCATATATGTGTGCATGCATGCGTGTGGTGCAGCCTCTGATTGGCCAGCCAGCCCACGTGGGCTGGCTGGCCAATCAGAGGCTGTGCCACAAGCATGTGCAGCGCAGTGCCTCCTGAGCCAGCTCACTGGGACCCAGCACAGGCAGCACTTGGTGAACACACACGCACATCCCCGGACCAGAGAGTGGGTGCCCGGGGTGGAAGGGGGTCCTGCAGGCCATCTGTTGGGTTCAGCCACCTAGGTTCAGGTGGCTGAGCCCCCAGAGGCCGGCGATCTGCCCCGATGGGCCAGGGCATGTGAGGTCCCTTGGTACACAAGGACCAGCTGGTCCCAATCTACCAAGGGATACCACATCCCATGGTCCATAGACAACTGGCAGTCCGACCCCTGCCCACCATGGAAAGGGGCGAGGGGAGGCCAAACTGGGTGTCTCCCGCTCTGCTTCAGTCCTGATGGGACTGATGGGACTGAAGCAGCCGGGAGTGAGTCACCCTCCCCCCCCCCCCACGTGCACGATCACTCTCCTTGCCAGGCCCAGGCTGCAGTCTACCAGTAGACAGGATGGCCGGAATGCACTGGGCCGTGTGTAGAGAACAATTAAGTGCTCTCCACGCGGAACACACGGAGGGCACTCTGGGACAGTTTGAGGCAGTTCCAAATGGAACCACCAGCCCACAAAAGCGAACGCTCCATCCCTGCGTGTCCTCCACACATTCCAGAAGGCCTGGTGTGAATAGGCACCATGATAGAGGGAATGCTACTCTTTTGATGACATCAATCTTTCTATTGGAGTAGGTCATCCAACAGGGCAACTAAGGCTATTTCAGTGCCATGTCCTAGTCTGAACCTAGACTGGAATGAGTCCAGATAATCCGTCTCCTCCAAGAATGCCCAAAGTTACCCTGTCACCATGCACTCAAGTACCTTGCCCAAAAATGGAATGTTTGCAATTGGGCAGTAGCTGTCAACATGTCTGGATCTAGGCAGATCCTTTTCAGCACAGGGTGCACTACTGCCTCCTTTAAGACAGCTGTGGCACTTCCCTTGACATAAAGAGGAATTAATCACCCCCTTGACCCATTCAGTCAGACTGCACTTGCTGGCCTTAATCAGCTGAGAAGGACAAGGGTTGAGCTTACAGGTAGTAGGTTGTATTGCTTCAAGTACCTTGTCTACATCATCAAGCCTCAATAACTGGAACTGATCCCATGAAAACTGACCAGTCAGTGTACTGGACACCTCCGCAGACTCTGTTCTAAATGGGGTGTCAAGTTCTAAGTGAATGTGAATGACTTTCTCCTTGAAGTGCCTAGCAAATTTTTCACAAGAGGCAGCTGTGAATTGCTTGCCTGACCTGTCTGTCTTAGGACCTAGAAGGCTCCTCACCACTTGGAGGAGTTTTACTGGGTGAGAGTTACAGGCAGCAATCCTCGTAGTGTAATAAGGTTCTTTAGTTTGCCTCACTGCTTCCTAATAAGCACACCAAAGACTCTTAGTGGTTTCCCGGTCATATGTACTTCAAGACCAACACCACCTGCTCTCTAGGGGACTTTCTGCATACGCCGCCGAAAACGGATCTAACAGATCTGTTTTCTGGCGAAAGGTTTTCCAATGGAAAACTGTTCTGAGTAAAAACGGTTTCTTGTTGGCCCCACGCGTACGCACACGCGCGGGGCAGTGGTGGCAGGGCCGGATTTGGAAAAGGTTTGGGGTGGGTGCTGTGTGAGTGCACCAGCACCCATCCCAAACCGGCCATGCTGGTGCCTGCCCAGCTGTCAGAGAGGCAGAGCACATGCTCTGCCACTCTGACAGGTGGGCGGGTCCAGCAGCCGGCTTCCCTGTCTTCCCTTTGCCAGAGAACCAACGATCCTCGGTTCTCTGGCAAGGGTAAGACACCCCCTACACCCACTCTCACCCCCAACCCCCCCAGAAAGACCCTTTGACTTACCCGATCGGCTGCACCTCAATTCTTAGCCTGGCAGCGCTGGCGCCAATCGCGCATGCGCGCGCTGCGGCCTTGCTGATCCCAGCACCCCAGGGATGCTGGGAAATGTAGTCCTGGCCTGCTGGGACCGTCAGCGATTGGCGCCGGCGCTGCCAGGCTCAGCATTGACCTGCAGACGATCAGGGACGTCGGAGGGATTCTCAGTAGGGTGGCAAGGGTAAGGCACCCCCTACTTTCACCCCCACCCCACCGAGAATCCCTCCGATGTCCCTGATTGTCTGCCGGTCAATGCTGAGACTATATTTCCCAGCATCCCTGGGGTGCTGGGACTGGCAGATGATCAGGGATGCTGGGAAATGTAGTCTCAGCATTGACCTGCAGACGATCAGGGACATCGGAGGGATTCTCGGTGGGGTGGGGGTGAAAGTAGGGGGTGCCTTACCCTTGCCACCCCACCAAGAATTCCTCCGATGTCCCTGATCGTCTGCAGGTCAATGCTGAGCCTGGCAGCGCTGGCGCCAATCACTGACGGTCCCAGCAGGCCAGGACTACATTTCCCAGCGTCCCTGGGGCACTGGGACCGGCAAGGCTGCGGTGCATGCATGAGCGATTGGCACCGGTGCTGCCAGGCTCAGAATTGAGGTGCAGCCGATCGGGTAAGCCAAAGGGTCTTTCTGGGGGGTTTGGGGGTGAGAATGGATGGAGGGGGGTGCCTTACCCTTGCCAGAGAACCAAGGATCGTCGGTTCTCTGGCAAAGGGAAGACAGGGAAGCCAGCTGCCAGACCCGCCCAGCTGTCAGAGTGGCAGAGCATGCGCTCTGCTTCTCTGACAGCTGGGCATGCACCGGCAATCCGGCTTTTCCCCCTCTGGTGCGGAAACGTTCAGGTCTTACATCTGGGTACAATTTCAGTGGCAAAAATGGTTTAAACAACCGTTTTTGCCTGCCGATATGCGGACAGGGCTTCCTCAAAGGGGTCCTAATTCCGGCCCCTATGCGGAAGCCACGTCTAAATGCATTCCACATCTGGCTTTAAATCCATTTTTAGAGCCAGTGCAGAAAGGCCCCAGCAGTTATCCAGCTTGCTTCTTTGTCTACAGATTTTATGTGAACTAAGGTTGGTTCCTGGCTCTACGACACTGGATTTGGTGCTCAGGAATGATTGTGTCAATAGCCCTTTCCATCTCTGTATTCCACAAGGAAATCAGGGCCTTCATGCAGTTGCCAGCCCTGTCAACAGGGAATTCCCCCAGAGCATTCAGGAACCCTTCAGATTCCATTAGTCTCTGGGGATGAGCCATCTTAATGGCTGCTCCCTCCTACAGGGGAAATTACCTGCCACCTAATCAAACTTCACAAGGAAATGGTCTGTCCATGACAATGGGGTTGTTGAATCCCCCCTAAAAACAGATCATCTTCCTTCTGTCCAACCACAAAGAGCAGATTGGAATGTTGTTACTTATGTGATTGTCCATTCTCAAGGGCTCAGGTTCATTACCTGTTAGTAATGTTTCCCTTTTATTGCTCAGCCAAACGATCCCAAAATCAAACAGTAGGTGGTGCTGTTCCTTATAGTTCAGAGACTTGCCTTTGTTTTTCAGTCAGTTGATAGAGATCTAGCTCTGTACCACAGACTAAGAGAACTATAGTAACAGATGAAAAAACAAACATCATTAGAAAAAAGGGTGGGTGTAATGAACCCAAGCCCTCAGGAATGCATGACCACATAAGTAACAGTGTTCCATTTTCCAAGGGCTCAGTGTTCATTACCCATGAGACATACCAAAGCCCACTCAAGAAACAGTGGGCAGGACCACCAAGATAAACAACCCCCCCTCTTGAAAAAGGGAAACATCGTACCACATCCTTCACCACTTGTTGAAGGACCCTCCTACCAAAAGAGACCTCCAGAGATCTGTACTGATCCAACTTGTAGTGTTCAGAAAATGTGAAATGGCTCAATCATGCCGCCGCTCAACATATTTCCACCAGTGCTGCATTGGTCACCAGTGCTGCTTTTGTGGAAGCTGACCTCGTTGAATATGCCTGGACTCCCACTGGGAGAGGCTTTTCCTTAACTTGGTACGCTAGGGCGATACAAGCCCTCACCCAAGATGCAATGTCTCTGGCATTAGGCTTCTTCCCCATATTCGAAGGATGAAAATGCAAAAGTAGGGAAGAAGACTCCCTAAAATTCTTAGTCCTATCTAAGTAAAACAGAATAGACCTATGGACATCCATTGTGTGCCATTGGTTCTCCACTTTGTGCTTGGGGTCCTTACAGAAGTAGGTAAATGGATCTCTAATGATCTATGAAATAAAGAATCTACCTTTGGTCTAAACTTTGGATCCAAATGCAAAATAACAGAATCTGGGGTGATTTGGCAGTAGGACTCCTCCACGAGCAAGGCAGAAAGATCTCACAAGCCCCCATTGGTTCAAAAGGATTATATGTTCGCACTGATAGAACCAATCTCAGATTCCAAGGAGGGAAACCATGAACTACAGGTGGGCAGTTAGCTTTCATACCCACTAAAAAGGATCCGATAAATTCATGCCTAGCTATCCTACAGTCAGATGTGATATCCAAAACAGCTGCCAAAGTGTGGACCTGTTTCCTAATGATATTAAATTTTAGCCTCTTACATGGTCTCTCCTGGAGAAAGGACAGAACATGGGCTATGAAAGGAGACCTGGAATCAATTAACTGAGGAAGACATCTCTTAAATGCCTTCCAAGTTGCCTCATAAATATGTTTGGCTGAGGCCTGACAAGGTCCAACATTGTATCTATCACCTCACCTTCTAGACCAGTGGCTCAAAGATATTGCTGCTGAGTCTGAAGGCTATCAGAGACAGCCATGCTGGATCCTGGTGAAAAAAAAACTGGCTGGGAGTGTAGAATCAGTTTGAGGAAACAGCCAAGGATGTTGGTTCCACATACTTTGAAGGAGTGGAAACCAACTCCTTCGAGACCAGAATGGTGCAAACAAAATCACCTCCACCCTTTCCCTTCTGATCGTCTGGAGAAGATGAAGAAGTAATGGCAAAGGCAAAAAGGCATATAAGAGGCCCCTGAGCCACTCCACTGACAAGGTGTCTACAGTCCAAGCCTCTGGCTTCCTAAATCTTGATATGAACATGGGGACCTGTGCATTGAGAGCACTTGCAAACAGGCCCCAAACTGGCATCCCCCACATTGCCACTAACTGATAGAAGATTTTGAAATGTCCAGTTAACAGAAATTTATTTAGAAATTTCAAGTCCAAAATGGACCACCATTCACCTCCTTTCTTGGGGACCAAAAAGAGGGTAGAATAAATGCCTTCTCCCTTCTGATCTGAAGGAACAGGCTCAGTGGCCCCCAGTTCCAGTAACTCCTTAATTGCATTAAACATGGCATTTTTTTCAACAGGATTAACCAAAAAATTTGATGAAACAAAAAAATCAAAAACATCAGCAAGGAATTCTAAACATAAACCGTTATTAACGACCTCAACAACTCACTTATTGGAAACAGAGTCTGCCTGTACAGAAGAAAGTCCAGCCAATCTGCCCCCTAAAACAGACTTCTCCTCTGTACTTAGAGAAAGGGTTGGAGAAACTGGAGAAACAAGCTGAACCTCTGCCTATGGGCTCCCTGTTGGCAGACTGTTGGCACTCCCAGGTAGGTTGCCCCCTGGAGGGCCTGGCTCAAAAGGCTGGTTTAAGTGAGTTTCCCTCTATTGGCACTTGTAAAACTGAGGTTTAAACAACCCCTGGAGCTGGCTGCCAAAAGATAAGCCACCAGCATTACATTTTTCTTATCCATTTGTTCTACTAATATATCTTTCAGGACCTCCTCACCAAAAAGAAACTTCCCCATGAAGGGGGAGGCATGTCCACATTCCAAGCCCTTAACCAGAGGGCTCTCCCAATCCTGGTAAAGGCCCATGATGCACAGGCAGCTAATTGCATAGTATCTGCAGCCAAGTCCATTGAAAGAGCCAAATTCCTTCTTATGCTGACCAAGGTGCCTTAGCATCAAGTCATCCAACCACTTCAAAGCTGTTATGGCAGACAAAGTATCAACTGAAGTGGCTCTAATTATCAAAGCATCTGCCTCAAAACACCTACAAAAATAGATTCCACCTGTCAGTCAATAATGCCCTTAAAATTTGATTCTGGGTCCCTTGGGACACCTGTTTCAAAACTAGTTGGGAAATGGGCAAGTCCAAAGTTGGCACCACCCACAAGACTGGAATGATACTGGAGTAGCAGCATCTTCCTAGGCCAAGCTGGAAGTTTATTAGTACAAGGCTCCTGCCATATTTGAAAAACAAGGCTCTGAAAGGTCGAAGGGATAGGCAAGACCCTTACAGCTGTGGGAGCCACCCACAAAATATTAGCTGCTTCAGTAGATAACTCTTCAGAGGCCTGTGAAGGCAATGACAATTTAAGAGTATCAGCAATCTTCTCTACAGCAATAGCAAATTGCTCCTGTTGTAACAATCTGGGCACTTGAGGATCAGAATAACTGGGGTCAGAATGGATGACCTCCATACCCTCCAGCTCTGAGTAATTCAAGGCACTCTGAGCAGCATTGTCCTTTGCAGCCAAACAGTCTAAAGTGGATTGATCAGTCACTAGAGAATTGCCTCTGCCATGCTCAGAAGGAAGAGAAACCAAAGAACCCTTATAGGACCTTTCATTGGCCCTTTCATCTCTTGGCTTTAGAAACTACAGGAGACTTGTGGGAGCTCTACTTACTCTTTTTTTTCTTCCATTTGGGGCACCATTTGAGGAAGAAGAGGAAGAAGAAGATGATAATGAAGAATCCTTCATGATGAAGATCCACTTTAGTTCCAGTATTTCCAATTGTTTTATATTCCTGATGTTAGATATGCCATCTATGCCCACAAAATTGAAAGAGTAATTAGGATGATTTACCTCCAAGAAATGTTTCACCATAAGGGCCTGTGTTTTATGATTTTTGATGCAACTTCTATGCTCCACCGTCAGCCTGTAAAATGTCTTTAGGCTTGCTATAGTTTCCAGAATCCTAGAGGCATAACTTCTTAGGGCTCCATAGGGGAAGGGGGTCCCTGAAAGTGGGACTTTGGTCTCAATCATAGATTATTTATTTATTTATTTATTTATTTATTTATTTATTTATTTATTTATTTATTTATTTATTTATTTATTTATTTATTTATTTATTTATTTATTTATTTATTTATTTATTTATTTATTTATATCCCGCCCCATACCCAAAGGTCTCTGGGCGGGTTACAACTTTAAAAAAACAGATTAAAACTAAATGCACATTAAAAGACGTTAAAAATTCAGTACATATAAAACAATATACCACATGTTTAAAATGATAATGTTTGTACTGGGGGAGGGAACATTAACAGCTTAGCCAAAGGCCAGGGCAAAGAGGTGCGTCTTCACTGCCCTCCTAAATATATATAAGGAAGGGGTCTGACGCACCTCGAGGGGGAGGCTATTCCATAGTCTGGGGGCCATCACAGAAATGGCTGTCTCCCGGGTGCCCACCAGCCTCACTACTGAAGGTGGTGGGACAACCAGGAGGGCCTCACCACTTGATCTTAAAGCACAGGCAGGTCGATACGGGAGAAGGCATTCCTTTAGATATTCGGGGCCCAAGTCATTTAGGGCTTTATAAGTCAAAGTCAAAACCTTGAATTGGGCTCGGTAGTGAATTGGCAGCCAGTGCAATTCTTTTAAAACTGGTGTGATGTGCATCCGGCTAGATGTTCCGGTCAGCACTCTCGTACCTGCGTTTTACACTAGCTGCAACTTCCGAACTGTCTTCAAGGGCAGCCCCATATAGAGCGCATTACAGTAGTCCAATCTAGAGGTTACCAGAGCATGGATAACTGTGGCCAAGTCATCTGTATCCAGAAGAGGCTTCAGTTGACGGACTAGCCATAGTTGGGAGTAGGCACTCCTGGCCACGGCCTCAACCTGAGCTTCAAGTGTTAGCGCAGAGTCCAGGAGTACCCCCAAGTTACGCACCTGTCCCTTCCAGGGCATTGCAACCCCATCAAGGACAGGATATCTCCCAACTACCTGGACCCGAGACCCTGTGACACACAGCACCTCTGTCTTGTCTGTATTCAGCTTCAATTTATTCACCCTCATCCAGGCCATTACTGCCTCCAGACACCTGTTAAGCACTTCAACCACTTCTCCTGATTCAGATGGTACAGAGAGATAGAGCTGGGTATCATCTGAGTACTGATGACACCTCACTCCAAATCTCCAGATGACCTCTCCCAACGGCTTCATATAGATGTTAAATAGCATGGGATATAAGATTGACCCCTGAGGACCCCCACAAGTGAGTTCCCAGGGTGTCGAATCAGTGTCTCCCACAGTCACTATCTGAGATCTATTGCAGAGATAGGAGCAGAACCAGTGCCAAGCATTGTCTCTCACTCCTAAACTCCGTAGTCTCTCCAAAAAGATACCATGGTCAATGGTATCAAAAACCGCTGAGAGGTCCAAGAGAACTAACAGGGTAGCATTCCCCATGTCTCTTTCCCGGATAAGGTCATCAACCAGGGTGACCAAGGCGGTTTCCATGCCATAACTGGGCCTAAAGCCAGATTGAAATGGGTCTAGATAGTCAGCTTCTTCTAAGCATGCTTGCAGTTGAACAGCGACAGCCCTCTCCAGAACCTTGCCTAAGAAAGGTATGTTAGCCAAAGGGCGTTAGTTGTTTAGATCTTCCGGATCCAGGGAAGCCCTCTTCAGGAGGGGGCGCACCACAGCCTGCTTCAGGGCCAGTGGAACCACCCCATCCCTCAAAGAGGCATTCACTACCTCCTGGATCCACCCGGTCATACCTTGTCGGCTAGTCTTTATCAGCCATGAGGGGCAGGGATCTAGAGAGCATGTCGTCAGCCGCACCCCCGCAAGCAGCTTGTCCACGTCCTCAGGCTGCAACAATTGAAACTGATCCAACCAAACAGGACCAGACAGTTCTCCGGACGCCTCATCTGGACTCTGTCCAATTGTGACATCCAGTCCCCTATGAATCTGGGCGACTTTGTCCTCAAAGTGCTTCGCAAATTTGTCACAACTGATATTACTTGGCCTTGGCTTATGCTTCTTTGAGCTTCGTTTTATGAGGCCATTTACTACTCTGAAAAGCTCTGCTGGATGGCTACTCAAGGACGCAATGGTAGTGGCTGTCACCACCACATGGTAGGCACAATAGTGTGCTCTAACCTGTGTTCAGTCAGATTCATAGCCGGACTTACGCCACTTGCGCTCTAGCCGTCGGCCTTCCTGTTTCATGGCCTGTAGTTCCATGGAGTACCAAGGAGCTTTTCGGGCTCCACAAGCATGCTGAGGGCACTTGGGAGCAATCATGTCAGTAGCCCTGGTCATCTCCTGATTCCAGAGAAAAACCAGGGCTTCGACAGGCGCGCCAGTCATACCAACCGGGAAATCCCCCAGAGCATTCAGGAATCGCTTGGATTCCATAAGTCTCCAGGGGCGGACCATTTCAATAGGTCCCACCCCACAGATGGGAGCTGCCATCGTAAATTCAAAACTCACCAGTGAATGATCCATCCATGACAACGGGTTGACAGTCAGCCCTCCTATCAGCTGATACTCACCAGTCCACTCTGAGGCAAAAACCAAATCAAGGGTGTGACCTGCTGCATGAGTCAGACGAGATACAAGTTGAGACAGCCCCATGGTTGTCATGGAGGACATGAGGAACTGAGCTGGTCCACTGAGTGTAGCCTCAGCATGGACGTTGAAATCCCCCAACACCACCGTGGCAGGAGCTTCCAACACCATGACTGAGACCACCTCAGCCAGCTCAGATAGGGAGGATGCTGGGCAGTGAGATGCCCTATCCAGTCTTTCTGGCCCAACAACATAAACAGGCCCTCAACCCCTGTTACAGTGCAAATTGGTCGTCTGGTGAGGGGGATGGACGTCCGATGGACTACAGCAACACCCCCTCCCTCCCCTCTGGTCTGGAGCAGTGCTGCACTGAGTATCCTGGGGGACAAAGCTGGGCAAGACTAGGCCCACCCAATTCATCCACCCAGGTCTCAGTAATGCATGCCAGATCAGCCCCTTCATCCAAAATCAAGTTATGTATGACAGATGTTTTATTCCAGACTGACCTGGCATTCAGGAGCAGCATGGCCAGAGCAGTGGGCTGGTTGGGAGACCTCCCCAAACTCTGTCGGCTGGGAAACAGAACAAGAGGACTGATGGCTTCAATACATCTATCACCCCTTCTCCTAATCTGTCTCTTCTGCTTCCCAACGCCATATCTCCCCCTGCTCATTACCACTGTAATACCACTGGCCCCCTGACCCACTCCTCCCCCTCCTGCCTGGCCTTGGCACATGTCTCCCTGCCCAAAGCACAATATGCACGCGGACACACAGCTAAGAAAGTATTAAACACAAAACAATTAAAACAACAATTCTAAAAACAGCCACCCCACAATTTAAAAACTCGCCCTGCATAGGTGGGGTCAGGAGAAATGCCTGAAAAACAGCAGCTTGTCAGTTCCTCTTCCTCCTCCCCTCACCCAGGTCTTATGGCTTGACAGGAGGGTGGGGCTGAAGACCTACAACTGTATGCTTTTAAAGGTGCTTGTAAAGCTGATGAAATGGCTTGCAGCACATAGGAGCATAAAGTTTCTATAAAGGACTGTTAATTCATGCCCCTCTCTTCCTGCCTTTGCCACAGGGTCGGGAGGAGCCCGGCAGGGACAGCCCAGATGGTGCTCGGCATCTCTCCTGAGGCCTCTGCCCTTTGAGGTAGCTGCAGGGTGTGGGAGGAGCCCGGCAGGGAATGCCTGGATGTTGCTCGGTGTCTCTCCTATTCCTCTGCCCTCTTAAGTACTTGCAGGGTCAGGAGGAGCCCGGCAGGGACAGCCCAGATGTTGCTCAGCGTCCCTCCTGAGGCCTATGTCCATCTGTTTTACTCTGTAATGCATTTTTGTTTTTCAAGCATGTTCTGCGTAGATACAAAGCAAGGGCACATCAAATATGTTACCTCTCTTCATTTTATTTTTCTTTCCACTTCTCTCCCTGGTCTGAATAAAAGTCAATCTTACTTCCTTTCTGAATCGTGACTGGGAGGCCTTCAGTGGGTCCCTCTATTTATTTCATGAGACCTCAAAGGTGTGGCGTTCAGGAGAGATGGATTGCCAGAGCTACGGTTCTCATCTGATTAGCATTGAAACTAAGAGTGAACAGGTGAGCAAAATACCCCTTAAGATAGAATATCACATTGTAGCTGGAACATTTGGGTGCCAGCCAGGGATTTGCAAAAATATTCAAAATATTCATTATTCGATCGAATTTGGCTGAATTTGGACATTCGAATTTATATCAAATGTTCAGACATTAGTTTCTTTAATATACAAATACAAATATTTTGAACAATATTAGTAATAATAGTAGCCATTGATACATCTGTCATCCATAAATTTGTCTAAACCTACCTTAAAGCCATCTAGACTGGTAGCTGTCACCACCTCTTCTGGCAGCAAATTCCGTAGACTGATGACCCTCTAGGTGAAGAAATCCTCTTGCTGGATCCGACTCTCCTACCCATCAGCTTCATAGAGTGCCCCCTGGTTCTAGTATTGTATGATAGAGAAAATAAATGTTCTCTATCCACCTTTTCTATACCATGCATGATTTTATATACTTCAATCAGGTCCCCTCTTAAACGCCATCTCTCCAGACTGAAGAGGCCTAGATGTTGCAGTCTGATTTCATAAAGGAGGTGTTCCAGCCCCTTAATCATTCTGGTTGCCCTTTTCTGCACCTTCTCTAGTTCCACAATATCCTTTTTGAGGTGCGGTGAGCAGAATTGTACACAATATTCCAAATGTGGCCTCACCATAGATTTATAAAGAGGCAAAATGACACTTGCTGACTTGTTTTCTATTCCCTTCCTAATTATTCCCAGCATTGAATTTGCTTTTTTCACCGCTGCTGCACACTGCATTGACACCTTCATTGAACTGTCCACCAAAACCCCGAGATCCCCTTCCTGGTGTGTTGCAGAAAGCTCAGACCCCATCAGTTTATAGACATAGTTTGGATTTTTGGTCCCAATGTGCATTACTTTGCACTTAAGATTAAAGCACATTTGCCACTTGGTTGCCCACTCACCCAATGCTAAGCAATCCCTCTGGAGCTCTTGGCAATCTCTTTCAGTTTTTACTACCCTAAATAATTTAGTATCATCAGCAAACTTTGCTATTTTACTATGTACCCCTTCTTCTAGATCATTGATGAATAAATTAAAAAGCATTGGTCCCAATACTGAGCCTTGAGGGACCCCACTTTTTACCTCTTTCCACCCTGAGAATTTGCCATTTATTACTACTCTCTGCTTCCTGCCCTTAAGCCAGTCACAAATCCAGGACAGAACCTGTCCTGTTATTCCATGACTGATGATTTTACTCAGTAGCCTTTGATGTGGGACTTTGTCAAAAGACTTCTGAAAGTCCAGATAGACAATATCTACTGGTTCGCCTGTATCCACATGTTTATTGACACTCTCAAAGAATTCCAACAAGTTGGTGAGGCATGTTTTACCTTTCCAAAAGCCATGCTGGCTTTTGTACAGCAATGCTTGTTCCTCTTTGTGAACGCTAATGTAGTCTTTCATAATGGTTTCCATCACCTTACATGGAACTGATGTTAAGCTAACTGAGTACTTTTCGCACACGCAGTTTTGGAACGCACGGAAGACAGCCTGGAATGCGGCCGTTCTGGGATGTCTTTGTGCGTTCCAGATGCAGAGCACTTTAAAGTGCTCTACATCCATTCCCACATGTACAAAGCGTCCCTGGCCGTTCCGGGAACGGAAGCATTCGCAAATGCTTCCCTCCCTGACAGCCATGGGCACGCCCCCCTCCCGCAGCATTGGCCGAAAATCAGCCAAATCAGCAAGGTAGGTGACGGCCTTGTGTGGAGGGAGGTGGGGCCCTCTCGGCCTTGGCAGCCCATTGTGGCTCCCAGGGTTGGGGGCATCGAGATTGGCTTCCCCTTGCCCCTTTCCAGGGTGCGAGGAGGCTGATCTCCGACCAGCCATGGGGTAGGGGCTGTGGGACCCCTGGTAGACCGGACCCCATGGGTCCAATCGGCCAAGGAATCCCCCCACCCACCCCACCCACCCAGGGTGTGGGGGTCAGCTGCGCGGTGTAGGCACCCAGATGCAGGTGCCTACACCCCGCAGAGGGGCGCGATCGGGGTGGGAAGCCTCCGGAGACCAGAGCCATGCGCTCCAATCTCCAAGGGGTCCTGCCCTGTAGGGAGCTCACCCTGGGCCCTGCGATGGGTGCCCGGGTGCCCGGGTAGCTTCGTGCCAGCTGCACAGGGCTTGAGCAAGCCCCGTTCAGCCGGCATGAAGCGGGGCAAGTGGGGCAAGTGACCTGACAGCGCTGCCCGCCCCTTGGGTGCTCGCACCCAATGGGAGGCAGCCTTGTGGGACACGCCCCTGCCCCTGGCCAGCCTTTCCTGGCTAAGTTACTTCCTAACGCTTTCAGCATTCACACACAGGCACGCAGGAACATGTTTACACACATTCCTGCCTTCCTGTGTGTGAATGCTGAAAGTGTCCTGAAGTGACTTAGGCCTCGTGCACTACATCCATTCTGGATGTAGTGCGAAAAGGCCTCTGGTCTATAATTGCCTGGATCACCCCTGGATCCTTTTCTGAAGATTGCTGTTACATTTGCTACCCTCCACTCCTCAGGTACGGAGCCTGATGTTAGAGAAAGATTATATATTTTTGCTAGAAGGTCGGCAATTTCGCATTTGAGTTCCTTAAGGATTTTTGGATGAATACCATCTGGTCCCGGTGACTTGTTAACATTTAGTTTATTAAGACATGCAAAGACTGCTTCCTTGGTTATCTCTGTACAGTTTAACTCTTCAGAAAATACAGGCTCAGCTACTGGCATGTGTCTTCTGTCTGCCTCCGTGAATACAGAGGTAAAAAATTCGTTTAGTTTCTCTGCAATCTCCGTGTCTTCTTTAATTATCCCTTTCTGTCCTTTACTATCTAATGGTCCAACTGCTTTCCTGGTTGGATTCCTACTTCTGATACACTTATAGAAGTTCTTGTTATTTCTTTTGATGTTTTTAGCAATGTGCTCCTCAAAATCTTTCTTAGCTTTCCTAATGGTCATCTTGCATTTGTGTTGCCAGTGTCTATGCTCTCTCCTTTTCTCCTCATTTGGACAAGCCTTCCATTTTCTAAATGAACTCTTCTTGTTTTTAATGACTTCATCTACTGCATTTGTGAGCCACATTGGTTTCTTCTTGGACCTAGAAGTCCCCTTTCTTCTTCTAGGTATGCATTCTAGTTGCACTTCCATTCTTGTGTTTTTAAGTGGTCTCCATGCATTTTGAAGTGATTTAACTCTTTTGACTTTCCCTTTCAATTTCCTTTTGACTAATTTCCTCATTTTGGGGAGGTTTCCCTTATGAAAGTTTAAGGTCTCTGTGTTAGACTTTATTAAGAACTTACTCCCTGTATTTAAGTTGAAGGTTATTGCATTGTGGTCACTGTTCCCAATTGGATCAGCTACAGTGATGTCCTTTACCAGGTCCTGAGCATTACTTATGATCAAGTCCAGGACTGCATTTCCCCTGGTTGGTTCCATGACCATTTGTTCCATGGAACAGTCATTAAGTAGGTCTAGGAATTTTCTCTCTCTATCCTGAGTTGAACAGGAGTTCACCCAGTCTATGTGAGGATAATTGAAGTCCCCCATTATAACCACCCTATCTTTATGGGATACCTCCTTTACCTCCTTCTCCAATTGTTCATCTCCTTCGGGCGTATGGTTGGGAGGACGGTAGCATGTCCCTATTGTTAGACTTCCTTTTTGGCTTGGTATTTTTACCCACACTGCTTCTGTGGAAGAGTCAGACTCACCTGGACATTCCAGTTCATAAGATTCTATCTCTTCCTTAATATACAAGGCTACACCACCTCCATGTCGCCCTTCCCTGTCTTTCCTGTACAGTTTGTAACCTGGGATGACTGTATCCCCTTGGTTTTCACTGGTCCACCAGGTTTCAGATATACCAATAATATCGGTCGTATTATCCATCACTTAGCTTTTTAGCTCAAAGGCTTCTTGTGTTTGCATATATACACTTGTATTCAGTCCTCTGGTCCAAGTTCTGCCCTCTAGGAACATGTGAATCCTTATACTGCCCCGTCAGTCATTCCACTTGCATACTATTGGCTATTTCCCCACTTGGCTCAGTATTATGTGCACAGTTCCAGCACTCCTTACTCAAGCCCACACTCTCCCAAATCGGATGCTGCACAGCTCATGTCGGCTTTCCCCCAGAGAATCAGTTTAAAAGCTGCTCTGCAAATTTTTTCATGTTAAGCGCTGCTGTGATTAGTAGTATCCTGAGGAACTAGCCAATAGACAGTAGCCAAAAGAGGTGAGGCTGTGCCTGAGAAATCCTGGAGCACACGTTTCTCATCTCCACTAAGCCTTTATATCTTAAGGAAGCATATTTCATATAAAATATCTTTATTGGGCCTGGCACAGAGCTGTGATATATATATTATCAAACCTCCACATTCAGCCTCATTGCAAAATACAAACTATTGCATTTGCAAGAAGACTTACAAGGCAGCATTGCCTGGCAGTGTCTCCTGGTTTTGCCATGGCTTAGAGGGAGAAGGAGGTTAGGAGAGTTCATAGTCTTATAGTAGCCTGCAAGCAGTATTTGTGTTTCTGAAGTCTGTGCTGTTATGAAATGTGGTCTAGACACACGTATTGTGGGAGGAAATTAGCCTTGTCCAGCCACAGACCGAAAAGGGGACTTCTGTGCTCCCTAGTTTAAAAAAAATGATAAATAAGCACGCGCTTCAATTAAAATCAAGTGGCCATCAAACAAGGTATACTTAAGAGACAGTTTCTTCAAGAAAGTAACAATTTTTATGAAGAATTCCTCGTCTCTCCAGCTGGTGTTTTTTGACTATTCTGTCAGGAATAATGCACCCATAGAAATCATACCGGAGTATAGCTTAAATATGTTCTTTATTGAGATGATAGCGGAAGATGGGCTGCAATAAATCCCTGTGCTTGGGCATGCTCCTCTGCAATGGTGTCCAAACACATCACGTAACATGATAACAGCAGCCAATCACGGCAGTGAGGAGGTGGAGCTTCCGGCTTTGGACGCAGTGGTGTGGGCTGGTCAATGGGAGGGTCATTCGCACTTCTGGCCAGTAATGGACGTTTTGAGGAAGCTTTCCTCATGGCAAATGTGAATGGTTCACCTTTACCAGAAGTTTACCAGCCCTAATAAATGACAGACTAATTTGGTAAGTGCAGAAAGGCCCCAGGTGATGGTTTTACCCTTGTCTTCTTCTTGAGATGCCCAGAAGCAAAAGGTCGGCCCCTGTATGAGATGGGATGCTGGACTAGATGGGCTGTGGCCTGATCCACCAGGGCTCCTCTAAGGTTCTCTGCTTTGTCCCTGCTACCAAGAAACTTTTTCTTCACTTTTGCTATGTGTTGCTGCAACCTCATCTTGGGGCTCATCGGTGTGGCAAGGAGATTGCGAGGCGAAAGCTATTGTGCCTTGCAAGCGTCCACATGCGAAGCCCTAAATCGGGCTAAAAGAGGAATAAAATCCTCTAATTCGAAATTTTAAAAACCCTTTATAACAGCACTCACCCCGAATTACAGGGCAAGAGCGGGTTATAAAGGGGACATGGGGACACTCGCAGGTTACGACTGCAGCATTGGCAGGCAGGGCTTTGCTGTCCCCGCCACTAACGCTGTGATCGCAACTATCCCTCCCTTACGCTAAAATCCTCACTAAAATCCTGTCGTTTGTGATGAAAGCTCATCTCCCTCCTTTTCCACATGCCCCCATAATTTTGCAACCTCGAGTATGCAGGAGGAAAGGAGGTAGACAGCGAGCTTTCACCATGGGCTGGAGGAGGGAGAGGGGGGAAGGAAGGAGGAAGGCGTTCCTCAGGAGGGATTCATCCTGTCTGTCCGTCTGTGTTTGTGTGTGTTTGCATGCTCAGGCAAGGGGGAAGGGGGTGGCAAAAACCACAGTATCCCGATGCAGAGATTTACCACGGTTTTCATGGGGACGGGCAGTTTCGTCTGGAACACACGTTGTCCTCCATTACCATGCAGACAGCTTAATGAAAATTAATATTCACGTTAGCTGTCTCACTTCCATCCTGCTTTTTTAAACTCCATACGGACATGCCCTTGGAGTCACTTTTTAAAGCTTTATTTTGGCCAATTTGCTACCTTCGCCTAAGAAAATCAGCTTTCAGCACTCTAACTTCACTCCTGTTATCCTTTTTATTCCCCAGGAGTATGTAGAACAACACCTACTAGGTGCTACAAAGCACTTCTGGAGTGGAGGGTATAGAAAACCAAAGGCAAAGCTGATGGACTGGAAATGGATTGCAGATGAAAAGGCTATAATTCCGTCTAAATCGTGAGTTTGTGAACAAAGTTTAGAAACACTTTTCAACCTCCTCCTCCTCTTCTTCCTCTTCCTGCTTTTTCACTGTGTGCTTCTTGTTCACTTTGTAGATATTGGACTAATAACTTAGCTTATAATCTAATTTCCTGAGAAACGATCCTTGAAGCTTAACAAGAAAATCTCTAGATTAGGGATGTGTTTTGGGGCATTTGATGCCTAACAAATTTGTATTCATTTGAATAGATCTCATTCGAATGTGGTAGGATTCTATTTGATATAAATGTATTCATATGAATTTGTACAAATATCTGATACCTAGTGGCTCCTTCACTAAATACTTCCTATTGTCAGTGACCACAAAGCCCTGGATAAAGGGTGCATCCCGGCTCAACCGATCATTCACCTGATATTCTACCCCTCTGACATGTGTTCAGCAGTGTGGGTGGGTCCAGCTCCTCCAGGTGAAGCAGAGCCCAGAGAGATCTCGCTGCCAGAGAGGTAGTTGGAGAACCAGCACCACCGCTCATTAAAACACCACCATGTCTCTCCTCCCCCACCGGTGCCCAGTGAGGAAGAGGAGAAAGCTCTGTCGTCTGCTATCACTTGTCCACAGAGCAACAGTGAGGTGAACTGCATGACAGGACAGGGAAGGCTGGTGGTATGTGATATCTTCCCAAAAGATTCCTGGAGCAAGTAGGAAGGGACATGCAAAATAAAAACTGTGTTCACGTCAAATGCATCACCAGTTACAACTCTAAACTGTATTTTAATTTTAATTTTAATTATTATTGTTGTTTGTTTGTTTGTTTGTTTGTTTGTTTTTCTATCCCGCCCTATACCCGAAGGTCTCTGGGCAGGTAACAACCTTAAAATTCACCATATCAATATATAATAAAACAATATTTATCAATATATAATAAAACAATAAAAACCATCACAGCGTCTAAAATCCAACATGTTAGAAACAAAACAATATCAATTAAAACAGTGGTGTTTACAGTGGGGGAAACATGGCTGACATTTAGCCAAAGTCCTGAGCAGAGAGCTGCGTCTTTATGGATTTCCTGAACATAAACAGAGAAGGAGCCCAAAGCACCTCAAGGGGGAGACTATTCCACAGCCTGGGGGCCATTACTGAGAAGGCCCTCTCCCGGGTGCCCACCAGCCTTGCTACTGAAGGTGGTGGGACAACCAGGAGGACCTCTCCTGCAGATCTTAGGACACGGGCAGGTTGGTATGAGGGAAGGCGTTCCTTTAGATATTTGGGGCCCAAGTCATTTAGGGCCTTATAAGACAGAGTTAACATCTTGAATTAGGCTCGGTAGTAAATTGGCAGCCAATGCAGCCCTTCTAAAACCGGTGTGATGTGCAGCCAGCTAGCTGTCCCAGTTAGTACCCTGGTGGCAGGATTTTGCACTAGGTGCAATTTCCGAACTGTCTTCAAGGGTACCCCCAAATTACACAACTGTCCCTTCCAGGGCATTGCGACCCCTTCAAGGACAGGATGTCTCCCAACTACATGGACCCAAGAACCTGTGGCACACAGCACCTCTGTTTTGTCTGGATTCAGCTCCAATTTATTGGCCCCTCATCCAGCCCATTGCCGCCTCCAGACACCTGTCAAGCACTTCAACCCGCCTCTCCTGATTCAGAGAGATAGAGCTGGGTATCATCTGCATATTGTTGACACCTCCAAATCTCCTGATGACCTCTTCCAGCGGCTTCACATAGATATTAAATAACACAGGAGATAAGATTAACCCCTGGCGAACCCCACAAGTGAGTTCCCAGGGTGTCAAGTCTCTATCTTCCATGACCCCTATCTGAGATTGGTTCTGGAGATAGGAGCGGAACCAAAGCCAAGTACTCCCTCCCGCTCCTAAACTCTGTAGCCTCTACAAAAGGATAGCATGGTCAATGGTATCAAAAGCCACTGAGAGGTCCAGGAGGGTAGCATTCCCCCTGTCATTCTCCTGGAGGAGGTCATCAAAAGGGTGACCAAGGCAGTTTCCATGCCACAACTAGGCCTGAAGCCAGATTGAAATGGGTCTAGATAATCAGCTTTGATATGTTTTAATCTCATTGTAATCTACTTTTGAAACCCCTGCAGATGTCACCAGGCACCCGCTTTACCACTTTACAAATATAATCAGGCATTCAACAAAAGCATTCACTCCACATTCAAATGTCAGTCTTCAATTATTGCCAACAATCAATTTGAATGTGAGTGTTTCCATTTGTTCAAATTCATACAAATTCAAAACTTCTGAAAAATTCAGGCATGTCCCTACAAGAAAGATAATAATTTCTCCCACAACTAATCAACAACCAACCAAGAACCACCCAGCGCAACTCTGCAAGCACCAGTACTGCCGCAAAGTTGCAAACAAAGAAATAAGATAATCTGCAGTGCCCAAGTGCCACCGGATTCAGACAAGCAACAAGATAACAGGAAAGCAGATTCCAGAAATCAACAGCTTCTAGAAAAATGCAGCAGTGCCCCAAATCCCCCAACACACACACAGATTCCAGACAGAAAAGCACAACAGCAAAACATAATAATAAATTCCACAATCAGAAGAGGAACAATTTTTTAAACTTCACATCCACAAAATGAAGCAAGATAAACAATATAATATAAAATATATATTAGAACAAGAAGAATTTTTAAAAACTCCCTTCCCAACTACATTGTCCGGGAAAGCTGCCAGCTCACATACAAACACACAGCTGGTAAGAGACAGCTTACTTGCAAAGGCAGTTCATTCAGCAGCAGAGCAACGTAGTCCAGAGAGCAAAGGTCAATAAACAGTCCGAGTCCAGGGTTTCAGAGAGCAACGCCACAGTCCGGTCCGAAGTCAAGGTAGCCAAGTTTTCAAGGCCGAGGGAGTCAGATAAGGCAGCCTTCTCTAAAGGAAAATCAATAGTTTCTTACACAGCGTCTGCCAGGTGTTTTATCTACAGTCCCAGCTGCAGGCTATCAGCATGTTTCTCTGCAAGTTTCTTCGATCTTCTTAATCCTTCCTTTTCTGCTCTCCTCTGCTTAAAGCTAGGGATCTCTGTGCCCTGCTGTTCCAAGACTCCCTCATCTTGCACTTCCGCTGAGGTAAGGCTGGCTGCTGAACCCCAGGTTCCACTGGGGCTGGGAGGTCAGAACTGGGCCCTGACACCACCTCAGGTTCCTCCTGCACATGAGGAAGTGAGTCCTCCTCATCTTCTGAGTCCTCCTCATGGCTGACCATGACATACACCAACATACCTCCAAGCAAATTAATTATTATTTAACACATTAATTCATCAAATTCCAATAAATATAAGCAAGTAATTGCATCAAAGTCAAACAAATTAAGCAAGCAAGCAACCATTTTCAAAATAGAGAGAGAGATTGAGAGAGGGAAGATATAGAATGAGAGAGAGAATGAAGAGAGAGGCGGAACTCCTAGCAAAGGGAAAACCCAGCAGCAAGCCAGAAAATGAGAGACATTTTCACACTACGGCGAGAACGTCTCAGAACGCTTCGGCTCGAAAGGGTGGGAAGGACTTTCCCATCTCCACTGTCAGGTAAAGGCCATGTTCCAAGCATGTCCTTTGCCTACCCACATGCGGATGGGAAAGTGTTTCCCACCCGTTTGAGCCAAAGGCCCTCCCTCGGCCTCCCCCCATTGGCTGCTGTGGAGCCAGGGGTGGGGAGGCTGTCAGGTGCCTTTCCTCAGTTCCCACTTGCTCCAGGAGCCCAGATTGGGCTCATAGGGGCCAGCAGGACCCACCCCTTACACCCCCCAACCCACCCCAGGGGTGCACGCTTGCGATCGCTGCTTACCTGCTTGCCTCCAGGTCCCTGATTTGCCAGGCATCCATGCCTGTGCAGATGGCCAGTTGAAGCCAGGTGGATTCCTGGCTAATCAGGACCACCCCGCATGCATGCACATGCAGAGCATCACCAGCCTCCTTGCGCCACTTGCGACCTGACGGCGAGCAGGTAAGCAGTGATCGCGTTTGCGTGCCCCCGGGGTGGGTTTGAGATGTAGGGTGTGGGTTCTGCTAGCCCCTAGGAGCCTGTTCCTGGGCTCCTGGGGCAAGCGGGAACCGAGGAAAGGCACCCAGCAGCCTCCCCACCCCTGGATCCACAGCAGCCAATGAGGGGAGGCCAGGGGAGGGCCCCAGCTGTCACGGAGGGAGATCATGCGAATGCTTTCCCTCCGGTACAGCTGGGGACGCGCAGGCATGCACTGAACATGCCAGGACCAATGACGCGTTGGGACGGCTGGGGTGGCTCCGAACACATCCGGCTGCCCCAGAAGAGCAAATGCTCCATCCCAGCGTGTCATAGACACGTTCGAAAAACCCTCGTGCAAAAAGGCCCCAGGTCAACCACCATCCTCAACTCAAGGTTCAGAAGAAGACAAGTCAAGCCAAGCACTGCAGTGGTGGACGCCGAAACTGAAACTCAACTAAAATTTTAAAGTCCTCTCTTCCAGGAATATTCACAAATGTTTTTTGGGGTATTTGATTTGTAATGAATCGAATGTTAGAAAATTAATATTCGTTCAAATAGATCCCCTTAAATCAGTGGAGGAATCTATTCCATACGAATGTATTTGTACAAATTCATATGAATATCTGATATGAATGGATACAGATCTGATATGAACAGACATATCCAGTATGAACGCATACATATTGGATGTGTATCTGATACATATCAGATACATATTGGATGTGTATCTGATATATATCAGATATCTGATATATATCTGATATATATCAGATATCAGATATATATCAGATCAGGAATGTCCAAACTATCTGTACGAATGTTCCGAAACAAATACAAATGTTAAAGTACAAATGGTCTAACATTCTATTCATGTACAAATGACTGAAATTGTCCAAATTTGTACAAAAGATTAATTTTATGAATATTCGTGCCCATCCGTCCTCTCTTCCTGTTATTCAGTTTCCAGAGTTCCCCCTCCCAGCCTAAAAAACAGCCAATAGAAGACCTGTTTCCCTAGCAACACAAGTAAACAAGGCATCCAATACGCCAGTGTTTCCCAAAGTGGGGTACACGTACCCCCAGGTGTACGGGAAGTTTGGTGGGGGTACGTGTGTATGTACCAAAAAAAAAAAAGGGTATTCAGCGTTACAAAAATTATAGAAGGGGTACACATATGTCTAAAGTTTGGGAAACACTGCAATAGGCTATAGAAGATGTCACTCAACAGTCTACGAAGGCAACACAAAAGCCCAAAGAAAATTGGAATAGGTAGAACGGCTATCGGCTAAAACACTATTACTGTCCAGGCTGCAAAATGAAGAATCCAGGCCCGGTAGAAGCAACAAAGCTTTGATGAATGCCCTGTCCCTTTTTGCTTCATGCACAGAGAACATAAGAACATAAGAGAAGCCTTGCTGGATCAGGCCACAGCCCATCTCGTCCAGCATCCTGTCGCACACAGTGGCCGACCAAATGCTCATGGGCATCTCAAGCAGAGACAAGGACAAACCTTCTCCTGCTCTCGAGTCCCAGCAGATGGCATTAGAAGCGCCCCAGTTCCTCCCCCCCCCAGCCTGAAAGATGCACCTAGGCATTCGTTCTAGTAGCCATTGATACATCTGTCATCCATAAATTTGTCTAACCCTACCTTAAAGCCATCCAGACTGGTAGCTGTCACCACCTCTTCCGGCAGCACATTCCATAAGCCGATGACTCTCAGGGTGAAGAAATACTTCCCCCTGTCAGACCTGACTCTCCTACCCATCAGCTTCATAGAGTGCCCCCTGGTTCTAGTGTTGTGTGATAGAGAAAAGAAATTTTCTCTATCCACCTTTTCTATACCGTGCATAATTTTATATACTTCAATCAGGTCCCCTCTTAAACGCCGTCTCTCCAGACAGAAGAGGCCTAGATGTTGCAGCCTGGTTTCGTAAGGGAGGTGTTCCAGACCCTTAATCATTATGGTTGCCCTTCTCTGCACCTTTTCTAGTTCCACAATATACTTTTTGAGGTGTGGTGACCAGAATTGTACACAATATTCCAAATGTGGCCTCACTATAGATTTATAAAGGGGCAAAATGACACTTGCTGTCTTATTTTCTATTTTCTTCCTAATGATTCCCAGCATTGAATTTGCTTTTTTCGCTGCTGCCGCACACTGGGTTGACACCTTCATGGAACTGTCCACCAAAACCCCGAGATCCCTTTCCTGATGTGTTGCAGAAAGCTCAGACCCCATCAGTTTATAGACGTAATTTGGATTCTTGCCCCCGATGTGCATTACTTTGCACTTGTTATGATTAAAGCACATTTGCCACTTGGTTGCCCACTCGCCCAATGCTAAGAGATCCCTCTGGAGATCATGGCAATTTCTTTCGGATTTTACTACCCTAAATAATTTAGTATCATCAGCAAACTTTGCCATTTTATGAACAAGAGCACATTGGCCTTCAGGTGTAAAGGGACAAGCATTCATAACTGAATCAAAATGCAAAAGAGACAAACATATTCAGCCCATCCCCTAGCAACTTCTCAAAAGTCAATCATGCTGCCTTCTACCAGATTCCCTATTAAACGCTTCATGTGAGGAGAGCTAGGCTGGGATTTTTGCACAAAGTTTGTTTTTATATTTGTGCTGGAATTAACAGAAAGGGCCACCGTGGGAGTCTTAAATGTAGAATTAGAGTATTTGTAAGTTGTTGGTCTGCATTAACTCGTGTCCCCTCTCTCTGTTTATTTCTTTATAAATTTTAGATTCTGGGCCAGAGGTGAACCAAAAATCCATTCAACCCATACCTGTGCACTGATGCCTAAAAAGTGTCTGAGAAAACTTAAGTGCTGGATTGCTACGGGCTGTGACGAAAGGCATAGTGTCATTTGTGAGAAAAAGCCTGATCCCAAATGGAAATGAGACGCACTCAGAAACATGTGTTCCCATAACCCTGTAGAAGGATCATTTATTTCTCAATTCCAGGCTTAAATATCTATAAAGTTAACAGTGAAACCCTTTTGTCTGTATCATCTCCTTTTTCATTCAGCTTGTTATCTGACTGTGTTCATTAATGAATGGCAAGGGTTTCCCTTTTTCTTTTAATGATTACCATTCATTTATATACAGTCATGAGAAAAACAAGTACACCCTCTTTGACTCCTCTAGAATCCATAGAAAGGCTTAAAATGAGGTAAATGCAGCTTCAGATGGACAAGAGCACACAACAGATTCCACTGATTCAGGATTTGTTGGAACCACTAAAGGTAACAGAGTTTGCACGTGGCAAGTGCACAGCTGATAGCATATATGCTTGGAGTTCACATGCAAAAGTAGAGATTGTATTCCAAAATGAAGGTTTTATTGCTTTATTGTTGCAGAGGATATGCTGAATAAAAGCACAGATATGCTGAGTAGATGCATGAGTATATGAAAAGAATACAGGAAAAGAACTTAACCAGTAATATATGAATATTGTTACACTACATCTAAACTATGAATATTGTTACACTATCATCTTCATTGTCTCAAGAAAAAACAAGTACACCCTCTTTGACTCCTCTAGAATCCGTAGAAAGGCTTAAAATGAGGTAAATGTGGCTGATTCATTATTTCTTCAACGAGACTGAAGCCAAAATGGAAAATCCAGGTGTAGAAAACTAAGCACATGGCATGAATCAACAGCTTGTAGCAGCAATAGCATGAAGTAATCATTTTCTGTATGACTTTACCAGTCTCTGAAGGAATTTTGGCCCACTCAGCTTCTCTAGAGATGTGCACAAATTTTGTGGGGTGTAATAACCACAAAATCTGCACAACTTTTCCCCTGGCTTCAGCCTTCGATTTTTCAAGACTCAGAGTAAAAAGAGCAACAATTTCCCTGTTTCCATAAGCTTGTAGTACACACTCCGCACCACCAGAGCGCTGCAACAGCCTGAGACCATTATGGTGTCTGGAAGTACATGGCATGCGGCTTTCCTTCCTGCAACCACAGGATGTGACATCGAAAGGAACTCTGAACCAGCTCACCCAATGGAACTCCACCAATTATCTCCCTGGATTGTGCCTTTACATCATTTCCTCCACGCCCCTATTGACTGCTGTATTTAAAACCGGGAAAATTAAACTCTTGGTCTTTCTGCCTGCACGCTGCCTGATGACTGGTCATTTAACATCTCCCAGCTGATCGTCCAACGTTGCACATATGGTGGACTGAGAAGGGCAGGGATCACAGACTGACTGGTGTAGTGGCTCTTGGAGTTACTACCCCTTAATCCAGCAGCCTCACGGTTACCCCCACATCTGCGACAGCTACTCTGTCACATCCCGGGCAGCAGTTCACTCTGATGCCCGTATTTAAACTGGCAGCCTCACAGTTGCCCCCACATTGGTGGCAGCTACTCCTGGGCAGCAGTTCCCTTTGTTAGTCCCTGCTGTTCCTCAGTGCCCTTGGACATTGGCTGCAGAGCTAGCCTGTGGAACAAATTCAACAGTGGGGGTTTGATTCGTATTGAATTGAATGCAAGAAAATTTGTATTCATTTGAATATATGCTCTTTGAATGTGGTTGGATTCGAATTTAAGAACATAAGAGAAGCCCTGCTGGATCAGGCCACAGCCCATCTAGTCCAGCATCCTGTCGCACACAGTGGCCCACCAAATGCTCATAGGCAGCTCAAACAGAGACAAGGACAAACCTATTCCTGCTCTAGAATTCCAGCAAATGGCCTTAGAAGCGCCCCAGTCGTCCCCCCCAGTCTGAAAGATGCACCTAGGCATTCATTCTAGTAGCCATTGATACATCTGCCATCTATAAATTTACCTAACCCTATCTTGAAGCAATCTAGACTGGTAGCTGTCACCACCTCTTCCGGCAGCACATTCCATAGACCGATGACCCTCTGGGTGAAGAAATACTTCCCCCTCTCCTACCCATCAGCTTCATAGATGCCCCCTGGTTCTAGTGCTGTGTGATAGAGAAAAGAAATTTTCTCTATCCACCTTTTCTATACCATACATAATTTTTATATACTTCAATCAGGTCCCCTCTTAAACGCCGTCTCTCCAGACTGAAGAGGCCTAGACGTTGCAGCCTGGTCTCGTAAGGGATTTTGTTCCAATCCCTTAATCATTCTGGTTGCCCTTCTCTGCACCTTCTCTAGTTCCACAATATCCTTTTAGAGGTGTGGTGACCATAATTGTACACAATACTCAAAATGTGGCCTCACCATGGATTTATAAAGGGGCAAAATGACACTTGCTGTCTTATTTTCTATTCCCTTCCTAATTATTCCCAGCATTGAATTTGCTTTTTTCGCTGCTGCCGTGCACTGGGTTGACACCTTCATTGAACTGTCCACCAAAACCCCGAGATCCCTTTCCTGGTGTGTTGCAGAAAGTTCAGACCCCATCAGTTTATAGACGTAATTTGGATTCTTGGCCCCAATGTGCATTACTTTGCACTTGTTATGATTAAAGCACATTTGCCACTTAGTTGCCCACTCACCCAATGCTAAGAGATCCCTCTGGAGCTCTTGGCAATCTCTTTTGGATTTTACTACCCTAAATAATTTAGTATCATCAGCAAACTTTCCTATTTTACTATGTATCCCTTCTTCTAGATCATTGATGAATAAATTAAAAAGCATTGGTCCCAATACTGAGCCTTGAGGGACCCCACTTTTTACCTCTTTCCACCCTGAGAATTTGCCATTTATTGCTCCTCTCTGCTTTCTGCCCTTAAGCCAGTCGCAAATCCAGGACAGAACCTGTCATTTTATTCCATGGCTGATGAGTTTACTCAGCAGCCTCTGATGTGGAACTTTGTCAAAAGCCTTCTGAAAGTCCAGATAGATAATGTCTACTGGTTCAGGTCAGTTTTCTAATATGGGTATATATCCTAGTTTAAATTGCTGCCATGGTTGCAGGATGAGGTACCTTTTTTCATATGATCTGGGCTTGCCCAGAAATTCAAAACTTTTGGCAACTGGTGAGTAGTGAAATGCAAAATATATTTGGTTATAGGATTGATATTCCAAATATTGTAATATTATACCAAGCTGCAACATTAAATATACATAATGCTCATTATTCATATATTAAAATACAAATGAAGGTGGCTACATTATTGGTTTATTTATTATCTCCATTTCTATCCTGCCCACTACCCAAAGGTCTCTGGGCGGGTAACAACCATTAAACAACAGATTAAAAACAAAATATACCTTAAAAGCACTTTAAAAATTCAACACAGCGAAAACAATACACTCTGTGTTTAAAATGATGGTATCTGGACTTGGAGGGAAGAAACAACCCCTTCACCACCTTCCTAAATATATATAAGGAAGGGGTGCAACACACCTCGAAGGGGAGACTATTCCACAGCCTGGGGGCCATCACCGAAAAGGCTCCCTCCCAGGTGCTCACCAGCCTTACTACTGAAGGTGGTGGGACAACCAGGAGGGCCTCCCCGCTAGATCTTAAAGCACGGGCAGGTCGGTATGGTTGGAGGTAAAAGGTAGAAAAACAAAACTGAATGGACAATATCCAGATTGGTATTATTACATCTCAGAGCTGATAAAGCATGATATTGTTGCTGAAAAGAAAAAAAAAGAATGGAAGATTGTAATACCTCTGACTTGTCAAGGGCCAAATGGGATGTATGCTGAGTCACGTCTGTCAAAATTGGGAATATGCCCATATAGATGAACTCTTTAAAAGGTTCCAGTAAGAATTAATGTAATTACTGGGCCTTTCCGCACAGGCTCTAAAATGCGTTTGGGGAGGGATTTGGATGTGGCTTCTGCAAAGGGAATGGAATTAGGGTCCCTTTGAGGATGACGCGTCCGCACGCAAGGAAGGTAAGTTGTCCTTCCCTAGCTCCCTCAGCCCTAAAACTTAGCTTTACCTCCTTTTACCTCTCCCTCCGTGCCCTCTGCATCATGTCCCTTACCCTCCCTTTCTCCCCCCCCCTCCATTCCCCACCTAGGTAACATAGTAGGTCCTCCATTGGCACGTGGCTGACATGTGGCTGCTACCAAGCCTGCAGCAGTGAAGAGGAACCGGTCATCCATCTCTGGCCCAGTGCTACATGCCACGCAGTGCCACCCTAACAAGTCAGGTCTCTGTCCACCTTGGGGCAAGCTGGACTCCTTTGTCAGCCACAAGGATGCACCCTTGCAGCAGAGGCCCACCTTCCTTGTTGTGGTGCTGGATGACAGACTTATCTTGGAATACTGCATTTGATTCCACTCTCCCCCGTGAAAGCCAGCTGGGTAACCATGTTCTAGACACGGCTTGCTCTGGAGCTCTCACAGCTCCACCTACCTCCCTGGATGTTCTGTTGCGGGGAGAACAGAAGGTTTGTCAGCTGCTTTGAGTCCCATTAAATGGGTGAGAAAAGCAGGGGAGAAAATCTAACTCTTCTTCTTCTTCTTCTTCTTCTTCTTTGATGTTGGACTACATGGTGTCTAACTTTGGCTGGCGTGCAACATCTTTATTAACTATTTCTCATGCAGAGCAATACATTTTGCATTGTTAAAGTTCATGTTTGCTTTGTTGTGATCAGTGGTTCAGGTGTATATGGCTTTTTCTGTATCAGCCTTAGCTGGAATGAGATAGTATGTGAACTGGAATTCCAAAGGCCAAATGGAAAACATATGTGGTTAAAGTACTGCTTGCAGGTGATTTGCTGTATATTTAAGAAGCTAGAAGTTATTTTTGTTACTTGTTGCTGATATGAATCTGGAACTTCATTCACACTTAGGTTTTAATCCAGCTTCAATGCACTTTCAGAGTAGACAATACATCAGCAAAGTCTCAAGCTGTTTTCTTTCTGCATTATCTAACCTGGAAAAGTTATATTTGGATTAGATAAAGAGGACATAAAATGATTATTCACTTTGCTGATATATTCCCTCCCTTGGAAAGTGGTCTCAAACTGGATTAAAACTCGGGTGTGAATGCAGCCTAACAGTTTACTTTCAAGCATCAACTCAAACTGGGCTTTAAGTTTCTTTCTGGTTTTGATTGGATTCATATCCAACATTAGTATTGAATTCAAATCCGACCACATTCAAAGGGGATCTATTCAAATGAATACAAATTCTCTTGCATTTGATTCGATACAAATAGAATCCAAAAAATATTTTGCACATCTCTAGTGAGGTTGAGTGGGCCAAAATTCCTCCAGAAAACAATTTCTTCATATTATTGTGGGTGCAAGTTGTTGATTCATGGCATGTGCTTAAGTTTTTCACACCTGGTTTTTCCATTTTGGCTTCAGTTTTGTTGAATAAATATTGTCAGGAAGTTTTCCACAGTGAAAACTAGCAACACTATCACCAGGGCAGATAGGCCATTTAGCTTGCAAAATACCAGGTGCCTTGTATTCTAGTAGAGTAGACATAACAAGTAAAGTCTCTGTGAGAAATGAACTGTGTTATGAGAAACAGGATTCTGAGTAGGGCAGCAGAACGGTCCCGCTAAGGATAGGTCCAAAGCGCTCACATGGAACATCTGCCTTCTATGACCTCATATTATTCCATATATATAATTCATTATTCTGTTCTTGTTAGTTGTGACGATGAAGATGGTAATGACGTAGTGTATCAATATTCATATATTAGTGGTTAAGTTCTTTTCCTGTAGTCTTTTCATATACTCATGCATCTACGCAGCATATCTGTGCTTTTATTCAGCATATACTCTGCAACAATAAAGCAATAAAACCTTCATTTTGGAATACAATCTCTACTTTTGCATGTGAACTCCAAGCATATATGCTATCAGCTGTGCACTTGCCACGTGCAAACTCTGTTACCTTTAGTGGTTCCAACAAATCCTGAATCAGTGGAATCTGTTGTGTGCTCTTGTCCATCTGAAGCTGCATTTACCTCATTTTAAGCCTTTCTACGGATTCTAGAGGAGTCAAAGAGGGTGTACTTGTTTTTCTCATGACTGCATATAAATGAATGGTAATCATTAAAAGAAAAAGGGAAACCCTTGCCATTCATTAATGAACACAGTCAGATAACAAGCTGAATGAAAAAGGAGATCCTACAGACAAAAGGGTTTCACTCTTAACTTTATAGATATTTAAGCCTGGAATTGAGAAATAAATGATCCTTTTACAGGCTTATGGGAAAAGATGTTTCTGAGTGTATCAGTCGGTCAGACTGTCTCATTTCCATTTGGGATCAGGTTTTCGTTTGCAAATGGGACGATACTGGTCATCACAACTTTTAGCATACCAGCAATGAAACTTTTCAAAACACGCATGCTTTATCATTAGACAGGTAAGTTGACTTGTTACATATGGTTCATCCTTTGCCCAGTATCTAGAATTTATAAAGAAATAAACAAAGAGAGGGGAAATGAGTTAATTCAGACCAACAATTTACAAATACTCTAATTCTACATTTAAGACTCCCACGGTGGCCCTTTCTGTTAGTTCCAGCACAAATATAAAAACAAACTTTATGCAAAAATCCCAGCCTAGCTCTCCCCACATGAAGCGTTTAATAGGGAATCTGGTAGAAGGCAGCATGATTGACTTTTGAGAAGTTGCTAGGGGATGGGCTGAATATGTTTGTCTCTTTTGCATTTTGATTCAGTTATAAATGCTTGTCCCTTTGCACCTGAAGGCCAATGTGCTCTTGTTCATAAAGAGACCTTCGTGCATGAAGCCAAAAGGGCCAGGAGATTCATCAAAGCTTTGTTGCCTCTTCAGGGCCCGTATTCTTCATTTTGCAACCTGGACCGACAGCCATTCTACATATTCCAATTTTCTTTGGGCTTTTGTGTTGCCTTCACAGACTGTTGAGTGACAGCTTCTATAGCTTATAGAAGTTTGGTCCTAGTGGTCAGGGCGATGGACTCTTATCTGGGAATACTGGGTTCAATTCTGCCCTCCCCCATGAAGCCAGCTGGGTGACCCTGGGCTAGTCACAGCTCTCTTCTGAGATCTCACAGCCCCATCCACCTCACAGGGTGTTCTGTTGTGGTGAGAAGAATAGAAAAGTTTTGTCAGCTGCTTTGAGTCCCCTTAAATAGGTGAGAAAAGCCAACTCTTATATTATTATTGGATGCCTTGTTTACCTGTGTTGCTAGGGAAACAGGAGGCCTTTTCACACGAGGGGTTTTCAAACACCTGGAAAGCATGTAGGGATACAGCATTCGCTCTTGCGGGGTGGCCGGATCTGTTCCAGGCTGCCCCAAGTGTCCCAATGCACTCTCCATGTGGTCGAAAACAGAGCACTCTGAAAGCGTCTCTGCACGTTCAGCCTGTTCGTGCTATCTCAGAGAGAGAGCCTTCGCACGCGCGCTCTCTGTGACAGGTGGGCCCCTCCCCTAGGCTGCTCCCTTTGGCTCCTATGGAGCCAGTGTGGGCAGCCTGGGCGCCTCCTTTCACTGGGGTGCTGCTCACTCCCGAAGCTCAGATTGCGCTCCGGGGGCAGGCAGGACCCCCAGCCAACAGCCCCCAACCCATCCTGAGGTTGCATGCGTGTGTGAATGGCATTTACTTGCTGCTGCCGGCTTGATTCTGGCTGGAATAGGCCAGTGACATTCTGGGCATGCTCGGGCGTGGCTCCTCATTGGCCAGCCATCCCCCTGGCTTCAACTTGCCAAGTGGCTGGCCAATGAGGAGCTGCCCCCTGAGCATGCCCAGAACATCACTGTCCTATTCCAGCCAGAATCAAACCAGCAGCAGCAGGTAAACACTGTTCATGCACCCGCGTGACCCCAGGGTGGGTTGGGCGCTGTTGGCTGGGGGTCCTGCCCACCCCTGGAGCCCGATCTGGGCTTCAGGAGCAAGCAGGAACCCAGGGAAGGGATCTGACTGGCCTCCCCACCCCCTGCTGCAAGGCAGCCAATGGGGGGGAGGCTGGGGGAGGGTCTTCCCTCCAAATGGGTTGAGAACAGTTTCCCGTTTGCACAAAGGCAGGTAAGAGACACATTCGGAATGTGTCTTTTATCTGCCAGTGTGAACAGGAAACTGTTTTCAACCCGTTCAGGGGGAAGCATTCTTAGGTATTTTTTCTGTAATGCGAGAACGCCTAGGTTTTCTATTGGCTGTATTTTAGGCAAGGAGGGGGGACTCAGGAACTGTATAAGAGGAAGAGAGGACGAATGGGTGTGGTGTTCGCACCAGAGCTATGTAGCAGAGCAGCGGCTTGGGGGACTTTTGGAGCACCGTGACTGACAGCAGGGGCGGAGCACCGGCAGAAGCCACACCAGCCGCTGAAAACAGACCAATTGCAGCTGCTGAATCGCGGACTATAAAAGCAGGCAGCCGAAGCAGCTCGACGTCTCTCGTCTGGGTTTAGAGGGGGATCTAGGAGTGCTGCTCCAAATGCATGTGTGCATGGGCCTCTCCATTCGGTGTTAAAGGGGCAGGAAGGAAAGAACGGACTGTGATGGATTGATTCTGAGTGCGTTTTAACCTGGAACTCACCTCTCAGAGCTGAGGGGAAAGGCCCCAGGAAAGGGGTTGTGGACTATTTGACTTTTATTCAGAGCCTAATAGGGACTGTTTGCTTTTGGTGGAACTATTCGGGGGGGGGGGGGAGTTTATCAGAGCAACGTTTTTCTTTTCAAGTAACCATAGTGCTTTAAAGCCAAACTTCAAGCTTGCTTCTTTACTTTATCTTGCTGTAACAATAAACTTCAAGTGTTTTCCTTTATGAATAGAAAATCAAGTGTTTTCCTTTGTGAATAGAAAATTCATATTCAAATAGAGCCCTTTTGAATTTGGTAAAATTCTATTTGATACAAATGTAACTGTATGAATTCGTAAAATATCCAATAACTACAAATAAGTATCAGATATGAAGAAATACATATCTGAAATACATATCCAATACGTATCCAAGATATGTATCCAATACACATACCATAACAAATCTGCTCTTCAAAGATCAAATCCGACCTGAATCCACTTATAATCCACTCTCAATCCATGTCAAATGCAGTCTAGATCCATTCCCACCTTTGCAGTTTTACAAATGTCCGGACTATTCATACAAATGTCCGGAAACATTCATATTCATACGGATGTCAATTTATGAATATTGTAACATTCTTTTTCTGCACAAATGTCTGAATTTGTCCTAATTTGTATGAATAACAAATGTTGTGAATATTCATGTGCATCCCTAGAAGAGAGGGCTTCTTCAAATTTTCACTTGAGTTTCAGTTTCAGGCTTGATTTGGCCTCTTCTGACCCCAGAGTTGGAGATGGTGACTGACCTGATCTTTCTGGCTTGCTGCTGGGTTCTCCCTTATGCTAGGAGTTCCACCTCTCTCTTCATTCTCTCTCTCATTCTATACCTTCCCTCGCTCAATCTCTCTCTCTCTAGTTTGAAAATGGTCGCTTGCTTCCTTAATTTGTCTGACTTTGTTGAAATTACTTGCTTATATTTATTGGAATCTGGTGAATTTATAGTGCGTTAAACATTAATTCACTTGGAGGTTAGTTGGTGTAGTTGGGAAGGGTTACTAAAGAAGGGAGCTATTTTAAATTTTAAATTCTTCTTGTTCTAATATATATTTTATATTACATTGTTTATCTTGCTTCATTTTTGTGGATGCACTGCCATGTATCAGGTGGGTACAAGGTGGCTTGGATTCCCTCAATTTAAAACCTGACTACTGGTGATTGTGGTCAGATCCCCCCTGGTCAGGATTGCACCTGTCAATGAAGATGGAGTGTAGCTGCAGGGGGTGGGTCTTCACAGGTCTGCATTAATGTGTGAATTGATGAGGCCCAGAAGATGACAATGGAGGATCAAGGTCCCATGCAGAAAGGGCTGAGGTGATGGGAGTGGGGGTGGGGAATCCAGTTCTGGATATTAGTCTTTGCTGACAAACACAAGTCTAGAATATAGCTGCCATCTAGACTAGGAATGTTCATGAATATTCAAAACATTTGTTATGCATACAAACGTGTACAAATTCAGACAATAGTACATAAATAGAACGTTACGATATTGGTCCATTAACATTGGAATGAATACAAATGTTTTGGAACATTCAAATGAATAATTAAAAAATTTGTTATACTGGGCTGGTGGTAAAGCAGCTGTGCCAGTCACATCTGCAACAAATCCAGAGTGCATTCAGCATGGATTGAGAGCAGATTAAAAGTGGATTCAGGTCGGATTTGATACTTTCACAGTAGATACGTTACGAAATATGGAAAGGATACGTATTGGATACATATGTGTTCATGTTGGATACATAGCCAATAAGTACTTGATATGTATTCGTTCATAGTCGATATTCTTACAAATTTGTATGGATCCATTTGAACAAATGCAAATTTTCTAACATTTGATTCGTTGTGAACTGAATGCCCCAAAACACATTCGTGCATGTCCCTAATCTAGACATTTTCTTGTTAAGGTTCAAAGATAGCTTCCCAGGGAATTACATAATAAGCTGAGTTATTATTCCAATATCTACAAAGTGAACAAGAAGTAAACAGGAAAAAAGTAGGAAGTAGAAGAAGAGGAGGAATTTAAAAGGTGTTTCCAATGTAGCTCATAGACAAACTTTGTTCAAAAACTCACGATTTGTCTCTATCAACGCTTAGTTTCTTGTGATCCCATAGCCATTGATATTGGTATCTGCCTTGTGGCCTATATGCTCCACCCCAGTGGCTTTCTTCAGCATCTTTTAAAATTTCCTCTATAATCTCCTGGGGAATAAAAAGGATAAATCAGTAAGTTTTTTCCCAAGCACCAGGAAAGAGATTTTAATCTTAAGAGCATTTCTTGACATCACTCCTTGGAGGTACTGAAGAAAGGCACAACAGGTATCCCCATGCCCTCTGCGCATGTGCACCAAAAGGAAAGACAGGCTTATACCCAGGTGTGTCCAGGCAGGTATAAGTTCCAGCCTGCGGTAAATTTATCTGCTTGTTGAGCTCCATAAATACTTTTAAAAAATCCAGTCATCCAATTGGAATTTTTGGCATTTCCCATTGCTGCACATGTATCAGCCTGGCCACAGGAATCACATATTTCAGTATAATCTATGGGGGTGCAATTTGCCCATCTCAGCTAAAGCAACAGTTGCTAAGCTGATATTGCTATGCTAAATTTCTAGGCCAAAGGATACATCCTGGGTCACTGTAACTTTCCTAATATTTCTCTCAAGGAAGTCATAACATCTACAGTACATGTAAACAATGTGCAGCATCCAAGGATGCTGACATGAGATGTCCACATGCACAGAGACAGGCTTCTATTAGTCCTCACAATAACACCAAATATGG
This sequence comes from Aspidoscelis tigris stejnegeri, assembly GCA_023333525.1. Taxonomy (NCBI): domain Eukaryota; kingdom Metazoa; phylum Chordata; class Lepidosauria; order Squamata; family Teiidae; genus Aspidoscelis; species Aspidoscelis tigris. The sequence continues at coordinate 88,478,015 of JALMGA010000006.1, read as the reverse complement.
CATTTCCTAGGTAGCACTATCCTTGCATTTAGGCTGTTATACTGGTTCAGTCCAGTCCTCTTGCTGTAACCAAATATGGGTTTCCTGAGGGTACTTTTCCTTTGTTCAGAGAAACTGTATAAAAGCCTTGGCATGTGTTAATAAAGAGGGCTTACTACTTTCACTTGGCAACCATCCTGCGTGTGAGTCCTAATTCGTTACTGCAATAATCTTACATTTTTTTAATGCTTTACTTAACAGTTTCAGTTTAAGGGTGTTTTTCCACTGTGCTCCTTTAATCCAGATCTAAGAAGATCTGGATCTAAGGAATGGGTACATTCCTTAATACGGATCTAGTAGATCCGGATTAAGGGAAGTACCCAATGTGTTTCCATGGGTGGTCTAGCACCCAATAGCAATGGGTGCTAGCCTCCCTGCCGTGGAAACACCGGAGCACCCATTTGGAAATCCGGATCTACCCATGAGGGGTCTGCTTGATACCCCAGGTGTTTGGGGGGACAGGGGGTGCAATATCCGAAGTGGCTTCGAAGTCATTTCAAAGTCATTTCGAAGTCACTTTGAAGTCACTTCAAAGTTCACTCCAAATATCAGCACAGACTTCAAAGATGCTCTGGAGCTATTTTGCACAGACGTTGAAGTGACTTCGAAATGACTTTGAAATGACTTTGAAGCTTAGGTTTTGGGGCTCCCCCCCCCCATGGGTGCCCCCTCCCACTAGCCTCCTCTAGACCCCTTTAATCTGGATTTTCTGCCTGAAGACCCCATTGTAGACCCAATTAATGGGGTCTACAGAAAATCCAGATTAAAGGCCAGAAAGTAGCCATTTGATCCGGATTTCCCCAGCAGCAGTCAAAACAATCGGGTCCCAAATGGGTGCCGTGGTGGAAATGGGATCATCAGGCTCACACCCAAATGGGTCCTTAATGGGTGCAAAAATGGGTACTTTCTGACAGTGGAAAAACACCCCATGATTTAGAAACATTTCTGAAGCAATTATGGATTAAAGGGGATGGATTATAGAAAACCTCACAAAAATGCTGCAACTGCAAGAGTCAGATATGGGGAGAGAAATTGATAGAGTCTTTAAATATTTTATATATATATATATTAATGGAGCATTGGATAGCTTGAATGCCAAGTTCTGCTCTAACAGCAGGGGCTGGTATGGTATTGTTGATACCTAGCATTCGTCTTAAAAACCGGGTCTGGGTTTGTTCTAACTGAGAGGTGTTTGAGAAACCCCAGATTTCTGCCCCATAGGTCAGCATTGGAATGATTTTTGCCCTGTATGCAGTAATGATGGGGACCAGAGTGCCTGGATGCCTATAATTAAACAGTTTATATAGAGAATTCAATCCTGCTGAGGCCCTTAGTACGCAGTTCTTCAGATGCAAGGACCAGGAGCCGGTCTTTGAAAAATCAACCCCCGCGTAACAATAAGAACTGACTTGCTCAATGATATCCCCATCCAGATGCCAGTTATGTCTTGTTTTCTTTCTCCCAAACACAACCACCTTTGATTTATTTTTGTTTATATGGAGGAAGTTGTCCTTACAATAAAGACTGAGTTTTTGTAAAAGTCTTCTAAGTCCAACCTTAGTCTGAGAGAATAAGACTATGTTATCAGCATAAAGTAATATATTAACGTGCCTATCTAGAACTTTGGGTCCATGTGCCTCAGGAAACTGCAAGACCTTTGTAATGTCATTCACATACAAATTAAATAAAGCAGGGGCAAGAATACAGCCTTGTTTTACCCCCTTGAAGGTTGGAATTTCTTGTGTCAAAGAGCCATGCGTACCTGTACGGACTCTTAGGCTGGTCTTACAATACAAGGTCTTAATCAGGAACTATAATCTTGGTTCTATATTTATTGCCTTTAACTTTCCCCACAGTAAGCCTCTATGTATTGAGTCAAATGCAGCACTAAAGTCAATAAAGGCTGAGAAAAGCTGTCCCCCCCTTATGTGTATATTTTTCAATTACGTGAGATAGGATAAAGCAATTATCCATGGTAGAGCGGCCAGGACAAAATCCGGCTTGTTCTTCAGTTAGAAGGTCATTTAAGTCCACCCAATTCTCAATATTGCGCAAGAGATACTTGGCGTAAAGTTTAGCCACTATATCGATCAGATTGATGGGTCTGTATTTTGTTGGGTCTTTTCTGTTCCCTTTCTTAAAGATTGGTATTATGATTGAGTGTGTCCATCCTGAAGGAATATGGCCTGTGGAGTTTATGTGGGTGAACAGCCCAGCTAAGAGTGGTGCCCACCAATCTATATAGGTTTTAAAAAGCTCAGGTGGCAGGCAGTCTTCCCCAGGAGCTTTGTTGGATTTCAGGGAAGAAACCAATAATCTAACTTCATTTGTGGTTACAGGCGGCCATAAAGGACAGTTGTCAGTATCAGTCAGAGAGACTCCATATGAATCCTCGCAGATGTGGGGCTCTGGCTCACTAAAGAGCACTGAATAGAAATTCTCCCATACTGAGGCTGCAATGAGAGTATCAAAAATAAATTTAATTTCTTTCATTTTCCCTGATACTAAGTGCCAAAAGACTGCTGAATTTTTATCTTTGGCTGTCAGCTCAATCTCTGCCCATATTTAGGCGGAGTGTCTGAGTTTCTTATTTTTAATCAGACTTTTATAATTATGTCTAGTGTTTAGCATTATTTCATGGTTTTGAACTGTTGGAATCCTCTGGGCTTGGCGCATTATAAGTCTCAACCTTTTCCTCATGTTGTGGCATTTGTGGTCGAACCAGCCAGGCTGTCACCTGGTGAATCCCCTTGTAGGGAATTTCTCCATTAGATGTGTCTTTAATTCTCGACATAGGGAGTCAAAAGCAGATATTACCTGTGCGGAACCTGAATTTGGTGATTTAATAATATTCCCCCAAGTGTTTGCCTGAGTAGATTTTAGAAATCTTTAGAATTAATTTGAGATGTGCAGCTCAAAACAGTGTCCCCGAAGATGTGATGGTATATTGTACCAGAAAATATACTAGAGACAGAATTTTGCAGAAACAATTTGACAGCCCACTAATAATGGATGAAGGACAAGTAATTATCCTGAAAGAGATACCAAGAGAAATACTACAAAAGAGGAAGGAATACAGGCAGTTGACATCACTATTGAAGAAAGATAGACGTTTCAGGTGGGATTTTCCAGGTGTGATTTTTACGTTTAATCAATGGAGAAATTGTCTTAACCCAATCAAAAAGGTGTGTTATTTCTTGTTACAGAATAGAAAATAATTTGAAGAGCCAGATGTGGAAACATGGCCAGAGGATCTATTGATGCAGGAGCCTTTGCTTGATGGAGGGGCTGGACCATCAAAGTAGAAAATAACTAATAAAACAAAAAGCAGAAATGGAGACACAATTTATATCATTGAACGTAAATGGACTAAATGAACTGAAAAAGAGGAGGAGAATCTTTGAAAAACTTAGGAAGATGAATTTGGACTTAATTTGTATAGAAGAAAAGCATATGACCTAAAAGGATCAGAGACTTTTGATTCAGAAAAAAATTAAGATTGGAATTTATTACATCAGGAAAGAAGAAGAAAAATGGGGTAGTAAGATATGCAAAACAACATTTAAGTCCTAAATTGATATTTAAAGAAGCAGAGGGAAGGTATATTGGAGTCAAAGTGGATTTACAAGGCAAGAAAATTTTAGTATTGGGCATATATGCCCCTCACATTGAAAAATAAGCTTTCTATCAGAAAATTTTGGATTTAGTGAAAGAGCATAAGTATGAGAATTGGTGTTTACTGGGAGATTAGAATGGGGTGATTAACCCAGAAATAGATAAAACTTCAATGAAAAGCATAACGGCAATGCAAGGGAAACTCCTCAAAACCTTTTCAACCTGATGGAATATTTACAACTAGTGGATATATGAAGATTCCAAAATGATAATGCAAAAGAATATAGTTTTTATTCACACATCCCTATCAGTCGGGAGGCGCATAGGGCGCATGCACGAAGGCCACTGGAACCCTGCAGCCAGAATCGGCCTGGCTGCATTAAGGAGAGCTTGCGCTCTCCCCAGGGTGGGCTAGGGGGTTAGGTGGACCCCCCCCCCGGCTCCAGAAGCTGTGATCCACAGCTTCTGGGGAGAGGGGGAGCCCCAAGATCGGAGTCCCCCGGCTCACCATGCTTGGCTCCAGTGGAGCCAATCATGGCGGGCTGGGGGAGGGCCCAGTTAGGGACCCTTTCGCAGTGCAGACACATCTGAAACACATGTGTTCTAACTGCGAAAACACCCATTAAGACTACATTCTGTGTAGTCTTCCGGGAAATGGATTTAAGGGGCACTTAGCACCCATTAGTGACACATCTTGTCATTGTGGAAGCATACTCCCCAATGTGTGTCTAATGGGTGCTGCAGTGTGGATGCAGTTTTTATGGATGACAGATGTATCAATGGCTACTAGAACGAATGCCTAGGTGCATCTCTCAGGCTGGGGGAGGAGGGAACTGGGCCGCTTCTAAGGCCATTTGCTGGGATTCTAGAGCAGGAATAGGTTTGTCCTTGTCTCTGCTTGAATTGCCCATGAGCATTTGGTGGGCCACTGTGTGCGACAGGATGCTGGACGAGATGGGCTGTGGCCTGATCCAGCAGGACTTCTCTTAGGTTCTTATGTTCTCTTATGCTTTAGCTGCATAGCCATGTTAAAGAAGCTATCTGGTAACAGAGACTTTCAAACTCTTCTCCCATCCCTAGTTTTTGAGTAAAAGGAAAAACATGTGGTGAGACTCCATTGTATATAACTCTACCCCTCTTGCTCCCAAAATTCCTTGCACATCTATCAGGAGGACCAATGAGAGAAACTTCTGTCCAGTCCCAGGGAGAAAAGCATTAAAAGGAGAACCACTTCTGAACCCTGTGAGGAATGCTCTCAAGGACATTGTGTCTACAAAAACACAGGCTGATAAGGTAGCTTCAAGGAGTAACTGGTCTGAACCAGGCAGGCATGGACTTTGTCTCTACTGCGCATGTCAGAGAAATCTGATATGTATTTCTTTTCCTTACTTAGAAGGCGTTACTGGGAATATTCTAATTACTGGCTGGGTTAGGTATAATAGACTGTGCTGGAATGTGGAAAGTTTTGAAGTTTGTCTTGATGGGGTTTTGGAAAAGCAGACTTCCTATGCTGCAGCATACCAAAATTAAAGGAAATCTTTTCTCTCTGACCCTTTCTGCTTATTAAGAAACTAATTTGAATAGCATTTGCTGATGGAGTGGCAACTTGTTTTCATAGTGGTCTGGAATTTTCATAACAACCCTTTCTCTTTCTTTTCATTTCTCAAGGGTGTCTGTGTGTCCAGCATACAAGACGACTGGGCGTATAAGACGACCCCAACTTTTCCAGTTAAAATATAGAGTTTGGGATATACTCGCCGTATAAGAAGACGACACCTGGCATATAAGACGACCCCCAACTTTTGAGATTTGAGAAGTCTTATACGCCAAAATATACTGTATTTTGCTCACCTCATCATTGTCACCTTCAATGGTAACCAGTAGAGATTCTTGTTTCAAGCAAAATTTTTTTGCTGCACCCCATATCATTTTGACTGGATGAAATAAATAGATGGAACCTTGGTAGGGTTTCCAGCCTCTTTGCAGCCTCCCACTAACTTCGTCTTTAATAAAAACCAGGTACAGAAGTGGAACAGAAATACAAAATAAAGAGAGGTACATTATTAGATATGCCCTTGCTTTGTATTTATGCAGAACATGCTTGGAAAATGAAAATGCACTACAGAGTAAAACAGACAGACATTATCATGACTTTTTTTATTTTTTAAAATTTATTTTAATAAGTCTATACAATTAAAGAGCTTATACGTTTACCTTATTAAGTCCACCCTAACCCTTCCTCCCCGGACATGGATGTGTTTGAGAATTGTAAACAGTGCAAATTGGAAGACCAATTTTAGTTTACAGTTCTCAAGAAATGAGCTTCATCAGGAATACTGATGTTATTACTGTTTTCCACATCCCTGATAAAAGGAATCCAAACTTTCTTCCACACCTCTTGTCGTCCTCCCAATGTCATATTTTTTAAGATAGTCACAAATACATTCATTGCAATGTCCCAAAGTCATGCTTACCATTCTCTTATATTCAATGCTTGCGCTTGCTTCATTGTTTAGCTATTATTATGTTGGTTGCATGAGCCACGAAATGCAAAAGAATTTTAAGGTCAGATGAAGTTTGAATTGTACTAAGGTTTTGCAAAAGATAGATCTGTGGGTCTAAAGGGAGGGACGTACCAGTTATTCTTACTATTTCTTGTTGCATTGACCTTCTAAATATCTGTGTGCATTACCATTCATTCGTTCATTCAATTTATTTGTATACTGCCTTTCTAACCAATTACTCAAGGTGGTTTACAGCAACCATGAAAAATACAATACGAAGTAAAACATCATACATTAAATAAATAATATATTATAAACACTGGGGGAGAGGGAAAAAGAGGCAACAAGGCCGGGTCCTCCTCCTTTGCCTCTCCAAGCTGAGTGCTGCTGGAATTGTTCATGTGCTGACACTTCACTGCTTCTTGGCAACCCCCGGAGGGTTGGAACATGCCCAGACTACATGTGGAGTAGTCAGCAACAGACACACAACGAGGAGGGCTGGCAGTGGTATCATTACAGCCTCTCCAGCACTGTGTTGTGTGTCATCTTGTTATTCTTGACATAATCTATCATGGTTGAGAGCAAACTCAAAAATAAATAAATAAAAGCCCCCAATTGCAGTGACCCCCTTCCCCTACTGAGCCCTAAGAAGTTATGCCTCTAGGATTATGGGAACTCTAGTGAGCCTAAAGACATTTTACAGACTGAGGATCTCTCCACACAGGGGATATAGAGCATAAGAATCTCTGGGCTATGGCTGGATTATCACATATATCTGTGCCAACCTCGCCATAGCCAGGGTATATTGGGGTCTCACAGGTGTTTAGACTGCAAAGAAGCTGATCTTTCCAGCTGTCGCCACTCTCTTCTCAAAGCACTCAGGAAAGGACATTACCCAGCGTCCTTGTCCACGTTGTCTCCATCATGGGTACCTCCCCTGCCTGACATGGGCCCCGAACCCCTCTTGGTTGTCCCCAGAGGCAGACAGCTATTCGTTGGAGGAGGAAAGGCTGAGGGGGTGAGGCTCGACATCTTGTTGGGGCAGCAGAGGAGCATGGCAGAGGGGGTTGTGCCCAGCTGCTCCTTCCCCGTGCCCCTCTGCCAGACTCCTCCACCACCCTGTTTCTCTGGCAAGGGTTTTCCTCCCTCCCAACTCTATTTTGAGCTGCATCAGGCACTTGCTGAAGATTCACCAGGGCTTTGGTCGAGGAAAAAAGTCTTCTCTGCATATGGCAGTATTTTGAGTATGTTTTTTATTTCTATTTTTATCTTTTCTGCTGACTAGGACAGTTCAGAGTACAGGGTGGTAAAGGCATCTAACTAGGTACAACAGGTCAACGGGTCAGTTGGCAGCAAAAATGAGGGATACAGTCATTTAAACAACGATGTGCAGATCTGTTCCTGAGCTTATATCCAGTGGATTCAACAGAAATAGGCACTGCAGATGTAACTTCAGGTAGGCTGAAATGGCTGGCTTTGCCTATTGCACGCAGATCCAGTTCCAAAAGAATCCCTTCCAGACTTGACTCAGGTGTACCTTTAACACCTAACATGACATTCCATTTTGGTATGCAGTTGCAGAAAGGTCTACACCTTCTCATGAGGATTCATCCCATTCAACTTCATGAAGGTAGGATCTATGGACCTTTCTACACTTCTCTTTGTTCCAGAATACTGCACCCTGAAGTACCCTTCAGGACCTCATTATTCCCATCAATGCAGGTCAGAGCAGTCCTGACCACTGCTGGTATCCTCTGTCCACACAGGATGGAGCATGATCCCACATCTGAAGGCCCTTGTTCTGGATTGCTGATAGACATCAATATCAAGGTCTACTGGCATACTAGCTAGGTCAAATCTGGACATGGAGAAGGCATGCCTCTATGTTCCAGTTCATTGGGGGGATTCATTTTGGTTGTGAGCCTTATTGTGCCACTGAAATAGGTCCACCAGGAGCTCCAGGACTAGGAAAGTTCCCAAGCTTGTACACTATTGGGTTCCAAACCCTACTTTATGAGCTAGTTTGGTCTAGTGGTTAGGGAGCCAGACTCTTATCTAAAAATACCAGGTTGTATTCTGCCCTCCCCAATGAAGCCAGCTGGGTGACCTTGGGCTAGTCACAGCTCTCTCCTGAGCTCTCACAGCCCTACCTGCCTCACAGAGTGTTCTTTTGTGGGGAGAAGAACAGAAAAGCTTTGTCAGCCGCTGCAAGTCCCCTTAAATGGGTGAGAAAAGCGGGGTAGAAAAGCCAACTCTTCTTGTTATTGTCATCAGACCATAAGGCCTAGTTGGTTTGGACTCTGTGGGCCAGATCATGGCATGGCTAGCACCCAAAGCCACCAAAACCTTTTGAGCAGAAACTTAACTAAGTAAGCTAACGGAGTTTCCAAGGGGAAGGGGTTCACATGCAGATTCCATGCACATTTTTCCCAAGCATTCCATTTATTTTGCCCCCACCCCCCATGTAGTAATCTCCAGGCTGCACAGATTTCCCCCTGGCTTCCCTTCCAGCCCTCACCTTAATTCTTAAGCCTCGAGAATAAAAGGAGCAAGAATTTTCCTTTCTATAGGCATGCTGTACATGCTCTGTGCCACCAGAGGCCTTTTTGCACCAGGCCTTTTTGAACGCGTGGGGAACACGCAGGGACGCAGTATACACACTGCCGGGATGGCGGAGCCATCCCAGCCCGCCCTCGAGTGCTCTCTGCACGTTCGAGATGTAGAGCAGTTAAAACTGCTCTACATCCGTCCTCGTGCGTTCCAAGTGTCCCGGGCTGTCCAGGTGGTGGGGACCGTGCTAATCACTTACCTTGCACAGCCAGGGTTCCCATTGCACAGGCATGCCAAGCCTGGTAGACGGGACCCAGAGGGACAGTCTACCAGGAGTGTGCACACCTGCGTGAGGGGAATCCCAGCCGGGCAAGATAAGTGAGGGCCGCGTGCAGGGGGAGGTGGCTTGCTCCCGGCTCCTGCCATCCCAAACCGTCCCAAACTGACTTAGCCAAAGTGCATTACAGCCGTTCTGGCTGCAATGAGAAAAGGCCTCCAATTGCTAGATTCTTTCCACTCCATTCAGCAGCCCTTAGGCAATAATGGAGTCCGCAAGCACATGGTTTTAAGAGTACAGCTTCCTTCTCTTCCTGCTGCCACAGGATGTGACATCAGAGGGACCTCTGACCTGGCTTCCTACCTGCCTCCATCCAATCAACTCCCCTGATGTTCTTTCTATGTCATTTCCTCCACGCCCCTTGGGATTGCTGTATTTAAAGGGCTGCAAGAATAAACTCATGATCTTTTTCCACCTGTAACCTGTCTCCAGCTTCTTCATTTACCCTTCCCCCATTTTCTAATCTACTCAGGTCAGCCATTAGCACGTGACACATCCCTGGGATCCCAGAAATACCTATCATAACACCCGGCAAAAAATTGCAGCAGCCACCCAGCTGTTGCCCCCATCAATGCGACACCCCGGTTCTACTTTTTAAGTAACTTACCGATAGCAGCTTGCACTTCTTTCTGTTTCTCATTCCACACTATCAGTTTGTCCGCTGACTTCTGACATAAAGCAAGTAGGTCCAAAGCTGAAAAATTTCCACCAGTTCAAGTCAACATCTAAATTTCCACAGGTCATAAAATGTCTAGGCAGATGAGAACATGCGCGGATTACTGTTCTCTATCCATCTTTTCTATACCACGCAGAATTTTATATCCTTCAGTCAGGTCCCCTCTTAAACGCCGTCTCTCCGGACTGAAGAGGCCTAGACGTTGCAGCCTGGTTTTGTAAAGGTGTTCCAACCCCTTAATCATTCTGGTTGCCCTTCTCTGCATCTTTTCCAGTTCCACAATATCCTTTTTGAGATATGGTGAGCAGAATTGTACACAATATTCCAAATGTGGCCTCACCATATATTTATTCTGATTTGTTTTCTATTCCCTTCCTAATTATTCCCAGCATTGAATTAGCTTTTTTCGCTGCTGCCGCACACTGGGTTGACACCTTCATTGAACTGTCCACCAGATGCCCGAGATCCCTTTCCTGGTGTATTTCAGAAAGCTCAATCCCCATCAGATTATAGACATAATTTGGATTTTTGGCCCCAGTGCATTGAAGCACATTTGCCACTTGGCTGCCCAGTCATCCAATGCTAAGCGATCCCTCTGGAGCTCCTGCAACCTGGTGATGATGGTCCAATCCTATTGTAGGGTGGGTGGAACATTTATATTTTAAGTATATGTCTGTCAGGCAGGGCTAGCTGCCTGCCATAATATTTGAATGTAAGATCTCTGCCACCTATGTGATTCTGTATATATGTATATAGTAGCTGCCTGTTGTTTTGGAAGTGACAGTTGACTCCCCCCTCCCTGCTGGGGTCGAGTGATCCATTTTGGCTCCAAGTTTAAACTGGGTTTTGAAAAATAGTTATTGTTCATTGGTTGAAGGCCAAACCCCGCCCAGCTATGAAACATATAAATATGCTGGGCTTTCTGTTCCAAGTTGCTCCCAACAAAAAATGTCCTAACGCTGAGCTGAAATAAATCACTGTTCATCTTTTTAAAGAAAGAGTCTCATGGTTATTTGTTGCCAGCCTGACAGTGTCAGACTGATTTAGGGGTGGTTCCGCACCTGCCACCGGAAAATGGATCTAAAAAGATCTGTTTTTTGGCAAACTGGTCTTTCCAAGGATCTGTCCCAAATAGATGGGACAGCAACACATGGGCTGGGGCAGCAGTGGAAAGGCCAGATTTCAGAGATGGATTGGAGGGGGTGCTGTGCAGACGCACCAGCACCCATTCCAATCTGGCCTCTGAAGACCCTCCCCCCTCCCGGCCTCCCCCATTGGCTCCCTTGGAGCCAGGGATGGGGAGGCTGTTGGGTGGCTTCCCTGAGGTCCCGCTCACCCCAGAAGCCACAGTCATGGCTTATAGGGTCAGGGTTACCGGTACCCTACACCCCTAACCCACCTTGGGTTGTGCGCGTGCATTCGCGGCCTTATCTGCTCGCTTCTGGGTCAATTCTGGCTGTAGGAGCCTATCATGCTATGTGTGTGCATGTGGGGCAGCCACTCATTGGCCAACCACCCACAGGAGGGTGGCTGGCCAATGAGAAGCCATGTTGCATGCACACACACAGCACGCCAGGCTCCTGCAGCCAGAATCGGCCTGGCTGGCTGCAGGTAAGCACGTGAACATGTGCACGCGACCTGGGATCGGTTGGGGGCTGTAGGGTACAGCTTCTGGTGCAAGTGGGACCCCAGGGTAGCCCCTAGACAGCCTCCCCTTCCCTGGCTCCAAGGGAGCCAGTCGGGGAGGCCAGGGAGAGGGGCCAGCTGTCAGAGAGGAAAAGCATGGTATTCCCTCTGTAACAGCTGGGAATGGCCCCCGCAAAGCAGCCTCCAGTGGCAGGGGGAATCTAGCAGTGGCAGAGGTGACTCTGCCACCACCCAATCCCCTCCCCCCAGTGGCTGGGCATGACAGGCAGCAACAGCAGGTGATTGGGGTGTGGAAGGGGCATGGATGGCAGCTACCTCCGTCCCTCACCGCCGCTGCCACCTGTGCTGCCCAACCTCCTGGGGGGAGGGGAACAGGTGGCAGCAGAGTCGCCTCTGCTGTCGCTAGATTCCCCCTGTGCCAGGAGGCTGCTGTGTCACTGGCAAGGCGGCGGCAGTGCTGGCGGGCAAGGGAGGCACTCACGCCCCCTCCGTCTGCCACCTCGGTCTCCCGCCTCCCCCTCCCCAGCAGCAAAGAAGCCACTGGTGGTGAGGTGGTGGCAGTGGAGGCAGCAACAGCAGCCTCCATCACCCCATGGGAGCGAGCGATGCCCCCACCACCTCTGCCACCTCCCCTCGTCTACAGCCATCGGGCAGCTATCAGGCTGCCCCATCGCTGGAGAGCAGCAGCCACATGGCAAGATGGGGGCACCCCCACCCATGTAGTTGCTCCAGCAAAGGGGCTGTGATGACAGGCAGGAGCCTGCCTGCCATTGAAGCCCCAATGGCGCACCAGGGAGGGCAGAAGCAGGCAAACCAGCCTACTTCCGCCCTCCCCAGGATCTTACATTAGGGTAGGATTTTGGCAGCAAAACTGGTTTAAGAAACCAGTCTTGTGTGCCAAAATGCGGAAGCGCCCTCCCAGAAGGGGCTCTAATCTGGCCTCCTGCATGGAAGCAGCTTAAGGTAAGTGGTTTTAATGTGTTCTGGGTGTGTGTGTAGTAAAACGGTTCCCGCAGCTAGTGCAGAAACACCCTAGGGTTTCTATCTGTTTATTGCTGTGATCCATCCTGGGCCATCAGATGGATGGATGGATGGATGGATGGACAGATGGACGGACGGATGGACGGATGGATCTTTTTGCTTGCCTTCCTATGGTCTGGATCAGGACCTGGTCCTTCTGGTGGGTGATTAAATGGTACTGCCAGAGATCCGGATTAAGATTTTCTTTAATCTGTATCAGACCCAGTCTAATCAAGTCAGTCCCATGGAGGGGTGGAGCTGGGGGCTCCTTGATCTGTATTAACAGATAGTGGGACCCAGACTGTTCTTCAGGAACATCTGGAAGGTCACAAGCTTGGTTGCCCAGTTCTAGCAGATTTACTCTGGGGAAGGCAGGTAGAGAGAAAGCACAATTCTAACAATTCTGATGTTACTCTATCACTCACCAGATAATGATTTTACGTCGTGCAAGTGGGCCACATGATCTTTACATTGTTGCACTGCAACAGTTAATGTATATGTTTTTCTAAATTCTTGAAAACCTAATGGAGAGTTGAAAGAAAAGGAAAGATGGTGAGGTTTTCTTGGCAATGGGAGAAGGTTGATCAAAGCAAACTACGCCCCGTGTTCCTCCTTGGGAATACCCTAAGTCGGGTTGTGCACGAAGACAATTTCCCACATTTGATTCACTACAAATCGAATGTGGGAATATTCAGCTTCAGCCAGATTACCACCACCCACCGAGTGTAAGGGAGAGCACCGGAAGGGAATGGGAGCCTGCGGTGCCATCCCCGGGCCCATTTCAGTGCTCATTGGGCATTGTGTGATGTGGGGGGAGCCGTACTTGAAGACCCAAAGGGCTTAGGTGAAAAGGCCATGGCAGTGGTGGGATAAAAGATAAGTGGGGGGGGGGCACAGGGACATCCAGCCTTCATTGAAGCTTTGACCAAGGTTTTGACAAATACTGGACAATCCAAACTCATGGAAAAATAAGGCCTATGAAGTTAGGCCCTATTTGATTCATCCATGAAGGTCAGAATTTGTATCCATTTGTACAAATTCCAAATAGCACAAATATTCATGCGCATCCCTACACATAAGCAGTTGAGTGGTCACCATGAGAACCAGCAATGAGTCTGAATTTGTGATGTTGCATTATACCTGTTCCTACAGCTGCTGTAGCATAAAATAACCGCTCCTGGCTCCTGCAGTCCCTTTCTGGGTTGGAGGGAGGCTGATCTGCAGCTGCTTATGGGCCAGGGGATGTGGGACCCTTCAGTAGGTCTGGTTTACTGAGGTCCCACCCACCCCAGTCCACCACGGCAGATTGCGAGCCTCTGCAGGGTCTAGCCACCTCAATCAAGGCGGCTAATCCCCACAGAGGCACCCCAGCACCCCCCCCCCGGGGCCCAGGGACGCGCCTGCCCACCCGGATCACTTACCTCCTCGCTGTCCCAAGCCCCGTGGTGGGGGCTGGGGGGCTGGGGCACATCTGCAGGGTCTAGCTGCCTCAATCGAGGTGCCGTCCCTGGGCCCCTGGGTGGGTGGGTGGGTGCCTGGGTGAATTCCTGCTAGCTATACAGGACCCAATCGGGTCCTGTACAGCTGGCAGGAACCAGGGAAAGCCACCTGATAGGGCTGCCCACCCCTGGGTGCTCTCACCTAATGGTGGGCAGCCCTGGGGGAGATGTCCCTGCCCCTGTCCGGCCTTTCCCAGCTAGGACAGTTTGAGACGGTTTCCCTGTTCACACATAGGTACCAGGAATGTGTGTAAACACGTTTCTTGCCTGCCTATGTGAGAACGGGGAAACCGTCTCAAACTGACTTAGCCGAAGTGCCTTCAGAATCCTACCACGTTTGAACTTGCTCTATTGGAACGAATTCGAATTTCATCACATTTGATTTGATTCAAATTAAATAAGAAAGAAAAAACATTTGTGCCAAACCCCAATGAAGAGCAAACAGAATAGGGATGTGCACAAAACAGATTTTGAAACATTCAAAATTTGATCAAATTTGTTTGAATTTTGACATTCAAATTCGAATCAAATGTCTATAAATTTGGTTTTAAACCTTTGAACCAATTTTTGAATTTTTGAATCTATTCATGTAAATTATTCCGACATTCATACGCATACGGATATGTACATGGTGTGCACTGCCCCGTATGCATCTTTCCCACATCCATACACATTTGTACAGATGAGTATGGGATGGAAACAGGATGGATACGGGATAAATACATGTTGACATTTGTATTGGAATACAAATTGGAATAGGAAATTTGCACTAGTAGATTCAAATGTATTTGATTCAAATAGAAGGTGAATGCATTCAAACTTTAAAGATTCAGATCTATTTGAATGTTTGAATATTTGATTCAAATCGAATCGAACGCCGAAAATGGCAGTTGTACATACCCCTAAAACAGAGTCCTCCTTCTTCACTCTGAATTAAAGCCATCCAGGGGGGATTAGGATGGCTTGTTCTTGGCAGAGAAATCAAAACTTACACAAAAACGCCATTGCAGCTGTGGCGAGAAACAGCACGAAGGTCACCGTCATGGCAATATAATGACCTATAGGGCGTGAAATTTCTTCTGGTGGTAGTGGTGGTGGTGGTGGTGGTGCAGGGGCTGCTGCTACTCGTGGAAAGACAGAAGGACATTTTATTTAATTTAAATAAACAAATGTTTGCTTTACTTTTCAGCAGTCAAAATGTTTATCTCATGTTTGTTCACATTCAGGCAGCCACCCCAACACTGACTCCCTGCCCACTTTCATGGAAGTGCTCACCTCTAATGCTTATCATTAAAATGAGTTCCCTCTTAATGCACCATTCCTCTACAAATCACCTGTGTATTCCCTACAAATCCACTCTGAATGCGTCAAATCCGCTCTCAATCCACTTTTAATCCACTCTAAATCCACTCTGGACCCGTTGCAGTTGGAGCTGGGGCAGCCACTCTCCCACCTTCCCAGGTCCACCAATGCAACAAAGCTTTGTACCAATGGATCGAATCATTCGATCTGAGTTTGAACGTCAGTCTTCGAATGTTCCAACGTTTGATTCCAAATTGAATGTCCGAATTTGGACAAATTCATTCAAGGTTTGAATGGGACGAATATTCACGCACGTCCCTGTTTACAGCCAACCAATGTCCCCTCACTGTCTAGATGTTAACCAAAATTGTGCACCACAAGCAGCCTAACCCTTACTTTTGCTTGGAAAGCTGGACTCTTATCTGGGAATTCCGAGTTCCATTCCGCACTCATCCACAAAGCCAGCTGGGTGACCTTGGGCTAGTCACAGCTCTCTTCTGAGCTCTCACAGGGTGTCTGTTGTGGGGAGAAGAACTGGCACTTTGTCAGCCACTCTGAGTCATCTTAATTGGGTGAGAAAAGCAGGGTAGAAAAGCCAACTCCTCCTCCTTCTCCTCCTTCTTCTTGCTCTTCTTCTTCTTCAGTGCCCCCAATCTTACCTATTGTGTCCATGTGGCGATCAATCACACCATTTCCTTTGCGAAGGGTGCAAGCGCACTGGTACCTCAGATGACCCTTGATACCGGTACCACAATCAAATTGGCTGTTCCCTGCAGAGGATCAGGTAAGTTTCTCAATGCATGGGGGCTCGGCTGTCTTTTACTAGCATTCCACTGTACACGTTAGTTTGTTCTGCACCTTTCCCATCCAACAGATGGGAAGGCAAGTGCAGAAACACCCGAGATCTGGGTCTGGATCAAGCTAGAGCTTGTTTCCAGATTTCTTCTTCCATGTTATCCCGGAAGTTAACTGCTGTTAACGTGACTTTTTTCAATTTATGTTTGAGTTTCATATTGTCTCTCTTTAAAGATCAATTTAAAAAAAGCTCTTGGCATAAAGTCCAACTGTTTTCAATATTTTAATAGTTTCCTGTTCAATTTGTTTCTAGAGCCACATAATTTCAGGCTGTTACCATAGACAACATCTGTGCATGTGGTAAAAAGGGAGGATATTATTTACATGTGTCAGAAGGAGGGATGTGCACAAAAATTCCTAACATTCAAAATTGGTGTGAATTTGTTTGAATTAATACATTCAAATCAAATGTTGGCACATTCAAAGACTGACATTTGAATTTGAACACTTTGGAACATTTGTACGAAGCTTCATTACATTTTTGAACCTCAGAAGGTGGGAAAGCAGCTGTGCCAGTCAATTCTGAGAAATCAACATCTGAAATGGGTCCAGAGTGGATTTGAAGTGGATTGAGAGCAGATTCAAAGAGGGTCCAGGTCGGATTTGACATGTTTAGAGCAGATATGTAGAGTATACATATTGTCAAACAGTTTAGAATGTTATCAGGAACTGAAGAGTCACAATGAGTCAGCAACTCATGGCTCAGAGTCTTATGATCCAGTCTCATGCTGTTGCAGTAGTTAGATGACATCGTTCTGAAACCTCATGATGACTTGCAGGTTGTGGGTTATAAAAGTAGCTCTGTGTTGCACAAGTTTTTTTCTCTTTAGTTTCTGGTTTAAAGAGAAGTTCTGAAATAAAGCTGCTGAACCTTCCAGTGAGTAAAGAAATACTTTGTCTCTGGATTTATTTGACTGAATGACTGTCCAGCTATTCTCTGAGATCTGACTCCAGTCGAAATCCACTACACTACCTGGCACGTAGCAGATACATAGGGGATTGAAAGGGGATTCTTTTGGGATACGTCTGGAATTCGCATGCGTTTCATATCAAACATTCACATCAAACATTTTTTATCAAATTTGAATCCTAACACATTTGAATCCTACAAATTTGCTTGCGTTCAATTTGATATGAATCAGCCGCAAAAAACCATTTGTGTACACCCTGGGTAAGAAGCACATGTGCCATGGAAAGTTCCATGGGATTCCAGTTATGGAAAGACTTTAGAACTTCTATCCATTGTTCTGAGAAATCCTCATCTGTGAATCCATTTCCTAGGTGACTTCAGACCCTCATAGTGAATTCTCCAACACATCTAATAATTGCCTACAAATAAATGACACTTAGCGTTTATTCATTGGTACAAATTCATGGAGTCCATGTTCACCTTTAGTAAGCCTTCTCCTCATGCATTTGGGGGGGGGGGCTCACATCACGTCAATCAGCAGCTTAGTGCACATGGAAGTAACCAGTGATTATTTCAAGTCCCGGGTATACTTAATTCTTCAGTCCCTTTTAGAAGACCACTGGGTGAATAAAAACCTTCAGGGCATGAATTCAGGACAATGACAATTTCTATAGTGCTTTTCTTTTCTCTTTCTCTTTGCAAACAGTGAGCACAGATCACAGAGTAGGGTTTTGAATATCCTTCAAAAGAGTGAGACAGGTTCACTCAGGACACAGGAAAGTGATTTTCTTACTCTGAACTTCCCAGTGTTAAAAGACAAGGAAGCAACAAAGATGAGGAAATGCCAGAGGCACCACCTAGGCTAAAAGAACAATGCTCATTTCTGCACTGAGTCTGCCATCTTGAGGCAGATTTAGGCCTCTGGACGCAATGAGGCAAGCCTTGGGACAGAGCATTCGCTGTGCATGCTGGGAGGTTCCATCAGCAACCATCCTGTCCCATCCCAGGGCTGGCTTAATCGTGCTCCACACCTGGCCCAACCTGACCCTGGTCAACCCAGAGCTGCCCGGCAGGGATAGCACTTGCACTCTCCCTGCCAGACAGCTCTGGAGCCCTCTCCCGGCCCACCACCATTGGGCCCTATTGGGCCTGTCGGCTGGCAGCCCCTTTCAGGGGTGGGGAGAGACCGAGCTGGGCCCGTCCTGGGGTCCCGCAACTGCCGCCACCCAAATCAGGCCAGCAGTGCCCGCGGGGGCCTCCTGTGTGCCCACCCCCACCCAGGGCTCTGCATCGCCCCCAGCTTCCTCTCCATGACGCCTGGTTCAAACTGGGTAGGGTCCTGGGGTGGGGCTTGTTGGGATCAAACTGCACAGGTGTGCACTGCAGCCTGCAATTGGGCCATGAAGCATGCCTGTGCAGAATGCCTGGTGTGAGCCTGGCAAGCCCTGCCCCCGGGGCCTACACAGTTTGGACCACGTGTCCAAACAGGTAGGTCATGTGCGAGGAGCTGGGGGTGGTGCAGACCCCTGGGTGTGGGGAGTGCCTAGGAGGCCCCTGTGGGCTGCAGCCAGCTCAGTTGGCATGGCAGCAGCCTGCACGACCCCATGGCAGCCCAGAACCAGGTTGCCAGCCAGTGGGCTGATGCAGCCCAATGGCAGCATCCCAGGGTGGGGCATCCCACCCCCACAGCAGCCTTTTGGGACCAGTACACGCAGGAACGGAATAACCGTTCACACCTTGTCCAGTAAGGGACAGGTTGGGAAGATCGCTGGCCAAAGTGAATGCTCGTTCCATCCCTGCATGTACCAGCCTTAGTGCACTGCAGCCATCCGGCTGTATTGTGAAAATGCCTTATGACAAGTAGCATGTATGAGTAAGTGGATGGATATACACGAGTATACTCTGGGATATAATCTGGAATGAGGCTCAGTGCAGAAAGGACCTAGACCCAAGGAAAGAGGATAATAGAGAAGCTTACATGGTTTGTCTTCAGGCTTAGGTGCCATCTTATCTTCTCATCTTGATTGATGTCTCATCCAGCATCCTTTCTGAGGGACCAAATGAAGGAACATAACCATTCAAGACAGTAGTATCTTTACAGTGGAGTCCTTAAGGGTAATTTTGGCATGAATATAATGCCCTACACATCATTTCCCACCACAAACTACCTGTGAACCCAGAGAAGGGTGTCCCACTCCTGGTGCAAGAAGTGAGCTGAGGCCAATTCACACTTCAGTTCATAGTTCCCGATTAGGCAACATCTGGGCAGGTGCAGGTGCACTTGCAGGAGGCGCTTTCAACCTACAAATGTCCACTGCCTTCCTGATGCTGCCTAGTCATGAACTAGCCGTGGTGCACAAAACCACGCACCACAAGCCACCTAACCTTTACCCCATGTGACCGGAACCTACCTGGAAATGTCCAGCCAGAAACCATCTGCACTTCTGCCAGCTGAGGAGGTCATCTGCGGTCCCACGCAAGAGCACTGGGACCTCAGATGACCCCAACACAACTGGGACTGCACAAAGTGTCAGCATTGCTGGAGTAACAGCACTGATTTTGCACTCAGGATGGTGGTGCCTTGCGGAGGATCAGCCCGGCAACTGAACACAGGTGAGAGATCAATCACACGGGGGCCAGGTTATCATTGACTAGTGCTCGCAAGTCACGAGGATGGGAGGGGTAGTGCAAAATCAGCCCTGGACATTTGAGAACCACTGAGGCCGACCCTGCACTGCCATCTTCAAGCAGAAGTCCCATGCTCCTTCACTTGCACCTCCAGCTAAAAGAACCTCTGCAGAGCAGCAAATATCCCCACCACCACCACCCAAGCCATATACGAAGGCAAAGGCAGCTTTGGAAGACCACCATTCCCCTCCCCAGGGTGGCTCCTATGGGACACCTCAATTCAGTGTTTCTGGTCTCTTGCTCTGGTCCTTCTTTCAACAGCCTCAACCACCTTTCCCTGTGATGTAGAACATTCCAGAACTGCCCATTCAGTGGGGGTCGGCTGCTGATTGGCTGCCTGCAAATTCCCCAGTGACCAGATTGTGTGGTTATCTGGCTAGAGTTGCAAGTGGAAAGCACAATTTCTTTGCCTGAAAAGTGCATTTGGCCCAATTTATTATTATTTACCATTTTTGATGGCAAAGTGAGAGGCAGGGTTTGCAATAAAAAGAGAAGTTAGTTACGAGAGGAGGAGGATTTAGAGAAAAACAACAATATAACACTAGGGATGTGCACAAATATTTGTGACATCCGGAATTCATAAGAGTTCGTAGATTCGCGGCTAAATCGATTAGGGCCTACAAATGTCCACAAATCAGACATTCAGGTATCTGTAGAACCAGAAGTGCATTTCTGGCCTCTGGAAGGCCTATTTCGCGCTCCAGAGAGTGCCAAAATAGCCATGCAATGCCACTGGAGGTGCCTGCCTCCCACCCTCCTCCTTTGGGGAATGCTCCAGTGGGATTGTGGTGTTATTTTGGCACACTTTCGAGGGCGAAAAAGGCCTTCCGGAGGCTGAAAACGGCACTTCCAGTTCTGTGCATGCAGACCTGGAAGTCCTTTAGAAGATGGCACAGCGGTGGTGAGGAAGAGGACAGGGGAATGGGGGGGGGGGAATGGAGGGGAGGGAGGTTACATTTGTTTCATGCATGAATATTCATTTGAATATTTGTGCACAAATACGAAGCCCCCCCCCATTGATGGAGGGGGGGGATTCGGCCCAAGCTGAATTTACCTATATTTGATTCCTACACGTCAGCTTCCATATTGCATAACTCATTGGGTTCTTCCCAAGATCCTTAGGTTGCATTATGTATTGACGTATAATGACTGCAGAACCAAGTAGGGTAGCCTTTTGCAACTGAAAGATGGTGATTTGTTTTCAAGATCTGGCCAAGGTCTTTAGGTACCGCACCCAGTGTGTTGATCACCACTGGGGCCACCTCTACTGGTTTGTGCCAGAGTAGGTGAAGTTCAATCTTCAGATCTTCGTGCCACATCATTTTCTTGAGTTGCTTCTCCTTGGTTCTACTACTACTACTGCTACTACTACTGCTATTGTTACATACAGAAATACAACAATATAACACAACGCTAAACATGTTGGCTTTGATCTTTCATAACGCATCAGGATCCTCCTAAGATCCTAAGATGATGTTACGTACCGGTGGATAATGTGAGCAGAACTCAGCAGGGTGGCCTTTTGCAATTGACAGATTTGTCAGTGTTAATCTGTTTTAAGTGCCATCCTTGGTCTTCTGGAATGACTCTCAGTGTGCCAGTCATTGATGGAACCACCACTGCTGGCTTCTGCCAGAGCCTTTGAACTGTGATCAAAGTTCTTGATCAAAGTCCTTGTGTTTTGTAATTTTCTCTGTTTCACGTCAATCCTGCTGTCTCTTGATATAGCGATATCAATGAGCCACACCCTCTTCCTTTCAACAATGGTGATGACAGGGGTGTTATGTTCCAAAACTTTATCCGTTGTATTCTGAAGTCCCATAAGAGACATCCATTCCTTTCTTCATTCTTCCACTGGTACGCCACAGATTGGTCTTTCCTTGGTCTACTTTCTCTTTGATTTTCTCCAAGAATTGTCCATGCAATGATTTATAGTGCCAGTTGTCTGTTCAGGCATGCACTATATAGCGAATATTCAATCTTGGTTTGTTGCAATTCAAGCAGTTTTCGATTGTCCACCTCCATCAGAACTAGTTCTTGACTACCTTTCATTGAATCAGCCGGAGCATGCCTTTCCTCTTCAATGGTCTGTTTCACCTGCAGCATTCCTTTGCCCCCAGATCTTCTGGGCAGATTCAGCCTGTCAATGTCACTGCAGGGATGTAATGCGTAATGAATAGTCAGTTTCCTCATTTTTCTTTCCAGGCTATCCAACTCAGCTTGTGTCCAGTTGACTATTCCAGCAGTATATCTTATGACAGGTATGGCCCAGGTATTAATGGCCTTGATGGTGATTCTGCTGCTCAACTTGTCCTTCAGTATTCTTCTGACCTGCTGGACATATTCTTTGCTGATCATATTTTTCACTTGTCCATGCTTTATGTTATCCAGCTGCAGTATTCCCAGATATTTGTAAGCCTCAGGCTGGTGGCACTTTATGGCTTGCCCATTGGGCATGTTGATGCCTCTGCTGTCTGTGGTTTTTCCTTTCTTCAATGACGCTGTGGCACATTTATCCAGGCTGAATTCTGTACTGATATCTGTACTGAAGATGTGAACTGTGTTTGTCAAAGACTGGATCTGTAGTTCAGTTTTTCTGTAGAGCTTCAAATTATCCATATATAGCAGGTGGGAAATTTTGTGTGAGTCTCTGGATATTTGTTACACAAGGGCTGCGTCCCCAAGCAATTTAAAGTGTGCTAAAACTCTTCTTTTGCCTCTGAGCGCCCCCATGCCAGGGTTTTTAATGAGCTTCCAGCACTACAAAAGCAGGAAAACCCGTGACAAAACACGTGCCCTTTAAAGAAGACTTTCATCGCTCTTTTGGGAAGTCGTGGCTTTTCCTCACAGCATTTACCTTGGGGACGCTCTGTGACAAAAGAGGCAGGGATTGCTGCCTGCCAGAAAGCCAGCCAGAAAGCCAGAAAGCATTCACACACCTGCTGCAGTTTTCCTCCTTCGCTCTCTAAAACACAGAACTTTCAAAGAGCCAGAATTGTGAAGAATTGCAACATTGTTATCAGGTGTGAAGTGGATGGATTGCAACATTGTTACCAGGTGTGAAGTGGGTGTACTTAAAGTCACCTCTGCTCTACCAGGTGGATTTAAACAGTGATCTGTGAAAGTCCTAGTGAATGAGCAAACGATCGCCAGGCGGATGGCTGCAGCTCGCTCAGGAAGCCATTTCGGGGGACGGAGAACTGGGAGACAAACAGAACCAGTGGCTATTTTTCCTTTGAACAAGAGAGGGGGCGGGGAGAAAAAGATGCAGGGAAAGAAAACACGCTTCCGTGGGGACTGAAGGTGCGTTTTAAATGCGCGTTTTTCTGAGCCTCATGCGGACGCTTATTCTGGAAGTGCAGGGCACTTTTAAAGTCCGCTTGAATAGAGTGACAGTAGAGGGAGACTAGAGAGGCAAATAAGTCTTTTGGGGATGCAGCCAAGGTCTGTTTTTTGCTCCCCTCTTTTAGCTCGAAGGCTTCTGGTGTTTGCATATATACATTTGCATTCACTCTTCTGGTCCAAGTTCTGCCCTCTAGGAACATGTGAATCCTTATATTGCCCCTTGCAGTATAATTAGTTATGGAGAGAGCTAGCTGCTTTCAGTTATGCTTATAACTATGTTACAAGCATTAGTTATAGAGCTAGCTGCTTTCAGTTATGCTTCTAACTGCTTCTAACTCTTGGCAGCCAAGTAAAGGAATGATCTGTGTTGTGTTGTGGAGGTTCAATTGAGGTTTTTGCCTGTCATCGCTGCAGCAGGTGGGGGAGGTGGGAGAAAAGGATGTGGGCTCACAAAAATTGGCTTGCATGGGGACAGGAAAGTACATTTTAAATCCGCGTTGCCCCAAACCATGTGGGGACACTTTATTTTGAATTACAACACGCATTTTTAAAATCCGACGCAATAGAGAAGCAAAAAGAGACCATGGGGACACGCCATGTGATAAAATAACAAGTCACGAATCTCAAGAACATAGCTCTTTGTAACTTCTTTGAATGCTAAGATTGAATTGACTTTCTCTCACTAGGTTTGCAAATTTACTAAATCTCAGAACTCTCCATCGCCTTTCCCTCATATATAAACAAGAGCCCGGTTCCCACCTGCCCACCCCTTGGTGAGTTACCCTAGGCATAGAACCCCACGCTCTAGTTACAGGTCCTTATATAGTCTCTGCCCAAACTGTCATCCAGCCCTGATTGGCTCTAGCATGGAGGTAGCTTCCCCTGTCCTCAGAACCTTAGCAAGCCACACCCCTCAACCATCAAACAGCTGATAGCATGGGGCTAAACTACCTACTCCTAACTTACCTTTAAATACTATGGTCGCAACCATCAGCTTCATTCCCACTGCAACATATAGGCCTCTTCAGTCTGGAAAGATGGTGTTTAAGATGGGACCTGATTGAAGTATATAAAATCATGCACGGTATAGAAATGGTGGATAGAGAAAATTTCTCTATCGTACAACACTAGAACCAAGGGGCACTCTATGAAGCTGATGGATAGGAGAGTCGGATCCGAAAAGGGGAAGGATTTCTTCACCCAGAGGGTCATCGGTCTATGGAATTTGCTGCCGGAAGGGGTGGTGACAGCTACATGTCTAGATGGCTTTAAGGTAGGGTTAGACAAATTTATGGATGACAGATGTATCAATGGCTACTAGAATGGATGCCTAAGTACATCTTTCAGGCTGGGGGGACAACCAGGATATTTCTAAGGTCATTTGCTGGGATTTGAGAACAGGAGAGGATTTGCCCTTGTCTCTGGTTGAGATGCGCACGGGCAATTGGTGGGCCACCATGTGTGACAAAATTCTGGACTAGATGGGCTGTGGCCTGATCCAACAGGGCTTTTCTTATGTTCTGTCAGTTATTAAATACAAACTCTCAGCTCTATTTACAGGATTGAAGTTTTAACTTTGTTGCCGTTGGTTATAGCACTCTGGTTGATTACCTTATGCTGTTATATAGATGTGCCCCATTGGGATGCAGACCACAAGGTGACCTACCTTCTGCAGGTAGAAGATGCCCACGTGACACACACGGTGGCATTGTTTTTTGTTAAGGCTGTCCAACTTAGGAAGTCATTCATGGAGTCGAATGGGGTGCCTTGTAAGGGTGACGGGGACAAATAATATGTTTTATTCTTGTATATTTTACATGATTTTTCATCTTTTGTATATTTGAAACTTGATATGATATAGTCAAATGACTAATCAATGAAGTCCATTCATTCATTCTGTTATATAGACATTTGTAGCTTGTTGGTTATATTGTTTTGTTATTGTGTTTGTTATGTGAGTTATGAAATAAAATTTTATTTGGAAAAAAAAAGACTGACTATGTCCCAAGCCTAGGGGTAAGAATGAAAGAGCCTCAAAGAACCTCAAAGTAATTCCAACCACATCCTTTAACCAGAAAGGGGGTGTTGATACAATTCAAGACTTTGGGGTCCACCAGCTACTTTCAGTGAATACATTCAGAACGTTGTTAAAACACAGTTATTTATTTATTTATTATTTGTTTGTTTACATTTCTATCCTCCCCCATACCTGATGGCCTCTGGATGGGTAACAACAGATTAAAACAAGATACAGATTAAAAGCAAGATACAGATTAAAAACATTGCATTATTGCATTAATAGTGACTGTAGTTGGGGCAGGGTGGGGGGAGTATAATCACTCTGCCAAAGGCCAGGGCAAAGAGATGCATCTTTACTGCCTTCCTAAATATATATAAGGAAGGAGCATTATGCACCTCGAGGGGAAGACTATTCCATAGCCTGGGGGCCATCGCCAAAAAGGCCTTCTCCTGGGTGCCCACCAGCCTCACTACTGAAGGTGGTGGGACAACCAGGAGGGCCTCACCACTCGATCTTAAGGCACGGGCAGGTCAGTATGGGAGAAGGCATTCCTTTAGTTATGTACCCTGGCCTTTGATTTACATATGGAAACATCTCTTTCCCGCAACCAGTTATCATTTTAGTATCTTATTATTTTAATTGGTTCATTTTGTGTTTTGTTTTTTATTGCAGTCACTCGCCCTGAGACCTTCAGATATACCACAGGATAAGAATGCAAACAGACCAACGAGAATCTGGGGCCAGGGAGGGCTTTTTCAGGAGTGGATGAATCACTGCCTCTTTCAAGGCCAGCGTGACTACATCCTGGCACAAAAACGCATTCACCACTATTTTTTGGATGATATGTAAATATGCTCTTCCTTCACTTAGGTACTTTGTTTCTGCCTTATGGTGTGTAGCATATCATGAGCTGCTTTTACAAACCAGAAGAAAACATGACCATGAATGAATTAAGATTCATATGTGACCTTCAGTGGTCAGGAGCCATTGCTGGTTAATTTTCTTCTCTTCTTCAAAAGACTCAGTTTACTTAAGCCACATGGACTACTGAATTTTGAATGTTTAGAACATCCATGTACATCCCCACCAGATACCCATTCTAGTAGCCATGGATTCACCTGTCCTCCATCTGCTATTCTTGGAAATCCTGTGACCAGCACTGCGTTTTCCAGGAATAGATTTCAGTGCCTTCTTTTTGCCAGGGGAAGCTGGACTATGGTGAGGTTAACTCAGATCCTTGAGGTAACCCGCCACAGCAGGGCCATAATGGTGCAATATTCTCCCACCTCTGGATGGGGCCTGAGAGTCTTGTAAGGTCTGAGGGCAGTGGCAATTAAATAACCAAAATCAATAAAATACAGTTTGCTCCAAAGCAAATCTAATGTGAATATTCCTGTTTGGTTTGTGTTGTGATTGGACCAACAACAAGGCAGCCAATCAGCCGCCAAAGTGATCTGAATGGGAAGAGTTCCGGAATGTTCTTGGTGCAAAAGGAAAGCTGTTGAGGCTCTGGGTGAAAGAGCAGAGGTAGGAAGGGGGGTGACATGGGTGGGCAAAGGAGGAAAACCTTCTCCACAAGGGAAGGTTACAGTGCTTTGGTTCTTTAATTCACAGAGGTAAGGCAGCAGTGAGAATTGACTCTATGAAAAATTAAGAAATTAAGCATCATGTATGGTAACGTGAGCAGGATTCTCCCCTTCCCCAGTACCTGAAGGCGTGGATCATGTAAAAGTGACTGGAAGTAGATTGGTCTAGTGGTTAGGGAGCTGGACTCTTAGCTGGGAATACAGAGTTTGATTCAGCCCTCCTCCTCCAACTGGGTGACCTTGGGCTAGTCACAGCTGTCTTCTGAGCTCTCACAGATCCACCTACCTCACAGGGTGTTCCGTTGTGGGGAGAACAGAAGCTTTGTCAGCCACTTTGAGTCCCCTTAAATGAGTGAGAAAAGTGGGGTAGAAAAGCCAACCTCCTCCTCCTCCTCCTTCTTCTATGATCCCATGAAAACCCCATTTTAAGTTTTAGTGATAAATGGTGTCTGTGTGCCGACAGCCACAGCCTCCACTGGCTGTAAACATGACGTTCAGCAAGGAACCTCCTTGGAAGCCAAGAAGGTGCATGGGTCTCTTGATTGCCGTGGCAATGTGTGGGCACACGCCGGATGTTTCTGTGGCTGTTGCCATGGCGATCCAGCCTGCTTGGGCCTGGCGATCGGCACTTCAAGGGCCAGTTGTCCAGTTTGGGGCTTTTCCAGCCTTTGAAGTGTAGATGGTCACTGCAAAACCTCAACCTCCCCAGCAGAGGATGTTTGCTATTGTCTGCTAAGATGGTTTGTTTGTCTTCATGATGTAGTCCCAGTGGAATAACACAGATGGACAGCATTCAGAGACGCTAAGCAAAATGATCACATAAAATGGCAAAGAAAGGTAAGTTGGTCCAGTTTTACTTCCAGGGAGTGTTTACTTATTGGTGTGTTTTTTACAAATAATCTTATTCCTCTCTGCCCCCAAGAGCAAAACCCATCTCATCACGATGAATAGCTTGGGCTTCAGGGCAGCTTCTGCATAGTCCCTTTGGATTGCATCAGCTGCTTCCATAGACCACAAGATCCACTTGCTAATCATGTGTTCCCAATGGCTGGATCTCTGTCTCACGCAGAAGTCATGCAAAGGGCTCTCCAGAGGAAGACCCCCTTAAAAGTCCCCCTCCTCACATTTCTAGGCCATGGCTGGCTCCAGCCACCATCATGCAGACAGGCAGGCATAGCTGAAGGGCCCCTTGTGGCATCCAGAGCGTGGCACCATATTGTCAAGATCCGTAAAAACCCACTTTGAGGGGCATATCTGGGTGTACCAACAAGTTCTCCATGGCCTGCCACATCAGACCAGGACAACAAATGTCAGGATGGGGTGTTACAATGTGGCCGTCATCTGACAGCCCCCTCCTCACCCTGGCACATTCTGGGCCTGAATTGCTTGACTTGGCCAGAGTAGCATCCACATTGCTCACCGAAAGGTGAGTGCAGAAATTGCCCTGGGGAGGGAGCTAAGTTGGAAGTTCACTTCTTGTTTATTTCACAGCTGTAGAATTGTAAACACTAGGGATGTGCACAAAGATTCGTAGCATTTGAAATTTGTACCGAATTCGGACATTCGTATTTGGATCTAATGTTGGCACATTCGAAGTTTGACATTTGAATTTGGGTCGAATGTTTTGATACATTCTCATGAAGATTCCTATGGGTTATATAAGGGATATGTATGGGATTCATATGGGATTGAAGATTCATATTGAATTTGAATCCCACTACATTTGAAGGGGATCTATTCGAACGAATATGAATTTTCTTGCATTCAATTCAATACAAATTGAATACCCCCCCCCCCAAAAAAAAATCCCTATTAAACATCCTTGGCTTTTGTGTTTCTCTCCTCTGCTCTGCCCTGCATCAAGCTGAGTTCAGTTTTGCAGACCATGAGCAATCAAAGATCAATGAAAAATTCACATTCGTTTTGCAATAGAAACGAACATCCCAGAATGTTTCTTTATCAAATCATTTGCTCATTCATATTTATGACTGAACATGTTCACAGATTTTTTTTTTTTTACCACAGAAAAAAACTATTTTCATGAGTATAATACTGCAAAACTGCAAAAATTCGATCAAATGTTTGTATCTATGAGCTGGAGTGTTGTTCATTTTATTCAAAAGCCCAGACATTCTAATGCCCATGCATTGGTGTCAATGAGACAGTTTGCAAATTCAAAACCAGGATCAAGCTTTTAAATGCTTTTAAAGTCTTCACCTTAATGGATTCTGCTTTCTTAGTTTTCAGAGTGTTATCTATTATTCATTCACTCATTCATTCATTCATTTCAATTTTCATCCTACCCTATAGCCAAAGGTCTCAGGGCAGATTGCAACATATAAAATGGACACATCAAAACCATAACAATGCCTGGGGCAGGGTGGGGGGTGGGATCCGGCCAAAGCTGAATATTCCCACATCTGGTTTGTATTGAATTGAATGGGGGAAACTGGTTTCGTGCACACCCCTACCTCAGAGACACAGTAGGTGACACTTGATGAAATTAGGGATGGGCGAAAAATGTTTGTTACCTTCACAATTTGCCTAGGTGCATCCTACAGGCTGAGGGGGGGAGGAACTGGGGTGCTTCTAAGGCCATCTGCTGGGACTCGAGAGCAGGAGAAGGTTTGTCCTTGTCTCTGCTTGAGATGCCCATGAGCATTTGGTGGGCCACTGTGTGCGACAGGATGCTGGACCAGATGGGCTGTGGCCTGATCCAGCAAGGCTTCTCTTATGTTGAATGGATATTCAAAAATCCGATTTGAATCCAACAATGTTGACATTTGAATTCAAATCATACTTAATAACATTCAAATTTAGACATTTGAACAGAGTTCAGATGTTCCAAAACATTCATTTGAATGATTCAAATGATTTGAATGTACAGATATGTATGTATTACATACATATCTGTGAACAAATATAGATATTTGCGCTTATTATATGTATTTGCGCTCATAATACAGAAAACGGGATGCATACGAAGTGCACACAGATATGTATAACAGATACAAATGTTGTTGACATTCTTATCTTTAAATACGAATCTAACATTCGAACAAATAGATTCGACTGTTACAAATTCGAATTGGATTTTTTGTCATTCGAGTTTTCAATTTGACTTGAATTTGAATGCAGAAAAACATTTGTGCACGCCCCTAATTTGGAAGCATGAGTGATGTCAGCAGGGATCTGAAGCTAATTCAAAGTGAACTCAAATCCTAGCATATTCAAAGCAGCTCCATTCGCATGAATGTGAAGTTCCATCCCATTCACTTTGATGCGAAGCGAAAGGAAGGTTGTGGGGAATCCCGCACATCCCTAGTCAAAATCACCCTGCAAAATCTGGCTGAATTCTCTGACACGTAAGAGTCCTTGATCTGGCCTGGGCTTCAGTAGATATTTGAGTGGAAACATGTTACACATTACACTACTTGTTGTTTCTGATCATTGAATTACGCTTGTCTTGTCCCTTGTTTCAGCAAAGAAAGGGAAAAGAAGGGATCCCCAAGGCCACGTGCGTAAGAAGAGTGCAACACCCCCACCACAGAAAGAAGTAATCATTAATGGTCTGTATACTTAGCACTTAGGCCATTGTTTGCACATGGGAAGACCAAGGAAAGGGGGGAGGTTAATAGGAAGACAGGAAGCATCTGGAACCAGTGGTAGTGGGGTTGGTGGTGTCAGGTGAAGAACCTTCAAAATTATTTAGAGCCACAATATTCACCAAGGACAAGAGAGAGATAGAGGTCCCTCAGGATTCTGGTTATGGCACAAGCACTGCACAAAACAGAAGACAAGTTACACTTGGTAAGGAGTATCTGCACTCGTAGGAGATGTTTTTAACCGAGAAATGCCTCCTGCCTTCCCAGATGTTACCCCAGGCATCTACAACATTGGTGCACAAAGTTGTCCCAATCTCTACCTAATCCCTACCTTTCCCGACCAGAGGAGTGACTATTCCAAAATCCATACACATCTCTACTTTTGGATATCGCTATAGCATCCTTCTTTAGAGGACTGGCTTTTGGAAGAGTCAAGTGCAACTGAAGTCAGATCCTCTGAAGATGGTTATTGTATTTATATCCAAAGGTTCAGGTTCACAGGAGAACTATGGAACATGGCATAACAACCCTAAAACAGCCACAGGTAGGACTGTAACCAGGGCTGTTTGGTCACACCTTCACTGTAAACCTTCAGTCAGTCTTCAGGTCTGATTCCTCATACTTCACTGCTGAGTACAGATGTCCATGAATATTCATAACATTCAAAATTTGTACAAATTTGGCCAAATTCAGACAACCTTATTCTAATCAAATGTTGGCATGTTGGAAGATTGACATTTGAATTTGAACCAAATGTTTCAATACGTTTGTATGAAGCTTTGGATGGGATTTGTATGGGATTCATATGCATTCGTATGGAGTATGTATAGGACTGCATTTGAAGGGGATCTATTTGAATATTAATTTTCTTGCATTCAATTAAATACAAATTGAGAACAAAAAAAACACAGTCATGTGCATCCCTACTGGTGAGTTGGGTCACTTAAAGCCTTCTTCAATACATCTTCAAATCCAGTTTTCATTTCTATCCATTACAGTTCTGGACTTTCCACTCTCTGGACTTCCCTGAATGGAAAGTCCAAACAGAGGATGGAAAGTCTAGAACTGAAATGGACAGAAATGAAAGTCCATTCAGGAAAGTCTGCAAATAAAACAATATCACAGAAATAGCCATGTCAGTCTAATTCAAAAAGTCTAGTAAGGTAGGTAGTAACACTTGGAGACTAACAGGAGAAGGGTTGGTAGCATGAGCTTTCATAGATACGTCTACTTCTTCAGATGCTAGGGGGCCCAATGGGCATGTCTACTTCTTCAGATGCTAGGGGCCCAATGGGCACATCTACTTCTTCAGATGCTAGGGGGCCCAATGGGCACATGTACTTCTTCAGATGCTAGGGGCCCAATGGGCACATGTACTTCTTCAGATGCTAGGGGGCCCAATGGGTACGTCTGCTTCAGATGCTAGGGGGCCCAATGGGCATGTCTACTTCTTCAGATGCTAGGGGGCCCAATGGGCATGTCTACTTCTTCAGATGCTAGGGGCCCAATGGGCACATGTACTTCTTCAGATGCTAGGGGGCCCAATGGGTACGTCTGCTTCAGATGCTAGGGGGCCCGATGGGCATGTCTACTTCTTCAGATGCTAGGGGGTCCAATTGTCACATCTGCTTCTTCAGATGCTAGGGGGTCCAATTGTCACGTATGCTTCTTCAGATGCTAGGGGGCCAATGGGCATATCTCCTTCCTCAGATGCTAGGGGGCCCAATATACATGTCTACTTCTTCAGATGCTAGGGGTCCTGATAGGCACATCTGCCTCTTCAGCTGCTAAGGGGTCCAATGAGCATGTCTACTTCTTCAGATGCTAGGGGGCCCAATGGGCACGTCTACTTCTTCAGATGCTAGGGGGCCAATTGGGCCCCCTAGCATCTGAAAAAGTAGACGTGTCTACAAAAGCTCATGCCACCATCCCTTCTCCTGTTAGTCTCCAAGTGCTACTAACCACAAATAAAACAGAAATGACCACCAGACCTGAAGATGGACTGCAAAAGGTTTAAAGTGAAGGTGTGACCAATGTCCATTAGTGAAACCCTACATTCTACCCTCCAAGCCAGTTTTTGAAACATTTCTGTTTCCAGAATGATTCCCAGAGATAAGTGGCTTGCTCACCGTCATATTTTCCTCTGCCCTGGGGAAAAAAACAATATGTGATAAATTGATTTAGCATGATGGAGAAAATAAAACAGATCTGTAACTGTTTCCTTTTTCAACTGGATGATCTTTACTTGGCCAATACAGTGGGCAAGGCTTCACTTTCAGCATGAAAGGAGAATACAGAACAAAATGTGATATATTTTAGGATATTTTCTGAGTGTTCCGGACTATAGGGTACAATAGTAGAACGGTCAGATTGGAAAACCCCACAGCACATTAAAGGAATGAGAGATATTGTCAATTTTTCATCCAATTGGAACCCAGTCAAAAAAAGAGTGAAAAGAGGGTTTACTTCAATTTGAATGTCAGGACAAAACA
This sequence comes from Aspidoscelis tigris stejnegeri, assembly GCA_023333525.1. Lineage (NCBI taxonomy): Eukaryota > Metazoa > Chordata > Lepidosauria > Squamata > Teiidae > Aspidoscelis > Aspidoscelis tigris. The sequence goes on along the minus strand of JALMGA010000006.1, from coordinate 88,445,325 downwards.
ACATGAAAACAACATTTTAAATTGGAGTTTGAAGCAGGCCCAATTTTTCCTTGAAACTTACGAAGTTCCATTTGGCCTTCCAGAATTTCAAACTTGAAATGCTTTGTACATCCTGGTAGGCATTAATGAGAACATAATGCTGTATATTCATTCTTAGTTGGGTGGGGAAAGCCTTTGTATCAGTATGCTCTGCTTTATGAAATGCATACCAGTGTGTGTTTGTTCTCACCCAATGTCCAAAATTTCAAATTTCAATGGCAAATGTTTATGCCTTTTTACCAATCATGCACTTGACCAGTCAACCACTTCACCCACATATGATAACCATTCCATTTTGGCAATGGGCTTTATGGGGGAAGCGTGACTGAGGTTTGGTGAGATTACTTGGAGGCAAGCATCCCCCCACCCACCCACCCTCCAAATATTCAGACCTTAGAACTGGACTTAGGTGGAGTGTGTCTAAGCTAGACACTTAGGAACTTATCCCACACAAAAAAAGTTTTTCTTTTTTTAATTCATTGCACTAGAGACGTATTATCTGATGGTGGTTTCTTCTATTTCCCCTTAAGAAAAAGAACCAGAAATTATCTCAGTAGTTTCAAAGGAACCAGCAACACCTGCGTGGATTGATGCGGCAAAAATTGGTTGTACGTTTCTGGTTGTTCTCCTGTTTTTAGCCACGATATCAGTGGTTGTTCTGTGTAAGTTTAACTCTTTTACCTTTCCCCAATCGGTTTTGCTTTTGAATGAGCAACACAATCTACACTCTACCAACCCCTTTCCGTTAGGGATGTGGAGAAATATTCATAACATTCAAAATTAGTACAAATTTGGATGAATTCGGACGTTCAAATTGGAATAAAATGTTAGCACATTTGAAGACTGACATTCCAATTCAGACAGAATACTTTGACGCATTGAATATGAATCCTACCACATTTGAAGGTGATCTGTTCAAACTGAATACAAATTTTCTTGCATTCAATTTGATACAAATCAAAAACTTAAATTTGTGCACATTGTTAATATGCATGCATCTTTCTTTCAAAGGCAAGATCTACATGGACCCTTATGGACCCTATGAGATTGTAGTGAAAGTGCCATTGAGCATTTCTGTGCAGCCATCTTATCACAAGAATGCTTCTAAGACATGGGGCATGAATTGTCTTGCACCCTGGGAGCCTACACTGCACCTTTAAAACATCTGCATCGTTAAAACATTAGAACAGACGACCACTGAGGAGATCTCTGGGAGCATTTGGTGGGCCACTGTGTGTGACAAGATGCTGGACTAGAATGAAGCCACACTTTTAGCTGCGCTAAGACTGATATGCTGGAGTATTTATATCTGTTCCCCATTTCTGTGTGAGGAGATCTATATTATTATATAAAAAATGATTTAGAGCCATATATACCTCCCCTGCTATTCCTTTTATATTTTTTAATTTCTCCTCAAATATCTCTTCCAACTGGGTATTGTTGTTTTGCATACATTGGCTATAGTTCCTCTGCAGCATCAAGTTTCTGGCTTGGGTTATTTGCAGCCATTTATTATCGCCTAATATTGCTACCCATCTATCTCTAGGGATGGGATTGCCTCCTTGATAGTAACAGTTGCGAATAGTTATTATTCCATTTTCCGCTAGTTTGTCTAAATCTGTTTTACTAAAGATTTCAACTTCATTATTTAGAGATCTTATATGCGTGAATTTGGATAGCCTAGGCATAAGTTTATATTGCCAACATTTCCATACTTTCATTGATGTTCTAGTCGGTTGCAGACATTGCTCTAAAAATGTTCTATTTATATTAATATTCAACATCGATTTATTCTCCATTTTATTAATATTTCTTTCAATTCTAGCCCATTTAACATTTGTAAATTCTAATTGAAATATTTTTTTTATTTGGAAAGCTAAATAGTAGTTTTCTATATTTGGCAGTCCCCATCCACCCTCTTTAACATTTCCATATAATTTTCTTTGGGATATTCTTGGTCTTTTCTCACCACACATCCAAAACCTTATCTTTTTATCCCAACCCTGAAGTGTTTGTTTTGTTACTTCCTCTGACAAAGTTTGCATCAAAAAGAGCAACTTAGGCAGGATCATCATTTTAAATGCCCTTATCTTACCTAGAAGGCTTAGATTTTTTTCCTTCCATCCCTTCATTTGTTTCAAAATGTTTTTCCATATTTTAAAATAATTGGATTTCATCATAAGTCCTACATTTTTGCATAAATTCACCCCTACAAACCAGAAAATGAAAAAAATCTGGGAAAATATTGCGAAGATAAAAAATACAAGGGTGAAAGAACTTCAAATGAAAGTGATGATGCGTTGGTATAGAACACCAAAAATTATTGCAAAATTTATCCCCAATGTATCATCACTATGCTGGCATGGATGTGGACAACTGGGTACATTATTGCATATGATGTGGGAATGCCCTGAAGTACAAAAATTTTGGACTGAAGTGTGGGGATGGATAGAAAGAATATTGGGATATAGAGTAAGCAAAACAAAAGAAATATGTATTACCCAAGATATAGAATCACAATTAAATGTAAGTACTGACAAATATCTATTCCAACAGATGATTATGGCAGCTCAGGCTGTTATAGTCTTGGGATGGAAAGATAAAAGTAAATGGCAGATTGAAAACTGGCAGCACTATTTATCAGATCAAATGATTACTGATTATTTAGATAGTAATGAGAGCATAGTTAAAGACAATAGGAACATCTGGATGGGCAAATGGTTTAAATTGATAATATATATTCAACAATACAGGTGGGGGGGGCATGAATTATTGAACGTTATGAAATTGGTTTTAAGACAATAAGAAAATAGATATAATGGTACCATCTATCCAAGGGGGGGAGGGAAGGGTGGGTGGATATAATAATGTGCAAATAAACACCAGGATATAGTGATTATAAGAATAGTATATTAATGTAAATAGTATTGACTGGTTTGTATTCCTGGTTTGTATATATGTGTTAATCTATGTGTTAATGTATGTGAAAATGTGAATAAAATGTTAAAAAAAAAAGACTGATATGCTGGAGCATCGCTTATTTCTTTCCCTGCCTCTTTCTCTTTTTCTCTTCAAAAAGATACTACCGAGCTGGACAAACAAATAGCATTTGAACGAGCAAAAGAACAGATTCGAGGGTTTGCCACCAAGTATAATCCAAATATTCTGAGTGAAAACGGTAAGCTACAATTTATAGCCGGACAGTGCAAAGTCTCTCCTCTCTCTCATTCTCACTTAACATCCATTTCCATCCGGACAAGAGGCTGCAGGGCAGTAGATGGGGTTAAGCATTTTTCACCCTGCCTCTTGAATTGTCTCCCCCTTGTACATATATTTATAATATCTAGCAGAGTAGGAACATGTCTACTGTACTGTATTTTCCCCTGCAGTTGACTGTGGTTGAGTGGACCAGCCGATATGGGGCATGCCCTTTTACAGCTGTGGGGAGTCATGATGGCGCTGATCTGGCCCACCCCTCCATGGGGTCTGCTGGATCAGTGAGCCCAGTTATTCTGCAGCCGTTGAACTGAATCTGTAGCAGGGAAGTGCAGAAAGGCCCAAGATTCTTCAAACTTACACTATTGCAAACCTTCCAGATATGGATGCGTTCAACCTTGCCCTGAATTTGTCAGACGAGTTTAACAACTGGATCTCAAAAACAGCTGAACTGGAAGTGGAAATGGGTAAGTTACTCACACTGAGTTGCAGAAGAATTGGAGGAGGATGTACCTTCATTGCATCATCACTGAAAGTAGAAGAGCCCCTGGGAAGGGATGTAGAGAAATACAAAGTGAGGGCACCATTATACAAGGTCTTCAGAGTCAGTGGGCTTTTCAGCTCTACAGAATCCAAAGGACCTTTCCACCATTCGCAGACCACAACAGTTCCACTGCTACTGATGACATTTTTGAGCCTAGCCTTTTGTCTTGAAAGACATAAAAACATAAGATGACCTCTACTGGATCAGGCCACAGCCTGTCAGGTCCATCATCCTGTCTCATACATGGCCCACCAATTGCTTAATGGCATCTCAAGCAGAAGATAAGAGCAAAACCTTCACCTGCTCTTGATTTCCTGCCAATGGCCTTGAGAGGCATCCTGCCTGTCTTTCCAACCTAAAGGCCTAGGCATCCATTCCAGTTAAGAACGTAAGAGGAGCCCTGCTGGATCAGGCCACAGCTCATCTAATCCAGCATCCTGTCTCACACAGTGGCCCACCAATTGCTTAATGGCATCTCAAGCAGAAGACCATGGCAAAGTCCTCGCCTTCTCCTGGCTCCCTGCCCGTGGCCTTGAGAGCCATCCTGCCTGTCTCCCAAACCTGGAGGTGGTACCTAAGCATCCATTCTAGATCAGAAATAAAAGGAGTCCTGCTGGATCAGGCCACAGCCATTTAGTCCAGCATCTCATATCACATGGTAACCCACAATCCATATCTGGGCATCCTTCACCTGCTCTCAGTTCCATGCAAATGGCCAGAGCCAGAGTTAAACCACACTGGATACCTATGAGGCTCTGACGACCGCTATAAATAATTTTGCATGTGCAAAAAGCGAAGACCAATGAATAACATACTTCAATTTATGATAGACTAAATAGACTCACAATTGGAAGAAAAACACTAGTAGCTATCCAAAATGTTATCGGTCTTGTTACATCTGTGCCTTAGCCCTACATTGGTTGCCAATAGGATGCACATGAATATTTGTAACGTTCATTACTTGTACTAATTCATCCGAATTCAGACAAACCAAATGTTACGACATTCGTACATTGACATTTGTATTAATACACACGTTTCAGACATTTGGGCGAATAGTTTGGACGTTCGTTAAACTGGGGAGGTGGGAAAGCGACTGGGCCACACGTCTGCAACGGATCCAGATTGCATTTGACATGGATCGAGAGCAGATTAAAAGTGAATTCAGGTCGGATTTGTCACTTTCAGAGTGTGGATATGTTACGGTGTACATACTGGATACATACGTGTTCATATCAGATACGAATCGGATATTTGTATGAATTTGTACGAATACATTCATATCGGATAGACTCCTACCACATTCAAAGTGGATCTATTTGAACCAATACAGAATTTCTAACATTCGATTAGTTACGAATTGAATGTCAAAAAAACCATTCATCCACATCCCTAGTTGCCACTTAATTAGCAGGTTCAAAGTTTTATCTTTGGCATGCAAGCCCTTTAGTAATTTGGGGCCAACTTACTTAGCCTCTCTCCCGACAGACCAGTGAGATCATGATCTTCAAAGTAATTCCTGCTTCAGGTACCATTAATCATTGAATGTCATCTTATGACTGCTCACAGTTGGGCCTTCTCCGTGGTGGCACCCAGCCTCTAGAATAGTCTTCCCTCTAATATTCATAGACAACCTTCACTCCTGGGTTTTAGGCCTGGCCTGAAGATTTATCTTTTGGCGCAGGCCTTCCCAGTATGAGTGTTTATTTGTTGGTTTTCCACAAACTTGATTTTTTATCTTTATATACCTGTTATGATTTTAGTTGCTTTTCTTCTCTGTGCTGTGTGAACCACTTTAAAATTATGTTTTAATGGGAAGTGGTGTGTAAATATTTGCAATAAATAATGCTTTAATACTCAATAAGAACATAAGAACATAAGAGAAGCCCTGCTGGAACAGGCCACAGCCCATCTAGTCCAGCATCCTGTCGCACACAGTGGCCCACCAAATGCTCATGGGCATCTCAAGCAGAGACAAGGAAAAACCTTCTCCTGCTCTCGAGTCCCAGCAGATGGCCTTAGAAGCGCCCCAGTTCCTGCCTCCCCCCAAGCCTGAAAGATGCACCTAGGCATTCGTTCTTGTAGCCATTGATACATCTGTCATCCATATATTTGTCTAACCCTACCTTAAAGCCATCCAGACTGGTAGCTGCCACCACCTCTTCCGGCAGCACATTCCATAAGCCGATGACCCTCTGGGTGAAGAAATACTTCCCCCTGTCAGACCTTACTCTCCTACCCATCAGCTTCATAGATGCCCCCTGGTTCTAGTGTTGTGTGATAGAGAAAAGAAATTATCTCTATCCACCCTTTCTATACCGTGCATAATTTTATATACTTCAGTCAGGTCCCCTCTTAAACGCCGTCTCTCCAGACTGAAGAGGCCTAGACGTTGCAGCCTGGTTTCGTAAGAGATTTTGTTCCAGACCCTTAATCATTCTGGTTGCCCTTCTCTGCACCTTCTCTAGTTCCACAATATCCTTTTTGAGGTGTGGTGACCAGAATTGTACACAATACTCCAAATGTGGCCTCACTATAGATTTATAAAGGGGCAAAATGACACTTGCTGTCTTATTTTCTATTCCCTTCCTAATTATTCCCAGCATTGAATTAGCTTTTTTCACTGCTGCCGCGCACTGGGTTGACACCTTCTTTGAACTGTCCACCAAAACCCCGAGATCCCTTTCCTTTACTAGAGGACAGATTGTCAAACTTGGACCTCCAAATATTTGGACCTCCAAATATTGTTAGACTGGGGGTCTTCTCACACTTTACTTCCCCCCCCTCGCAGGCAACAAAGGGTTAACCTGCCCATGTATGGACTAAGGAATAGGAAATAGGGATGTGTGAATTTTATAAACATTCGAAATCCAATTGAATTTGTTTGTACGTGGACAATGTCTTCACATTCGAAATTAGACATTCAAATGGATTTCAAATGTTCCAAAACATTCATTAGAATGATTTGAATCATTCAAACGTACAAATGCATATGTATTACATACGTATCTATACAAATATTACACATATCTGTACACATTTCCACTTATAATACGGGATGAAAACGGGATGCATACGGGATGAAAACGGGATGCACATGAAATGCGTACAGATATGTATAACACATGTGAATGTTGTCGACATTTGTATCTTTAAATACGAATCTAACATTCGAATGAATAGATTCAAATGTAACAGATTCGAATTGGGTTTTTTAGCATTTGGATTTTGGACATTTGAATTGGGTCAAGTGTTTTGACATTCGATTCAACTCAAATTCAAATGCAAAAAAACCACATTTGTGCACACCCTGAATAGGGAACTGTCTTCAACCCGCCTCAAAACTTACTTGGAGTGCGGATGGTTCCCTGGACAGCAGTCATGCTCAGATCCTGGTGCCGGCATGGGTGCACGTACGTGGTGTTGGCACTGGGACAACCGTGCAGCGTGATCTATTTGAATGTTATATTCGAATATGAAGTTATGAACGTCGACAACACTCATATTTGAAGACACAAATGTCAACAACATTCATGTGTGTTATATGTATCTGTACGCATTTTGTACACATCCTGTTTTATCCCATATGCATCCCGTTTTCGTCCCGTACTATCAGCACAAATGTGTACAGATACGTACGTTGCAGACATGCGTATTATTCGATTCAAATTGGGCTTTTGAAAATATGGATCCAGATAATCTGGATTCGAATCAGATTTTTGAAAATTCGGATTTTTGAATTTCGAATTGAACTGAATATTCAAATCGACTCAAATTTGAATGCATGTCCCTAGAACCTGCTCCTTCAAGTGCAGATGCTCTGTCTGGGAGCATTACCCACATGAACTGCCAGGCCAAGCGTCAATTGCCCGGGAATGCCCAGCATCCTTAGAAGGGAGAAAGTGCAATTTAACAGCATCTAGGCTGAATCCCCAAAAGACTTATTTGCCTCTCTGAGTTCCCTCTGCTGTCACTCTAATCAAGCAGACTTTAAAAGTGCCGTGCACTTCCGCACGAGGCTCAGCAAAACCCGTGTTTTTAACGCCCCTTCCATCCCCACGGAAGCCAGTTTTCTTTCCCTGCATCTCCCCACCGCCCCCTCCCTTGTTCAAAGGAAAAATAGCCAGATCTCTGTCCCCTGAAATTGCTTCCTGTCCCTGCAAAGTCAGCGGCTGCAGCAAGATCCTTCGCTCATTCACTCTTTTAACACTTTCACAGATCACCTGATAACAATGTTGCAATTCTGAGCAATTCTGGCTCTTTTTACAAAGGAAAGGAAGGGAATCTGCTGCATTTCTGAGATGTATGAGTGCATTTTGGCTGTGTGTGCAGGCAAGTAATCACCGCCCCTTTTGCCACGGAGCGTCCCCAAGGTAAATGTTGCGAGGAAAACCCGCGACTTCCAAATAGAGCCCTGAAAGTCTTCTTTAAAGGGCATGTATTTTGTTGCTGATTTTCCTCGTTTTGTAGCACTGGAAGCTCGTTGAAAAGCCTGGCGTGGGGGCGCTCAGAGGCAAAAGGAGATTTTTAGCAGACTTTAAATTGCATGGGGACAGGGCCCTAGAGGCACAAATTTGGGAGCACCAAGAAATATAGTTATAAATTAATGTTGCCGTTTTGCCTTTTTTTAAAAAATGCCTTTCCAAGGCACATGATTCTGGCTTCTACTAAATCTCTTTCCTTCTTCTCTTTTTTGGGTGCTTGCTTGGAAAACAAGAGGATGTTCAACAAAAGCTCCTTGCAGGCTGGCAGCCTTTTGGGATGCACCTTTTTTTCTTTTCCAAAACCAGGGAATCGTGGTGGGGTGCAAGAGCAGCGTGCCAGAAGGAAGGCGCTGAACTGATAACTATTGGGACCGCTGAAGAGGAGGTGAGCAGGACTGTAAGGCAAACAAAACAGAACAAAACCAGAAATAATCATTCCCAGGCTGATAATTTTGCGCCCCTTGGTAGGGATGCGCCGCACATATTCTTCAGCTTTGAATTCGCCTGTGAATTTGAAGCGTCAACACTTCGTGTGCAAATTGAATGCATTCAGTCTTGGTTGAAGCCTCTGCAAGCCTTTGGCCACCAGAAGTGTGGGCCAGAGGTTTCCTGGCTACATGCCTTCTCGAGTGCTCTGGAGGGCCTGGGAAAACCCTGCAAACCACCACCACCACCGCCACCTTGTATTACCCATGGGTGCCACCCTGCCTTGTCCCTCCACTCATCCCCCCATCTTGAAGTCTGCTACCTCATCCGTCCACCACCCCATACCCTCCCCCACCCCCACTCACCTGCTGCTACTGCCTTCTGCCTCAGATCCTCCAGCTGCCCTTCCCGGAAGTGCACTTGCTGCTGAAATGGCTGCCCAATTCAAGAATCATGGGGAATCTTGTGACATTCTTCACAATTCCTGTGATTCCTGGGACTCTCACTAAATTCCCTATGGTTCCCAAGAAATCTCATAAGATTCCCTATCCTTCCTGTGGACTCTCACACGATTCCCCACGATTCACAGATTCGCAGTGGATTCAAATCCTTCCGTATTTGAACTTCTCTGTTTGCACAAATGTGAATTTCCTTCACGTTCACTTTGAGGCAAAGTGAAGCAAGCGAGAAAAAAATGTCCACATCCCTAGTTTATAGGGCTATCAAAATTGTTAGTGGTCTGGAAAGCATGTCCTACAAGGAAAGGTTGGAGGATCTAGGAATGTTTAGCCTACAGAAGAGAAGACTGAGAGGAGACATGATCGCAGTCTTCAAGTCCCTGAAGGGCCGTCACAGTGCAGAGGGATTGTCCCTATTCTCACTTGCACAAGATGGGAGGACTAGAAACAATGGGATGAAACTTCAAGGGAGTCAATACAGATTAGATATTAGGAAAAACTTCCTGACAGTGAGGGAGATCAGTTAGTGGAACAGGTTCCCATGGGAGGTGGTGAGCTTTCCTTCACTGGAGGTCTTCAAGCAGAGGTTGGAAAGACATTGACAAACTAGAGCAAAGGAAGACTACTACCAAAGTATACCAAAGAAGGGCTACTACAATGGTGAGTGGTCTGGAAACTATGTCCTACGAGAAAAGGTTGAAGGATCTAGGAATGTTTAGCCTACAGAAGTGTAGACTGAAAGGAGACATGATCGCAGTCTTCAAGTATCTGAAGGGCTTCACAGTGCAGAGGGATCATCCCTGTTCTCACTTGCACAAGATGGGAGAACTAGAAACAACAGGATGAAACTCCAAGGGAGTCAATACATTTTAGATATTAGCAAAAGCTTCCCGACAGTGAGGGCGATCAGTCAGTGGAATAGGTTGCCATGGGAGATAGTGAGTTCTCCTTTGCTGGAGGTCTTCAAGCAGAGGCAGGACCTCCATCTGCCTGGGATGGTTTAGAGAATCCTTCATTGAGCAGGGGGTTGGACTCAATGACCCTGGAGTTCCCTTCCAACTCTTGGATTCTAAGCTCTAAGGGTGGCTCAAAATAAAAGCATAATAAAAATGGATAAAAACATAACTGCATAGAAGAAGAAGAAGAAGAAGAAGAAGAAGAAGAAGAAGAAGAAGAAGAAGAAGAAGAAGAAGAAGAAGAAGAAGAAGAAGAAGAAGAAGAAGAAGAAGAAGAAGAAGAAGAAGAAGAAGAAGAAGAAGAAGAAGAAGAAGAAGAGTTGGCTTCCCACCCCACTTTTCTCACCCATTTAAGGGGACTCAAAGCGGCTGACAAAGCTTCCTATTTTTCTCCCCACACCAGACACCCTGTGAGGTAGGTGGGGCTGTGAGAGCTCAGAGGAGAGCTGTGACTAGCCCAAGGTCACCCCGCTGGCTTCATGCAGGAGGGCAGAATCGAGTCCAGTATTCCCAGATAAGAGTCCGGCTCCTTAACCACTAGACCAGTTATGTTTTTATCTTTCTGAAGCCTCCCCCCCCCCCCCGCCCCACCAGCACAAGCTGACTTTCAGCAGCCAGCAAAGCTTCTAGCTGCTTCACCACTCTGGCAAGCTTTGAACCGAAGTGCCTCAGAGGACACTGTGGTCCCTGATAGGTTAGTTTTTATCCAGTTAACCACCTGCTGACATTGACTGATCTCTCCATAAACAAGGAATCATAAATTCAGAAGGCTTTGCAAGAAACCCTTAAATGAGCTGGCCATTATTTAGACTTTTTAATTATATTTTTGGCAGGACTTTATAGAGGAGGAAGTCAATCGTAGTGGACAGAATTTCTGGATTGGGGTGTCTAAACAGAATACCATGTCTTCCACCAGAAGATGGGACAAAGTTCTTCATTATAATGCCAAGTGAGTTTCGGAACAAAATTTCCCAACCCCCTGTGCTATCAAGATTCCTTATTAGCTTTTGCTAAGAGCTTCTCAGATTGTCTAAATCAGTGGTTCTCAACGTGGGGGTTGGGATCTGTTTGGGGGTCAAACTACCCTTTCAGAGGGGTCGCAACGAGTCTCCCACCGCCCTTCCCTCCCACCTCCCAGCTGCTCTGCCCCCATGGTTGGGGGTCTCCACAACATGAGGAACTCCATTAAGGAGTCGTGGCATTAGGAAGGTTGAGAACCGCTGGTCTAAATCTAAACTCCATCTCAGGTTTACACCAGTAGGGATGTGCATGAATATTCATTACATTTGAAATTTGTATGAATGCGTGTTGCTGTGCGGACACACCTAACCGGATGTGTTCGAAACAGCAACGCGTGTGCGGATTAGCCGTGCCAAATGTGTGCTTAATGGGTGTTAAAGGGCCAGTGCGGAAGCACCCTTACATCAAATTCAAATCCCACTATATTTGAAGAGGATCCATTTGAACGAATATGAATATTCTTGCATTTGATTCAATCCAAATTGAATTTTTAACAATCCCTAGTTTACAGGAAATCTAGGAGTTCATTTTGAAGAACATCAACAATCCTGTGGGTTTTGTCCCATCTATGTCAAGCTGGGGTGCTGAAGATGTACACTTCTGTCATTCTCCAGGTCTGGCTAAACTAAAGAGTAAGAAAGGGCAAAAGTGGAAAACCGAAACCCAGAGGAGAAGAAATTCCCTTCAGCTGCTTTAGCAGGGGCTCAAAATACAAACCAACCAGCACAATTATGAAAGTGTGTAGCTTGCCATTTAATTTATGCTAAATGGGGTAGACATTTGCTTTTGGTGGATTCATGTTCTTCTTCTTCCAGGTACTGGGATACTTCTTCTCATCAGCCAGACTCAACACTGAATGAGAACTGTGTCTTTGTGCATCACAAATGCAAGCCCAGGAGGTGCTGGCATGATTATCCCTGCTATATGAAAATGAGGTTTATTTGTGATAGGGTACCTCCTAAAAGATTTGTCATCGACTGAGACTCTTCAAGGTGACTCCACCTGGATGTAACCATCTCTCCCTCCACAAATACACCCTGATGGAATAAAAATGCAGAGCAGGTGGATCAGTTGCAATGATTTGGTTTAGCTCATGTGTCCACATTGTCCTTTGGCTTTGTATTTCTTATTTACTAATTGTACTTTAAGTACTTCTGGCAATTGCAGAGTACAATTCATTATGTCAAAGGTCAGGAATTTCAAAATTAAAAGAAATATTCTCTCTCCCTTTGCTGTTTTCGAGTAAGAACACTAATCACAGATAGAAAAGAACATCTATTTTCTTCTGATTCCTCTGCTTTCATCTTTTGGAGGCCAAGGTATCTCCAGGAGAGCCTTCATTCACATAAGCAGGTTTTTTGATCATTAGTTGAAATTTAAGGATGGCAGATGTATCAATGGCTACTAGAATGGATGCCTAAGTACATCTTTCAGGCTGAGGAGAAAGCAGGACACTTCTAAGGCCATTTGCTGGGACTGGAGAGCAAAAGAAGGTTTGCCCTTGTCTCTGCTTGAGATGCCCATGGGCAATTGGTGGGCCACTGTGTGCGACAGGATGGTGGACTAGATGGGCTGTGGCCTGATCCAGCAGGGCTCCTCTTAGGTTCTTATGGACTGGATGGGCTGTGGCCTGATCCAGCAGGGCTCCTCTTAGGTTCTTATGGGCTGGATGGGCTGTGGCCTGATCCAGCAGGGCTCCTCTTAGGTTCTTATGGGCTGGATGGGCTGTGGCCTGGTCCAGCAGGGCTCCTCTTAGGTTCTTATGGACTGGATGGGCTGTGGCCTGGTCCAGCAGGGCTCCTCTTAGGTTCTTATGGACTGGATGGGCTGTGGCCTGGTCCAGCAGAGCTCCTCCTAGGTTCTTATGGACTAGATGGGCTGTGGCCTGATCCAGCAGGGCTCCTCTTAGGTTCTTATGTTCTTATGTTGTGATTTCTTTCAACACATTTGCAAGCATACCCCAAGAACATTGCTTATGCCGTATTAGCATTCCAGTGATAGGACATTCCAATTAAATTGTGTTTATGTTCTTAAGGAGAAATACTGTGCCTTTATTGCCTTGAAAACCTCTACTCATAGATCATCATAAAGTACACAATTTACAACTATCTCCTACTCCTTTTCCTTCCTAATAGGCCTGCACAGTAGTGATGTGCAGGAATGGGTTTTTTTGCACTCAGTTAGTATCAAATTTAATGTAAAAAATATCATATTTGTTTGAATAGATCCCCCTTGAATGTGGTAGGATTCTATTTGATACAAATGTATTTGTACAAATTAGTACGGATTTCCAATATGAATGCATATGTATCTGAAAGACATCCAGTAACATGTCCGCTCTGATAGCGTCGAATCTGCCCTGAATCTGCTTTGAACCTGCTCTCAATCCATGCCAAATGCACTCTGGATCTATTGCAGATGTGACTAGTGCAGCCGCTTCCCCACGTCTCCAGGTTCACAAATGTTCCAAAGCTTTTGTACAAATACGAATGTCAATGTATGAATGTTGTAATATTTGATTCGTATTACAAATGTCCAAATTCATCAGAATTCGTGCAAATATCGAATGCGAGAAATATTTGTGCTTATCCTTACTACACAGGGCTAATCATATGAAACCCACGACCCATCCAGGCCAACGGTCTCTCCTTCCAGTGGCCAGACAGCTACATAAGGAAGCCTGTGAGGTCCAGGACTCACACCCAGTCCTTGTTTGACACTTTCACTTCCCCCTTCAACAGTCTGGGATTTTAAAATGCCAAAGTCCTTGTCTTTGTGCCAGCAAACAAGCCCCAGCCGCACCCTATCAGAACCTGCCTTTCCTCTCCCTCTTTGGTAGGGATGATTAGGGTTTCTTTGCTGCCTCTCTCCCAGCTTCTTGCGGCTTGAATTTTCAAAGGTACAAAGGCAGAACTCTTTACACTGCCTCCTCCATGACTCTTCTGTCTTTCACCAGGCAGACTCTCTTTTGAACGCAATACAAACTTCTTTATTGTCACAACTGCTTGTCCATGACAGATGCAATTCTTAGCGAAGCCTAAGAGAGCTCACGACGCTTTGAGCATTCACACAGAGGGGCGCAGGGATGCGTGTAAACGCATTCCGGAGCGCCCGTGTGCGAATGCTCAAAGTGTCGTGAGCTGTCTTAGCCGGCAAACGACGGCAAGGGGCGGGGAGACAGCTGAGGAGGCTCCCGCAGCCGGCGCTGGCTGAAAACAGCTGATTGTCAAAGCTGCGCCGGCGGGGGAGGCAAGCCCGCGGCTGTTAGGGAGAGAGAAGCATGCGCGAACGCTTCTCCTCCCAAACGCCTGCGGGCAGTTCGTGCGCGCCCGAACGCATGTAGAGCAGTTTAAAGTGCTCTACATTTGGAACGCGTGGAAGACAGCTCCGGACATGCCGGGACGCAAACTTGGCCGCAGCAAAGCGAATGCTGTGCCCGGAGCTGTCTCCCGCGCGTTCCAAACCCGAGTGTGCGAAAACGTCTCTTGTCTCTTCACTTCAACTAACAAAAAGTGTTTCCCCTATCAACTTATAGGATAATAGCAGACTGATTGGATTCTACCCATGTCTTTCCCCCCATGAATTGTACACACATCAAACCCATTTTCCCAACTATCAAATCCCTTTAAGGCTGCCTTCCCTTCGTTTACATGTTCCCATTGGCTGCCACTGAGAGCCAGCTCACCATCACCACTGGGTTTCCTTAAGCCATGCCCCCTTCCATCAAGCCTCACTAACACTGCTATGGCAATTCCTATATTAAACTATGCACCTCTAACCAGGTCATTACAAAGCCCGTTACCCAGACATGAGCCCACAGCTTAACCCATTCATAATCTCCCAGGAGCTAGCCTTTGGAGACACTCCATTGCTTCCAATAACTAGGAGGAGCCAGAGGAAAGCATAGAAAGTGAAGCTTCAGAACATAGCAGAACCTGGAGACACAAGAAATAAATTACAAGGATAGAATAGCTCCTTTCAATATCAGAGAAGTAGCTGTGTTAGTCTAATTCGAAAAAGTCCAGCAAGGTAGTTAGTAGCACTTGGAGACTAAGAGGAGAAGGGTTGGTGGCATGAGCTTTCGTAGACACGTCTACTTCTTCAGATGCCAGGGGGCCCAATGGGCTCATCTACTTCTTCAGATGCTAAGGGGCCCAAAGGGCACGTCTACTTCCTCAGATGATAGGGGGGCCCAATGGGCACATCTGCTTCTTCAGATGCTAGGGGGCTCAATGGGCACATCTACTTCTTCAGATGCTAAGGGGCCCAATGGGCACGTCTGCTTCTTCAGATGCTAAGGGACCCAATGGGCACGTCTGCTTCTTCAGATGCTAGGGGACCCAATGGGCACATCTACTTCTTCAGATGTTAAGGGGCCCAATGGGCACGTCTGCTTCTTCAGATGCTAGGGGACCCAATGGGCACATCTACTTCTTCAGATGCTAAGGGGCCCAATGGGCACGTCTGCTTCTTCAGATGCTAAGGGACCCAATGGGCACGTCTGCTTCTTCAGATGCTAGGGGACCCAATGGGCACATCTACTTCTTCAGATGTTAAGGGGCCCAATGGGCACGTCTGCTTCTTCAGATGCTAGGGGACCCAATGGGCACATCTACTTCTTCAGATGCTAAGGGGGCCAATGGGCACGTCTGCTTCTTCAGATGCTAGGGGGGCCAATGGGCACGTCTGCTTCTTCAGATGCTAGGGGACCCAATGGGCACATCTACTTCTTCAGATGCTAAGGGGCCCAATGGGCACGTCTGCTTCTTCAGATGCTAAGGGACCCAATGGGCACGTCTGCTTCTTCAGATGCTAGGGGACCCAATGGGCACATCTACTTCTTCAGATGTTAAGGGGCCCAATGGGCACGTCTGCTTCTTCAGATGCTAGGGGACCCAATGGGCACATCTACTTCTTCAGATGCTAGGGGGGCCAATGGGCACGTCTGCTTCTTCAGATGCTAGGGGGGCCAATGGGCACGTCTGCTTCTTCAGATGCTAGGGGACCCAATGGGCACATCTACTTCTTCAGATGCTAAGGGGCCCAATGGGCACGTCTGCTTCTTCAGATGCTAGGGGGTCCAATGGGCACATCTACTTCTTCAGATGCTAAGGGGCCCAATGGGCACGTCTGCTTCTTCAGATGCTAGGGGGCCCAATGGGTACGTCTGCTTCTTCAGATGCTAGGGGACCCAATGGGCACGTCTGCTTCTTCAGATGCTAAGGGGCCCAATGGGCACGTCTGCTTCTTCAGATGCTAAGGGGCCCAATGGGCACGTCTGCTTCTTCAGATGCTAAGGGGCCCAATGGGCACATCTACTTCTTCAGATGCTAAGGGGCCCAATGGGCACGTCTGCTTCTTCAGATGCTAAGGGGCCCAATGGGCACGTCTGCTTCTTCAGATGCTAAGGGGCCCAATGGGCATGTCTCCTTCTTCAGATGCTAAGGGGCCCAAAGGGCACGTCTACTTCCTCAGATGATAGGGGGGCCCAATGGGCACATCTGCTTCTTCAGATGCTAGGGGGCTCAATGGGCACATCTACTTCTTCAGATGCTAAGGGGCCCAATGGGCACGTCTGCTTCTTCAGATGCTAAGGGACCCAATGGGCACGTCTGCTTCTTCAGATGCTAGGGGACCCAATGGGCACGTCTGCTTCTTCAGATGCTAAGGGGCCCAATGGGCACGTCTGCTTCTTCAGATGCTAAGGGGCCCAATGGGCACGTCTGCTTCTTCAGATGCTAAGGGGCCCAATGGGCACGTCTGCTTCTTCAGATGCTAAGGGGCCCAATGGGCATGTCTCCTTCTTCAGATGCTAAGGGGCCCAAAGGGCACGTCTACTTCCTCAGATGATAGGGGGGCCCAATGGGCACATCTGCTTCTTCAGATGCTAGGGGGCTCAATGGGCACATCTACTTCTTCAGATGTTAAGGGGCCCAATGGGCACGTCTGCTTCTTCAGATGCTAGGGGACCCAATGGGCACATCTACTTCTTCAGATGTTAAGGGGCCCAATGGGCACGTCTGCTTCTTCAGATGCTAGGGGACCCAATGGGCACATCTACTTCTTCAGATGCTAAGGGGCCCAATGGGCACGTCTGCTTCTTCAGATGCTAGGGGACCCAATGGGCACATCTACTTCTTCAGATGCTAGGGGGGCCAATGGGCACGTCTGCTTCTTCAGATGCTAGGGGGGCCAATGGGCTCATCTACTTCTTCAGATGTTAAGGGGCCCAATGGGCACGTCTGCTTCTTCAGATGCTAAGGGGCCCAATGGGCACGTCTGCTTCTTCAGATGCTAGGGGACCCAATGGGCACATCTACTTCTTCAGATGTTAAGGGGCCCAATGGGCACGTCTGCTTCTTCAGATGCTAAGGGGCCCAATGGGCATGTCTGCTTCTTCAGATGCTAGGGGACCCAATGGGCACATCTACTTCTTCAGATGCTAGGGGGGCCAATGGGCACGTCTGCTTCTTCAGATGCTAGGGGGGCCAATGGGCACGTCTGCTTCTTCAGATGCTAGGGGACCCAATGGGCACATCTACTTCTTCAGATGCTAAGGGGCCCAATGGGCACGTCTGCTTCTTCAGATGCTAGGGGGTCCAATGGGCACATCTACTTCTTCAGATGCTAGGGGGTCCAATGGGCACATCTACTTCTTCAGATGCTAAGGGGCCCAATGGGCACGTCTGCTTCTTCAGATGCTAGGGGGCCCAATGGGCACGTCTGCTTCTTCAGATGCTAGGGGACCCAATGGGCACATCTACTTCTTCAGATGCTAGGGGGCCCAATGGGCACGTCTGCTTCTTCAGATAAGGGGCCCAATGGGCTCATCTACTTCTTCAGATGCTAGGGGGCCCAATGGGCACGTCTGCTTCTTCAGATGCTAGGGGGCCCAATGGGCACGTCTACTTCTTCAGATGCTAGGGGGCCCAATGGGCACGTCTGCTTCTTCAGATGCTAGGGGGCCCAATGGGCACGTCTACTTCTTCAGATGCTAGGGGGCCCAATGGGCTCATCTACTTCTTCGGATGTTAAGGGGCCCAATGGGCTCATCTACTTCTTCGGATGATAGGGGGCCTAATGGGCACGTCTGCTTCTTCAGATGCTAAGGGGCCCAATGGGCTCATCTACTTCTTCAGATGCTAGGGGGCCCAATGGGCATGTCTCCTTCTTCAGATGCTAGGGGGCCCAATGCCCACATCAATACAAATGTTTGATACGAATCCTATTCAAATCCCTGCTAGGAATCCTCTACAAATCCCCTACATATCTGCTCTGAATGCATCAAATCCACTCTTAATCCACTTTGAATCCACTCTGAATCTACTTTGGATCTGGGCAGCCAATTTCCCACCTCTCCACATTCACAAATGTAATGAACATCCTCCTTTCAGTATAGGCTAATCAGCTTTTGCCTTGGCATCTCCCAAGCTTAGGGCACCATCTGGTGGCTATTCTCATGTGTGGACTTCACATCTAGAAGGAAACTTTTTTTAAAAAAAAAGTATTAGTTTTTTACAATTTCTTTGAGACCCCCCTCCCCCCAAAGGCTAATAAATAGTTCAAAGTTCTTATACTGGTCATACAAAAAGCTACACAATTCATAATACTGCATTGGGAAAATTAAACGTAACTTCAATTTTTCACTTTCACTCCTAAGTTTATTATCTAAATATGTTTTAACTATCATCCATTTTTGTTTCCATATTCTAACCCTGTCCAAATTACTAATATAATTCATACGACTATTCACATTAATTATATAATTAGACCATTTACTAATAGACCATTTTGTTCTATCCTTCCATCCACCAGCAAGGACTATTTGAGCACCTGTTAGCAATTCTTCTACTGTCTCCTTCTGTTGGATAGTCGGAAGATTATTTAACTCCGTATGTAATTCTCCATATCAGGATAGCCACCCCTCGGGCATTATTGGTTCCCCTAGATTCAAAAATACTATTCCAATTGCCATTATTTAATAAATTCATTCCATTCTGTCTCTTGTGAGACTCTTGAACAAAAAATCACCTCTGCTTTGTGCTTATGAGCTAGTTGTAGAAGCCTTGCCCTTTTCACTGGAGTGTTTAATCCATTTACATCAATTGAAACACATATAATTTCCCTCATCATCTATTTCTCCATTTTCCATTTAGAGCCTTTCATAATTTCCCCTTTTATTACCCTATTTCTCCTCCCCTCAGGCCCAGCCTCCCTCCTTCGACTGCAGTGGAAGAAGAAAGCATGACCCCATAAGCCTCGCCTCCTTCCTTTCCAGCATTGGAACTGTGTTGTCTTACTTCATTCCCCTTCTTCCATTAAATACCAACATATTTCTCCCTATTCCTCACACGTTTCTCCCCACATTTTCAATTAATCCCCTTCCATTTTTCCTTCTTCTTTTTTGTCCTTTATTTGCTTGTTTTTCTCTTCTGCTTTGTTTCATTAGGCTCCTGGCAGTCTTACTCGCTCTTCCTTCTGGCTCCTCTTAATATCTCTTCCATTTTCTTAATCTGTTCCAAATCAATCCCTTCGAGGCCTTCTTCCAGGGCTCCCATCATCAAAACTGCCTCGGGTAATGCCAATGAAGCTGTTATCGTTCCTTCCGAAGCTGCTACTGCTGCTCCATGTGCCGGCAACATCACTTCTTCCGTTCCTTTCCCACCCTTTTTTGCTTTCGTTTCACTGATCAAAACCCTTCCTTGCCTTGTCCATCACTCTCTGCAAAATTAAGACCCAAGACTGAAAGCCTTTCCTCCCCTTGATCATGATCTTTTGC
Organism: Aspidoscelis tigris stejnegeri; assembly: GCA_023333525.1. Lineage (NCBI taxonomy): Eukaryota > Metazoa > Chordata > Lepidosauria > Squamata > Teiidae > Aspidoscelis > Aspidoscelis tigris. The sequence continues at coordinate 88,425,403 of JALMGA010000006.1, read as the reverse complement.
TTGATTCTTGAAGACCAGTCCTGTAGCAGGCAGACCCCAGGGATTCATTTGCCCTCAGTTTGACAGCTTCGGGTCTTTGCATTTGTGAGCAATGCAAAGCTTCAAATGGAGACACAAAAGCTTTCACTTCACATTCGAATGTCAACCTTGGAACGTAGCCAGCATTCAATTTGATTGCAAATGTTCAAATTCATATGAATTCCTACGAATTGGCCTGACTTGAGAATTGAAGGTTTGATGTGCCTGAAAATTCATATTCACTCAAATAGATCCTCTTCAAATGGGATTAAGATTAAATACGAATGTTCGGTATAAATTTCATTTGAGTCCCCACTACTAATTGCATAAGAGTCCCCTATATATTCCATACGAATCCCGTATGTATCCCGTACGCATCCTCTCTGAATGTGTCAAACCCACCCTGAATCCACTTTGAATCCATCCTCACTCCACTTTGAATCCATTGCGGATGTGACTGACGCAGCTGCTTTCCCGCCTCCCCACATTCACAGATGTAACGAAGCTTCAAACGAATGTTCCAAAGCATTTAATTTGAATTCAAATGTCCAAATTTGGATGAATTAGTACAGATTTTGAATGCTATGAATATTCATGCAGATCCCTGCTCACCTGCTCTCCGCAACCTGCAAATGGCTTTGAGAGGCATCTGGTCTGCCTTTCCAACCCAGAAGCAGCTTTTCTGGAGTCAGAGGTGCCTATTATGATATTGTCAACCATTCTAGGGCAGCAAGAAACATCAGAGGACATAGAAGAGGTTCCAGAGTCTTTGAAGGCTGAGCAGGCATTGGAATAATTTACTACAACAAGTTCAGGCAACCCAAAAAGTGGTCCTATCTCTACACCAAAGACACTGCAGAAGAGAGGAGCTGAGCATATAATCCAGTTAATCAGGAGTGAAGGAATCAAAGGCCACGTTCCAGGAACAGCTCACACCTCGATAAATGGGGCCGCCGGGGCCGGGAAGGGCCTAGCTCCACCCCACAGAGGGCAATCACCTTCCTTGCCAGGCTGCGGGAGTGATCGCGCAGCGCCGGCAAGGCTGGCAGACGGCAAGGGGTCCTACGATTCGAATTGTGGGCCCCCTCGCTGTCAACCAGCCTCGCCGCGGCTGCGTGATCCCTTCCACAGCCTGGCAAGGAAGGAGATCAGCCCGACCGCCATCAGCTGCTGGGCTGATTTTCAGCCCATGCTGATGGGGGAGGCTTGCCCGCGGCTGTCAGGGAGAGAAGCGTGAGCGAACGCTTCTCTCCCCGAACGCACCGGGACGCTTCGTACGTGCGGGAACGGATGCAGAGCATTTTAAAGTGCTCTGCATCTGGAATGCGCGGAAGACAGCCCGGGACGTGCCGGGATGCAAACCCGGCTGCGGCAATGCGAATGCCACATCCCGGGCTGTCTTCCGCGCGTTCCAAAACCGCGTGTGCGAAAAGGCCTCAGTTTCACGCTTACTCTTGCTGCTTCAATTACTCTTTCAGACAGCTGTGGGAGCCACTTGGAACATCCACAAACTGTTCCCAAAGAAGGCTGCTAGATGGCGCTCTGAGCCTTAGGTTTGAACACCCAGCATTCCAGTAGATGCAGATGGTGTGGGAATCAGAGAAAGGATTTGGACATCTCCAGTTGGTATAGAGGAGGCTATTTTTAAAAGTAGTAGAAAGCATCCTGGTAGGATCTGATCCAGTGAGGTCCCTAACAGTGTTCCCATAGAATGAGACATAAGAAGTGAAAGACTTCAAATCCACATTGTCATCATCATTTTTTTTTTCATCTATGTAATGCTGGGTTGTGTCAACCTTGGGCAGCTTTCTGGCCACCTTGCTGCCCTACAGCATTCCTTCCAGAGCAACTTGGACCAGTCACACAGCTGGTGGAGATGTCCCCTGAGCCACTTTAATACCCTGGCGGGTGGTTCAGTTAAAGCTCAATAATTCATGGCACCCATGGCTTCCATGAGCTGGTCTCTAACGATGCCAGGCCCTACGCACATTAGAGACCACATTCTGGACCTCATGCTGGGGGACATGGATAGGCATTCCTTACCCTGCTCAGACCACTTCCTGATTCTTAGGCACATCGTGGCGGCATCAGTCCTGGACCCATTAGGATACTCTGGCCCAGATGGAACCTTTGGCCTCCTAGTCAGAACTTTGGGGTGTTTTTCCACTGTCACTCAAAGTGCCCATTAAGTATCCATTAAAGGGTATGTAATGGCATTTTTGTACCCATTAATGGGTACTTAATGGGTACTTTGAGTGACAGTGGAAAAACACCCTTGGTTTTCCCAACAACTTGCCAGGGTCAAGCTTCCAAGCCCTAATGGCAGAGCGGTCAACTGCTGTTGTGGGAGCAGTGGACGTTATCACCCCTGTACAGTCTCTCTTGACATTGGGTGAGCTGGCCAAAAAGTGACAAATGCGCTTCCGTCTTACTGAGTGCAAAAGGGTGCAATTACACCGATAAACCAATGGGGGCTGAGCTTTCTGTGACAGACCAATGGAAGAACTTTCAGTGGATAGCTCAATGAAGATGGCAACCCAATGTGCAGCACCAGCAGTGAAAAAAGCCGTTCCAAGCGTCCCAGGCCATTCGAGGAGAGAAGCATTCGCACACGCTTCTCTCCCTGACAGCCGTGGGCACGCCCCCATTGCCAGCATTAGCCGGGGTGAGAGGAGGCTGATCTTGGGCTGGCGGGGGGGGGGGCGAGGGGCTGGGGGACCCCTTCTTAGATGGAACCCACATGGGTTCCCTCTAAGAAGGCTTTGCCCCGACCCAGATCGCGCCCATCTGCGGGGTGTAGGCGCCTTGATCTAGGCGCCTATGCTGCGCAGATCACCCCCCGCCCCCTGCATGCACCCCCACCCCCTGCACCCACCCACCCACGCCCACCCACTCCTCGCACCCATTCACCCCCCGCACCCACCCCCGACTACGATCGCACCCATCTTCGGGGTGTAGGCACCTCAATGTAGGTGCCTACCCCCCCCAAGATGATTCTTCCCCACCCCCCAGGGCCCAGGACGACGCGCCTCCCCCAGGCCCCTCCCCCTCCCCCACCAGATCGCCGTGTCGGAAGCTTTTAGTCCGGGTTCCAAAGCGGAACCGGGACTAAAAGTTTCCTTCTCCCTGACAGATCACAGGCATGGAGGGGAGGGGGGGTCGCCCTCTCCCTGCTCCAGGTGGGCACCCCTGGTGCCCACCAGAGGCAGGAGGGAGACAGCCCCCACGCCCCTCCCCCCCATGATCTGGCCTCAAGAAGGCTTTACTCCGGTTCCAAAATGGAACCAGGAGCAAAGGGAATCCTTCTCGCGCCCAGATCAGGGGCTGGGAGGGGCGTGGGGGCTGCCTCCGTCCTGCTCCTGGTGGGCGACACCCCTCCCCTCCAAGCCTGCGATCTGTCAGGGAGAAGGAAACTTTTATTCCCAGTTCCACTTTACACGCATTCCTGCCTTCCTGTGTGTGAATGGTGAAAGCGTTCTGAAGTTACTTAGGCCTCTGGTTTCAGCAAGGCTTAGCCCTTCCTCGCTAGGCTGTGGGTTCCAGCCTCTAGTCAGTTATCTGAGCTCCTTCAGAGAATCAACCAGTGCTGGGTGCCTCCTCCAGCTCCCCTTCCCAGAGAACAGGACCAGTCAGATCAATTCCCCTTCAGAGAAAAGACCCTTGGTCAGTTGCTGGCAAAGTCTCCCTCAGAGACAGATCTCCGCTATCAGTCTCCTCCAGAAATTGCCCAGCCAAAAGACACAGTCGGCTGCTTTCACTGCTTATTATAGCCTTCAGCCTCTCGGGCTCCAATTGACTGTAACCACTGGCAACTGAGGGAAACTCCTCTTGCTTGTCAATCAAGCCCCCCAGGCCCCTGGGCAGGTTTTCCCTCCAAATTGCCAGCATCCATTCAATGCAACAGGGCCCGGGCAAGGTTTCCCACCTTTTTGCAGCTTGTAGCAAGGGCTTGCAAATGCAGTTTGCAAAGAGGCTTGCAAGACATCAAAGAAATATTACTACCCATTGCAGCCTGAACCCTGAAACCGTCGCATTGCGTCTCTGAGTAACTCTAGTTACTGCGTCCCTGAAATAATCCCAGAATTAATCCTGTAAGATCATTGCAGATGCTCAATCCTAGGTCATAGCTCAGGGAAGAGGGAAAATAAGCAATCCTGTAAGCTATCAGTCTTAAGATTGAATTGGTCTCACATAGGTATGTGCATGAATGATTTTTTCACATTTGATTCATAACAATTCAAATTTGGTAGGATTCTATTCGATACAAATGGATTCGTATGAATTTGTACAAATATCCAACACAAACTAATACTTATCCAATATGTATCCGAAACGGCTGAAAGAATATTCAGTAGGACGGAATGCTTATCCGATACGTATCTGATACAAACACATACATATCCAATAAATATCCCATAAAATTACAAATATCCAAGCCATGAATGATCTGAATTCACATGAATGTTACAAATGTCGTAACATTCGTGTACAAATGTATGAATTCGTATTAATTCTTATGAATAATGAATGTTATGAGCATTCCTAGTCTCACGGCGTGAAGGAAGGAGGCATTTCTGGAGCCCAAGGAAGGTAGATTTTTCCAATCTAAACATCTCTGTTCCTTCCTATGAAGAGTACAAAGCAACAGACCCATATAATTACACAGATGCAGTTTCAAACATAGCAATTTCTCAAATGGAACCTCCTTCCTCCTTTCCCTGGAAAACTAATTCACAGGTTGAAGGCGCAGCTGGTCAAGGATAAAATGCAAGAAGGGCTTGGATTGCCCACCTCCTCGAAATCCTAATAATTTTCTGTATTTGATTTTCTCTCTCCAGAGCTGCCAGCAAGTTTCTATTTTAATTCAGAGGAGAGAATAAGGAAATTATCCAGGTATATAAACTTTTGTGCTGAAGTATTTGTTAAAATCGAGCGCTAAATACTATTACTGGAAGACCCAGTGCTGGTTGCAGGTTTTCCAACAATAACACTGGACAGAGTTCTGATCATAGCTCTTATCCACGGTGGATGCGTAGAAAAAGAATTGGCTTTTATATCCCTCTTTTCTCAACCTTCAGAGGTCTCCAAGCAGCTGGCAAACCTTCTGTCCTTCTCCCCCACAACAGACACCCTGTGAGAGTTCATAAGGAGAGCTGTGACTAGCCCAATGTCACCCAGCTGGCTTCATGGAGGAACAAGAAAAGGAAGAGTTGGTTTTTATACCCTGCTTTTCTCAGCCTTTAAGAGGACTCAAGGTGTCTGACAGACTTTCTGTAGTTCTCCCCACAACAGAGCTCAGAAAGAGAGCCGTGACTAGTCCAAGGTCACCTAGCTGGCTTCGTGTAGGAATGCAGGATTGAAGAATACCAGATAAGAGCTTGACACTCTAACCATAAGGCCAGACTGGAGACATGCATGCACAGAGGTGATGAAAAGCATATCCAGGCATTCCTAATGCTTAGGTGCCTGAATGCACGTGCAACTCAAACGTGCAAACATAACACTGTAGCCAATGTAGTGTAGCTAGCAAGTGACAATGGCAGAGGATCAATATTGCACATTATCCCTTGCTAGTGAGTCATTCAGCCACCATATCAAGGTGTCCTTATTCCACTATATTTGAGTATTCTTGAATAAATAATGGTTACTCCGAGAATATCCATGATTTATTCTAGATTATTCATATATGACACAATAAGTAACTGAGGTCTGGAATCAGCCTTCATAAACTGGGAAGCAGAACAAGATTTTTGCAAAGGTCCTTGCAAACAGGATAGAACGTATTCTGGCAAACATTATAGGTGATAACCAGTATGGATTTATAAAAGGAAGATATATTGCTGAACCATTAGGAAATAGGGAAGTACCAGTATTTTGGGGGGAACACATTGCAACTTTTCCTTGTTTGGAGAGTCCCAGAGAGTCATAATGCTTACAGGGAAGTGGAAAGGATGCTAGAAAGGAGTGTTCATGGCTTCCTCTGGGGGTTTCTCCGGAGCCTCATGGGGCTGTAGATGTCAATAGCCCCACTGCTTGAATGAAAATGCATTTATTTGCTTGTGTGTCACTTTTACAAGTTTTGCAGAAGCTATAGTTGGTTTATAAATGCTGTAGATATTATTGTTTTAAGATATATTCTTTTGTTTAATGCGCTAAATTTTGTTACCTGCCCTGAGACCTACAGGTATAGGGTGGGATAGAATTACAAATAAATAAATAAATCAAAGGTAGCATTGCTCAAGTTAGATGTATAGAGAACTCCTAGAAAGGGGGAAACTACATAGAGAATCTGGGGAACATGTTCTGTTGGAAAGTTAAGGGGAAGGCATGGATTTGTAACTAGGGGCCTTTCCACACAGGCTCTAAAAATGGATTTAGAGCAAGATGCGGGAAGGATTTGGACGTGGCTTCCGCACAGGGAACCCAATTAGGGTCCCTGTGAGTACACCACGTCCGCACGTCAGCGCACAAAACCGGTCTTACATCTGGCTTTTCCCCTTAAACCATTTCGGAAGAGAACACTTCTGAAGCGGAGGGGGGAAAGCTGGATTGCTGGCGCATGCCCAGCTATCAGAGAGGCAGAGTGCATGCTCTGCGTCTCTGACAGGTGGGCGAGTCTGGCGGCCGGCTTCCCTGCCTTCCCCCTGGAAAGAGAAGCGGTGATCGGCCATTCTCTGGCCTGGGGAAGGCGAGTCCTACTCCCACACCCACCCCGTCAAGGGGCCCACGGTCGCGCCATCCGTCTTATCTCGTTGTCGCCGTCCCAATTCTGGGGCTGGCAGGGCCGACGCTGATCGCGCATGTGCCTGCCGCAAACTACAGTTCCCAGCAGCCCTCGGAACTGTACAGCACCCACCCCAATCGATTTCCCCATCCAGCCCTGTCGCTGCCACCCCGCACATGTGCGTACACGTGGGGCCTCCGAGAATCTGACCCTCTATGGGTCAGATTCCTTTTAAAAACGTTCCGCCTGAAAACGGATCTTTGAGGTCCATTTTCCGGTGGCACATGCGGAAAGGCCCTAGGTACCAGATAACCAAGTAGTGAGCATCAAGTAGGGATGTACATGAATGGTTTTTTTTTATTCCATTTGTATTGAATCAAAAGCAAAAAAAATCATATTTGTTTGAACAGATGTAGCGGGATTGGAATTCAATATGAATGTTCAGCACCGTACAAATCCCATACAAATCTCAATCTTTGAATATGCCAATATTTGATTTGAATTCGAATGTCCGCATTCGGCCAAATTGATGCAAATTTTGAATGTTATGAGTATCCATGCACAGCCGTAGTATCAAGGGAACAGAACATCCTATATTGCTTAGAAAGTGGGATCTGAGGTTGCTGCAGTTTGCCTTGGTGCCGTGATGGTCTCCGACAATTCCTCTGAAAAGAAACATACAGCACTGTGGCAGATGAGAGAGAAGAAGGCAAAAGCTTTTAGGGGCCACCTGCTATCGGTGCCATAATTACAAGCCCTCCAAGAAATCAGGCAGGGAGATATTTGTATCCTGCTGGTCTCTTTTTATTGGGACTTCAGGCTCAATCTATAGCCTTTGCATTAATTACAAGTTGCATTCCCATTCTTCCATTGTGTTTCACTTCTGAGTCACTCTTTGGAGCTGATGGGGAGTGAGCAACATGGTTTCAAAAACACATGTGCGCACACTTGCACACAAACAAATCATCCTAGATCACTGGAAACATTCTCAAAAAGGTAGTAAGCCACACAAAAAATTGTATTCCTTTGAATAGATCCCCTTCAAATGTGGTAGGATTCCATTCAATACAAATGTATTCTTAGGAATTCATACGAATATCCGATACGAAAGCATACAGTTCCTGGATATGGAACCTGCATACAGATCCAGCATACAGATCCTATACAAATGCATACGTATCAGATACGTATCCTATACAATGCATATGTACGAATGAACTTGATTTAAAAGTAAGAGAACATCTAAAACAAGAGTGTAAAGATATACAGTGGTTTACATCTGCACAGCCTGTGGGTACATATGGAAGAGACAGAGGTAAATTTTGAATGGGAAAAGTAAACTTGGGAATTACCGCTGAAGAAGGCAGAAAGGGGCCCAATGGGGATCCCGTATAAATGGTTACTGCCGATAGAAATGGAACATGAGCAGGTTAAAGAATGTATGATGATATGGATGAGGAATTTTGGAGATAACGTTTAAATGGAACAGGAGGAAAAGATATGAAGTTTACTACCTGTATGGCACTAAAAGAAGATGTATATAAGATGATGTATAGATGCCACATAGATTGGCAAAGATATATCACGATATGTCGAATAAGTGTTGGAAGTGTAGAAAAATATATCTTTTTATCATATGAGTTACAAGAATGCAAGACTATTTTCAATATACAGGGAGAGGAAACCTTCCTTCCTCCCTCCCTCCCTCCCTCGCTCCCTTCCTTCCTTCCTTCCTTCCTTCCTTCCTTCCTTCCTCCCTCCCTCCCTCCCTCCCTCCCTCCCTTCCTTCCTTCCTTCCTTCCTTCCTTCCTTTCATTCTTTCATTCCTTCCATTCTTCCATTGCATTTCTATCCCGCCCCTCACCCGAAGATCTTCCACTGTTTTGCAGGTCTTGCCAGTGTCTCCCTTTCCTTGACCAATACCTCTTCCTTTTCTTAGCCCTGCTTCCTTCAAGGAGTGGCTGAAGCTCCATGATAGAGCAAACTTCCTGGAGAGCAGGGGGTTGCTGTTTCAATGTGTTTCAATTGCTGTTGCTGGTCTAGTGGTTAGGGAGCCAGCCTCTTATCTGGGAATACTGGGTTCGATTCCACCCTCCCCCCACGAAGCCAGGTGGGTGACCTTGGGCTAGTCACAGCTCTCTTCTGAGCTCTCACAGCCCCACCGACCTCACAGGGTGTCTGTTGTGGGGAGAAGAATAGAAAAGCTTTGTCAGCCGCTTGGAGTCCCCTTAATTGGGTGAGAAAAGTGGGGTAGAAAAGCCAACTCTTCTTCTTCTTCTTCTTCTTCTTAACATAAGAACATAAGAGAAGCCCTGCTGGATCAGGCCACAGCCCATCCAGTCCAGCATCCTGTCACACACGCGGCCCACCAAATGCTCATGGGCATCTCAAGCAGAGACAAGGACAAACCTTCTCCTGCTCTCGAGTCCCAGCAGATGGCCTTAAAAGCACCCCAGTTCCTCCCCCCCCTCAGCCTGAAAGATGCACCTAGGCATTCTTTCTAGTAGCCATTGATACTTCTTCTTCTTCTTCTTCTTCTTCTTCTTCTTCTTCTTCTTCTTCTTCTTCTTCTTCTCAGAAGTAGGTAATGGCAAACTGCTTCTGTGTCACTGCCAAGAAAACTGCCCAGGCAGTCAACCAAGAATCAACCACAGTTTGGTGGTACCCAATAATAACTTCTTTTGTGCTGCCTCCGTTGCCCTCTGTCCTACCCAGACCCACATCTGCGACGGGCACAGTCCAATAGGGCCCTTCTTTAAGAGGTGATGCTTATGTTTCCTTTCTTCTCTGCTTCTCTACCATTTTCTTCTCATCATGAACCAAGAGCAGGGACTGATCTTATTCTTAATGAATTCTTAGCCACCCAGGGACTAAGCAAACAAAAGCCATCGAACGTGTGAGCAGCCTTTCCTAAAACAAGAATTGTGCACCCTCACATTGATAAGTTTGGCTAACATGGGCACTGAACAAGATGTCTGAGGCTGAGGAGCTGGCAGGATCTGTGCCATGGCTACGGGTTTCTTCCCTGTCCTTAAAAATACACCCAGCAGCAAACTCTGAGCCCCTTCCAGGAACTGAGTTGCTTCATCGCTGACATATCGACGTTAATACTAAAATTTGGCATGAAGAAGCGAGGCGAAGCGGTCCCGGGACGCATATGGCACAAAGACAGCAATAAAAAAGAGCTCAGTTTAAGTGCCAGGTTGGCAGCCAATTCCCAAAGGAGGATTCCCTGCAGAGCAGACTCAATTAATGAGCAAAGGAATGAAAGCATTTTGGGAAGTAGGCGGGGGGGGGGGGTTTGAGATCATCTTCATTCTCCTGCATGTGGATCAGTAGTGCATGCAGGGAATGCCCCCAGACAGAGCTATTTCCTAACCAGAAACGGCTTCTTCCGTGCTGGATCATTCCCCCAATGAACTATGCATGGTACAGGGTGACTCCTCTGAGTTTGGTCTTTTTCTCTCTCAGTCCCTTCCCCCTCCTTCCCTTCCTTTTCCCGGGAGAAAGCCAGGAGGAGGAGGGAAGGAGGAGGGCAGGCGGGGAAGGAAGCTTTCTTGGCCCAGGCTTGTTTTGGTGGCCACACAGCCGATCTTCATCCCAGGTGGAAATCACATGAATGTGCATCTTTGCCATGCGCCAAGACTTCGTGCAACGTTGTATGCTGCTGAGTTTCGGGTCAGAATTAAATCACAAAGAAGTTTCAATCGCAGCCACAAGCAGTGCGAGAATAATCCTGCTCTTTGAAGACAAGAGGCCCTCAGTAGGTCTCCAACAAGGCTTTGAGCCTCCAGGAGAAAAGGCTGATCTCATGTCGGTGTCTCTTGTTCTGCTCCTCAGACCCCCTCCTGACGACGCCTTATTAGATGCAGAACTCACAAAGGGTCCATAAGCCTGTTAGGAGGGCATGGAAATCACGTGGCCGGATGGAGCTGAGCCTCAGGTGGAAAGAGAGACTATACACTACCTCCGATGCACCAGGCCACTAGATAAAAGCTAGCGCGGGTAAAGGCACATGGCCACCGAACTGTACATAGTGAAGGGCAATCAGGAAAGGGCTTTAGAGTACAAGGGTGTTTTTCCACTATCAAAAACTACCCATTTTTGCACCCATTTAGGACCCATTTGGGTGTGAGCCGGATGATCCCATTTCCACCACGGCACCCATTTGGGATCCGATTGCTTCCACTGCCACTGGGGAAATCCAGATCAAATGGGTATATTTTGGCCTTTAATCTGAAGTGGCTCTGAAGTGACTCCGAAGTGGCTCCGAAGTGACTCCAAAGTCATTTCGAAGTTCACTCCGAAGATCAGCACAGCCTTCAAAGGCTTTCCGGAGCTATTTTTCACAGACTTTGAAATGACTTCGAAATGACTTCGAAGCCAATTTGAAGTGGCTTCGAAGACTGCCTCCCCCTGCCCCCCTGGGGTAATGGACCAACCCCTTGGGGGTTGATCCGGATTCCCCACATGGGTGCAAAGCTGTTTCCACAGCAGGGGTGTTAGCACCTATTGCTAATGGGTGCTACACCTCCTGTGGAAACACATTGGGTGCTTCCCTTAATCCGGATCTACTAGATCCAGATTAAGGAATGTACTCATTCCTTAGATCCAGATCTTAGATCCGGATCTAAGGGCTGCAGTGGAAAAACACCCCAAGTGCATCTGTGTGCATTGAATAGAAATACTGTCTAGATTGTGTTCACACATTGCCGGAGTTTTTGTAGGGATGAGCACAAATGTTTTTTTTTTATTATTCAATCTGTATCAAATCGAATGCAAGAAAATTTGTATTCATTTGAATAGATCCCCTTCAAATGTGGTAGGATTAAAATTCGATACAAATGTTCGATCCCCATACAAATGCATACGAATACCATATGGATCCCATACATGTCATGTCTCCAGCCAATGAGGGGCAGAGAACAAACATACAGATGTGTACAGACGAGTAGCAGAAGCAACAGTCAGCAATAGCAAAAGTCCCAGTCAAGACACCTTGGGAGCTCAAGAGTTAAATGTGTGGTCGAAGGAGTTCCAGGGTCGGAGATCAGAGCATTCAGTAGTAAATCAAGAAGCAAGGTCACAAATGTCGGAGTTGCAGATTTACGAGCATTTGTCTGCAACAAAGCTTACCAGAATGTGCTGGTCAGAGTCATGCCTCCCTCGCCACAGGTGACAGGCATAGATTCTTTTCAATCTGAGGAGCTGTGCATGCTGACACCTTAGGACCAGTCGGTGAAGGGCGTTCCCAGCATCTTCCAACTCTGAGCTGTTGTAATCCTGAGCTACAGGCTCACTGGCCGCTTGGGTCAGGCATTCCTCATTTTGTCTGGCCGGGTAGCTGGCCTGAGCTTGGCTGGGCACCACGACTGCGCCTTCATCCTCAGAGGAAGGGGCACTGACCACAGGGGGCATGAGAATACAAAGCTTCATACGAATGTGTCAGAACATTCAGTTCTAATTCAAACGTCAATCTTTGAACAAGCCAACATTCAAATCAAATTTGAATGCCCAAATTCAGCCAAATTCATACAAATTTTGAACATTACATATATTCATGCACGTCCCTAGTTTTTTGCACTTGCCGTAAGAATGGTGTCCAGAGTGGTGTCCAGTCCTCTCTGGCGTGCTATTGCAGAAGACAGAAGCCATGCCCCTCCCTGGGCCACTCCATCCCCCAAATGGCTGTCTATACTGGGACAAAGAAAGACCTCTTTCTTCAGGTCTACTGGTATTCCAGGGGTAGCTAGACTGGCACAGGGAAATGTGCAAAAGGGTTCATGCCTTCCTATTCCAATCTAGCAGTGAGACCGATTTCAGAGGCATGCCAAAATGCACCTCCGGCATGCATCCCCAGGGAATTTCAAGTCTAGGAATGTCACTTCCTAGTGCATGGAGAAGGAAGAAGTGGATCCAGAGTGTGTGAGCATCAGAGCTAGCGTGAGAGACTTCCCAGCAAGGATATGAGAACGTAAGAGGAACCCTGCTGAATGAGACCACAGCAGATCTAGTCCAGCATCCTGTCCAAACAGTGGCCCATCAATGGCTTCTGGGCATCTCAAGAAAACGAACAAGGCAAAACCCTCACCTGGGATGTTTTCACACTTCCCTTCCTGTCTGCTGAACAGGAAAGGAGCACAATGACCCCACGTTAACTGGCGCTCGGACGTGCGAATGCTAGTCGTTAACAGCCAACACCCTATGCAAACGATCACTCACCTGTGGCTGGTCCAGGGCAGGTCCTTCTCTGGGCACTGCCATTTTGGTTGCAGTGCCCTCCTCGACTCTGTGTGTCTCAGCGCCATCGCCACGACAACCCTGATGCTCTGTGCATGGGCGGTCGCATCTATGGTCATCTGAGTTGCCGACGCACTTGTGTGGCACCTCAGACGACCACGGAGCACCGGAAGAGGTGCACATGGCCACTGCCTGCATGCGCCAGGTAAGTGATTGGGCAAGGCTGATAAAGGTGTGGAGCATGGTAAAGATGTGGAGCTCCACCCATAATCAGCAATTAGGGAACTTCTGGGAAGGCCAGGGGTGCTTGAAGGCTGTAGCAGCCTCCAAGGTCAGATGACCTTCCCCAGAATTTCCCTAATCATGCACTACCGGCTGTAGTGCAAATACTTCCCTCCTCTCAGCTTTTTGCAAGGGCCTTTAGAGCAATTTTTCCTGTCACTCCAGTCTAGAGGTAGTTTCTAGGCATCCATTCTAGCAGCCACCAATACACCTGTCCTCCATGAATGCATCTAACCCTTCCTTAAGCCATCTAGGCTGGTTGCTGTTACCACCTCTTCTGGCAGCAGATTCCATAGACCGATGACCTTCTGGGTGAAGAAATCCCCCTTGTCTCAACTCTCCAACCTATCAGCTTCATAGAGGGCCCTCTGGTAGAGAAAAGCAATGTTCTCTATCCACCTTTTCTGCACCATGCATGATTGTATATACTTCAATCAGGACCCCTCTTAAACGCCGTCTTTCAAGGCTGAAGAGGCCCAGGCATAAGGGGGGGGGGGTGCTCCAACCCCTTAATCATTTTGATTGACCTTTTCTGACTTCTTCTGCTCTTTTCTGCAAAAAGATTTTATATCTGTATTTAGGAGCCATTCCTGCTGCCACTCCTGTCCTCTATATTTAAGTGCACATTCACCCAGTAAAAATGAAGCCCCTCTCAAGTGGGTCAGAGATGGTTTGCAGGTGAGATTTCCAGCAAGGTAGTTGTTAGCACTTGGAGACTAACAGGAGAAGGGTTGGTGGCATAAGCTTTTGTAGACATGTCTTCAGATGCTAGGGGGCCCAATGGGCACGTTTGCTTCTTCAGATACTAGAGGACCCAATGGGCACATCTACTTCTTCAGATGCTAGGGGGCCCAATGGGCATGTCTGCTTCTTCAGATGCTAGGGGGCCCAATGGGCATGTCTGCTTCTTCAGATGCTAGGGGACCCAATGCTACTAACTACCTTGCTGGACTTTTCAAATTAGACTAACATGGCTATTTCTCTGATATTGACCTGCAGGTGAGATTGTTCGCACACCAATCCACCCCTTTCTCCTCCCATGAACATTCGAGGCTAGAAAAGTTGGATTGAAGATGGGAAGGCAACATAAGAGTCAGATGCCACCATCTCTAGGGTGCTCTTGGATCAGTGTTTATTGTTCACCCTTAAAGGCAGCTCCTGACCCTATTGGGAACATGCATGGTCAGAGAAGGTGGACTAGAGGTGGGAAGAGAACACGTGGCCCACACACCACCACCTCTAAGTCACTTTCTGAGTTGCTGCTTTTCATCTTCATCTACATGTGGATGGAGCCGTAGTCAATAGGGATATAAGCCCCAAATCCTGGCAGGTTAATGGTCCAAACCTTGTAGTGCTTTTTAAGTCTCTAATGCAGAATTGCATTCTAAGAAGGAAATCTGAAGAAGGTTCAGGAAAGGATGATGGGAAAACTAGAATAAAGTCCTTTCAAAATTGGAAGGTTAGTCTTCAGAATCAAAAATACAGAGAAACAGAAAAACCTTCTTCAGACATCACAGAGATCTGTTTCTCTATCATCCCAGAATCAAACCAAAAGAACCTAAGAGGAGCCCTGCTGGATCAGGCCACAGCTCATCTACTCCAACATCCTGCCTGACACAGAGGCCCACCAATGGCTTCTGGGCATCCCGATCAGGAAACAAATGCAAAAATTCACCTGCTCTAGAGGCATTTTGCCTGCCTCCCCGTGGTACCTGGGCATCCCTTCTAGTAGCCATTGAGACACCTGTCCTCCATGACTTTGTCAAACCCATGAGAACACAAGAGGAGCTCTGCCGATTGAGCCACAACCCGCAGGTGGCCTTGGGAGACAACAGACAGGTGGATTTAGCATTGGTTGCCTCCACCGATAGCTTTGAAGCATTTGGGAAGAACATCCAGTCTAATTCCCAGGCATTATTATGAATTCTGACAGCATTTAAGCTGGCAAAACAAAAAGATCCGACCCAGCCGGTAGGCATTCTTCTCAAATCTCATGTGACCAGAAACAAATTATCAAAAAAGCTTAGAAGATTGCAAGGCTTTATTTTCTATTAGTTTATGGCTGAATGGGGTTTTGTCTTGACTTTACATCTCCCCAACACAGAAGGCAGCTGTAGATATGTGCGTGTATGTGCTTGTGTGTGTGCGCGTGGGTTTAATATTGATTGACAAAGAACAAAGTCTAAATGGGAGATTAGAGTTGTTATGCACTCACACTTGGGTGGAATGAGATTTTTTGAATCATCTTGCTTCACCTGAAGTTCCTTCAGGGCTGTAAAGGTAGATCATGATTCTCACCACATCTGGTCCATCCTACCAGCTAGTACGGCCAATGGTGGGCAACTGTAGATGTTTTACCCTTAACAACATCTGGTAGACATCAGAAGTCACAGGTAGATCATGATTCTCACCACATCTGGTCCATCCTACCAGCTAGTACGGCCAATGGTGGGCAACTGTAGATGTTTTACCCCAGATCTTGGTAATGTACCTGGTTGTCTCCAAAGATTAGAAGAACATCAGAAGGGCTCTGCTGGATTGGGCCTTTGATCCATCTAGTTCAGATGTCTGTCCTCACTGGAAGTCCACTAGGAGAACATGAGTTCAGTAGATACTCACCATTCTCCAATGGTCTTCAGCAGCCCACCACCACCTGGAAGCGCCTCTCCCACTGAATGTTGCTTCATTGACCTTCCTTTCAAGTTCTCCCAGCACCAGTTAGCCCATTTCAACAAAGGAGGGCTTTCCAGTGTCCCATGAAATTCAAAAGAAGTTCATGAAAAAGTTTTGCAGCAGACAAAGGTCACCTGCACTGGCCACCATTCTCCACTGCTCTGGTGCTGTAGAACACAACCACTTCATCCATCAATGTCCTTGAGATGGACTTGCTAAATATTCTTTAGAACCCATCCAGGGGTGCAGCAAGCTAGGAGAAAGCTAAGGCCAGAGAACTGAACACGAGTGCTCCATGAACCCCCAGACTGCATTGCATGTGAGCTATGGCTCCACAGACACCCAAGGAGAAGCCAGGATTCACACCTGGGTTTTGGGGGTCTGCTGTGTGAATCCATAGAAGCCTATGGAAGGAGACACGTCCTTTTTCCTGAGTAGCCACAGGACACCCTTACCGTCCTTGTGCCTCAAGTCTTCCAAGTGGGCCATGCTGTTTCCTACACTGGTGGCAGCCCATCTTATAAGGAGGAAGCGTGGCATAGCAGGTAGAGTGTTAAAACAGGATCTGAGAGCTCCCCTGGGTTCACTGGTGGAACTGGGACATGCCACTGCTTTTTTGTTTGTTTGTTTTTGAAGAAAGATTTACCTGAATGAATAGTTTCTTCTGTCCAACATCCACCTAGCATTCAGCTTCCTTGGGATGGTTGCTTTGGGCCAGTTCCTGAGTGGAGCAAGCTGTAGCCTTGTGAGCAGAGGCCAATTCGCACTTAGGCCTCTGGTCAGCAATTAGTGCAGCTCTGGTGAAGAGCATCCGCACACCCCCTAGGCTGATACAGCCCAGAAGTGTCCCACCCCTACTAGAGGTGAAGTAATTGCCGATCTCCACACCTTTACCAACCTTTACCCAAGGCGTACCTGCAGAATCCGGTTGCGCAATCATTCGCATGTCTTCTGGCTCAATGCATGTGGTGGGCAGGAACACATCATCTACGCAGGCAGGGGTGCATTGCCAGCGCCGGTCGACTCCAACATTCTTACACGAATCCAGTGTTACAACACTCACACATTGACATTCGTATTGGTGCAAATGCTTCGTTACACTCGTGAACCTGGGGAGGTGGGAAAGCGGCTGCGGCAGTCACATCTGCAATGGATCCAGAGTGCATTCGAGGTGGATTTAAAGTGGATTCAGGGCAGATTTGACGTGCTCAGAGCAGATATGTTGGGGATACATATGATATTTGTATTGAATTCGTACGGAACCTTCATATCAAATAGGATCCTACCTCATTCAAAAGGATCTATTCAAACAAATGCACTTTAAAAAAAAAATTGATTCAAGATGAATCGAATGCAATATATATAAGCCACACCCTACAATGTACTGTGGTAATCTGACTTTATTATATTTACATGTGTTGATTTCCTTTAACCTTTCACCCCAAGCTTCTTCCATCATGGCAATGGAGGTCTGTAGGCAACCCTTCCCTCATCCAATCACTGACCTGCCTAGCTAAGTCAAAGCCGCATCTTCTGAACTACAGCTACCGGCATTCTATATCTGCCATTGAGACCTTCCCCAGCTGGACTGGGACCACACAGAGCAGAGATAGGCCACTAAAGCCCCGTTCGGACACAGGATTTAGTCAGGCTTGAAGTCAGCTTGAGATCTTCCTGTTCCGACACTTTCCAACCGATCAGCTGTTTCTGTGGATTAAAGATCCCAAAACATGAACTGTTCCTATTCAGATTAAAAGAGGTCTTGCTACTGGATGTGGAAATAATCCTCACTATTTAACAATGGGAACACAAACAGGTTTTTTGGGAGGAGGGAACCATACTTTAGGGGCGTTCTCTTCAGTTTCCCCTGACCCAATAAGAAGTTGTGATTTCGTATTCCCTAGCCCTCTTTCTTCCCCTGGCTGTCCGCCGTTACGTGCTAATGAGAGTGGGCTGCCTGAAAGGCGGGGGGGGGGGGGGGAGCTGTAACATTGTAAAAGAATTCAATGTAACAAGTTGGCAGCTTCTGTCCTGGGGTCGCATAAGTTGGCTCTTGTGTCCCTCCCTCCTTCCATTTGTGCCTTTTGCCTGCATTGCATCCCCACCATTTTGCACCGCGCTGACGCTCTGATCCAACGCAATTGTCAGCTCCATGTGTAAAAGCCTCCCTGTTCCCTCCATCCTTCCTTCCCTCCCCCCTGCCATTTTGCACTGCTTTGGTCCACGGATCTTGCACAAAACACCAGGGAATTAGATCTTTAACATGAGAAGCTGTGCTATGGTGGGCTGCCAAGGATTCCATTGAATGAGGGACTGGCTTATATAGGGGGAGGGGTTTGAATGGCCCGCCCAGATGAAGTCATGTTATGATGGAGGAGAGAGGAGAGGGGGGTTTCTCCCCACGAGCCCGCATTATAAGCTAACACCAAAAACCAGACCTCGCTGCTGACTTTAAAAAACCTGCTTTAAACCCAGATTAAGGGTATTTTTCCACTTAGCACTAGAGTACCCTTTAAGGACCCATTAAGGACCCTTAATGGGTCCTTAATGGGTACTCTAGTGCTAGGGGGGTTTCCACTAGCACTAGAGTACCCATTAAGGACCCATTAAGGACCCTTAATGAATCCTTTAGTGCTAAGTGGAAAAAAAAACTCAAAATGCCCAGTGGGAACCTGTCCGAAATCTGTGGATTAAACCCAGCAGGAAATGAAGTGCAATTCAAAAAAGAAAAGTCCAGGAGTCCAAGAAAGCTTGCTACATTTATTTCTGGGGGCCCCCTCCCCCAGAATTCCTTTCTGAGTTCTACCACGTCAGGACAAAGGTGGTTGTGTGACAAAGGACATTGATGGTTCTGAACCCGCGGAGGATGAGCAGAACAAAAATCAAGTATCAGAACAAGACGGCAACTCAAAGCACGCTTCTACAAGAATCACATACAAGCATCAGATACAGTAACTGACCACATTTCACGTCTCTGTCCCTCTCATCTGAAAGGAGAGGGAAAGAAAAGGCCCAAAAGCTCTCCAGTTTGTGCCTGACGGCGTGAGCGTTTCCTTTCCTACCTCTGTGCTTTCAGCTTCGAGGAATGGAAGGGAGACACATCCAGCAGTAACCAAAAGAACCGCCATGGGTTTGGGTTCCCACCAAGTCCCTCATCTGATGTATTTACTCAAGTATGGCCTATTTAAATACATCAGGATCCTGTCCCACACAGAGGCCCACCAATTGCTCATGGGCTTCTGGAGCAGAAGAGGAAGGCGAAACTCCCACCTACTCTCAAATCCCTGCGGATGGCTCCAGAGGCATCCCATCTATCACTCCAACTGGGAGGTGGTACCTAGGCATAAATCTGAGTAGCCATTGAGATTACCTGGCCTCCTTGAATTTATCTCGTCCTTTCTGGTTTGGTCTAGTGGTTAGGGAGCTGGACTCTTATCCGGGAATACTGGGTTTGATTCCACCCTCCTCCTCAAAGCCAGCTGGGTGACCTTGGGCTAGCCACAGCTCTCTGCTGAGATCTCACAGCCCCACCTACCTTACATGGTGTCTGTTGTGGAGAGAAGAACAGAAGGTTTGTCAGCCACTTTGAGTCCCCTTATATGGGTGAGAAAAGTGGGGTAGAAAAGCCAACTCTTCTTTCTCCACAAAGCCAGCTGGATGACGTTGGGTGAGTCATAGCTCTCTTTTGAGCTCCCATAACCCCACCTACCTCACATGGTGTCTGTTGTGGAGAGAAGAACAGAAGGTTTGTCAGCCGCTTTGAGTCCCCTTGAATGGGTGAGAAAAGTGGGGTAGAAAAGCCAACTCTTCTTAAATTTATCCAGACTTCTTTCTGTCACTTCCACAAGTGGGAGCAAATTCCATAGATGGATGACCCTCTGGGTGAAAAAATACCTCCTCTTCTCCCTCCTTTATAGAGTGCCCCCTGGTTCTAGTGTTGTGCGATAGAGAAAATAAATGTTCTCTATCCACCTTTTCTATACCATGCATGATTTTATATACTTCAATTAGGTCCCCTCTTAAACGCCGTCTCTCCAGACTGAAGTTCCACAATATCCTTTTTGAGGTGTGGTGACCAGAATTGTACACAATATTCCAAATGTGGCCTCACCATAGATTTATAAAGGGGCAAAATGACACTTGCTGACTTGTTTTCTATTCCCTTCCTAATTATTCCCAGCATTGAATTTGCTTTTTTTCCTGCTGCTACACAGAGGGAAATTCCATCCTCTGCCCAGTGCCTGAAAGTGGGAAAATAGCTGTTTCCTTGTTCCTAAACACGGACAAAGAGGTGCACCTTCACTGCTCCCCTGGACATGTGAAGTGAAGGCACCTGATGCACCTCAGGAGGAAGATTTTTCTATACTCTGAGGGGCCGTTGCTGAGAAGGCCCTGCGGCATCTATATGTAAGGCAGAGGAACCTTGAGATCCACAGGGCATCGACGGGCACAGGGCTGGACTGCAGACAATGAACAAGCTACAACAGGACTGGGAGGGAAGAGAAGTTGCTTAAAACATTTAAAACAATTTCATTTCTTAAAAAACCAAAGCAAAAATCCCAAACATTTGACCAAACAAACTTGGACAAAAGGTTAAAAGCAATGAAAGCAGCAAAACGTTCAAGGGGGTTTTGGGAAATCTTGCCAAATGTTCGAGAAAGGGAAGGGAGCTGCTGCTGAAAAAGCTCTGTTCAGTACCACCAACCCTTCCTACAGCCCATCTCCCTTGGATCCTCAGCTGTCAGGCTTTAACCCTTTCCTCACCCGAAGTCGCGGGCCAAGAGGCTGCAGAAACCCGCCATGGTCCCGCTTCAGTCCTGCTTTCACCGCTCTGACAAAGCCTGGAAACTTTGGGGATGGGTTGGTTGGTTGGTTGGTTGGTTGGTTATTGGTTGGTTGGTTGGTTGGTTATTGGTTGGTTGGTTGGTTGGTTATTGGTTGGTTATTGGTTGGTTGGTTGGTTGGTTGGTTGGTTGGTTGGGGATTCATTGAAGCGCTCAGCCCCCCCACCCCACGAGGAAAGGAAGAAGCCAGAACCTGTGGGTCGAGGGTTTGCATTTGGGGATGAATAACAATAACAAGAATAACAAGAAGAAGAAGAGGAGGAAGAAGAAGAAGAGTTGGCTTTTCTACGCCACTTTTCTCACCCATTTAAGGGAGCTCAAAGCGGCTGACAAAACTTTTCTGTTCTTCTCCCCACAACAGAACACCCCGTGAGAGCTCAGAAAGAAGCCGTGACTGGCCCAAGGCCACCCAGCTGGCTTCGGGGGGGGGGGGGCGGAATCGAACCCTGTATTCCTAGATAAGAGTCTGGCTCCCTGACCACTAAACCAGACTAGCTCAGGGTTTGGTCCGTAAGCAAGAAACAAAATCGGGTGTTTTTTGTTTTTTTTAAGACAAACATGTCCACTAAGACAGCAACAACTGGCGGGGGGGGGGGTCTGAAGGGGGAGAGCCGGATGAGAAGCAGGAGCAGGAGATCCGGCAAGAGCCATGGGGCGCCCCGCCGTTCCTTCGCCCGCGCTCAGGGCGCCTCGCCGCGTTCCCAGGGCACCGGGTCGTCCTCCTCGCGCGCCGTCGTGTTCCTGCGGTCGCTCCAGAAGTGCTCCACGTCTGGGGGGATCTTCTCGGCCGCCACCGCCTCCCCTTCCCGCAACGCCCGCAAGGGCTGCGGGGAAGAATCCTCGACGGGCTGCCCCGTCACCGAGCCCGAGACGGGAGCCCCGCTCCGCCCGCGCGCTCCGCCCGCCCGGCACGGCAGCGCCGTCCAAACGCCGAGCAGCCCGGCGCGCAACTCGGGCCAGGTGGCGCCCAGGACGGCGGGGCAGAGGGCGCCGTTGAGGAAGAGCAGCACCTCGGCCGCGCCCGCCAGCAGCAGCGGCGGCGGCGGCGGCGGCGGGGGTCCGTCGCCTGCCCGCGCCAGGGCATCCCGGTGCCATTCCCACAGCCACACCGCCCACTCCGGGAGCCACATGGCCTGGAAGAGGAGCACCAGGGCCAGCAGCGCCCGCGTGGCCTTCCGTCCGGCCTCCGGGCAGCTGTCCGGCGGGGCGCGGCGCTGCTGCCCCTCGGGGTGCCCTTTGTGGGCGCGGAGGGCGAGCCAGCACTGCGCGCAGGCGAAGGCGGCGGGCGCCAGGCAGGCGAGCAGCGGGTAGAGCTTGGCGAAGACGTCCATGAAGTTGGCCGCGTAGGCTGGCGCCAGCGAGACGCAGCGGCGGACGGGCGGCCCGGGGGGTCCGCCGCCGCCGGGCGCGTCCTCCAGGCGGGCGAAGATCAGCTGGGGCAGGGGCAGCCCGAGCGCCGGCAGCCAGAGCGAGGCGGCGATGCCCGCCGGGCGCCACGCCGGCGCGCCCCCCTTGCCCGCGGGCGGCGGCTGCCGACGGTGCTCCCGCGCCACGGCCGCCCAGGTGAGGCTCTTGGCGACCAGGCAGCCGTGCAGGAGCCAGTCGGCCGTCCTGCACACGAAGGCGCCGAGGAGCCACGGGCGGCTCGAGTAGGCGGCGAGGCGCGGCGGGGCGCAGTAGACGGCGAGCAGCACGTCCGCCGCGCACAGGTTGAGCAGCAGGGCGTCCCACGGACGGAGCTTCCCCCGGCGGAGCTGCCGGGCCACCACGGCCAGGGCGAGCAGGTTCGCGGACAGGCTGGCCAGGCAGACCCCGGCGAGCAGCACCGGGAGGGCCCAGGGCGTCTCCGCGGCGCCCCCGGACCACCACCGGGTCCCCCCGGGGAAGGGAGCGTCCCGGGAGCTGTTCATGGTGCTGAAAGCCGACGACGGGCGGCTGGGCGGGGAAGGTCGTCCCGCCCGCCCCGCCCCCGCCCCAAAAAAGCTCCTCTCCGACGCACCGGGCACAGGTGGGACGGGACGCGGCTTGGCTGGAGCCCCTCCCGACGAAGCGACTGGCACGATGCTCTCCCCAGCAGGAAGCCGCGAGAGACACACGCCGGTGGGCAGGTGAGCAAAGGCATCTGCCCGGAGCAGGGAAAGAGGGGCGAGAAGGGCGATGGCCCCGCCCACGGCGCGCCCTCCCCAGGCGCCTCGGCCCGCCTCCCCCACGCCCGTCCCCGGCCCCAAATAAGGGAACTGTCGTGCTCCGAGCCAGAGCGAAGAAAGGAGAGAAACAAACAGCTCTGCGAATCACAAGGAGGAGGAGAGTTGGCTTTCCCATCAAAGCTGCTGACAAACCTTCTGTTCTTCTCCCCACCACAGACACCCTGTAAGGTGGGTGGGGCTGTGAGAACTCAGAAGAGAGCTGTGACTAGCCCAAGGTCACTCAGCTGCCTTCATGGAGGAATGCGGAATCGAACCCGGTATTCCCAGATAAGAGTTCGGCTCCTTAACCACCAGACCAAACTGGCTCGCTATTAATCTCCGGTCTGGCAATTTATTTGTATAGATCACCCCATTTTTCTTCTACTGAGACTCTTATATTAAATCCCAGAATTTTATTTTTGTCTTTATCTTACCATATCAAATTTTAATTGGCCTGTTATATAGAAATACCATAAATCAATTTTACATTTGTTGGTCGTTTTCCAAGAGATAGAAGAGAATGCTGCCATAATTAATTGATCTAACATATACCTCTTGGACCCTTGTGCTTTTTGGCCTTTATATATTTGGAACAAAGCCAGTTCTGAATATTTTTTTACTTCTTTGCCCATCATTGCTTTAATCTCTTTGAAAATTGTATCGCAAACGGTATGATTTTGGCTAATAGCCTCAACATGTGTATAAGTCCCCTTCTGTCCACAGCCCCTCCCTTTGGGTATGGGGCAATATAGAAATGGAAATAAATAAAATACATAAATAAATACATAAATAAAGTTGGGTATCATAAATGACAATTGTGCAGGGGTTTTGTACCATTTCAATATTGCTTTCATCATTGCTTTCATCATCAAGTGTTTCATTTGTGCTACGTCCTTTATCTTTTTCTTTATGCCCTCCCTTGTTACGTTTACATTTATTTATTTATTATTTACATTTCTATCCTGCCCCATAACCGAAGGTCTCTGGGCAGGTAAAAACCATTAAAAAAACAGATTAAAAACAGAATTAAAAGCGCTTTAAAAATTCAACAAATCTAAAACAATACAATACCTCCAAATGCCATGTTCCAGTAATCGTATTTATTATTGTACTCCCTTCATCTGTTAACAATTTGTACATTCTTCCGCTTGTACCTTTCAGTCCATGGATCAGGTTGCCACGGGAGGTGGTGGGTTCTCCTTCACTGGAGGTCTTCAAGCAGAGGCTGGACCTACATCTGTCTGGGATGGTTTAGGAAATCCTGCATTGAGCAGGGGGTTGGACTCAATGACCCTGGAGGTCCCTTCCAATTCTGTGATTCTATGATTCTAAATACTCTGCTCCTTATTCCGGATTAAAGCCTGGAATAGGGACCTGCCATCTGCATGCTGGTACAGACTGGGAAGAGCCATGGGTAGGAAATCAAACGATGTCCTGGAAGAAGAAGAATTCATACTGATGCCAAGAAACTGCATGGAACTCAGAGGGCAACACACTGTATTTGTGCCATATAAAATGCACCGGTATATATTAGACACACAGTTTGCCAAGGAATATTTAGGAAAGGTTAAAAATAGGACACAGGCTGATTTTAGGAGAAATTATTTTTTGGGTGGGAGGATGAGGATCTTTTGTTCCAGGCACTAAAAACCATATAATGTAAATGCCTGGTAAACCTCCAGGGGGAGGCAGTTCCAAAGTGTGGGAGCCACCACAGAAAAAGCCCTTCTGCATGTTCTCTATATCAATTTCATTCATACCATGCATAACTTAATGCACCATTATCATGGTGAGTAGGAACATATAAGAGTTACCTTGCTGGAACAGGCCACAGCCCATCTAGCCCAGCATCCTGTCTCACCCAGTGGCCCACCAATTGCTTCTGGTTATCTCAAGCAGAAGACGAAGGGAAAACCCTCACCTGCTCTCGACTCCCTGCTAATGGCCTTTAGAGGCATCCTTACTGTCTCTACGACCTGTGCTCCTTGAATTTATCTGTAAGGACTTGAGAGGAGCCCTGCTGGATCAGGCCGCAGCCCATCTAGTCATCATCTTGTCTTGCCCAGTAGCCCACCAATTGGTTCCTGGGCATCTCAAACAGAAAACAAAGGCAAAACCCTTACCTGCTCTCAATTCCCAGTTTCTTAGACATGGGGCCTTTTCACACTTTGGCCTCTAGTGAACAATTAGTGAACATCTGGTGAAGAGCATTTGCACTTCAACGAGGCTGCTACAGCCTCCAAGTGTGCCTGCCCTCACCAGAAGTTCACTAACTGTTGACTAGGCATAGACCACAAAATACTGCTCCACACCTTAACCAACGTTTACCAGAAACTTACCTGAAGTGTCAAGCGCCGCAGTTCTCCGGGGTCCTCTGAAGTGCCCTGCAAGCGCACTGGTACCTTGGACAACTACAGATGCGACTGAGCATGCGCAGAGTGTCAATATTATCATGGTGACGGTGCTGACACACATGCAGCCACGGAGGGCGCTGCAGCCAAAATGGTGGCACCCAGAGGTAAGTATTTGATCACGGGGAGGAGGGGGAATGGCCAAAGTTGAGCAGCACTCCAAGTGTGACTGCTAGGCAACATTGGTTAATCGTGCTCCTTTCCTATCCAGTGGACCAGAAGGGAAGTGCGAAATTACCCATGGTGGATTCTCACGAAGTTCCACTGAAAGAGTGATGTTTTGGAGCATTTCACCTGAAGAGCATGGTACAAAATCCACTTAAAGGTGGTAGGCAATCATGAAACTTGGGTCAACGCTGCATCCAGCAGGTGCTTAAGGAAAAAATTCCGGGCAGCCAGACACACAGATGAGAAACATGCCTATAAGCAACAGAATGTAAGCCGTATTTATTTATACGATTTCATTTTGGGGGGGGAGGTGTTACCCTTTTTTTAACCATCTTTTGTAAGCTTTTTGCTATCTCTCCTCGTGTGCTGCAGAAACAAAATAGCAGCAGCTTGGAGCAGAAGGCTTGGGGTGGGGGTGGGGACTTGGGATGCTGAGTTGCTTCCAAAAAGCTTTGGAGGAAGAGGATGTGAAATCAACACACTGCCTGTTGCTGTTTGCTTTCCATGATGATTCACGAAAAGAGAGGATTCATGATAAATAAAACATGGTTTCACACACACACACACACACACACACGAACAACCTGTTTTCCTAAGCTCTATGTGCTTAGGTCTCAGTTATCTGAAGGGGTGCCTTCTCCCATACAGACCTGCCCAAGAATTGAGATCTCAAGGGCCATGATCACACTTTGCTGAAATAGTCCGTCTTGTTAAGGAACTGAAGCCATCCTAATCCTGTTCACGCCCAATTCCTGACAATCAGTATTCAAATCATCCTTGGCTTGGTTTGCTGTGCTCACACCTTTTATGTTATCTACTTAGACCCCCACTCAAGATAGGGCCTTTTTAGTGGTGGCTCCTAGACTGTAGAACAGTCTCCTTCCTGAGGTGTGTCAGGGACCTTTAGTCTATGTGTTTATATGAGCTATGAAGACCTTGGCTTTTGGCTAAGTCAGGGCACAGCCTTTTCCTCCCCACATTCAGACACTGGTGTAGTTTTAATATGTTTAATATGTTATTGGTTTTAATGTGCTCATTTTATATGTTGTAACCCGCCCTGAGACCCTTGCGTATAGGGCTGGATAAAAATACAAACAAACAAACAAACAAACAAACAAACAAACAAACAAACAATAAATAAATAAATAAATAAATAAATAAATAAATAAATAAAGCTCCCAGAGTCCCCTTTATGCGACTCTTTAGTTCTCCACCCCACTTGATTGCAGCCATTGCAGCCATCAGGCAGCTCCACCTCTCAGCAATTCCCATAGAAAAATGCCATCTGCCATCTGCCCTAAACTGCTGAAGCACTTTTACTTCTCAGTAAAAGTCCCAGTTTTACTTTTGCTGCTAAATGGCCTCCACTAAACTCCCCTTGATTGCCTGGCATCTCTTGTAATCAAAAGAGATTACAAGGAGCACCTACTCCCAACTAGGGCTGGTGCGGCAACTGAAGCCTCTTCTGGATAGAGACGACTTGGCCACAGTTATCCATGCTCTCGTAACCTCTAGATTGGACTACTGTAATGCACTCTACATGGGGCTGCCCTTGAAGACGGTCCGGAAGTTGCAGCTAGTGCAAAATGCAGCCGCTAGAGTGCTGACCGGAACAGCTAGCCGGACACACATCACGCCGGTTCTAAAAGAATTGCACTGGCTGCCAATTCGCTACCGAGCCCAATTCAAGGTTTTGACTCTGACTTATAAGGCCCTAAATGACTTGGGCCCCAAATATCTAAAGGAACACTTTCTCCCATACTGACCTGCCCGTGCCTTAAGATCTGGTGGTGAGGCCCTCCTGATTGTCCCGCCGCCCTCAGCAGTGAGACTGGTGGGCACCTGGGAGAGAGCCTTTTCTGTGATGGCCCCTAGACTATGGAAAAGTCTCCCCCTTGAGGTGCGTCATGCCCCTTTCTTACATATATTTAGGAAGGCAGTAAAGACACACCTCTTTGCCCTGGCCCTTGGCTGAGCTGATTATATTCTCTCCCGACCCCAGTTACAGTCACTATGGATTTTTAAATTTGATGAATTTTTAAAGTGTTTTCAATCTGTATTTTGTTTTTAATGTGTATTTTGTTTTTAGTCTGTTGGTTAGTCTGTTCTTACCTGCCCAGAGACCTTCGGGTATGGAGCAGGATAGAAATGTAAACAAAAAAATAAAAGTGTCTTGCTGGAACAGTACCACTGAAGACAGTGAAGGATCATGTGAGACAAGACCTAAGAACATAAGAACATAAGAGAAGCCCTGCTGGATCAGGCCACAGTCCATCTAGTCCAGCATCCCGTTGCACACAGTAGCCCGCTAGGGCTACTGTTAGCCTTAGCCTAAGGCTTAGGCTTAGGCTTAGGCTTAGGGCTAGGGCTAGGGTTAGGGTTAGGGTTAGAGTTAGGGTTAGCGTTAGGGTTAGGGTTAGGGTCCCACTGAAGACCAAATTATTCACATCTACCAGCAATACCAAACAAGGCCTCCCTGTTTGACTTCATGATGTCTAATGCAGACAGGGCAGTGAGGGATAAAGTCTTCATGGATGTGCATTAACATCAACAGGTGCACTTAATCCAAATCACGAGTCCCTGCAGAAAGGGATGGAGGCAACTGTTTCTGCAGCAAACAGGGAATTTCAAGGAACTTCCCCTGTTAGTCTCCATTGGGCCCCCTAGCGTCTGAAGAAGTAGATGAGCCCATTGGTCACCCTAGCATCTGAAGAAGTAGACGTGTCTACGAAAGTACATGCCACCTACCCTTCTCCTCTTAGTCTCCAAGGGCTACTAACTACCTTGCTGGACTTTTCGAATTAGACTAGCACGACTATTTCTCTGATATCTTCAAGGTACTTCGAGGACCACTAATGTTTAGCAAACTGACTAATTTCCCTTCCAAAAGATGTCTCCGCTATCAAAGACGTAGCACTAGAAACCTTGAGTAAGATGGAGTAGCGCAGTTCTTTAGTTTCAGGCAAAAGGTTCAAATGACTTTTTGCTTTTTTAACGGTTTGGGAGACTCAAGAGATCTTCTTCTTCTTCTTCTTCTTCTTCTTCTTCTTCTTCTTCTTCTTCTTCTTCTTCTTCTTCTTCTTCTTCTTCTTCTTCTTCTTCTTCAGTTTTAATATCTGAGAATGCCCAAATCACTGCTTCCCACAGACATCGTGACTTGAAATTTGTAAATTTGAGTTGCATGACATTTTCTGGGAACCTGGCTTTTGGGGAATGGGAGGCATTACCGCATGGGCATTTCAACAGTCCTGGATAAAGAAACAGCTGGGATCTCACTTAGGGGACACGATCTTCTCTACCATCTGGTATAGTCTCCCTTCTGATATCTGTAGGGTGACTACATTTCTGGCTTATAGAAGCCCATTGAAAACCTATCTTTCTACCCCTACCCTTGATTTTAATTGTGTTTTTATATAACTATTAGGATTTTAGCTGTTTTTCATCTTTGTACACTAAGATATTTTAACGGAAAGCAGCAGATACATGACTGAGGGTGTTTTTACACTGAGCTCCTTTGATCTGGATCTAAGAAGATCTGGATCTAAAGAATCGGTACTTCTCTTAATCTGGATCTAGTAGATCCGGATTAAGGGAAGCACCCAATGTGTTTCCATGGGTGATCTAGCACCCAATAGCAATGGGTGCTAGCCTACCTACTGTGGAAACACCAGAGCACCCATTTGCAAATCCGGATTGACCCACAAGGGGTCTACCTGTCACCCCAGGCTTTTGCCTTTGGAGATTAGCAAAGGTTCCGAAGAGAACCACTTGCAAGAGCCAGCTCCAAAGTCCCTCTGAAGCCGCCTTCGGAGATTAGTGCAGGCTCCGCAGAAAAACCCCTTGCGAGAGCAATGCAGCTCTGAAAGGCTCCGGAGGATCTTCAAAGTTAGCGGCAGATCCTCCAGAGCTAGACCACCCATGGAAACACATTGGGTACTTCCCTTAATCCGGATCTATTAGATCCGGATTAAAGGCAGTACCCATTCCTTAGATCTGGATCTTCTTAGATTCGGATTAAAGGAGCACAGTGGAAAAACACCCTACTCCTTCTCAAGGGTAACCTTTCAGAGAACACACTAAAAGTAGTTAGCTAACCTTTGGGTTAGATAATGTGGAAGGAAAATGACAGGCTGCTCTGCTGATGTGTTCTGCTACTCTGAAAGTGAACTGAAACCGGATTAAAATGTAGGTGTGAACACAGCCTCAGTTTAATCCACTTCAAAGGTTTCACTGTGCAGATCAAAGGAAGGGGAGGGAAATACAACACCCTACCTCATGCTGTCTGAAGGAAAAGCAAGATCTAAACACCACAATTCTGTGTACAATTCTGGTCACCACACCTCAAAAAGGATATTGTGGAACTAGAGAAGGTGCAGAGAAGGGCAACCAGAATGATTAAGGGTCTGGAACACCTCCCTTACGAAACCAGGCTGCAACGTCTAGGCCTCTTCAGTCTGGAGAGACGGCGTTTGAGAGGGGACCTGATTGAAGTATATAAAATTATGCATGGTATAGAAAAGGTGGATTGAGAAAATTTCTTTTCTCTATCGCACAACACTAGAACCAGGGGGCACTCTATGAAGCTGATGGGTAGGAGAGTAAGGTCTGACAGGGGGAAGTATTTCTTCACCCAGAGGGTCATCGGCTTATGGAATGTGCTGCCGGAAGAGGTGGTGACAGCTACCAGTCTGGATGGCTTTAAGGTAGGGTTAGACAAATTTATGGATGACAGATGTATCAATGGCTACTAGAACGAATGCCTAGGTGCATCTTTCAGGCTGAGGGGGGGGGAGGAAATGGGGCGCTTCTAGGGCCATCTGCTGGGACTCGAGAGCAGGAGAAGGTTTGTCCTTGTCTCTGCTTGAGATGCCCATGAGCCTTTGGTGGGCCACTGTGTGCGACAGGATGCTGGACTAGATGGGCTGTGGCCTGATCCAGCAAGGCTTCTCTTATGTTCTTATGTTCTTATGTTATGTTCACACATGAATATGTATTTTATTTATTTATTTAAGGAATTTATATCCCTCCTAGGGATGCGTACAAATGGGTTTTCTGACATTCAATTCCTAACCAATTCAATGTTAGAAAATTCATATTCGTTCAAATAGATCCCCATCAAATGTGGTAGGATTCTATTCGATACAAATGTATCCGTAGGAATCATACAAATAATTGATACAAATGTTTACGAATATTGCATATGGATCCTATACAAATGCATACATATCAAATACGTATCCAATACCAATGCATCCGTACAGGATATGTCTTCTATACAAACGCATATGTATTGATATGTATCCAATACGTGTCCCCAGTTTATGGGATATATGAACTATATGTACGAATGTTAATGTATGAATGTTGTAACATTCAGTTCATGTACAAATGTCTGAAATTCATCTGAATGCATACGAATAACAAATGTTACAAATGATGTACAGATGGTATTTAACGCCTCATAAATTGGGGAAAGTTTATCAAAATATGTCTACTAAATGTTGGAAGTGTAAAAAAATCGAGGGGACGTTTTACCACATGTGGTGGACGTGTAAAAAGGCAAAGAAATATTAGGTTATGATATATAATTTGATGTCAAGAATTTTGAA
Source organism: Aspidoscelis tigris stejnegeri (assembly GCA_023333525.1). Classification (NCBI taxonomy): domain Eukaryota; kingdom Metazoa; phylum Chordata; class Lepidosauria; order Squamata; family Teiidae; genus Aspidoscelis; species Aspidoscelis tigris. Next base: position 88,394,248 of record JALMGA010000006.1, on the reverse strand, counting down.
AAGAAACTTTAGGTTTAATCCAGAACTGTTTTTGGTGGGGATTGTAGATAATACATTAGAAAGTGTAAACTCGTTAATTTTGTATATGGTGACAGCCGCAATATTATTGTATGCTCAGAAGTGGAAGGAAGAAGAGATACCATCGGGAGAAGGACGGCTAATTAAGATGACCGATTTGGCAGAAATGGATAAATTAACAAACCTACTAAATGATAGATCAGCTGATAAATTGACGAGAGACTGGTCCCCATTTATTGAATATCTGACAGAGCTCAAATTGACGACAGATGGCTTCGAGTGACGATAAAGAACAAACAGGAAACCAAGGGGAGACAAAGGATAGATACAGAATACAGAAGTCAGACAAGCGGAGGAAGTTACGGGAATTTCAATTAATGTAATGATGGGAAGAGTGTGTAAATGATTTTTCTTTTTTAGTTTGTGGTAAAATTTTAATAAATAAAATTTAAAAAAACCCCAAATGTTACGAATATTTGTGCACATCCCTAATCCTGCCCTTCACCAAATGGTCAGTAAGAATAAAACATGTCAAATATTAAAGCATAATTAAAAATATAACCCAACCCACCTTCCCTCCCTGAGGACAGCACCAGGAGGAAGCTGGGTAAAAAGATGCACTTTCACCAGCTGCCGAAAACTATATAGTGTAGGTGCCTGGTGAACCGTAAGAGGGAGGCTGTTCCAGAGTCTCGGGGCCACCACAGAAAAGGCCCTCTTGCATGTCCCTATGCCTCGTACCTCTGCAAGAGATCTCAGTGCCTGGGAAGGGCTATATGGGAGAAGGCGCTTCTTCAGACACCCAGGGCCCAAGCTATTTAATTTATTAATTTATTAATTTATTAATTTATTAATTTATTAATTTATTAATTTATTAACTTATTAACTTATTAACTTATTAACTTATTAATTTATTTCCATTTCTATCCCACCCCATACCCGAAGGTCTCTGGGCGGGTAACAACGGATCAAACAACATATTTAAAAACATATTAAGAACAAAATACAGATTAAAACATATTAAAAACATATTAAAAACACAATACAAATTAAAACAAGGTACTTGGTTAAAAATTCTGCTATAAGCCGTGCGCTCCATAGTGTATTCATAAGAACTATAACTGGGGGGAGAACGTATCTCCTCAGCCAAAGGCCAAGGCAAAAAGGTATGTTTTTACAGTCTTCCTAAATGATAACAAGGCAGGAGCATGGCGCACCTCAAGGGGGAGACCATTCCACAGTCTGGGGGCCACCACTGAAAATGCTCTCTCCCAGGTGCCCACCAACCTCACTACCGAAGGTGGTGGGACAACCAGGAGGGTCTAGTCTTCGGATCTCAAGGCACGGGCAGGTCAGTATGAGAGAAGGCGTTCCTTTAGATATTTGGGGCCCAAGTCATTTAGGGCTTTATAAGTCAGAGTTAACACCTTGAATTGGGCCCGGTAGTGAATTGGCAGCCAATGCAGTTCTTTAAGAACCGGCGTGATATGTGTCCGGCTAGCTGTTCCAGTCAGCACTCTGGCGGCTGTGTTTTGCACTAGCTGCAACTTCCGGACCGTCTTCAAGGGCAGCCCCATGTAGAGTGCGTTGCAATAGTCCAGTCTAGAGGTTACCAGAGCATGGATAACTGTGGCCAGGTCATCTCTATCCAGAAAAGGCTTAAGTTGACGAACCAGCCGTAGATGAGCGTAGGCGCTCCTGGCCACGGCCTCCACCTGAGCTTCAAGTGTCAGCCCAGAGTCCAGGAGTACCCCCAAATTATGCACCTGTCCCTTCCAGGGCATAACCACCCCATTGAGAACAGGGTATCTCCCAACTACCCGGACCTGAGACCCTGTGACACACAGCACCTCTGTCTTGTCTGGATTCAGCTTCAATTTATTGGCCCTCATCCAGCCCATTACTGCCTCCAGACACCTGCCAAGCACTTCCACCGCCTCTCCTGATTCAGATGGTACAGAGAGATAGAGCTGGGTATCATCTGCGTATTGGTGACATCTGCATATTGATGACACTTAGGTAGCAAACAGGTAACCAATGCAGATTCTTTAAGACCGGGGTGATATGAGTCTGGCCAGAGACTCTCATCAGCCGTCAACCTGCTGTATTCTGCACCAGTTCCAGCTTCCAAGCCATTTTCAGGGGTAGACCCAGGTACAGCACGTTGCAGCAGTGTAATCAAGAGGTTAGCAGAGTGTGGGTCACTGTGGCCAAGTTGTCCCGATCCAGGTAAGGCTTCAGCTGGCAGACTGAATGAAGATAACGGCAGGCACTCTTGGCTGTCGCTGGGACTCAAATGGCCACGATGAGTCCAGGATCACTCCCAAGTCACTAGCAGATGCATCTAGTAGCAGGATCCACCCACCTATACACACCTATTCCAGAGGTATCTCCTCTTTCTTCCACAGAAGAGAGACCCCCTTTTAGCCCACCTGCTGGGATCAGGGCAGACTCTTCGGAATTAATGCGTCCGACTGACTTGGTCTCATTTAGGGGAAGACTAAACCCTTCATCAGAAAAGGTCCAAAAGCTCAGCTCAGCTCAGCTCTGATCTCGTCTTCCGGCCACAAATTGGTGTTGTTCCTGTTTAGCTGTCCAGCTGTTGAGATGAATCTGCCTGGATAGGAAGCCGAGAGAGAGCTGAGAAAGGGCCTGCCAAGTCGCCATGGCAACGGGAGCAAGGAGCATCCCTGCATCCCTGTAAAGCCTACAGCTGCTTCTCAGCATCCTCCGTGGAGGGGAAACTGGAGAAGCTAAGGCAGCACCTTGGGACGGATCCTGCCTGGTGTGGCATAAGACTTACCTGGCTGGTGTGGCATAAGAACAGCACACGAGGCCAGCCTGGCTGAAGTGTGGTGGGGGGCACCCGTATTGCAAGCACCGGAGCAGCCCATACTGTCCGGCAGCCCTCGCCGCACAGAGGGATCGCCTGGGTTGCCATGGGAAGTCCGAACCTACATCCGGTGCAAAGCCAGGTATTGTCGTGGTGACCTGGATGCTGCAAATGACTGCACAGCCTCCACAGTCACGCAGTCCATGCTCCCTCACCACACAACACCCAAAAGAAGTGAGGATCCGCCATCCCAGGAGATGCACAGACACTGCTGGAAGTTAACCAATTTGTGGTCCGGTTTTATGTTGTCTACACCTGGGGTGGGTCCAGACACATTAATACTGCGCAGCCGAATGCACAGTTGCGATGGGGGCGTCACACATGATGGTCGATGGATCGTTGTCACGATGCATTAACCCATCGCTACTGTGCATTTACCTTAATCCCAGATTAAGGACACTCGCTGAGCAGTATTAAGAAAATTTGAATCTCCCCGCCAGTCCAGGCAGGACAGCGAGAAGAGATGAACAAGAGCAGGAGGGCAGCTCCAACTCTGATTGGCTGCCTCATCCCATGTGACCGTGTGTGCCGACTCAGCTCTTGCAGATCCGAGAAGGAAGTTACCAAGCTACTTTTTAGGGTGGCTGGTTGTTCCTGCGCAGGTCTGGATGCAGCCCTGGATCACTCTGGGGAGGAGTTAGGCAACTCTGGCTGAGCCTCAGCTGCGTTCAAGGGTGTTTTTCCACTGTCAAAAAGTTCCCATTTTTGCACCCATTGAGGACCCATTTGGGTTTGAGCCGGATGATCACATTTCCACCACAGCACCCATTTGGGACCCGATTGTTTCCACTGCCATGGGGGAAATCCGGATCTAATGGGTACATTTTGGCCTTTAATCCGGATTTTCTGGAGACCCCATTAATGAGGTCTACAATGGGGTCTTCTGCCAAAAAATCCAAAGGAGGCTAGGGGGAGGGGATGCACCCATTGGGCCCCCCCTAAATCTAGGCTCTGAAGTCACTTTGAAGCCACTTCGAAGTCATTTCAAAGTCATTTTGAAGTCTGTGCAAAATAGCTCCAGAGTGCCTTTGAAGTCTGTGCTGATCTTCGAAGTGAACTTCAGAGTGACTCCGAAGTGACTCCGAAGTGACTTCCAAAGTCATTTCGAAGTTCACTCTGAAGATCAGCACAGACTTCAAAGGCACTCCGGAGCTATTTTGCACAGACTTCAAAATGACTTTGAAATGTCTTCGAAGTAACTTCGAAATGGACTTCGAAGTCGCTTCAAAGACTGCACCCCCCCTGCCTCCCCAAACACCTGGGGTAACGGACCGACCCCTTCAGGGTCAATCCGGATTTCCCACATGGGTGCAAAGCTGTTTTCACAGCAGGGGTGCTACACCTCCCATGGAAACACATTGGGTGCTTCCCTTAATCCGGATCTACTAGATCCAGATTAAGGAATGTACCCATTCCTTAGATCCGGATCTTCTTAGATCCGGATCTAAGGGCTGCAGTGGAAAAACACCCCAAGTGTGGACAGGGCTGACCAGCAAGCAGCTTGGATTGCTCCGGGTGGTAACTTCAGAATCTCCTTGGATTCTTAACATTATCTGGCTCTTACTCATAAATTATGCCCTTATAATTGAGATCCATCGAACCCCTTCCTTGGCAGTCTGCAAGGTTTTAAATTTGAAAGCAATGTAGTCAACCCACCAACTCTCCAAAAGGTGACACAGAATACCAAATATTTTCCTTTGAAAATAAAAATCTTATTTTTCTCAGCTCACCACCCCCTGCATTCTCCTGGTTGTTTTCCACACAGCCATTTACGCATCCTTGTGAATTGTGCCTTTGGTGAACACCAACAAAGTGACTTTAAGTGCCTTGCACACTTAGGCCGTGGTCACACCTTAGGTTTAATCCAGTTTCAGTCCACTTTCAGAGTGAGAGAATACGTCAGCAAAGAAATAGCACAGAAAATTCACCTTTGGGATAGCGTGGAAAGAAAATCACTGGTCACTTTGCTGGTGTGTTCCCTCGCCCTGAAGGTGGACTGAAGTCGGTGTGACAACCACCTTAGCGTTTTTAAAATTAAATTTTATTACGAAGTGGCCACGTGCAAGAGATCAGCAAAAGGCGTCACAAAGAACCTTGGAGGAGGGAGCTTCTAAAAGAGGTGAGGATTTTGGGATCCGTACCGCGTTGCCTCACTCCATGCTACTCTTCAACCGAGCCCACATTTAAGCCTGCTTTGGGCAAGATCTGGTCCATCTTCATGCAGCCTTGGCCCTGGTCACACTTTTCGTTTAGGACGACTCCAGATCGTCCTCAGGTCGTGTTACATTATTTTAATTCAATTCATTTTCCAAGCCAGCTTATTACCATCAGATGGTTCCAACTGGAGTCCTCATTTCCAGAGGATTCAGCCCGGCCTGGCATCCCAGGCCATCTTGGCTTCCTCGGTGTGACCAGGGTGGTGGGCTAAAGGAGGCTGAACCATGCTGGGGTGGTGGGAGTCCACCCTTTCCTTTTGGCCAATGTCTAGGGGAGGGTGGCACTCACGGTTCATGAGGCACCAGTTTATGTATATGATTCCTCCACCTAGCATTTTCCCACAAATGTATTATTATTATTATTTTGAAAATTAATCACGCAGAGAAGAAAAGCACATAAAAAGGAAGCGTGTGTGTGGAAGTTGGGGAGTAGGCTTTAGAAAGAACCACAAACACACCCCCTCGCGTCCCTTGAGGGACACAATGTCATCCAGTAAGAAAGGAGCAAGACTGGACGCAGCAAAAGGGGCGGAGAACCCCTGCTCCATGGAGGATGCTCAGGTCTATCATGGAGGCAGATGTGAGTGATGTAGCCCAAAGTGAGGACGGCCTGAGGTATGACCTCAGCACTGGTATGACCTCAGTTTGAATTAATGAATAGGCCATCCTGTCTTACACTTGTGTGACCAGGGCCCTTGTCACCTTAAGTCTTCTGTCATCTCCCTTGGCAGAGGCCACACTGGAATATGGTCCACATGTAATTTTCTTCCTTTTCCAGTGTGCAGATGCAAATTAGATCCAGCCTGGTGACTCCAGCTGAGACAGACCATCTGCTGGGATCATCCTGGGTCCTGGCATGACCAGTGCTCTCTCTCTCTCTCTTCACAGCTGTTAAAAAAAAGCAATGCTTGAGATGCCCATGGACAATTGGTGGATCACTTTGTGAAACAGGATGCTGGACTAGATGGGCTGTGGCCTGATCCAGCAGGGCTCCTCTCAGGTTCTTATGGACTAGATGGGATGTGGCCTGATCCAGCAGGGCTCCTCTTAGGTTCTTATGGACTAGATGGGCTGTGGCCTGATCCAGCAGGGCTCCTCTGAGGTTCTCTTGGATTAGGTGGGCTGTGGCCTGATCCAGCAGGGCTCCTCTGAGGTTCTTATGGACTAGATGGGCTGTGGCCTGATCCAGCAGGGCTCCTCTTAGGTTCTTATGGACTAGATGGGTTGTGGCCTGATCCAGCAGGGCTCCTCTGAGGTTCTTATGGACGAGATGGGCTGTGGCCTGATCCAGCAGGGCTCCTCTGAGGTTCTTATGGACTAGATGGGCTGTGGCCTGATCCAGCAGGGCTCCTCTTAGGTTCCTATGGACTAGATGGGCTGTGGCCTGATCCAGCAGGGCTCCTCTGAGGTTCTTATGGACTAGATGGGCTGTGGCCTGATCCAGCACGGCTCCTCTGAGGTTCTTATGGACTAGATGGGCTGTGGCCTGATCCAGCAGGGCTCCCCTGAGGTTCTTATGGACTAGATGGGCTGTGGCCTGATCCAGCAGGGCTCCTCTGAAGTTCTTATGGACTAGATGGGCTGTGGCCTGATCCAGCAGGGCTCCTCTGAGGTTCTTATGGACCAGATGAGCTGTGGCCTGATCCAGCAGGGCTCCTCTTAGGTTCTTATGGATCAGATGGGCTGTGGCCTGATCCAGCAGGGCTCCTCTGAGGTTCTTATGGACTAGGTGGGCTGTGGCCTGATCCAGCAGGGCTCCTCTGAGGTTCTTATGGACTAGATGGGCTATGGCCTGATCCAGCAGGGCTCCTCTTAGGTTCCTATGGACTAGATGGGCTGTGGCCTGATCCAGCAGGGCTCCTCTGAGGTTCTTATGGACTAGATGGGCTGTGGCCTGATCCAGCACGGCTCCTCTGAGGTTCTTATGGACTAGATGGGCTGTGGCCTGATCCAGCAGGGCTCCTCTGAGGTTCTTATGGACTAGGTGGGCTGTGGCATGATCCAGCAGGGCTCCTCTGAGGTTCTTATGGACTAGATGGGCTGTAGCCTGATCCAGCAGGGCTCCTCTGAGGTTCTTATGGACTGGATGGGCTGTGGGCTGATCCAGCACAGCTCCTCTTATGTTCTTACGTTCTAAGTGGGGAATAACCCTATCCCTGATATGTGACTGCGTGTGGAAAGATAAACACTCCAGCATATTGTGGAAGAATGTCAAAATCGAGCATATAGTGGGAAGTTTTGTGATTTCCTGACAATGACGAAAGACACAGTAGACTATATCTGTGATTTAGATACAAGTTTGTGATCTTACCATGTGACCTTTCCAGCTATTTTATTAACGTATAACAATGTGAATTTGCCATACACTAAATAAATAAATACCTTCGGGCCACCAGGGCTGTCCTGAATGTGAAGCTCCTCACAATGCCTCCTCACCTACCTGCTTTGCAGAACTTTTTCAACGGCTAAACGGAGGGAAATGCAGCGTTGCTTCTTCCTGGCCCAATTTTCCTTCGATGCCAGTGGCCTTATCAGCTTACGCTTAATTACTCATGGCATTAGAGTGCTAAGAGCTGCTGGATGTGCAACAGGGTAAAATTGACGCAAACGAGGCTGAACCGGGTATCTGTGATGATAAAACCCCATTTCCTGTGGGAAGTAGGCAGGCACATGAATATTTGTAACATTCAATATTCAGACGAATTCTAACAAATTCAGACATTTGTAAACGAACAGAACGTTACAACATTCATACATTGTCATTCTTATTCGTACAAATGTTTTGGAACATTCATGAAACAGGGAGGTGGGAAAGCAACTGCGTCATTCACATGCACAACTGATCCAGAGTGCATTCAGCATGGATCAAGACTGGATTCAAAGCGAATTCAGGACGGATTTGACACTTTCAGGACAGATATGTTACAGGGGCCACAAAGTAGCTGGCAAACCTTCTTCACCCCACAACAGACTCCCTGTGAGGTAGGTGAGCCAATGAGAGCTCACAAGAGAGCAGTGACTAGCCCAAGGTCACCCAGGTGGCTTCATGGGGGAGTCTGAAATCAAACCCAGTTGCTACAAGATATGAGTCCAGCGCAACCTGCCTTGCATACAGACACTAGTCCATGTGAGGGGAGCTCCCAGACAGAGCACCTGCACTCGAAGGAGCGCTTCCCTAACCACAAACAGCTCCTTCCATGTAGCCACCCCCGTGTGGACTTTGTGTGGCGCAGTTTGACACTCCACCATGCTTGCACCTACCTTTATGATGCTCCAGAGCTGGTAAGGCTCCGGCAGGCCCATTCGCACCTCTTCCGGTGATGGAGGGGCACATCACACAGTTGCCCTGGCAACAGGGCCTCACTGGACCTGGCACCGTGGATCCCAAGACGGTGCTGTGTGGACCACTCTGCATCTATCCTCCCTCCAGGCGCGGCTCTGTTTGCACAAATGTCAGAAAATCCTTATTTGTTCGAATCGATCCCCTTCAAATGTGGTAGGATTCTATTTGATACGAATGTATTCGTAATTATTAGTACAAATATCTGATACGAACACACATGTACCCCATATGTATCTACTCTGAAAGCACCAAATCTGCCCTGAATCCATTTTTAATCTGCTCTCGATCCGTGCTGAATGCTAGCTGGATCTGTTGCCGATGTGTGGCCCAGCCGCTTTCCCACCTCCCCAGTTTAACCCATGTCCAAACTATTTGCATGAATGTCCAAAACATTCGTATTCATACGACTGTTAATGTACAAAGGTCGTAACATTTGATTCATGTACAAATGTGCCAATTCAGACAATAATTCGTACGAATAACGAATGTTAGGAAAATTCATCCCTAGTTTGCGCTTCTTCCTAACAGCGGAGGTTCGAACGGGGCCCTGTGGGGCAGAATAGGGCCAATTAAGAGCACATCACCCTGTCACTGCAGCCACAGGGTCACACAACCACAGCGTCGCCTCCAAAGGCTTTGCAACTGATCTGTCCCCCTTCTTCACTCTTAAATGGGTGAAAAAGTGGGGTACAAATCCAGCTCTTCTTCTCCTCCTCATCATCATCTCCTTCCTCTCCTTCCTCTCCTTCTCCTTTCCCTTCTCCTTCCTCTTCCTCTTCTTCATCATCTTCTTCCTCCACCTCCTCTTCTTCTCCTTCCTCTTCTCCTTTGTTTAGCCAGTTTGGTCTACTGGTTAGGGAGCCAGACTCTTATCTGGGAATACTGGGTTCGATTCCACCCTCCCCCATGAAGCCAAGGGGGTGACCTTGGGCTAGTCACAGCTCTCTTCTGAGCTCTCACAGCCCCACCTGTCTCACAGGGTGTGGGAAGAAGAACAGAAGGTTTGTCAGCCGCTTTGAGTCCCCTTAAATGGGTGAGAAAAGCAGGGTAGGGAAGCCAACCCTTTTTCTTCCTCCACCTCCTCTTCTTCTCCTTCCTCTTCTCCTTCCTCCTCCTCCTCTCCTCCTTGGGTCTTGTGCATGTTCCTAGCCAACGGAGGCGTTAAGTGTCATAGGCTCTGGGAACAGGAAGGAGTCCGGCGTCCTTGTCAAGTTTGGAAGGGACATTTGCCTAGCCTGGGAATCCTTGGAGACCCCTCACTGTCACTTGCAATTCAGGAGGTGATGTGGCTGGGGATAATTACCCCAGCTTTGGCTGGACTGCCAGCTGCTCTCCTCCTCAGGAGGAATGGATTTGATGCAGTGATCCAAGCTGTCAGAGCTGGTGGGGCTGTCAGCTCGACAGAGGCTGAATTATTAGCCAGCAGCACTCCAGGGCACTGGCTCTCCAGATGTTCCTGACCAACAGCAGCCGATAAAATCTCACCCAGAAGCCCTTTCTGCACTTACCTGGCTTAATCCTTGCCTAATTGTATCTTGTTTTTTAATATGGTTATAAAATGTTGGTTGATTCGTTGTCACCTGCCCAGAGACCTTCGGGTATGGGGTGGGATAGAAATGGAAATAATTAATTAGTTAATTAATAATCCGAATGAGTGAATCCATTAGCTAGATCCGGATCAACAGCAGGCAGGGGCACCTGCGTTGACTGGCTCGGCCTAGTGGTTAGGGAGCCGGACTCCTATCTTGGAATACCAGGTTCGATTCTGCCCTCCCCCATGAACCCAACTGGGTGACCTTGGGCTAGTCACAGCTCTCTTCTGAACTCTCACAGCCCCACCAGCCTCACACGGTGTCTTTTGCAGGGAGAAGAACAGAAGGTTTGTCAGCCACTTTGAGTCCCCTTACATGGGTGAGAAAGGTGGGGTAGAAAAGCCAACTCTGTTAACAAAAATAAGTACTTTGTTATTTTGTGTGGAGTAGAAGAGTAAAGTAGTTATAGTTCAGAACATAAGAACATACAGTAAGAGGAGCCCTGCTGGATCAGGCCACAGCCCATGTTGTCCAGTATCCCATCCCACACTGTGGCCCACCAATTGCCCATGGGCGTCTCAAGCAGAGATAAGGGTAAACCTTCTCCTGCTCTCGAATCCCAGCAAATGGCCTTAGAGGCCTCCTGCTTGACCTCCCAACCCCCCAGCCTGAAAGATGAACTTAGGCATCCATTCTAGCAGCCATTGATACACCTACCATCCATAAATTTGTCTAACCCCTATTTAAAGCCACCTAGGCTAGTTGCTGTCACCACCTCTTCTGGCAGCAAATTCCATAGAGCGATGACCCTCTAGGTGAAGAAATACCCATCCGCTTCATAGATGCCCCCTAGTTCTAGTGTTGTGTGATAGAGAAATGTTCTCTATCCACCTTTTCTATACCGTGCATAATTTTATATACCTCAGTCAGGTCCCCTCTTAAACGCCGTCTCTCCAGACTGAAGAGGCCTAGACGTTGCAGCTTGGTTTCATAAGGGATTTTGTTCCAGCCCCTTAATCATTCTGGTTGCCCTTTTCTACACCTTTTCCAGTTCCACAATATCCTGGGTGTGGTGACCAGAAGTGTACACAATATTCCAAATGTGGCCTCACCATAGATTTATAAAGAGGCAAAATGGGTAGGAGAGTCAGATCAGACAAGGGGAAGGATTTCTTCACCCAGAGGGTCATCGGTCTATGGAATTTGCTGCCAGGAGAGGTGGAGACAGCAACCTACCTAGATGGCTTTAAGGAAGGGTTAGGCAAATTTATGGATGCCAGATGCATCAATGGCTGCTAGAATGGATGCCTAAGTACATCTTCCAGGCTGGGGGGACAAGCAGGATATTTTTAAGGCCATTTGCTGGGATTTGAGAACAGGAGAAGGTTTGCCCTTAGTCGTATTCGCACGAGGGCCTCCAGAAGGCGTGTAGGATGCCCTGGACCGGAGCATTCATTCTGGTGGCCCGGCGGTTCCATTTGGAACCATCCCAGCCCATCCCAGGGTGTCCTACATGCGTTCTGGGTGTAGAGCATGAACTTGTGCTCTACACTTGTTCCCGGACGTCCTGGGACATCCTACAACACTGTCAGCCATGCCTGCCACTTCAAACCTGGCGACAAAGAGGGAAGTCGTGTGCGCACACACATGTCCCCAGGTAGGCCCATGCCCGGGGTCATGGCTGCCCGGGGGGGGGGTTTCCTGCGGGCTCTAGGGGACCCAGTCGCATCCCCTAGAACCTCCAGGAACCAGGGAAAGGATGAGACAGGCCTGCCTGGCCCCAGGTCGAACCTGACCCAATGGTGGCAGGACTGAGAGGGGCATCCCGCCCCCACACCAGCCTTTTCAGGCTAGGCCACATGGGGACAGGTTCCACATTCACACCTAGGGAGGTAGGAATGTGTCCCCATATGTTCCTTACCCACCTAGGTGTTAATGGGGAACGTGTCCCCACGTGGCCTAGCCTTCGTGGACCAGATGGGCTGTTGCCTGATCCAGCGGGGCTTCTCCTATGTTCTCTCTCTCCCGATGTTCTGCCTGAAGACAGCCCCCACGCTTTGGGACTGAGCACACCATCTTTCCATCAGCCTTTCAGCTTTTGACAGCCCAAGCAGAACAATGGAGCTGGATTTCCATTAGCACGTATAAAGGGTTTCTTAATTAGGAGCCCTCGAGGGGGGTGTGGTGGGGGCTGGCACTTATCTCACCGCTGCCAGTGGCAAAGCCTTTTGTCAGGGGCTTAGGAGAAGCAGCTCTGCTAGCTACAGGGAAGGAGGGAAGGGATGCAGTCCCAGACAACTGAATGGTCCCTGACCAAATATGCCCTTGCGATGCCCCAGCACCAACGGTCAGGGTGCCCAGAATCTCATCCCTGAATTTTCAAAGAGGGAGGAAGGAAAGGAAGCATGCAGGTGAGCAGCTGGCAGGGTGGAGGCAGGGTGGGTGAAGTTGCAGACTTAGGTTGCATTCACACGCTAAGTTTTAATCCAGTTTCAGTCCACTTTCAAAATGGGAGAACCCACCTGTAAAGTGATAAATTGCTTTCCTTCAGCGTGATCCAGCTGGGCTAAATGATGTGTGGTGTGTGTGTGTGTGTGTGTGTAAATGACTAGTCACTATCCTGATGTTTTCTCACTCTGAGGCTGTGGTCACACTCAAGGTTTAATCCAGCTTCAGTCCACCTTCAGAGCAAGAGACCACATTGGCCACGTGGCAAGCTGTTTTACTTCTGTGTTAAATAACTCAGAAAATTCACCTTTGGGATCGATAATGTGGAAAGAAAATGACTGGTCACCAGCCTGATGTGCTCTCTTGCAGTGAAGGTGGACTGAGACCGGATTAACCTTCGGTGTGACCACATCCTGAAAGTGGACTGAGGCTCATTAAGACCTATGTGTAAACACAGCCTTTGGGCCTTCATGGCCTAAGTGAAAAGGCCCAGGGGCAGCAGAAGAAGCAGCAGGGGAAACCACGGGGCAGAAAAAGTGGATGACCCCAAGGGTAAGGGGGTGGGATAAGTTAAGGGACAGGAACTGGTCCCTGCTAAGCCTGGGATACCACTACCTACCTCTTCCATTAGTTCTTTGCAGGAGCCTCTTGCATTGCAGGAGAGTTCTGGGCTTTGCTGGCTAGATGGACAGACGGACGGACGGATGGATGGATGGATGGATGTGTGAGGAATGTTTTAGAGACATGATATATTTTCAAGGACAGTGTATTTGCCAAGAGATATGATAAGGAGCTTCAAAGAAGTAACTGGTCTAAACCAGTCAGCCATTTGGACTTTATTGTGCATGTCAGAGAAATCTGAGATGTATTTTTTTTTCTATATAGGCAGTACGGGTATTGTAATCACCGGCCGTGGTTTAGGGTATAAATTGTGTTCTGGAATGTGGGAGGTCCGAAGTTCTGGCTGATGGGGTTGTTGAAAGCGGGCTTCCTATGCTGCAGCATACCAACAATTAAAGGAATCTTTTTCTCTCTGACCCATCTGCTTATTAAGAAATTAACATGAATAGCATTTGCTGATAGAGCGGCAACTTGTTTTCATAATGGTCTGGAATTTTCCTAACAGATGGATGGATGGATGGATGGGTGTGTGGATGGATGGATGGATGGATGGATGGATGGATGGACGGACGGACGGACGGATGGATGGATGGACCAGATGGGCGGGTAGGTGGATGCATGGATGCATGTACTTATTTTTTTTATCCCGCCCTGTACCCAAAGGTCTTAGGGCGGGTTAAAACATTAAAAACTAGTGAATGTATAAAATGAACATTTTAAAACCATCACAATGACTGAATGTGGGGAGGAAAAGCCATTCCCTCGTTTAGCTAAATGCCAGGGCAAATATGTGTGTCTTCACAGCCCTCCCTGAACACATATAGTGAAGGTGCCTGAAGCACCTCAGGAGGGGAAGTATTTCGCAATCTGGGTGCCACCACTGAAAATGCCCTGTCCTGGGTGGTAGTACAACCAGAAGGGCCTACCCCGAAGTTCTTAGGGCATTGGCAGGTCAATATGGAAGAAGGCCTCTCCTCTTGAAACGGCACAATACATGGCTTTCTGAAATCCAAACCTTGTCTGACGAAGTTAAGAAAGTAAGAGCCTGCCTTGCAGGGATCTGGGAGAGGAAGCAACCAATGGTGGTCGGTCCAGCCTGCTTTTGCAACCCTGATAAGCTCTGGGAAACCTGTCCTCATGTTTCTGACCTTTGGTAAGGCATCAGTTCTGTGGATGTGAATTGCCACCTTCAAAGGTAAGGAGGGAGGAAGAGGAGGAGGAAGAGTTGGCTTTTCTACCCCACCTTTCTCAGACATTTAAGGGAACTCAAAGTGGCTGACAAACCTTCTGTTCTTCTCCCTGCAACAGAGACCGTGTGAGGTAGGTGGGGCTGTGAGAGCTCAGAAGAGAGCTGTGACTAGCCCAAGGTCTCCTAGCTGGCTTCACGGAGGAATGTGGAATCAAACTGGGAGAGTATCAGATTGGCTTTTCTACCCTGCTTTTCTCACCTATTTAAGGGAACTCAAAGTGGCTGACAAAGCTTCTGTTCTTCTCCCCGCAACAGAGACCGTGTGAGGTAGGTGGGGCTGTGAGGGCTCAGAAAGAGAGCTGTGACTAGCCCAAGTCCGCTCAGCTGGTTTCGTGGAGGAGTGCGAAATCAAACCCCGTGACTTCAAGATATGAGTCCGGCACTCTAACCACAAGACCAAACTGTCGCAGTTGAGTGAATACAAATGAAACAGCCGCGCCTGAGAGCAGATTTACTTCTCGTCTGCGATGCCACAACCTCTCAGGAAATCAGACGGTAATTTCCCAAACCTAATTGCTTGAAAAGCCACCAGAGACACCCTCCTCTTTCTGCCACCCCGTCTTGGGCATAAGAAATGAGCCCCACACACACGTCGCCACCCACTGGCACCAGGTCTCCACTAGCTGGGCCTCTGCCCCCCTGCACCGGATCGCTAATTGCTTTGGGACTCTCTTTTCTCAGGATGCCAAGGCTGATGGATTGCAACCGTGAAGCTCAGTCAGGAGAGGAGTTGCGCTTTAATTCTCAGCTGCCAGGCGGGGTCACTTGTCATGCAACCCACATTGCCAAAATGCATCTGCCCTCCCGCTCGCCTTTTAAGTCTCTGTAATTACAAAGAGCAACAGTTCGGGTTTTCACACTTGGTCCTACCAAGTGAAACCACCCAGAGCTTTTCCTTCTCGCCGAAGAGAGATCATTGCATGGCAGAGAAATAACAACAAGCCAATGGTAAATGCACACAAACCACTCAGTGCAACATGAATTTGCCACTAAAACACACTTGTTTCTTACCTAATCAACAGGTGTCTAGCTCTGTCTACACTGGGGGTGCGCATGAAGGCCATTTTCAAACTCAGTTCGTAACGAATCGAATATTTGAGAATCCAATTGCCTCCGAATAATGGAAAAACGAATGTCCGGACATTTGATTCCATACAAATATTATTTATTTATTTATTTATTTATTTATTTATTTATTTATTGTTTGTTTGTTTGTTTGTTTGTTTCCATTTCTATCCCACCCCGTACCCGAAGGTCTCTGGGTGGGTAACAACGGATCAGACAACATATTTAAAAACATATTAAAAACAAAATACAGATTAAAACACATTTAAAACACAATATAAATTAAAACAAGGAACATAATTAAATGTATCACCTCAGCCAAAGGCCAAGGCAAAAAGGTATGTCTTTACAGCCTTCCTAAATGATAACAAGGAAGGGGCATGGCGCACCTCGAGGGGGAGACCATTCCACAGTCTGGGGGCCACAATGCAGCTCTTACGCTCCGCAATTCTGGATCTGATGGGCCGACTTGTCATGCCTGCATATAAAAGTTTGCACGGGCATTCAGTAATATAGATGACGTTCTTGCTGGCGCAAGTAAAGAATGTGTAAATCTCATAACTTCTGCCATCCACATGATTAGTAAAGTGTTTAACATTGCCACTGTTCCGAGTCCTCCTGCGTGCAAACCAGGCTTTGTTTTTACACCCTGGAATGTGGAGCATAAGAGCTGCATTAGAAACCAGAAATTACAAGCCCCCACGGTCAAGCATTTCATCGAACGCTCACATTCTGTTGATTCCTTCAAATTCTACTGCATAGATGGATTACCTTATGTCACGATGCCCAACAATCCTGTAAGTGCCTGCCCTCTTTTAGGAGTAGCTTGGCCCTGTTAGGATGCCGAGTTCGTGCAATGGCCAAGTGAATACTACAGTGTGGACACAAAACACTGGTAGCAAGCGATTCAACAGTAAACTAAAACAAGTTTATTATACACAAGCAATACTAGAAATGAAAAAAAAATGGATGTGAGGGCGATCTGGCTGCGACATCTGTCACCCCATTGATCGCCAGGGTTGATTCGGCTGATCTGGCTGGCTAGGCGGGTGTCCCCTTCCTCCCTCACCGCTCCATGTGCGTCCCTCCCGAAGCTGCGCGCTCGGTGGAAGAGAAATGAAAAATAGGTTCAGGAAGTTTGTTGGTTTAAATCCTAAGTCTCTTAAGGTTAGGGGGCTACCCCTTTTCTCTACATGAAAATAGTTCCTCTTTTAAAAGACAAACCTCTCCACGTTCCTCTCCCTCTGGCTTGCTTCTGCCACAGCTCAAGCCAAGCCAGTGTACCCGAACGTGGCCCTAGATGATCACAAGGCACGGCCCATCCTTGCTTGACCGATCATCCAGTCTGGTCAGTTGCTAATGAAGTCTTCCTTCAAGATCTTCCAGCCAAAAGACCCCTGGTCTACTTCTGGTCCAGCTCCTTCAGGATTCAGCTCTTCTGTTCCTTTCAGCTCTTTTCCCAGCATGAAGACCCAGTCTGCTGTCTTCTGTGTTCATTTATACCCATACACCTGACCCTGATTGGCTGTAACCTCCTGGGGAAAACTGCTGAAATAAAATGCTGCTGGAAACTCCTGATTGGTGGGAACTCCTGCTCTAGCCCCTCCAGCACTCAGATCCCCGGACAGCTTTTCCCTCCAAAAAGCAGCTGCAACCAATCATTGCAGCAGGGCCCGCACAGGATTTCCCGCCCTTTTTGCAGCTTCTGCCCAGGTCTTGCAACAAGCTGTTTGCACCAAGGCTGGCTATTGCAGCTAGCTAGAAGCCTGCAAAGCCAGAAAGCAAAACAGTTTGCAGCCTGTACCCAGAAACCGTCACACCTTATATTAAAAACATCAGACAATTACAGCTTCTAGAACTGAAATGGATCCATAGATTAAAATCAGAATCCCCCAGGGGTTTAAATGAGAATGTTAACTGGTACATTTAATTTACAGCCCATCATGTTCACACCCTCAGTCATCCCGTTGCTTTTGGGAGTCTTTGCAGGATCTCATGTAGCAATTGCAAGTTTGCCCAGGTTTTTCCACCAGTTTCTCAAAAAATCAGGTCTTACATCTGGCTTTTCCCCTTAAACCGGTTTGGAAGTGAATGCTTCCGCACCGGGGGGGGGGGAGCCGGATTGCCGACGCATGTGCAGTTGTCAAACAGGGAGAGCGCATGCTCCCTGTTTGACAGCTGGCCATGGCACAGCCGGCTGCCGCCTTCCCTGGCTTTTGCCTGGCAAGACAAGGGGCCAAGCCGAAGCAGAAAGCCCCTAGCCCCCGCCCAGGGTTTCACGGGCCTGATCAGGGCCTTCCCTGGCTTTCCCCTCGCAAGAGAAAGGGCCATGGCCCCTTCTCTTTCCAGGGGAAGCTGCAGCTGCCACCCCACTCCCCACCCGTGGCCGCATGGTCGCGTTTGGGGTGCTTACCTGGTCGCTGGTGGGGCGACTGTGAGAACAGCAGGGCCGGCGTCCATTGAGCCTAGGCGTGCTGGAGCCTACATTTCCCAGGAAGCCTCACAAGGGTGGCTGGCCAATACATGGGCGCTGACGGCTGCAGAGTTCAAGTCGCAGCCCTACCCCCCCCCTCCAGATCTCCCTTCCCTTCCCTGGAGCCTCCTCCCAACCCTGTACGGGTGCCCTCTCTGACATACCCACCCTACGTTCCGGGACCTGGCATGCTGCATCAGCCACTGGGATGCCCCTTACGTGGCAGGGAGAAGCAGGATAGGAGAACCACTGCTCCAGCGACTTCCCCTCAGGTGGCGGGGCCAGCGAGGGGCTCCCTCCTGCATCCCGATGCAGCCCTCGCCCACCGTAAGCGGGCGCTGGCCCGTGGCAAAGCCCATCGGGAGGGGGGGACTTCATGGCCGGACCACACTTGTCCCTGCCTTCTCAATATGGCGACTTCCTGTCCCGCCGCATGTGTTCTCTCTCCCGTCCGTATGTGGACATGTGCCGCGTTAATGAGGATCTAGAGGGAAAACACCCATTAAGACTGCCTTCAATGTGGTGTTCAGTTAAACCCCATTAAGCACATATTAGAGACGGATATGTGTGGACGCACCTTGCTGGAAGTGTGCTAAACAGGTCCGCCTGTGCGGCCGCAGGTTTCCCAATGTGTGCTTAATGGGTGTTACTGTGCGGCCGCACCTCACCGGAAGTGTGCTAAATAGGTACGTGTGTGAAGACGCGGGTTTCCCAATGTGTGCTTAATGGGTGTCAAAAGGCCTGTGCGGAAGCCCCCTTAGAGAACTGAGGAAGCATTCCTTCTTGTTTCCAGCCAAACCTCAGGATAAAGGGGAAGTCCAGGTAAATTCCTTAGGGAAGTGCATGGATATTAGAAAATTCAAAAACCTGTTTCGAATCCATCAAATGTCAACATTCAAATCTGAATCAGGTTTTCGAAAATCTGAATTTACACACTTGGATGAATTTCGGATTTTCAAAAACCCAATGTGGATCCGTATCTATTGTATACGAATGTGTGCAAAAATTATACATATTTCCACATTTAATGCACGATGAAAATGGGATGCATACGGGATAAATACGGATTCACACAAATTTGTATAACAGATACGAATCTTATTGACATTCGTATATTAAGATGCAAATCAGACTTTCAAAAGTATGGGTCCGGATAATCCGGATTCGAATCGGATTTTCAAAAATCCGGATTTTTGAAATTCGAATCGAATTGAATTTTCAAATATTCGAGTCAACTGAATTTGAATGCAAAAAATACGTTTGTGCACAGCCCTAAAATTCCCACACGGAGCATGCGCAGTGCACAGAACCAGCTCCATCTCAGAAGCACGAATATTCGTAACATTCAAAATTCATACAAATTGGACAAAATGTGGACATTCCTATTCGAATCAAATGTTGGAACATTCGAAGATTGACATTTGAATTTGAATTGAATGTTTCGATCCATTTGCATGAAGCTTCGTATGGGATTTGTATGGGATTGAACGTTTGGATCCCACTGCGTTTGAAGGGGATCTATTCGAATGAATACACATTTTCTTGCGTTCAATTCAGTACAAATCTGGGTCTTTGAGCCGGCATCCCTGCTTCAATCTGGCCCTCTAAGATCCGGAATATGGGGAGGACCCCATACGCCCACATGGGCCCCCTAGCACCCAGTTGCAATTCAATACAAATTGATTGCAAAAAAATAAAAATAAAATTCGTGTACATCCCTAGCACATGGAGCAGGACAGCACAGCCACTGACATGCACCACAACACCCGGTCGCCACAGCCTCAGCCAGCATGCATATCCATTGCCCCGGCAACATGAGCACCACTCTTATAGCGGTGATCACACTTACCTGGCAGGTAGAGAACTCCCAGGTAAGTGTGGGATGGATTGGGCATCTCAAAGTGTGAATACCCAATCCATCCCAGGTGTTTGCTGGCCATCACGCCTCATAAAGGTGCAAAAAGGCCCTCCGTTTTCTACAGGTTGAAATTTATTTAAGATATTTCTTTCCTTAAGACGTAAATAAGACAAAGCCTGAGAGAGTGCTGCCACCTGCTGGCAGAGTGTAGTACAGTCCAGATAATTGCCAGTTTCTGAACATTAAGGGTGCTTCTGCATTTACCGCTGGAAATCCGGATCTATTACATCCGGATTTACTAAATCCGGTTTAGAATAGATCCAGATTTAGTAACTCCGGTTTGTAGTAGATCCGGATTAACTAAATCCAGTTTAAGGTAGATCTGTATCTATTAGATATGGATCTACCAACACCCCTTCTGTCCGCACACGCATGGGAAGGACAGATTGAGAGGAACAGATTCTGCCCTTGCTGTGCGGACGCAGTAGCACAGATGTCAAGACGGCTGCCCCAGGAGCGGCGTGATTGGAGCATTCAGCCGTCAGTCACCGCCACTTTCCAGCCGTGCGTGGGCACGCCAGGGACAGGCTGCCGACCAATCAGCGGCGTGCCCGGGCATCCATGCCCGCTGGGCAGCGACCCCTGATTTTTGTGAATAGAATTGCCACATTTGACAGCCGGGCAAAGGACCGGGAGGGGAGCCACGTGCACGCCGACGGCTGCAGAGTTCCAGTCGCAGCCCTCTTGCCCTCGCATCCCGGGTTTGCCGACACTGCGGGTGGCAGGGCAGGGCAGATCGCAGCAACGATCCCCAGCCGCTAGGATGCCCCTTACGTGGAAGGGAGAAGCAGGATAGGCGAACCACCTCTCCAGAGACTTCTCATCAGGCGGCGGGGCCAGCCCGATGCAAAGCCCTTTGGGGGGGGGGGTGGATTCATGGCTGGACTGTGCTTTTCCCTGCCTTCTCAACATGGCTGCTCCGCGCCGCATCGTCACACTCAACATGGCGACTTCCTGTCCTGCCCCATGTGTTCTCTCTCCCGTCCGTGTGCGGACGCGTCCTGCGCTAATGTGGTTCTAGAGCAGAAACACCCATCAAGACCACCTTCAATGTGGTGTTCCATTAAACCCCATGAAGCACACATTAGAGACAGATATGCCGACACGCCTCGCCGGAAGTGTGCTAAATAGGTCTGCCAGTGCGGACACAGGTCTCCCGAAGTGTGCTTAATGGGTGTTACTGTGCGGATGCGCCTCGCCGGAAGTGTGCTAAATAGGTACGTGTGTGCGGATGAGGGTATCCCAATGTGTGCTTAATGGGTGTTAAAGGGCCTGTGCGGAAGCAGGGAAGGGGCCAGACTGGCCCCTGGGGATACGCCGGAGGAGGGTCTTTGGCCCGAACACATTGAGTACACTTCCCTGTCCGCACGTAGACAGGGAAAGGATGCTTCGGAACGCGTCCTTTACCTGCCAGTGTGGATGGGGAACTGTACTCATCGTGTTCGTGCTGAAGCATCCTGAGGCGCCTTCGCCTTAGTGCGAAAACGCCTCCGGTTTTGCTGCCGAAATCCGGATTAAATGTAAGACCTGAAAAATCAGGTTTTACATCCATCACTTCTCCCTGGATGCTTGCAGAAGCGGGACTGCCTCCCTCGCGTGCCGGTCGCCGCTGGAAACACACGGTGACTGGCAGCTCCATGCTCTAGTCCCGCGGCTCCACGGGCGGCGGCGCCAGCGCACGAGCCGGAGGAAACTTGGAATGGGTGCTGGGGCGTCCGCACAGCACCCACTGCAATCTGTCCTCTGGAATCCATCCTGCCCGCATGTGTGCGAACGCACAGATCCGTCACAAATAGTGACAGATCTTCAGGAGGACGGATTCACTGAAAAGGAAGGAGACAGACACACCTCAGGGGACAGTCTATTCCACAATCTGGGAGCCACCACGGAGAAGGCCCTGTCCTGGGTGTCCACCCCTTTTGCTTCTGAGGGTGGTGGGACAGCCAGGAGGGCTTCCCCTCCAGATCTTAATGCAGGGGCAGGTTGATATGCGTGGTGTTCTTTCAGGTATTTGGGGTCCAAGCCATTTAGGGCCATATAAGTCAGAGTTAACACCTTGAATTGAGCTCTGTAGCAAATCAGCTGCCAGTGCAACCAGAGACTGCATTATCTGTGGCACTGAGCAGTCTCACCATCGTGCACGGGACAGGGCATTGCACCTGCAGCTCCTGTTTGGTCTTACTCCTGAATATCTTTAAACCAGACTTAGAACCCTGTTCAGAAGACTAGAATAGAAAATGTCCTCCTTTCGGACTACAACTCCCATAATCCCTAATGCCCGGGCGCTAGGGATCACGGGGGATGCAGTCCAAGAGGGGAACCGCTTAGCCGCGTCCGGCTTTGCCGCGCGCACTGAGGGGAAGCGTCAGCGGGGCGGAAGTGACGCACCCGACGAACTCCCCCGCGCTTCAAAACGTCCTCTCGCAGCTACGGCCCTGCGCATGCCCTCAACCAGGATGGCGGCGGCGCCCTCAGACGCGCGGCGTCGCTCGGTTTCGCGCCACGTGGCTTCCCCGGAACGGGGCAGGATGGAGACGGGCGGCCGCCTGCCCCGACCCAAGATGGCTGAACAGGCTTCACTGGGGAGATATCCCTGGTGTTGAGAGAACGGGCAGCGGGAAGGGGGGGGGGAGCTTGAGAAAGTGAAAGTTAGGCAGGGACGGGACGGGGTTCCTTTCGGAGGGAGGGAGGGAGGGAGGGGGACAGACAGAGACTGCCTCACTCCCTCCCCCATATTAAGCCCCAAGGACTCCCTCCTCCCCCCCCGGCAGCGCTAGGTTTTACCACCCCCTCCCCAAATTAGTGAGGCTCCACCTCAGGCAGGGGGCTGCTCTCCCCCCCCCCCGCCTCCCACACAACTTACACCCCCCTCAGTTTCTGAATTGGCTCCCCGACCCCCCCACACACACACACTCACTGCCCCCCCTGGGAGAAGGAAGGTCGCTTGCCCCCTCCCCTCACTCTGGTAGCCCCCCCCAA
Organism: Aspidoscelis tigris stejnegeri; assembly: GCA_023333525.1. Taxonomy (NCBI): domain Eukaryota; kingdom Metazoa; phylum Chordata; class Lepidosauria; order Squamata; family Teiidae; genus Aspidoscelis; species Aspidoscelis tigris. Next base: position 88,371,493 of record JALMGA010000006.1, on the reverse strand, counting down.
AGGTAAAAGAAGCCCTGGGGGGGGGAGCTTGAAAGCCTTTAGCTGCCCCCCATGGTTTTCATACGCCCCTCCCTTCTGCCTCCCCCCCTTATATCGGATCAGGAGGGGCAGCTAAATTCCCTCTAGCCCCCCCCACTAGCTCTCTCTAAGTCTTGAGGGGGGGCTTCCCCCCCATGCTGTCACCCCTTTGTCCAGGCGCTTAGAGAAGGGAGGGGCCCTTTGGGGGAGGGAGGCCCCCTGCTGGGCTGGGGGAGGGGGCGGGGAGGCGCCCAGCTGGCACCATGCCCAGCCTGGAGAAGGTGGCCAACGTGGTCCTCCGCGTGCCCAGCATCGTCCTCTTGGACTTGCTCTACCGGTGGGACATCCAGGCTTTCGCTGAGCTGCTGCACCGCAGGTCGGACGGTTCTTTCCTGCAGCGACATCACCTGTGGAATGCCTACTATGCAGGTGAGCTCCCGGCCTGGGCCAGGGTGAGTGGGTGGGTGGGCGGGTAGGGTGCCAAAAGGCAGAGGGGCGAAGGCTTTGCCCATCAGCAAGAACTGGTGGGGCGCTCATGCCCACTTGCGCTCACCCAGTCTCCCCACTGACGTCCGGCGGCCTCGTTTCCCCGGGCGGTTGCATGGTTTTGCTCAGGTGTGGTGCTGATGGAGAACTTCCCAAAGTGTTTCTGGGAGATACGCGGAGTAGGAAGTACAGTCAACACGTCCTGCAGCACTGACAGCCACTGGAGCACTTTGATTAAGCACACCCAGGGTGCAAGCAAACCGAACATTTAAATGCATGTTGACTAAATTGCAAACACACACCGACCTGAGGCCCCTGCGTTGAGTCAGGGACCAAAGCTTGCTACCTGCTGCAGACTGGGATGGCCCATTTGTACAAGTACTAAGGTTCATTGCTGCAGCAAGTCCATCCATGTTCCTTGAGCACTGATTTAAGAACATAAGAACATGCTGAATCGGGCTGCAGCCCACCTAATCTAGCACCCTGTCCTGCAATGTGGCCCACCAGTACCTCCTGGACATCTCAAGCAAAAGGCAAGGGGCCTGTTTATACATCGCTTTATAGGGGCCTGCTGTCCACATGCTAATGAAGGTGACAGCAAGCCACAAGCGAGGCCTGCCAGAGTCTGCATTAGCACGCCGACAACAGACCTGTGTCCTGAGATATATTCCAGAACATGGCCAGGTGCAAATGGGCCAAGGGCAAAACCTTTGCCTCCTTTCGTTTCCCTGCAAATGGCCTCTAGAGACATCCCATCCATCTCTCCAGCCTGGGAGTGGTACCTCAGCATCCATTCTAATAGCCACTGGTTATCAGTGCTCCCTGAATTTGTCTGTAAGAAAATAAGAGGAAACCTGGTACACAGGGGCACAGCGCATCGATTCCACTATCCTGACTCAGAACAGCGCGGCCCACCAAATGCTTCTGAGCATTTTCTCCTACCCTTAACTCCCTGCAAATGGAGGTGGTATTTAGGTCTGGTGGTTAAGGAGCCGGACTCTTATCTGGGAATACCAGGTTTGATTCCCTCCTCCATGAAGCCAGTTGGGTGACCTTGGGCTAGTCACAGCTCTCTTCTGAGCTCTCACAGCCCCACCCACCTCACAGGGGGTCTGTTGTGGGGAGAAGAATAGAAAGCTTTGTCAGCTGCCTTGAGTTCCCTTAAATAGGAATGCCAACTCTTCTTCTTCTCCTTCACCCCCTCCTCCTCTGGCACTGCTCACAATTTCAGTGAATCCCTCAGTCAATTCCATAGTTCACACAGCATTCGTAGAGACTGCTTTGAAGATAGTCCTACATCATGTCTATGTGTCAGAATACTTTGGGTGCGGGGCTTTCTCAGGAGAGTCCACTGTCACATTGTAGAAGGTGGGGAAACACTCAGTGTCCATCTAAGGTGGGACAAGCAAAGTTCTACTCACAAGGCTCTTTCTCTGGGCTTGCGCTTTTCCGGGTCTTTCTGGCTGCTGCTTTCCCAGCCTTCTCCCTGGGCGCCCAGTCCTGCCATTTCTCAGTCTCTTACTGTTGTCAGGTCTTCTCCAAAGCAAGCAAGCAAGCAATTGGACAGGGCAGCCTTGATCATGCAGAGAGGAGGCTGGGGAAGTGGCTGCCAGAAAGAGCTGGGAGAAAAATGAAGCTGAAGGACAAACGCCCAGTTTGCAAGTAGAAATTTATTTATCTCGCTGGTTTGTGCAGTCGCACAGTTTAGAGGTCAGGTTGCTGGCATATATTTTGAGAGGTTAACTCTGCATTAGGTAAGAGCTGGAAATGTGTTTTTCTCAATTAAGGGAAAAAACAAACTGGTTTTTCTGGATGCTGAAATTGCATCTTATACAGCGTGCTGAAATCTATCATACAGCACAAGAACCAGGGGGCATCTGTGAAGCTGATGGGTAGGAGAGTCGGATCCGACAAGGGGAAGGATTTCTTCACCCAGAGGGTCATCAGTCTATGGAATTTGCTGCCAAAAGAGGTGGTAACAGCATCCAGCCTAGATGGCTTTAAGGAAGGGTTACACAGATTTATGGAAGCCAGGTGTATCAATGCTTAAGTACATATTTCAGGCTGGAGGGAGACGGAGGATGCCTCTGAGGCCATTTGCTGGGATTTGAGAGCAGGAGAAGGTTCGTCCTTGTCTCTGCTTGAGATGCCCATAGGCAATTGGTGGGCCACTGTGTGCGAGAGGATGCCGGACTAGATGGGCTGTGGCCTGATCCAGCTGGGCTCCTCTCATGTTCTTATGGACTAAATGGGTTGTGGCCTGATCCAGCAGGGCTCCTCTCATGTTCTTATGTTCTTGTTCTTTTTGTTTGTCCATATTTATATTCTGTCCTATACCAGGTCTCAGGGCAGGTCACAATATAATTATGATAAATACAGATAAAAGGCACAACTAAAATAAAAACTCTAAATGACATGGGCCCCAAATATCTGAAGGATGCCTTCTTCTGTACTCACCTGCCTGTGTTTTTAAGATCTGGAGGGGAGGCCCTCCTGGTTGTCCCACCACCCTCAGCAGCGAAAGGGGTGGGTACCTGGGAGAGGGCCTTCTCAGTGGTGGCCCCAGGCTATGGAATAGTCTCCTGCTTGAGGTGCGTCTATCACCTTCATTGTACACATGTAGGAAGGCAGTGAAGACACATCTTTTTGCCCTGGCCTTTGGTTAAATGGGTAAAGATGACACAAACTCTGCAAAGGTTTGGAAAAATGTTTGGTGACTGGTTTTTGCTGCTCTAAAAAAAGGCAGCTAGGAATTTGAAACAGCTGGCACAAGCATGCTATGCTTTCAATTGTGGCCTTCTCTTTCCTTCTCCTCCAGGTCACCTGGTATGTGTGGTGGTTCTGTTGCTCCCAGTCCGATCACTTGTAAAATTATACCTTTACATCCTGACGGGACTGCTCCTTTACGTAGGCCACCAGACCTCCAGGTAAGGAACTGTTGATCATCCCTTGAGAGCTGGCCGCAACTGATCATAGAGTTGACTTCCTAGAAAGGAGGAGACTGGAGCAGGTTGCTTTCCACCATTTTTACATATTGTCCTACCTGTAAGGATGTTCTCCTTCCACAGATCCATGTAGTTAGGAGCCTTTGTCTAGTCTTAACCAACATCACCTGGGAGCAGGTATGGGGTTCAGGTAATTGAGAAAGGGATGCATTTCAGAGCTGGTGCTTGGAAGGCCCAAAAAATTCTAGAATCATCCCTTGGCACACCCCTTGGGGCTAGAAAAACACCCTCTGGAACTCCACGGCACTATTAGAAAACAGAGTTTGTATTAACCTTTAACACCTTTGTACCTTCCAGCTATTCTGTTCCAGTTAGTGCAGCCATTTTGGCCTACAGATCCTGCCAATCCCAGACAGCAGAACGGCTGCCATCTGGCCTAGATGATGGCCTTTCCCTTAGAGAATCTCCACCTAATACTAAATGCTCTTTGCATAATAACATTCATATTGGTCACAGTTTTATGTAACATGGTTCTGCTTTTGCCCAGTTGGTCAAATGTGGCTTTCCTTCTTCAGCCCAACCCTACAGTAATGAAATTTGGTAGAGTGAGTTTCTCTTCCGTGTGCCACTGATTTACCTTTCTGCCTCCAGATTGGAGAGACAGGTAGGGCACCTCTAAAGGCCATTTGCAGGGAGTCGAGAGCAGGTGAAGGTTTTACCTTCATCTGCTGCTTGAGATGCACAGAAGAAGAGTTGGCTTTTCTCACCCGCTTTTCTCACCCACTTAAGGGGACTCAAAGTGGCTGGCAAACCTTCTGTTCTTCTCCCCACAACAGACCCCCTGTGAGGTAGCTGGGGCTGTGAGAGCTCAGAAGAGAGCTGTGGCTAGCCCAAGGTCACCCAGCTGGCTTTGAGGAGGAGTGCGAAATCAAACTCGGTATTCCCAGATAAGAGTGCAGCTCCCTAACCATTAGATCAAACTGGGTTAAGAGAGGATGCTGGGCTAGATGGGCTGTGGCCTGATCCAGCAGGGCTCCTCTTATATTCTTATAATACCATAAAGAGCAGTCTTCAGAAAAGGAGATCCAGCAGTTCCCAAATATAAATGGTTTTGTCTCTTGAAAGAGGCTTATTGTAGAACCGGTTCTCTTCCACCACAAGAAATGGCTCTCATTCAGCTAGGCACTAGTGTTAATTTTTAACATTATTTTTTTTAGCCCAGTGAAGTAATTGCTTCATATCTTGTTTTTATTTTAAATTATGTGTATCTAGGGTGGGGAAAAGATGTACCAGCTGTCTGGGTCTAAGATCTCACAGAATTACATGTACTTTATGCTATGCCAAGACAAAAGAAAGGACATTCTACTAGTTTATAATACTATTTATTCATTCATTCATTTGCATTTTTATCCCACCCTGTAACTGAAGATCTCTGGGCAAGTGACAGCCATGGAAAACAAAATATAAAATGAACAAATTAAAACAAAGAGATACTAAAATAAGAATGGAGAGGAAGGAGAGGAAGCTGTTTACTTAGTCAAGGACCAGGATAAATATGTTTTTAACAATTTTCTGCATGTATTAACTGAAATTGCCTAGTGCGCTTCAGGGTTGGACACTGTTCCACAATCTGCGGGGGCCGCCACTGAGAAGGTCCTATCCTGGGTCCCCATACTTTCTACCACTAAAGGAGGCAGACTGATTTGGGAGAAGGGGTTCCTTTGAATATTTAGGGCCCAATCTATTCAGAGCAATATAAGTTAACTCTTTGAACTGGGTTCAGCAGCGAATTAGCAACCAGTGCAGCTCTTTTCAGGCCACCATGATGTGTCTCCGTCCAGCCATTCTGGTCAGCAGCCTAGCCGCTGCTTTGTCCGTCAGTTGCCGGTTCCCAGCGGTCTTCAAAGGCAGCCCCATATTGAGTGCTTTACAGTAGCGCATGGATTTATATCATCATTATCATCGCCATCATTTTAATCATTTAAGAGCAGAGTTTAGTCAGTTTGTACATAATTGATTGTTCTTGAATTTCTCTTGGGGAAAGCTAGGGACTTGGCTGGATTCCTAAACCCTCTGCCTGGAATGGTGCAAATTCTAAGCCATGAGGGTTTGAAACTTCTTACTTTGCGATTTTGGAAATGGAAAGCTGGCCCTTTGGGAAAACGGAGTTCTACACCACATTCTGGTTTCTGTGGCTGGATGGTGTGTTTGCAGAATCATAGGATTCTGAGGCCAGCAACCAGACTTCAGCCATGGTATTAAGCCCTTTCTCAGCTTACCTTAGATTCAGATTAAGGAGATCTGGAGTCCACATTTTGGGGTTCTCACCCATACAGTAGTGGAAACCAAGGAGCCCCCCCCCCCCCCGCCCACCTTCGGCTGCTCTGGCTTCATCTGCACTAGCTGGACCCAGATCAGGATTAAGAAATGCTTAATCTGGATCTCTGGTGAATCCATTTAATCAGGTCCACCAGAGAGACCAGGGCCTTGCCTCCGTGTTCCAGTACTACTGAGGAGAGGGGCGTTTTTCAGAGGCCCACCATGGTGCCCCACTAGAGACCACGACCACTTCCAGCCCTGGCATTCGGAGGGATGAGGTGGGTGGGTGGGTGAGTGGTGCTCCACAGCCTCGAGGTATACGCCGAATCAACTTGTTGAGTGCAGACAGCCCTAATCCAGCCCATGCCTCTGTGTAGTCCCAATCAGTGGATCCGGTTATTCCAGACCACCCCCACCCCCACCCCCAATCTGGATTTAAGCCACAAAAGTGCAGAAAGCATCTCAGAGAGGCTGTGGAGTGGTCCCTGTGGGAGGGGCAGACCTTGAAGCTGAACTGGATTGGTTCTGACTGGCAGGCTCACCTGAGACGGTTCACATCCTGCCAATGTGCTGGAGGGGTTTTCTTAGTCTAATGGCTACCTGCCTGCCAGAGCTGCTCGCGGCAATTAAAAAAAGGATGCGTATTCAATGTTTTCCATGCTAAAGAGAAGAAGAAGAAGACTTGCCTTTTCTACCCCGCTTTTCTCACCCATTTAAGGGGACTCAAAGCGGCCGACAAACCTTCTGTTCTTCTCCCCACAACAGACACCCTGTGAGGTAGGTGGGGCTGTGAGATTTCAGAAGAGAGCTATGACTAGCCCAAGGTCACCCAGCTGGCTTCGTGGGGGAGGGTGGAACCAAACCCAGTATTCCCAGATAAGAGTCCTGCTCCCTGACAACTAGACCGCACTGGCTAGACTGAGGACACAGAAGTTTCCAGACACCGAGAGACTTTTCCATTGTCCCAACCCACCCTTCTGACTCAGGCACCTCTTCCACACCCCAACCTTTCTCTCTGGCTCCCCTTTCAGGGACTACATCCGACACGAGATGGAGCGCGGATTCCAGGGTGCTGTGTACAGCGACCCCGTAGCACTCAGTCACTTTGCCACAGCACTTACAGGTGAGGAACAAAGGAGGCCCTTGGCCGCTAACCCGCCTTTTCCCAGAATCCCTCAGTTGAAGTGGGCAGCCTTGGGGAGGGTTGAGGGTGCAAGGTGATCTGCCATTTCTTTTGAGAGCTTCTGCCATTTGCAGAAGACGGTCCTGGGGTGGTCATTCTAGGCATCTAACCAATTTCAAACCAGCACGTGTGTGGATGTAGCAGCCAGCTTTGGGCAGAGCCATCAACTCAAATCTTAAGAGTCTCCTGGCCTTTGCGGAACTGGATATCTGGCTGCTAGCAAAAGACCCAGGCCTACGAATTGTGAAAGACCAGGGCTAGAGGAAGCAGCTACTCATTTCCTGCCAGCGCCAGTTCTGTGGTGGCCAAGACGGCCTTCTGCCATCGGGAGTTGGCTGCACGTTCTGCCCTGAACCAGCAGCTGTCCAGGGTGATGAGATAATCCCTGGATTCGCTGCCCTGGTTTCTGGGATTCACAGTGCCTCTTTGTCCACTTGACCCTTGTCTTCTTTCCCAGGCCAGGTGATTGTGGTCACCCTCTGCGCCCTCCTTCTGCAGACCAAACAGGTGTGGTTGTTCTGTGCCCCACTCCTTCCCCTGGCGGCCCGGCTGTGCTGCCTCCCTCACGAAGCTCTGCCAGCCGTCAGCAACTTCGCTGCAGCCCTCACTGCCTTGGAAGTCCTGTACGTGGCCATATCGTGCTTCTCGGTGCCTTTTCGCTTGGGTCTTTCGTCCTTCAGGGAGGTTGCCCAGGTAAGGAGAGTCACTTCTTCATGCTGTTGCTCTTATGGCTTGGCCTGGGCTCTGCTAGGTCTTCTTGGCATATGACCACCCATATTGACCTACCCGTGTCCTGAGAGACCCCTGCCAGTGGTTTCATCACCTTCTTGGTGGTCTTGCCATCTTCAGTAGCTAGGTACCAAGTGGGAACTCATTGGGGGGGGGGCATTCTATATGTGTATAATACTGGCAGTTTACATGCAAACCGCTCCAGATGTATGATTCTGTTGGAGGCCTGCAGAATGCCATCTAAGAGGCTTTTTGAGACCTTCCAAACAGACACTTCATGTTTTCATGGATTCTGAGCTTGCTAGGAGGAGCAAGCAGTGGAGCTCACCTCCTACTGGCTGGCCCCTGAGGCCAGAGGGGGGTCACCAATGGCAGCATCTAACCCTGTAGTCCGTTCTTCCAGTTGCGCAGGGAAACTCTCCCGCAGGGCTCAAGCACAGAGCTTGCTCTGCTGACGGTCCCCCAGCAGCTTCCCTTTAGAGGCAGACCAGTTTAGTCTGCATAGGATGGGCAAGTTTGGTCTTGTGGTTAGCATGCCAAACTCATATCCCACAGTCATGGGGTTTGATTCCACACTCCTCCATGAAGCCAGCTGGGTGGCCTTGGGCTAGGCACAGCTCTCTTTCTAAGCTTTCATAATCCCACCTACCTCACAGGGTGTTCTATTGTGTCATGGGGAGAAGAACAGAAGGTTTGTCAGCTGCTTTGAGTCCCCTTAAATGAGTCTGCCTTCCTCACGGCACCGGGGCTAATGGCCACTAATAGCCCTGACTTCCGGGAATGGGTCCTCTTCCGCATCTCCTTTCTAGACTAAAAAGCACATGGCTACTGTTCATGGAAGGAACACTTGCATCACCTTAGCCACCCTCTTCTGAACCTTCTCCAGGTGTGTCCTTTGAGATCTGTAAGGGTACTATAACATTAGCATCTCTGTTTTTAATAGCGTCTTTTTTATTATCCATAACTTAGTATTGGTCTCTTCTTATTTATAGCAGATGCAGACTGTACCAGCATTACTCTAGCTCCATTGGGCATCATTTTACACTTGTTCACACTGAGTGGCATCTGCCATTCAATGGCCGGTCCCCCAGTGTGTTAAGATCCCATTGGAGCTCTTCATAGTCCCTTTGCTGTCCTCTGCAAACTTGGCTATTCCAAGGGTCATTACTGCCTCCAGACCATTTATAACCATCTCCAGCTGGTTTACCCCCTTTGGCCTCTCCTGAATAGGCAGAACTTGACCATGGTGATGGACACTCTGGTGACCTCCAGACTAGACCGCTCTGGGGCGCTCTACATAGGGCTGCCCTGGAAGACAGTCCAGAAGCTGGAACTAGTACAGAGTGAAGCAGCTGAGAGGGCTCCCTATCCAGACGTATGTCATGCTGGTCTTGAGAGATATGCACTGGTTGTCTGTTCACTGCCAAGCTCAATTCAAGGTGTTGAGGCTAACATATAAAGCAGTAAATGCTTCGACCCCAGATATCTGAAGGAGCACCTTCTCCCATATCCATCCACCCACCCACCCACCCACCCACCCACCCACCCACCCACCCATCCATCCATCCATCCATCTTTTTATCCTGCCCTATACCTGAAAGTCTCAGGACAGGTTACAACAGTAAATACAAATTTTAAAATAACCCGCCTTCCCAAGTATTAAGATCCCAAGGGGAGACCTTCCTTGTAGGTCTACCACCTTCAGAAGGGTGAGAGGTAGTGGTAGGCGGGGCGGCCTTTTCTGTGGTGGCCTCTTAGCTTTGAAAAGGCCTCCCCATGGAGCTACATCTGGCGTCAACTTTATAGGGCTTTTGGCATCTGGCTAAAACATCTTTTCATCCAAACAGCTAATTTTTCATTCCGTCCGAATGTTCCCTGCTAGATAAATATTTTACTGATGGTTTTAGTATATTGGGTTTACTGTTTTATGAGTGTTGTGACCTTCCTTGGGACCTCCTGTGCATTTTAGGGCAGCAGTAGAATGCTCGGCCCTGCTTTGGCATCCTCCATAGTTGATCACTTAGGGTTACCCGTGCAGAGCCTGAACATTTTGGGGGCTTTCCTTCTAGGTGCTGGAGGTCTATCGGCTCTTAGCCCTGGGGTTGTCTCTCTGGAGGCAGCTCTCTGTCCCTCTCTTGTTCCTGGTCTTCTGGCTGGCGCTGTTCACCCTGCAGATCTGTGCCCTGGCATCTTCTTCCTCCAACAGCCTTCTCTCCCAACAAGGGTTGATCTTCGTCTTCCTCAGCAGGTAGGAAGATGGCCAGTTGCATGAGGGAATTTGGGTGGCATGTTGACATGACGTCCTCCATCTTGGGTGATGGTCTGCAATGCTTGGCCGGATCCAGCTGGATGCCATATTCTTTCTATCCACAGTGTGGCTGAATGCTGCAGCACGCCGTACTCTCTCGTTGGCCTGACGTTCACCGTGTCCTACCTGGCCCTGGGACTCTTGAAGCTTTGCAAGTTTTACTTGGCAGGCTATAGCGCCTTTCAGGATGGCAACGTCATGCACAGGTGAGTGTGAGGCTTAACTTCAGGGCAGGGGGATTCCTGCAAATGGCCCACACATGACTCTGATGTTAACAAGTTCAGAGCAGCTGTGATCTGGTCGGGCTGGCATCAACTCCATTTTCATCATGTAGGTACTGAACTTGTGTCTTCTTTCTGAATTACGCAAGTGTATTTATTTGTTTCTTTGTGAACCAGTTTGGTCTAGTGGTTAGGGAGCCGGACTCTTATCTGGGAATACCGTGTTCGATTCCACCCTCCCCCATGAAGCCAGCTGGGTAACCTCTGGCTAGTCATAGATCCCTTTTGAGCTCTCACGGCCCCACCTACCTCACAGGGTGTTCTCTTGTGCGGAGAAGGACAGAAGCTTTGTCAGCCTCTTTGAGACCCCTTAAATGGATGAGAAAAGGGGGGTAGAAATGCCAACATTTCTTCTTCCTCTTCTTTATTTACATTTGCGTCTGGCCCCATACTGCATGCTCGCAAGGCAACTTTAATTTCCAGAAGCTGCTGGTCCATCCAACTGCCTGGGTGTCTCTCTCTGCTGAGGATTTTCAGCCTTTGCTTTACCAAGACCTTTGCAAGACAGTGATGCTGTTTGACTCATAACCTCTATGGCAAAGCCAAGATTCAAGCTGTCAGAATAGCCCACCAAGTATTCACACAGCAACAGAAATAATAAAGAGGTTCACTTTACTGAGCTGATAGGAAAAGACAGCACCTTGTGCTTTACAGCACCCTATCACCTGGGTCCTCAAAGCCAGGCCTGAGAAAGTCTAAACAACTATCCTAGTTCCCAGGGGAACACGGTCTGGCAGGAATGTGAGGGGGCAGGCTGCTCTCACTATCCCATCCGCTGGGTGCATTTGCAGCCTCCAAGTGAGGAGAGGAACAAAATGGTGGTCTGGAGGATCATAAACAGGTCTCTGGAAGCTATGGGAGGACAGGAGCTCCAAAAGAGGACTTGGAGATAGGAGGTGTTCCCCTAAACGCACATGACGTAAAGCGAACTTGTTTTGTTTCATAAATACGTGATATATTGTATTCCTCAAATAACAATATGGAGAATAGGGATGTGCACAGATGTTCTGAACATTCGAAGTCCAATGGAATGTGGACATTCAAATTCAAATAGAACGTCTTCACATTCGAATTTAAACATCTGAATGAATTTCGAATGTTCCAAAACATTCATTCGAATGATTCAAATCATTCGAAAGTACAGATACGTATGAATTACAGATACAGGACGAACACGGGATGCGTACGGAATGCGTACAGATACGTATAACACATATGAATGTCGCCGACATTTGTATCTTAAGATTCGAATCTAGCATTTGAACAGATAGTTTCGAACGTATTCAGTTCAAATCGGATTTTGTTGCATTCCGATTCTAAACAATCGAATCAAATGTTATGACATTTGTTTCAACTCGAATTTGAATGCAAAATAAAAATAAAAATTCGTGCACTTCCCTAATGCAGAATGATAACAAAACATAACCTGTGATTCAAAACTACACATTTCGGTAAGGCTGCTCTCACATAAACCAAGGATGCTTCTAGGCATTTCCGAGCAGAAGATGGGGCAAAACCTTCACCTTCTCTCAGTTCCCTGCCTATCTCTCCAACCGGGAGAGCGCCTAGAACATAAGAAGCTAAGTGGAGCCCTGCTGGATCAGGCCACAGCTCATCTAGTCTCACCTGGTGACCCACCAGTTGCTTCTGGGCATCTCAAGCAGAAGACAAAAGGCAAAACCTTCACCTGCTCTCAACGCCCTGCAAATGGCCTTTAGAGTTGGCGGAACTCCATTTGGCTTCAGGTTCAGATAAATATCGTGATGATAATGTGTTTGAGCTGCGTTGTGTTTGAGGAAAGATGCTTATGGCCGGGGAATTGAGAATAAAATCAAAAGATGCAAAAGGGATTAGCACTGACGTTTCCAGGATACGGCTAATATGCTCAGGACGTTTAGATAAGATTGCCAACCGACTGGGGGGGCTGGACTGAGAGTCAGGTAGACTAGAGATACCCGACAGCGGCCTATCAGACCCTCCTGAACCGCAATGGAATGCTGGGAGTTGCGGTTCAGGGATTATCCCAAAGGGCTTGAGGAATGGGGGGGGGGGGAGGGGGAACCTGGAGAAGTTGAAACCACTAATACTTTTCTTAACTCTGTCCTTTCCCAGTTCATCCTGAGCAAAAAAAGCATTGCGGGGTCCTTGGAAGCCAAAATGGCTTCCCTGCAAATTCAGCTTGAAATCCCACGGATGAGGTGACATTTGTTTCTCCACCTGCGGCCTCCTTCCCTTCCCCTTCTGTTTCCTTGCAGAGGTGTGACTGAAGGTGTGACCTTGCTGCTGCTGGCTGTCCAGACGGGCCTCTTGGACCTGCAGCTCCTGCAAAGGACCTTTCTGCTCAGCATTATCCTCTTCATTGTGGTGACGTCCACCCTCCAATCCATGATCGAAATTGCTGACCCCATAGTGCTGGGACTGGCAGCTTCACAGAACAGGTGAGGAACCCGTCTCCATCTTCACAGGGGCTCAAGGGTTTGGAATCCTGCTGCATAGCTGTCGTTTAAGAACATAAGGGGAGTCCTGCTGGATCAGGCCACAGCCCATCTGGTCTAGCATCCTGCCCCACGCAGTGGCCTACCAATGACTTCTGGGCATCTCAAGCAGAAGAGAAAGGCCCTGTTCTCAAACCGCTGGAAATAGCCTTGAGAGGCATCCTGCCTGCCTCTCCAACCTGGAGGATGAACTTCGGCGTCCATTCTAGTAGCCATTGATAAACCTACGTTCTGTGTATTTGTCTAACTCTTTAAGAATCTAAGAGGGGCCCTGCTGGATCTGGCCACATCCCATCTAGTCCAGCATCCTGTCCCACACAGAGGCCCACCAATTGCTTCTGGGCTTCTCAAGCAGAAGACAAAAACAGAACCCTCAACCTGCTCTTGACTCCCTGCAAGGGGCCTTTCGAGGCCTCCTGCCTGCCTCTCCAATGGGGAGATGATATCTAGGCGTACGTTGTAGTAGCCATTGACACTCCTGTCCTCCATGAAATGAAAAGGAGCCCTGCTGGATTGGGCCGCAGCTTGCCTAGTCCAGCAGCCTCTCTCACGCATGGCCCACCTTGCTTCTAGGCATCTTGAGTAGAAGACAAAGGCAAAATCTCGATCTGTTCTCCACTGCTGTCCTCCAGGAACTTGTCTAAGCCTTTTTTACAGCTGTCCTGTGTTGCTGCTGTCACCGCCTCTTCTGGTAATACATTGCATCAAGTGAAAAATGCTGGATGAAAACGATGCTTCCCTTGGTCCGAACTCTCCTGCCCACCAGCTTCATAGAGTGCCACCTCGTACTGAGGGCAAAGAGGAAAACCTGTTGAGGGGTGGAAGGGTTCAAGAGGACCAGCAAAGCTGGAATAGAGGACTGCCCCCAAACATATGGGACAGTGTTGTTGAGGACAAAATAATTGAAAACAGAGATTTTTGCCATTGCCTACTTCCAGGGAGAGGTTGGAGACTGAACCAGCAAGTCTCCGCTTTCCAGGCGGTTTGCTCTCCCGCTGAGCTTTAGCCACTTCCAGACCCCATGAGCACCTCTACACAGTTTTCTTGGCAGAGACACAGAAGTGGTTTGCATTTTCCTCCTTCCAGGGAGAGGTTGGAGATTCAACTGGCAACCCACTTTCCAGCCTTCTTGTGTTACTACTGCATTGCAAAGCCCCTCCCCAGCTTTGGTGGTGGAACTTGCTGGCAGTCAGCAACAGCTGTATCGTATCCTTGTAATCCTTCCCCTGAGTTCAGCCCGGACCACGAATCAAAGAGCAGGGGTGGGCAGGCCGAGTTTTGCAACAGCAGCCCCCAGAAAAGCCTCCCTCCCTCCCTGTCAACCTGCTGATGACCTGCTCCCCTCTGTCATTGCAGGAGTTTCTGGAAGCACTTCCGGGGGGTCAGCATGTGCCTCTTCCTGCTGCTCTTCCCTGGCTTCATGGCCTACAAGATCGCCCACTTCTTCCACATGGACTTCTGGCTCCTGATTCTGGTCTCGAGTTGCATGCTGACCTCGCTCCAGGTACCGCCTCGGCGCCCTGTTTGCTCATCCCTCACTTCTGATGTGCTCTCTTCCTTTGTCCCAGACAGCGGCGCTCTCTGTGCATTTTCCTCCAACATTATCCCTTGCGGTTACAGTCCGACCCCCCTATCCACTGATCTGGTCACCGCGGTTCCAAGTTTCCCGTGGTGAGCGGATTAGCCCATTCCCACCCTCCGCGGGGGCCATTAGGCCTATCTTAAGGTCTTCTGAGGCCTGGGACAGGCAGGACATGGCCCAAAATGGTGCGCATTTCCCAGCGGTTTTATGTTATCCCCAACGGAGCTTGGAATGGATCCCCCGCAGATACGGGGGCCCAACTGTACAGGAAATGAGAGGAGGTGGAACCTTAAGGGCTGGGCAAATCACTGCGTAAGAGAACAGTTTTTGAAGGGCAGAAGTGGAGGTAGGTCCCTGCCCCTAAAGAACTTAACAATCAAATATCTGCCGTCAAGAGACAACGGGACATATGTTTTCACCAGGTACTGAAAACTATACAGCATAGGCACCTGGTGAACCTCAAGAGAGGTTGTTCCAGAGTGCAGGGGCCACCACAGGAAAGGCCCTCCTGCATGTCCCGACGCCCCATACCTCTGCAGCGGAAGGAATTCCAAGATGGGTCTCTCCTTGAGATCTCAGTGCACAGGCAGGTCTGTATGGGGGAAGGCGGCCACTTCCTAGGTGGGAGTCGTCTAACCTTTAAAGCCCTAATGGGTCTGGGATTTGCCTTCTGTAATTGCCCAGGAAGCCTTCAGCAGTCTCCAGCTGAGTGCCTCAGCCATCTTGAGTTGCAGGCGGCACTTGGGAAGAGATGCCTTGAGGTCTGTTCTTTCCACCGTTTGCAGCTGGTGCGCCTGATCTTTTGACATGGAAGAGGAAGATCAAGTTCGATCACAAACGGTCAGGCTTCTGGTCACCCACAGTGCCAGGGAGTCCAGTGGTAAAATGGGGGCCGTGGCCACATTTGCAGAGAGGGAGTAAAACGTCACTTTAGAAGTAGTTCCTGTTAGCTGATAATTGGGCCATCTTGCCCACTTCTCTCAAAGGGAGGGCGTCTGATGCACCCCAGGGAGGAGATTTATTCCTGGGGGGCACCAACAACAGTGCCCTGCCACATGTTCCCACCCGCCTATCTACTGACAATTGTGGGATCGCCAAGAGGTCTAGTGGTGGCAGCCCAGACCCCTCTGCCCTCTGGGTGACTCTCCAGCCTGGATGGGCCCTGATCCTTTGGAGCTGCTGCTTCCTTGCTGAACTGGGTCCCTCTTGTCAGCTGCTCTGGACTTCACCTGGTCTCAGCTACACCAGAGACCATAAAGGACAGCTCCTTATGCCATCACTCCTGGGTGGTCTAGTGGTGGCAGCCTAGACCCCTCTGTCCTCTGGGTGACTCTCCAGCCTGGCTGGGCAGGGACATCTTGAAGGAGGTGATTCTTTGCGGAACTGGGGCCTTTGGTCAACTGCTCTGGACTCCACTTGGCCTCAGATGCCTCTGTGTGTGTGTTTGATTTATTTTACAATGTTTTGCATGAGATATTTTTGATTCTTATTTTGCATTGTATATTTTCTGTTTGCTGTAAACCACCTTGGGCAGATTTTCTTTTGGGAAGACACTATACAAGTAAAATAGAAATGAAAAAAAAAATGAAATGGATCTCTAGGCCTCAGAGCTTTGGAGGGGCCTGGGGCCTGCTCTAGAACAGGCCGTCCAAGCACAGATGGCCTTGTCCCAGGGCAGGTGGACGATTCCAGCTGGAACCGCTCTGCAAGTACAGAAACAGCCAGCGAGTCTAGACTTTGCCCGTGAAACCCCCTGGGGCTTCATTCATAGGGCTGATAAACCTCCTTTCCTCGTCCTTGTAGGTGATGGGAACCCTCTTCATCTACGCCCTCTTCATCATCGAGCTCTTCCAGGACACCCCCATAGAGAAGATGGATGAGATCATCTACTATGTGAACGCCATCAGCCGCGTGCTGGAGTTCCTGGTGGCTGTGTGTGTGGTGGCCTATGGCACGTGGGAGTCTATCTTTGGGGAGTGGAGCTGGATGGGGGCCTCAGTCATCATCATCCACTGTTACTTCAACGTGTGGCTGAGGGCTCAGTCCGGCTGGAAGAGTTTCCTGCTACGCCGAGAAGCAGCAAAGAAGATGGGCTTGCTGCGACGGGCAACGCGGGGACAACTGGAGGACCACGATGACGTTTGTGCCATTTGCTTCCAGGTGAGCTCCAAGCTGGGCAGCACACAGTTCTCCTCTGACCCACAGCTGTTTCCCCTTTTTATGGCTGGTTATACAGAGAAATTCATTCTCTGTATCATCCAAGGCTAGAACCTGGGGGCACTCTATGGAGTTAATGGGTAGGAGAGTCAGATCAGGCAAGGGGAAGTATTTCTTCACCCAGAGGGTCACCTGTTTATGGAATTTGCTGCCGGAAGAGGTGGTGACAGCAACCAGCCTAGATGGCTTTAAGGAGAGGTCAGACAAATTCATGGAGGACAAGAAGAAGAAGAATTGGCTTTTCTACCCCGCTTTTCTCACCCATTTAAGGGGACTCATAGTGGCTGACAAAGCTTTCTATTCTTCTCCCCACAACACACACCCTGTGAGGTACGTGGGGCTGTGAGAGCTCAGAAGAGAGCTGTGACTAGCCCAAGGTCACCCAGCTGGCTTCATGGAGGAAAAAGAGTTGATTAATCTACACCGCTTTTCCCACCCTTTTAAGGGGACTCATAGTGGCTGACAAAGCTTTCTATTCTTCTCCCCACAACAGACACCCTGTGAGGTAGGTGGGGCTGTGAGAGCTCAGAAGAGAGCTGTGACTAGCCCAAGGTCACCCAGCTGGCTTCATGGGGGAGTGCAGAATCAAACCTGGTATTCCCAGACACGAGTCTGGCTCCCTAACCACTAGAACAAACTGGCTACTGGATAGGATGCCCAGGTACAGTACATCCTCCAGGTTGAAGAGACAGGCAGGATGCCTCTGAAGGCCATTTGCTGCGATTCAAGAGCCGGTGAAGGTTTTCCCTTTGCCTTCTGTTTGAGGTGCCCGGAAGCAACTTGTAGGCCACTGTATAGAACAGGATGCTGGACTAGATAAGCTGGTCCTGATCCAGCAGGGCTTGATTATGTTCTTATATATTTGACGGTCACGTAAACCTTCAGGCCTCAGCAGTTTTCTGTCGCGGGTCTGAACTTTGCTTTCACCAGGGTGCTGCACTGTGAAGAAATTGGTCTTCAGGTGTGTGTGTGTGTTTGGGGGGGGGAGGCATCTTCCCAAACATTCTCACTTTGCATCTTTTCTTCATAATCTGCTTAGTGTTTCCAGTGAAGACATTGCACTCTCCTTGGTAATTGTAAAAGATAATTCTGGGAAGTTCAGAGATTTTTTTATGGGGACCACTGTGGAATAAGCTTTTCTGCAGAGCCTTCTGTGTGGTGAGGAAACTGCTGGGCCAAAAATCATTTTGGAAAGGTAGTCAAAGATACTTCACCCCCACTTTTTTTTTCATAGACCAGATAGCAGACGCTCCATAGCAGGAAAATCAACAAGTGTACTTCTTAATTTAAGCTCAGTTTCACCTCTGATGGCAGCTTTTAACCTAACCTTTAAGTGTAGGCTTCAGTTCTATGCAAAAAGCTTTTTCTTCCCCCCTGAAACCCAGGGTACAAGGGCTGAAAAGCAGGCGAGGTTATTGAGTGTGAGGATATGTGGTCCCAGAGAGGTTTGGTTGTCCATTTCTTTAATGCGTATTCACTTCCTTCCTTTTGGGAGGGGGGAAAAAATCACAATTCCCAGGATGCTTATTTGTTGCAAATCCTACTTGAAAGTCTCCACTCAGAAAGATTTGCTACAGAAGAACCAAAGAAACTAAGGGGAGCCCTGCAGGATCAGGCCACAGCCCACCTAGCCCATAAGAACCTAAGAGGAGCCCTGCAGGATCAGGCCACAGCCCACCTAGTCCATAAGAACCTGAGAGGAGCCCTGCTGGATCAGGCCACAGCCCATCTAGTCCATAAGAACCTAAGGGGAGCCCTGCTGGATCAGGCCAAAGCCCATCTAGTCCATAGGAACCTCAGAGGAGCCCTGCTGGATCAGGCCACAGCCCATCTAGTCCATAAGAACCTCAGAGGAGCCCTGCTGGATCAGGCCACAGCCCATCTAGTCCATAAGAACCTAAGAGGAGCCCTGCTGGATCAGGCCGCAGCCCAGGTAGTCCAGCATCCTGTCTCGCACACTGGCCCACCAGTTGCCCATGGGCGCCTCTAACAGAGACAAGGGCAAACCTCCGGCTCTCAAATCCCGTCTAGCCCATCAGGTTGCTCTCCCAGTGGCCAGCAACCTGAACATAGAAGCCCACCAGCAGGACAGGAGCATATGGCTTGCCCTGCTTCCAGCCTCCCAGCAGATGGACTTTGGAGGCTGACCACTTGCTGTGGCTGTCAGGGCTAATAGCCGTTGATAGCCCTGACTTCCATGAACTGTTCCAAATCTTTCTCAGAAACCATTCAGGCCGGAAGCCAACACCACATCTTGTGTGAGAACAAATTCCTTTTGTCTGTTCTTAATCACGGAGGGGTTGCCTTCTGTGGGTGACCTCTGGTTCTTATATTTTAGGGAAGTGATGGAAGTCTCACCAGTTTGGTCTAGTGGTTGGGGAGCCGGATTATTATCTGGGAATACCAGGTTCCATTCCGCCGTCCCCCGTGAAGCCAGCTGGGTGACCTTGGGCTAGTCACAGCTCCCTTCTGAGCTCTCACAGCCCCACCTACCTCACAGAGTGTCTGTTGTGGGAAGAACAGAAGGTTTGTCAGCCACTTTGAGTCCCCTTAAATGGGTGAGAAAAGCAGAGTAGAAAAGCCAACTTGTCTCTGCCTCAAGCATACTTTTGTACACATCTATCACATCTTGGCTCACTCATCTCCTTTCCTTACTATACTACTTTTCTAATAGATGGACACAGTGTCGACACTTTACTTGAACAGTGTAATAGAATATACCTCCTCCCTTTTTAGGCTGAATGGCATCTTGCATTTTGATGCCCACAGAGGGAGGTGCACGAATGCTTTTTCTGTATTCAGTTCGTATTGAATTGAATGCATGAAAATTTTGATTCATTCCATGGGGTTCGTATGGGATTGAGCATTTGTGTACAATACAAATGTTCAATCCCATACATACCCCATTCAGAGCTTAATACAAATGTATCAAAACATTTCATTCGAATTGATTTGAATTCAAATGTCCAAATTCGAACAAATTCAGCCGAATTTTGAGTGTTACAAATATTCATAGAGGGAATGCCAAGACTCCTCTGGAGCTATTCACCACCTCTTCTTGTTTTTGCCACTCTGAACCATTTCTGCCAGCTTGACCACTTTACCGGCCATGCCTGACTCCACATCTTTTATCGGCGTGTTAAAAAGCAGGCGAGTGGCCACAGTGACAGCAGAGCACTGGGCTAGAGAGGCCACAGGCTCAATCCAGTGGGGCGTTTGTTACATTCTCAGGATCGGATCATTTGTACAGTATTCTGTTTCCCCTGGCCTTTCTGTTTGCCAATGAGGAGCTGAGCCGGGACCCACAATTCCCCTCAGTGTCTTAGAGTGTAAGAGCTTAAGAGGAGCCCTGCTGAATCAGGCCACAGCCTGTCTAATCCAGCATCCCGTCTCACACAGTGGCCCACCAGCTGCTTCTGGGCATCCAGAGCAGGAGACCAAGGCAAGACCTTCACCTGCTCTCGAATCCCAGCAAATGGCCGTTAGAGGCCTCCTGCTCGTCCCTCCAGCCTGGAAGTGTTCCCTGGGCTTCCATTCTAGTGGCCTTTCTGCTGACTCTCCCTTTCCTCTTTCAGGAAATGACGCTGGCTGTCATCATGCCGTGTGGCCACTTCTTCCACGAAGGCTGCCTACGCAAGTGGTTCTATGTGCAGGACACCTGCCCCCTCTGCCACCAGCCGGTCAAGCTGTTAGCCAGTGAAGAGAGTCAGCCAGACGGGGCTGTCACCCAGGAGGCCACGCCTGCCCCGGAGAGGGAGGGAGCGCCCAGCCCCGAAGAGGATTTGGG
Source organism: Aspidoscelis tigris stejnegeri (assembly GCA_023333525.1). Classification (NCBI taxonomy): domain Eukaryota; kingdom Metazoa; phylum Chordata; class Lepidosauria; order Squamata; family Teiidae; genus Aspidoscelis; species Aspidoscelis tigris. Next base: position 88,351,143 of record JALMGA010000006.1, on the reverse strand, counting down.
TGACGACAAGGCAGCTGGGGAGCCGAGCAGGACAGGACAGCAAGGCCCTCGCGAAGGGCCGCAGCCATCCTGCAGTTCCAAGGGCTCAGGGGAGAGAGAAGAAGGCACACCTGCCACAGCACAAGATGGGGGTCAGGGTGCCTTTGGGCTGGAACACATGCCTGTTCCCCAAATCCCTGTGGCTCAGCATTCAGAAGACCGTCTTGGCCGGTTGGGAGAACCAGCAGCCCCGCAGCGAGACCCTTCCGATGGTGGCGCTCTTCAGGAGGGGCCCCGGTGCTCCGGCACGCACGGGAATTCAAGACCTCAGCCATTGGTTCCTGAGGTCCTTCCACAAAGCACCACCAAGGGCAAAGAGGTCGTCTTGGACAGGATCCGCAGGCAAGGTGGCGTGAGCGACCTGCTCCCAGTGGTTGTTTCTGACGACAAAAGCAAGGGCCATTTGGGTTCCGGTACGGCAGCCTTCCCTTCGTAGCCCCCAGCCTTCGTTTACCGTCTGGCTTTTTTTTCTCCCAAGCCCAGTCTTCTGCCACAGAATCGGGCAGGTCCACTTGACTGGCACAATGGTTCTCAAAGAGGTTATCCCCGCGCCTGCTGGGAAGGAGTGCTGGGAGCAGAATGCTGGAAGTACAACACTGGGAGATATTTGGGAACATCTGGCGGGCCCACCGTGTAGGGCTTGGCAAATCACTTTTTGATTGGTGGCGGCCCAAGAGGCTGGGGGCTCTGCCGTCCCCTTTTGCTGGGAGGAACGCAACCTTTCTCCCTCCGCCATGCTGATCCAACTGCCGGGTTGTGTTTTAGTTCCCCCGAAGCAGCAAAGAGATCTCGGCCACCCCCTCTCTGCTTTAATCGCTCTGGACCTATGCCAGCCACAACACGGATATCCAGCAATATTGTGACACGGGGTCACTGCATTTTGAAGGTGAACGCTAAAACCTGAAGTGGCAGGTGATGGCCAGGTCCTGCAGATGCCTTCCCAAGCTCAGCGTCCTTCAGCCTTCCGGCCCCTGGAGATGGACAGACGCCTCCTGTCGGGCACAGGAGCTTTGCTGGATGCTCTCACGTCCTTTGGTGAAGCAAGGAGTCGCTCTGGGCCCCTACCTGACCACGCACTGACCCACCAATTTTGGGTCACTCCGGTTGTCCCATAGAGCCCAGGCGGCCACTCAGAGACCCTTGCTTGCAAGCTAAATAAAAAAGTAAAATAAACCAGATGGTACAAGTTCCTTCTGGGCAATTTGGAAAGAGGAAACACCGGAATCAGTTACGTTTAGGGGGGTCAAGTCCAGTTCTACCAATCCCTCTGGGCCACCATACTTGGTTGAGCCATTTTGGAGTACAGTTGTCCCTTGTACAACACTTTATTCTACAAAATCATGCATGGTATAGAAAAGGTGGATAGAGAAAATTTCTCTATCGCACGACACTAGAACCAGGGGGCATCTATGAAGCTGATGGGTAGGAGAGTTGGATCCGACAAGGGGAAGCATTTCTTCCAGAAGAGTTAGTGAAAGCAACCAGCCTGGATGGCCTTAAGGAAGGGTTAGACAAGTTCATGGAGGACAGATGCATCAGTGGCTACTAGAATGGATGCCTAGGCACATCTTTCAGGCTGGGGAGAGAGGCAGGATGCCTCTAAGGCCATTGGCTGGGATTTGAGAGCAGTGAAAGTTTTGCCTTTGCCTTCTGCTTGAGATGTCCATGAGCAACTGGTGGGCCGCTGTGTGGGACAGGATGCTTGACCAGCAGGGCTCCTCATGTGTTCTTGTGACATCAGGATGCAGACCTACTAGTACGTAGGGCATAGCAAGGAGGCACACTGATAGTGGAGTCTCAGTTAGGCGTGATCCACCAGTTGCATTCACACTTTAATTTTAATACGAGCCCTGTCTGCGCTTGGCCACATAGGCTGTGTGCAGTACACTCCCAGGTGGAGCGTCTGTACTTGAAGGGGTCACTGCTAGTTCATGCTCCACACATGCACTTACCCCGTCCAGCAGCATTCCAGTCCACACCTCTGGTGCGCGGAGAGGCACGTGATGTGCCTTGCCACTGCACTGGTATGTACTGTGATGTCCTGGTGTCGCTGTACGTGTGTGTGTCGTGTCACTGTCATCCTGGTGACAGCCCCAGCACATGTGCTGTGCCGCTAACATCACAAACCAAGATGGCAGTGCTCAGGCCACGCATCTGCACTAGGAAAGTGTCCAAATGCATGTGTGTGTGTGTGGGGGGGGAGAGTTGGCATGTATTAGCAGATGCTAATTGCATGTCAGGAAGTTCACCATTCCCATCCCCCAGAAGGGACCGGAAGTGCAAACGTGCCCCTGGTTCCATCCCACTTTCGGGATAAGAGAACCCATCAGCAAAGTGACTGGTCATGTTCCTTCCATTTTATCTGACCCAAAGGTGGATTTTCTGAGATAGATGGTGCTAAAAGAAAAGAACTTGTCACTTTGCTGGTGTCTTCTCTCACTCTGAAAGCGGACTGAACCTGGATTTAAGACTTGTGTGTGAATGCAGCTACAAGGTGGCCAGTGGGCAGCCAGATAGGAGTCCTACGAGTGTTGCTAATTACGGCCACAGTGCTCCCCAGCCAGTCTGACCAGTGGCCAAGGGCTTTGGTCTAGCAACGCTGGGCAGCCCCTGGTTTAGCCAGCCCTGCGGGTGGGAAAGCTCCTCCTAATTTCGACATTTGAATCGAATCTTCGAATATCCAAATTAGTATGAATAAAGAAAAACGAACGTTTGGACATTCAAACCATTACAAATACATTTGTATCTGTTTCTAAGAATATTCTATACCTCTCCAATGACACAAATCTTGTACGCGTCCAGTTGTCATCCTGTATGTATCCATAGAAATATGAATGTCTGAATTATTCATACAAGTAAGATATCCATATTTGTACGAATACTAAAAATGTCCAATTCATCCGAATCACTAATATTTTGAGTTTTCGTGCACATCCCTATTTGTGAGACAGGCACTGCGTGGGCAAAGCCAACATGTGCCCAACTGAGCATGATTCTCGAGACGGACCCTCATGAAGAGCCGGGCGGACCAGCTACCTCGATGATGGATAGTTGTTGACTGGAAACCCAACACCCCATGGGGGACGCACTTTTCTTCTCTGCTTCCTCCCCTTTCCCCTCTCCTTTCAAAGCAGAGGCGTTCCTAAGAGGTCTCTCCCATTTGCTAATGGCCTCCTGGGACAGCCTTACCATGGTAAGATGTTCAAATGGGTCCATCCCCATTTCCTGATTGCGCCCACTCCGCCGCTTTCCTTTTAGCCGCGCCACACCCCAGTATCCTGTCCAGGCTGGTTGGGCTGGTGGGAACTGGAGATCAGGATGTCTGGAAGAGGTTTGGGAACATTTTTCTTCTGTTGGCCCATGCACTCTTCCACAGCTGGGGTCTGGGCTGGAGCATGCCTTGGATAAGTACATGTTCTGCCAAGCGATGCAAGCCATTGTGGATCAGAGGCCATCAAGTTGTTTCTCCTTCCATCAGCTTTCCGCTGCCTTTTTTAAAAAGCATGCATTTCCCCCTGCCCCATTCACCCTCTCCATCACCATCTTCTGGGAGAAGAAGTAGAAGAGTTGGCTTTTCTAGCCTGCTTTTCTCACCCACTTAAGGGGACTCAAAGTGGCTGACAAACCTTCTGTTCTTCTCCCTACAACAGAACACCCTGTGAGGTAGGTGCGGCTGTGAGAGCTCGGAAGAGAATTGTGACTAGCCCAAGGTCACCCAGCTGGCTTCATGAGGGAGGGTGGAATCGAACCCAGTATTCCCAGATAAGAGTCCAGCCCCCTAACCATCCAAACTGGCTCTAGGCAAGGCAGCTTCTGTCAGCTGCGTGTTCGAAGCGCATCTGAAACAGAAGGCCCCATACAGGGGTGGGGTTTTTTGTGGGGAGGGGTGCCTTGAGGGTGGGCAAGGTTTTGGTGCCCAAAGGGGCTAGCCCACATGATCTGCAAAAGGGAAGGGCTCACTGAACTCATGCTAGTGTAGACTAAGGTTTAATCCAGCTTCAGTCCACCTTCAGAGCGGGAGAACACCTCAGCAAAGTGGCCAGTAATGTTTCCTGATTATCTATATCCCAAAGGTGAATTTTCTGAGTTATTTAGCACTGAAAGAAAACAGCCTGTGGAAGCAAGCTTGTAGTTCCTCTTCCAAACGACAAACGCTGGTGCACAATGAATTACTACGGGCATCCTCCAGGCTAGGGAGACCAGCAGGACGCCTCCAAAGGACATTTGCAGGCATTTGAGAGAAGAGGGGTTTCTGAACGCGGGGAGAACACATAGGGACGGAGCATACGCACCTCAGGGGTGGACAGATCCGTTCCAGACGGCCCCGAGCGCCCCAACGCGCGTTCCACGCGTTCCGTTTTTAGAACGGAAAAAACTGTTCTGAACGCATCTTTGTGCATTTGGCGTGTCCCCAGCTGTTCCAGAGGGAGAGTGTTTGCATGCTCTCCCTCTGTGACAGCTGCCCCCCACCCTGGGCTGCTCCGGGTGGCTCCTCTGGAGCCAGGGGTGGGCAGCCCAGGGGCCTCCTTTCCCTCGGCTCCCGCTGTCTCCAGGGGCCGAGATCGTGGCTCCTAGGGCCAGCAGGACCTGCCCCCTACACCCCCCAACCCACCCCAGGGGTGCGCGCGTGCGAACGGAACTTACCTGTTTAGCGCCACGCAGCAACTGAGATGATTGGGCCAGGCGCGCTCTGCGCGTGAGTGCGGGGCGCTCCCAGATTGGTCAGGTACCCGCCTGGCTTCAACTGGCCATCTGCGCATGCGACTGTGCAGATGCATGCGCAGTCGCGGCGGGTGCCACACTCAAGGGGTGTTTTTCCACTGACCTTTGATCTTTCTATGGGCTCCTGAATCCACGTTCTCATGAGCTTCTCAAAGGCCCCACTGTCCCTCAGTCTGGTCTAGGGGTCAGGTGAAGGTTTGGCCTTCATCTTCTGCATGAGATGCCTAGAAGCCATGGGTGGACCACTGTGTGAGACAGCATGATGCTGTTAACATTATTTAGAGGAGATATGAATGTAAACTTCCATATAAATTCAAGTAATTTTTAATCATTTTTTCTTAGATTATTGTGCTTTTATTTCTTTAATATATCTTCATTTTTCTTTTTCTGCTTTCTTTTCTGCAGTTAATGTAGTTTTTAAAAGTTAATATTTTTTTTAAAACCGGGGGGGGGCGGGGACGAGAGAGAGCCAAGATTAAGATCAGGAGTAACCAGCCAAGGTGAAGTTGGCCAAATATTTTGATTTATTTGATTGGTTGGTTGGTTGGTTGGTTGATTTAAGAATTTATTTCCTGTCGTTCATGAAAAGGCCCCAGGGTGGGTCACAATCATAAAAAGTAAAGTATTTTTAGAACATATTTAAAATATTTTCCTACTCCCTGCCGCCTCCCTGGCAGGAGAATACCTGAGCCCTGGCCAGGTTGAATGAACACCAAAGGTGAAGAAAAGCTGGAAGTCCTGCATTGAGCAGGAGATTGGACTCAATGACCCTAGAGGTCCGTTCCAACTCTATGAGCCAGTTTGGTCTAGTAGTCAGGGAGCCAGACTCTTATCTGGGAATACCGGGTTCAATTCCGCCCTCCCCCATGAAGCCAGCTGGGTGACCTTGGGCTAGTCACAGCTCTCTTCTGAGCTCTCACAGCCCCACCCACCTCACAGGGTGTCTGTTGTGGGGAGAAGAATAGAAGCTTTGTCAGCCGCTTTGAGTCCCATTAAATGGGTGAGAAAAGCAGGGTAGAAAAGCCAACTCTTCTTCTTTTCACCTGGCAGCATCCCTGAAAACAGATAAAATGTGCAGTTTGATGGCTTGTTATACCAGACATTTCCACGTCAAGCACTAGGTGTCACCACATCCCTGAACAACGGTAAAGGACCAATAAGATTTCTCCCTTCTGAGCATGTAGCTGTGGAAATTGTGTATGCCCATGTAGCCCAAATGTTCATCATATGTGCGGAACAGAAAGGTGTCAGGCATTCATGGAGGACAGGTGTGTCAAATGCTACAAGAAGAAGAAGAGTTGGCTTTTCTACCCCACTTTTCTCACCCATTTTAAGGGGACTCAAAGTGGCTGACAAACCTTCTGTTCTTCTCCCCACAACAGACATCCTGTGAGATAGGTGGGGCTGTGAGAGCTCAGGGAAGAGCTGTGACTAGCCCAAGGTCACCTATGTGGAGGAGTGTGGAATCAAACCTGGTATTCCCAGATAAGAGTCCGGCTCCCTGACCACTAGACCAAACTGGCTCCTGAAAGCTATTTACAGGGCGTCCAGAGCAGGTGAAGGTTTTGCCTTTGTCCTCTGCTTGAGATGCCCATGAGCAATTGGTGGGCCACTGTGTGAGGTGGGATGCTGGAGTAGGTGGGCTGTGGCCTGATCCAGCTGGGCTCCTCTTAGGTTCTTATGGACTAGATGGGCTGTGGCCTGATCCAGCAGGGCTCCTCTTAGGTTCCTATGGACTGGATGGGCTGTGGCCTGATCCAGCAGGGCTTCTCTTAGGTTCCTATGGACTGGATGGGCTGTGGCCTGATCCAGCAGGGCTCCTCTTAGGTTCTTATGGACTGGATGGGCTGTGGCCTGATCCAGCAGGGCTCCTCTTAAGCCTTTATAAACAAATTCATGGAGCTCAGGTGTATCAATAGCTACTAGAACAGATGCCTAGATAGTGCCTCCAGCTTGGACATAAATGCAGGGTGCATCTGAAGGCCATTTCATGAGAATCATGAGCAGGTAAATGTTTTTGTCTTCGTCTTCTCATTGAGATGCCCAGAAGCAACAGGTGGGTCACTATATGGGAGAGGACATTGTAGTAGAATGGCTGTAGCCTGATCCAGTGGGGCTTCTCTTACGTTCTTATGTTCTCAGGAAGTCTGAAGGCAATCTCACAGCCATACCCCATAACTCAAGGGGGGTCAAAAGACTCATAATGCCGCCTTCTTGCTAGTAGAGGTGAAAGGGAAGCTATAAATGAGCGGAAGAAGAAAGGCGTCTCCGTTATAGGATGGGTTGCAGCTGGCTGGCGGTCTGAGGAGTTTCACATTGCAACATCTTGTTGTGGGTCCCACTGGTCATCCCTCTGTCATGCGGTTCAGGAGGCCTTAGGCCAGAACGTCACAGCTGGACCCATTACTTCTTCTCTTTCCTAAGAGCGGGCATATTAATTTTCAAGTTTTGTCTCAAAACATTTTCCAGCGGGTTGAACAATTTATGACTTGCGACAAGAAATGTGTTTTATACATCCTCCCTCAGGAAAAGGGGAAAAGAGAGAGAGAAAAGGTGGGATTGTATGTGGGTATTTAAAAAAAAAATAAAATTGCATCTGAGTTTTTATGGTAGCAAGCTGGATCAAGGCCAGATGTTCCATTACGAATAGTTAGCAAAGCAGAGGCCCCGGTGCCTGCTAAAACGGCCAATACGGGACATTCTGCTTTCTGCAGAATTTGTAATAAAAATTTGTAATAAAAATGCATTGTAAGAAAAATGCTTCCCCTCCCCTTCCCAACATTTCTACTCCAATTCGTCAAATGCTTTTGTGAACATTTCCTCACTTCGTTTTCCCACTCTTCCCATGTTCCACTTAGAACATTTCTCTGGGTGGAAGATATTTCTTCCTCTTGCATTGGACAATATCAGCATTTCCAGCCGCCCTATTTCACTTCACAACTTTGGCTTCGCTCTACGAGGGTGAGGACACAAGGCATATGCCCAGTCAGAGAGAAAAGTGTGGCCACAGGGATGCCTGTTTGCGAGATGGGAATAGATGGAGCTTATTCTAACATGACCAAAAAAAAAAAAAAGAAATCTTTCTATGGGTTCCTGAGTCCACATTCTCATGAGCTTCTCAAAGGCCACACTGTCTCTCAGTCTGGTGTAGTGGTTAAGGAGCCAGACTCTTATCTGGGAATACCAGGTTTGATTATGCCCTCCCCTATGAAGCCAGTTGGGTGACCTTGGGCTAGTCACAGCTCTCTTCTGAGCTCTCACAGGCCCACCCACCGCACAGGGTGTCTGTTGTGGGGAGAAGAATAGAACAGTTTGTCAGCCACTTTGAGTCCCCTTAAATGGGTGAGAAAGGTGGGGTGGAAAAGCCAGCTCTTCTTCCTCCATGAAGCCAGCTTGTTGACCTTGGGCTAGTCACAGCTCTCTACTGTGCTCTCACAGCGCCACCCACTGCAGAGGGTGTGTGTTGTGGGGAGTATAATAGAAAGCTTTGTCAGCCACTTTGAGTCCCCTTAAATGGGTGAGAATGGTGGGGGGGGGGAAGCCAATTCTTCTTCCTCCATGAAGTCAGCTAGGTGACCTTGGGCTAGTCACAGCCCTCTTCTGAGCTCTCACAGCCCCAACTACCTCACAGGGTGTTCTGTTGTGGGGAGAAGAATAGAAAAGCTTTGTCAGCCACTTCGAGTCCCCTTAAATGGACTCAAGGAGTTGTGCATTAAGTGTGTGTACCACTGTGGGCCAGTTTACCAGAGTGACCCATTTTGGCAGCACACCACGTTGCACCGATAAAGTATGTCCCACTAGGCTTCCAAGGCCAGGGGCTGTAGTTCTTGGCCATCATAGCCTTCACATCAGGCTCTGAAGTTCATGTGAGTTTTCGGGTGGCATGCAGCCTGAACCGGACCAGGTAATTCCAAGTGCAGGCGGACTTTTTCTGAGCCAGCTGGACATTCCCCTGAGACTCCAGAAGGGGCTGCCCTCAGGAGTTCACCTGGACAAGTAACATAGCTAATGGCTTTCTTCTTTTATAGTCCTAAAACAGAAGGTAACAAAGGGGAGTGAGGAGAAACCCAAGCACAGATGAGTTTCATTCAGATTCATCCCCTCAAGTTCGGTAGACCTTTTCAACAATTAGATTCTGAAGACTGGACAGATTTCCAGAGTTAGAGAAGACCCAGAAGTCTGAGGAGAGATCATGTGGCTACTCCTTCAGCTGCTGTGATTGCTCTGAAAAGTCCCAAGAGGAGTATTGAGTCTAGATCATACGAAGTGATCTAGATAATTATTCCTCTTTACCTCGGTCAGACCTCATCTAGAGTCCTGTGTCCAGTTCTGGGCACCTCAATTCAGAAAAGACATTGACAAACTAGAGCAAGTCCAGAGGAGGGCTACCAAAATGGTGAGTGGTCTGGAAACCATGTCCTACAAGGAAAGGTTGAAGGATCTAGGAATGCTTAGCCTACAGAAGAGAAGACCGAGAGGAGACATAATCAGGGTCTTCAAGTATCTGAAGGGCTGTCACAGTGCAGAGGGATTGGCCCTGTTCTCACTTGCACAAGATGGGAAGACTAGAAACAACGGGATGGAACTTTAAGGGAGTCAATACAGATTAGAGATTAGGAAAAACTTCCTGATAGTGAGGGCGATCAGTCAGTGGAACAGGTTGCCACGGGAGGTAGTGGGTTTAAGGTGAAGGTGTGACCAAGGCCTGATGAGACTTCTGTGCAGGGCATAGGAAGGAAGGAAGGAAGGAAGGAAGGAAGGAAGGAAGGAAGGAAGGAAGGAAGGAAGGAAGGAAGGAAGGAAGGAAGGAAGGAAGGAAGGAAGGAGAGGTACTCAAACCTTTGGCATCACTTATTTTCTGACAACAGTTAAGACACTGAGCCATAGTTGGTGAGGACCAAGTCTGATTTTTGGATCTGATAAGTTCCAAGAGAAGTGGTGCAACAGTTTAAAATGTGGTCCTTAATTGTGGTTTCCCGTGGGATGCTGGGTTCTGTAGTTCAGGAGCAGCTAGAAAGTTTGCCTGGACGTCTTCCTATTATTCAGGCCTCACCGTGCATCTGTAAGTAGAGCATTTCTACTTACAGATAATGTAGTGTATGATCATAATGTTTCCATCCTTTTCTCTTCATATGTGGAGTGGGATATGCATAGTAGGTGTAATTTGCCATCAACCCCTTGGCATCTCTCAGTTAGTGCACCTCTCCAGTTTAATGGAATAAGCCCTGCTGGATCAGGCCAGAGCCCATCTAGTCCAGCATCCTGCCTCACACAGTGACCCACCCGTTGCTTCTGGGCATCTCAAGCAGAAGACAAAAGCAAAACCTTCACCTGATCTCAACTCCTTGCACGTGGCCTTGAAAGACATCCTGCCAACCTTGAGGTGGTACCTAGGCATTCCACCTATTCGCCATCGACTCGCCTCTCCTCCATGAATTAAGAGGAGCCCTGCTGGACCAGACCTCAACCCATCCAGTCCAGCATCCTGCCTCATACAGTGGCCCACCAATTGCTTCCATTCTCAAGCAGAAGATGAAGGTGACTCCTTCACCTGCTCTTGACTTCCTGGCCTTGAGAGGCTTCTTGACTGTGTCTCCAACCTTAACTGTTGATGGATTGAGCTCAGATGCTGCCGTACACCATGTTGCCACACACAAAGGCTACGGAGCTTAGGAGTCGGAGGTAGTGCTTGGCATCGGTTCTGCTCTTATCTCCAGAGCTGATGTCAGATAAGTTACTGTGGGAGATACTGATTCGAGCCTCTGGGAACTCACTTGTGGGGTTCTCCAGGGGTCCAGCTTGTCTCCCATGCTATTTAACATCTATACGGAGCTGCTGGGAGAGGTCATTAGGAGACAGTGATGACAGTGAGCTGTCATCACCATGCAGATGGTACCCAACTCTCTCTCTCTGTGCCATCTGAATCAGGAGAGGTGGTTGAAGTGCTTGACAGATGTCTGGAGGCAGTTATGGGCTGGCTGGAGGCAATAAATTGAAGCTAAATCTAGACAAGACAGAGGTGCTGCGTGTCACAGGGTCTTGGGTCTGTGTAGTTGGGAGATACCTTGTCCTTGGTGGAGTTGTGATGGCCTGGAAGGGACAGGTCCGTAACTTAAGGGTACTCCTGGACTCCGTGCTAACGCTTGAAGCTCAGGTGGAGGCTGTGGCCAGTAGTGCCTACGCCCAACTACTGAAGCCTTTTTTGGACAGAGTCGATTTGGCCACAGTTATCCATGTCTGGTAATCTCTACCTGTAATGCATTCTACATGTCCTTGAAGACATAAGAGAACATAAGAACCTAAGAGGAGCCCTGCTGGATCAGGCCACAGCCCATCTAGTCCAGCATCCTGTCGCACACAGTGGCCCACCAAATGCTCACGGGCATCTCAATCAGAGACAAGGACAAACCTTCTCCTGCTCTCGAGTCCCAGCAGATGGCCTTTGAAGCGCCCCAGTTCCTCCACCCCCACAGCCTGGAAGAGGCATCTAGGCATTCGTTCTAGTAGCCATTGATACATCTGTCATCCATACATTTGTCTAACCCTACCTTAAAGCCATCCAGACTGGTAGCTGTCACCACCTCTTCTGGCAGCACATTCCATAAGCCGATGACCCTCTGGGTGAAGAAATACTTCCCCCTGTCAGACCTGACTCTCCTACCCATCAGCTTCATAGATGCCCCCTGGTTCTAGTGTTGTGCGATAGAGAAAAGAAATGTTCTCTATCCACCTTTTCTATACCATGCATAATTTTATATACCTCAATCAGGTCCCCTCTTAAACGCCATCTCTCCAGACTGAAGAGGCCTAGACATTGCAGCCTGGTTTCGTAAGGGAGGTGTTCCAGACCCTTACTCATTCTGGTTGCCCTTCTCTGCACCTTCTCTAGTTCCACAATATCCTTTTTGAGGTGTGGTGACCAGAATTGTACACAATACTCCAAAGACGGTTTGGAAGTTGCACCTAGTGCAAAATGCAGCCGCCAGAGTGCTGATTGGAACAGCTAGCCGGATGCACATCACACCGGTATTGAAAGGGTTGCATTGGCTGCCAATTCACTGCCAAGCCCAATTCAAGGCGTGAACTCTGACTTACAAGGCCCTAAAATGATTTGGGCCCCAAATATCTAAAGGAACGCCTTCACCCATACTGACCTGCCTGTGCATTAAGATCTGCAGGGGAGGCCCTCTTGGTTGTCCCCCCACCTTCAACAGCGAGGCAGGTGGCCACCCAGGAGAGGGCCTTCTCAGTGATGGCCCCCAGGCTATGGAATAGTCTCCCCTTTGAGGTGCATTGGGCTTCTTCTCTGTTTATGTTCAGGAAGGAAGTGAAGATACCCCTCTTTGCCTAGGCCTTTGGCCACTCATGTTCCCCCTACTGCAAATGTTATTGCTTTAATTGATATTGTTCTGTTTTTAACATGCTGGATTTTAAATGTTCTTGTGGTTTATATGGTTTTAATATATATTGTGTTTTGATATGTTGGATTTTAAAGGTTGTTACCTGCCCTGAGACCTTCAGGTACGGGGGGGGGGGGGGGGAATAAATAAATAAATAAATAAATAAATAAATAAATAAATAAATAAATAAATAAATAAATAAATAAATAAATAAATGTTGCAGGTGCAACTGTCCTCTGAGAACATGTCCACGAATCCTGCCTTTGTAGGAACAAGGCGGCAAGGCCTGCCTACGGCCAAGCTATGGCTACCCAATGCCCCTTTGCTGAATCTTCCTGCACATTTTTCTAGCCTGCTATAGATCTTCAGCACCCGTGAATGGATTCAGAGGACAGATTTTCTGACAGTCTCAGCTTTCATTGAGAAATAAACAGAAAGCAAGCTGCTGCTAATCCATATGGCCGCAAAAGATAGTTTTGGAACTCTGGAAATTCCTCCTGCTAAACTCACTAAAGGCAAAATATGGTTAATTATCATCAATAGAAGAAATTTAATTAAATGAAAATCACTGCCTCGAAATATACAAAACATTGTGTTGCCAAAAATTAGGGAAAAGTGGAATCCTATTCCAAAGGAATTGAAATACATGATTAAAAATTTCTAAACCCCCCACCCCCACAAAAAAAAAATGTTGGCAAGACTGTGGCAACTGGGTTGGGTGGTTGGATGGATAGATGGAGAGAGAGAGAGAAAAAGATGGATAGATAGATGATAGATGGAGGGAGGGAGAGAAATGGGAAGGCAGGCAGGCAGATGACAGACAGACAGACAGACAGACAGACAGACAGACAGATAGATAGATAGATAGATAGATAGATAGATAGATAGATAGATAGATAGATTTTGGCAATGTGAATACAGTTAAAGAGTTCTAAGAGATGATAAAATCAGAATGACACCAGGAAAATGTTTATTTCATATTATAGGTAACAATGGAGATAAAGTGAGACCATCAGTTGGGCTGTCGTCACACCTAAGTTTAAATCCAGCTTCAATCCACTTTCAGAGTGAGAGAACACATCAGCAAAGTGACAAGCGGTTTTCTCTCAGTGTCAGATAACTCAGGAAATTCACCTTTGAGACAGATAATGGGGAAAGAAAATTACTGGTCACTTTGCTGAAGTGTTCTCTCGCTCTGAAGGCGGACTGAAGCTGGATTAAATCTTAGGTGTGACCACAGCCTTGGATTATTTAACCATAGCAAAGTTGACAGTTGTACAGGATTGTAAGAATAAGAAAGGTTTCCCTTTAGCAAATTGGCACTGGAACATTTGGGAAGCAGAAACAGTGAATTATCTAAAAAGACAGAAACAAAAAATTCAGATAAAATAGACTGAGATAGCAGAAGCAATAAAAATTATAAACAGTAGATTCCACCCACGTACAAGGGCATCGAAAATTAAAATAGACATAATTGGAGAAAAAGTTATTAAAGGGGGGAAATGGAACAGAGCTTCCATATCGATTGTGCTCTGAGTGGGATGTAAAAAAAACTGTAAGGTTGTGGTCACACCTAAGATTTAATCCAGCTTCAGTGCACCGTCAGAGCGGCCGTAGTGACACCTAAGGTTTAATCCAGCTTCACTTTCAGAGCGAGAGAACGCACCAGCAAAGTGACTAGTGATTTTCTTTCCACATTATCTATATCCCAAAAGTGAATTTTCTGAGTTATTCAACACTGAAAGGAAACAGCTTCTTGTCACTTTGCTGATGCATTCGCTCGCTCTGAAAGTGGACTGAAGCTGGATTAAACCTTAGGTGCGACCACAGGCCAAGACATGTGAGCCTTACAAATTGGAATCCAGAAGGGCTGCCCTTATACAGGGTTGATCCAGAAGGAAGGACCCCAGACCCCTGTCCTTCTTCCATTCATGTACCAACTGCAGAACATTTAAGCCCTAAATCTGCAATTGCCACAAGAGAGATGCAGCCTCTTTAATTCCTTTTAACCGGCCCTGCTTTGAGTCTCCCTTTTAAGGGGACTCAAAGCAGCTGACAAACCTTCTGTTCTTCTCCCTACATCAGACACGCTGTGAGGTAGGTGGGGCTGTGAGAGCTCAGAAGAGAGCTGTGACTAGCCCAAGGTCACCCAGCTGGCTTCATGGAGGAATGCAGAATCAAACCTGGTATTCCCAGAGAAGAGTCCAGCTCCCTAACCACTAGACCAGACTGGCTCACCAGGAAAATGACACATCAGCAAAGCGACCAACACATTCTGTCTCCCAAATAACTGAGTTATTTAACCCTGAAAGAAAACAGCTTTGTCACTTTGCTAACGTATTCTTCTCTCATTCTGAAAGTGGACTGAAGCTGGATTAAACCTTAAGTTTGATCACAGCCTCAGCGGTCAGGTTAGATTTATTCACTGTTTGATATATCCAAATAATAATATTTTTTTCCCAACAGAAGCCTGCAGGCACATTATTATTTACTTATTAAAATATTTATCTACTGCTTCTCACCAAAATATAATCTCAAAACAGTGTGCAAGGAATAAAAACACCTAAATCCATTAATATAAATATATAAATATAAATAAATATGCACTTATATTTATAAATATAAGTTCTCCAGCTGCTCCAAAACTGCAACTCCCAGCATCCCTTACTGCCGGCAATGTCCGCTCCTGGGAGCTGTAATTCACCAACATCTGGACTTGAACACTTCTTCTCCAGAGGTTGAAGTTGATCGGCTGTGACACCATCTCTTTCCCGGGGAGCGCATGACCCTTCAAGCAGAGGGTCACTGACTCGATCCCCAGCAGCCTCTCCACGGAAGCAGAGGAGGGGCAAACCACAGTTGTATCTCTGCCAAGAAAACTGCTTAGCAGTGCCCAGGAGTCAGCCATGTGCCAGTGGTACCCCGATACAAAACCTGCAGACACCTTTCAGCCTGATACCCTCCAAGACACCCCCCCCCCAATGGGTCATCTGCAAGGGTGGAAGATGCAGGCACTTTCCCTCTAGCCACACACTCACAGCCATAGGCCCCTTAACCCTTCCGGCGCTCACAGCCTTTCCAAACCATGGAGGCAGGAGCATCGCCCAGCACTTTTGCACAAAGTGGCTCCAGGATGGTCCTGGGAGATGCTCCTTGTGTCTTCAGATGCTCCCCAAGCTTCGGAGCTCCTAAGAAATGAGCGGTAAAGGGGGTGCTGGAAAGGAAGGAAGGAACCCCCGCAGTGACCACAGCTGGAGCCTTGGGGGGTCAGTAGTACCCATGAGTGAGCCCTCCCCCCCCCCAGTCTCTTGCAATCGTCCCAGCACTGGGGGGGAAGGTTGAACCCGTTTCCCAGCGTCGGGACTTACAAGTCTCTGGACCCCCAAGGGGGCCCTAGGAACTGATGCCCCACCACCACCCCGCCAGCAGGGTGCAGGTTCGCTTTGCTAAACATGCTGGAAAGTTTGCTTTTGGGCCACTGGTGATCCTTGCCTGGCCCCCTCCCCGAACGTACACACACCACCCTGCCTGTTTCCCACTGTCTGGCGGGCAGGGAAGCCTCGCTCGGGCTTCCAGTCGCAGGTTCGAATCCCGAGGTCGGCCTCCGACGGTCCACACACACACAGACACACACACACACTGAGCTGATGGTGATGATGATGATGATGGGGGGGTATCAGGCAGGAGCGGGGGGGGGGCGGATTCGGAAGGCAGGGGGAGAGGGGAGGAAAGGGCAACTTCTCGGTGGTCGAGAAGGCTTTGGGTGGGGGTGGGGGGCGGTTTGGCCAAGGCACGGCGAGGTGGGGGGGGGAGGTCCCTTGGAGATCGCGGGCTCTGGCGCATCCTGCGGGGGGAGTTGCAGGGGGGGGGACGGACACCGGCCTCGATGCGTCCTGCGGGCGACCCTCCGCCCCCCACCACGCCGGAGCCCGGGCTCCCTCCCTCCCTGCTGCTGTCTGCCTGGCCGCCTCCTCCTCCCCCCCCGTCCCTCCGTCCGTCCGTCCCCCGGCGGCGTCCGCTCCTCCCCGGATGATGTCAGCCTGCCCGGCCCGGTGGCTCCTCCAGCAGCCCCCTCCCCCTCCTCCTGCGCCCTCCCTCCCTGGGGAGGCGGCATGGCCCGGCTCGGCCCGGCCGGAGGGGGAGGCGGCGGCGGCGGCCCGGGAGGACCCGTCCCCGCGCTGCGGCCGGAGGAGCCCGCGATCGCCGCCGCCGCCGCCGCCGCGCAGCCCTGGCTGGCCGTGCTGATGGTGCTGCTGCCCGACGGCGAGGACCAGGACGGGGACGGGGAGGACGACGGGGACGGGGACGGCGGCGGCGGGAGCCCCCCGGGCAGGCAGCAGCGCTGGCGGCGGAGGAGGAGCGGCAGGCGGCGGCGGCGGGGCGTCCGGCGGCGGCGGGCGGCGGTGGGAGCCGGGGCCGGAGCGGGGCTGCTCCCGGGGGACCCGCGCCGGAGACTGCTGCTGCTGCTCCTGCCCGCGCCGCCGCCGCCGCCGCCGTTCCTGGCGCATCGGGGGGCTGCCGGGGCCTCAGTAGCAGCAGCAGCGGAGGAGGAGGAGGAGGAGGAGGAAGGGCAGCCGCCGCGCAGCCATCTGATGCCCCCGGTAAAGAGCCGCTCCCCCCCCCCCGGGATCCCTCTCGCTGTGTCTCCCACACACTCGCCTACCCACCCACTCACCCTTTGGGGCGCCCCCAGGCACGATCTCCCCCTCCCCCCCCCCACGACTGGCGCCCGCGGGCATCTACTCCCCGCCACCGTCGCTCTGTCCGCCTCCTCCCCGAATGACTGGCTTGGCTGCCTCCCCCCACCCCCCCGAGAACCGCGATCACCTCCAGCCCGGCGCCTTCCCGGTCCCTGCCGGGCATCCGTCCGTCCGTCCGTCCATCCATCCATCCTCTCCATCCATCCATTCATCCATCCATCCTCTCCTTCCTTCCTTCCTTCCTTCTATCCATCCATCCTGCCTCTCCTTCCTTCCTTCCTTCCTTCCTTCCTTCCTTCCTTGCTCCCCCTCGGCTCTCTCTCTCACACACACATCCTTCCTTCCCTCCTGCCAGCCCTCCCCTCCCTCCTCTCCACTTTCCCCACCCCCTCCTCTCCTCCTCTCCTCTGATTTCCTCCACCATCCCTTCCTCCTGCACAGCCTGCCCCCCCCCGCGGCGTCAGTCCCACCCCTCCCAGCAAGAGCCACCCCTCCCTCCCTCCCTCCCTCCCTCCCAGTCCCAGTCCCTGGGAAGCAACCGAACCTGCCGCCCAGTTCCTCTCGTGGCTCTGCCGGATGGTCCCCCCGACAACACCTCGCGCTTTGCCGGAGCTGCGGAGGGGCAGGTGGCTGCGGGACGGGACGGGACGGGACGGGACTGGACTGGACTGGCCCAGACGGGAAGGGAAGGGAAGGGAAGGGGCGCCGTGCCTTCTGGAAGCCCCTCCGTGGGCAGCTGGACGATCCTCCCTCACCCGCCGCCGCTGACCTTTGCCATCTTACCCGGGGGGGGGGGCGCTTTGCCCGGCCCCGGGTCCCTTTGAAATCAAATACTCCAAGAGCAGAAGTCGAGGCAGCAACAACCGCCTCGGCGAACCCCGACGGCGACGCTCATCGGGCGGCTTGAAACTTTTCCTCCTGCTCCTGACGCCCCTTCCAGTGGTGGAAGCGCCGGTCCGGGGGGGTTGGGACTGTTTTCGGTGACCAGAGAGACCCCCCCCCACCCCTTCTGCCGCGACTACGCCCCCACCCGCACTTCTTTTTACACGGCTGCTTTGATGTTCTCCATCCAGGAGGGTCTCCCCCGAGGTGGGCTGACCATGAAGGAGGAACCTCTGGGCGGCGGACTGTCGGCCGTACGGTCCTGGATGCACACGGCCGGCATCCTGGATGCCAACACCGCGGCCCAAAGGTAAGGCGGACAGCGGGCGTCGGAGAGCTGGGAGGGGGGCAGGGGAAACCGCGCAGCGCAGGGGGAAGCGGCGCGCAGGATGCAACCGAACCCGCATCACCCAGGCGCGCAGCCCGCAAACTTCCTAGGTCGCACAGCCAAACTCCCGCGTTGCCCCCCTTTCCCCTGACCCTTTCCCTCCTTCTCCCCGAAATGCTTCCCTGAAGGGGGCCGATCACGGATCTATTGCGAGGGACCCTTCTCCTTCCCCTTCCCCTTCTTCAGTTTGGTCTAGTGGGTTAGGGAGCCAGACTCCTATCTGATTCCGCACTCCTTCATAAACCCAGCTTGGTGACCTTGGGCTAGTCACAGCTGTCTTCAGAGCTCTCACAGCTCCACCCGCCTCGCAGGGTGTCTGTTGCAGGGAGAAGAATAGAAAGTTTTGCCACCCACTTTGAATCCCCTTAAGTGGGTGAGAAAAGCAGGGTACAAAAGCCAACTCTTCATCTTCTTCTTCTTCCTCCTCCATGAAGCTAGTTGGGTGACCTTAGGCTAGTCACAGCTCTCTTCTGAGCTCTCACAAGCCCACCCGCCTCACAAGGTGTTCAGTTGTTGGGAGAAGAACAGAAGGTTTGTCAGCCACTTTGAGTCCCCTTAAATGGGTAAGAAAAGCAGGGTAGAAAAGCCAACTCTTCTTCTAAGATTGGGAAAGTCTCCAGTATTCCCCTTGATGGCACCCAAACCCTCTTGGTTCTCTGGCCCACCCTGGATGCCACCTTCTCCATGCCCAAGCCTCACCACTGATTCATCCAGGGAACCCTTAGGCAGAACTAAAGCTAAAGTTGCTCCGGGCGAGGGAAACTCCCAACTCCTTCTAGGGTAGGGTTTGTTCTCCACGTGTGGATGGGTGTAAAACGGCCTCCCTTTTCTCAATCTGCAAAACTCAGCATCAGCTCTTTCTGAGGATCAGCTTCCTCTCTCTCTCTGGGGGAAATCATGTCCCCCTTTTACTTAGCAGACCCCCATCCCTTCTATCACGCTTTCTCTAGACTCCATGGACCGCCTGTAACTTTGTTACCATCTGGTCCAGCCTCTCACCTTCCGTTTCTGTTGCAAAGGAAAATTGCCCTTTGTTGCTTTCCCCCTAGATTTCTGCACATCAGAAATTCCTCTCTCTCTCTCCCCTCCATCCACCCCTCCATCCACCCCTCCATCCACCCCTCCATCCATCCATCCATCCATCCATCCATCCATCCATCCATCCGTCCATCCATCCATCCATCCATCTCTCTCTCTCCTTCTGTCCCCAGCTGTCTCCTACAATTATTCCTGTCGGTCGATAAGCCAGGTTGTATGAATCATTCCTTCCAGGCCAGGCAGGAGATGGGATCATGCGCCTTCCTGATTTAAATGGATTTTCTTTCGATCTCAAACGCTTCCTGACCTTTGGCAGCCAGATCTTGCTCGGTTAGACAGACAAAGGAAGTGAGGCAAAGGCGGCGCTCAGAGTGCAAGTAGACGGAGCCCTTCGGCTCCTGGTGTTCCTGATCTGAGTTTGCCCAAAGATATGCGAGTGAGTTTGGTTTGGTACCCTCTTGTACCTGCTTTTAGCCTCCCCCGTTGGCCCATTGATTGGGGCTCACAAGTCTGGGCCATGGCTTTAGACTAGACTGACCTGAGCTCTTAAGACTAAGGGAAACTGGGCGCAGAGGAGGCATTTTTTGCAGGGGGCAACCTCTGGGTAAGACTGATGTTGCATGCTTTGATGAAGAGGAGTTGGCTTTTCTACCCCGCTTTTCTCGCCCATTCAAGGAGACTCAAAGTGGCTGACACCCCTGTGAGGTGGGGCTGTGAGAGGTCAGAAGGGAGTTGTGACCAGCCGAAGGTCACCTAGCTGGCTTCACGGGGGAAGAAGAAGGAGAGCTGGCTTTTCTACCCTGCTTTTCTCACCCATTCAAGGGGACTCAAAGTGGCTGACAGAGCTTTCTGTTCTCCCACACACACCATACCCCGTGTGAGGCAGGTCGGGCTGTCTCAGAAGGGAGCTGTGACCAGCCCAAGGTCACCCAGCTGGCTTCATGGCGGAAGAAGGAGATGACTTTTCTAACCCCGCTTTTCTCACCCATTTAAGGGCACTCAAAGCGGCTGATGAACGTTCAGTTCTTCTCCCCACAACAGGCACCCTGTGAGGTGGGTGGGCCTGTGAGAGCTCTGAAGACAGCTGTGGCCAGCCCGAGCGGTCACCCAGCTGGCTTCATGGGGGAAGAAGAAGGAGTTGACTTTTCTACCCTGCTTTTCTCACCCATTTAAGGGGACTCAAAGTGGCTGACAAATGTTCAGTTCTCCTCCCCACGACAGGCACCCTGTGAGATAGGTGGGGCCGTGAGAGCTCAGAATAGAGCTGTGACCAGCCCAAGGCCACCCAGCTGGCTTCATGGAGGAGAGCGGAATCAAACCCGGTATTCCCAGACAAGAGTCTGGCTCCTTAAGTACCAGACCAAGCCGGCAGCTGGAAACTACCTGTGCAACTCTGCAGGCTTTTGAGCAGAGCGATTTCTGTGATTCGTTCCAGCCCTGGACGCTGTCGCTTTCTCAACCCCCCTCTACCCGCACACGCACAATGATTAGTTCAACAGCAATGTGCGTCTCTCACGCTGATGCTCCGAGACGGAATTTCTTCCGTCTCTGGCTAAAGGACAGCAGAGAGAAGGCTGGGGAGAGAGAGGTCATGGGAACTTGAAGAAGCTGGTGGAAGAGATCACAGGGCCGACGGCTTTCATCCCTTATGCAGCGTTTTCGTAGGCGAGTGTTTGTCTTTCCCCAACGGAGAGCCCAGTCTGGCCCTGATGGTGTCGAGTCTGAGCCGGACAAATTGTCTCCCGCTCTGCCTTGAAATTCCAAATGGGGTTTTTGGGCTCCCCAGAGCTGCCTGAGCGTTGGTGACTTTGTCCTCAGGCTAGAAGGTCTGCTGGTGGTGGGAACAGGGGTTTCAGCGTCTCCGATCTGCAGCCCTTCTGCCCAGGCAGGAATTCTGCCTGGATCTTGGTCCCTTCTCCAGACGGGCAGGAGGGCAGATTCCATTGCAGGTGGGCCAAGCAGGTCCGGTTGGCGGACGGCAGCAGGCGGCGCGCCGATGCTCAAAGCCGGTGTGCTTAGGAGCGCCTGCATCGAGGCGCAAGTGAGCAGAATTTCCCTAATGACCCAGGAAGGAGATTGATGGAGACAATAATTAGATATGAGAAAAGGCTGCAGAGATGGCAAAAGCTCTGCTGTGTCCGTGATAAACATCTGTCTCCGTTGCGTCTCCAGCCTGAACCATTCACCTTGCCTTATGAAAACTCAGGCGAGATGAGTAGGATGATAGAGCCCTTCGTAGGTCTTTTTTATGGATTGAACTATTCAGACTGGATTAATTTTTTTTGGGGGGGGGAGATTAAAAATCCCCATGTGTTTTGCCATTGTTATTTAGATTTTTTAAAAAATCAGTTGTTTGCCAGTCGTAAAGAAAGGGTGACCAAATATTATTTACCGTGAATTCTGCTGAGATTTTCGCTCGATCGTTTGCCGCCCTGTTCTATGGCACCTCTGTGCAGTTTTATTGGCAGCGATATAGAAGTCGTTTGCAATTGCCTTCTTCTGAGGAGAGGCTGGTTACTGAACTGGTGACCCTTTGCTTTCTAAACTGGTTGCTTTACCACCGAGTTGCAGCCGCATCCCGTATCTAAAGTGAGCTCTGCCCTCTTTCCGCTCTCCAAATCTTCTGCGTTCTTTTTTGCTTGTAAATCTTATTTATCTTAGTTGCACTTAGACTCTAATAAGCCTATATATGTAGAATTATAATTCGGCTCTCTCTGTCTCACCTCCTTCCCAGTTTGCGCGTCTCCCCGTCTAATCTAACTAATCCAATTTAATCCATCCATCTCACCTCCCTTTTCCTCGGTGCCTTTTCTCTTTCTGTGCATCCGTCATGAAGATGAATGTCTCTTCCCCCCGGTATGTTTTCTTCCGCCATATTATCAAACCTGACAAGCAGCAGCTGAGATGTTGTTAACCTATTAAGACGCATAGACCTGGGCAGTTGCTTCTTGCTTCTTATTCCTGGACGCTGACGCCAGGAGCCCGGATACGAGCGGAACCCTCCATTCGATCTCCCTGTCTCAGGCCTGCAAAGTGGTAAATAAAGGCTTGGTGCAGAAAGATTGAAAGCGTCCGTCCTTTTGCGTTTATCTTGCCTTGATTCGAGAGCAGAAGGTTTTGCCCTCGTCTTCTGCTTGAGATGCCCATGGGCAATTGGTGGGCCACTGTATGAGACAGGATGCTGGACTAGATAGACTGTGGCCTGGTCCAGTAAGGCTCCCCTTAGGTTCTTATGGACTAGATGGTCTGTGGGCCGATCCAGCAGGGCTCCCCTTAGGTCCTTATGGACTAGATGGTCTGTGGGCCGATCCAGCAGGGCTCCCCTTAGGTCCTTATGGACTAGATGGTCTATGGGCCGATCCAGCAGGGCTCCCCTTAGGTCCTTATGGACTAGATGGTCTGTGGGCCGATCCAGCAGGGCTCCTCTTAGGTTCTTATGGACTAGATAGGCTGTGGGCCGATCCAGCAGGGCTCTCCTTAGGTCCTTATGGACTAGATGGGCTGTGGCCTGATCCAGCAGGACTCATCTTAGGTTCTTATGGACTAGATGGGCTGTGGCCTGATCCAGCAGGGCTCCTCTTAGGTTCTTATGGACTAGATGGGCTGTGGCCTGATCCAGCAGGACCCCTCTGAGGTTCTTATGGACTAGATGGGCTGTGGCCTGATCCAGCAGGGCTCCTCTGAGGTTCTTATGGACTAGATGGACTGTGGCCTGATCCAGCAGGGCTCCTCTTAGGTTCTCATGTTCTTATGATATTGCAGCCCCTGCTTTCTCCAAAGGTCAGTCCCTTTATGTTTCTGGATCTCCTGGATTTCTGAATTTCTCTCCAGCGGGAGGACATGACAGAAACTCAGGATGTCTTTCCTTCTTTCAGCTAACTTTCTTGCGAGTTCCGTTTGCCCGGCTGTTTGCGTTCTTTTGCTCATCGACAGAGGCAATCCGTTTGACTTACCCCTTGCCGTAAGTCGCTGGTTTGGCAGGGCGATTCTCTTTGATTTGTAACAAGCACTGCTAAGAACAGGATATAGTGGCATGGCTAATAAACTACAAATCAGTCAGAATAAGGGCTGATGGATAGACACTGGTGCGCACTTTGGAATGCTTAAAACCCTGTGTTGCCGTTATGCATATCTTGAACTGTCCTTCCCAGGCAAAGTATGTTAGATCAGTCTGAGGAAAGTCCTAAACTCCTCAAAATTACAATGTTTGGGGCCAGTGGTTTCTTGAATTAAGGCTGCCTGCTGGACCTGAGTATGGTAACAGAGGTGCGACATTTGATTCGTAATGAGTTGAATGTTAGAAAATCCGTATTTCTTCAAAGAGATCGCCTTCGAATGTGGTAGGATTTTATTCGATACAAATTCTTATCTGATATGAATATGTACCCAATACGAACAAATACATATCCGGCTTGTATCCTGTAACATACCCGCGCTCTGAAAGCGTCAAATCCGACCTGAATCCACTTTCAATCCGCTCCCGGTCCATGTCACGTGCAATCTGTATCCATTAGAGATGTGTAGTAGAGCTGCTTCCCCACCTCCCCAGTTTAACAAATGTCCAAACTATTTGTACGAATGTCCGGAAAATTAGTATCCGTGCAAATGTTAACGTATGAATGTCGTAACCGTCAGTTTGTGTACAAATTTGTACACAATACAGAATTTGTATGAATAATGAATGTTACAAATATTCATGTGCATCCCTGTTTCAGACAGTTTGGTCTAGTGGTTAGGAAGCCAGACTCTTATCTGGGAATACCGGGTTCGATTCCGCCCTCCCCCATGAAGCAAGTTGGGTGACCTTGGGCTAGTCACAGCCCTCTTCTGAGCTCTCACAGCCACACCTTCCTCACAGGTGTCTTTTGTGGGGAGAAGAACAGAAGGTTTGTCAGCCACTTTGAGTCCCCTTAAATGGGTGAGAAAGGGGGGGTGGAAAAGCCAACTCTTCTTCCTCCATGAAGCCATCTGGGTGACCTTGGGCTAGTCACAGCTCTCTTCTGAGCTCTCACAGCCCCACCTACCACAGAGGGTGTTCTGTTTTGGGGAGAAGAAAAGGTTTGTCAGCTGCTTTGAGTCCTCTTAAATGCGTGAAAAAAGTGGGCTAGAAAAGCCCTCTTCTACTTCTTCTTCTTCTTCCCTGAGAAGAGAGAAGGAACATTCCTGAAGAGGCACCGTGCAAAAGCACTGAACTCAGGCAAGGAAAGGGACTTCTGGGAGGGCCGCAGTTTCTCAGTCCATGTGTGGCGGCTATTTGCCTATGTTGAAGATTTGGGCTTTTTCCCAGCTGCAAATTATGCCTTCTCAGTGGAATTTATCAGTGGGTCCCATGGAACCCCCCAAATAAGTCCATTGCTGAGGCCCTGAAATCTCAGTTCTCAGTCGGAGAATTTTATTTGCAGCGGAGAGCTAATTGTGGAAGAGTTCTAGTCTTGTCAGATTGTCCCAGGCTCATACTGATTTTCTTGAAAAAATCCAGCATGCCATTTTCTTGCATTGAGATCTGTCAGGATTCGCTCTCACGACTGATGTTTACTGTTTTTGCGCTTGCTGCTGAGCCTAATGCAAGGAGTTAACATGAGCGTAAAAAGCTGTAAATAACCCGGGCCTCAAACATCTGTCCACAAATATTCGAAGGTATTTGAAATTCGATAAAATTCGTCCTGATTTCGACATTCGAATTCAAATAGAATGTCCAAAAATTTGAATTTAAATATTCAAATGAAATTATCCAGACATTCGCATGTGTACGTGGTCGTACATGATGCGCACTTGCACATATGTGTCCGTACGAATTTGTAATGGTCTGTACGGAACAAAAACAGATTGCATACGGGATAACTATGGAATGCATACGGACATGTACGGATGTGTACAGGATGTGTAACGATGCGTACAGGGACGTGCGAATGTTGTTGACATTCGTAAGTGCAATTCAAATTGAAAATCTGGACAAATAGATTCGAATTTGCTTAATTTGAATCCAATTTGGTTAAATTCAAATTTTAAAGATTCGAATCGAATTTTGGGATATTCAATTCAAATTGAACTGCATCTCGGACACCCCTACTGTCCTCTCTCGTGTAGATGTATTCAGGCAATGAGGTCAGCAAGGGAGTCCATTACGCCGTCGCTCATAGAGGTTTGCGTCAGAAAGGGCCTCATTGGTGGTGGCCCTAAGGTCATGGCACTGCTTTCCTCCTGAGGTACATCAGATGCATTTATTTATTTGTTTCCTTGCTTGTTTGTTTCTTTTTTTATCCCGCCCTACACCCAAGGGTCTCAGGCAGGTTACAACATATACATTAAAATCAATACTATATTAACCAGCATATTGAACCGTGGCAGCGTCTGAATGTGGAGAATGATTATACCGCTTTCAGCTTGGTGTTCAGAATCGCCTCTCAGATGAGATCTATAGTTAGATCTCACTTTGGGCCCTGCGTCTGCGCTTTGAGGTTTGTTATCTTTGTCCTTCTTAGCTGCCTGTTTTCAGCAGCGTTTCAGCTGTCAGGCTTTTCTTGTTCGGTGGTTTTATCCTCTTACCTGTCCACTTGAGAGCTTGAATCTGGAGTTGGCAAGGGATGGTTGGAAATACAACAAAAATAACTGAATAAATTTGCAAAGTCCAAACTGAAGCTTCATTTGCTCTGTGGTTGGTGAGAACGTCTATCTTTCTAAAAAATATATATATATATATTTGTTAAACTGTTATAAAGTAATAGAAGAAGAAGAAGAAGAAGAGTTAGCTTTTCTACCCCACTTTTCTCACCCATTTAAGGGGACTCAAAGCGGCTGACAAACCTTCTGTTCTTCTCCCCACAACAGACACCCTGTGAGGTAGGTGGGGCTGTGAGAGATCAGAAGAGAGCTGTGACTAGCCCAAGGTCACCCAGCTGGCTTCATGGGGGAGTGCAGAATCCAACCCGGTATTCCCAGATAAGAGTCTGGCTCCCTAACCACTAGACCAAAAACTGGCTCTTTCCTTCAGAGAAACATATACAAATAATGTATATAACTACAAACATGTGCCAGTATCTCATGAGCATTCCCACGTTATTGCTATCCCAGCACGAGCTTCTTATTCTGTTCTTGAATTGTTATTGATTTGTTGAAAACCCGGCATGGATTTTTAAAATGACTAAAAATTATTGTTCTAGCCAAACACAGGCTGTTGGGTCTGCTTCCCTGGGTTTGTCCCTCCTGGTGATCCGATTCTTTTCTAGGATCTGAGATCGTTAGAGGTATCTTCTGAGCCAGTTTGGTCTCGTGGTTAGAGAGCCGGACTTTTACCTGGAATACCGGGTTCAATTCTGCACTCCCCCACAAAGCCAGCTGGGTGACCTTGGGCTAGTCACAGCTCTCTTCTGAGCTCTCACAGCCTCACCTGTCTCACAGGGTCTCTGTTGTGGGGAGAAGAACGGAAGTCTTGTCAGCCCCTTTTTCGTCCCTTTAGATGGGTGAGGAAAGTGGAGTAGAAAAGCCAGCTTTTCTTCTTCTTAAAAAACATGCAGCGCCAAGATATGTCACCTGTGGCGAATGATGAGCGGAGATCCTGCCAATTCCTTGTTGCTTTTCCACATCCATTTGGGTGCCACCCAGGTCCCCGTTGGCTTTGCTGGTACCTTCTTTTGCCAAAGCCTTTTGCTGCTTCGACTTGCGGTTCTCTGTTTGCCGTTTCTAATTTCTTCATCGTTGACCATTTCCTCTTCCAGTTCTTGTGATTGTCTATCGCCCAAACTTCTTTCCTCCCTCTGCTTTATGTGCCAGGCTTCTATCCCTTTGAACCTGAGAGTCCCGCAGAATCTCAGCTTCTCCATTATCAGCCGTGTTGTGATCCCAACAGGTTTGGCTCGCAGGCAGCTTGGCTGATAATCCAGTGGATCCTGCCGGCTACGCTGCGGTGCCTTTCCTCGTGGTCTGTTTGCGTGAAGGTTTTGGTTCATCTTCAGAACACTGTCCGGTGCTGGCGATGGGCAGCTGGAATAACGGGAGCAATTACTTTCTCCGTTTGTAGGCATGTAGGAGGCTCGCTGGCTAATCCTTGGATCTTGTCTTACATCAGGGTGTGGCTGATCCTCCAGGCAGCTTTGTTGTTGTGTATCTGCACAGTGCGTTTGGCGTTGGGTTCATTGTGATTTCTGGAGCAGGAAAGAAGCTCAGGATGTTTTATTGGCAAATAATGGTGCGCATTGTCTCTTCTGTTGCACAGGATAAGATGTTGCATATGTCTTTCTTTTTGTTTGTTTTTTAAGAAAATAACAATAAAGGTTCCGGCCCATTTGGGCAAGAGAGAGGAAATCCAAGCTCCTTCTGCAGACAGCAAGAAAAGAAATGTCTGGAAAGCAGCTTAGAAGTCGTAGCTGCATGATGATCCTTAATCCGCCTTAAAGGGCCTGAAATGCACTTTCAAAAAGCATCATATCCAGTTTTTAATGTGCAGTGAGAACACTAGCGTCCACACGCAACTATTCCCAAGCTGTTTTTGAGCTGCTCTTTTAATGCTTGCGGATGCAGCCAAAGGGAACCTGCGCTTTGTGTGTGTGAGACGTCTCTGTGAGGTGTAGGGATGGGCATGAATATTCAAATGCATCCAAAATTCAATCAAATAGACTGAATTTCGGCATTCGAATTCAAATCGAATGTCCTTAAATCTGAATGTAAAGATTTGATTCGAATTTCGGATCTATTTGTTTGAATTATTTGGAGAGTTGTATGTGTACGGGTTCGTACATGAGGCGTACTTGAAGATTCACATCTTTCCTGCATCTGTACGCATTTGTACGGATCCGTATGGGGAAAAAACAGGTTGCATACAGGATAACTACAGTATGCATACAGACGTGTACAGATGTGTGTGGATGTGTGCAGACCTGGGTAAGATGCATACAGGCATCTACAAATGTTGTTGACGTTCGTAAGTGCAAATTCGAATAAAAAAATTGAAAGAATAGATTCAGATTTCCTTAATTTGAATCGAATTTGGTTAAATTTGAATTTTAAATGTTCAAATCAAATCGAATTTTGGGGTATTTGATTTCAATCAAATTGAATCCCAAAAATTGCATTTGCGCACGGCCCTCATGAGGTGGTGACAGGAGCCAGCCTGGATAGACAGCTCTCATCTTTCAGGCTAAGGGGGGGGGAGGGGGGAGGAACTGGGGCGCTTCTAAGGCCATCTGCTGGGACTCGAGAGCAGGAGAAGGTCTGTCCTTGGGCCTATTCACACTTGGCCTTTTTCTGGAGTATATCTCAGGATAGGGGTCTGTGGTCCACATGCTAATGCAGACTCTGGCAGACCTCACTCTGGGCCTGCTGAAGCCTGCACTAGCATATGGACAGCAAGTCCCTATTCCAGGATATATTCCAGAATAAAGCCAGGTGCGAATAGGCCCCTTGTCTCTGCTTGGGATGCCCATGGGCAATCGGTGGGCCACTGTGTGTGACAGGATGCTGGACTAGATGGGCTGCGGCCTGATCCAGCAAGGCTTCTCTTATGTTCTTTAAGAAAGGGTTAGATAAATTCATGGATGGCAGGTCTATCAATGGCTATTAGAATGGATGGCCAGGTACTTCCTCCAGGCTGAAGAGAGAGACAGGTGGCCTCTAAAGGTCATTTGCAGGGAGTCGAGAGCAGGAGAAGGTTTTCCCTTTTCTGTTCAAGATGCCCAGGAGCAATTGGTGGGCCACGGTATGAGATGGGATGCTGGACTAGATGGGCCATGTCCTGATCCAACAGGTCTCTTCTTAATTCATAGATGTCAGGTGTATCAATGGTTAATAGAACAGAGGTTGGAGGCATGGGCAGGATGCTTCTAAAGGCCATTTGCAGGGAGTTGACATCAGGTGAAGGTTATGTGTTTGCCTTCTCTTTGAGATACCCAGAAGCAATTGGTGGCTAATGCGTGAGTTTGGATGTTGGGCTAGATGGGCTGTGGCCTGATCCAGCAGGGCTCCTCTTAACTCATGGAGGACAGGTGCATCCATGGCTCCTAGGATGGATGTCCAAGTACGACCTCCAGGTTGAAGAGACAAGCAGGAGGCGCCTAAAGACCCTTTACAGGGAGTGGAGAACAGGTGAAGGTTTTGCCTTTGTCTTCTGCTGGAGATGCCCCGAAGCAGTAGATGGGCCGCAGTGTGAGACAGGATGCTGGACTAGATGGGCTGTGGCCTGATCCAGTAGGGCTCCTCTTAGGTTCTTAGGTTCTTATATGTTATAGCCACCGATTTTGCTTGGAGTAGATTTTGCTGTTGGCCCTTGAGTGTGAAGGACATGAACTGCCAACCTGGGGAGAAACCAACATGGGCCAGAGAAGAGGATGGTGTGACCATGAGATGGCCACATTTGTCCACCCTGTGGCGTCCCACTGGCTTCAGCTAGCCTAACTGAGGGCTCTGTTGCCCCAAACAGCTGGAAAGCACAGCTGGATTGGACAGTTAGTCTTTCCAGCACTGTTTTTATAACACAAGTTCAATGGGGATCCATTGCTGATGGAGGGATTGATGCTGATGGTCTCCTAAACCAGGCTTCTTAAAGGTTTCCTGACTTTGTTATGGGCTGGAACAATTCTTGGAATGCAAGAAAGTTGAACATATTTATTTCCTTATTTCCTTCTTTGTTCCTTGTGATTAGTGGGCATGTCCATATCTTTGGCAGGTGACAATGACCAAGTCAAAACGATTGCACAATTAGTAGGACACTTCAAGGTACAATAGCAGGATTGAATGGGGAGCTAGGAATACATAAAACAGATTAAATAGTAGTGTGAAGAGGCGATCTGCCTTTAATCCAAATAATGCAACAGAATGAGTTCTTTCCCCCTCCCACAAACAGTGAAAACTCTGGGCAGGTTTTACAGGCCGATGGATTATGGAAGTTCTGGGTGCTTTGGGCCTTGTTCGCTTTGACCCATTCCTGGGTGAAAGGTTGTGTGAGGAGAGAAAACATCAAGGCCTCCTGGAAGTAGGAAATTATGGCTGTTTTCGTAGTGTTTGTTCCAAATTCCATCGCCCGCTTTGTGCTGTATCTCTAGGATCGGCTGGAATGCAGGATTTCTAGGGCAGGGATGGGGAATGGGTGACCGTCCGGAGGTTGTTCCGGCATCGCTTCCGTTTGCGGTAACCCCTAGGCCTGCCGAGACCTGCGGGGGAAGAACATCTGGAATGCAGTGTGCTGGCCAGCCTTCTTGTAGGAGACAAAAGCTCCAGATTCAGAGGAACACACGCACTCCAGAGCCAGGAATCTACAAGGGAAGGAAAAGAAGAAGAAGAATTTGATTGAACGTAGGAATATTAATAGCCCGCCTGGTCTAACATTGTGTCTCACACAGTGGCCCACCAGTTGCTTCTGGACAAAGGCAAAAATATCACCTGCTCTTGACTCCCTGCAAGTGGCCTTCAGAGGCATCCTGCTTGTCTCTCGTACCTGGAGACCATACTTAGGCCTCCATTCCAGGAGCTACTGGTAAATGTGTCCTCCATGAATTTGTCTATAAGGACATAAGCGAAGCCCTGCTGGGTCAGGTCACTGCTCTTCTTTCTTTCTTTCTTTCTTTCTTTCTTTCTTTCTTTCTTTCTTTCTTTCTTTCTTTCTTTCTTTCTTTCTTTCTTTCTTTCTTTCTTTCTTTCTTTCTTTCTTTCTTTCTTTCTTTCTATCTATCTATCTATCTATCTATCTATCTATCTATCCTTAAAACATATTAAAACAAAGTATACATTAAAAGACTTCTAGTCCAGCATCCCACCTCTCAAGCAGGAGGCAAAACATTCACTGCTGTTACTCCCTGCAAATGGCCTTGAGAGGCTTCCTGTCTGTCTCTCCAAAGTGGACGCAGTACCTGGGCATCCATTCTAGTAGCCATTGGCGCACCTGTTCTCCATGCATTTGTCAATGAGAACCTAAGAGGGGCCCTGCTGGATCGGGCCATTGTGCATCTAGTCCAGCATCCTGATTCACACAGAGTCCCACCAATTGCTTCTGGGCTTCTCAAGCTGAAGATGAAGGCAAAATCCTCACCTGCTCTTATTTATTTATTTATTTATTTATTTGTTTGTTTGTTTATTATCATTTACAACCCTATCCCGCCCTCTACCCAGAGGTCCCAAGGTGGATAACAACATTTAAAATCAAATATATTAAAACAATAAGGGCGTATATTAAAACAACAGTGTCTGCTAGCAGGAAGGGAGAGGGTGTCCTCATTGAACGCCAGAGTGAATACGTGCGTCTCCATCCTCCTCCTGAACATGTACAGTGAGGGAGCCAGATACACCTCAAGGGGGAGATTCTTCCAGAGCCGAGGGGCCACCACTGAGAAGGCCCCCTCCCAGGTGCCTACTGTTTTTACTACTGAGGGTGGTGGGACAACCATGGGGGCCTCCCCTCCAGATCTTAAGACCCGGGCAGGTCAGTTTGGGAGGAAGTGTTCCTTTAGTTTCAGTTGCTCTATTGCCATGGTGATACTTAGCTCTGTGCAATAAGTTTTTGTTATTTATTTAGGAAACTTATGTCCCGCCCTTCAATGAATGGTCCCAGGGCGAGTTACAGTGAGATTAAAACATATGGTAAAACATAATTAAAAATTTAATGCAAAACCCCCCATTCATGGACATTCCTACTCCAGAGTGCTCATTTCTTTGGAGCCCAATAAGTTGGACTCAGCCCCTACAGCTGCTTCCAGCTGATAGCTCAAAGTTAGGGATGTGCACTGATTTTTATTTTTATTTTTTTACATTCTTAATCGAATCGAATACCCCAAAATCCGATTCAGTTCAAATCTTTTAAATTTGAATTTAACAAGATTCGATTCGTATTTACCAAATTCGAATCTATTCGTTTGAATTGTTGGTTTGAATCTGCACATAGAAATGTCGACAACATCTGTATGTGCATGTATGCATCTCCCCCACATCTGTACACATCTGTACACGTCCTATGCATCCTGTAGTTATCCCGCATGCAACCAGTACAGATCCATACAAATGCGTACGGCTGCGGGAAAGATGCGGATCTTCAAGTGCGCATCGTGTACGGACCTGTAGATATACGAATGTCTGGATAATTCAAACTAATAGATCCAAAGTTCAAAATTCAATTCAAATGTTTGCATCCAAATTTCAGGACATTCTATTTGAGTTTGAATGTGAAAATTCAGCACACTCAATCGGGTTTTGAATGCCTACGAATATCCTACCCCATCTCTACCCCAAGTGACCTCAACTCCACATTCCAGTGTCTGACACCAATCTGAGGACTCTGGTTCTGAATCATCTTTACCCCTGTTTGCCCTCTAATACGGATGGAGCAGGTCTGTAAGAGAATATTGGAGGTGGGGTGAAGGTTTTGGGGGTGTAGTAGGGGCCATTTGGAATCAGAATCAGGGTGGGATGGCGGCGGAAGGAGTTTGGGCAAAGGACGCAAACCAGGCAAACAGTTAAGTTGACTTGGCAGCCGGGAAGGAGAGAAGGAGACAGAGAAATTCAGATTGATTTGCACGCAGGTTTTTATGTTTGTTTTCTGTCACAAACTAGGGAGCCCTGACAGATGGGAGAATTCCCTTAGTGATCTAAATGTGGGGAGCTTGCATCCTTGCATATTTATTTATTTATTGAGGGTTTCTATGAAGCTGTACATTACGATCCCACAGCTGTGAATGAAGCATCACTAAAGACAGTCTGGGCAATCTCACTCACTCACTCACTCACTCACTCACTCACTCACTCACTCACTCACTCAATTAGTTAGTTAGTTAGTTAGTTAGTTAGTACTTGTATTTCTATCCCGGCCTATGCCTAAGGATCTCAGGGCGGGTAGCAACATTTAAAATCAACATATTACAACAGTAACAGTATATATTAAAGCAACAATGTCTGCAAATGGGAAGGGAAAAGTGTATCCCCATTTAACCGAAGGTCAGGGCAAAGAAGTGCATCTTCACTGCCTTCCCAAGTGTGTGCACTGAAGGTGATAGACACACCTCAAGAGGGAGACTATTCCATAGCTTAGGGGCCATCACTGAGAAGGCCCTCTTCTGGGTGTCCATCCCTTTTGCTGCTGAGGGTTGATGGGACAACCAGGAGGGCCTCCCCTCCAGATCTTAAGGCATGGGCAGGTCCTAACAGCAGTTGCAAAATCAGGAAGAGGGGATTTCTATTCAGCACATCACATCAGACCCCAGGGTGGGCCACCACCAAATAGGCCCAGCTGACTATAAAGACCATTTTGGGGGGCGGGTGAGCATTGTAGATGGTCACCAACTAACAACCACCATCTAGGGCCCCTAGATGTCTCAGAGCCACAACTCCCAGTATTGTTTGCAAGTCACAAACAGACAGGCTAAGGTTGGCGCTGGATGATGGGAGTTGTAGTTCAGGAACATCTGACCGGGACAGCTCCGGTCATGTTTTCCACAGACATCTGGCTGATGGATAAAAACATCTGGTTCAGCCTGGCACCAGTTTTCCAGTTTTCAGTCTTGGCCTGCAAACTGGGTCTGTGGTGTCTAAGCTGCAACCAAGATCTCTGCAGACTAGAGCTCAATTTAGGCATGCAACATTGTCTTTCTGCTTTCCCCATGCAACAGTCCAACTGCTGCTCTTAGGGGAACACCGAAATTAGCTGTACTGTCACCGGAAGAGCTGCCTGGCCTCCTTCTCCCCCTTTGGTGGGAGTTGAACAGATACCCCAACCTTTTGTAGAAGTCAAGCCAGCAAAGTGGGGGTAAAAAAGATTGCTGGGGGAAAAAAAAGATTTGTTTTCCTAAACATAAACATACCAACATAAATGGTGAAAACATTACCTTTCACCTCTACAATACAGTTCTGGGCTATAATAAACCAGGAATAACCTTTTTGTCTTAGGGAGGAGACATTGAGGTGTTTCTGCTCTTAGATTCCCAAGCATTCCAGGAAAAGTTCTCCTAGATATCTCACAACGGGCTAACATGTACTAGGGATATGCATGAATATTCATAATATTCATATGAAGCTCCGTATGGGACTCATATGGGATTTGTATGGGATTGAAGATTCGTATCGAATTCCAATCCCGCTTCATTTGAAGGGGATCTATTGAAATGAATATGAATTTTCTTGCGTTCGATTAAATACTAATCAGATGCAAAACCATCACAAGAATATTCATGCACATGCTGACTGCGCCTGCACCTACACCATCGTCAATTATGCTCTGCACACATGCAGTCATGCTTGGGGTCATCTGAGGTGCCAGTGTGCTTGTTTGGCACCTCAGATGACCCCTCACACTGGAAATGGTGCACATATTCACTAGCTGGACACATCAGGTAAGTTTCAGGTAAGGGTTACTTTGCATCTGGTCCTTGATTTTGTGCACCACTGCTAGTTTACAGTAGGTGAACATCTGGGCAGGCAGGGGCCCTTTCTCGGGTGTAAACGCCTCCTGCATGTGCACCTATTGCAAACTGTGAGGCCAAGCACAAATTGGCCTATGCTTTTGATCCTTCTGGATAGCACGTGGCAGACCAAATCATGCTTCGGAGACCAGGAGACAAGGCTCAAGTTGGCACCCTGTCCCTCTCTCACCATTCAACAGGTGCCTTCTGTGAATTGCTTCTGAGCGCTTGCAGCGGCTCACTCAAACGTCAACAACTGCGTGCCTTTCTGCACTTCCTGTCCCACCTGCGGGACAGGAGTAGTGCATTTCCACCAGCGTGCGTTAGCATTAGCATTTGCAAGCGCTAGTGCACACCATCTCTCTCCCCATGTTTCCACAGACCTACCTGAGGAGTGGGCACGTTTCTGGGCACCGCCATCTTTGTCCCAGAGGCACCTCAGATGACCCACCCAGCACCATAGCAGTGCGAATGGGCTGCCCCAGAGATGGGATAGACCATCTCTAGTGAGGGTAAGTCTACGTGTGGAACATGAAATCATGCTCCACAGGTAGTTTGTGTGCAGTGCGCTCCTGCGTGGAAGGGGACATTTCTGAGCATACAGATGCACACGGGCACATATGAACGTTGTTGACATTCCTAAATTCTAAATACGGATTGAAAATTTGCATGAATAGATTCAAATGCATTCGAATCGAATCGAATGTGAATACATTCAAATGTTAAACATTCAAATCAACTCAGATTTTTGAATATTTGATGTGAATCGGGTCGAATCCTGAAAATTGTATCCGCGTGCCCCCCCCCTACTTTTTACCTCACCGGAGGGGACTGGGTTTTGACAGGTAAGTGATTGACCACGCGAGGGGTATGCTGACATTGACCATTGATCGCAGGTGCGAGTGCTGGTCAATGTTGGCTCATTGTACGCCTTTCCCATCCAGGCAAAATTGCCCTAGCTGGCTTTTTGGGGCTCCTAAACTGCGCTATGCTCCATCCAGTGTGGATGGAGCATTCTGTCAAGGGCCCCCTTGCTAACCTGGTCTAAAGGTAATTACAGGTAGGCCCTATGAGGACACCCATCAAGACAGCTTCTGTTTGACAGCGTTCCGGGACCCGTCAGGCATTCCAGAGGGCGTCCGCCAACAGTGGAAACCCCAAAGCAAGGGAGCTGTCATTTCCCGCTTTGATGTTTCTGCCCAGGACTGTTCCGCTGGGCACAGGAAATAGCCATGGATGTCATACCTTTTGCCGTGTTCAGGAAAGGCTGTGCGCCTGCCCTGCGGGAAGGGGAGGGTGGTGCTAGGAAGAGTTGCTAGCATCCTCCCTCCTGCTCTCCCATTATGGCACACTAATGAACACTTGTGGTGCTTTAAGGGCACTGGGGTGCGCGTATCCTGCACTCTTGGAGTCTTCCCGTGGCGAGACAAGGGCTCACAGATGTGCAGCCCTGGTACTGTCAGTCCAACACTTCGACATCACAAAGGCCTGCGCTCCCGTAGCCGAGCGAGGATTCAGACCTGGGGACCCCGGGATCCTCGCTGGAGATCTGCTAACCACTAGGCACTGCAAAACCGCTCTTCCAGCCTTTCTCTCAAGAGGGCCCTTGGGGCTTGTGCCTGGCAGGCGCCCGCTTGCCTACCAGCTGGGCTCTTGCAGTGGGGGTGGGAAGGGGAGAGGTGGGGCCTCTGGGCCTTTCTGCTGACAAAGATCAGGAGGGGATTCCAGTCTCCGTAACCCAAATGATGCTCAGTTGATTTGCGTGCAGCCCCCCACCCCCACCCTCTCCCCAGCCAAGCCCCTGCGACTGGTTCCCGGTGGCCGAGAGAATGGAAGAAGTGGCTTTACTGTAACCGCCGCTCGCTGGTCCTCTCTGCTAGGAAATGCTCCGATTTTCCTTAATAATTAATGGGAGTTGCTGAGCCCAGCCTCGCCAGCAGCTCAGGGTGGGGTGGGGAGGGGAGGGGAGGGGAGGGGTGCAGGGGAAGGGGTGCAGGCATTACGAGCATCCTGGCTGCTCCCTCCCTCCCTCCCTCTCCTGATCAGAGGGCGCTTTGGGGAAACAGGAGTAGAATTAAATGCAGGTGTGTCTTTATCGGACTAGAGAGGAGCTGGAGAATTGCAGGCTGGCGATCAGGGATGTTTCTGCCTCCTTATCGCTTTCTTGTGGAATGGCATGGTGCCGAGCTTCCCAGCTGATGCGCCATGTGCCACTGGTGGGGCGCAGATGCCCCCCGAGGGGGCTGGAATCAGCTCTCCAAATTGTCCCTCCATGTCAGAGTGATGGAAGCACAGTCAACTGGAAGAAATTGCGGATCCCCAAGTACAGATCAAGAAAGCAGGCTCACGTGGGAAGTTTGGGGGGGGGGCTGGGCTAGATACCCATTCATTCCCATGGGCAATGGAGCATACACCTGAAGGAGGAGGAGGAGGAAAGCAGTGGTAGGAGTAGCCAGTGGCTGCAGGCAGAGCAAAGGGCTACATTTTAGAAGAAAACAAGAGCTGTCTTTTCTATCCCGTTTATCTCACCCTTAAGGGGACTCAAAGAGGCTGACAGGCCTTCTGTTCTTCCCCCTGTGAGGTAGGTGGGGCTGTGAGAGATCAGAAAGAGAGCTGTGGCTAGCCCAAGGCCACCCAGATAACTTTGTGTAGGAAGAAGAAGAGTTGGCTTTTTTACCCTGCTTTTCTCAACCTTAAGGGGACTCAAAGCAGCTGACAGGCCTTCTGTTCTTCCCCCTATCACAGTTACCCTGTGAGGTAGGTGGGGCTGTGAGCAATCAGAAAGAGAGCTGTGACTAGCCCAAGGCCACCCAGATGGTTTCACGTAGGAAGAAGAAGAGTTGGCTTTTCTACCCGCTTTTCTCAACCCTAAGGGGACTCGAAGCGGCTGACAGACCTTTTGTTCTTCTACCCACAACAGAACACCCTGTGAGGTGGGTGGGGCTGTGAGAGCTCAGAAGAGAGCTGTGACTAGCCCAAGGTCACCCAGCTGGCTTCATGCAGAAGTGTGGAACTGAACCAGGAGACTATCAGATAGGCGTCTGATAATCTAACCACTAGACCAAACTGACTCATTGCTAAGATATTAAAGCCAGAACGCAGTTGGGCTCAGTGTTGGTTTTTCCATCCCAGAAGCCTATTCCCTAAGATTGGTCCATCCAGGTGCCTTTTCAGATGAATTCCTCCCAACAAAAATTACCACCCTGTCTTCTTATTTTCCCTCATATTTCTCTGTTTCAGTTTTCAGCCCCGTCATGTATGCACAGTGCATTTGATCAGCGCATAACCATCTTTGCTGCGCATCCAACAGAGGTGAACCACATGGGCATGAAAGCCCCCATGCATTTATCACCAGATTATGGGTGCACTGGCCGGGGGGGGGGGAGGGGGTTGAAATGAAATCGCTTTCAAGACTTCTAGCACAATATTCTTCAGTATAAAATCTAAGACATAAATATTTCAGGGCCTTAAAGTAAATTCAGCCCTCCAAAAGCATTATTCGTGACAGAAGCACGACGTGTTATATAAGCTGTAACTGCATGCTGAACGTCTCTTAACGCTATACTTTTCGTTTAGAGATTTTTGGATAGGCTGTTAGCTGACAAGAATTCCTCCCTCCCACACTTTTCACAAATGTTCATGTTTCAAATGCTTGGGTTATAACTTTCCAGTTTCTGGCAACAGCGATTCTTCCAGCTGCTAATAAATTTGCTCCTTAGCTCATTATTTTATATGTGTGTGTGTGTGTGTGTGTGTGTGTGATTCTTTAAAAAAAAACAGCATGTTGTACAAAGTTCAGCAAATGTTTCTGTGAGTCTTGTGCTATTTGTTCTGCTTAAGCCATGTGCAATTATTACTTTTCCTTTTTGGGGGGTGGGAACATTTTGCAAGTCGTCTTTCAGTTTGAAATAAGAATTTGCACAGATTTTTTTTTCTCTATCCGATTCGTATTAAATCGAATGCAAGAAAATTTGTATTCATTTGAATAAATCCCCTTCAAATGTAGTAGGATTTGAATTCATTATGAATGTCCAATCCCATATGAGTCCCATACGAATGCATACAAATGCCATACTAACGCATCGAAACGTTTGGTTAAAATTCAAATGTCAATCTTCTAGGGAGGTGCATGATTTGTTATTGGGTGTTTTTCCACTGTCACTAAAAGTACCCATTAAGTACCCATTAATGGGTACTTAATGGGTACTTCTAGTGACAGTGGAAAAACACCCATTCATACAAATTTGTATGAATTTCGACATTTGTATACAAATCCAATGCCCAGACATTTGTACCTTAGTATTTGTACAAATATGAATATTTTGAGTTATTCATATGAATAATTCAGACGTTTGTATGTGTATGCATCACATATGTATACACATACATATGTGTGGATCCGTACATACCCTGGGGTCGGGATGTTTATGGGATGTGTACAGATGTGTACAGATGTGTATAAGATTTGTATCATTCGATCTGTATTGAATATTGGTACGCATAGATACAAATGTATTCATATCGGTTTGAATGTTCAGACATTAGTTTTTCATAGCTATTTGTAGGAACAGAATATCAAAAATTGCAGTCGTGTACAATTTTCAATTATGCCAACATTCAGTTTGAATTTGAATGTCTGGATTCAGCTGAATTTGTACAAATTTTGAATGCAATGAATATTCATGCACATCCCTAGTTTGAAATGCAAGCTAGCTTACAACTGTGTGTAAAAGTGCCCCAACGCTCACACAGAAATCCTTGTCACCCTTACCGTACAGGAAGTTCTATGAAAAGCCTCCATACTATGTGTTTGGCCCTAAGTGGATTTTGGCACCGGAGGCATTTTGACAGTCCTGAGTATGATGTAGTTTGATGGTTCTGTGCTTCTTACACGATGCAGTGTAACGATATCCCCTGCACAATATTCACACAAAGTTCATTTAAGTGTGACCAGGGGCAGGTTTGCACTTCCAGCCCTGTCTGGGGGTGGTGGGAATGGTGAACTTGCTCCTGCGTGTACTAGCACATGATAACCCACCTCTGCGCATGCCCGTTCACACCTTGGTGCAGACACATGTCTGGGTGCTTCCAGCTTCAGATGAGATGCTGGCACCAGGGCACATGCACTATCGCTGGGACAATGCTCACATTCTGCGTCATCTGACATGCCAGATGGAGATGCACATGCAGTCAATCAGGAGTTGGGATTCTGGACCAGATGAACTGTGGCCTGACCCAGCGGGGCTCATTCATGGAGGACAAGTCTATCAATGGCTACTAGAATGGATGCCCAGGCATTCCCTCCAGGTTGGAGAGACAGGCAGGAGCCCTCTAAAGACCATATGCAAAGAATGTTGAACAGATGAAGATTTTGCCTTCCTCTTCTGTTTGAGATGCCCATAGGCCACTGGTGGACCACTGTTTGAGACAAAATGCTGGTCTAGATGAAATGGGGCCTGATCTAGCATGGCTCCTCTTAATCCGTGGAAGACAGGGGTATCAATGGCTACTAGAATGGATACCCAGGTGTTGCCTCCAGGTTGGAGAGACAAGCAGGTTGCCTCTCAAGGGCATCTAGAGCAGGTGAAGATTTCACCATTGTCTTCTGCTTGAGATGCCCAGAGGCCATTGGTGGGCTAGTCTGTGTGGCAGGATGCTGGACTAGATGGGCTGTGGCCTGATCCAGCCGGGTCCCTCTTACATTCTTCATGGGTTAAGACAAATTCTTAGAGGATAGGTCTATCATTTGTTTACTAGAATACTAGGTACTGCCTCCAGGTTGAGAGACAGGCAGGATGCCTCTAAAGGCCGTTTGCAGAAAGTCAACAGCAGGTGAAGGTTTTGCCCTTGAGCAACTGGTGGGAAACTGTGAAAGACATGATGCAGGGCAAATATCTGTGGCCTCATCCAGCAGTGCTCCTCTTATGGATGGAACTATAAATATTTTTTTATAAGTATTTCTTCACCCAGAGGGTCATCCGTTTATGGAATTTGCTACCAGAAGAGGTGGTAACAGCTACCAGCCTAGATGGCTTCAAGGAAGTGTTAGACAAATTTATGGATGACAGATGTATCAATGGCTACTAGAATGGATGCCTAAGTACATCTTTCTGGCTGTGGGGACAAGAAGAATATTTCTAAGGCCATTTGCTGGGATTCAAGAGCAGGAGAAGTTTTGCCCTTGTCTCTGCTTGAGATGCCCATGGGCAATTGGTGGGCCACTGTGTGAGACAGGATGCTGGACTGGATGGGCTGTGGCCTGATCCAGCAGGGCTCCTCTTGAGGTTCCGATGGACTAGATGGGCTGTGGCCTGATCCAGCAGGGCTCCTCTTAAGTTCTTATGGACTAGATGGGCTGTGGCCTGATCCAGCAGGGTTTCTCTTAAGTTCTTATGGACTAGATGGGCTTTGGCCTGATCCAGCAGGTCTCCTCTTAAGTTCTTATGGACTAGATGGGCTGTGGCCTGATCCAGCAGGGCTCCTCTTAAGTTCTTATGGACTAGATGGGCTGTGGCCTGATCCAGCAGGTCTCCTCTTAACTTCTTATGGACTAGATGGGCTGTGGCCTGATCCAGCAGGGCTCCTCTTAGGTTCTTGGGTTCTTTTGTAGCGGTATAGCTTTACAAATTCCTCTGCTCCCTCCCGCAACTCAACTTTTTAGCTAAATGGACACACAAAGGAAAACTTAGGAAGAGGCAGTGGGTGGAAAAGTAATTTACTAGGGAGAGTAGAGTGAGCAGGGAGAGATTGTCTTACTTTAGTCTGTGGGCTGAAGATTGCGGAAGAGAAATTTGTTTCTGTGTCTCCAAGCGGAGGGGCTCCTTCCCTGTTTTCCCTGGTTATTCCTGCCTCCGCTGATTGAAACGCTGCACTAAACAACAATTTTGGAGGCAGACAGAAGATTCGTGGGGTCGTCAGGGTGGGGTGAGATTTAGAAGGAGAGGGAGTTTGGTTGTCACAACTGATCCTTCAATCAGCAGGGATTCTGCTCAAGCTGCCTTTCGGTAGGGTATTTTTAGAGTCAAAATGTCATTTGGAGTACAACAACTCTGAGAGAAGTTTTCGGAGTCACACATCTTGTTTCTGGGGTGCATTTTCTGTTCTGGATCAGGGGCTGTGCATTGGTGTGTGTGTGTGTGTTTGGGTGTGAGTGCGCGCTCATGTTGGATGGGTGGGGTAGTGAGTTTTGCGTCTTTGCCTCCATACTCCAAAAACAGTTTTAAAAAAAGAGAGAGAGAGCAATGCATAAAATTAGGGCCAGTGGAAGAAATTCTACATGATTAATCACCTGCTTTTTAACTGATTGATTGATTAAATTTAAATAAATTTGCATATCGCCACAGCTTCCGCAGGTCCCCCTTATAAGACGCGTGAGAAATGATCTTACCACTTTAACAGGCAGAAAGCGCAAGCAGTTTCACCATCACAAGATTGCTTAGGATTGCAGTCAAAGGCTCTGCTGGAAAGGAAATGTGAATATTTTCATTCTGTGGGAACAGCTCCAGAAGCAAGCAGTGATGCCTACGTAGGAACAGAGGAAGAGCCCTGCTGGATTGGGCCACAGCCCATCTAGTCCAACATCCCTGTCTCACCCAGTGGCCCACCAATGGCTTCTGGGCATCTCAAATGGAAGACCACCTGCTCTCCACTTCCTGCAAATGGCCTTCAGAGGCATCCTGACTGTTTCTTGAGCCTGGAGGTGGTACTTAGACATCCATTTTGTTCTCTTTGAATTTGTCCATCCCTTTAAAAACAAGAGAGGAGTCCTGGGGCCTTTTCGCACTACAGCCTCTAGTGCATGATTAGTGAACCTTTGGTGAAGAGCATCCACACGTAGAGTAGGCTGTGACAGGCTCCAAGCGTGCCCGCCCTCACCAGAAGTTCACTAATTGCTGATTAGATATTGAGCACGAAATTTTGCTCCACACATTAACCAATGTTAACCAGACGGACTTACCTCAAGTGTCCCGGGCAGGAGCATTCGCTCTTCTTCCATTACTTGAGGGTCATCTGAGGTGCCGCATAAGAACGCTGTCAGAAAGTACCCATTTTTGCACCCATTAAGGGCCCATTTGGGTGTGAGCCGGATGACCCCATTTCCACCACGGCACCCATTTGGGACACATTTATTTCCTCCACCGCTGGGGAAATCCAGATCATATGGGTACATCTCAGCCTTTAATCCAGATTTTCTGTAGACCCCATTAATGGGGTCTACAATGGGGTCTTCAGCCAGAAAATCCAGATTAAAGAGAGCCTGTTTCCATGGTAGTTTGGCAATGGGGTGTAGAGGAGGCTAGGGGGAGGGGGCACCCATGGGGGGAGCCCCAAAAAATAGGCTTCAAAGTCATTTTGAAGCCATTTTGAAGTTACTTCAAAGTTGCCTTCGGAGATTAGCAAAGGCTCTGAAGTCCATCCGAAGGCAACTTCAGAGATTAGCAAAGGCTCCGTAGATAAACCTCTGAGAACAAAGGGAGAACAAAGCAGACTGTTACCTTCAGGCATGGAAAAAGGTGCATATTAATGAGGCTGACTCATCCCTGCCCACAAGGAGCTAATTAATATGCAGGCTCTCGCAAGGGGTTTGTCTTCAGAGCCTTTGCTAATCTCTGAAGTTGCCTTTGGAGGGACTTCAGAGCCTTTGCTAACCTCCAAAGGCAACTTTGGAGGGATTTCGGAGGGACTTCGGAGATTGCACCCCCTGACCCCTAAAACACTTGGGGTGACAGGCAGACCCCTTGTGGGTCAATTCGGATTTGCAAATGGGTGCTCCGGTGTTTCCACAGCAGGGATGCTATTGGGTGCTAGACCACCCATGGAAACACATTGGGTACTTCCCTTAATCCGTATCTACTAGATCCAGATTAAGGGAAGTACCCATTCCTTACATTTGGATCTTCTTAGATCCGGATTAAAGGAGCGTGGTGAAAAAACACCCAAAGTGATGGCGCAGGTGCACATGCAGTCGTGGAGGGTGCCACAGCCAAAATGGCTGCGCCCATAGGAGGACCAGGCCTCAGATCAAAGGGGGTAAGTATTTGATCCCGGGGGTGGGTTGGGGTGGGGACAGCCGGCCAAAGTTGGCTAGCACTTCAAGTGCAAGCACTAGTCAATGTTGGTTAATCACTCTCCTTTCCTGTCCAGCAGACAGGAAGGGAAGTGCAAAAATGCCCCTGCCCAGGACTCCTCAGGCCACAGCCCACCTAGTCCAGCATCCTATCTCACAAGTTGATGATGGTTCCTGGGCATCCATCCTAAAGCCATCCAGGCTGGTCGCTGTCAATACCCCTTCTGGCAGCCAGTTCCGTAAACCGATGACCCTCCAGGTGAAGAGATACCTGATCCTGGAGCTCCACCCTGGAGTGCCCCCTATTCCTATGCCTTTTGCAGCTTTCCTTTTCTTTAATCCAACCTCATTTTTATCCCCTGCTTTGGGCTTGGGAGCTAAACTTGTGTTAATGGAATTAAAGGATTTTTTGTACCACAGAGAGGTGCTGTTGTCTGGTTTTGCAAAAAGACTCGCCATAGCCTCTTTTGTGATAAGGTTTGAAATAAAAAAGGCTAACTCGATTATTTCTGTGGATCATTAAGGATCTCAGAAAGTTTATGATGGGAAAAGGAGGAAGAAATTTGCAGGTGTAAGATTTGGGATTCACCTTGGTATTAAGTAGAAATGCAACCCTTTAACCTCAGACTAGGCACGCAACAGGCTGGCAGAGGCGATCCTGAACATCTCAGACTCATTAGCATGGAACGTAAGAACCTAAGAGGAACCTTGCTGGATGAGGCCATAGCCCATCTACTCCAGCATCCTGCCTCACATGGGGGCCCATCAGTCACTTCTGTTCTCAAGCAGAGGTAGATTCTGCTCCGGAATCCCTGCAAATGGACTTTGCTTATTTATTATTTGTATTTATTTATTTGTCCTATAGCTGAAGGTCTCAGGGCGGGTAACATTTTAAATCAGACATATATTAAAACAACAATATATATTAAAGCAGTAACAGTGCCTGTAAAGTGGGAAGAGACAGTGTATTCCCATTTAGCCAAAGGCCAGGGCAAAGAGGCGGGTCTTCACCGCCTTCCTCAACATATACAGCAAAGGGGCCTGACGCACCTCAAAGGGGAGACTATTCCATAGCCTGGGGGCCATCACTGAGAAGGTCCTCTCCTGGGTGCCCACCTGTTTTATTACTGAAGTTGGTGGGACAACCGGGAGGGCCTCTCCTCCAGATCTTAAGGCCCAGGCAGGTTGATATGGAAGCAG
Organism: Aspidoscelis tigris stejnegeri; assembly: GCA_023333525.1. Lineage (NCBI taxonomy): Eukaryota > Metazoa > Chordata > Lepidosauria > Squamata > Teiidae > Aspidoscelis > Aspidoscelis tigris. Next base: position 88,306,336 of record JALMGA010000006.1, on the reverse strand, counting down.
GTGTTCATTTAGATACTTGGTGCCCAAGTCATTTAGGTCCTTATAAGTCAAAGTTAACACCTTGAATTGGGCTCCGTAGCAAATCAGCAGCCAGAGCAGCTGTTTTAAGACCGGCGTGATACACATCTGGCCAGCTGTCCCAGTCAGCAGGCTAGCAGCTGCATTCTGTACCAGCTGCAGCGTCCAAACCAGGGGCCTTCTTGCACTTGGCTTCCTAGCAGATGGTGTACTAAACCCGGTACACGTTGAGTACAGGAGGAGTGTATGCCAAGAATTCCTCCCCCCTGGAAACGCCCCACAGTATCACCTCTCCACCCCTGGATCAAGCCCCCTGACAGCCTGCCCATGAAGGGAAGCACCCGGGGGGGGGGGTGCCTGGCTGCCCCCAGCCATCCACCCTCTGCCCCCTCCACGATCCGCGGGGCGTTTCCACCAGATTGAAAAGCCCTGCGATGTCGCCGAAAACGGGGAGGAAAAGCTCCACAGATCGTGGAGGAGGCGGAGGGGAGATGGCAGAGGGCCATCCAGGCAACCCCCCGGGCGATGCCACCGCAAGGGGGTTGCACGGGGGCACAATCTGGGGGTGGGAAGGCACCCTGCCCGGTCAGTTCAATCCCTCCCCGGGATGGACAGGTTGGCCGCCTGCCAGCAGCCGGCACGTCACCAAATGCGCGATGCAGGCGGCAGCCAATCACACTGGACACTTGAAGGAAGCCTGCGGGATAGGTTGGGACAGGTGTGGAACATGGGGTGTTTTTTCACTAGCACTAGAGTGCCCATTAAGGACCCATTAAGGACCCTTAATGAGTCCTTAATGGGTACTTTAGGGCTAAGTGGAAAAACACTCATGATTTCCAAATATATTGGAGGAATACATCAGCTCCACGCAGCCCAGAAGCGCAGTGCGACCCTCACCAGAAGAATTTTTGCCTGCTTTAAGGTTAAGAAAAATGCTCAGCATTTATTTAAATACGTTATTCCAGAATTGTTTCTGGATTGGATCTTCCAATAAAAAACATTATTAGGAGCAACTCCGCCAACATGGCTGCAAATATATCAAACACTTCGTTTTATTGCTGCCTCCAAAGTTCAGGCGCAAGCAAGTCAAACCTTATCGAGTTTTGAATTATTTTGCCCACAAATGAAAAGTTATGAACATGGTAAAACGCCTATTTGTGCAATATCCTTACAGATCAAGCCACAAGTTCTTCAGAAGGTGTAACAGCCACGTAAGAAACAGGTAATGGAATAATAGCCAAAGGAAAAACTTGAGAACAAAACTCCCCCTTGAAAACAGTTTCCTCTGAAATAAGAGGAAACACATTTGGAATAATAAAACAGAGATGTTTTTTAGCTCCACAAAGTGCAAAATGTTATAAATCCAGACCTTAGGCGAGTATTTTGGAGGGAACGCAGAGGAAATGGTGCATTTTTCCATATGTGGAAGGCGGGCAGAAGTTGTGAGAAAATTTCGGTGTGAATGCACTGGAGGAAATTCGACGAAGAAGCGTAATTAACTGTAGACGCCAAGTTTGCATTGTTAGTTTTATTTGATAATGAAAAGGAACACAGTCGTCACAAGGCGCTTTTATTAATATCAGCTGGACTATTGATAGAATGACCCTGGAAATGTGTGAAAACAGAACTCACCCCCGTTGGCGTCAGCGGGCCTAGAACGTATCGCTTGTGTGTGTGCGTGTGTGTGTGTGGGGGGGAATTACCAAGAAGCAAATGGATAGTTTTGAACAAGATCTGCACCATTTGGCAGCAATTTATTTACTTTGTCCAAACCTGAGAATATTATGCGTCTGCATCACACAGTGAAAGAAGTTAATTGATGCTTTATAGCAACATTTCTTAGTGATTGTACATGATAGGGATGTGCAGGAATATTCTTAACACTTGAAATTCATGCAAATTAGGCCAAATTGGACCTTCGGTTTTGAATCGAACGTTGGCACGTTAGAAGATTGACATTCGAATTTGAATTGAATGTTTCAGTACATTAGTATGAAGCTTCATATGGGATTTGTATGGGATTCATAGGGGATTGAACATTCAAAGGGAATCTATTTGATTGAATATGAACTTTCTTGCATTTAATTCAATGTGAATCAAATATATATATGCACTTTCCTATATATGATTGCTATAGCTCAAGGGTTCAGCAGAGAGTTGCAGTTTGATCTCAGGGTCTTTCCAAAAGAAGGTACAAGGAAATCTCTTCTTCATCTGCCAAGAAAATGGCATTGATTGTTGTAGGGACATGCACAAAGCCAACCCCCCCCCAAATGTGGGGGGCTTCAGTTTGGCATGTAAACATTCAATGAATGTTTGCGCATGTAAAGACCCTCTCAGTTTGTGAGCCAGTTTGGTCTAGTGGTTAGGGAACCAGACTCTTATCTGAGAATACTGGGTTCAATTCTGCCCTCCCCCATGAAGCCAGCTGGGTGACCTTGGGCTAGTCGCAGCTCTCTTCTGAGCTCTCACAGCCCCACCTACCTCACAGGGTGTTCTGTAGTGGGGAGAAGAAAAGAAGGTTTGTCAGTCGCTTTGAGTCCCCTTAAATGGGTGAGAAAAGTGGGGTAGGATAGCCATCTCTTCTGTTTCATTCGCCATCATTTTGGTGCACCAAAACAGCACCTGGGTCTGTGCGCGCAGAACTGGAAGGCCTGTTTTGGTGCCCAAAGTGGGCCTGGAGACACAACAATGCAGTGGTGGAACGAATGGGGCGTGACTGCGTTTTCCGCCATCATTTCTGTGCTCTTTGGGTGTCGTAGGGATGTGCGCAAATATTCAAAATATTTGTTATTCAGTCGAATTTGGACGTTTGTGTACGAATCAAGTGTTCAGACATTAGTTTTTTAGTATTTGTATATGAATACGAATATATTGAGTTATTTGTATGAATAATTCGGACATTCATATGTGTCCAGATAAATAAGCATCACGTACGATACAGGATGCTTATGGACATGCGCGAGATTCATATAATTGGATCTGTATAGAATAATTGAACAAATAGATACAAATATATTTGAATCAGTGTGAATGTCCAGACATACATTTTTTTATTCATACGAATTAGTATATTTGAATATTCAATTTGAATCTAATCAAATGTTGAAAATTGCATTCGTACGCACCCCGGTCCTGAAACAGCACTTCCAGAATTGCGCATGCAGTTCCCCATCTGGAGGTTGCACAACAGGGGTGTGAGCCGTGTGCACAACCAGAAGGCTTACTTGCACCTACGAAGGGAGTGCGCAGTGGAGGGCCCAAAGGTAAGGGGTGGGTGGGAGGTTGCTGGGGGATCCAGACTCGGCCGAAGCTTTGACAAATGCTGGATAAATCTGATTCACGGACAAATAGGCCTACTTGATTTGTCCGCGAATGTCGTTATTGGTGCACATCTGTATCGCCCACAGCTAATTAGGATGGGGGATGGCTTGGTGAGTTCTGGGGCAGAGGTGCTGGCAGCGTGCAGACAGGCCTCACCAGGGCGTGGGCAGAACCGCTCCGCCTGGCAAGCATGAACAGGCCCTGTGCCTTGTTTTGAGTGTTATTCCGTGTGACTCCTGGAAAGAGGCGGAATCAGAATCACAATACAGAAAAATCCAGGGGGCCATGCCATTCTCGAGTTTGCAGATCTATTCCAGCCGGTCTTTCCGGAGCACAATCTCCCAGTGCAGCTGGCCCCAGAAGGGTCTCGGACGGTCCTGCCGGCAGGCAGCAGGAGCGCGTCAGAGCCCTTTTGAGGTCTTTTTGATCCTGTCAGCAACGTGTCAACATGATAAGAGTGAGAAAGCCCAGGCGGCTCTGTCCTACAGGCACGCCAGATTTTATTACAAGCCATTCTGGCCTTTGAGTCGATCACCTCCCAGGAGAAAACAGGGGTGGTGGTGGTGAGCTGATATGCACCCTCTCTCCTGAGGGGTGGGGGTAGGAGGAAGAAATGCGGCATTTTCAATTTCAGACAGGCCACAGAAGGCAATACTAGGGATAAAAGCAAACTCCTGCCTGGAGAGCTCCCTTTTCAACAAAAATAAGAAGTAAAAGCAACGTACTCTGAAATCCAACTTGGGATTCAGAATTCCATGCATTGCTTCTCACAGGCTGGATCTACGCTGTGCTAAAAGCCACGATGCCTCTTGGAATTTAAATGCCTTCCTTTAGTGATGTGCATGAATATTCCTAACATTCAAAATTTGCACATTCAAACTTAAATCGAATGTTACGATATTCATACGCTAACACTTGAAGGAATACGAATGTTTCTGGATATTCGTGTGAATAATTCGGACATTTGTTTAACTGGGGAAATGAATACGTATTTATTCATATCAGATACATATCCGTTTGTATAAGATACATATTTATTTGTATCAGATACGTATTGATTCATATCAGATACATATTCTTTCGTATCCGATATATTTTGAATGTTCCCATGAAGATGTACGAATAGATTCATATCAAATAGAATTTTACCACATTCGAATGCGATCTATTTGTATGAATACGGATTTTTGAACATTAGATTTGTTTAATATCAAATGCCAAAAAAACCTCCCTTCACTTGGGAATAGGAATGTGCAAAAATACTCATAACATGCATTATTCATACAAATTCAGACATTCATACATGAATCGAATGTTACAATATTCGTATACTAACATTCATACGAATACAAATGTTTCTGGACATTTGTACGAATAGTTTGGACATCCATTAGATTGGGGTGTGGAAAAACAGAGTGTGTGAAAATAGATGTTTTCCCCTCCGTTGTTAAGATAATTAGCATCACTTTCCCCTGATAGCAAGCACAGAATTTCTCTCCCCCTCCCAATAATGTGAAAGAAAGAGAGAGTCCGCTGGACAGCTTCTGCACACAGACAGCTGCAGGGAGTGAGCTGCTTTCAGTTATGCTTTTAACATTACTTATGGAGAGAGCTAGCTGCTTTCAGTTATGCTTTTAACTCTTTGCAGCCAAGTAAAGGAATGATCTGTGTTGTGTTGTGGAAGTTCAGTTGAGGTTTTTGCTTGTCATTGCTGCAGCAGGTGGGGGGGGGAGGAAGAAAAAGGTGCAGGCTCACAAAAAGTGGCTTGCATGGGGACAGGAAAGGACATTTTAAATTCACATTGCCCCAAACCACATAGGGACCCTTTATTTCGAATTACATTGTACATTTTTAAAATCTGACTCAAGAGAGAAGCAAAAAGAGACCATGGAGACGCGCCCTTGTGCTCATATGGAATATCAACCTCCTGAATATTTTTCAGTTTAGGACTAGAAAGAGAGTTGTGAAAGCATTCAGGGAGATTTCCCAGCTAGGTGTGTTTCTGAGTGGCAGATTTTCCATGCTAGGGATGTGTGAGAATACTAGAAAAATTCAAAATTCAATCGAATTTGATTGAATTCGGACGTTCAAATTCAAACCGAGTGTCTCTAAATTTGCATTTAACATTTGAACAAATTTTCAAATCTTCTGAATCATCTGCATGAATTAGTCGGACATTTGCATGTGTACGGATGTGGACGCATTACATACCAATCTGTGTGCATCTTATTCGTATCCATACGTACGGGACGAAAACGGGATACATACAGGATACAAATGGGATGCATGTGGAAACATCTGAATGTTGTCAACATTTGTATCTTCAAATACGAATTGAAAATTTGTACAGATAGATTCAAATGTATTCGATCCGAATTAAATGTGAACACATTTGAATTTTAAACATTCGAATCGATTCAAATCTTCAGACATTCGATTCGGATCCCCAAAATTGCATTTGTGCACATCCGTATTCCGTGCATAGGACAAGCCCCCCCATTGATTTTGATGGCACAAAGTGAAGGAGCATCCTGAAAGGGATCTGACACATTCCTCATGCATTGGAGAATTTGCACCTGCAGAAAACGGCTGGTTTAGTGATTATTGTTATTATTGTTATTATTATTTAAGCTAATCATATTAGTTGCCTCCCACCACCCTTGAAAAAATATTCTGTTGGTTGTTACAGATCAAATATGCAGATTAAAATGTAATAAATACAGTAATGCTTGGCAGGAAAACTCTCAGCAATCATACAAACCCAGGATTAGAAATATTAATGAAGGCAAGCAAATCATTTCATACTTTGGGAAGATGCAAAAACCACCGTGATTTTTCTAAATATAAAACCCACTTTGGAGACAGTTAATGCTAAGGTGCAGACTGTGGGCCACATTATGCCGATATCCTGTAGAGGCATCCTTCTTGTCCTTCCACCTGGAGGCTGTACCTGGGCATCCATTCTAGTAGTCATTGATGCACCTGGTCTCCATGAACTTATTTAATCCATCCTTAAAGTCATCCAGGCTGGTTGCTGGCACCATTTTTTCTGGAGGTAAATTCTACAGGCTGATGTGTTTTAACCCTCTGGGTGAAAAAAATGCTTCCCCTTTTCAGTTCTAACTTTCCTGCCCAGTGGCGCATGTCAAAGGTTGACGTTCCCCATGCATGTACTAAATCATGCTCCACGCATAGTTTGCTTCCAGTGTGCTCCTGCATGGAGGGGGCCATTTCTGAGTTGGAAACAGCCCCTTCCAGTGCAAATGCTCCATCGGGAAGTGCATTGGAAGCGGACCACAGTAGTGATGTGCACAAATATTTGTGATTTGTAAGAATTCAGACTTTCATATACAAATCAAATGTCCAGACATTTGGATTTCCAAATGTGAACAAATACGAATATCTTGAGTTATTCGTACAAATAATTCCATCGCAACCCTTAGATCCGGATCTAAGAAGATCTGGATCTAAGGAATGGGTACCTTAGATCTGGATTAAGGGAAGCACCCAATGGGTGTTTTCCACTGTCAAAAGTACCCATTTTTGCACCCATTTAGGACCCATTTGGGTGTGAGCTGGATGACCCCATTTCCACTACGGCACCCATTTGGGACCTGATTGTTTCCACTGCCATTGGGGAAATCCTGATCTAATGGGTACATTTTGGCCTTTAATCCGGATTTTCTGTAGACCCCATTAAAGGGGTCTACAATGGGGTCTTCTCCCAGAAAATCCAGATTAAAGGGATCCTGTTTCCACTGGAAACAGGCAATGGGGTCCAAAGGAGGCTAGGGGGAGGGGATGCACCTTTGGGACCCCCCCCAACATTGGCTTCAAAGTCACTTCGAAGTTGACTTCACATTCACTTCGAAGTCACTTCGAAATCATTTCAAAGTTGCTTCAAAGATTGCACCCCCCTGCCCCCCAAAACACCTGGGGTAATGGACCGACCCCTTGTGGGTCGATCTGGATTCTGCAGATGGGTGCAAAGCTGTTTCCACAGAAGGGGTGTTAGCACCCATTCCTAATGGGTGCTACACCTCCTGTGGAAACACATTGGGTGCTTCCCTTAATCCGGATCTACTAGATCCGGATTAAGAAATGTACCCATTCCTTAGATCCGGATCTTCTTAGATCCAGATCGAAGGGCTGCAGTGGAAAAACACCCAATGTGTTTCCACGGGAGGTGCAGCACCCATTAGCAATGGGGGCTAATCCCCCTGCCGTGGAAACACCTTTGAACCCATGTGGGGAATCCGGATCGTCGTACGAGGGGGTTTGCCTGTCACCCAGATGTTTGGGAGGACAGGGGGTGCAATCTCCAAAGCAGCTCCAAAATCACTTCGAAGTCATTTCGAAGTCTTTGCAAAATAGCTCCAGAGTGTCTTTGAAGTCTGTGCTGATCTTTGGAGTGAACTTCGAAGTGACTTCAAAGTGACTTCAAAGCCTAGGTTTAGGAAGGGGCCCAATGGGTGCATCCCCTCCCCCTAGTCTCCTCTAGACCACATTGCCTGTTTCTCGTGGAAACAGGCTCCCTTTAATCCGGATTTTCTGGCAGAAGACCCCATTGTAGACGCCTACAGAAAGTCCAGATTAAAGGCCAGGAAGTAGCCATTTGATCCGGGTTTCCCCCACGGCAGTCGAAACAATCGGGTCCCAAATGGGTGCCGTGGTGGAAATGGGGTCATCCAGCTCGCACCCAAATGGGTCCTTAATGGGTGCAAAAATGGGTTCTTTCTGACAGTGGAAAAACACCCCTAATCTCTATGGGCCCATACACATCTCGTGCGAATCTGTACACATCTCTATGGGATGAAAACTAGATGCATACGTGATGTGTACAGAATGCATACAGATATGTACGAGATGCATATGTACCTGTACAGATACGAAGGTCTTTGTACTGAATCAAATGTCTGGGCATTTATTTTTGCATTATTTGGATACGTTCGGATTTTTGAATATTTGGTTCTTTACGAATCGAATTCAAAAATTGCATTAATGCACACACCTAACCTACAGGGTCCCTGGGCTAATAGGTATTTATAGTGCTGATATCAATCAATTGGTAAAAACTGCTTCTGATACCATTCTAGCAGATGGACAACCTCACATCTCAGGGCAGCAAATTCCAAAGATGAACTCTTTGTTGTATAAAATCCCGTGTGTCTGTCCTGATTCATCCTGAGTTTAGCTTCAGTGCGTGATCTCTGGTTTTAGTATTTTTTAGTGTTCCCTGCCTTCAGACCTCTATGCCCACCCTTGGCTCAGCAAACGTGCCGGCTGGGACTGGAAAGCACATGTTACAGTTTTTCAACAGCTAAATAAACTGAAATCATGGCACCTGCTCTTCTCGCCCTTAATAGCAAATCTGGGAGCGAAGTGCGGGGCAGAGGCTCTTTTGTTTGATTCACACAGACATTTAGTTGATATTTATTATTATTTTGGAGGGATAGAATTGCAAAAAAGAAGAATCTTCCTGGCTATAAAATATTTATTTTTGGAATGAAGCAGTTGACATTGTCCAATCTCTCCTTAGGCTTGAACATAGCTTGCACACTAGAGAATTTCTTAAATAAAAAAAATAAACAAACAGATAAACACTCATATAAACATATCTGAGTTTGATTTTGGCTTCCAGGGGCCTATTCACACTACAGCCGGGGGTGCATGATTAGGGAACTTCTGGGAAAGGGTATCCACACCTGGAAGAAGCTGCTACAACCTCCAAGCGCACCCTGCCTTTCCAGAAGTTGCCTAATTGTTGATTAGGTATGCAGCACGTGATCATGCTCTGCACATTAACCAACGTTACCCAAAATCTTACTTGGCGTGTCCAGGCAGCGGCCATTTGCACCTCTTCCTGTGCTCCGGGGTCGTGTGAGGTGGCACAAAAGCACGCTGGCACCTTGGACAACCATAGACACGCGTGTGTGCAGAGCTTCACCGTCATCATGGTAACGGCACTGTTGCATGCGCAGTCGCGGAGGGCTCCGCAACCAAAATGGCGGCTCCCATAAGAGGACCGGCCCTGGGATTGGTCACAGGTGAGTGACCAATCGTGCAGGGTTTAAGCTGTCAGTGACCAGTGCGGTCAAGTGCAAGTGCTAATTAATGTTGGGTCATTGTACCCCTTTTCCGTCCAGGGAATGTGCCCTAGCTGTCTGTAGACCCCATTAAAGGGGTCTACAATGGGGTCTTCTCCCAGAAAATCCAGATTAACTTTTTAATCTATTCGTTCGAATTATTCAGACATTCGTATGTGTATGGGTTCATACACAATGTGTACTTGCGCATACACATTTTTCCCGCATCCGTACATGTTTGTACAGATCCGTACGGGATGCAAACAGGTTGTTTACGGGATAAATCGGGATGCGTACGAGCGTGTACAGATGAGTACAGATGTGCAACAATGCGTACTGGCACATAACGAAGGTTGTTGACATTCATAAGTGCAAATTCAAACCAAAAATTTGAACGAATAGATCTGAATTTGGTAAATTAGAATCGAATTTTGGTGAATTCGAATTTTAAAGATTTGAATCGAATAGAATCCCAAAAATTCAGTTTGTGCACGCCCCTAGTGTATAGTGCTGTAGTCTTTAGGTACAGAAACAAACCACCCTCTAAGTCTCCTCTCAAGGCCTGGTTTCTTGTCTTTGCAGTGGCATCGGACTGGCCCGGGCCCATTTCGAGAAGCAACCCCCCTCCAACCTCAGGAAGTCCAATTTTTTCCACTTCGTTCTGGCCATGTACGACCGCCATGGGCAGCCCGTGGAGATAGAAAGGACCTCCTTCATCGACTTCGTGGAGAAAGACAGAGTAAGTCACCAGGACTGTTTATTCTTTCCTTCCTTCCTTCATTTATTCATTCATTTATTCATTTAAGTGTGAGAGCCACTGCCCAACCAAACTGTCACTCACACCCGGCCTCCTCTCCTAGCCTGTCTGCAGGATCCTGCCTTTCCTTGGAGACCACCATAGCCAGTTTAGTCTTGTGGTTAGACTGCTGGACTCATACCTTGTAGTCTCCGGGTTTGATTCCGCTCTCCTCCACAAAGCCAGCAGGGTGGCCTTGGGCAAGTCACAGCTCTCTTTTGAGCTCTCATGGCCCCACCAACCTCACAGGGTGTCTGCTGTGGGGAGAACAGAAGGTTTCTCAGCAGCTTTGAGTCTCCTTAAATGGGTGAGAAAAGTGGGGTAGGAAAGCCAACTCTTCTTCTTCTTTTTCCTCCATGAAGTCAGCTGGGTGACCTTGGGTTAGTCACAGCTCTCCTTTGAGCTCTCATAGCCCCACCTACCTCGCAGGGTGTCTGTTGCGGGGAGAAGAACAGAAGGTTTCTCAGCAGCTTTGAGTCCCCTTGAATGGGTAAGAAAAGCGGGGTAGAAAAGGCAACTCTTCTTCTTCTTCTGACTTTGTGTTACTGTGAATCAGAGAGGCCTTGTGCTTTGCTGGCACACCCTGTCCACACAGGATAGAGCACAATCCAGATCAGGAGTCCTCTGATTTGGATTACCAGTAGTCCTCAGCATCAAAGCCTACCAGTGTATCAGCTTGGGCCAGTCTGGGTCATAGAGGGGGCCCATGGCAGTGGTGGATCAACGAAGGCTGCCAAAATGAGTTCCCTGAGGGCTTTGAAGCTAGACTTTGTTCCTAGCCATCAGGGCCCTTAAAGGGTGACCCTGAAGACGAGGAGCGTTTCTGCCCTCAGCTTCCTGTCCGTTGGATGGGGAAAATGTAGAACCCACCAATGTGCACTAGCATTCTCACTTGAGAACGCTAGTACACGCTGAACTAAGCCTCATGTGCCTGGAAACTTCATTGCGTCTGGGCATGTTGTCCGGGTGCCGCCATCTTCTTTGTGCCAGCCAGCGCGATGGCACATGCACCGTGACGGTTACACTCTGTGCATATGCAATTGCATTTGGGGTCATCGGAGGTGCCAGTTAAGGCTGGGTTGTGTGTGCTGCACATTTTCTTGCACCACAGCTAGTAGATGACAGGGCAACATCTGGCAAGGCAGGAGACTTTCTGGGTTGGAGATGCTCCTTACCAGATGTTACCCTCTCGCGTACTACGGGGCCAGGTGTGAACTGATGTGCAGACAGTGCTGTTCCAAAACACTCCTTGGCGCGGTCCAGACCCAGGAGGCTATTTTGGGCCTGCTGGTCCAGATTATACTCCATCTGGTGCACAGAATCTACTAGAATGGGGTGGGTCTTCTATGGTCAACACTAAGACCTCCGTACCCTAGTTTTATGATAAACTCAGGAAGCCTGGTTAGTGTTGGATGTACCAATTATGTGGGACCAGGTATGAATTCTACGTGAGATCTGCCCAACATTTACACCACAAGCATAAAGTGTGAGCAGATCTTGGGTTTCTCCCAAGTCCAGAGATGTCCTTGGTCCTAAAAATATGCCTTTTATCAGATGGTTCTTTCTTTCAGGAGCATCATGGTGAGAAAACCAACAATGGAATCCATTACCGGTTACAGCTGTTGTACAGCAATGGTAAAGAAGCTTTTTAAATATATATTTGCAGCGTGTATACATTACTGTTCTCTGGTGCACCTCAAGAACCAAAACCTGCATCCTTGTACATGAAATAAAAGTGGCTTAGACGTGGTAGCATCCACACACCAGTGCCTTTAATCGACACTACACTTTCAAAGGCCTTTGATGTGGATGGAAACTCTAGTGCTTCCACATTACCATCTCTAAGCCGCTTTCGAGCTCCTTTTGTCATGTTTCTGATTGTAACTAAAGAGCAGGTGAACGCCAAGGAAGCTGAACTTGGTTCTTCCATTCCCTTCTCAAGGAAAAAAACCAATCAGCTACCAGTCTAGATGGCTTCAAGGTAGGGTTAGACAAATTTATCAATGGCTACTAGAATGAATGCCTAGGTGCATCTTTCAGGCTTGGGGGTGGGGGGAACTGGGGCACTTCTAAGGCCATTTGCTGGGATTCGAGAGCCCTTGTCTCTGCTCGAGATGCCCATGAGCATTTGGTGGGCCACTGTGTGCAACAGGATGCTGGACTAGATGGGCTGTGGCCTGATCCAGCAAGGCTTCTCTTATGTTCTTATGTAATCATTCTCCAGAGTCCTCCATCCTCCATCCAGGGCTGTGGGCAGAGGAAGGGGCCACCTTTGAAAGTGTGTAGCAGGTTGTTTCTACTTCTCCTCTTCTCCTCTCAGGGCAACCTGAAGGTACCACTGGCAAGATACTGAGCTTCATATTTCATCTGGACAGACCATGGTCCTTTCTGAGCTACAAATTCAAGAATAACAGTCTGCACTAGGGATGAGCACAAATGGGTTTTTTTTTATTCAATTCGTATCAAATTGAATGTAAGAAAATTCATATTCCAATAGATCCCCTTCGAATGGGGTAGGATTCTATTCGATACAAATATATTCATACAAATCCATACAAATATCCGATACAAACGAATATGCATCTGATATGTATCCAATACATATCCTGTAACATATCCACTCTGAAAGCATCAAATCCACCCTGAATCCACTTTGAATCCACTCTCAAACCGTGTCAAATGCGCTCTGAATCCATTGCAGATGTGACTGGCACAGCTGCTTTCCCACCTCCCCGTTTCATGAACATTCTGAAGCATTTGTACGAATGTTCCAAAATATCTGTACAAATACAAATGTCATAACATTCGATTTGTATACGAATCTCCAAATTCGTCCGAATTCATACGAATATCCATGCAGATCCTAATTCTGCACATTAAAGTAGACTAATCCAAGCACTGCATCCCATCGTTTTTCGTCTGCTGCCCACTCACCCAGTGTCAAGATCAGGGATGTGCGTGAATGTATTTTGGACATTCGAATCTGAATAGATTCGAATGTCATGAAACCCGATTTGAATCCATGCCATTTGAATCCATTCATTCGAATGTTAGATTTGTATTTAAAGGTACAAATGTCGACAACATCTGTATCTGTTATACGAATCTGTACACATTCTGTAAAAATCCATATGCATCCCGTTTAATCACGTATTTTAAGTGCAAGATACGTATAATTTTCCCGCAGATTCGTATACGACAGATACGAATCTACACATTTTAATTATTCAAAAATCTGTATCGGATTTTCAAAAATCCAATTCGAGTTCGAATGTTCAAATTCGGATTTTCAAAAATCCAAGTTGAGGTTGAATGTCGACATTCAGCAGATTTGAATTGAATATTCAAAATTTTGAATATTTGTGCACACCCCTAGTCAAGAGTTTCCTCTGGGATTCTTCACCGCCTTTTTCAGTTTTTATTATCCTGAGAGTTTTCCCTTTCTTACTCCTCTTTATTCTTGCCCTTTATCCAGGGCCTTTCTACACTTGGCCTTATTCCAGGATATATCCTGGGGTCATGGCCTTTCTGTCTGCATACTAGCATAAACCATGGCAGTCCCCAGGAGAGGCTTGTCATAGTCTGCATCACTATGCAGATAACAGACCACCTATCCCATGATATATTCCAGAATAAGGCCAAGTGCAGAAAGGGCCCCAGTTTCCAATCCAGAACAGGATCCTTTTTCCTATTCTGTGACTGACCTTATTCCAGAACCTTTGATGAGGGACTTTGTCAAAAGCCTTATAAAAGTCCAGATAGACAGTGTCAGCTGGATTGCCTTCATCCACATGCTTATGATCACACTCATATAATTCTAACAGGTTAGTAAGGCATGGTTTGCCTTTGCAAAAGCCATGCTGATTTTCCACCAGCAATGCTTGCTCCTCTCTGTGTACTAATTTCATCCTTAATGATGGTCTCCGTCACTTTGCCTGGAACTGATGTTAAACTGACTGGTCTGTAATTTCCTGGGTCCTACCTGGTTCCTTTTTTTGAAGATTGATGCTAGATTTGCTACCTCCAGCTTTCAGGCACAGAGCGTGATCTTAGGGAAAGATTATATGTTTTGGCTATAATACTCAGCAATTTCACCTTTGATTTCTTTATGTGCTCTGGAATGAATGCCATCTGGCCCCTGTGATTTCTTAGAATTTAATTTATTATGACATGTGAGGACCTCCTCCGTGATTACCTCTATCCAAATTAATTCTTCTTATTTCCTCCCTTTGTCTTCCTTAGCGAAAACAGAGGCAAAAAAATTCATTTAGCCTCTCTGCAGTTTCCGTGTCCTCTCTAATTATCCCTTTTGTCCATTATCGTAAAACTGCTTTCTTGTTTAGATTCCTACTTCCGATGAACTTAAAGAAGGTCTTATTGTTCCTTTTGATGCTTTTAGCAACATGCTCCTCAAAATCCTTTTCAGCATTCCTGATTGCCACCTTGCATTTGTGCTGCCAGAATTTATATTCCTTCCTGTTCTCCTCATTAGGGCATGCCTTCCATTTTCTAAATGAGCTTTTCTTTCTTTTAATGACTTACCATACTGTACAAAGGAAGGATCCAGAAACATTGGTTAGGACTAAAGTGAGGGCCTGAGATTAGGATCTGTATCATCATCATAGAATCATAGAGTTGGAAGGGACTTCTAGGGTCATCGAGTCCAACCCTCTGCTTAATGAAGGATTCCCTAAACCATCCCAGACACATATAGGTCCAGCCTCTGCTTGAAGACCTCCAGTGAAGGAGAATCCACTACCTCCTGTAGCAACCTGTTCCACTGACTGATTGCCCTCACTGTCAGGAAGTTTTTCCTAATACCTAATCTTCATTGACTCCCTGGAAGTTCCATACCGTTATTTCTAGTCCTCCCATCTTGTGCAAGTGAGAATAGGGACGATCCCTCTGCACTGTGAAGCCCTTCAGAAACTTGAAGACTGCTATCATGCCTCCTCTCAGTCTTCTCTTCTATAGGCTAAACATTCCTAGATCCTTCAACCTTTCCTTGTAGGACATGGTTTCCAGACCTCTCACCATTTTGGTAGCCCTCCTTTGGACTTGCTCTACTTTGTCAATATCCTTTTTGAACTGGGGAGCCCAGAACTGGACACAGGACTCTAGATGTGGTCTGACCAAGGTAAAATAAAGAGGAATAATTACTTCTTGTGATCTAGCCTCAGTACTCCTTTTGATGCATCCTAGGATTCATCATCATCATTATCATGGTCATCAGTCTATAAATCCCAGGAAAGCAAAATTCATGGGGATTTGTATTTTTTAATGTTTTCTTTGCCAAAGGTGTGAATGAAAAAGATAGCAGAATAAGGAAGAACTGTGGATTTATATCAAGTGACATTCTAGGGCCACCTGCATGAGGCATATTTTGTGATTATATTATAGTTGGTGTACCTACACAATACACATGGAATGCAAGCACTATTTGCTCAGTTGCACGTGGAGGAAGCTTTTTTGAAGATCAGAAGTAAAAGGTCACCTGCAGACAACTGTGTACCCAGAAACGCACACAAAGGCTATTTTATAGGTTGGCTTCTAGTGACATTCACCCCTTCCTCCCATTTGAGGCTCCTCCCAAGGGGACTTTTACCCCACTTGTTTGTTCAGATAGAAAATATAGGACTCCTGCCCTCTACTTCCCTATGAGATTTAAGAAAGGGTTAGACAAATCCATGGAGGACAGGTGCATCAATGGCTACTCCAATGGATGCCAGGGTATTACGTCCTGGTTGGAGAAACAGGCAGTATGCCTCCAAAGGCCATTTGCAGGTAGTGGAGAGCAGGTGAAGGTTTTGCTTTTGTCTTCTGCTTGAGATGCTCAGAAGCAATTTGTGGGCCACTTTGTGAGGTAGGATGCTGGACTAGATGGGTTCAGGTCTGATCGAGCTGGACTCCTCTTAATTCATGGAGGTCAGTTGTATTGATTGATGGCTACTGGAACAGATCTTTAGAGGTGGAGCCATCTTCAGGGAGTGGGGAGCAGATGAAGGTCTTGGTGGAGGAACCTGAACTAGATGTGCTGTGGCCTGATCCAGCAGGGCTCCTCTTAGGTTCTTTTGTTCCCAGAAGGCAGAGGGAGAATAGGAAGGGAAAGGGATGGAATCTCAGTTCCCCCCACTCTTTGCCACCCTCCCCTCAACTCTTCTACCTTCATTCCAGAGGGCTATTTTTGCAGCTAGAAATGCTGTGCGTTTGCCACCATTTCCATAGAGGCGCTTTCCTTGCACCTTCGCTTGGCCGCCGCCTCTGTCTCTTGCCAACAACCTGCGGTTCTTTAGGAAGCCCTTGTCTGCTTCCAGCCTCAACCACATCCTTGGCTTAAGAAGGCCTATTGAGAAGAAACCTTTACATGGAGATGAACTGAAAGCATCCTTGTACACCCATTGATTAAACTCCCAAGCCACCCCTCCTTCTGCCACTGCTGATGAGGATTCTTAAATGCTCTGCTCATCTTGTACTGTGCAAGGCATCTGACATTGACAGGATGTGCCCACTTATGAAGGATGGAGTAAATGAGGTCCTTCAGATCAACCGTAAAGCTCTTCCGGATGAAGACCCTTTTCTTTGAGCCAGTTTGATCTGGCGGTTGGGGAGGCGGACTCTTTTCTGGGAATACTGGGTTTGGTTCCACTCTCTTCCATGAAGCCAGCTGGGTGACCTTGGGCAAGTCACAGCTCTTTCCTGAGCTCTCACAGCCCCACCTACCTCACAGGATGTCCAATGTGGGGGGAAGAATAGAAAGCTTTGTCAGCCACTTTGAGGCCCTTTCAATGGGTGAGAAAAGCAGAATAGAAAAGCCAACTCTCTCCTCCTCCTCCTTCTGGTTCCTGCCATGGTTGTCTGGGGAATATCAAGAAAGTAAATTTTCAGAAATAGGCCACAGTATTCCACAGGTTCTGCTTCCCATCTCCCCAAGGACTGCTAGGAACCATATTTTAGATGGACTCCAGGTCCTTCTCCATGTAAAAGGTCCAAGGACTTGCCATCTACACACTATCGCAGAATACAACAGGCCCCATCCCACCTTGCACATTGGACTAAGCTCTTCTTTGTTCCCAGCAGGCAGAGGGAGAATATGAAGGGAAAGGGATGGAATCTCAGTTCCCCCCACTCTTTGCCACCCTCCCCTCAACTCTTCTACCTTCATTCCAGAAGGCAAGAAGGCACCTTACACTGATCCTGCTGTGGATCTCTTTGAAGGGGTCCACAGGGGGACCAGGGACCAGATTCTTGGCTATGAAGGGTGTGAAGGCAGCAAGCCCCCACAGACCAGGATACTGTGTGGGACTCTTTTCAGCCCTGCTCCAGGAAGTGCCACCATATGTCGTTGTGGAGGTGGCACACTGCCAAAGGGGCCCTCCTAGAAACGGTGAAGGACCCTCCCAGAGGCAGTGGCTTGGACCGGGGCAGAAACAGCCATTCTGCTCCAAGGAGAACCTGTCTTAGTGTGGGATGGGTTTTTGCTAATCCTTGACCCAGGTGTTCCATCTTGTCCTGGGATAAAGGCCGTAAGTGTGGAAAGGGTCCAGGTTTCCAAGAAGGACCTTTTCTCAGCTATCCTGGATGTACTTCCATGTTAGCAAGGCCATAACTGGGGGTGGAGAGGCCATGGGGGGATACATATGGGGGGGGGGGTTGTGATCTCAGGCGGGATATCATTTTTCAAACCCATATTGCAAGGATCGGTGGACTGGAGATCACAAATGGTTGGCGCCTCATGGTTCTTATGGGTGGACCTGCTGATTCAGAAAGGTCGCTGAGATGCTGGGAAGCCATGGGTTTCTACAGAGGAACATGGAGTCCAATCTGACCAGCCACCCCCATCATTCTTTGGTGTGGGGAACATGACAGTTAACAGTGGTGGGAAAACCATGTAAGTCAGAAGCCTAGAAAAGCCACATTCTTGGTGGCTGCTTTTCTTCACATAAGGAAGAAAAGTGGGTGGGAGCAGTCATTAACCTGGGTGGCTTTAAGAAGGGGTTGGGAAATTCATGGAGGACAAGTGTAAAAATGGGCACTAGAATGGTTGCCAGGTTGGAGAGACAGGCAGGATGCCTCTCAAGGCCGGTTGGACAGAGTCTAGAGCAGGTGAAGGTTTCACGCTCATCTTCTGCTTGAGAAGCAATTGGTGGACCACTGTACAAGACAAGATGCTGGACTAGATGGGCCACTGCCCGTGCTAGAAGGGCCTCTCTTATCTTCTGTTGTTCTAGTGTCTTTGTTATCTTTTCAAATGGAGAACCTACTAGTTTATCTCATTTTGCTTCCCCACAGGACTTCGGACAGAGCAGGACCTCTATGTACGGCTTATCGACTCCATGTCCAAGCAGGTAACAGAATCCAATGATGATGTAGACCAGCGGTTCTCAACCTTCCTAATGCCGCGACCCCTTAATGGAGTTCCTCATGTTGTGGAGACCCCCAACCACGGGGGTGAAGCAGCTGGGAGGTGGGAGGGAAGGGTGGTGGGAGACTCGTCACGACCCCTCTGAAAGGGTAGTTCGACCCCCAAAGGGGTCCCGCCCCCCAGGTTGAGAACCACTGATGTAGATGCCTACTAGGCTACAATCAAAGTCTGGGCATGGGTGGTGTATCAAGTGACAAACAGAATTCCAACGTGGGGCTTATGTATGCAAACCAGAGGCCTTTTTGCACTTAGGCGGACTCTTATCTGGGAACACTGGGTTTGATTCCACCCTCCTCCACAAAGCCATCTCAGTGACCTTGGGCTAGTCACAGTTCTCTTCTGAGCTCTCACAGCCCCACCTACCTCACAGGGTGTCTGTTATGGGGAGAATAACAGAATGCTTTGTCAGCTGCTTTGAGTCTCTTTAAATGGGTGAGAAAAGTGGGGTAGAAAAGTCAACTCTTCCTCTTCCTCTTCCAGGTGGGGAGACAGGCAGGATTCCTCTAAAGGCCATTTGTAGGGATTCCAGAGCAGATGAAGGTTTTGCCTTTGTCTTCTGCCTGAGATGCCCAGAAGCAGTTGTTGGGCCACTGTGTGAGACAGGATGCTGGACTAGATGGGCTGTGGCCTGATCCAAGCAAGAGGCCTCTGATATCCTTATAGGGTTGGACAAATTCATGAAGAACGGGTGTATCAATGGCTACTAGAATGGATGCCCAGGTACTTCCTCCAGGTTGGAGAGACTGTCAAGATGACCTCTTGGCAGCCTTCCCTATTGCTCTCATTTTAGTCCCAGACCTCTGGCTCACCACTGCTCCTCCCCCCCCCCCCGCCGCTGCCCATCAGCATCACAGCCAGGGAATGAAAGTTCAATGGCTGTGATGTTAGCACAGCTGGGAGCAGTGTGTGTTGTTCAAAGAGAACACTGTCCCTTTAGGACTCACATTCTTGCCATTATCTCCACCTGCTGCTTTCAGGTAGAGCAGCCTTTTGCTCCCCAGTGCATCTAAAAGTGTGTGGGCTTGGTTTGCTTCCAACTCTCATGCCCTCCTGCAGCAGGGAGCCCAGGGGAGGCAATTTCTGACTTACAGGTAATAGGGAGAGATTTTGTGGAACTTCCTTATCCTTCATCAACACCATTAAGTGAGGAGGAACATGCCTGCCACTGTTAGTGCCAGCTCTGGTAGCCAGGGGAAGCTGAGCGCCTCCTTAGTACCAAGAAAAGCGGACTAGATGGATTCAGTAGGCAGGGAAATTACGTTTGCTCCTTCTCAGGAGGGCCTGTCCAAGGTCAATTTCGCACTTCATTTCTCGTCCACTGGACAAGAAAGGAGCGCAATGAACCAGTGGCCACATCCCCATTATAAGCTTAATTTGGTTTCCCTAAACCGAAATAATAGAACCGGATGCAAACGCGAATTTGCCTGTTCCCATTACTTTAAACTTAATCGCGTTCGATCCGGATTCTGAGGATCGTACACGGCGTACATGACTCAAGGGGGGGACTCAAGTGGCTTCTTTCTAAAACCCGCTTTTCGGGGCTGCCCTGCCATCTTCCTCTTGGGGTAAATGCGCCACCCATAACGGACGCCTTCACTGAGCCTGGCTGGGTGGCTGCCGCTTGCCTGGATGGAGGAAAACCGGCAGCGGGCAGCCAGCGATTCTCCCCATTGCCCAGGGTACACAGCAGCAGCGGCAACTCAAGCAAGGGAGCTTTAAACATTCACTCATCTCCCAAAACCTGCCCCTGCTTTCCTTTCCCCTTTAAAGGTCAGAACTCCAAAGAGCTAGAATTGAGCAAAATTGTGAAGTGCCTGGATTGCTACAGGGTAGCGGCTGCTGTGAAGGTTGGATTTTTACACTGAAATCACTATCTTTGGAAGCAAGCTATTGGGGGAGGGAAACCCTAAACATGGATTCTCATCCCTTAAAATGGTAGGGTCCCCACAGAAAAAATTGAACACGTATCAAGTGCACCATCCGGAGTGAGACCTGTTGAAATGAGGGTTAACATTTACAACGCTTTGGGGTGATTTAACATGCAGAAAGCGTGTTAAGCCAAACTGATGTGGGGTCTGCGAGGATTGAAAACGGTTTGAAACCGGTTTGAAATAAGCTTGTAATGGGGATGCGGCCAGTGTTGACTAGCACTCACACTTGGAGCGCTGGTCAACTTTTGCCGTTCCCCCTCCCTGCCCACGATTGACTACTTATCTTGATTCAACTGCAGGGCTGGTCCTCTTCAGGGCGCCACCAGTTTGGTTGTGGGAGGTTGCATGACTGCGCATGTGTCTGCGCCGTCGCCAAGACGACACTGACGCTCTCCGCGGTCACAGTCGCAGTCACATCAGGGCTGCCAGTGCGCTTGCGTGGCAGCTCTGTTGACCTCCTCATCCAGCAAAGGTACAAATGCTTCCCAGCTGGAGGCAACAGGTAAGGGATTGGGGAAGGTTCAGGAGGGTCTGGAGCTCCACAGGTAGCGCATGATTAGAGGACTTCTGGGAAGGCAGGGGGTGCCTGGAAGCTGTAGCAGCCCCCTCCAGGTGCAGATGTCCTTCCCCAGAAGTTCCCTAAACATACATTATGGGCTGTAGTGCGATTTGGCCCCAGATCTGTTTGCTTTTGAGGTTACATCTTAAGCGCCATGTGTGCATCCAGCATTTCACCCAGGTCCTCTGCATGTGTTGGAGGATCAGCCAGTGGCAGATCCCAAAGCCAAGAGGACACTTGCCGAATTTGCAGAGCGTGGCCCCACCCAGATGGGGAAACGTGGTGCCTTTATGGCGCTGCTATGTTGGATGTGCTGCTGCACCCCCCCCTAAAAAGTGCCAAAGAAAATTTGTATTCGTTCAAATAGATCCCCTTTGAATGTGTTAGGATTCTATTCAATATGAATGCATTCACACAAATTCATACGATGTCATGCTCCACACCTAATCAACCATTAGTGAACTTCTGGGAAGGCAGGGCACCCTTGGAGGCTGTAGCAACCTCCTCCAAGTGTGGACACCCTTCCCCAGAAGTTCACTAATCGTTGACTGCCAACCAAAAGGTTTGCCCTTGTCTCTGCTTGAGATGCCCATGGGCAATTGGTGGCCATTGTATCAGACAGGCTGCTGGTCCAGCAGGGCTCCTTTTGGGTTCTTATGTTTTAGATCAGTGGTTCTCAACCTGTGGGTCGTGACCCCTTTGGGGGTCGAACTACCATTTCAGAGGGGCCGCGATGAATCTCCCGCTGCCCTTCCCTCCCCCCCTCCCAGCTGCCCCACCCCCATGGTTGGCAGTCTCCACAACATGAGGAACTGTATCAAGGGGCCATGGCATTAGGAAGGTTGAGAACCACTGTTTTAGATATTCTGGAGTAAAGCATAGATGATCTAGAATATCCATGTTATGTTCCAGAGTATCTAAAATTAGTGGAATAAGTAACTCAGGTCTGCATGTAGCCTGTCTCCCACAATTGCTGGACCTATTGTGTTTATACACCTTTCTTGAGACCCCAGCAATTTACTGCCCCAATACTATATTTATTTATAGACCCAATTTGTTTCTAAAAGTCTTCATGTTTTACGCATTCTCACCAGAAACTGTGGCAGACCAAATCATGTTGTCACCAAACTTTGTGAACCCATGCTTGTCTGTGTTTTACAGGTATTTAATTGTGTGCTAAACATTTATAGGATAATATTTTACATGCAGCGTTTAAAACTAAGTGGCTCAGGGCTTGTCAAGAATTATTTATTAAGTATTTTTAGTGTCACCCTGCTAAATCTAGGTCCTCTTAATGTGGCTTACAATACAATGATAATCAAGTGCAGTAAAGCAGAGGCCTCGTTAATCTGGCCATTAAAACCACATGCCAATTAGACCTTCGTAGGACGCCGAAAGCTAACCCAGTGGGATAAAAACAGAAATAGCCAGCGCCCTCATTGCAACCCATCCAATCTGGAACAACAGTTTATCAGCTGAAAAAGTTCAAAATTTTGTCAAAGGCAACTTGAAAAGTAAAAGTAGAAGGCCTGTTTCAATAAAAATAGCAACGAAAACAAACATATATCCCAGGAAAGGAGTCCCATAGGTAAAGGAGCCACCACTGAAAAGGACATCTATCTATCTATCTATCTATCTATCTATCTATCTATCTATCTATCTATCTATCTATCTATCTATCTATCTATCTATCTATCTATCTATCTATCCATCCATCCATCCATCCATCCATCCATCCATCCATCCATCCATCCATCCATCCATCCATCCATCCATCCATCCTGCCCTATACCTGAAGGTCTCTGGGCGAGTAACAATATGTACTAAAACAATAGCATCTTCAATTGGGAAGGGAAAGGTGTATCCCCATTTAACTGAAGGCCAGGGCAAAGAGGGGCGTCTTCACTGCCCGCCTAAACATATACTGTGAAGGAGCCTGATGCACCTCTAGTGGGAGACTATTCCATAGCCGAGGGGCCATCACTGAGAAGGCCCTCTCCTAGATGCCCACCCCTTTTGCTGCTGAGAGTGGTGGGATGAGCAGGAGGGCCTCCCCTCCAGATCTTAAAGCAAAGGTCAACACGTACCATAATTCCCCTATCTTGACTGTACTCACTGCAAATCAGTGTTCTGTGGCCAGTATTAAGATTGACATTGTAAATGGATTGATAACCTTGCTTGGCCGTATCCAGATCTCTCCACTTGATTGTGCTATTTAGCGATATTCCAGAATTATCGTTTGTTGTCTGGACGACAGGGCAACAGGGAATGTGTAGATACTGACCGGTCTTTCCCTTCCAGACTGGTTCCAGGTGGTCCTGGGTAAATGCCTCTGCTGTCCAGGAGCATCCCAGAGTGGCCCCACACCTTTGTGGCTATGGAGGAGCAAAAACATCTTCACAGCTTGGCTGGAAGCAGCTAATGTGCTCCTGGTCAGCAACCGTTGCACCTGCTTTTGGATGTGAAACTGTGAGGAGGCAGGGTGGAGGAACCACGTCTGTGCAATTGTGCGCCTTGTCGCGATCAGAAGGGAACAGTTGGGCATGCAGTGAAGGTTGCCATGGCCATTGCCATGGAAGTTTGGACCATCGAGGATGGACCAGCCACACTGCGAGTGCTGGTGGTCTGGCTGGGGACAGCATTAGCGCTTGCAGCGCAAGTGCACCCTCACAGCCTGAACCGAACTGTGGTGGACTAAGGATGTGGTCTAAGAATGAGCACAAATATTCATAGCGTTCGTGATTTGTACGAATTCGTCCAAATCTGGACATTTGTACACAAATCGAATGTTATGACAATCGTGCATTAATATTTGTACAAATGCAAAACATTCATATGAATAGTCTGGACATTCATTAAACTGGGGAGGTGGGAAAGCAGCTGTGCCTGTCACATCTGCAATGGATCCAGGGCCCTTTCTGCACTTGGCCTTATTCTGGGATATATCTCGGGATAGGGGTGTGCCGGGTGCATGGTGATACAGACTCTGGCAGACCTTGCCTGGTGTCCGGGAAAGCTACCAGCACACATACACAAACACACAGCTGATAAGATACAGCTCACTTGCCAAGGCAGCTCCACCAGCAACACAGCCAAATGAAGTCCACAAAGAAGAAGTCACGAAACAGTCCAAAGTCCAGGATTTACAAGAGCAACACAACAGTCCAGTCCGAGGTCAAGGTAGCCAAGTATTCAAGGTCTGGGGGTCAGATATGGCATCCTTCTCTAAAGGAAAACTAATAGTTTCTGACAAGAGGCTTGGACGTCCGCCCGGTGTTTTATCTTACAGTTTTCAGATCACAGCTGTAGATTATCTGCGAGTCTCTCTGCAAGTCTCTTCAACCGTCTTAACCCTTCCTTATCTGCTCTCCTCTGCTTAAAGATAGGGATCTCTGGGCTCTGCTGTTCCATGCCTCCCACGTCTTGCTCTCCTGCTGTGGCAAGGCTGGGCTGCTGAACCCCAGGCTCCACTGGGGCTGGGAGGTCAGAACTGGGTCCTGGCACTACCTCAGGTTCCTCCTGCACCTGAGGTAGTAAGTCCTCCTCATCCTGCTCATCCTCCTCCTGGCTGACCATGACACCTGGGGCCTGCCATACTCTGCACTAGCATTTGGACAGCACTCCCCTATCCTGAGATATATTCCAGAATAAGGCCAAGCGCAGAAAGGGCCCATATTGCACTCGACATGAATCGAGGGCAGATTAAAAGTGGACTCAGGTTGGATTTGATGCTTTCAGAGTGCAGATATGTAGGAATTTGTAGAAATACATTCGTATCAAATAGAATCCTACCACAGTCGAAGGGGACCCGCTTGAACAAATATGAATTTTCTAACATTCAATTTGTTATGAATCAAATGTCAAAACACCCATTGGGGCCCATCACTCATCGTGTTATACCATTCCAGGCACTGAAGTGCAACAGGCCCTGAATTTGCATTCTTATTTGTCCTGGACGCTTTTAGGGCTAATCTAGGATTAGGTTTATGTTTCAGTATTTCAGTCTTCACGTGAAGATTAGTAATAACCTACTAAGATTCCAGTCTTGCCTTGCAAACGGTCGAAAGCAGCTTCCAGCAGTGACCTTCTTACCTTCTTTCCTCTTTGCTGCTTCATTTCCAGGCAATCATCTATGAAGGGCAGGACAAGAACCCGGAAATGTGTCGTGTGCTCCTGACCCATGAGATCATGTGCAGGTGAGTCCGGACCAGCGGCTGGAGGCAGGTGTCTTGCTGTGTGTGATGATCAGGCATCCTAACTGCCTTTTTCCCACCATGAAAGAAGCATCTAGAGCAGCGGTTCTCAACCTGTGAGTCGGGACCCCTTTGGGGGTCGAACTACCCTTTCAAAGGGGTTGCGACAAGTCTCCCACCGCCCCTCCCTCCTCCCTTCCAGCTGCCCTGCTCCATGGTTGGGAGGTCTCCACAACATTAAGGGATCACGGCATTAGGAAGGTTGGGAACCGCTGATCTAGAACCTGACTGGGCGCCATTGGTGCTACCACACAATTTGGTTGCACATGTCGCAGAACTTCACGCTTCTGGGCCAGGGCTGGTGTATACTGGATGATATACAAGGGAGGTTAAAACGATGCTGGAATGGGCCTCTCTTCCAAATAAAATAGGTAAACCAAGGTCTGGCGGTAGTGGGTTGTTAATTTGTATTGAAGGCATGCCTGACCTGTGGGGTCACTGTAGCTATGGGATGCGCACGAACATTCGTAACATGTGATATTCGTACAGATTCAGACATTTGTATATGAATTGAATATTACGACGTCCGTACATTGACGTTCGTATTCTTACAATGTTTCTGAACATTCATGAACTTGGGAGGTGGGAAAGCGGCTGCGCCAGTCACACCTGCAAGGGAGCCAGAGTGCATTCGACATGGATTGAGAGCATATTAAAAGTGGATTCAGGGTGGATTTGATGCTTTTAGAGGAGATATGTTACAGGGATACATATGCATTCATATCAGATATTCGTACAAATTCATACGAATACACATGTATCGAATGGAATCCTACCACATTCGAAGGGATCTATTTGAATGAGTATGAATTTTCTTACATTTGATTCAATATGAATCAAATGCAAGGAAAAAAAAACCATTCATGCACATTCTTAGTGCAGCAGGAATCTCTGTTAGAATGGTCCAACTGTCCCAGAACAAGGCTGTGTCTACTTGGAGCATCTGTTCTGGGCCACATCCTGTGTTACCAAGAGCTTTGAAGTCTGGAGCGAGGGCTCTGAAAGCCAGGAAGCGTCCAGCGGCGTGACCATTCACTCTGTGTCCAGTTCCCCGCGTTTGGTGGGCAGGGAACAGAGTGGTGATAGATCGTAGAATCGTGAGAATCACGGGTTAGCCTGTGATTGAACACAACCCTTTCACAAGGGCATCTGAGCGGCCAGTCGTAGCAGCGAGGAGGTATAACTTCCAGCTTCAGAGGCATCGGTGCAGATGGGTAAACGGGAGGACCATTCGCACTTATGGCCGGTAACGGACACCTTGGGAAGCTTTCTTCCCTGCAAATGCAAATGGTCCACCTGTACCTGTAGTTTACCAGCTCTAGTTCACGGCAGCCTAATCAGCTGAGTGCAGAGAGGCTTCATCTTATTTCCCACGAAAGCCATAAGGGTGTCCTTAATTTTTCACACACTGCTTCTGCATTTTGGTTTTAAAAAGAATATAACGACACGGTGCAATTTGTCACGTGTTGTTGTTCATCTGAGGTTGTATTTACCAGAGGCTTTTCCACGCTGCAACGCGTTCCAAACGGAACGCGTTCAGGCGGGAAGCTTAAGACAGCTCCGGGCGCTTTCACCGTTCACACACAGGCACGCCGGAACGCGTTCCGGCGCGCCTGTGTGTGAACGGTAAAAGCGCCCGGAACTGTCTTGGCTGGCAAAGGCCGGCCAGGGGCGCGGAGACAGCTGCGGAGGCAGATCGGCAATCAGCTGATTGTCAAACAGCTGATTGCCAAACCTGCGCCGGCGGGGGAGGCGGGCCCACGGCTGTTCGGGAGCGAGAAGCAAGCGCAAATCCTTCTCTTCCCGAACGCCTGCGGGCAGTTCGTCCGCACCCGAACGCATGTAGAGCACTTCAAAGTGCTCTACATTTGGAACGCGCGAGAGACAGCTCCGGATACGTCGGATCGCAAGCCCCGTGGCGGCAATGCGTTTGCCGCATTCCGGGCTGTCTCCCGCGCGTTCCAAACACCCCCGTGCGAAAACGTCTCAGATTTTAAGACCTTCTTAAGGACCAGATGTTTTTCATTATGCCCCAATGTGTAAAACCATAGAATCCAACGAGGGAGTGCTTTGTTTTTGTCGTGGCTGTATGCTGAATGACTCACCTGCTTCGCCCTGCTTCCTTCCCAGGGTGAAGGGAGAAGTGTTCCCTGGCCGCACGTCCTGGGTGGCCAGGATCACAGTGCCACTAAAGGTTCCAGAGCGGAACCTTTCCCAAAATACCTGGATGCACGCAAAGGGGGATACTGCACTGGCTGGTATACCAGATCAACAAGTGTATTAGGTGCTTCCCTTCTGCACACTGGTGAGGTCTAAGGGAGGCCCCGACCCCTGGGAGGTCTAAGGGGTAGGGCCTGACCCTAACTGGAAGTGTGGAATCACCCAAAGAGAGTGAACCAGTGGTCCTTCAAGGAAGGGTTGTAGGATCTAGGAATGTTTAGCCTACAGAAGAGAAGACTGAGAGGAGACATGATCATGGTCTTCA
This sequence comes from Aspidoscelis tigris stejnegeri, assembly GCA_023333525.1. Classification (NCBI taxonomy): domain Eukaryota; kingdom Metazoa; phylum Chordata; class Lepidosauria; order Squamata; family Teiidae; genus Aspidoscelis; species Aspidoscelis tigris. The sequence continues at coordinate 88,278,462 of JALMGA010000006.1, read as the reverse complement.
AGTATCTGAAGGGCTGTCACAGTGCAGAGGGATCGTCCCTATTCTCACACAAGATGGAGGACTAGAAACAATGGGATGAAACTTCAAGGGAGTCAATAAAATTAGATATTAGAAAAAAAAATACTCCTGACAGTCAATGGAATAGGTTGGCATGGGAGCTTGTGAGCTCTCCTTTGTTGGAGATCTTCAAGCAGAGGCTGGACAAACATCTGTCTGTGATGGCTTAGGAAATCCTGCATTGAGCAGGGGGTTGGACTTGATGACCCTAGAGGTCCTTCAAACTCTGTATTTTATGTTGGTGTTGAGTGAACACAGTCAAGATCTTGGAATATGTGGAGAAGGGAGGAAAGGAAATATTTAGTATACCCTGCCCCCCTTGATCGTGGATCTGAGATGAACTGAGCCAGTTTGATGTAGTGGTCAGGGAGCCAGACTTTGATTCCACACTCCTCCATGAAGCCAGCTTGGTGACCTTGGCCAGTCACAGCTCTCTTCTGAGCTCTCACAGCCTCACCTACTTCACAAAGTGTTCTGTTGTGGGGAGAAGAACAGAAACTTTGTCAGCCACTTTGAGTCCCCTTAAATGGGTGAGAAAAGTGGGATATAAAAGCCAAGTCCTCCTCCTCCTCCTCCTCCTCCTCCTCCATGAAGCCAGCTGGGTGACTTTGGGCGAGTCACAGCTCTCTTCTGAGCTCTCATAGCCCCACCTACCTCACAGGGTGTTTCTTGGGAGGAGGAGAACAGAAGGCTTGTCAGTCGCTTTGAGTCCCCTTAAATGGGTGAGAAAAGCCGGGTAGAAGAGCCACTTCCCCAGCGCAAGTCAGAACAATGCCTTCAGTCTTATCTTCTCTCCCTCCCTCCACCCCTTCCTCTCATTCTCAGTGCCAGCAATTCTATCCATCTGGCATTACAATGATCAGGGACACCATGGGTTCTTCCTTCCTCCCAGGTGCTTTCTCATCAATAGCTTGCACTTGTGAGCTGGGTGAGGCCTTCTCAGCAGAGGACATTCCTGAAGGTTGACCCTGTGTAGAAGATTTGCATGGCCAGAAGACAACTGTAGGAGCAGCGTCTATGCAATTGTCCTGCTTGCCTTCCGAAACCCTGTTAGGGATGGCCAAGTTCACGGTGGTCCCTCGTTGTTTGCTCATTGTAGGAAAGCAACGAGCTCCACTCATCATTCGTTGCTTTTTGTTTGCTTGCTTGAAGAAGGTTTGGATGACAGGTGGAAATAAGCTTGAGTAGAGCATTCTCCTCTTTCCCCCTTCCTAGGAAAGATATTCACGATACATCCATTAAATACAGCTGAGGACACTTTGGGTTAAGCATTCTCTGCAAATGAGAATAGCAAACCATGATGGATCTTTGTTTACAGGAGCTAGGAGAACTGATGTCCTAGTTTCAGCTAATAAAGGAGATCTGGTATGGAAAGATGGGGCTATTAAGCAGTGGGCAAGGAGAGCTGGTGTAGCTGAGAGCCGTAGTTCAGTGGTAGAGCAAAGTGCCTGGAAAGCAGAGGGCTGCTGGTTCAATCCCCAGCCACTTTCCCCAGGCTGTGGAGACAGGCAGGATGCCTCTAAAGACCATCTGCAGGGAGTTGAGAGGAGGTGAAGGGTTTGCCTTCATCTTCTACCTAAAATGCCCAGAAGCAATTGGTGCACCACCGCGTGGGACAGGAAGGATGCTGGACTAGATGGGCTGTGGCCTGCTCCAAGAGGGCTCCTCTTAGGTTCTTAGCTCAAAGCTAAGAGTTTTGAGCTACAAAGCAGGATGTCTCTCTGGGTCAGGGTGTCCCCACTGTGTGCCTCCAGATGTTTTGAACTACACCTCCCATGGTTCCTGCCCATCCTGGTTGGAGGCCCCATAGCTGAGCACAGCTTGTCTAGGTCAACCTTTGGATGGGTTATGAGCTCAGTGTATGGCAGACAAGCCAGCCATTCATCCACTTTTTCCCGATCTCACCTGGATGGTAAGAATGTAGGTTGACCTTAGAATTGAGGCCTTTCTGCATTTACCTTTTAGTGTGCCGTGCACTAAGGCTAGTATACTCTGGGTACAGGAGGACCATACACATTTCTGGCTGGTGAGGGACGTTCCCACCGGCCAGAAATGGGAATGGTCCTCTGTGGACCAGCCTGTGTTGCTGCCACGAAAGCCAGGGTTCTGCCTCCTCGCTGGCTGGCAGTAGCCATATCATATGGTCTGTGACACACCAGCAGGCCGATGCAGAGGGGCGGGACTGATCCCGGCAATGTTTGGAGGGCTTGTGCCCACTGCCCCCCGTGGATCAATCCACCATGCTGTTGTGGCACCAGCCTGGGGAGGCTTGCCCGATGGTGGCCGCATTGCACCTGTGCACAAAGCTGGCAACCAATCACTGTCAGCAACGCAGCCGCACGTGCGCAGGTTGCCGGGAACCGATCCCAATCAGCAGCGCGGCCACAGTGCACAGACGACATTCTCCCCGCCCACCACGTGCAGTAAGATGGACGAAGAGCAAATGGTTGCACCGCCAGATGCTTGCAGTAAGTCTGGGGTATAGGTTGAGATCAACACTTAGTGCACCTCTGGTGAGGGTGGGCACACTTCTAGGCTATCACAGACTAGTTGGCGTGCATATGCTGTTCACCAGAGCTGCACTAATTACTGCCTAGTAGGCTGAGTGTGAAGAGGTCTGTAGTCTAGGCCACTGGCAAGCAGAAAGCCATGAATGGATCTCAGGTGCTTGGCTGGGAAGAAGGTGGAAAGAGTGAAGAAAACATTGGTAGAAAGAGAGAGAAAACAGGGAAGGCTGGAACGACAACCAGGCTATCTAGCCCAGCTTTCTGTATAGTTTATTTGTTTTTATCTGTGGGGAGGGGGTGTTCTGTATGCATGTAAACACTGCAGAGACATGTAGATAATGGTAGTGTTGATGATAAAGAATTCACCTGTAACCCTCACTTATTTGGTAGTTTTATTAAGAGCTACAATGAGTTATTAGCAGAACAAAATGCCAAACACAACCCAAGAAATGGCTGAAGAAGAAGAAGAAGAGTTGGCTTTTCTTGCCCGCTTTTCTCACCCATTTAAGGGGACTCAAAGTGGCTGACAAAGCTTCTATTCTTCTCCCCACAACAGAACATCCTGTGAGGCAGGTGGGGCTGTGAGAGCTTAGAAGAGAGCTGTGACTAGCCCAAGGTCACCCAGCTGGCTTCTTGGGGGAGGGCAGGATTGAACCCGCTATTCCCAGATAAGAGTCCAGCTCCCTAACCACTAGACCTAACTGGCTCACAACAGTTTGAGGTAGCCACGTTTGTTTCCCTGTCTGCCTTATTCGTCTAGCCAAGGGAAGAAGTCTTTTATTTTCCCTTCTCTTCCCCCTGCCTGGTCCCATGATTATCTTTCTGCTCCACCAGCCCTGATGCAGCTAATAAGTCAAACTGAGGAGAATCATACTTCGCTGATAGGCTCTGGGAATTTCAGGCCATAGGGAATCTCAGTTTCCCCAGGTGACCCTTCTGATAGAAATACTAAGTAACTCACTAACTTAAAAGTTTCCCCTTTGGCTGAGGTAACACCACTGCAGCACCAATGGGAAATCCACTCTTCAACCAACCATGAAAACCTTACTTGAGCCTTGCTGGATCAGGCCACAACCTATCCTATGTCCCAGAGTGGACCTCCTATTTCCTCTGCGTCTCTCAAGCAGCAGACAGGTGCAAAATCTTCACCTGCTCTCAGATCCCTGCAGATGGCCTTTGTACGCCTCCTGTCTGTCTCTCCAACCTGGAGGTGGTACTTAGGCACCCATTCCAGTAGCCATTGATACACCTGAACTCCATGCCATGAATTACGAGCAGCCTTGCTGGATCAAGCCATAGTCCATTTAGTCCAGCATCCTGTCTCACACAGGATGCCTAGAAACAGCTCATGGGCATTTCAAGCACAAGATGAAGGCCAAGCCCTCACCTGATCTCAACTTCCTGCAAGCAGCCTTGAGAGGCAAAACTTATTCCTCCATAGGAGTAGCCAATGATACACCTGACCTCCATGATTTGTCTAAAGCTTTCTTAAAGTCATCTAGGCTGGTTGCTGTCGTCGCTTCTTCTGGTAGTAAATTCCATAACTAAGGATGGGGCACGAATATTAATAACATTCTTTATTCATACAAATTTGGACGGATTTGGACATTCGGACACGAATTGAACATTACAACATTCGTACACTGTCATTCGTACGAATATGAAGGTTTCAGAGCATTGTACAAATAGTTCATACGTTTCTTAAACTGGGGATACGTATTGGATATGTATCAATACGTATGCATTCGTACAGGATGCCTATCCAATACGTATCCGATATGTATGTGTTGGTATAGAAGAAGAAGAGTTGGCTTTTCTAGCCCGCTTTTCTCACCCATTTAAGGGGACTCAAAGTGGCTGACAAACCTTCTGGTCTTCTCCCCACAACAGAACACCCTGTGAGGTAGGTGGGGCTGTGAATTCTCAGAAGAGAGCTGTGACTTGCCCACGGTCACCCAGCTGGCTTAAGGGGGTGGGTGGAATCTAACTCGCTATTCCCAGATAAGAGTCCATCTCCCTAACCACTAGAACAAACTGGTTCACGTATCCGATATAGGATACATATCCGATATGTATGTGTTTGCATAGGATCCGTATCCAAGATCCATATCCAGAATCCGTACTGAGGATCCATCTGCACTCGGATTGAGTAGAATCCTACCACATTCGAAGGGGAACTATTCAAACAAATACAAATTTTCCAACATTTATTACAAATTGAATGCCCCAAACCCCATTTGTGCACATCCCTACCATAGACCAGTGACCCTTTGGGTGAAGAAACACTTCCCCTGATCGTCCTAATTCTTCTGCCCATCGGCTTCATGGACGGCCTGGTTCACCTCCATCCACTCAGCGCCGGGCATGGGACAGTCAGAAGAGGCGTAGGCTGTCCTGGTTCCCTGGTGCCCCATTAACGCCTGCCTTGTTTACGAGATTTGCGCTCGGTGTTTGTGCAAATTAGCAAGGCTGCCTCGGAGCCAACTTTCATGGCTAATTGATCTCCAGGAACCTTGCTAACGATCCCAGGGGCTCAGGGAATAGATGGCGGTGGGGGGGGGGCAGCAGGAGGAGGGAACAAACCGTCTTCCCTTAGACACCCTCGGTTTTGTTTGTGTAACTGTGAGCGGAATTGCAGCTCCCCTGATGGGAGACGCCAGAGGGTTCTCTGTTGTTTATCAGATCAGTTATTAATGATATTTAACTGGTGCCAGAGTGCAAAGAACCAGGAACTGGGTGGGGATCTCAGATATCACGGGGTCCAATCAAGCACAAGGTGTCTGGAAACTGACATGGTTGGCGAGAGGAAATAAATGAACATAAGAACCCAAGAGGAGCCCTGCTGGATCAGGCCACAGCCCATCTAGCCCATGAGAACCTAAGAGGAGCCCTGCTGGATCAGGCCACAGCCCATCTAGCCCATGAGAACCCAAGAGGAGCCCTGCTGGATCAGGCCACAGCCCATCTAGTCCATAAGAACCTCAGAGGAGCCCTGCTGGATCAGGCCACAACCCATCCAGTCCATAAGAACCTAAGAGGAGCCCTGTTGGATCAGGCCACAGCCCATCCAGTCCATAAGAACCTAAGAGGAGCCCTGCTGGATCAGGCTACAGCCCGTCTAGTCCATAAGAACCTAAGAGGAGCCCTGCTGGATCAGGCCACAACCCATCCAGTCTAAAAGGACCTAAGAGGCGCCCTGCTGGGTCAGGCCACAGCCCATCCAGTCCACAAGGACCTAAGAGGAGCCCTGGTGGATCAGGCCACAGCCCATCTAGTCCATAAGAACCTAAGAGGAGCCCTGGTGGATCAGGTCACAGCCCATCTAGTCCATAAGAACCTAAGAGGAGCCCTGCTAGATCAGGTCACAGCCCATCTTGTCAGTAAGAACCTAAGAGGAGCCCTGCTGGATCAGGCCACAGCCCATCTAGCCCACAAGAACCTAAGAGGAGCCCTGCTGGATCAGGCCACAGCCCATCTAGCCCACAAGAATCTAAGAGGAGCCCTGCTGGATCAGGCCACAGCCCATCTAGCCCACAAGAACCTAAGAAGAGCCCTGCTGGATCAGGCCACAGCCCATCTGGTCCACAAGAACCTAAGAGGAGCCCTGCTGGATCAGGCCACAGCCCATTTAGTCCAGCATCCTGTCTCACGCAGTGGCCCACCACTTGCCCATGGGCATCTCAAGCAGAGACAAGGGCAAACCTTCTCCTCCTCTCAAATCCCAGCAAATGGCCTTAGAGGCATCTTGCTTGTCCACCAAGCCTGAAAGATGGACTTAGGCATCCATTCTAGCAGCCATTGATACATCTGTCATCCATAAATTTGTCCAACCCTTCCCTCAAGCCGTCTAGGCTGGTTGCTGTCACCACCTCTTCCGGCAGCAAATTCCATAGATGGATGACCCCTTGTCTGATCTGGGTTCTGGACTGCCTCAGATGACCCCATCTCACTAGAGCTGTCCAGAAAGAGCCCCAGTTATGTGCCAAGAGTTGGTTGGCTATTCTGAACCAAATTGACAGGACTGGTTCACTCCTTCTTCATGAACTTGCCATCACAAATGTTTTCTTTTTCTGGTTGGCATGGCTGCCCCATCTCCAACAGCTGCATGACAGCTGTTAAGTGATTCAAAGCTCATCTTCCAATGAACTACAACTGAAATACTTCCCGGTGTGGAATGGTTTCTGATCGTTTTCCTTAGTCAGGAGAAAGAATGCCACACCTACCTTCCACAAACACTACGATGAGTCCCAAGTTCACGGTTCGTTTTCTGAACACCAGTGAAGGTTCCCATGGTTTGTTTTTATTCTTAAAATATACATAGGTTTTATTTTCCTTTTGTCCTCTGTCCCCTAGCCCAGGAAAAAGGAGAAAAACTTCCCCTTTTGGTCTAGTTTGGTCTAGTGGTTAGTGGTTTGGTCTAGTGACCAGGCCACAGCCCATCTAGTCCTGCACTCTGTCGCACACAATGGACTCTTATCTGGGAATACCAGGTTCAATCTGCCCTCCTTCACAAAGCCAGCTGGGTGACCTTGGGCTAGTCACAGCTCTCTTCTGAGCTCTCACAGCCCCACTTACCTCACAGGGTGTTCTGTTGTGGGGAGAAGAACAGAAGGTTTGTCAGCCGCTTTGAGACCCCTTAAATGGGTGAGAAAAGCGGGGTAGAAAAGCCAACTTCTTCTTCTTCTTCTTCTTCTTCTCCTTCTCTTTCTTCATCATACAGAACTGGGCATTCTGACAAGCAGCAGAAATTGAAATGGAAGGGGGGGCAGGAAGCGGTCTTTTTTAGCAGACACTGCAAGGAGCGTCTGAATTGGCAGAACGTCACCTGCTTGCTTCAAGCTGGATTTTCTGTACAGTTTTCCGACTGGTCCTTGTTTGATCCCTTCCTCCTGCCTTCCAGCTCCCTTTCAACTGGTTAAATTAAATTATTTCCTCTCTGGCACTTTCTTCAGTGATTTGGGGGGTTAGCTGTGTGGGGCAGACTTCATGCTGATTAAGATGTTCATTACATCTGCTTTTCCTCCTTTGTAAGTACACTGGTATTAAAAGCCAAAGGATTTTTGGTATTCTAAGAAAGCATGGTGCTGATTCTCTGTACTCCACATGGTTTCCTCCCAGGAGGATCCGTAAGAGAGATGGGGGTGGGGTGGGGGTGGGGTTGATGTTGATATTGTGGAGAAAGGGGGGAGGGGAAAGGAGTTCCCTCCCCAGGGCTCCATCTGACTCCTGTGCTTTATCTCCATGGGCGCATCCATGCAAATCTGGTGCCGTGATCCATTTCTCTCCTGCCTGCCCAGACAGCAAATGTCGAAAGTGAGGCCACGCGGGTTCAAAGGAATAATAGAATCCAAGAGTTGGAAGGGACCTCCAGGGTCATGAAGTCCAACCCCCTGCTCAATGCAGGGTTTCCTAAACCATCCCAGACAGATGGAGGTCCAACCTGTGCTTGAAGACCTCCAGAGAAGGAGATCCCACTACCTCCCGTGGCAACCTATTCCACTGACTGAAGGTTTTCCTAATCTCTAATCTGTATTGGCTCCCTAGAAGTTCCATCCCGTTGTTTCTAGTCCTCCCATCTTGTGCAAGTGAGAATAGGGACAATTGCTCTGCACTGTGACAGCCCTTCAGAGACTTGAAGACCGTGATCATGTCTCCTCTCAGTCTTCTCTTCTGCAGGCTAAACATTCCTATATCCTTCAACCTTTCCTTGTAGGACATGCTTTCCAGACCACAAACTTCTAGCTTGTCAATATTTTTTTTGAACTGGGGTGCCCAGAACTGGGCACAGGACTCTAGATGAGGTCTGACCAAGGTAGAGTAAAGGGGGGTGGCAGGAATAATCCACTTCCACTGGCATGCCCTAGCGTTTGCCTTTGCATATGTGAGTGCTGGTTCATGCCATTGCTCTCGCCAAGCATCTGCAGACCTACCTGAGGTCTGGATGTGTGTCTGGGTGCCGCCATCTTGGGTCCAGACACTGGTACAACTGCCGGTGCACCATTACCAGGACAATGGTCACACACTGCGCACTCAAGTTTTTGGTCATCTGAGGTGCCAGTGTGCTTGCATGGCACCTCATATGACCCAGCCAGCACCATGAGGTTTGAATGGGCTCCACCAGAGTTGGAATAGGCCATCTCTGGTCAAGGCAAGTGCGTGTGTAGACCACAAAATTGTGCTCCACACGTAGTTTGCATGCGGTGTGCTCTTGCAAGGAAGGGGCTGTTTCTGAACTGGAAATGCCCCCTTCTAGTGCAGATGAACCACCTGGGAACATATTGCATGCAAACTACAGAGCCAAGTGCAGAAAGGCCCAGGGATGGAGTGATCCTGGAGTCAGGAACGACCCCCCTCCCCATCCCAGAATAATGTACTTGGTATGGCTATTTAGGGACAATTCCCCGATTAGCTCCAAAGGACATGGGCCAAGGGGACCCATTTCAATGACGCGCTTTGGTGTGCTGCTGAAATAGGTCCCCCTGTGAAACCAGTACAGGGAAGCATGTGTCCTTCTCATGCATGTGCCCTCCTCCATGCCTCCCATTCCGTTCCACAGGCTCCTGGACTGCTAGTAAGCCTGTTAAAGCAGGCCTGCTGGTATCATGGTGGGCAAAACGGTGTCCAGTGCAGATGCAGTTTGGTAGAAGAGGACAAGACCTCCCCTTACGCTGGTGTGTCATACCATAGAGAGGTCTCTGGGCCCCTTCCTGAAGCAGCCTAAGGGCAAGCATTGACTGTAATGAGAAGGGAACTGACTGAGGGCAAAGACCCAGCTCTGCCCTCGGGAACTCCCACAATAGCGGCCATATGACAAGGGATGCAGCAAAGAGGACCATTGAAACATGGGTTTAACACAGCTGCATGGAGGAGAAGGCTTGCACGGGTACACTGGGAAGAGCAAAAGGAGGTATGGATATTGCCTGCAGACTAGGGATGTACAAGAATATTTGAAACATTCAAAATGCAATCGAATTCATTAGAATTTGGACATTTGAATTCGAATCGAATGTCTGTAAATTCGAATGTAAACATTTGAACACATTTTGAACTGTTGAACCGTTTGTATGCATTATTCAGACATTCGTATGTGTACGTGTACATACACGATGCGTACTTCCCATACGCATCTTTCCCGCGTCCGTACACGTTTGTATGGATCCGTACGGGACAAAAACAGGATGCACATGGGATAAATATGGGATGCGTACGAATATGTACGGATGTGTATGGGCGCATGTGAATGTTGTCGACATTCGTATTTGCAAATACGGATCAAAAATTTCCACGGATAGATTCGAATGTATTCAGATCGAATGTGAATACATTCAAATTTTAAACATTCGAATTGATTTGAATTTCCTGTGCCGGCCAGCGCAAACTTTGCTTGAACTGTTCTTACTTTGCCTTTACTGCACATGCCAAAAGAGAAATTTCATATGTACTTCTCCTCCTTATCATGAATACATTAGATGCAAATTAACTTTGGGGTGGGTGGGTGAAGAGGCATTATCAGGAAGTGTGTAAACTTCCAGCCATGATAGGGATAAAAAAAGTCAGGCTCTGATGTGAGAGAGTTTGACCTTGTCCTGATTGGCTGTCTGGAAGGCAGGTTTCCTGTATTGCAATATGGACAAAAGGAATCTTTTGTCTCTAGCTTGTTTGTTTACTCAGACCCACGTGGATGGAAGACAGCTTTCAGGTAGATCTCTTTAGAAACAGGCTTCCTGCACATTGAATCATTGCACCAAGGCTGATTTAGATGCCCCTTCTGCTTCACCTTAAAACAGGCTGTCACACAAACAAGATACGGTCACGGTGCCTCTTGAGGTTCATTGGGCATTGCTATGTGATGGGGCCTAGCTTTTGTCTCATCGAGGGGTCCTTGCACCTCGGGGTCTCTCTGCCCTTGCCTGATCATCTTCTTTGCCTCTTCTGCCTTTACAGCCGCTGCTGTGATAAGAAAAGCTGCGGGAACCGCAACGAGACGCCCTCTGACCCGGTTATCATTGACAGGTAGGGAGCACCCGTGCACCAAAGACTTTTTCAAGGGACCTGTTGATTGTTTTGGCTATGCAACGTCTTTGTTCCAAGCTCATATTAAGGATAAAGAGATAACTCTAACAGGGCATTAAGGTTTAGGGAGTGGGGTGGGAGCCCTGTGTATCCCTTGAGCTTATTTGAGTGTAACAGATCTGGTGGCCTCTGTGCAGAAGGACCTGAGAACATTCCCTGGCATGATTTTTTAAATTCAATTTGAATTCATTTGAATAGATCCCTTTCCATCCATCCATCCATCCATCCATCCATCCATCCATCCATCCATCCATCCATCCATCCATCCATTTACATTTCTATCCCACCATATACCTGAAGTTCTCTGGGTGGGTAACAACAGATTAAGAACAAGAATATACATTAGAACCCTTTAAAAATTCAATAAATCTAAAACAATACACAATGTGTTTAAAATGGTGGTATATGTGCTGCACCAAGCAGCCCTTTTAAAACCGGTGTGATGTGTGTCTGGCTAGCTGTTCCGGTCAACACTCTAGTGGCTGTATTGTGCATGTGGCTTTTGAATGTGGTAGGATTCGTATTTGATACAAATGTTCAATCCCATACGAATCCCATATGAATGCATACAAATATTATACAAGAAGAAGAAGAAGAAGAGTTGGCTTTTCTACCCCGCTTTTATCACCTATTTAAGGGGACTCAAAGCGGCTGACAAAGCTTTTCTATTCTTCTCCCCACAACAGAACAGGTAGGTGGGGCTGTGAGAGCTCAGAAGAGAACTGTGACTAGCCCAAGGTTACCTAGCTGGCTTCATGGGGGAGGCCAGAATCAAACCCGGTATTCCCAGATAGGAGTCCATCTCCTTAACCACTAGACCAAACTGGCTCACCCATGTGAAGCTTTATATGAATGAATCAAAACATTCTATTCAAACTCGAACGTCAATCTTCGAATGTGCCACCATTTGATTCAAATTCAAATGGCCAAATTTGGCCAAATCCATACAAATTTCGAACATTATGAGTATCTGTGCACTTTCCTACCTCTGGCTTTTCCAAGGCCATTTCGGTGCTTACCTTTGATCTATTCTCTAAGGGCCTTTTCGTGATAGGCAAAAAGGGGAAATCCCAGTATGCCCCCGCCACAGGGCGCATGTACTCCATGGAATCATTTTCATCCTAGAAGCAGCCCCGCGCATGCCAGGGTGTCCCTCGTGGGTATAGCTGTGGAGCACGTTTTCATGCTTCACTGCTGTACTAGTGGCCCATTGGTAAAGCCTGGCATGGTTCCCTTCACACCTCTTCTGGGCCAACAGAGCTGGGGGGGGGGTGAGGCAGATGTGACTGCATAGCGTGTCACCTAGTCACCACAGAAGTGGTGCTCCACATGGCCGTTGGGTCTGTTGCTATGGTGCCCAATCACCCCTAGTATAGAGGCCACTGCATTTTAGCCAGCTCTTGGAGTAGCACCAACCAACGTTGGAATGGTTCAAGAGGGGGCAGATGTGTGAACCAACTCAAGTGTTAATTGGCCATCAAGCCTACTAATGTGTGAACTGGCCCTTTGACCAGATCTTGGTCCTCCTCAGCTGCACATTAATGAAGATAAAGGAGGGGCGCCCTGTTAGTCCTGCTCTGTCTGTCTGTCTGCATAAAATAGAGCTAGATCCGGATTAAGAACCCTATATGAGCCCTGCCACCATGTGGACACATGGGTTGGATCAGATCAGCACCGTCAGTACAGATAGCATTGATCTGGCCCATACCTCAACGATCTGGATCAGTGGCTCCAATTGTTCTGGACCCACAGATCTGGGGCCTTTCCACACTTGGCCTTACTCTGGAATATATCTCAGGACAGGGGTTTGTTGTCCACATGCTAATGCAGACTATGGGAGGCCTCACCTGGACTTTTCATCCTCTCTGGCCCAAAGCAACCCCTTGTTTCTTCGCCCCACACAGCTACGACAGTTGTATGTGGTGCAACTCTCTATATCAGAAGGTCTGGCCTCCAGACTCACACAGTGGCCCACCAACTGCTTCTAGGCATCTCAAGCGTAAGGCAAAGGCAAAACCTTCACCTGCTCTCCACTCCCTGAAAATGGCTCTTATATCCTGCCATTAGAGAAATTTATAGAGGACAGGTGTATCAAGGCTACTAGGATGGATGTCTAGGTACATGCTACATCCGCCGGGGGGGGGGGGGCAAGCAGAAGAGCCTCTTAAGGCCCTTTGTGGGGATTCGAGAGCAGGTGAAGGTTTGCCCTGGTCTCTACTTGAGTTGCCCATAAGCAACTGGTGGGCCACTCTGTGGGACAGAATTCTAGACTAGAAGGGCTGTGGCCTGATCCAGCAGGGCTCCTCTTATGTTGTTATGAATTAAGAGAAGCCCTGCTGGATCAGACCACAGCCCATCTAGTCCAGTATCCTGTCTCACACAGCGTCCCAACGTTTGCTTCTGAGCATCTCAACCAGAAGACAAAGGGGAAACCTTCACCTGCTCTCCAACCCCTGCAAATGGCCTTCAGAGGTGTCCTGACTCTTTTGCGCCAAAGCCCCTCGAGGCTTACTTGGGCTCATTGTAGATTATCATCCTGGGTTCCGAGAAGTATTCTGTTTCCATCATATCTATTTCTAGTCTAGGTGGGAGTCCATCCTCCCACCTCTGTGCCAGCGCTGCGCCTACTCCGTTGCCTATGACCTCCGCCAGCATCTGTCTGTGTGTGCGCGCGTGTGCACCTGCCTCAGGTATGTCAGTGTATGTTTCACGAAGCATCTCTCCATCCGCTGGACAATGGGCCAATGGGAGAGAGCGTCCCTCCCCTTCTAGCCATCCTGGTGGCAGTTGGGGCGCCTTGATAACACACTGACATTTCCCCAGCTTTTGTCTACCCTGATAACGTCGGCTCGGCTGCAACAGGGACCCGGTGCCTTGGGGAGGCCGCCTGTCACTCAGGCCGGCGGAGAGACAGCCGGCGGCCGGCGGAGAAGAAAAGAGATTGACAAGGTTGGCGTGGAGATTAGAAGGAGAAGAATCAAACCTATTACAGCCTGTCTGGGTAGCGACCATTGTGTGTGCCGATCTTTCGGCTTTTCCTTCAGTCAGATCAGAGATGCATCTTCTCCAGCCTGGACAGGACAAAAATTAAAAAAAAAAAATCCACCCAAGGATTGAACTCCTGGAAATCAGCTTAGTTAGGTCTGCAGCAGACCTGGCCTACAACAGACTTCTCCCACTAGTGGGGTTGTAGCATTCCTACAGCTGCAGCAGTCTCACTGCCACACAAAAAGGCAGTCCGCGCTAGAAATGTGCACAAATATTTGAATGCATTTGACATTCCATCTAGTGGACCAAATTTTGACATTCGAATTTGAGTCGAACGTCCTTAAATTTGAATGTCCGATGCAAATTTTGAATTTTGGATCTATGAGTTCGATGAGTACTTGAAGAGCTGCACCTTTCCCTCATCTGTACACATTTGTACAGATCTGTACTGGATGGATCCGGGTTGCATACAGGATAACTACAAGATGCATACGGATGCGTACAGATGATGCTGACAGACCCGGGGAAGATGCGTACGGACATCTACGGATGTTGTCGACATTCGTAAGTGCAAATTCGAATGAAAAAATTGAACAGATTCGAATTTGCTTAAGTCAAACTGAATTTGGTTAAATTCAAACTGTAAACATTCTAATCGCATTGAATTTTTGAGTATTCGATTCAAACAGAATCCTGAAAATTGCATTCATGCACGCCCTTAGTCCGCACATGCACGTGCTGTTCCTGGGCCACACAGCTTCCCAAACCTGCCATCACCTCTGCAACTCCCCTGCACCATCACCATCCTACCACACCACTCTGAAACTTGTTCTAGTGTCCAAGCCGGCGGTGAGGTCTCCAATGGCCAGGAACATAAGGGGAGTCCTTGCAAACGGCCTTTAGAGGCATCCTGCCCCTCTCTCCAACCTGGAGGTGGTACCTGGGCATTGATTCTAGTAGCCATTGACACACCTGTCCTCCAGGAATTAAGAGAAACCCTGCTGGAATGGGCCATAGCCCATCTAGTCTAGCATCTGGTCTCACACAGTGGCCCACCAATTGCTTCTGGGCAACTCAAGAAGACAAAGGCAAACCCTTGCTTGCTCTTGAATCCCTGCAAACAGCCTTGAGAGGCATCCTGCCTGTCTCTCCAACCTGGAGGTGGTACCTAGGCGTCTATTGTAGGAGCCCTTGATACATCTGACCTCTGTGAATTAAGAGGAACCCTGCTGGATCTGGTCCAGCTTCCTGTTCCACCAATTGTCTCTGGGCATCTCAAGCAGAAGACAAGGGCAAAACCTTCACCTGCTCTTGCATCCATGCAAATGGCCTTTAGAGGCATCCTGCCTGTCTCTCCAACCTGAAGTTGATACTTAGGCATCTATTTTAGTAGCCCTTGATACAACTGACCTCCGTGAATTAAGAGGAACCCTGCTGGATCAGGCCACATCCCATCTGGTCCAGCTTCCTGTTCCACTAATTGTCTCTGGGTATCTCAAGCAGTAGACATAGGCATAAGATCATAAGAGGAGCTCTTCTGGATCAGGCCACAGCCCATCTAGTCCTGCATCCCATCCCACATAGTGACTCACCAGCTGCTTCTGGGCATCTCAAGCAGAAGACAAGGGCAAGACCTTCACTTGCTCCTGACTCCCTGAAAGAGGCCTTCAGAGGCCTCCTGCCTGTCTCTCCCACCTGGTGGGCCACTGTGTGGGATGGGATGCAGGACTAGATGGTCCAGCAAGCTCTCCCCTTAGGTTCTTAGGTTCTCTTAGGACTCTGTTCCCCAAGGCCACCATGGAGGAGTGCGAGATATGAGTCCGGCACTCTAAGCACAAGACCAAATTGGTTCACAACAGGCAAGTTTGCACATGTCAGGAAATGGCTCAGGGTAGCAAAGACAAAACAGAGTCTTGAAGATCTCCAGGAGGAACCTATCTGCACCCAGAGGGGACTGGGCATCAAAACGGCATCTGCCCTTCAATGTGCGCAAGTTTCGAGCGATGCACCTTGGTGCTAACATTCCTAACACCTCTAATGCCCTGATGGGATCAGAGCTGGCGGTGATTAATCAGGAAAGAGACTTTGGAATAATGGTAGACAGTTCAGTGAAAGTTTTGACACGCCGTGCATTGATGTTGACATACTCTGTTAATAGCAAGTTAGGGATAATTAAAAAATGGCACGGAAAACAGACGCTGATGTTATAATGCCCTGCTGAGACAAATGGATGGCGTGACCACGCCAGGAATGCTGGGTGCAGCTCTGGTTGCCACATCTCAGCAAAGGTGGAGATTTTGCACTTCCCTTCCCGGGGAAGGAGCATGATGACCCCGAGCGCTAATCAACTTTGGCCGTTCCCCACCCCCTTCAATTGAATTCAGTTGCAGGGCCGGTACTCTTCAGGGCGCCCTGTGTGACTGCGTGTGCATCAGGGCTGTCACCGTGATGACGCTGACGCTCTGCACAGTCACCGTCATGTCAGGAGGGCAGCAGGGCTTGTGTGGCAGCCCTGTTGACCTCCCCATCCAGCAGAGGTGTGAATGCTCCCTGGCCAGTGGCAACAGGTAAGTGATTGGGGAAGGTTGGGGAGGATGTGGAGCAGGATTTCATGCTCCACAGGTAGTGCATGATTAGGGAACTTCTGGGGAGGCAGAGGGTTATTGGAGGCTGTAGCAGCCTCCTCCAAGTGAAGATGCCCTTCCTGAGAAGGCCCTAATCGTGCACCACCAACTCAAGGGAGAAGAGGCCTATGATCAAGGAACTGGAAGAGCGGCCATACAAGGCAAGGTTGCAACCTCCTGGGCTTTCCGGTTTAGAAAGGGGGGACCTTTCTGCACGTGCTGCTGAAAACAGATCTAAAAAAATCCGTTTTCTGGCAGAACAGTTTTAAAAAAGAATCTGACCCAGATAGGGTCAGATTCTCGGAGGCCCCGGGCGGGTGGCGGTGGCAGGGCCGGATAGGGAAACGGTCTGGGATGGGTGCTGTGCGGACGCACCAGGACCCATCCCAAACCGGCCCTGCCGGCGCATGCCCAGCTGTCAAAGACGGAGAGCGCATGCATGCGCCACTGGCTCCTTCAGGAGCTCCCATGGCGCGGCCAGTTGCCGCCCTCCCTGGCTTTCCCCTCGCAAGAGAAAGGGCCATGGCCCCTTCTCTTTCCAGGGGAAGCGCAGCTGCCACCCCTCACCCTGCCCGTGGCCACGTGGTCGCATTTGGGGTGCTTACCTGGTCGCTGGTGGGGCGACTGTGAGAACAGCAGGGCCGGCGTCCATTGAGCCTAGGCGTGCTGCAGCCTACATTTCCCAGGAAGCCTCACGAGGGTGGCTGGCCCCTTCCCATTTAATGCCTATATTGTTTTTAATCAACTTTTCATTTTTAATGTGCATCTTGTGATTAATTTGCTGTTACCCGCCCAGAGACCCTAGGGTATGGGGCGGGATAGAAATGTAAACAAATAAATAATAAATAAAATTTTCAGGATGCAATTTGAATCAAACACCCAAAACTTCAATTCGATTCGAATGTTTAAAATGTGGATTTAACCAAATTTGATCTGAATTAAGCAAATTCAAGTCTATTTGCTGGAATTTTTCATTCAAAGTTGCACTTACGGATGTCAACAACATACGCATCTTCCCTGGGTCTGTACACATCTGTATGCATCCTGTAGTTATCCCATATGCAACCCATTTTCATCCCATATGGATCCATACAAACGCGTATGGATGCGAGAAAGATGCGAATCTTCAAGTACGCATTGTGTATGAACCCATACCCAGACGAATGCCCAAATAATTCAAACGAATAGATCTGAAATTCGAATCAAATTGTTAAATTCGAATTTAAGGACATTCTATTCGAATTCTAATGTCAGAATTTCGTCGATTCCATCAAATTTCATATGCATTTAATTATTTGTGCACATACAGTACCTATTTCTTACATCCATTTGAACACTGTTGTAATCCAGACAGTGGGCCACTCACCTCCTTGGGAAATCTGTAAATTACCAGAAGCTTCCAGCCTTTGAGGGAGCATCTAACTTTGAAAATGCTTTTTTAAAAAATCCCAGATAATCCAATCAAAGTGGGAGGAACAGCAGAGAGAACACTTAGCTCTTCAGGTGTAAGGATGTCATTTATCAAACGTAGGTGGTGTATTTAAGGTAGAACGCAAGTCTTCATGGATGGAACACAGTCTCAAAATGAACCCAGAGTCATCAATCATACTAAGGATACACGCAGGCCTCTGCTTTCCTCCACCGTAGGAAAGGGTTCTGCCAAGGGTTCCTGGAAACCTGGCTGAGCAGCTTCTGGGACTGGTTTTCATGCTCTGATAGACCTGCCCTTGTTTGGGGCAGATTTGGTTCCAGATGCTTGGGGTTCTGGTGGACATCTCAGTGAAGGAGTCAGCCCAGTGCGTAGCATGGTCAAAAAACCTAATGCTTTAGGAAGGGAATAGAAAACAAGTCAGAGGTATCATTTTGCCTCTTTATAAATCTATGTTGAGGCCACATTTAGAATAGTGTGTACAGTTCTGATCACCACACCTCAAAAATGATAATGTGGAACTGGAAAAGGTGCAGAAAAGGGCTGCCAGAATGATTAAGGGGCTGGAACACCTCCCTTACAAAATCAGGCTGCAACGTCTAGGCCTCTTCAGTCTGGAAAGACGGCGTTTAAGAGGGGACCTGATTGAAGTATATAAAATTATGCATGGTATAGAAAAGGTGGATAGAGAAAAATTTCTTTTCTAGAACCAGGGGGCAGTCTATGAAGCTGTTGGGTAGGAGAGTCGGATACGACAAGGGGAAGCATTTCTTCAACCAGAGGGTCATCAGTCTATGGAATTTGCTGCCAGAAGAGGTGGTGACAGCAACTAGCCTGTATGGTTTTAAGGAAAGGTTGGACAACTGTTTGGATGACAGATGTGCCAGTGGCTACTAGAATGGATGCCTAAGTCCATCTTCAGGCTGTGGGGACAAGGAGGATGCCTCTAGGGCCATTTGCTGGGATTCAAAAACAGGAGAAGGTTTTGCCCTTGTCTTCTCCTTGAGATGCTCATGGGCAACTGGTGGGCCACTGCATAAGACAGCATGCTGGACTAGATGGACGGTGGCCTCATCCAGCAGGGCTCCTCTTGCATTCTTCTGTTCTTATGGTTTGGCCACACCTGTCATCCTCAGGTTCCTCTCCCCAAACTGTGTCAGAAATGCTTCTCTGCAATGGAAGCCACCTTGACTGGAGGGCAGGATAAAGGACACTTGGGCTCTGTTCGCACTTACACTCTAGTGAGCGTTGATTTGCTTCCTGAGTAAGCGTGCCCACAAACCACTGTTGACATCAACGCCTCCTGGTCCTAACTAGCTCAAATGCTGTCCACACTTTGATCAAGAGCAGCTAGTTGGATCCTGAGCAGCAGCACCCCCCCTTTCTGGATGTGACACTTTGAATGGCATGGTGGCATGACTGCACCTGTGCCCTCACTTGTCATGTAGCAACGCCTGGCCATGTGCTGATTGTGGCCTCAGCCATTGCCATGGCGATCCAGCTTGGCCTGGCCTGGCCATCCACACTTCAAGCACTGGTGGTCCAGTTTGGGCCTTCACTAGCCCTTGAAGTGCTGGTGGTTCACTCCATTCTTCATTGCCCCCAACTGGCATGGTATTATTACACCATTCCAGTCAGGTAAGTGTGAACAAGCCCTCTCAGGGGGACTCCTGTGAAGAGAGATGTACTGAAGTTCTACATGATGTGTAGGAGGGGAGAAAGCAGGAAGGAATTTATCTGCGCATGGGGCCCCTCTCTAATTCGCTCTGGGTCTCCCCCAGATGCCACCTGAAAATCACACAGACAAGCAATATTCCAGACTAATGACTACACAGTGTGGGGCCAGAGGACACTTTCAAGATGGCAGCTCCCAGAAGCAGTGTCTAGAAAAGGCCCGCCTCCCCCGCCGCCATTTCAAGAAAACCCACGTTTCCCCCAAATGGGATATAGCGGGCTTTCATCCTGTTATCACGGGGTTCAAATATGTGTGGCCTTCTGCACGCCTCTTATGTTCCGGATCAAGCCACATGGGTCCCTCAGGGTCCACCAGAGATCTGAGGCCTGTTCACACTTAGGCCACTAGTCAACAAGTAATGAATGTCTGGTGAAGAACACACACACGTTGACTAGGCCACTACAGCTTTGAAGCACGGCTTGCTTTCCCTGAAGCTAACTAATTGTTGATTAGGTGTGATGCATGATTACCAGAAGCTTACCTGCAGCGTCCGGTGGTGCAACCATTCACTCTATTTCCAGATCGCTGTGTTTGATAGGTGGGGAACGCGGCATCTGCACAGGTGAAGTGGCGGTGGCAGCCATGATCACTCACTCACCCATGCCATGATCAAACCTCCAATCCCTGGGAGTGGCAATCAATGATATAGGGGCGATTAATCGCAGCGCCCAAGTGGCCAATCGCAGCAGCGTCCAAGTGGCCAATCGCAGCAGCGTCCAAGTGGCCAATCGCAGCAGCAAGGATGCGGAACCTCCAGCTTTGGAGGCAGCAGTGTGGGCTGGTACACGAGAGGACCGTTTGCATTCATGGCTGGTGATGGACACTTTGGGAAAGCTCTCCTCCCGGCAAACGCGAATGGTCCATCTGTACTTGAAGTTTACCAGCCTTGGTTCACAGCAGTCCAATCAGCTAAGTGCGAAAAAACATCTGGATCAAGGAGCTCCTTTCATCCAGATCTCGCTCCGTCTCATGCGATGGGAGGCAGACCAGCAGCGGCAGGGCCTCCTACACGGCTCGCATTAGGATGTGGATTCGGAGACCCAGATGTGTTCTAGGACTTATCATTAATATGGATGAAGGGTCTCTGCAGAAAGGGCCTGTACTCATTCGGGGCAGCCGGAGAAGATGCTGGGCTGGAAAATCTGAGCCTCTGCTTTCTGACATCCACCAACAGCAAGAAGCTCTCCAGAAGTCAGGGGGCCTTGGGGGGGAGAGGAAAGATAAAGGGGGCATCAGGATTTAATCCTCTGATACCATTTGTGGGCAGCTTGGTATGTTGAGCCCAGAGAAGATAGAACAACGACCCTCAGATTCCTAAAGGGAATGCCCCAAAATGCCAGAGAGGAATGGGCTTAAATTACAACCAAGCAGTTTTCTGTTGAGCATCTGGGGGGGGGGGGGGGAGGATCTTTACAAGAAAGGCAGCTCCCAGTATTACAACCATCTCAGTCTTCATTTGTCTGCACACATAATGTGCTGATATTTAACAACCGGAGGAAGATGTAGCCATCTTTCCCAGATGCTGACCAGTCGTGTTTCGCTCATGATGAGCAGAAAGGGACGGGCCATGGATGGACCTGGCGTTTCTGGGTGAGAGGGTTAGGAGCCAGCCCTAAATGCTAAACAATCCTTCCAGATATTTAGACTCAGTCTAAACCTTGGAGCCTTTCCGCACTTAACCTGAATTCAGTAGTAAGATACCTCATTATCTGTGTGGCACACTCCATCCGCAAGGAAGAAGAAGGGTTGGCTTTTCTACCCCACTTTTCTCACCCATTTAAGGGGACTCAAAATGGCAGACAAATCTTCTCCCCACAACAGGTACCCTGTGAGGTGGGTGGGGCTGTGAGAGCTCAGGAGAGAGCTGTGACTAGCCCAAGGCCACACCCACCTGGCTCCGTGGAGGATTGAGGAATCAAACCTGGTATTCCCAGATTAGAGTCCGGCTCCTCAACCACTAGACCAAACTGGCTCACAAAGGGCAGAGTGTGATCCAGATCCAGGGGCCCTTAATCTGGAATACTGATAGACCGGTTTGGACAGGTGTTCAGGTGGAACAGCACACTCTGGTCCTGAACACAAAGGCACACCTCTGTGTTTAAGATTACCAGGAGATCTTCTTAGGAAGCAGGTCAAAGCATGCCACCAGAACGGGTCCCCGGTGGTTCCGAGATGAGAAACATTTGTGAGCCAGTTCAGTCTCGTGGTCAGAGTATTGGACTCTTACCTGGAGGACTTCTGGTTCAGTTCTGAACTCCTCCAGGAAGCCATCTGGGTGACCTTGGGCTAGTCACAACTCTCTTTCTGAGCTCTCATCGCCCCACCCACCTCACAGGGTGTCTGTTGTGGGAGAAGAACAGGAGGTTTGTCAGCTGCTTTGAGGTCCCTTAAGGGTGAGAAATGTCGGATATAAAAGCCAAGTCTTCTCCTTCTCCTTCTTAGCACTCACAACTCAGGGGCTGGCCTCAAAGCTCAGTTCAGCTTCAGGGCCAGGGCTGATATAGATCAGCATCATTGTGTAGATGGAGATGTTCCACACCATGCCCTTCCACGGGCTGAGCCCGTGAGCCAGGCAGGTCCGGGCCACAAAGTGGTGAGTTCATAACGGTCCCTGGTGTCCTCTGAATGTTGTTGGGCACGTTCCCATAGGGGATAAAATCTGGAGTGGATTCGGATTTGGCACTGAGGGATCCCATTACATCCCCCAGTGCTCCAAATCCATCCCGGATTTTAGGACACCTGTTCTCATGCCAGGTCTCTTTCCCCGGATTTTCCAGGGAAAATCCGGGGAAAGAAAACCCCTGTTTCAACAGGGTTTTTTTGGCTGACTCGGATTAAAGCTGAGCAAAGGAGGACAGCCAGTGGCCGGGTAAGTGAGTGAGGGGGTGCAGCCCAGCCACCGGCTGTCCTCCTTCTCTCGGCTTTAAACTGAGCCAGCCTTTTCTTTCCCCCTGTTGAAACAGTGGGAGAGAAAAGGAAGGAAGGCAGCCAAGGAGGAGACTGGTGGAGGTGGCGGCAGTGGCAGCTCACCGCACCGCACTGCGCCATTTGTGGGTGTGCTTACGTGTTCCTGCGGCCGTTTTGGGAACAGCCTGACGCATGCCCGGTGCTGCTCCAACCCAACCTGGAGCAGAACCCAGAATGCTCCGGATCAGAGTAATCCAGATTCCAGGTTGCTCCGGTTTCATGGGTATGTGGGAACGCGACCGTTGAGTGAGAAGTACCAGTATCTCTTAGCGTTGATCATGCTGGCAGAGGTCAATGGGCATTGTCTCCAGGAATTCTCGCCCCTGATCCAGTCTCCCGTCGCTCACATGATTTCTATCTCCATCCATCACACCAGCCATTCATTCCTTCAGTCCCACTGGCAGATGTGGGGGTCTTCTCCTCCATTCTCCACCTTTCCCACTCATCCTTTCTCCACTTCCTCCTCCTCCTCTTCTCCCCCTCCGCCCTGTCTTCCTTCCCTTTCCTTATTCCTCAATGCCCAGCCCCTCTGGTTTAGAGAGCCTGGTAAGTGCCCTATCAACATGTTAATCAAATTACTTAGGAGCTAAAATTGACGCTTTTCATTAATTATACAAGATTATTCTAATTGCAAATTCAAATTTATGCGCTCAGAACAGAAGGTGTTCGGCAGCGTCGCTGGGAATTTGCATATTAAATGGGGAGAGTTGTGCATTATGGATGCTAATGTATGCACATTGTCTTTATTTTTAACTCCCCGGGCCTGTGCGCGACTCTGCCGCTTAAGGAGGTGAAGGAGTCCAACGTGTGTTTATTATTATTTCTTTCTCTTGTCTCGTCGCTGAAGTCGGGGGCACCGGAGGGGAGGGCACTGGGCACCACAGAAACGGGGAGCAGGTGGTTGGCCCCCTGTCAATCTTCCGAAGGGGGAAGAGTACCTATTTATCTCCGATACATGTGCCCACGCGCACACATGCACACACACACACACACACACACACACACATCAGAACATTTCTTTCCACTTCTACAATCCTTCCTTTCCTTGATTACCACCTGCAAGGAAAGCAGGAACTCCAGCCAACCAGCGGTTTAACTTGTCTCTCTTTCCTTGAGACTCTTTTACTCCTATGATTAACTTCCAAAGTTGTTTTCCCCCTCTTTTCCTTAAAAAAAAAATTATCTTGAAAAAGAAGGTTTGCATTAGAGACGTGCATGAATGTTGTTTTTTGCATTCAAATTCGATTCAATGTTTAGAATCCAAATGCAACAAAATCCGATTCGAATTGAATACAGTCGAATCTGTTCGTTTGAATGTTAAACCCTTTCTGCACTGGGCATTATTCTAGATTATATCTCAGAATGGGGACTCACCATCCACATACTACTGCAGACTATGGTAGGCACCACTCAGGGCTTGCCATAGCCTGCGCCAGCATGCAGATGACAAGATATAATCTGGAATAAGGCCCAGTCCAGAAAAGGCCTTAGATTCGGATCTGAAGATATGGATATCATTTGTATCTGTGATACGTATCTGTACGCATTTCGTATCTGTACAGATATGTATGAGACACAAACAGACACATGTTTACATACATATCTGTACATGTGTATCTGGACATTCAAATGTTTCAAATCATTCAAACGAATGTTTTGGAAAATTCAAAATTTGTTTGAATGTTTAAATTTGAATGTCCACGTTTGATTGAATTCAATCGAATTTCGAATGTTTAGAACATGCATTTTCATTTGTGTTGGGTTAGCGCCCTGCTTCTTCTAGTAAGGTCTCTCTGCGCTTAACTTTAATCTGTCACAGGAGGCCTTATGGTTGGCATCTAGGCTTCACTGGTTCATCTGTTAGCACAGATCTGAGAAGTCCTGCTTTTTCTGCCGGTAAGCTCCATCTGCACTGGATGGAGCGCAATCACACCTAAGTTTTAATTCAGTTTCAATGCACTTTCAGAATCGAAGAACACATCAGCAAAGCGAACAGTCATTTTCTTTCCGCGTTGCCTAACTCACCAGGCTGTGTTCACACCGGAGGTTTAATCCAGCTTCAGTCCACCTTCAGAGCGAGAGAACCCATCAGCAAAGTGTCCAGTAATTTTCTTTCCACGTTATCTGTCCCAAAGGTGAATTTTCTAAATTATTTAACACTGGAAGAAAACAGCTTGTCCCTTTGCTGGTGTATTTTCTCACTTCAAAAGTAGACTGACGCTGGATTAAACCTTAGGTGTGACCACAGCCATGCTCACACCTTCACCTTAAGCCTTCTTCAGTCCACCTTCAGGTCTCTGATGGCTCCCACCTTTTCATTTCTCTCCGTTTGATCTGTGGACTCTCCATGCAGGAAAGTCCAAATGGAGGGTGGAAAGTCGGCAAATAAAACGAATAGGAAATGAACAGGTGCGGGCAGTCAGACCTGAAGAAAGTTTAAAGTGAACATGTGGCCGCAGGCCCAATCAGCATAATATCGCAGCAAGTGTTGCTGGAGATTCAG
This sequence comes from Aspidoscelis tigris stejnegeri, assembly GCA_023333525.1. NCBI lineage: Eukaryota > Metazoa > Chordata > Lepidosauria > Squamata > Teiidae > Aspidoscelis > Aspidoscelis tigris. The sequence continues at coordinate 88,253,579 of JALMGA010000006.1, read as the reverse complement.
AGCTGAAGAGACAGAGAGGAAGGTGGTGAGAAGTAGCAAAGTCAGGTGTAAGTAAGGTAGGAAGATGGCAAGGAAAGCTGGTGGGACAGAGAGAAAGCTGACTGCTGTATCAAGGTGTTCAAGCCCAAGGAGTGGGCACTTAGGCCTCTGGTCAGCAGTTAGTGCAGCTCTGGTGAAGACCATATGCATGCCTCTAAGCTGCTACAGCCTGGAAGCGTGCCTGCCCTCACTAGAGGTATACTAATTGCTGATTAAGTTTGGAGCACTAGATCGTGCTTTGCACTAGGAATATGCACGAATATTCGAATGCACTCAAATTTGGATTGAATATCCTTAAATTTGAATTTAAAGTTTAGATTCAAATTTCGGATCTATTCATTCAAATTATTTGGACGTTCATATGTGTATGGGTTCGTACAGTACATGATGCGTACTTGAAGATCCGTATCTTTCCTGCATCCATATGCATTTGTACGGATCCGTACGGGATGAAAATGGGTTGCATATGGGATAACCATGGGATGCCTACAGATGTGTACAGACCCAGGGAAGATGCGTATAGGTATCTAAGAATGTCGTTGACAACTGTAAGTGCAAATTCGAATGAAAAATTCAAACAAATGGATTCAAATTTGCTTAAATTTGAATTTAGAAGATTTGAATCAAATGGAATTTTTGAGTATTCAATTCAAATTGAATCCCGAAAATTGCATTTGTGCATACCCTTACTCCACACCTATCCCAACCTTTACCCAGGACTTACCAGGAGCATCCAGAAGTGAGAGCATTCGCTCTTCCTCCATCTTGCTTCAGGAGTGCCACCCCCTGGCTGGCACAATTGGCTGCTTTCGCCCGCATCACGCATTCCATGACGTGCTGGCTGGCATCAGCCCGATGTGGGGTAGGGCGAGACCATTCTGACGCTGCAACATGGTTCATCCCCACCACCACCACCAACCTGCCTACACACAGCATCGCCCATGGTCACGCACTGGTATTTCACGTGCCATCAGAGTGCTCGGATCTGTGTTTCACCACCCTACGCAAAGTCTCTGCCAGCCCTGCACTGCATAGTCAACAATATAGATGTGCACGATTTTTTTTGGCATCCAGTTAGAAATAAATTGAATGTTTGAAAATCCATATTCATACAAATAGATTGCATTCGAATGTGGTAAAATTCTATTTGATACGAATCTATCTGTACATATTCGTATGAATATTTGATATGTATCGGATACGAATGAATAATTATCTGATACGTATCCTTAACATACCCGCACTCTGAAAACCTCAAATCTGACCTGAATCCACTTTTATTACACTGTCAATCCATGTCGAATGCAACCTGTATCCATTGCAGATGTGACTGGTGCTCTGTTTTCCACACCCCTAATTTAACAAATGTCCAAACTGTTCATACAAATGTCCGGAAACATTCGGGTTCATTTGAATGTTAACATTCGAATATTGTAATGTTCGATTCAAGTTTGAATGTCTGAATTCAGCCAAATCCGATCAAATTTCGAATGTTGCAAATATTCATGTGCATCCCTAGTCAACAAGTATTTATTCTAGAGCAGCTGTACTCCAGAATATCCACTTGTTTACAAGGTTACAGTGTCTGGGGCTGGCTTTATATCCTAGGAAAGCTCCTCAATTCTCACGCCACGCTTCTAGGCGTGTTCCAGGCACCAGCCGCTATTGCCATCCAGACAAGGTGTGCCCACTTTCTTCGCCATCCCATGCGGTTTCCTGTGCAAAGGGCCCTTTCCCTTACTTCTCCTACAATGAGCCTCTGCAAGGCACCAGATGTCCAAGTGGAGCCGGCATGGCTGTGCACTTTTGTGCTAGATGGGTCTTATTTTAAGGACAAGACCAGCTGCTCCTGCTGTTAGCCGGTTTTGCTTCTGTTCCCATCCTTGCTGCCTGGCTGTTGGCTGTTGGCTGGTTATTTATGCTGGGATGACAATTATAAAGACCTTAGCCAAGCACCCTAAATATTTCATCAGCCAACCTGGAACGCTACTGCAGAAAGGATCATACCATTTCCCATCCATCTTCGTGGGAACCTTTGCTTTGCTTTGCTTTTCCTCTCTTCCCACCCCCACCCCCACCCCTCATCCTTCTCTGGTCTTTTCCAAAGTCTCCTTGGAACTGGTGCAGGTGCCCAGGAGTAGCTTCTCCCAGTTTGCTCCAGTCTCTTATCTGACATTGTTTGTGCCATTCCAAAAGACTTTGTGGCCCAGAGGTTTGCAACATGCTCAGGAGTGGTCCTGGTGAAATGCTAAGGGTCCATGGTTGCCCTTGAGTCTCAAATTCGTCCTGGGGCCCACCCCCTTTTACCATGTCTGATCTCAGCCTTACCCACACCTAGGTTTAATCCAGAGACGTTTTCGCACGGGGCTGAACGGAACGCGAAAAAGACAGCTGCGGACACGTCATCCGCATTGCCCAAGCGCGGCTTGCGCTCCGACGTGTCCGCAGCTGTCTTTTCCGCGTTCGAAATGTAGAGCACTTTAAAGTGCTCTACATGCGTTCCAACGCGGATGAGCCGCCCGCAGGCGTTCGGGAGGAGAAGCGTTCGCGCCTGCTTCTGTCTCCCGAACAGCTGCGGGCTCGCCTCCGACGCCGGCGCGGCTTCGACAATCAGCTGTTTGACAATCAGCTGATTGTCGATCTGCCTCCGCGGCTGTCTCCGCGCCCCTGGCCGGCATTTGCCGGCTAAGACAGCTCCCGGCGCTTTGAGCATTCGCACACAGACGCTCCGGAACGCGTTTACACGCGTTCTGGCGCGTCTGTGTGTGAACGGGGAAAGCGCCCGGAGCTGTCTTAAGCTTTCCGCCTGAACGCGTTCCGTTTGGAACGCGTTGCAGTGCGGAAATGCCTCAGCATCAGTCTACTTTCAGAATGAGAGAGCCCTTCAGCAAAGTGACAAGTGGTTGTTGTTTCAGCGTTATTTGACTCAGGAAATCCACCTTTGGGTTAGATGATGTGGAAAGAAAATGAATAGTCACTATGCAGATGGGTCCTCTTGCTCTGAAAGTGGGCTGGAACTGGATTACTATTTAGGTGTGAATGCATAGTGGCAAATCCACTCCAGGGGCGTTTTCACACTTCTTTTCCCATCTGCTGGACAGGAAAGGAGCGTGATTAACCAACGTTGACTAGCCCTTGAAATTGGAGCCCTAGTCAACCTTGGCTGTTCCCTCCCCCGGTGATCGAATACTTACCTTATTCGATCCAGGGTCTGATCCTTCTCTGGGTGTCACCATTTTCGCTACAGTGCCCCCTGCGATGGTACATGAATTAGCGCAATCACCCTGACGTTGCTGACACTCTGCGCATGCGCAGTCATGTCTATGGTGTCCAAGGTGCCAGTGCGCTTTTGCGGCACCTCAGACGACCCCGGAGCACCGGAAGGGGTGTAGATGGTCGTGCCGCTGGATGCTTCAGGTAGGTTCTGGTAAATGTTGGTTAATGTGTGGAGCATGAGCAGTGAAATTCTGGTGAGGCCAGGCATGCTTGGAGGCTGTGACAGCCCACTCCATGTGTCGATGCTCTTCACCAGAGGTTTAGCAATCATGCGCTAGAGGCCGTAGGGTGAATAGGCCTCCGGTCACACAAATTAAGCAAGGGGCTGAAGAATGGAGGCATGCACAGGCGGTCTTCATCTCACCTTTTGCAGTTTTGGGATGGTTATGTTCCAAAGTTCTGCTTTGTTCAGATAGGGCTATAATAGCCACCTTCGGAAGAGCCAAATGCAGAAACAAGTGGGATAAACAGGGGATGTTTTTCCTTCGGTGTCTCTAGGATTGCAAGCGAAATGCTAGTGGGGGGGGGGGGGGGTGACCCTAAAAATCATCTTCCTTTAAACATACAGAAGCTTGGGCATTTAAATATATATATTAAAAATGGCAGCTCTTTCTGGAATGAGCAAAGAGATCAATGCTGATATCTATGCATCTCCTAGAAAGGGCTTGATGTACAGCTAAGGCCCTTGGGGATAATCTGTACCCAATACAAGCCTCCTCCACTTTCCTTTCAACCCCACCCGCCGCCCCAGGAGTCTGTCCCTTCCTCCCCCCACCCCCACCCCCACCCCCCTGGGCTCAGATATCTCCAGGGTTAGGATTCCCTGATTGATTGTTCTCTGTAGCAATATAGCCCATTAGTTGCCTTGAAGGCAGCCAGGGATCAGTTACCAATCAATACCCTCTTAAGCGGGGAAGGATGCATTTCACAGCTGCCTTAAAGGGCTGGTGGTGCAAACCGCTGGAAATGCGGGGCAGAAAATCCTCGGTGTGGCTGGCCCACGAGGATGCTGAAGTGAGCATGTGGCCACAGTCCAAAGTTTCGACCCCAGTGCTTTTGCGGCCCTTCTCTACCACTCTGTCCACTCTCTGTTACATAATACATATGAAGTACGAGCATTCGTACATTAAGAACATAAGAACCTAAGAGGAGCCCTGCTGGATCAGGCCGCAGCCCATCTAGTCCATAAGAACCTAAGAGGAGCCCTGCTGGATCAGGCCACAGCCCACCTAGTCCATAAGAACCTAAGAGGAGCCCTGCTGGATCAGGCCGCAGCCCACCTAGTCCATAAGAACCTAAGAGGAGCCCTGCTGGATCAGGCCACAGCCCATCTAGTCCAGCATCCTGTTGCACACAGTGGCCCACCAAATGCTCACGGGCATCTCAAGCAGAGACAAGGACAAACCTTCTCCTGCTCTCGAGTCCCAGCAGATGGCCCTAGAAGCGCCCCAGTTCCTCCCCCCCCCTCCCCGGCCTGAAAGATGCACGTAGGCATTTGTTCTAGTAGCCATTGATACATCTGTCATCCATAAATTTGTCTAACCCTCCCTTAAAGCCATCTAGACTTGTAGCTGTCACCACCTCTTCCGGCAGCACATTCCATAAGCCGATGACCCTCTGGGTGAAGAAATACTTCCCCCTGTCAGACCTTACTCTCCTACCCATCAGCTTCATAGATGCCCCCTGGTTCTAGTGTTGTGCGATAGAGAAAAGAAATTTTCTCTAACCACCTTTTCTATACCTTGCATAATTTTATATACTTCAATCAGGTCCCCTCTTAAACTTAACTTACTCCCTGTACATTGACATTCGTATCCGTATGAAGCGTTGGAACATGCGTGAACCTGGGGAGGTGGGAAAGCGTCTGTGCCAGTTCAAATCTGCAAGGGATCCAGAGACGTTTTCGCACGGGGCTGATTCGAACGCGAAAAAGCCAGCTGTGGACACGTCATCCGCATTGGCCGCGCGCGCCTTGCGTCCCGACGTGTCCGCAGCTGGCTTTTCCGCGTTCGAAATGTAGAGCACTTCGAAGTGCTCTACACGCGTTCCAACGCGGACGAGCCGCACGCAGGCGTTCGGGAGAAGAAGCGTTCGCGCCGCTTCTGTCTCCCGATCGCCTGCCGGCTCGCCTCCGACGCCGCGCGGCTTTGACAATCAGCTGTTTTTCAAACAGCTGATTGTCGATCTGCCTCCGCGGCCGCCGGCGCGCCCCTGGCCGGCGTTTGCCGGCTAAGCCAGCTTCGGGCGCTTTGACCATTCGCACCCAGACGCTCCGGAACGCGTTTACACGCGTTCCGGAGCGTCTGTGTGTGAACGGGGAAAGCGCCCGAAGCTGGCTTAAGCTTTCCGCCTGAACGCGTTCGGTTTCGAACGCGATTCAGTGCGGAAATGCCTCAGAGTGCATTTGACATGGATTGAGAGTGGATTTGACACTTTCAGAGCAAATATGCTATGGGATACATGATATCAGATATGTATGGGATACGTATGCATTCGTATCGGATATTCGTATGGATTTGCATGAATACATTCATATGGAATAGAATCCTACCACATTCGAAGGGGATCTATTCAAATGAATACAGATTCTTAATGCTGAAGATCTGAACCAAATCATCAGCTGCTTGTTCCTCAGCTACAGTCTTTTGATGGGATTTCAGTATTTATTTATTTGCCTTTTTATACTGTCCTATACCTGAAGGTCTCTGGGGGTTGCCACAAAAAAATATACATATATAAAGTGAAAACCGTAAAAGCAATAATAATGTCTGAAAGCAGAAAGGAAAAGCCATTTCCTCACCAGACAGTCAGGGCAAATAGGTGTGTCTTCACTGATCTCCGGATCAGACAGAGATTATTCCATACTCTGGGGGGCTACCACTGAGAAGACCCTCTTTGGGGTCCCCTGGCCCTTTAACTACTGGAGGTGGTGGTATGATTGGTAAGGCCTCTCTTACAGAGCCGAACACAGGCAGATAATATTGGAGAAGACATATGTGTCTGCTGTTTGTATACCACAGTTTCCATGAAATGCTCAAGGTGGTTTTTAGCTATGAAAGCATGCTTTGGATACACTGAGTAATACAGTCATGGTAAAAACATACAATCCCAAAACGGGATCAGATTGGAAGTGTAATATGAAATAGAGATCTAAAGTGCAGGATGCATGGGCCTGCTAGAGGGGGAACAGTTCCAGCCACTTCTGGGGAGGCCTGTCTGCCCCCCCCCGCCGCCCTACAGTGTCCCAGAGCTCATGAAAGTTGCCCTCATATTCACTAGCTGTGCACAAGTAAGATCTTGCCCACCGCTTGCCTGGGAATAGCTAGAGAGCTCCTGGCCAGCAGCGTTTGCACCCTCTTCCAGGTGTGACTCAAGTGGGCAGTGTGGTAACAGGTCTAGCTATACAGTTGTGTGTCACAGTCCAATTGCCAAGGCGATCCAGCCTGTCCGGGCCAGGCCATCCACACTTCAAGTACTGGTGGTCCAGCTTTAGACTTCGCTAGCACTTGAAGTGTGGATGGCTTCCTTCACGCTTCCTCTTAGCCTCGGTAGGTAGAATGATATTATTCAAAGGAGGGCTACCAAAATGGTTAGTGGTTTGGAAACCATGTCCTATGAGGAAAGGTTGAAGGATCTGCAGAAGAGAAGACTGAAAGGAGACATGATAGTGGTCTTCAAGCCTTTAAAGGGCCATCACAGTGCAGAGGGATTGTCCCTATTCTCACTTACTCAAGATGGGAGGACTAGAAACAATGGAATGAAACTTCAAGGGAGTCAATACAGATTACATATTGGAGAAAACTTCCTGAAGGTAAGGGTGATCAATCAATGGAACAGGTTGCCATGGGCAGTAATGATGAGATCTCATTCACTGGAGGTCTTCAAGCAGAGGCTGGACAGACATCTGTCTGGGATGGTTTAGAAAATCCTGCATTGAGCAGGAGGTTGGGCTGGATGACCCTAGAGGTCCCGTCCAGCTCTATAATAATATGATGCTATGATTTTCTACTATTCCTCTGAGGGAAGTGTGAACAGGTCCTTGTCTGATCCGGCATGGTAACCACTCCCTTTTCCTGAAAGGAAGGAAGGAAGGAAGGAAGGAAGGAAGGAAGGAAGGAAGGAAGGAAGGAAGGAAGGAAGGAAGGAAGGAAGGAAGGAAGGAAGGAAGGAAGGAAGGAAGGAAGGAAGGAAAGGCTGGTGGGAGAGTTCCTTGACCTGCTGTGCCCCATGTTGGCCGTCTAGTCAGAGGAAGGAATCCAATAGCCAATTGTTTTCATCTTAACAAAGTGAATGTCCGTCTTTGGATAACTGAGCCCTCGTCTCCTCTGCCTCTTCCAGGTTTTTCCTAAAATTCTTTCTCAAATGTAACCAGAACTGCCTAAAAAATGCTGGGAACCCTCGAGACATGCGCCGCTTCCAGGTAAGAGGGTTTTTTGCAAGTTTTTTTTTTTCTAAACACCCTTCTCTTTCTTGGCCCATAACTCTGCTGGTGCACATTATGCGCCTCTGCATTTCACAGGCGTCCTGTGCCAAAGTCCCCTCTTGGATGTCCTTATGTTCCATGCTGTGCTCAGCACAGCTTCAGACACTCCTGAAGCTCACATGCTGGCACTGTCCAAAAGGGGCTTGTTTGTTGTTTGTTTGTTTATTAACTTATTGGGGCAATTTCTGTCTCTCCAAAGGGAGCTTGCACCATTCTTCTTCTCTCTGTTCTAGCATCATGGCCATTCAGTGGGGAAAGCCAGGCTGAGAGAGAGTGAACAGCCCAAAGGCAACCTGCGAGCAAACATGGCCAATTGGGTGCTTAGATCCAGAGGCCTATTCACACTACAGCTGGTAGTGCATGTTTAGTGAACTTCTGGGGAAGGGTACCTGCACTTAGAGGAAGCTGCTACAGCCTCCAAGCACCCCCCACCTGCCCAGAAGTTCATTAATTGTTGATTAGGTGTGGAGCATGAAAGCGTGTTCCACACCTTAACCAATGCTGACCAAAAGCTTACCTGGAGCACCTGGGCAGCAGCCATTCACACCTCTTCTAGTGCTTCAGGGTCATCTGAGGTACCGCAAAAGGGCACTGGCACCTTGGATGACCATAGACTTGACTGCATATGTGCAGAGCGTCAGCATCATCTTGGCAATGGTGCTGACACATGCGCAGTTGTGGACGGTGCCGCAACAAAAATGGTGATGCCCAGAAGAGGACTGGCTCCCGGTTCGATCACAGGTAAGTGACAGATCATGCAGGCATCAGTCTGTTAGTGACTAGTTCTCACAAGTGCAAGCACTGGTTAACAGTGTGTCATCGCCCTCCTTTCCCAGGCAGCAGATGGGACAGGAAGTCCAAAAATGCAGGGGGGAAATTTTTAATTTAAATGTAATAAATTTTAAAATAATTTTTAAAAACCCAAAGCTGCTACGAGGTTTGGTGGCAGTTGAGCAGTTGAGCAGTTTTGCGCACCTCCGCTCCACCGGGAAGGTTTTACACCCATTCTGCACTCATGTTCATTCCATAATGAGAAGCCATGAAATCCACTTCCGGGCCTCATTGGTCAGCAGGTTAGTGTGCATGTATGGGGCCCATCCCTCCCACTGGTATGGAACATGATCCCAAACAGGGATGCCCTGGGCAAGATGATCAGCAGTCCTGTTTGAACAGGTCTACTGGCAGCCCAGCAGGCACTGGTGCAAACCAGGGACACATGCAGATGACATGACTACATGTTCAGGACTACCAATAGACCCATTTCGATATGCTGCCAAAATGAGTCACCTGTTCCCAGACCTTCCGAGCCCTTGGAGGCCAGCCCCAACACTTTGTGTGAACTCCAGGTTGGTGAGACATACAGGATGCCTCTAAAGGACATTTTCTGGGATTTGAAGGTTTTCCCTCCATCTTCAGCTTGAGATGCCCAGAAGGATGCTGGAGACAGGATTTTGGACTAGATAGCCCACCTTAGATAATCCTGGGCCGCGTCCCCGTGCACGTTTGGTCCAGTACTGAAATCGGGTTCAGCATGCATTTTTTATTTGGTCCAATTTCCATGGACCAAATCTCCCCAAACTGTACCAGACCAGGATCAAATTTGGCGAGCTGAGCCTGTGCATGGGGACAGTCCCGGGCTATTCAAGGAGGAGATTGGGAGGTGGGGTGTGCTTGCCATTCCTGCCCTGTGCATTGGAGATCTCAACTGCTGAGGCAGGCAGGATAATGGTTTTTGTCCCTTTTCCACAGCAAATATTCCACCCCCATTTCCCGATCGCCCAGGCAATCATGATAATGGCTTGATTTTCTCCCTTTTAAGCTTGCCAGGTGTTCTCGTAGTTCCCGGTGGAGAGGAGGTGCGCAAAACTGCTCAACTGCCACCTTGCAGCGGCTTTGGATTTTTAAAAATTATTTCAAAATTTATTAAACTTAAATTTTAAAAAATTTCCCATGCCTCCCAGCCCAGTCCTGGCTTTCTGTGCTGCTAAGGGAGGGGGGATATGGCATTTTGCAGCTGGCAGCACAGGGGTGGACTGACGTCAGTCCGGCTTCCAATGAGGAGAGAGGGGACGAAGAGGAGATGGCGCTGCTCCTCTGTGCCTGGGTTTGGCACAGTTTGCATGGGACGGCTGCATCCGCACCCAACCTGCACCCAGCCCACGTTACTGGGAATGGCATGGGGATGGGCAAGATTTGATCTCGGACCTGCTCCCAGTCCCATGCGTGCCCAATCGGAGCCAAATGGCTTGCATGGGGACACAGCTCTCGATTCAGAACTTTCCCTTATGAAGCTGACTCTGTTTTTCCAGTGGGCATGCCCAGGCATTTCAGAGCATTTCATCAGTGTCAGGGTTGTCAGAAGGACACGTTTGTTGTATTCCGTGGCCCAGGCCTTGGGGTTCTTTTCATTGAGAAGCTCAGTGGCCCTTAAGGAGGTTTGCGTGTCCACAAACTCTGCCTCCCCCTCCCTTCTTCCCTGCTGCTGCTGCTGCTCCATTTGGCCTCCTCAAGGTGGGTGTGCTTGTCTGCTCCTGCAGCCGCCGGCGTCTGGCACCCGCGCTATGCAAATCGGGATGGCTGTTAATCATGCAAAAATGTCACAATTACCATATCGTTAGGAGAGGAACCTGATGAGGAAGGCACCAGCCAGTTGGGCCTGCTTGAAGCATAGGGACTCCTTCCTTTCCCCACAGCCAGAACCGCAACATGCCCCACTCAGCACAGCTGATCTGGAAGTTTTCTCTCCTTCATGTGAGCCTGAAAGGCGCATTAATATTTGTATGGCTGACACATGGGTTAAGGGCTCAGCTGGCCTTTTGCTTTATCTATTCCTGCAAGAGATCCATACAGAAGCATGTCAGAGGCATCAAGAGACAAAAGAAATGTCGGGGGGGGGGGCTGCATCCAACGCTTCATCCAGACATTGCTTACTTATTCCACATTATTTAGAGAATTCAGAGTAAAGCACGTCCAGGGACATCATATTCCTGATTATTCAAATAACGTGGGATACATAAGTCATGTCTGGAGGAAACTTTAGTTCCCATAGTTCCTGGTTGTGCATGGCTGAACCGATTGAATGCTCCTGGGCGTAGAACATCCTTTTTGCTTTGGGGCATGAAACGGTCTGTCCCATCAGCAGTGCCAATGTTACCTTGAGCTTCCGGGCTCACCCCTGACCTCTCCTCCTATCAGGTTGTGGTGTCAACAACTGTGAACGTCGATGGCCACGTCCTTGCAGTTTCAGATAACATGTTTGTCCACAACAACTCCAAACATGGGCGCCGGGCGCGGAGGTTGGACCCCTCTGAAGGTACGTTTCGTCAGACACTCACACTGTGAGAGGTGCTACGAGAATGGAAGTCCCATGCTCTAGGCCTCAAGGCTGAATGCGTTGAAATCGTCTGTCAACAGATTCTGTTATTGCATTTCTCATTATGGCTACTCAGGTCTATTTTTGTTATGGGAACTCACAGCTTCTGAGATTCAGGTCCACCTGACTCCAGGAGCAATCCTACAACCATCCTGTCTTCTCTCACTCTTCTACTTACATGCATATATTCTCTCACATGTCTCATGGACTCATGGGGTTGGACTTCATCACCCTAGAGATCCCTTCCAGCTCTGTGATTCTATGATTCTGTGACAATTATCTATCATGCATTTAATCACCAGGTAGTTCCATGAAAGTTAGTGGCTGGAGAAAACCAAGACCCCATCGCATACCATAGTGCCCTGTTTCCTTTGAGCGATACTCGTTCTGTATATTTTTATTCCCTTCTTCTGATGAATGTCTGAGGACAGGTTCCCACTAAGCAATTTAATACGGATTTAAACCAGGTCTTTTTTTAATCAGCAGCGAGATCTAGGTTTTTGCATTCCCGCTGTTAGCTTATAATGTGGACTCGTAGTGGAGAAACACAGGGCCTGTTCGCACTTGACCCTTTTCTGGAGTATATATCAGGATAGAGTTGTATGGCCAACATGCTAATGTAGACTCTGGTAGGCCTCACCTGGGGCCTGCTGTAGCCTGCACTAGCATGTGGATAGCAAGCCCCTGTTTCAGGATATATTCCAGAATAAAGCCAAGTGCGACTAGGCCCCTAGTTTCTGGGAAACAAGTAACTTTTTCTTGCCAAGCCAGCTATGTTCCATATAGTTCAAGACTTTAAGATCCCTATTATTGTGGAGAATACTTGTAACTCTTGGTGTAGGGCTCCATTATAGAAGGTTCTCCATGCTTGACCTTTTTCTATGTAGACGTGTTGCCACCAGCCCATGTTACATCCTCAATGACATAGAGTTGGAGACTCTGTGGGCCTTCCCACCCTTAATGGTATCTTGCACTCTGGAGTGGAACAGACAGGCTTCACTCCTGCTAGACTACCAGTCCGGATTGGACGGAGGGTATACCATGCTAGGCAGTCCAAATTCATGGAGATCTACTCAGGTAGGCATGTGGAAAGATGCACACCTCCGTGGGCCAAGAGAGGCATATGGAAGGGGGCGCATACCTCTGGGGGCCGATTTAGCAGAGGGACCCATTTCAATGTCACACAGATTGTGTCACTGAAATGGATCCCCCAGGATTCCGAGTCTAGGAATTTCACTTCCTAGCCATTGGAGAACATGGTAGCTGCCCCAGAATAGCTGTCCAAATGTGGAGAGCTTCTTCCAGAACAATAGGACCGGTCCTCTTACTGGAAGCTCTCCATCCTGGACTGTTCTTGCTGGGTCGATCCAGGAGAGATAAGACCAAAAAGGCCTTACGATCCCTGGTAGATAGGACCAAAGGTCCATCAAGTAAAGGAGCTTTTTTCTCATAGAGTCCCTCTGGATGACCCTGGGAAGTCAACAAAGCAAGGCATGGCTTCTTTTCCTCTGCCTTTCTGCAAAACATTTGTCAGAGCATAAATCATTTTTTAAGTTCTCCTTGTCCTCTTCCTTTTCCTCCTTTGCAAAAAGTGGGGCCGTGATGATTGATGGCTTCTAGTTCGGCAAAACAATCCGTCACTGGAGGTCAGTTGGGTAAATGCAGGGAAGTTGCGCCCGATGAGCAAAGGGACCATGTTCTTAACGCTCCTGTGGTTCTTCTGTTTTGAAGGAAGGACACAGGACAGTGGAAACAGATAAGGAGGCCTATCCGGAGTAAAACGAGACCTGAAGCCTATGGTGGGAGAACATCTTTCACCGCTTTGGCATTTGCTTTACAGTTATTCACAGCATGACACAGATACCGAGAACATAGCTATTTACGAGCTATTAATATGCAAGCTAGTTGACATTTGACTGTTTGGTTCTAAAAGGCAAATTGTTACATGTATTTATTGGATGCTCAGCTGACTCTTAGCCCCCTTATGCACCCATTCTCAGTCAGGAATAAGGGCCCACCGTGTGGTCAGCTTCTGGGCTTCATCAGTCCACAGATACCACGCTCTGTCTGCATTAGGCAGAGCGGAGGCCTTTTTGCACTTAGGCTGGTAGTCAACAATTAGTGAATGTCAGTTAAGAGCATCCGCACACGGTGTAGGCCGTTACAGTTTCCAAATGTGCCCACCCTCCCCAGAAGTTCACTAATTGTTGATTAGGTGTGGAGCACGATTAACTAAAATCTTACCTGAAGCCTCCAGCGGCACAGGCATTCAATCTTCTTCCGGTTCCCTGCGGTTGGTGGGCGGAGGAAGCATCGTCTGCGCGGGTGTGGTGGCAGTGGCGGTGGCAGCCATGATCCATCGCTTACCTCTGCCGTGACCGGACCACTGATCCCCAGGAGTGGCGTCCGGTCATAGAGTCTCGAGAGGGGCGTTGGATCATGGGCGCTGATGTGCTTGGCCGCAATACGCCCCTGCTTGAACATAACTCCTCTGCAACGGCGGCCAATCACGGCAGTGAGGAGGTGGAACTTCCGGCTCTGGATGCAGCAACGTGGGCCGGTAATAAACGCTGTGGGGAAGCTTTCCTCGTGACAAGTGCAAATGGTCCACCTTTGCTAGAAGTTTCCCAACCTTACTTCATGGCAACCTAATTAGCTAAGCACAAAAAGGCCCCATAATCCCATTCAGTAACGCCTTAGTCGGGATTACTGGTAGACTCAATTAAACACGTCTACCAGTGGACCAGATCAGGGCCTGACCCAGGACACTACCTCTCATGTTCAGGCCTAGTGGGAGACACATTTCAATGATGCACCAAAGTACACCTCTGAAATGTGTCCCCCAGAGGTTCTGAAGCTAGGGACCTTGGATTGCTTGGAGCCTAGCCTTGAAGCTCCCACATGCTTTGAGACCAGGACAGAGACTGGTCAAGACCACCACCTTTGTCATGCAGGCATTGCTGTTCCAGATCATGCCTTTCTATGCTCAGAACCAGCATGGTTTGGTTATCCAGATCCAGCGATTGTGATCATGGACAGGTGTGTGCAGAAAAGGCCTTACTTGCATTGATTTGGACCTTCTCGTGGCCAATGTCCATATCCTCCAACTTATCAAAACTGGCAAACCATTGCCTTTCTAACAGTATGTGTGTCTCCTTGAGAGCTGGTGGGTCCAGGTGAATGGCCGTTCCAAAAGAAAGGAGTGAAGCAGCCATCAGGGAAACGTCTGCTCCATGCAGCAGAGATATCACCCACTCTCCATCCATCGCATGGACCTGCCATGACCTCAGTCTCTTTCCAAACTACAACTCCCAGCATTCTACCCTTGCTGGGACTTACCCAGAATGCTAAGAATTGTAGCTCCACGACACCTGGAGAGCCCTGCTCTAGAACCTGACTGAAGGCTGAAAGCCAAGGACCAGTTCTTGCTCATGCCCTCTGCAGTCTCCCCTGCCTCTCCATCGTTCCTCCGTCCACCTGCCTACCTGACCACTGGGTAGCTCTGACGCTGACCCTTTCCCTCTTTTGTGCCTCTTTCTCTCCATGTTACGTTGGTCACCCGTGCGCTGTCCTCTCCCTCCCTGCCGTCCTTTGCTCTTCCGTTTCTTCGGCCACCTGCTTCCTCTTTCTTCTCCTGCCGCGCTCACTCACCCCAGTCCCTGATGCTGTGCCTTGTCTTTCCCCTTCCCACCTGAAGCGGCCACACCGTGCATTAAAGCCATCAGCCCCAGCGAGGGCTGGACGACGGGTGGAGCCACCGTCATCGTGATCGGAGACAACTTCTTTGACGGGCTACAGGTGGTCTTTGGAACCATGCTGGTGTGGAGCGAGGTAAGCTTCGGATTCCAGGTGCATGCTGCAGGCTTCACAAGTATCACACACACATACCACGCTGCCGCATTCCCAAGGATGGAAGGAGGTGGGGGGGGGGGGCTCTTGGCCATTCGAAAGCCATAAAGCCGGTGCAATTTGTCATGCAAAGCAGGGTAGGATCTCCAAAGGTTGTTGTAACCACTGCATGTAGAAGCCCCATCCAGACGGGTCAGAGGCAAGGAATGAAGGGACATATAATTCAGCAAAGCCTGGAGAGCTGTTGTTTGGCCAGCTCTGGTGCCAGGCCATCGTGACTAGAACAGCTCGGTCCTTTTTCTTATCTGGGATCTGGAAATGCTTGTCGTCAAGGATGCCGAGTGTGCAGAAAAGAAATACAAACAGACAGGAAAGAAGGGTAATAGCAATTCCTTCTTCCATATCAACCTGTCCATGCCTTAAGATCGGTAGGGGAGGCTCGCCTGCTTGTACCACCACCTTCAGTAGTAAAAGTGGGTGGGCACCCAGGATAGGGCCTTCTCAGTGATGGCCCCAGACTATGGAACAATCTCTTCCTTACATGTTTGGGAAGGCCATGAAGATGCACCTCTTTGCCCCGGCCCTTGGCTAAATGGAGAAACAGCTTTCCCACTTTCAGACACTGTTCTTGTTTCAGTTTGTCCATTTTTATATTTGGGTTTAATTGTTGTAACCGAACCTGAGGCCTTTGGCTAGAAGGAAGGAAGGAAGGAAGGAAGGAAGGAAGGAAGGAAGGAAGGAAGGAAGGAAGGAAGGAAGGAAGGAAGGAAGGAAGGAAGGACGGACGGACGGACGGACGGACGGACGGACGGACGGACGGACGGACGGACGGATAATATCAGGGCATTTGACACGGAGAGGCTTAGATGGAGAGAATATTTTGGACAGAAAAGGAAAACTGAAGTGGAACCTGGAAAAAGCAGAGAATGAGGAAATCCGATGGAATTATAATGGAAGTAAAGCTGTGGAACTTTGGTCACATCCCCCAGAGGAATAGCCTAGGTTTGCAGAAAGAAATTACCTACAGCAAATGTCTAGATCATGACCAAAAAAAGGCAAAGAATGTCATGGATGGTCAACATGAATACCCGGTTTGCACTGACAGTGGAGAATGGGCAAGGTGCTGATGGCAGCAGAAGGTAGGGGAAGGTAGAGAGGAAC
Organism: Aspidoscelis tigris stejnegeri; assembly: GCA_023333525.1. Classification (NCBI taxonomy): domain Eukaryota; kingdom Metazoa; phylum Chordata; class Lepidosauria; order Squamata; family Teiidae; genus Aspidoscelis; species Aspidoscelis tigris. The sequence continues at coordinate 88,237,398 of JALMGA010000006.1, read as the reverse complement.
TGTGGGTAATCCATCATAACCTGCAGTGGTTGAAGAGGACACTGCACATAAGCAGGGAGCCTGTATGTGGTTGTGTTCCATGCAAGAGGCTTGGGCTGGTGCCCAGACCAGTAAGAGGAGGCCATTTTGTGGGTGGGAGAAGATCTAGCTGTAAGGTCCCCTCAGGGGAGGGAAGGGAAAGTTCAAGGCCCTTTGGGGAGGGACAGGGGATAACAAGGCAGCCTCCCCTTCTTACAACCCTTCCCCGTTTGGTGCAATTACACCTGCTTTCCTCTTACCATTTTCTCTCCTGCTGTGTGTCCCTGGCAGCTTATCACGCCACACGCCATCCGGGTGCAGACGCCGCCCAGGCACATTCCGGGAGTGGTGGAAGTGACCCTGTCCTACAAATCCAAACAGTTTTGCAAAGGAGCACCTGGGCGCTTCGTCTACACAGGTAAGGGAAGCGCGAGGCGCTGGAGGAGGAGTTGGCCTACCCCGTGTCTCTTCATCCCTCTGGGTTAACAGCCGGGGAAGAGGAGGGTCTTACGGTCTGCAGCTGAAGAAGTTTTATACGCTGCGTTTTTCTGTTTGTGGTGGTGGTAGTGGGCTGAATTGCATAGGCCGCATCCCCATGCAAGCCGTTTGGGTCCGATTGGGCTCACATTGGACCGGGTGTGGGACCAAGATTGAATGTTGCCTGTCCCCATGCCATTCTCGGTAACGCAGGCTGGGTGTGGATTCAGCCATCCCCATGCATACCGCACCAAACCCTGGCACAGGGAGGAATGCCGTCTTCTCTCTGCCCTTCTCTGTTCATTGGAAGCCGGATTGATGTCACCCCACCCCTGTGCCGCCCTCTGCAAATGCTGCATCCCCCCCCCTCCCTTAGCAGCACAGAGAAGCCAGGACCGAACAGAAAAAATAATTTTTAAAAAAATGCTACAAGGTTTGGCGGCAGTTGAGCAGTTTTGCACACCTCCGCTCCACCTAGGAACTGCGAGAACACCCAGCAAGCTTAAAACAGAGAAAAATCAAGCCATTATCATGCCCGCCTTGGTGATTGGGAAACAGGAGTGGAATATTTTCCGTCTAAACGGGAGAAAAATCAAGCCATTATTCTGCCTGCCTTGGCGATCGGGAAACGGGGGCGGGGTGGTGGTGGAATACTTGTATAAATGAGTCTCGTGGGACAGTGAAGGCCATTCGATCCCCTCATCATTTTGGCTTTAACACCAAAAGTATACATTTACTCCCCAAAAATCTCAGCGGTTGTGATCTCCAATGCACAGGGCAGGAACGGCGAGCGCAACCATGAAACCCCACTTCCCCCTGACGCGAGTGCCAGTCTCCTCCCCAGATAGCCTGGGACCATCCCCGTGAACAGGCTTGGCTCATAAAGCATTGTGTGCCTAACCCCTGAACTGGGCCAGACCCTTTTTTTCCCAGTACCAAATCTGGTCCTGGTTTGGTCCTGGTTTGGGTGATTTGGTCCACAGAAATCGGACCAAATCTAAAATGCATGCCCCTCCCCGCCTTGCCAGACCCAATTTCAATTTGGACCAAAATGTGCTTGGGGACACGCCCATAGAAACCCTCTTCCCAAGCAGGTCCCCAAAAATCTCTTCTGGATGTCCGATACTTCATTAGGCATTGCCATCATACTATCAGAACATGCCTTTGCAATGTTAAGAGCCCAAAGCTCAGAGGTTCCACTGATTGGAGCTGCCTTGACTTTGCCCCTTTCTGCTCGTACATTTAGCCAGTCCGGAGGAGGAGGAGGGAGAATTGATTTTTATACCCCACTTGCTCACCCATTTAAGAACCTTCTGTTCTTCTCCCTACAACAGACACCCTGTGAAGTAGGTGGGGCAGTGAGAGCTCAGAAAGAGAGCTGTGACTAGCCCAAGGCCACCCAGCTGGCTTCATGAAGGAGGAAGGAGGAGAAGGAGGAGGAGAGTTTGCTTTTATACACCACTTTTCTCACTCTTAAGGTGGCTCAAAGTTGCTGACAAACCTTCCATTCTTCTCCCCGCAACAGACACCTTGTGAGGCAGGTGGGGCTGTGAGAGCTCAGAAATAGAGTTGTGACTAGCCCAAGACCACCCAGATGGCTTCATGGAGGAGGAAGAAGAACAGTTGGCTTTCATACCCCTTGTTTTGCACCTTTAAGGGGACTCAAAGCTGCTGACAAACCTTCTCTTCTTTTCCCCACAGTAGAGATCCTGTGAGGCAGGTGGGACTGTGATAGCTCAGAAGGAGAGATGTGACTAAGCCAATGTCCCCCAGCTGGCTGCATGGAGGAGGCAGGAATTGAACTGGGAGACTACCGGATAAAAGTCCGGCACTCTAACCACAACACCAAACTGGCTCACCAAATAGAGTCCTCCTTTCCACTTGGGGGGCCAGCTTAAGGGAAGACTTGCCCCCTTCTAGCATACTGTTGAACCTCAGAGGAGCCCTGCAGGATCAGGCCACAGCCCATCCGGCATCCTGTTTCACACAGTGGCCCACCAATTGCCCATGGGCATCTCAAGCAGAGACAAGGGCAAACCTTCTCCTGCTGTCAGTAAGGCCAGCAAATGGCCTTAGAAGCATCCTGCTTGTCTCCCCAGCCTGATAGATGTACTTAGGCATCCATTTTAGTGGCCATTGAGTCACTTTTTTCCATGAATTAAGAATAGCCCTTCTGGATCAGGCTGTGGGCCATCTAGTCCAGTATCCTGTCCCACACTTTGGCCCACCAATTGCCCATGGGCATCTCAAACAGAGACAAGGGCAAACCTTCTCCTGATCTCAAATCCCAGCACATGGCCTTTACAGGCCTCCTGCTTGTCCCCCCAGCCTGGCAGATGTACTTAGGCATCCATTCTAGTAGCCATTGATACACCTGTCCTCCATGAATTAAGATGAGCCCTGGTGGATCAGGCCACAGCCCATCTAGTTCAGCATCCTGTCTCACGCAGTGGCCCACCAATTTGCCCAAAGGCAAACCTTCTCCTGCTCTCGAATCCCAGCAAATGATCTCTTTACATTGGGCACGTGGGCAACAAAGTGCAAGCACACTTCAGTCTTAGCAAGAGGAAAGCGACGCAAAGAATCCCAATTATATCTGTAAACTGATCAAGGCAGAGTTTTCGGTGACGCACCAGGAAAGCAACCTTCAGGTTCTGGTGGACAGCTCAGTGAAGGGAACAGAAAACAAGTCAGCAAAGTGTTATGCTTCTAATAAATCTACAGCGAGGCCACATTTGGAATACTGTGTAAATAGAATTCTAGGCAACACAGCTCACAAAAAGGTATTATGGAACTGGAAGAGGTGCAGAAAAGGGCACCCAAAATGATCAAGGGGCTGAAACACCTTTACAAAACCAGATTGCAGCCTCTAGGCCTCTTCAGCCTTGGAAGGTGGTGTTTAAGAGGTGACCAGATTGAAGTATATAAAATCATGAACTGTGTGGAAAAGGGGGATAGAGAAAAATTATCTTCTCTGTCACACAGCACTAGAACCAGGGGGCACTTAGTGAAGCTGATGGTTAGGAGAGTCAGATCAGAAAGGGAAAGTATTTCTTCCCCCAGAAGGTCATCGGTCTATGGAATTTGCTGCCAGAAGAGGTGGTAACAGCAACCAGCCTAGATGGCTTTAAGGAAGGGTTAGACATATCCATGGAGGACAGGTGGCTCAATGTCTACTGGAAGATGCCTGGGCCCCACCACCTCCAGGTTGGAGAGCTCCTAAAGGTCATTTGAAGGGAGTTGAGATCAGGTGAAGGTTTTGCCTTGAGGTTGTCTTCTCCTTGAGATGCCCATGGGCAATTGGTGGGCCACTGTGCGAGACAGGATTCTGGACTACATGGCCCACAGCCTGATCCAGAAGGGCTCTTCTTCATTCATGGAAGAAAGTGTCCCAATGGCCACTAGAATGGATGTCTAGGTCCTGCCTCTAGGTTGGAAAGAAAGGAAAGATGCCTCTAAGGGCCGTTTCCAGAGATCTTAGGCAGGTGACTGTCTCACTGGTGGACTAGTGTGAGCTAGGTGGGCCGTGGCCTAATCCAGCAAGGATTCTCCTAGCTCTTGTGCTCTTAATTCAGCAGCTAAAGCCGCTGCCGCGTATCTATATCTTCACAGCGACCCCATGAAGTACGTTTGTCTGAAGAACATTGGGAGACCTGAGGTGAACTTCAGGGCTGGATGGAGCCTGGAACTCATGTCTCCCAGGACCTCCCTGGACGTTGTTTAGCAATTCCACAGAAGGGTGTGCCAGGTCTAAGGCGCTGACAAGAAGCAGCACCAACGCAGCGCCTGGCCAGGCCTTTAACGGCTTGTTTTTACATGTCCCCCCGGCGGCAGGGCCGAGCGGCTCTATCAATCACCCTCTATCGACGCTCTTCTGGGTTCTGCTCTGTCCTTAGTAGCCTCCGGAGTACAACCCTAGAGCAATATGCGTCCCCCTCCGGCCCCCTCCCGGCGCGCATGGATAATCCCGTGTGCTCTGGCCTGTGAAAGGCCTAGCCGAGGGAGCAGGAAGAAAATCAATACCAATTACTGCTGCGCGAACACTGCCCAGAACTGGAATTGCAGCATATGTTTACGCTAAATCAGGCAATCTATCTTCATCTCGGCGCAGTAATGAAGCACGTCAATTGGTGGGGGCAGGAGGAAAGACAGGGATGGGGGCGGTGGGGGGGGGCTGAGAGCATTGCCGGCTGGATGATAATCAGGTTATGGGGAGTCGAATCCCCAACTCTTTGTGCCTGGTGCGGGCTGGGGGCGAAGGGAGAGGGCCAAATTCCTCCCCATGCCTCCAAGAAATCCAGCTCTTCTGGAGGCAGGTGGACATTAAAATGTATTAATCGCCTTTAGGAAACTGTGACACACACTGACACAACAAAGGATCCGCAGTGAGAACAGAATCTAGAGGGTGATTCGTTAAGGAAGGCACGGAGCCTCCTCCGCATTTTTTGGGTGGCCCCTTTGGCCAAACGTAGGTATCTCAGAAGTCCAGCAGGGTTGGGGGTCTGGTAAGTGCCTGGATGGGAGACCACCCAGTCGCACCCGTGAAGGAAGTCGGGGGTACAAAAAGCTACTGCGTGGTCCTGCCGACGCAGCCCCTATGATCTGAGCTTAATTCAGTGGCACAATCCAGCTCCAGGGAGGATGTCATGATTATCGATTTTTATATTACGTCGTTATCCGCCTGAAAGGCAAGAAAGGCTTTCACCTGGCTCCTGAAGGATGGCTAAATTTGGTGTCAGGCAGCCTTCCGTGGAGAGAGGGCCGCGCTGGTGTGGCCATCACTGAAATGGCGGAAAGGCCGGAATTAACCAGAATCTCTGCCGTGGATGCGCCGGAAGTTCAGAAGGGAGCATTTCTCACCAAACAGGAGGCTCCGAACCAGTGTTTGCATCTTCTGCTGCCTCGGCTTTGGGAGTCAGGGACTAGAGGATGCAGTTTTCGGACGAGTTTCGAATAAAATATCCGAATGTTCAAATTCTAACAAATAGAGAAAAAAGGAAATGTATTCAAATTCGAATCTGATTCAAATACATTTGTATCTTTCGTACAAATTTTCAATTCGTATTTGAAGATATGAATGAGAACATTTGTATGTGTCTGTACGCAGCTGTACGCATTCGTACGCATCCCGTTTTTATCCTGTGCGCATTCCGCTTTTTTCCCCGTACGTATTGTGTACAAATGTGAACAGATATAAGATGCGTATGGATGCGTGTATAATGCTTACGTATCCGTACACATACGAATGTCCGGATAATTCGTGCAAATAATTCAAAACATTTGAATTCGTTTGAATGTTAAAAAACGAATGTAGAGACGTTCTGTTCGAATTCAAATGTCCAAATTCAAACAAATTCAATGGAATTTCAAATATCCTTACACATGCCAACCTGGGACTTTTCAATACTTGCTGGAATTCTGCACCAGCCAAGTGTGTTTTTCCACGTCGGGTTTTGGGGCCCCTTGGGCACTTACCTGCCCTAGAATCAGATCAGTGGATCCAAGAATAACTGAAGCAGCGGATCTGGATTGCGTGGAGACCTGGGCCGGATCAGCCCCATCACCAGATTAATGAACTTCACTAAAGTTTTAGTGCCAGAGGTGAAGTAAGGCGACTGAACGGCCAGTTTGCTTAAAGATGGCCAGTTTGGTCTTGTGGTTAGAGTCCCGGACACATAACTCGTTGTTACCAGGTTTGACTCCGCATTTCTCCATGAAGCCAGCTGGGTGAACCTATTTATTTATTTATTATTTACATTTCTATCCCACACCATACCCGAAGGCCTCTGGGCAGGTAACAAGCGTTAAAACAACAGATTAAAAACAGAATATACATTAAAAGCACTTTAAAAAAATATTCAGCAAATCTAAAACAATACACAGCATGTTTAAAATGATATCTGTTCTGGGATGGGAAATATAATCATCTCAGCCAAAGGCCAGGGTAAAGAGGTGCGTCTTCAACGCCTTCCTAAATATATACAAGGAAGGGTCGTGACTCACCTCAAGGGGGAGACTATTCCATAGTCTGGGGGCCATCACCAGAAAGGCTCTCTCCTGGGTGCCCAGCAACCTCACTACTGAAGGTGGTGGGGTGACTAGGAGGGCCTCACTGCTTGATCTTAATGCATGGGAGAAGGCGTTCCTTTAGATATTTGGGGCCCAAGTCATTTAGGGCCTTATAAGCCAGAGTCAGTACCTTGAATTGGGCTTAGTAGAGAATTGGTAGCCAATGCAGCCCTTTTAAAACTGGTGTGATGTGCATCTGGCTAGCTTTTCCAGTCAGCACTCTAGTGGCTGCATTTTGCACTAGCTGCAACTTCCAGAAAGTCTTCAAGGGCAGCCCCATGTAGAGCACATTACAGTAGTCCAGCCTTGAGGTTACCAGAGCATGGATGACTTTGGCCAAGTGGACTCTATCCAGAAAAGGCTTCCGTTGACATACCAGCTGTAGTTGGGAGTAGGCACTCCTGGCCACGGCCTCCACCTGAGCTTCAAGTGTTAGCGCAGAGTCCAGGAGTATCCCCAGGTTACGCACCTGTCCCTTCCAGGGCATTGCAACCCCATCAGGGAGGGGGTATTTCCCAACTACACGGACCCTGTGACACACAATACCTCTTTCTTGTCTGGATTCAGCTTCAATTTATTGGCCCCCATCCAGCCCATTTTCACCTCCAAGCACCTGTCAAGCACTTCAACCACCTCTCCTGATTCAGATGGTACAGAGAGATAGAGCTGGGTATCATCTGCGTATTGATGACACCTCACTCCAAATCTCCTGATGATCTCTCCCAATGACTTCATATAGATATTAAATAACATGGGAGATAAAATTGACCCCTGGGGAACTCCACAAGCAAGTTCCCAGGGTGTCGAATTAATACCTCCCACAGCCACTGTTTGAGAACATAAGAACATAAGAGAACATAAGAGAAGCCTTGCTGGATCAGGCCACAGCCCATCCAGTCCAGCATCCTGTCGCACACAGTGGCCCACCAAATGCTCATGGGCATCTCAAGCAGAGACAAGTACAAACCTTCTCCTGCTCTCGAGTCCCAGCAGATGGCCCTAGAAGCGCCCCATTTCCTCCCCCCCCCAGCCTGAAAGATGCACCCAGGCATTCGTTCTAGTAGCCATTGACACATCCGTCATCCATAAATTTGTCTAACCCTTCCTTAAAGCCATCCAGACTGGTAGCTGTCACCACCTCTTCTGGCAGCACATTCCATAGGCCGATGACCCTCTGGGTGAAGAAATACTTCCCCCTGTCAGACCTTACGCTCCTACCCATCAGCTTCATAGAGTGCCCCCTGGTTCTAGTGTTGTGCGATAGAGAAAAGAAATTTTCTCTATCCACCTTTTCTATGCCGTTTGAGATCAGCTCTGGAGATAGGAGCAGAACCAATGCCAAGCACTGCCTCCGACTCCTAAGCTCCGTAGCCTCTCCAAAAGGATACCATGATCAATGGTATCAAAAGCCGCTGAGAGGTCCAGGAGAACCAGCAGGGTAGCATTCCCCCTGTCTTTCTCCTGGAGGAGATCATCAGCCAGGGCAACCAAGGCGGTTTCCGTGCCATCACCAGGCCTGAAGCCAGATTGAAATGGGTCTAGATAATCAGCTTCTTCCATGCTTGCCTGCAATTGAACAGCGACAGCTCTCTCTGGTACCTTGCCTAGGAAAGGTATGTTGGCCACTGGGTGATAGTTGTTTACGTCTTCTGGATCCAGGGAGGCCTTCTTCAGGAAGAGGTTCACCACATCCTGTTTAAGGGCCATTGGAACCACCACATCCCTCAGAGAGGCATTCACTACCACCTGGATCCACCTGGTCATATCTTATCGGCTAGTCTTTATCTGCCAGGAGGAGCAGGGATCCAGAGAGCACGTTGTCAGCTGCACCCCTGCAAACAACTTGTCCACATCCTCAGGCCGCAGCAATTGAAACTGATCCAAGCAAACTGGACCAGACTAGTCAAGCTCTCTTTCTGACCTCCCAGAGCCCCACCTACCTCACAGTGTCTCTTGTGGGGAGAAGAACAGAAGGTTTGTCAGCAGCTTTGAGTCCCCTTAAATGGGTGAGAAAAGCAGGGTAGAAAAGCCAACTTCTTCTTCCGTGAAGCCAGCTGGGTGACCCTGGGCTAGTCACAGCTCTCTTCTGAGCTCTCTCAGCCAAACCTACCTCACAGGGTGTCTCTTGTGGGGAGAAGAGCATAAGGTTTGTCAGCAGCTTTGAGCCCCCTTAAGTGTGAGAAAAGTGGGACATAGAGATCAGCTTTCCTCTTCCTCCTTGTGTAGTCTTCTGGTTTGATTCCACACTCCTCCATGAAGCCAGCTGAGTGACCTTAGGTGAGTCACAGCTCTCTATCTGAGCTCTCACAGCCCCGCTCACCTCACAGGGTGCCTGTTGTGTGGAGAACAGAAGGTTCCTCAGACCAAAAAGCAGGCGTGGATCTTAGAGGGTCCAAGTTTTCTTCTGACTTCCCTCATTGTCTCCCCAAACAGCCCTCAACGAGCCAACCATCGACTACGGATTCCAGCGCCTGCAAAAGGTGATTCCACGGCACCCTGGCGATCCCGAGCGCTTACCCAAGGTAGGGATGGATGGCGTTTGCTCCACTGCCTTTAGGAGCCCTAATGTTTTGCACCTCTCAGGTAGCCAAGATGTCAGCTGCTGGTCAGTTCAGGTTAGATCACCTGTTCCCAGACCTAGGCCTCCGGATATGGTTAAACTACATCAAGGGAATCAGGAAGGATCTACTAAGGAAAAGTGTAGGACTGTGAGACAGTTTGGTCTAGTGGTTAGGGAGCTGAACTCTTATCTGGGAATACAGGGTTTGATTCCACAATCCTCCGTGAAGCCAGCTGGGTGACCTTGGGCTAGTCACAGCTCTCTTCTGAGCTCTCACAGCCCCACCCACCTCATAGGGTGTTCTGTTGTGGGGAGAAGAACAGAAGGTTTGTCAGCCACTTTGAGTCCCCTTAAATGAGTGAGAAAAGTGGGGTAGAAAAGCCAACTCTTCTTCTTCCTCTATATATGAGCACCTGTACCAAACAGTGGGAGGATACTTGTTTATGTGTGTGTAGGGCCATGTCCCCATGCACTCTATTTAGTCCAAATTGGACTATATTTAGTCCGAATATGGAGCCGAGTCCAAATTGACCTTTCCCCATGTGATTGATGAAAGCGTGGGCTCAATTCAAATACGCCTGTCCCCATGCAAACCGCGCTAAGCCCCTGCTTGGGGAAACAGCATCATTTTCTCTACTGGTAGGAGCCGGTTTGACGTTACCAACCCCTGTGACACTCGCTGTAGTGAGGGCAAGGAAATGCCACCCAATACCCCTTCCCCAATCGCAACTGCTGGCCATTTTTAAACAATGACCAACAGAAACAAGCCTCTTCTCTCTGTGGCCGCATCTCCATTACAAGCTTAATTCGGTTTTGATACTGTTTCAATCCTCGCAGACCCCACGTCAGTTTGGCTTAACACGCTTTCCGCGTAAAATCGCCCCAAAGCATTGTAAATGTTAACCCTCATTTCAACAGGTCTCACTTTGGTTTGTGCGCTTGATACGTGTTACATTTTTTACTGTGGGGACCCTACCGTTTTAAGGGATGAGAATCCATGTTTAGGGTTTCCCTCCCCAAATAGCTTGCTTCCAAAGATAGTGATTTCAGTGTAAAAATCCACCCTTTACAGCAGCTGCTACACTGTAGCAATCCAGGTACTTCACACCTGATAACAATGTTGCAATTTTGCGCAATTCTAGCTCTTTGGAGTTCTGACCTTTAAAGGGGAAAGGAAAGCAGGGGCAGGTTCTGGGAGATGTGTGAATGTTTAAAGTAAGGGGGCTGCTGCTGTGTGCCCTGGGCAATGGGGACTGGAGGGGAAAGAATCGCTGGCTGCCCGCTGCCGTTTTTCCTCCATCCAGGCAAGCGGCAGCCACCCAGCCAGGCTCGGTGAAGGGGTCCCTTATGGGTGGTGCGTTCACGCCAAGAGGAAGATGGCAGGGCAACCCCAAAAAGCGGGTTTTATAAAGTAGCCAATTGAATCCCCCCTTGAGTCACGTACGCCACGTACAATCCTCAGAATCCGGATCGAACGCAATTGAGTTGAAAGTAATGGGATCAGGCAAGTTCGCGTTTGCATCCAGTTCTATTATTTCGGTTTAGGGGAACTGGATTAAGCTTATAATGGGGATGCGGCTTGTGATCCAGTTGCCAGGCAAACATAAAAGAACTCATCGCCCCAGTTGGACAGGTAAAAATGCAGCAGTGAGGGGGATCCTCTGGCCCTTGCTGTCCCACGAGCCTTTTCCAGCAACCCTTATTCCACCCCAGGTCCCCGATCGCCGGCAAGCAGCTTCTGAAGTTAGAGGCAGCTTAGCAGAGAAGCTCTTCTCTGCTAAACTGCATCTAAACATTGTAGCGGCTTTCGTTAGCTTTTAACTGGCAAGCAGCTTCTGAAGTTTGCCAGCTAAAAAACTAACCAAAGTCATTACAATGTTTAGATGCAGTTTAGCAGAGAAGAGCTTGTCTGCTAAGCTGCCTCTAACTTCAGAAGATCAGCACAGACTTCAATGGAGCTGTTTTGCACAGACATCGAAGTGACTTCGAAATGACTTCGAAGCCACTTCGGAGGTTGCACCCCCTGTCCCCCCAAACACCTGGGGCGACAAGCAGACCCCTCATGGGTAGATCCGGATTTCCAAATGGGTGCTCCGGTGTTTCCACGGCAGAGAGGCTAGCACCCATTGCTATTGGGTGCTAGACCACCCACAGAAACACATTGGGTATTTCCCTTAATCCAGATCTACTAGATCCGGATTAAGGAATGTACCCTTTCCGTAGCTCCAAATCTTCTTAGATCCAGATTAACGGAGCGCGGTGGAAAAACACCCAATATTTGTATGAATAGATACAAATGTATTTGAATCAATTCTAATTCGAATGCATTCGTTTTTCTCTATTCATTCACTTTTGAATGTTCAGATATTTGATTCGGATCTAATTGAATCCAAAAATTGCCTTTGTGCACACCCCTACCACATTTACCTACCTTCTGGACGGAGCCACCATGGTTGCTGGGACAAGCACACATGCGCGGAGGCTGAAGCAGAGGTCCCTGCATTCATGGAGGGGATGGCGAGAACTTCCAGCCATGCTGGATACCCACAGGTGCCCCTAACTTACAACACACAAAGAAAGGCGGCATTATGACCGGCACTGTTTAGCCAGCAAGGGATAATGGGGGTCAATGTCCCCCATTATCCCTTGCTAGAAATGTGCATGAATAGTCGTAACAGCCGACATTCATATGAATATTGCACGTTATGCATTTGTACATTAACATTCGTCTTCGTATGATTGCTTCAAAACATTCGTGAACCGGAGAGGTGGGAGAACGGCTGTGCCAGTCACTTCCACAATGGATCCAGGGTGAATTTGACATGGGTTGAGAGTGGGTTCAAAGTGGATTCAGGGCAGATTTGACACTTTCAGAGCGGATATGTCACGGGATACGTATTAGATATGTATCGGACCCGTAAGGAAACGTATCAGTACGTATGGGATATTTATGCGGATGAATACATTCGTATTGAATAGAATCCACCCACATTCGAAGGGGATATATTTGAACGAATATGAATTTTCTTACATTCAATTCGACACAAATCAAAAGCAAAAAAAAAATATCCATGCATGGGCATGCCTACCCCTTGATGGCGGGTTATTTAGAGGGGGTCTTAAGAGCGGGCTTGGAAAATTTGCTGGTACATAGTCCACAGTAGGCCATTAGTGCTGCCTGGGCTTCCCCCAGAGACTCCTTCTCTTCAGGGACAGCCCAGAGTGCAGCTGCAAAGCACACAAATTGCCTGTAAATGGTTCCAAGTTCAATTCCCGGCACCTCCAGTTATGAGCTCTTCAGTTAGCCGATGGCTCACTTGGAAGCTGATGAGCACCTGAAATGAAGAAGAAGAAGAAGAAGAAGAAGAGTTGGCTTTTCTAGCCCGCTTTCCTCACCCATTTAAGAGGACTCAAAGCAGCTGACAAACTTTCTGCTCTTCTCCCTAAAACAGATATCCTGTGGGGTAGGTGGGGCTGTAAGAGCTCAAAAGAGAGCTGGGACTAGCCCAAGGTCACCCAGCTCGCTTCATGGAGGAGGAAGAAGAGTAGGCTTTCCTACCCTGTTTTTCTCACCCATTTAAGGGGACTCAAAGCTGCTGACAGACGTCCTGTTTCCACAGCAGGGAGGCTAGCACCCATTGCTATTGGGTGCTAGACCACCCATGGAAATACATTGGGTACTTCCCTTAATCCGGATCTACTAGATCTGGATTAAGTGAAGTACCCATTCCTTAGATCCGGATCTTCTTAGATCCGGATTAAAGGAGCACGGTGGAAAATCACCCTAGATTTTTTTTTCTACCCTGGACCAGCATTTCCATAGTTGTTTCCATAAAACTCTCAAAGAGGTTTATGCAAATAACCTTAAACAGAAAGAAAGAAAGATGTTGATAACTAGGGATGCACACGGATGTTCTAAACATTCAAAATTCTATCAAATTCAATCGAATGTGGACATTCAGATTCAAACAGAGTGTCTTCACATTCGAATTTAAACATTTGAACGAATTTTGAATTTTCCAAAACATTTGTTCAAATGATTCGAATCATTCGCTTGTTCAGATACGTATGTATTACATACGTATCTGTACAAATACATATCTGTACACATTTGCACTTATAATATGAAATGAAAATGGGATGCATTCAGGATAAAACGGGATGCGCACAAAAGCGTACAGATACGTATAACATACAAAAGTTGTCGACATTCGTATCTTCAGATTCAAATCTAACATTCGAACAAATAGATTCAAATGTATTGGATTTGAATTTTTGTTGTTGTTGCATTCAGATTCTAAACATTCAAACTGAATAGAATTTGACATTCAGTTTGACTCGAATTCAAATGCAAAAAGAAAATTTCGTGTACATCCCTAGTGATAATAATTTATTTTAGACTTACTACAAGTTGAGGGGGATAAGGGAAAACAACAACTATTCACACAGGGAATACCTAGGGAGCCCATCCAGTCCAGCATCCCATTTCAATGTTGTAGGTCTTACCTGCATTGCTCTAGACGCATTCCTTTGGGTGCCACTGAAAAAGCCACATTTGACCTACAGTGATGGATATTTCGGAACTGTTTGGATTAGAAATTGCATACATATATTTGGTGTGTATGCTCATATTTGTAAGGCCCTATACCTTTCCTTAATAGATCCTCTTAGGAACCTAAGAACATAAGAGGAGCCCTTCTGGATCTGGCCACAGCCCCTCTAGTCCAGCATCCCATCTCACACAGTAGCCCACCAAGTGCTTCGGGGCATCTCCGGAACCCCAGCAAATGGCCTTAAGAGACCTCCTGCTGGTCCCTCCAATCTGGAGGTGGTACCTGGACATCCATTCTAGTAGCGTTTGACACACCTTTAAGGAAGGGTTAGACAAATGGCTGGTAGAATGGGCGCGTAAGGACATCTTTCTGGCTGGGGGGACAAGCAGGACACGGGGTGTGACTGACAATGTGCCCTCTGGATCTTGGCGCTTCTTGGCTGCTCAAAGTTAGCTGTCAAGGTATGGCTGGTGGTTCCAGGGAGCAGCGAATGCAACTTTTGGGAGATGGGGTGGTCCCTCCAGCTCTTTCAGAGAAGAGGATGGCCTACCTGGACCCAGCAGATGTAAATAACTTATTGCCTGGTAGCCAAATGTATACCTTTTTTGAGCAAAGTATTAGAAAGGGCTGTGGCTGAGCAGCTGCAGGCGTACTTGGAAGAAGCTGATTATCTCGTTGATTCTCCGATTATCTAGACCCATGTCAGTCTGGCTTCAGACCCAGTTATGGCACAGAAACTGCCCTGTTTGCCCTTGCTTGAAGTGCTTGACAGGTACCTGGAGGGGGTAATCGGCTGGATATGGGCCAATAAATTGATGCTGAGGTTGCATGTGTCACTGGATCTCGAGTCCATGAAGTTGGGAGTTGTCCTGTCATCAGTGGGGTCATAATGCCCTGGAAGAGACAGGTGTGAAATCTGGAGGTGCTCTTGACTTTGCACTGGTGCTTGAAGGTCAGTCGGAGGCCATGGCCAAGAGTTCCCAACTATGGCTGGTCTGACAGTTGAGGCCCCTTCTCAATGGAGATGACTTGGACACAGTTATCCATGTTCTGGTAACTTCCAGACTGGACTACTGTAATGCAGTCTACCTGGGGCTGCCCCTGGAGACGATTCGGAAGTTGCAGCTGGTGCACAACGCAGCTGCTAGACTGTTGACCAGAAGGACTGGAGGAACACACATCAGCCCAGTCTTAAAAGAGCTGCACTGACTGCCGATTCACTACCGAGCCCAATTCAAGGTGTTAGGTTTGAGTTAATGAGGCCCTAAATGACTTGGGCCACAAAATATCTAAGGAACACTTTCTTCTATGTTGAGCTGCCCGCACCTTAAAATCTGTAGGGAGGCCCTTCTGGTTGTACCACCACCCTCAGTAGCAAAAGGGGGTGAGAACCCAGGAGAGGGCCTTATCAGTGGTGGCTCCCAGATTGTGGAACAGTCTCCTCCAAGAGGAGGAAGCCAGGAATCAGTGAAGACACAGCTCTTTGCCCTGGGCCTTTGCCTAAATAAGGAAACAGCGTTTCCTTCCTTCCCCCATTTCCAGGCATTTTATTGCTTCCGTATGTCCTTTATTTTATATTTGGTCTTTAATGTAGCTAACCTGCCCTGAGATCTTTGGGTGTAGAGCAGGATAAAAGTGCAAATAAATAAACAAATACATCTGGAGACAGGCTGCTCCTTTGTTCCTCTTGCTCCCACTGTCCTTGGGAAAGTGTAGCTAATGTCTCTGGACAGGGAACAGCTGGCGGGGAGAGGAAGGGCCTTCAGATGGCGAATGACAGCAGGAAGCGGACTCCAAATTGGAGCCATTTATCATGGCCTGACAGGGTGAAGCTGGCCCTCCTCCTCCTCCTCCTCCTGCTGTTGCCACCGATCCCAGGAACCGGTGATTTCGCACTTCCCTTCCTGTCCTCCGGATGGGAAAGAAGCGCAATGAACCAGTGTTGACCAGTGCTCCCATTTAGAGCACTGGTCAGCATTAGCCGTTAGCATCCAAGAGTTGGAAGAGACCTCTAGGGTCATCCAGCCCAACCCCCTGCTCAATGCAGGATTTCCTAAGCCATCCCAGACAGATGTAGTTCCTTGATTTGATTGCTGGGCCGGTCCTCTTCTGGGCACCGCCATTTTGGTTGCGGCGCCCTGGGGGACTGCTCGGGCATGGGTGTCGGCACCATCACTATGATGATGCTGAAGCTCTGCGCAGTCGCAGCCACGCCAGGAGGGCAGCAGAGGTGCGAATGCTCCCTGGCTGGACGCCACAGGTAAGTGATTGGGGAAGGCTGGTGAGGATGTGGAGCATGACTTCAAGCTCCACGGGTAGCGCATGATCAGGGGACTTCTGGGAAGGGAGAGGGCGCCTGGAGGCTGTAGCAGCCTCCTCTATGTGCAGATGTCCTTCCCCAGAGGTCCCCTAATCGTGCACTGTGGGCTGTAGTGCAAATTGGGCTCCATTTACCTGCAGGTGCAAAAATAAGGTGCTCTTGAGTCATGCTCAGCTCCTAGGAACCTATCCATCCAGTTTTCTTGGCAAGAATGTAAGTTTGGTTGCCCATGACCTTCCTCTGGGCAGATGTGGAGGGCTGAGCCTTGTGCCCCTTCGCTTTCCAGAGAGTCACTTTGCCACTAAGCTTACAGCCATGCCAAAGTTTGTAGCCCAGGGGTTGGAACTCTCCTGCAGGAGGCGTCCAGTTCCGTGCTTATCAAAGGAGAGCATAGAGGCCGTCCTTTATTAATCCCCTGCTCTCCTGGTCAGTTGCTGTCAGCTAGAAGGTTGGCATGGAAGGCTGAGAGTGGTAGTTCAGGAAGGACTGGAGGTACCATATTCTAGTGCCTTTCTAGTGTGATCAGAGTGTGGGATTTCCACGTGCATTCTCAGAGACAACGGGTATGCGTAATTGCATGTGTCTGCAAATGCATGCATGCTGTTAAGGTTGTGCTCTAAATGCCCACCTGGGGTCCTTTGGGGACTTACCTGTAGTCCATTCCAGTGCAGAGGTGAGTCCTTTTTGGGACCCTCCCTTCGCCCGCTAAAATGAGAGAGAGAGGCCTCTCCCCTGCCCTGGGCCTGCTCCATCCCCAAGGCCTGATCTGGCATCCAAAATGGCCACCCACAGCAGGGCACTGGTAGGTAGGTCTGTTTTTACAGGCCTGCTGGCATTTGAAGGGCAGTCAGGTTGGCCCAAGGAAGTGCATAGAAGACAGGTGCCTCCTTGTTCAGGTTTAGCATGGGGAGTGGTTTTGGAGGATCACCAAACTGCACTGCTGAACCGAAGCGAGGAACTTTGCTTCCTAGTGCTTGGCAGACCTGGAAGCGTCTCTGGTGGATGTACCAGGACAGTCTTGCAAATGCAGAAGGCCTATCCTGAGACTGGGACTGGGTTCCCGCCACTGGAATGGTTCCAGCTAGTCCAGTCCTCCTGGACTGAACCACTAAGGGAAGTCTAGAAGTGGCCCCGAACTGGACCGGGAGCTGACTTGTCTAAAGTGGTGTTCTGCCATACATCTTTGACCCACTGACTCTGGATTTAAAGTCTTATCAAATCACTGAACTAGACCAGCCCTGAAAATGCTGGATGAGCTCCAAATATCTAAAGGAACACCTCCTCCTCTGAGCCAGTTTGGTCTAGTGGTTAAGGAGCCAGACTCTTATCTGGGAATAATGGGTTTGATTCTGCTCTTCCCCATGAAGCCAGCTGGGTGACCTTGGGCTAGTCACAGCTCTCTTTCTGAGCTCTCACAGCCCCGCCTACCACACAGGGTGTCTGTGGTGGGGAGAAGAACAGAAGGTTTGTCAGCCGCTTTGAGTCCCCTTAAATGGGTGAGAAAAGCGGGGTAGAAAAGCCAACCCTTCTTCTCCTCCTCCTCCCGTGGCGACCTGTCCGTGCCCTAAGATCTACTGGTCTTGGTGGTCCCACCGCCTGCAGTAGTTACAGGAGTTGGACCGGTAGAAGGGCCTTCTCAGCTGTAGCCCCAACGTTATGGAATTATCTCCCATCTGAGATGTATCAGGCACCCTCACTGTATGTGTTTAGGAGGCTGGTGAAGAGGCAGCTTTCTATCCTGGCCTTCAGCTAAGGAACAGCATCCAATCCTCATGTAGGCACTGACATTCTGGTAGGTAGGCAGGTAGGTGGGTGGATGGATGGACGGACGGACGGACGGACGGACGGACGGACAGATCCTAATCTGAGCCACTTTGTTTCTGATGTGTGAAAAAATCATATCATTTTGGTTAGTGTTGGACTCTTATCAGCTAGTCTCTTGATTCAGCTCCAGCAAGTTGACCTTGAGCTTGTGACAGCTCTCCTTCTGAGCTCCCACAGCCCTACCTACCCCACAGGGTGTCTGTGGTGGGGAGAAGAACAGAAGGTTTGTCAGCCGCTTTGAGTCCCGTTAAGGGTGAGAAAAGCAGGGTATTAAAACCAACTCCTCCTCCTCCTCCTCCTCTTCTTCCTTCTTTCCTTCTGCTGATGTCTCTTTTAAGAGCTGGATGGCAGGGACCTTGCCACGCCTCGCACACACATTGCCTGACTGTGCCCCTTCATGCTTCTTCTTGAATCCAATGCCCATGAGTTGGTTAATGGCCTTGCCCCACTCATGCCGTGTTTATGCTTTGCAACAGAATGGCTTTCATGCCAGCGGCAGGAAACCCATATTTTCTCCTTCTTTCCCATCCACCCACCCACCCACCCACCCAAAAAAGAAAGAAACCCAGATTTTCCTCCCCAGCTGATCCTCTCCAGGTCAAGGTAGGGTGCTAGGACAGGTGAGCATCTTTATTCAGACTTGGCACATCCTGGCCATGACAGTGAAATAGAGAGGAATGGGGAACCATGGTTACCTGTTCAACCTTACTAGTTTGTACCCACCCTTTCACCGATTCCATCTGTTCATTTATTATCACTTTAATTTCCTAAAAGACAACTTAAACCATTTATTTGTTCATAGTGCAGCAGAAATTGCTGCCAGACATCTTTTAGCCTGACCACACTGCCTCTGGTTCGGCACCCGCTGCGCTTGCACCTGCCGTTCCAGGTGCTGGGTTACAACTCCCATCACCTCTGGCTTTCAGCCTTAGCTGGCTCCTGTTGTCCATTTTGTTCCGGCCTCTAAATTAGACTACTGCAGACCAGCACTCTTGGAGCTTATCCTTAAAGCCGTCCCAGAAAGTCTCAGCTTGTAGAAAAACAAAGGTGTCCTCAGCAAACCAACCTGAGCAACATCTAACCTGCAGGAACCATTTGTAGGATAGCAATGCCTGTGGAACTACAGTAAAAGTCCTTTCCTGTTTAGGCATGCTAATCTAGTCCACACCTGTGCCTTTTAAATGGCAGGTTAACTGCAAAAAGCAGCTGGCAAAAGATTTTATGATTTTGCTTCCCCCTTTTTTCTTCCTTCCTTCCTTCCTTCCTTCCATTTGTTTGTTTGTTTGTTTGTTTGTTCGTTCGTTCGTTCGTTCGTTCGTTCATCTGCCACCTGCAAATGTGCAATAAACTAGGCTGAGGAAGTTGCTAGCTCTCCCTTCTCAGATTATTTTGAAGTAGGGATGTCCACAAATGGTTTTTATTTTGCATTCCATCTGTATTGAATTGAATGTAAGAAAATTTGCATTTGTTCACATAGATCCCTTTCGAACGTGGAAGGATTCTATTCGATACAAATGTATTTGTGTGAATTCGTATGAATGTCCGAAAAGAACGCATATGTATCCGATACATGTACGATACGTATCCAATACATATCCCTGAGTCCACTTTGAATGTGCTCTCAATCCATGTCGAATACACTCTGGATCCGTTGCAGGTGTGACTGGTGCAGCCACTTTCCCACCTCCCCAAGTTCATGGATGTAACGAAGCATTTGTGCAAATAAGAATGCCGATGTACGAATGCCATAACATTCTATTTGGACACCCAGATTCATCCGAATCCACTGAATGTTACAAATATTGGTGCCCAGCCCTATTTTGAAGCATCCCGTGGGCTCTGATGCAAGAGCCCTGGGGTTCCCGGACAGTGGAGAGATTTCTGCCGGCAGGTGCGAGTCTTGGCAGAAGATCCAGGGCCCCCCAGCCCTCCTAGAGCTTTATTGGTTGTGACAGCGAACCTCTGTACCTGCTGATTTCTCTCTCTCTTCCCAAAGACATCAAGGCAGTGGCTAATCCAAGGCAGCCATTCATCATAGTTAAGCTACCTGTCGTATCTGGTGATGATGAAGCAGATCCTCCCCCCACCTTTCCATATCCCCCCCCCCTTCCCCTGTGCATCATCCAGACCTGACAACAGGTATGCCTGGCAGTCATGTGTGAGTGTAAACTTAACCCTGTCCTCGCCAGGGAGCTAGAGGGAGGATTTGCAGATGTGCTCTCTGTGCCACCCCTGCTTGTCCTTTGGTCCCTGGACCCACAGTGACCTGTGGGGCAATACAGAGCAAGGAAGACCATGCCACCGTGAAATCCACACATGCCAGCATTTTGTAGTTGCAGCAGCCTCACTCTGTGTGCAAATTTTAACAAACTCGGTTGCCGGACCTCCTGGCTTTGCAGAATGGATCAGCTTTAAATGCAGGAATTAGAGGGGGGAAAAAAACCATAAGCATTGTCACAAGGTAAATATCTTATCATAGAAGAAGCAGAGTCGGCTTTTCTACCCTGCTTTTCTCACCCATTTAAGGGGACTCAAAGCGACTGACAAACTTTCTGTTCCTCTCCCCACAACAGACACCCTGTGAGGTGGGTGGGGCTGTGAGAGCTCAGAGGAGAGCTGTGACTAGCCCAAGGTCACCCAGCTGGCTTCATGGGAGAGGGCAGAATCAAACCCAGTATTCCCAGATAAGAGTTTGGCTCCCTAACCACTAGACCAAACTGGAAAGGATTAGATGAATCCAAGGAGGACAGGTATCTCAATGGCTACTCAGATCCACACCAGCTTTGAATGCAGCAGCGCTGGCTGGTAAACGGGAGGCCTATGCGCACTTCCGGCCGACAGTGGACACTTTGGGGAAGCTTTCCTCATGGCAAGTGCGAATGGTTCACCTTTATCCGAAGTTTACCAGCTGTAGTTCACAGCAGCCTAATCTGGGACTTTCCTGCACTTGGCCTTATTCTGGAACATATCCTGGAATAGGGGCCCGCTGTCTGCATGCTAATACATTCTGGGGATGTACAAGAATATATTTTTTTTAATAGGTTTTTATTATTAAACACGATCTTGAAACTTTTAACATTATCGAATACCCAAAAATCCGATTCAATTCGAATCTGTTAAATTTGAATCTAACAAGATTCGATTCGCGTTTACCAAATTCAAATCTATTTGAATTTTCTGTTTGAATCTGCACATGCGAATGCTGACAACATTCCTATGTGCTCGTATGCATCTTCCCCACACGCTTCTGTACACATCCACATGCATCCTGTAGTTATCCCGTATGCAACCCGTTTTCGTCCCATACTGACTGATCTTCACGTTCGCATCGTGTACGAACCCGTACACATACGAATGTCCGGATAATTCAAACAAATAGATCCAAAGTTCGAAATTCGATTTGAATGTTTACATTCGAATTTTGGGACATTCTACTGGAGTTGAAATGTCGAAATTCGGCACATTCGATTGGATTTCGAATGCCTACCAATATTGCTGCGCATTCCTAGTACATTCTATGGCAGACCCCAGGTGAGGCCTGCCATAGTCTGCATTAGCATGTGGACAACTGATCCCTGTTCCAAGATATATTCCAGAATAAGGGCAAGGGCAGAAAGGGCCCAGATAAGTGTGAAAAGTCCCCTAGAGCTTTTTCAGAGAGATATTCAGTGAACCTGCATGGCATCTGCCACACTGTGGTGAGAATGTCCATTTGAATGTTCACAGTGTTGCCAGGATCCCCGGGGCAGCCTTTGTCAAGCTGCAGAAGAGAATGCCAGCCGTTTCTTGGTTTGGGGGCCACCGAGTTTGGGGACCCACCAGGATCTTGTTTTCCATCCCTCCCTGACGCAGCTCCTGCCCAGAACAAACCGGGGGTTTTATATCCCCTTAACAGGAGCTAGATGTGCACAAATGGTCCGGCATTCTGTCCCCAGCCCCCCTCTGCTCCATTACCGTATTGATCGGGGAGATATTGCAGAAGACAGAAGAGCAAGCATTCCTGATTGCCGGCACTTAGCTTGACAGCAATCCAATAGCCTTGAAACCGTGATGTACAGTCGAGAGCCGGCGGGGAGGCCTTCTTGTCGTCATCTCTGGCTGCGGGGTCAGGGGAGGCGGACCAGGTGGGAGAAGAGGCGCAGCAGGGTGCTTTCCCTGGTGTGCAACTGGAACGAGGCAGGAAGCATGGTTTTGCCTTCTCTTTATGTTAATTTGCTGCCATCTTCGACAACCTGGGCTGTGAGCCGTATTGGTCTAGTGGTTAGGGAGCCAGACCCTTATCTGGGAACACCGGGTTCGATTCTGCCCTCTACCAGCTAGGTAACCTTGGGCTAGTCACAGCTCTCTTCTGAGCAATCACAGCTCCACCTACTTCACAGGGTATGGGAGAAGAACAGAAGTGTGGTAGGACCTGGTCCTTCATCCTGCCATTGGTCTCTTTTGAGTTTCTTTCAAAGTCCAGCAGACACAACGACTGGTGTTTGGACCTATCGTTCATCTTAGGCCGTTTTCAGAAAACATCGGAAGCATAGAATTCGGACAGATGTCACAAAGGCCTCTGGGAGAACCTTCAAGGGGCTCATGAAGGCAATCACACATACTTCACAAGCCCACAGGCTCTCCTTTTATGAACCTGCTTTTTAAATGTCATAAATGGAGCTGATCAGACAGCTGTCCCTTGTATAAGATTAAAAAAAACAAATCAATGACAACACTGACATGGTTTTGCTTCTATAGAACACTGTGGAACTGGAAAAGGTGCAGAAAAGGGCAACCAGAATGATTAAGGGGATGGAACAGCTCCCTTATGAAACCAGGCTGCAACGTCTAGGCCTCGAAAGACGGCATTTAGGAGGGGACCTGGTTGAAGGATATAAAATCATGCACGGTGTAGAAAAGGTGGATAGAGAAAATTACTTTTCTCTATCACACAACACTAGAACCCGGGGGCATCTATGAAGCTGATGGGGAGGAGAGTCGGATCCAACAAGGGGAAGGATTTCTTCACCCAGAGGGTCACCGGTCTATGGAATTTGCTGCCAGAGCAGAAGAAGAGATGGCTTTTCCACCCCACCTTTCTCACCCATTTAAGGGGACTCAAAGTGGCTGACAAAGCTTTTCTGTTCTTCTCCCCACAACAGAACACCCTGTAAATTGGGTGGGGCTGTGAGAGCTCAGAAGAGAGCTGTGACTAGCCCAAGGTCACCCAGTTGGCTTCTTGGGGGAGGGCGGAATCGAACCCGGTATTCCCAGATAAGAGTCCGGCTCCCTAACCACTAGACCACCATCAGTAGGTGGTGACAGCTACCATCCTGGATGGCTTTAAGGAAGGGTGAGACAAATTTATGGATGACTGATGTGCCAGTGGCTACTAGAATGAATGCCTAGGTACATCTTCCAGGCTGGGGGGACAAGCAGGATGCTTCTAAGGCCATTTGTTGAAATTGGAGAGCAGGAGAAGGTTTGTCCGTGTCTGTACTTTAGATGCCCATGGGCAATTAGTGGCCCACTGTGTGCGGTGGGATGCTGGACTAGATGGGCTGTGGCCTGATCCAGCAGGTCTCCTCTTATGTTCTTACAGTTGGTACCAGTCAGGGCTCATCCACATTTTCATCCCTGATTTGGTGGTATCCGTCATGGCTTATCATGTGATCGTTCCTGATTGGTTGGTATCATAAGAACATAAGAGGAGCCCTGCTGAGGTTGATCCACATTTTCAATCCTGATTGGCTGGTATCATTCAGGGCTCATCTGCCCGATCATCCTTGATAGGTTGGCATCACTATTGTAATTAATCTAGGCAAGAGAAAACCGCAGCATATCTCAGGAAACATTGTTGTTTACAAAAAAAAAGAGAAAATGGAGTGTGGGAGGGAAAGTGAGTGAGAGAGATCTGTACAATTGAATTGATTTCAGAGGAATTCCTGTCTCAAAAAAAGTTGCAAGTTTCTGCTCCAAAACAGCTGAAACTGAAGACTATTTTGGCACAGTCCAAGTAAACACTGCTTGGGCTGCAAATTCAATTTATATTGAGAGCTCTCTCCCACACTGACAGCGCTCCATAAAAAACACAAGGAGACCTTCCTGAGTTTCTTCTGGTCTGGCATGAAAATGCCCCCCCCCCCCCCAAGGAGGCACAGAAATAGATCCCAATACTGTATTGATCCAGGACTGAACAGTGATTGGGGTAGAAGATTCTGGTGCTTCCCTGCTTGATGTTAGACAATGGGTGTTTTTCAACCGCGCTCCTTTAATCTGGATCTAAGAAGATCTGGATCTAGGGAATGGGTACTTCCCTTAATCTGGATCCAGTTTAGTGTGAAAGAAAAATCCTAGACAGGTCAGCTTTGCTCAGACTGTTATCCAGCTTTGCACCCTAAGGAAGACACAGTATGCCTTTAAAGGAATAGCAAGCAAGTACCTTAGTCTTCAACATTTGATACCTAAGGCCTTTTCGCATAGGCCTTTCCGGTACGCGTGGAAGACAGCTCCAGACGAGGCATTCGCATTGCCCGAGCGGGGCTTGCGCCGCCTCGTGTCCAGAGCTGTCTCGCGCGCGTTCCAAATGTAGAGCACTTTGAAGTGCTCTACATGCGTTCGGGCGCGGACGAACTGCCCGCAGGCGTTCGGGAGGAGAAGGATTCGCGCTTGCTTCTCGCTCCCGAACAGCCGCGGGCCCGCCTCCCCCGCCGGCGCAGGTTTGGCAATCAGCTGTTTGACAATCAGCTGATTGCCGATCTGCTTCCGCAGCTGTCTCCGCGCCCCTGGCCGGCCTTTGCCGGCCAAGACAGTTCCGGGCGCTTTTACCGTTCACACACAGGCGCGCTGGAACGCGTTCCGGCGCGCCTGTGTGTGAATAGTGAAAGCGCCCGGAGCTGTCTTAAGCTTCCCGCCTGAACGCGTTCCGTTTGGAACGCGTTGCAGTGCGAAAATCCCTCTACTTATACTCTTTAGATACACAGACCCTGTGATACTTGTTTGTTTTACAGGAAGCCAAGCTGTACTGTTGAAATTTGACTGAGTAACTGTATTGAGCCAGTTCGTGGTGAGCCAGTGCGGTCTAGTGGTTAGGGAGCCAGACACTTACCTGGAAATATCAGGGTTGATTCCACCCTCCTCCATGAATCCAGCTGGGTGACCTTGGGCTACAACCTGTCTGGAGGCAGCCTTAAGGCCAGTTCTCACTTGGCCTTTTAGCTTGCGATTGGTTAACATCTGGGCAGGTGCATCTGTGCTTGCGGGAGGCGTTTAAAGCCTACAAGCGTCCCCTGCCAGCCTGTTAATGAAATTGTAGGCCACAAGGAACGAGGCCTTCCCCAATCCCTACCCAAAGTTTACCTGGCGTGTCCAGGCAGTGGGCGTGCTGGTATCTCAGGATGACCCCTGACACAACTGCCCGTGCGCAGAGCATCATGGTCGCTCTAGTGATGGTGACAGTGCATGTGCAGTTCCACAGGGCGCGCCAGTCAAAATGGTGGCACCCTGCGAAGAACTGGGTGCGCAACTGGATCCAGGTAAGCTTCCGATGTGCAGGAGTTAGGCTATCGTGTACTAGGGTTCCCTGGAGCAAATACTAGTACGCATAAGTCTCTTCTGTAGGTTCAGCAGGGTTAGGGTTGCTGTACATACTGTTGACTGCTGTTCATTCAGAAATATGAGCCCTATTTCCACTACTGTCCACAGTGCACAATTAGGGAGTTTCCGGGGAGGAGCAACCGCACCTTGAGGAGGCTGTTACAGCCTCCCGGCGCCCCCCGCCTTCTCGGAGGTTCCCTAATCATGCACTGGATGTGGAGCATGAAATCTTAACCGAAAGCTTACCTGGCACGTCCAGGCAGTGGCCATTCACGCCTCTTTCAGTCCTGCGGGGTCATTTCAGTCCTCAGATAGCCATAAATGCGAGTGCGCATGCACAGAACATCAGCGTCATCATGGCAACAGCGCTGACACATGCGCAGTTGTGCAGGGTGCCACAGCCAAAATGGCGGCACCCTGAAGAGAACCGGGCCCATAAGGTAAGTATTTGATCGCAGGATGGGGTGGGGAAACAGGTAACGTTGACTAGGGCTCCAAGGGTGAGCGCTAGTCATCGTTGGCTCATTGAACTCCTTTCCCATCCAGCAAACGGGAAGGGAAGTGCGAAATTGCCCATTCCTGCAAAAGTAGATGTAGGCAGAAGAATTGCTCTCTGGGTCAGGGATGCAGGCTTCCTATTTTTAATGTTCAGGGACGTAAACTGCTCACAGATATAAAGGCAATGTAGAAAAATTTAAACACAAATGGATAAAGTATGTGTTTGAATAGAACATCATAACAAGTTCATGAAGGGTACATTAAGGATGGGCACGAATATTCAAAAACTCGAATATTCTATTCAAATCTGACAAATTCCGACATTCGAACTTAGAACATAAGAACATAAGAGAAGCCCTGCTGGATCAGACCACAGCCCATCAAGTCCATAAGAACCTAAGAGGAGCCCTGCTGGATCAGGCCACAGCCCATCTAGTCCATAAGAACCTCAGACGAGCCCTACTGGATCAGGCCACAGCTCATCTGGTCCATCAGAACCTAAGAGGAGCCCTGCTGGATCAGGCCGCAGCCCATCTAGTCCATAAGAACCTCAGAGGAGCCCTGTTGGATCAGGCCACAGCCCATCTAGTCCATAAGAACCTCAGAGGAGCCATACTGGATCAGGCCACAGCCCATCTGGTCCATCAGAACCTAAGAGGAGCCCTGCTATATCAGGCCACAGACCATCTAGTCCATAAGAACCTCAGAGGAGCCCTGCTGGATCAGGCCACAGCCCATCCAGTCCAGCATCCTGTCGCACACAGTGGCCCACCAAATGCTCATGGGCATCTCAAGCAGAGACAAGGACAAACCTTCTCCTGCTCTCGAGTCCCAGCAGATGGCCTTAGAAGCACCCCAGTTCCTCCCCCCCACCCCCGGCCTGAAAGATGCACCTAGGCATTCGTTCTAGTAGCCATTGATGCACCTGTTGTCCATAAATTTGTCTAACCCTACCTTAAAGCCATCCAGACTGGTAGCTGTCACCACCTCTTCCGGCAGCACATTCCATTAGCCGATGACCCTCTGGGTGAAGAAATTAAATCCGAATTTAATATTCAAACTCGAATATGGATTTTTGCAAATCTGATACGGATTTTTGAACAATTCAGATGTGCTGATTTGTATCTGGCATATACAAATCTGCCCGAAACTTATCTGTATCTTGCGCTTAAAATACGGAATTAAAACGGGATGCATGTGGGTTAATACAAGATGCACACACATTTTTCTGGTATGCACACAGATAACAGATATGAATGTTGTCGACATTCGTATCTTTTAAATACGAATCTAACATTTGAATGTATGGATACGAATGCTATGGTTTCGATTGGATTTGAAGACATTCGAATCTTAAAGATCCGAATCAAATCAGATTTTATGACATTCGAATCTACTCAGATTCAAATGTCAAAAATACATTCATGCGCATCCCTAGAGTACATCTACTTAAAACCTACATTGTTCCTCACATCAGTCTCTTCCTTGTTCTATAAAGTTATGTTTCCTGATCAGCAGAGGATGGAGCCTTCCTTTTTGAAATTTCAAGCTTCATTATACTTCCTTATAAGTCTATGATGAGGCCACATTGGGAATAGCGTGTACAATTCTGGTTTCCGCAACTCAAAAAGGATATGGTGGAACTGGAAAGAGTAAGCCTTGCACAATCAGGTTGCAACATCTAGACCTCTTCAGGCTTGAAAGATGACATTTAAGAGGGGACCTGATTGAAGTACATAAAATCATGCATGGTATAGAAAAGGTGGATAGAGAACATTTCTTGTCTCTCTCTCACAAGGCTAGAACCAGGGGGCATCTATGAAGCTGATGGGCAGGGGACTTGGATCAACAAGGGGAAGGATTTCTTCACCCGGGGCAGTGGAGGCTCATCTCTTTAAGGACAAAATATCACAGGGGCTGGCTGAGCAGACGCTGGCAGTGATACCATACAATGCCACCTGCACTGGTCATCAGCGCACTAAGGCAAAGCTCACTGCCTGGTGGCTGACAATTGCCCAGCCAACCACTGCAATCACATGCCCCTAGAGCTCAAAGCCACCACTGATCAGAGGGTCATCACTGATCTGTGGATATGCTGTCAGAAGAGGTGATGACTGCAACTAGGCAGGGTAGCTCTAAGAAAGGGTTAGACCAATGCATGGATGACAGGTGTATCAATGGCTACTAGAAGGTTTCCCCTGTGTATTCTAGTTAAGAAAGCCCAGAGGCAAATTGTGGGCCACTGTGAGACATGGGATGCTGAACTAGATCTTGTGTTAATTCATGGAGGACAGGTGTAGGGCAGGTGTATCAATGGCTACTAGAATGGATGCCTAGGAACCATCTCCAGGTTGGAAAGACAAGCAGGATTCCTCTGAAGGCCGTTTGCAAGAGATCAGGTTAGGTTTTTGCCTTCACCTTCTGCTTGAGAAGCAGTTGGTGGGCCACTCTGTGAGATGGGATGCTGGACTAGATGGGCTGTGACTCCATTTTGTTATCTAGTATGGATGTCCAGTTCCCACCTCTAGGTCAGAGAGAGATGATGCCTTCAAATGCTCCTCGCAGAGATCCCAAAACAGGTGAAGGTTTTGCCTTTGTCTTCTGCTCGAGGTGTCCAGAAGCAATTCATGGGTGAGACTTGATGGATACTAGAATGTAGGAGGAGGCCTACTGAATTAGACTGGATGTGGCCTGATCCAACAGGCGTCCTGTTATGACATTCTTACGTGCTCGGGCCACATCTGGACAAAACAATGTCACGTTACTTTGCTCATCATAAATCAGAACAGGGTCATTGAAGGATGTGAATCCAACCACTGGGTGGAATAATGGGCGTGGTGGCGAGGGAGTTGATAAGCAAAGCAGCAAGGAGACATTCTTTCTCTCCCCCACAGGAAGTCCTACTCAAGAGGGCAGCTGATCTAGTGGAAGCTTTGTACGGGATGCCTCACAATAACCAGGTAAGCGTCATAACCTGGGCTGGATGCCGAGAGATAAACTATCTGAGTAACTGCAATTAGCTTTGTGCGAAGGGGGGGGAAAACCCGATCAGTGGAGAGTGGCTACTCCATCTTCCACCATGGGCAGCCCACTCGGTCCTAGCTTGCAGGGTTGTTGTGCAAAGTTTGTGCACGAGAAACCCCCAGCAGGCTGGAGGGGGCTGGCTCAGAAGGGTAGCCGGCTTTGTTCTGTGCGCACTCCAAACTCTTTCCACATTATCCTCCCCTTCCAGCCCTGCTGCCGGCATCAAACATTTGCAATGCGCATTAGCGCCTTTGGCTTCAAGGCCCGGAGACATTCTTAAGTGCCGTGGTTCAGGGTCCCTGAACATCCATTGCATTTTACGTCCCCCTCCATTCCGTTGCCGCGCCAGTAATGGTTTCCATATCCTTGGACTGCGTTCGCCACCGCGCCCCTCACCCACTCGCCCTGCCTCGCCTCAGCCTTGCGCCGAGCCGGCGGGGCCTATGAGAGCGCCTGGCTCTCCGGCAGACATCTGTTCGTCATTAGGAATTCCAGCACTGTTAAGTCAGGGGCTTCGAGCGGCCCTGTCCTTCCCGCACCCCCGTAACTGAGCCCAGCCGGTGTTTTCACGGCTCAGTAGCGGTTAACGCCACCTGGGCGGATATTGCTGTGGTCTCGTGGAGGCGTCGGGTCAGGGCAGCGTGTGGGAAGAGCTTGGATCGGCTCTGGGCTTTGTTTTCCTGGTTCGAGGCCCTCTTGTTTTGCCCCTCGCTTCCTTCCCGGGTGTAAGTCTTCGCCACTCCCACCCACAGCATGTGAGCCACAAAATGGCAGAGGAAAGGCCCTCGGTTGCTCCTTTCGTAGAAAGCGGAGAACGAGCACCACCGGTCCAAGCGCTAGTCCTGGCTGCTTGTAATGCCAAGACTGTCCCAGGCCAGGTCCTGCGGGTCTTGTGGTCAGGGTGTCAGATTCTTATCTGGGAATCAACGGGTTTGATTCCGCTCTTCTCCACAAAGCCAGCTGGCTGACCTTGGGCAAGTCACAGCTCTCTTTCTGAGCTCTCACAGCCCCACCCACCTGACAGAGTGTTCTGTTGTAGGGGGAAGAATGGAAGGTTTCTCAGCCTCTTTGAGTTTCCTTAAATGGGGGAGAAAAGCAGGGGAGAAAAGCCAACTCTTCTTCTTCCTCCGTGAAGCCTGCTGGGTGACCTTGGGTGAGCCACAGCTCTCTTCTGAGCTCTCACAGCTCCACCCACCTACCTCACAGGTTGTTCTTTTGTGGGGGGAAGAACAGAAGGTTTGTCAGCTGCTTTGAGTCCCCTCGAATGGGGGAGAGAAGCAGGGTATAAAAGCCAACTCTTCTTCCCCCATGAAGCCGGCTGGGTGACTTTGGGCTAGACAGCTCTTTTTCTGAGCTCCCATAGCCCCACCTACCTCAAAGGGTGCCTGTTGTGAGAAGAACAGAAGGTTTGTCAGCCACTTTGAGTCCCTTTCAAAGGGTGAGAAAAGTGAGCTATAAAAGACAACTCTTCTTTCTTAACTGGGCCTTATTCCAGGTTATATCCCATAATAGGGGCCTGCTGTCCAGAATAATCCGGAATAAGGCCCAGTACAGAAAGGGCCTGTGTCTCACCAGCTCCAGCCAGCGTGAGCAGTGGTCACGGAGGAGGCCGGTTGTTGAGAACCTGGCTCCACCTGGAAAGAAAGCAATCTGGGCCAGAGAGAAGATCCCACAATGGCTTCCTGCCATCTACCACCAGGTGTGCCCTGTGAACTCTGGCCACATCCAGTGAGACGCGTAAGAAACTGCCCACCTGGGGGCCTCTGGGAGCCAGCCAAGCTCCTGCCAACTTTTCTTCTGTTGGTTTTCACGCTGGCAAGAAGCTCCCAGACGCTGCCAGTTATGTGGCTTTGTCAGACGTTCAGGTAAGCGAGGCTCTTATGGGAAACTCACCACGCTGCTGGATTTGCCATGAGAACTTTCATGTGCCTCTTATGGGCATTGTGAATGGCACACCGTCAGAAATACCACAGGTGCGCCTGGCAGTCCCAGCGCAGTGCCAAGAGAGGATTGCGGCTTCACCTCTCCTCTGGAAGCAACCAAAGCTGGAGAAACACCCAGGAAGGAGAGGGAGAGGAAGAGGAAGAGGAAGAGGAAGAGTTGGCTTTTCTACCCTGCTTTTCTCACCCATTTAAGGGGACTCAACGCGGCTGACAGGCCTTCAGTTCTTCTCCCCACAACAGATACTCTGTGAGGCAGGTGGGGCTGTGAGAGCTCAGAAATAGAGCTGTGACTAGCCCAAGGTCACCCAGCTGGCTTCATGGAGGAGGAAGAACAGTTGGCTTTTCTACCCCGCTTTTCTCACCCATTTAAGGGGACTCAAAGCGGCTGACAACCTTCTGTTCGTCTCCCCACAACAGAACACCCTGTGAGGAAGTTGGGGCTGTGAGAGCTCAGAAGAGAGCTGTGACTAGCCCAAGGTCACCCAGTTGGCTTCATACAGGAATGAGGAATCGAACCCGGTATTCCCAGATATGAGTCTGGCTCGCTAACCACTAGACCAAGCTGGCTTATGCACACTTCCCACATCTAGCTTTACCCCAACATTATGCACTCAGATCTCTCCTGAGATGTTTCTGCACTACCCTTCCTGTCCACTGGATGGGAAAGGAGCGCAATGACCCAGTGCTGACCAGTGCACCTGAGTGCTACTCACCTGTACCCACCCCTCCCCCAGGGATCAGATACTCACTTTATTCAATCGCGGGGACCGGTCCTCCTCTGGGCGCTACCATTTTGGCAGAAGCTCCTCTGCGCCTGTGCATGCATCAGCGCCATCACCTTGGCAATGCAAACGCTGTGCGTGGTCGCAGTCGCATCTGTGGTTATGTGTGGTGCCAGCACGCTTGTGCGGCACCTAAAATGGCCCTGGAGCACTGGCAGGAACAAATGTTCGTGTCGCTGGAGGCTTCAGGTAAAATGTTAAGTAAACACTGGTAAAGGTGTGGAGCACGATTTCATGCGCCACACCTAAGCAACAATGAGTGCACTTCTGGGGAGGGAGGGCATGCTTGGAGGCTGTAACGGCCTGCCCGACCTGCGCGTGCTGTTCTCCAGAGGTGCACTAATTATGCACGAGAGGCCGTAGTGCAAAATGGCCTCTGGATGGAGGAGCCTTGCCTTTATCTGTACCCCCCAATGCCAGGCGGCCCTTTGGCCACACACACCTGTTCGGCATGAATGCCAATGTGCCTTGTGCATATCTTTGCAGCCTTTTAGCATTAACACCATGCATTGACCCACTGAGGGGGGGTGCCCAGCGTAGGGGCTGTCATGGCCCGCCATGCTGTTATTTAAATTAAGGCCACATTATTTCTCAAATCCTGGAAACTGGAGGCCACTAGGTGAGGCAGAAGCCACAAGACCAGGCCACTCCAAACTCAGGCTCAGTGTTAAGTGGTCTCAGTCCACAGGAGAAAAAGGACAAAGGTGATGCTGATATCAGATCATGGAAGAGGTAGATCAGAGGAGGCCTCCTCTGGTTGGGGAGACAGGCAGGACCATTTGCAGGGATCTGAGAGCAGGTGAAGGTTTTGCCCTTGTCTTCTGCTTGAAAATGGAAGCAATGGACGGGCTACGATGTTAGGAAAGATGTTGGACTAGATGGGCTGTGGCCCGATCCAGCAGGACTCCTCTTACGTTCTAATGGGTTAGACACATTCAGCAGCTACTGGAATGGATGTCTTTGGTTGCACCTTCAGGTTGGAGAGACAGGCAGGAGGCCTCTCGAGGCCATTTGCAGGGATCTGAGGGCAGGTAAAGGTTTTGACCATGTCTTCTGCTTGAAAATGGAAGCAATGGACGGGCTACGATGTTAGGCAAGATGTTGGACTAGATGGGCTGTGGCCTGATCCAGCAGGACTCCTCTTATGTTCTAATGGGTTAGACAAATTCAGCAGCTACTGGAATGGATGTCTTTGGATGTACCTTCAGGTTGGAGAGACAGGCAGGAGGCCTCTCGAGGCCCTTTGCAGGGATCTGAGGGCAGGTGAAGGTTTTGCCTTTGTCTTCTGCTTGAGATGCCCAGAAGCATCTGGTGGGCCACTGTGTGAGACAGGATGTTGGACTGGATGGGTCGTGGCCTGATCCAGCAGGATTTGTCTTCATTCATGGTGGACAAGTGTGTATCAGTGGCTATGAGAACGGACGCCTAGGTATAATCTTCAGGTTGGAGAGCCAGGATGCATCACCAGGCCATTTGCAGGGATTCAAGAGCAGGTGAAGGTCTTCCGTTTGACCTGATCCAGCAGGGCTCTTCCCATGTTCTTCCATTCTTATGAATGAATAGAAAGAGCGCCAATGAAAACATCACAAGGTGCCATCCATTGATAGAAATCTAGTGAAGGTGAATTGTCTCCAATAAACTGTATGGTTGTGTTCCCTCTCCCTCCTCCTTTCATGACCAGGACATAATCCTGAAACGTGCTGCAGACATTGCGGAAGCCTTGTACAGCGTCCCACGCAACCCCAACCAGCTGGCTTCCCTGGCCGGAAACCACAGCCATTCAGGCATGATGGGTGTCAACTCCTTTGGTAGCCAACTGGCCACCAACATCAATGAATCCACTCAAGGCTCAGAGCAAGGTAGGCGCGGTGGGGACCATCATGCATCTGCATGCTCCTTCTAGAGACTGGCACCCAGGGTCCCAGAAGGGCCTGCCTAGACCTGCCAGGTGCCTTTGGGAAGCCACCAAGCCTTCCTCCTCCTCCTCCTCCCCAAGTTCTGCCTGGTCTTCTTCTCACCGCATGAAGGTTCAGCCCTTTCCTCCTCTGTCTGCAGGCTACACACGCAACACCAGCAGCGTCTCTCCGCGGGGCTACGTGCCCAGCTCCACTCCTCAGCAGAGCAGTTACAGCACCATCTCAAACAGCATGAACGGCTACGCGGGGGCAGCCATGACCAGCCTTGGGGTGCCCGGATCCCCCAGTTTTCTCAACGGCTCCACGGCCAACTCCCCCTATGCTAGTGAGTTCTAACAGCACAGGGGCAAGGGTGAGCGGTCAGGGCGGTCAGGCATGGTGGAGGCTTCTCCAAGGGTCACACGGGTGCTTGCATGAATCGCATCAGTCCTGGGCCGCTGAGCTTTCTTCTCGTGGAGGAGCCCTCGGGGTTAGAGAATCCAAGGCGAGGAATATGGGGGCCAAATTTCCCTCTTTTCTGCTTGGTATGTCAAGCCGTTCACCCCCACTCTACGTTCCCTTCCTTAGAAGATGGTGAGAGTGGGCGGTGAGAAGGGTAATTTAAGGAACACAAACGGTGAAGGCAATGGAAGACATTCATGGTTTTATTTTTGCAATGATAAATGGCTCCCATTCGAAGTACCTTGCCCCACTGGTTTTTAAAACTGTTTAGTGCAAGGCCCTGAACATTCAAATAGATCCCCTTCGAATGGGGTAGGATTCTATTCAATACGAATATATTTGTATCAATTCATACAAATATCCGGTATGAATGCATATCTATCCGATACATTTCCCTTAACATATCTGCTCTGAAGACATCAAATCTGCCCTGAATCCACTTTGAATCCACTTTCAAACCATGTCGAATTCAACTTGGATTCATTGCAGATGTGGCTGGTGCGGACGCTTTCCGACCTCCCCGTTTCATGAATGGTTCCGAAGCTTCATACGAGTATTCTGAGACATTTGTATTTATACGAATGTCAGTGTAAGAATGTTGTAACATTTGATTTGTGTACAAATATCTGAATTTGTATGATTTCATACGAATAACGAATGTTACGAATATCTGTGCACGTCACTACTCCCTGGTAGCCCCCTGTGTCCACACTGGGCAAGCAGAACTCCGTCTAGGTAGTCAAAATGCCTGTCTAAACCGGGATACCAGTAGAATCTACTGGAGGTTCAAAGGCCTCTGGAACAGACTGGGGAGGCATGTGGTAGGTGCACACCTCCCTGTTCTGGTTTAGCAAGCAGGATCCATCTCAACAATGTGGGCTTCAGAGGCCATGGGGACCTTTAGAATCGCATGCAGCCTGTCCCAACGCAGACAGCCTTGTTCCAGAAGAGCTGGACCGCTCCATCGTGGAATCTGCTCCCCTTGGAGCCGTTCCATCTGGGGCGGTCCAGCCCCTGCGTGTGCGGAAGCCACCAGAGGCTTCCAAAGATGGCAGGTGGGGAAAGATGTTTGCATTGCTCACCACAGCAAAGAAGAAGTCTTGGGGGTTGGGAGAGAGTCTGGAGGGAAGCTAAGAACTGTCCTTCTCCCCTTGGCAGTCATGCCGTCCAGCCCGCCACTGGGCGCGTCGTCCATCGCCAGCTCCACCACCCCAGCGGGTGTCTTCTCCTTCTCCCCTGTAAATATGATCTCCGCCGTCAAGCAGAAAAGCGCCTTTGCTCCCGTGGTGCGGCCACAAGCGTCTCCGCCTCCTACATGCACCAGCACCAATGGAAACAGCCTCCAGGGTGAGTTGACGCCGTCCCTTCCCTTGTCCGGGAGCCCAGATCTGCGGGGCTAAGGGGACCGCTGCAGGTGTGGCCAAGATATGGTGGTGGACTGGATTGGACGTGGAGGACAGAGGAGCAAGGGCGCCACCGGGGCGTCACTCTTGCCTGGATGAACTTGGTCAGTTGGCGTCATAGCTCGCCAGAGGCACCTGTGCAGGGTGAGGCTCTCGCGTCGGTAGCCAATGCGTATGACTTCCACACTTGGACGTTTGGGAAGGTCCTTCGATACCCACCAGTGATCACCTGGGCTGCCGCTGGGATCTTTTCTCTCGATGGCGATCGCTTGAGAAGTGGCCGCATGCTTGGCTCTCTCTTAACTGCCTCTGTTTTCTTTTTTGCTCTTTCCCTTTTCTTCCTTGAACTCTCCTTCCTTCCTTCCTTCCCTCTCTCCCTCTCCGTCTTCCTTCCTTTTCTTTCTCTCTTTCTCTTCCTTTCCTTCTTCCATCATCCCTCCTTTTCCTTTCATTCTTTTCCTCCCCTTCTTCCATCACTCCTTCCTTCCTTCTGTCTCTTCCATTTATCCCTCTTTCTTCCTTCCTTCCTTCCCTCTTTCCCCCCTTCCTTTTTTCTGTCTTTTCCTTCCCTTTTCCCTTCCTTCTCTTTTCCCCCCTACCTTTTCTACTTCACCCTCCCTCCCTTTCTCCTTCCTTCCATTCTCTCTCGCCTTCCTCCACCTCTCCCTTCTGTCTGTTCCATCCCTTCTTCCTTCTCTTCCTCCATCACTCCTTCCTTCCTTCTGTCTCTTCCATTTATCCCTCTTCCTTCCTTCCCCTCCCTCTTTCCCCTCCCCTTCCTTTTTTCTGTCTTTCCCTTCCCTTTTCCCTTCCTTCTCTTTCCCCCCTACCTTTTCTACTTCACCCTCCCTCCCTCTCTCCTTCCTTCCATTCTCTCTCTTGCCTTCCTCCACCTCTCCCTTTTGTCTGCTCCATCCCTTCTTCCTTCCGTTTTCTTTCTCCTTCTCTCTTTCTCTCCCCCTCCCCTCTCCTGTCCTTTGCTGCTGCTTGCTTGGTCCTGCTGACCAGACCAAACCTTTGAGGACTCACCAGACAAGTTCCACCCACCGTCTCGGTCGCTCCAGGGACTGGCCTATTCCTAATCACACAGTATGTTTCTTCTCCGTTTCTGCCTCCTGCCTCGCTCCTTCCGTCCTTCTCTCTTTCTCCTCCTTCCCTGGCTACCAGTCATCCTGTCTCTCAAACAACCATCACCGGACAGGTCCCAAAGCTACAGGGACCAAGGCTGAGGAGGGAAACTTCCATCCTGCCACTCACCTGCCTCCCTCTTCCTGGCATCTGGAGCTATTCATGGGCCTAAAGCCATCTCCGCTGTTCTCCTTCAGGGACCCAGCAGGTTTCCCTGGGAGAGTTCTGGCTGGGTCCCTGCGGGGAGATGCTGCCAACCAGACTCAACCAGAGTTCAGATTCAGGGAGAGCCCAGGCAGATGTGGCCTATCCAGAGAATTTCAAGGGCGCCATGAAACAGCCTGTCTCACTTGTGCCATCTCGCAGGTGAGAGGCAGGTGAACATCCCCATTTCAACTTACCTGTCTCCGTGCAAGATGGCAGGTGGAGGTGAATCGTGGCTCTTGCCACCATGGGTGACTGGAGGGGAAACCACACTGCCAGCAACGTAGGCTGTTAGCTGCGGCAGACCTATGTGCATGTTCACGAAAGGGAGGCTCCTTTTCTGACTGCTGAGTCGCCCTTCTGTCATCCGCACCCACCTTCCTCCATCCAAGGAGACAGGTGAGTTAAAGCAATTGCATTTCCCTGCCCAAATGATGTCAGCTCCAAGGAAGAAGAGTTGGCTCTTCTACCCCTCTTTTCTCACCCATTTATTGAGACTCAAAGCAGCTGACAAAGCTTCTGTTCTTCTCCCGCAATAGACACCCTGTGAGGTAGGTGGGGCTGTGAGAGCTCAGAAAGAGAACTGGGACCAGCCCAAGGCCACCCAACTGGATGCATGGAGAAGTGTGGAATCAAACCAGGAGACCTCCATATAAGAATCCGACACTCTGACCCCAAGACCAAAGCTGTTGTCAGCTCTGGAACCAGAGAAGAGACCGGTGCAGAACAGGAAGTCCCAGTAAGAACATAAGGCCACAGCCCATCTAATCCATAGGAACCTAAGAGGAGCCCTGCTGGATCAGGCCACAGCCCATCCAGTCCATAAGAAGCTAAGAGGAGCCCTGCTGGATCAGGCCACAGCCCATCCAGTCCATAAGAACCTCAGAGGAACCCTGCTGGATCAGGCCACAGCCCATCCAGTCCATAAGAACCTCAGAGGAGCCCTGCTGGATCAGGCCACAGCCCATCTAGCCCATAAGAACCTAAGAGGAGCCCTGCTGGATCAGGCCACAGCTCATCTAGTCCATAAGAACCTAAGGGGATCCCTGCTGGATCAGGCTACAGCCCATCCAGTCCATAAGAAGCTAAGAGGAGCCCCGCTGGATCAGGCCACAGCCCATCTAGTCTAGCATCCTGTCGCACACAGTGGCCCACCAATTGTCCATGGGCATCTCAAGCAGAGACAAGGGCAAACCTTCTCCTGCCGTCCAATCCCAGCAAATGGCCTTAGAAGCCTCCTGCTTGTCCCCCATGCAGATGGCCTTGTTCTGCCCCAGGAGCAATTTGTCCCAGGTTGGGGCAGATTGTTTATTCCAGTTCAGGGTGGCCTGCCCTATAGCAGAATAGGAACAGGACATTCTGAAACATCCTCAGCTACAGAGAATTGCCATTAACTTAGGCTCCGTGTCCCATCTCATGGAACTGTGATGATATGAGGCGCCGTGATAAATATGTAGATCCAGAAAGTTCAGAGATGGTGCAAATATTGTCAAAATATGTCCCATTTACCCAAAACTGCTCGACACTCTTGTCACTAAGGACTTGTATGCAGAAGAATTCTCCAGCCCCCTGAAGAAACAGAACTAAGTGAACCCACAAATCCTCAGCAGGGATGTGCACGAATATTCGTAGGCATTCGAAATCCGATCAAATGTGCCAAATTTCGACATTCGTACTCGAATAGAATGTACCTAAAAAATCGAATCTCGGATTGAATTTTGGATCTATTCATTCGAATTATCTGGACATTCAGGTTGGTACGCAATGTGTACTTGGATATCTGCATCTCTCCCGCATCTGTACGCATTTGTACGGATCCATACGGGACGAAAACGGGCTGCCTACGGGAGAACTACGGGATGCGTACAGATGTGTACAGATGTCGGAAGATGCCTACACGCCCATACGAATGTTGTTGACATTCGCGTGTGCAGATTCGAATAAAAAATTGGAACAAGTAGATCCAAACTTGGTAAATACGAATTGGATCTTGTTAAATTTGAATGTAAGAGATTTGAATCGAATCGGATTTTTGGGTATTCGATTCAAAGAGAATGCCAAAAAAAGATTCGTGCACAACCCTAATCCTCAGCGATGCTCTTGCCACCTGCACAGGGTGTGATCTGTGCCTTCTTCTTTATTTTCCAGCCTTCTCGGGTCTCATTGTACCGCCTATGTGAGCAGGGAACAGAGGAGGAACTTTCCAGAAGGAAGGACCAACAACCGGCACTTACCCAGACCCTGGGACTCGAAGGGGCACGGGGAGCATTTACGGGACATGGAGCGTGTGTGCTTCCACACCTTCTTCTAACCTGGCTGTATCATTTACAAGAGCTCTCCCCCTTCTGGTGGGAGGCTGCAGTGCAGCGGGACCACAGCGGGAGATCAACCGTGACCCCAATGGTTCTTGGGGATGGGGGTCTTCTTCTCAGGAAGGGAGGAGTGTGTCGGAAACAAGGTGTTTGAGGGAAACTCAGCACTGCCATCCTTTTTTTGAGGAGTTCTTTTTCTCCACCTCATCCGCCATTTCGTACAGCTTTGGGTAAAAAGGAAAGAAAATCATAGGAAAAACAACTATTTCACCCCATCTGGGTTCTTCACTCAGGTAGATTTGCTCCCTGCTGAGAATGGAACATTCCTTTAGTTGAATGTCAGTTATGAATTTGGGTTTCCCAGTCCAAGTATGGACCTGCAGTTCCTTCCTTCCTTCCTTCCTTCCTTCCTCCCTCCCTCCCTCCCTCCCTCCCTCCCTCCCTCCCTCCCTTCCTTCCTCATGGCCTTTGGTTTAAGCAAAATAAATGAGCTGGATAGAAGATGCAGATCCTCTTGCTCCAGAAGGCCATGATGGAGATGCCTCCAGAGCAAGCGGCTTTCTGATAAGTCCACCCATTTGCATCCTGCCAGACTGGAGTTTGTGCTCTAGCATTTAGGAAAGGCACTGGCATTCTCCAGTTGGTCCTTCTTATCTCCGCCCCCGGCCCCCCGCTCTGCAGCCTGACTCATAAGGAAGCACGGATGGGGTTCTTCCAGCATTACAGTCTGGGCCACTGGAGAACTAACTCACTGTGAATGGAGGCTGTAGCTAGGCATGTCCAGTGTCGCTGCCAACTCCCCCATCAGAGGTGTGGCACACTGAAATGCCAGGAGATTAAAGATCACCTTCAGTTGGGAGGTTGTTCCGCCATGCATCCGCAGCCCTAGGCCGCACGCTTCTCCAAAAAAGCTGCCCTCCATCCCACACAGTCGGAACAAATAGGAAAAATCCAGGCAGGACTTCTACGTAATGTACTCTTAGCTTCATGTTCTTTCCAGACGTTCCAGATGTTGAAATGCCACCCACTAACCCCAAGAGGTTCGCTCTCCTTCGGTCTCTTCCGCCTCGCCCCATCAGTGGGAGCATCACTGTCTCCGATCCCTGAAACCAAAAAAGGGGCTTACCGAGCAAAATCCTGATTCATTACATTTCCCGTGGGGCAGATGAGGAGCAGGAAACGACCAGACCAGCAGCTCAACCTTAAACATGAAAAGTGTAAGAACCTGCATAGCATGTGTTACAGCTCTAATGTTAAATAAGCAGGGAGTAATCTGGTAGATCAGGTTTGATAGAATCCCCCTCCAGCCATTTTGGCTGGAAACTGTAAGCACTAAAAGTGGAGGCAGACAAGTGTTCCGCACTTGTTCTGGGCTTTGCCACTAAAGATAATCTTAAGTTTCTGGCAGAGAGGTCCACTAGGCAGGAGTAAGTTCTGGAGATGCTCTCGAACATTAAAAAAAAATAGGCTTAAATTTGCCCTGAAATGAATCCCAACATGAGCAGTTTCAGGGGCCTCAATGAACATCCCAGCCCACTCACCAAAACAGATGAGGAATTTATGTTTGTGCTGCTGGAAGGAAAGACCACAAAGGGGTCATGTGGCCCTGGAGAACCTCAAGATGGGTAATGGATCACGGTGCTGGGGAACTTAAGACCTTTCCGGGGGGAAATGGGCATGAGGCAGGCTTGCAGAAGCAGTGGTAGCTTCTAAGGGCTTCTGGGTGCTGCTGGGCACATGTAAGAACGTAAGAACCTAAGAGGAGCCCTGCTGGATCAGCCACAGCCCATCTAGTCCAGCATCCCATCTCACACAGTGGCCCACCAATCGCTTATGGGCATCTCAAGCAAAAGATGAAGGCAAAAACCTTCTCCTAGTCCAGACTACCTGGGATTGGCCTTTAGAGGCTTCCTGGCAGTACCTAGGCTTCCATCCAAATTGATGTCTTCTGGCCCCGTCACTTATGTGTTTAGCATGACCAATAGCATTCAAAGCCTTTGAAGGCCTTGGACGCTTTTAGGGCCTTTCTGCCCTGACCTGCAGTCCATAAACAGCATTGCCTGCTGGGGTCTGTAGGACCAGACTATCAAGTTAAAGACCCATATAATGCACATGTCCAGCTGCAGGCTAATGTCTGAGTTCTAGAGAAGGGGTACCCACCAATTTGCACACACACACACACACACCCTTGCTGGTGGAACCACAGCAGCCCTTTTTACGGATTGTTTGCTGAACTAGGGGGAAGGACCTGGCAAAATTCACTGAACTAGTGTTAGTTTACAGGTGTTTGTTCAGAACCCTATCTAGTTAAGTCGGTGCTAAGGTCCCCAGGCAGATGGAAAGACCATTAAATTAGTTGGACAAGTAGAATAAATGGTCTCCTTGTGGGTCTTTCGGCACTGGATGGTAGAGCACACCCTGCTCCTGAAGGTGCCCTGCCCCTTCATAGTATGCTTCATCCATACAGGACAGAGCATAGACCAGAGACCATTTCACACTTAGGCCTCTGGTCAACAATTAGTGTAGCTCTGGTGAAGCGTATACACACATGCCGCTACAGCCTAGAAGCGTGCCCACCCTCACTGGAGGTGCACTAATTGTTGATCAGGTATGGAGCACCTTTACCCAAGGCTTACCGGCAGTGTCCGTCGGCACACCCATTCACACGTCTTCTGGCTCGCGGTGGGCAGAGAGTGCATCGTCTGCGCAGGTGTGGCCGTATCGCTGGTCCTGGTCGATTGCTGGCCGCCGCCGTGATCACGCAGGTCTCCACAGGCCAACACTGCAGCAGGGGGCTGGCCGGGGACCGATCCATGCGGTGTTGGGACACGCCACCCCAGCACATTGCCGGGACCGATCACGCCCTCTGCATCGGCAAGCATGAATGGTCCTCCTGCACTCAGCACTTACCAGCCTAATCACACAAGTTGAGAAAGGCCTCAGGTGAGGGCACCCAAAATGATGTCCTGATCTCATCTGTAGGCATCTTTTTAAGGTCTGTTGGCATACTGGGGGCAGTATTCCAGACCATGGAGGTGTGTAGACAGCACACCTCCATGCTCTGGTATATCACAGGGGACCCATTTCAATGGTGCAAAGCCCGCCCGCCCCCCGCCCCCCGAACTTTGAAGGCCAAGAACATCCCCTCATGGCATTTGGAGACGTTCCACTCCAGTTCTGAGGCTTATATGACCTTTGGAGCTGGTACAGGGGTTGGCATGAACAGGCTGCCCCAATACTGATGGGCTTCTTTCATGCCAAAAGCAATCTTCTCCCAGGTTGGAATGGATTGCTTATTCTGGCACAGGGCAGCCCATTTTGTACCTTACCTGTAGCACAGGTAAGGGTTAATGTGGACTGTGTGTGGACTGCACAGGAATCCAGACTGGAACCACACATTACCTCAGGAAGTGAAGACCCCCAATCCCCCATTTTCCAAAAGAAAAGGGGGGGGCGTTACACCTGTCTATGTGTCCTGACAAGACCTCTGCAAACGCGCTCCCCACCCCTTGTTGATTAAATTTGTTCTTGCTTACAGACTGGCCTGGGCAAAACTATCTCAGCAGGGGAATATTTGCAGGGAGGACAGATGGGGGCTCGGAAAGAGTGATGGGTCCCCCAACCCCAGAAATCAGTTCTCCTCTGGAAATTCCCCATCGGCCCCCATGCTGGCTTTAAGTAGCAAGGCCAAGATCAAACATCTCAGCTTCGCTTGCCTAAAGCTCTTCAGAGGATTCGCCAGTGCTGTTGATCTTGGGTTGTCAAAATGGGGGCGGGTCGAACTGCAGAACGGGGGCAGAGAAGGAAGGGGCCACACGCGATTCAGTCTGAGACTGGCTCAAGCTGACCTTCCCTCCTTCCCCCATCCCCACGGGCAGTCCCAACCATTTCGGTTCGTGCCTTTCAATGTCCGTCAGACCCTCAAGGGGCTGTCTAGGTGGCTGAGAGGTGGCCTTAAAGGGGTCCTTTTTAATGGCAAAAAAAGCAATTTATTTGATTCACAAAAGGATTTTGAGTTGTTTTAAAAAACAAAACTTTTTTAAAAAACCATTTATATATATTTTCACATTTCAATTTTACTTTTTTTTTAACTTTTAAGCGATCTCAAATCCGTAAACACTGCCAGTACTCTGGGTTTCAGGCAAACTTTTATTTTATTCTGTTTTTTTTTAAAAAAAAAAGATACAGTCCCGCTTTGTTCTTGTTGTTTTAATTTGTAAATTTATGTGTAAAAAGAAAAAAACTGTTTGGAAATGGATCACAATCCAGCAGGGTGACCTTCAGAAGTAGTCAATGTCCAGGTTCACGACCTCTAAAGGTTGCGTGCCGTTTTGTTGGATCCTGAACAAATGCGTAAATCCCTCGTTCATCTGTTGCCCGCCGCATTTGGTCATGCCACAAAGGCTGCGGTCACACTTAAGGTTTAATCCAGCTTCAATCCACTTTCAGAGTGAGACAATACATCAGCAAAGTGACCAGGAGTGTGGTGAACCAACACTGACTAGCGCCCGCACTTGGAGAAATATTCAACGCTACCTGTCCCCGCCGTCCCCCCACCCCGGCAATGAAATACTTTGATTCGATTGCGGGAGCGGTTCTCTTCAGGGCGCCGCCATTTTGGCTGTTGCGTCCTGCATGACTGCGCATGCGTCAGCAATGTCGGCATGATGACACCGGCGCTCTGCGCATGCACAGTCGCATCTATAGTAATCTGAGGTGCCGACGCACTTGCATGTCACCTCAGCTGACCCCAGAAGACTGGAAAAGGTGCCGATGGTGGCTGCCCCGGTCACTCCAGGTAAGCTTTCGGGTAACGTTGGTAATGTAGAAAGAAAATTACCTAATCCACAACTAGTGAACTTCTGGTGAGTCAGGGCACGTAGGGCACGCAGTTGCTTCCATGGTCGCACAGCCCCTCAGGCGACCCCGGAGCACCAGAAGAGGCGTGAATGGCCGCTGCCTGGA
Source organism: Aspidoscelis tigris stejnegeri (assembly GCA_023333525.1). Taxonomy (NCBI): domain Eukaryota; kingdom Metazoa; phylum Chordata; class Lepidosauria; order Squamata; family Teiidae; genus Aspidoscelis; species Aspidoscelis tigris. Next base: position 88,193,386 of record JALMGA010000006.1, on the reverse strand, counting down.
TGCGCCAGGTAAGTGATTGGGTAAGGTCAGTAAAGGTGAACAGCACAATTTCATGCTCCACACCTAGTGCATGATTAGGGAACTTCTGGGCAGGCAGGGGGCGCCTGGAGGCTGTAACAGCCTCCTCAAGGTGTGCATGCTCTTCCCCAGAAGTTCACTAATCATGCACTACGGACTGTAGTGCAAATTGGCCTCTGCTGTTTTCTTTCAGTGTTAAACAACTCAGAAAATTCACCATTGGGATAGATAATGTGGAAAGAGAATTACTGGCGTGTTCCCTCACTCTGAAGGTGGACCGAAGCTGGATTCAACCTTAGGTGTGACCCCAGCCAAGGAGGGATTCGCTACACGATTCAGGCTTCAAAGAGGCCCAATGGATCTGCGGGAAGTTCTTCCAAATGCGCCCCGGTGCCCTTTTGTGTCAAGGAGCATGACGAGAGGGGATCTTTTTTCTGCCTTACATCCCTGGATTTTACGGCATCTTCTTCTCCGCCTCTGTTGGTTATTTTTATAGCATTATTTCCAAGTAGGAAGGAGGGGAGCAAATTTTTGTAAATAAAGATTATGGAGAAAAAAAAAAAAGAAGGGCCCTGAAATTTGGGAATGCAATCATCCCCAAAGCTGGGGGTTGTTCTATGTGTATTTATCTTTGTCGTACGGAGAATTATTCTCCTGTCTTATGTTTTCTTTTGGTATTTTTTTTTCGGGGGGGGGTGTTTTTAAATTTAAATTTTTATTTTATTTTTTACACTGTTCATTGTTTGTCCTGTGATAGCTGTTGTACAATAGGAATGTTGATAAATACCTGGCTGCACTGTTTTTCCATGTAAGCACATGTAAATGAACTTTGACCTCTATTTCTTAGGAAACAGGCCCTAGAATATATATATATGTATATATACTTGCAACCATTGACCTGCCTCCTGAGAGAAATCCCTCTTTTACTTTATACGCGCTTTTCAGGTCCAAAGGATAGAGGATTTCCTATCCACCTTACCTTTTTCTTCTCAAAATCACCCTTCCACCCAGTTTGGTCGAGTGGTTAGGGAGCCGGACTCTTATCTGGGAATAGCGGGTTTGAATTTGCCCTCCCCACGAAGGCAGATGGGGGACCTTGGGCTAGTCACAGCTCTCTTCTGAGCTCCCACAGCCCCACCCACCTCACAGGGTGTTCTGTTGTGGGGAGAAGAACAGAAGGTTTCTCCGCCGCTTTGAGTCCCCTTAAATGGGTGAGAAAAGCAGGATAGAAAAGCCAACTCTTCTTCTCCCTCCACAAAGCCAGCTGGGTGACCTTGGGCTAGTCACAGCTCTCTTCTGAGCTCCCACAGCCCCACCCACCTCACAGGGTGTTCTGTTGTGGGGAGAAGAACAGAAGGTTTGCCAGCCACTTTGAGTCCCCTTGAATGGGTGAGAAAAGCTGGGTAGGAAAGCCAACTCCCCTTCTTCTTCCTCCACAAAGCCAGCTGGGTGACCTTGGACTTATCACAGCTCTCTTCTGAGCTCTCTTCTGAGCTCTCACAGCCCCACCTACCTCACAGGGTTTCCCATGTGGGGAGAAGAACAGAAGGTTTGTCAGCTGCTTTGAGAGTGTGAAAAGTAGGGTACAAAAGCCAATTCTTCTTCAATCTGCTACTGGGGCTCTTGTGATGTGATAATACTGGTAACGTGCTTGATTCAGAGCCTAGTAAAATCCCGTTTTAGGGAAGTGTAGCCTGAAAACCCTCTTGTGCTTCACATGTCCCTTCTACCCACAAGACCCTGAGGGCCCAGGTGCACATGAATACACGGAAGACTGCTTGGACACTGAAGAGCGCTGCTGAAAAGGGATTTCACGAATATTTGTAACATTCATTATTTGTACAAATTCGTAGGTATTAATGAACATTCATATAGGACTCAGTTGTGATGACATTTGTACACTGACATTCGTATTCGTACAAATGTTTCAGAAAATTTGTCCAACACGGAGGTGGGAAAGCGGCTGCACTAGTCACATCTTCAACGGATCCAGAGTGAATTCGACATGGTTTGAAAGCAGATTCAAAGTGGATTCAGGGTAGATTTGACGCTTTCAGAGCGGATATGTTTACAGGATATGTATCGGATGCGTATGTTTTCATATGGGATATTTGTATGAATTAATACAAATACATTTGTATCGAATTGAAACCTACTACATTCGAAAGGGATCTATCTGAACAAATGTACATTTTCTCACATTCGATTCAATACGGATCGAATGCAAAATAAAAACCATTTGTGGACATCCCTACTTCAAAATTACCTGGGAAGGGAGAGCTAGCAACTTCCTCGGCCTAGTTTATTGCACATTTGCAGGTGGGAATGAACTAATGAATATGAGTTTTTCTTACATTCGATACAATACGAATCAAATGCAAAAAATCCCATCTGTGAACATCTTTATTGCTGTACGTAATGATTCCCAGATTTTCATGAGTGGACTGTCTTAATGTCTTTTTTCCTGGATTAGGACTGGAAGCATGCTTCACTTTTGAACTCCAGACCTAATTCTCCCACAGCACTGGGAAGTCATTCTTACTGCAGCTGCAGGACCTTCCTGTGAATAAAAAAAAAAGAATGGGCCAAAAATATCTGCACCTCTCCAGAATCCAGATGAACTTTCGGAAACTCAAAGCGCAGAGAGGCTTTGAATTTTCAAATAATGTCACATGGGATTTGTGCTCAGATGCGCAGTGTTCATTTGTACTGGCTGTGCGCACTGTTTTGGGGCAGGTGCGGGCTTGTTGCCTTCTTTTCAATGGCTGCATTCAAGTTTTAATCCAGATTCAGTCCACTTTCGGACTGAGAGAAAGCCCCAGCAAAAGTGGCACACCGATTTCTTTCAGCATTATATAACTCAGAAAATCCATCTTTGGGTTAGATAATGTGGAAAGAAAATGATTGTGCACTTTGCTGATGCATTCTTTGCTCTGAAGATGGACTGAAGCTGAATTAACACTTAGCAAATGTTCCTGTTCACACTTGCACAAGATGGGAGGACTGGAAACAACAGGATGAAACCACAAGGGAGTCAGTACAGATTAAATATTAGGAAAAACTTCCTGACAGTGAGAGCGATCAGTCAGTGGAATAGGTTGCCCTGGGAGGTAGTGGTTTCTCCTTCAATGGAGGTCTTAAGCAGAGGCTGGACAGACATCTGTATGGGATGGTCTACTGAGAGAGCTCAGAAGAGAGCTGTGACTAGCCCAAGGCCATCCAGCTGTCTTGAGTGCAGACTTGAACCAGGAGACTACCAGATAAGAATAAGATTTTGCTTTTGTACCCAACTTTTTTCCACCCTTTAAGGGACCTCAAAGAGGCTGACAAACTTTCTGTTCTTCTCCCCACAAGAGAAACCCTCTGAGGTAGGTGGGGCTGTGAGAGCTCAGAAGAGAGCTGTGACTGGCCCACAGTGGAGGAGTGTGGAATAGAACTGGGAGAGTACCAGATAAGAGTCTGACATTCTAACCAGAAGTGGCAAAGAAGAAGAAGAAGAGAGTTGGCTTTTCTACCCCACTTTTCTCACTAATTTAAGGAGACTCAAGGTTGCTGACAAACCTTCTATTCTTCTCCCTGTGAATGCTCAGAAAGAGACCTGTGACTAGCCCGCCTCAGGGCCTCTCACCACAAGACCAACCCCGCTGCCTGGCTACCCCTGTGTCTTCATCTGCAGAGCATCCGCGCCTGAAGGAGCCATTTCAACCTCCACAGTGAAGAGAACACATTAGCAAAGTTTGTTAGGCAAAAGGCAAAGCCAGTGACTGACCAAAAGAGTTGACCAATGACACTGCATTGGAGGTGGGTGGATGGGTGGGGGTGGAACTGGCCCTGCCACTGAGAACAAACTGTGGGAAAGGAGAACTAATGACCCAGGTGTGGCCTAGGTGATCTCAGGTGTGGCCTAGGTGATCACTGGCTGTAAGGAAAGGCAGAAGCTGTGGCCACGAGTGCCTGTTTCCAACTTTGGCTGGTTTGAAGCCAAAGCCCTTGGTCATGGTTATCCATACTCTAGTAGTTTCCAGACTGGACTATTGTAATGTGCTCTGCATGGGGCTGCCCTTGAAGATGGTTCAGAAACTACAGCTGGTGCAGAATGTAGCTGCTAGATGCTGACCACAATAGCTGGCCAGATGCACATCACACCAGTCTTAAAAGAGCTTCACTGGCTGCCAATTCGCTACCGAGCCCAATTCAAGGTGATAGCCTTAACCTATAAGCCCCTAAATGACTTGAGCCCCAAATTCCTAAAGGAAGACCTTCTTCCATATCGACCCTCCCGTGCCCTAAAAGATATGTAGGGGAAGCAGTCCAGGTTGTACCACCACCCTCAGTATCAAAAGTGCTGAGCCACCAGAACAGAACAGGGCCTTCTCAGTGATGACCCCCAGATGATGGAACAGTCTCCCCAAAGAGGTGCTTCGGGCATCTTAGCTTTACATATTCAGGGAAGCAGTGAAGACATACTTCTTTGCCCTGGCCTTTGGCTAAATAAGGAAACAGCTTTTCCTCCACCACTTTCAGGCAGTGTTATTGTTTTAGTATGCTCATTTTACACCTAGCTGAAGTTTTTAATGCACTGTCACGTCACAGGCCAGCAAGGCAACAGGCAAACACTTGCGCAGCTTACTTGGTTCCAAGGGTTCAGGCGTGCTCGAGGTCAGGTTCCAGTCCAGGGTTTAGGAGTCCAGAAGTCAGCAAGGGCCAGTCAGTCCAAAGGGTTAGCAAGTCACAAGGAGTCCAAGAATACAGGTACAGAGTAACATGGGGCTACAGAGACGTCTGCAGCAACTGAGGCAAGGTGAGCTTGCTCCTTAAGCCCACGGTGCAGCAGAGCTAATTGCTCTGATCTGCGCCTCAGCTGCTTCTGCTGCCTCAGCAGGCAAGGAGAGGGCCTTTGATGAAGCTCACTGCTAGTAGTTTCTTCCTCAGAGCTATCTGCCTGTTCACCTGGGACTGGCCTTAACTCTTCAGTGCCTGCAATGCCATGCTGTGGCTGTTCCTCAGCCTGTGGTGGCATTGCAGGCAGACTTCTCTCCTCTGAGGAGGCTGAACAGGGCATGACATGCACTGAGGAAAAGTGCACGCCTCCATGCCCAGTGAGCACCCTGCCCACACCTGCAATCAAGGCTATGCGACGCCACTGTGCAGGCCATTTTCTTAGATCAGAGCACTTCAGAAATACTGTGTGCAGCTGAGCTTCTGGTCATGACGGAGAAAAGGCGCCGGTTTAGCTCGGTCCCACAAACCACCATCTTCCCTTTTGAGACGAGAAGTTCAAGACTGCCAGGGCGAACGTCTTATCCACATCACCAGCTGGTTGACGTGCGGTTCTCGGGTTGGCAGGTGAATATTTAACGGGGAGAGACGTAAACCGTAAATTGGGAGGCCAAAGCGCCAAGAAGGGTAGAACGCTGCAGCTGGAATGTAAAACGCTGATGCAAAAGCTCAGCTGCACAATCAGCGCCGGACCAACTTGCAACTGCGCTCACTGGCATGGGTCGCGTCCCGTGGCTATCTGGCCCCACTGTAAATGGCTTTGTCCAGGTTTTGTGTGCTGAGAAGTTCCCCTGAGCCATTCAGGCTCACGCATTTCAGGCTCTTACATTTTCCGTTTTGCTGCTGCTGTTGGCTGGGCAAAGAAAGAAGGCTGAACAAACCCAGCAGTGATGCAACGGATACTTTCTAGTCTGTTTGAAGGGACCCCTTCCTTCTATACGGCCGTGGCGACACCTTGCTAAAATAGTCAGTCTTATTAAGGATCAGAACTCAAAGTGCACTAACTCCACTCACACCAAATACCTGCTCATCCCTCCTCAGTTTGTCCTCAGTTTGGGTCGCTTTGCTCACACCTTTCTGTTCCCATCCCGAGACTCCTTTATGAGACCTTTTTAGATCTCCACCCCTCTGCACCGTCACAACACGCCCTGCACTCTGATAGGATGAAAGTTCTGTCACTCAACAGTGTGTGATCACACATCGGGCAAAAAGGAAGGTAATTCATGCAGGATCCGCCCAATATAGTTCAGTTCAGCCCCCTTGAGTCCTCCTCCCCAATCACACCCCAAAAATGAACTTAAGAACCTCAGAGGAGCCCTGCTGGATCAGGCCACAGCCCATCTTATCCATAAGAACCTGAGAGGAGCCCTGCTGGATCAGGACTCAGCCCATCTAGTCCATAAGAACCTAAGAGGAGCCCTGCTATATCAGGCCACAGCCCATCCAGTCCATAAGAACCTAAGAGGAGCCCTGCTGGATCAGGCCACAGCCCATCTAGTCCATAAGAACCTAAGAGGAACCCTGCTGGATCAGGCCACGGCCCATCTAGTCCATAAGAACCTAAGAGGAGCCCTGCTGGATCAGGCCACAGCCCATCTAGTCCATAAGAGCCTCAAAGGAGCCCTGCTGGATCAGGCCACAGCCCATCTAGTCCATAAGAACCTAAGAGGAGCCCTGCTGAATCAGGCCACCACCCATCTAGTCCATAAGAACCCAAGAGGAGCCCTGCTGGGTCAGGCCACAGCCCATCCAGTCCATAAGAACCTCAGAGGAGCCCATCTCGTCCAACATCCTGTACCACACAGTAGCCTACCAATTGCCCAAGGGCATCTCAAGCAGAGACAAACATTCTCCTGCTCTCCAATCCCAGCAAATGGCCTTAGAGGCATCCTGCTTGTCCTCACAGCCTGAAAGATGTGCTTAGGAACCCATTCTAGTAGCCATTGATACATCTGGCATCCATACATTTACCCAATTCCTTCTTAAAGATATCCAGGCTGGTTTCTGTCACCACCTCTTCTGGCAGCCAATTCCATCGACCGATGACCCTCTGGGTGAAGAAATCCTTCTCATTGTCGAATCTGACTCTCCTGCCCATCAGCTCCATAGATGCCCTCTGCTTCTAGTGCTGTGTGATAGAGAAATGGCAATGGATGAGCACTCTATAACGGCTTAAGAGCTGTAAAAATCAGGACTCAGGAAAGTCCGGGAGGAAAGTCCACAAAGAAGGATTGGATGAAAAGGTGTGAGCGGTGTGGTCCAAAGGTGGACTGAAGAAGGATTAGTGACCACAGCCTGGTTCAAGTAGCCAGATTTGCCCTTTGGGGACTTTTATTTATTTATTATTTATTTACATTTCTATCCCGCCCCATACCTGAAGGTCTCTGGGCGGGTAACAGATTAAAATAGAATACAACAGTAAAAGACGTTAAAAATCCAACAAGTATAAAACAATATACAATATGTTTAAAATGACTTTGGCCATTTCTGCATTTAACTGCCCTTGTTTGGAATCAGTGGGTCCAGAAGAGCCCATCGACAGCCACCGTCCGACCTCTCCGCACCCTGGAGAGATGTGAGGGGAGGCCAAACTCGGACTGCAGCAGCCAGGAGTGAGATACCCTCCCCTCCCCTCACACACACACACACACATGCACAATGCCTCACCTTGCCGGTCCCGGGTTGCAATCTGCCACGGTCTGTGCAGGTGTGCACGCTCCGGGTAGACAGGACCCACACAGTCAGCCTGGGTTCCGTCTACTGGACTGCGCGTGCCTGTGCAGACCACGGCAGATAGTGCCCCGGGTCTGGCAAGGTGAGTTACTCGTGCAGGCCTGCCAGCTGTTGGGGCGATTTCGGCCCAATAGTGGCAGTGGGAAGCAGGGACTGCAGCTGTCAGGGAGGGAGGCATGTGAACACTTCCCTGCTTGTACAGCTGCAGAACAGCCGGGGAGAGGCCGGAACGCACGTGGCCGAGTGCAGAGCATAATTAAGTGCTCTACACCCAGAACGCATTGAGGGCGCTCTGGGATGGGCTGGGGCGGTTCTGGACGGAACCGCCAGCCCAAAGGAGCCAATGCCTGTCCTCCACACGTTCCAAAAGGCCTAGTTCAAAAAGGCCTCTGGTGTATCCAGCAGAGAATCATTAAACATGCCCATCAAACTGAAACCTGCTGCACATCACACTTGGATTTTTTTGCCCAGTGTGGACGCAGCCAACGTCTGCCTGTGAAGTCCCTATTGAAGGCATAGGTGCAGGTGTTGCTTTAAGGCTAGGCAAATATACACCTTTGCTGCGTAGGCAAAGCCCTTGATGTTTCCTGCATGCCTGCTAGGCACCCACATGAGTCCAAAAGGTGGTGGGAGCAGAAGATCCTTCTGCTCTCCACGCCGACCAAGGTAGACGCAGTTCATTTGGAAGTCAAGGATTGGGTTTGTCTGGTGGGAACATTCCAGAACAGCAGCGGAAGAGGGGGGGGGGGTGAGAGGCAGGAAGGAGGCAATTGCAAATCGATCGGAAGAGGAGGACAGCCAGCTGGTTGGGTCCCAAGTAGTGTTGCTGTCTAGTGAGTGGGAAGCCTTCCAGATAGCCGAGGCAACCTACATCATCAATGTAACTTACACCAATTCTCCGCTTAGCCCTCTGCAGTCTGAACCGGTCGGTCTGGACTAGGCACGTGCACAGATGTTTTTTTGACATTCTATTTGAATCGAATCAAATACCCCAAAATCCCAGTTCGATTCGGATCTTTTAAATTCGAATCTAACAAGATTCGATTCATATTTACCAAATTCGAATCTATTCGTTCGGATTTTTTTCCTGGAATCTGCATGCATGAATGTCGACTACGTTCGCATGCGCACGCACGCATCTTCCCCACATCTGTACACATCCGTACGTGACCGTACACATCTGTGTGCATCCCGTAGTTATCCTGTATGCATCCCGTAGTTATCCCGTATGCAACCCGTACGGATCCGTACAAATGTGTACGGATGTGGGAAAGATCCGGATCTTCAAGTATGCATCGTGTACGAACCCGTACACATAAGGATGTCCAGATAATTCGAATGAATAGATCCGAAGTTTGAAATCCGATTTGAATTTTTACATTCAAATTTCAGAAGATTCTATTCAAGTTTGAATGTTGAAATATGGCACATTCGATCCAGTTCTGAATGCCTACGAATATTTGTGCACATTCTGCTGCTTTGGATCATGGGAAGGTGCGTTCAGACCAGCCTGGCCTCCAGTCCTGAAGCTCTCATGATCTTGGGGGCTTTGAATGCTTCTGAGGTAGAGGAACGGGGGTTCTAGTCCCAGAGTCACGGCGGAACCAAGTTTGCTAGTGCACTAACTCCAGTCACACCCAATACCTGACAATCCTTCCTCGGTTTGGGCGGCTTTGCTCACACCATTTGTGTTCCTGCCCTGAGACGGCTTGAGGGCTGCTTCCGCACTTACCTATATAAATCCGGATCTACCTCATCTGGATTTAGTAAACCCGGTTTAGAATACATCCGGATTTAGTAAATCTGGATAGATCCAAGGCATTTCCGCACTGAATCGCGTTCGAAACGGAACGCGTTCAGGCGGAAAGCTTAAGCCAGCTTCGGGCGCTTTCCCCGTTCACACACAGACGCGCCAGAACGCGTGTAAACGCGTTCCGGAGCGTCTGGGTGCGAATGCTCAAAGCGCCCGAAGCTGGCTTAGCCGGCAAACGCCGGCAAGGGGCGCGATGACAGCCGCGGAGGCAGATCGACAATCAGCTGTTTGACAAACAGCTGATTGTCAAAGCCGCGCGGCGTCGGAGGCGCGCCGGCAGCCGTTCGGGAGACAGAAGAAGCGCGAACGCTTCTTCTCCCGAACGGCTGCGGGCGGCTCGTCCGCGTTGGAACGCGTGTAGAGCACTTCGAAGTGCTCTACATTTCGAACGCGGAAAAGACAGCTGCGGACACGTCGGAACGCAAGCCGCGCGCGGCCAATGCGGATGACGTGTCCTCAGCTGTCTTTTCCGCGTTCCGTTCAGCCCCGTGCGAAAACGTCTCTGGATTTACAGAGGTAGATCCATATCTAATAGATATGGATCTACACCCCCCCCTCGTCCTTCCGCACATGTGGTGGAAGGACGACTTAGATATGGATTTGAGGGGGGTGCTGTGCGGATTTGAGGCGGATGCTGTGTCCCGTGGGGCCTCCCCTGGCCCGCCATGATTGGCTCCTTGGAGCCGAGCATGGCGAGCCAGGGGACTCTGCCGTCAGGGCTCGCCCCAGAAGTGGTGGATCGCCCTCCCTAGCCCCCCCAGGGGAGAACTCGAGCGATCCCCTTCTTACCTCTTCGGCGTCGCTCTGATTCTGCCCGGGGAATCCCAGGAGGCTGCGCGCCTGCATGCTGCACACCTCCTGACTGGTCAGGGCTGCTTCTGGGGCGAGGGCAAGCCCCGACAGCAGAGTCCCCCAGCTCACCATGCTTGGCTCCAAGGAGCCAATCATGGCGGGCCGGGGGAGGGCCCCGGGTCGGCACAGTTTCACTGTGTGGACACATCCTAAACGGATGCATTTTCACAGTGAAACACCCTTTAAGGCTACATTATATGTGGTGTTTTTTAACATCCATTAAGCACACATTAGAGACAGATAGGTGCGGACGTGGCCACCCCTATCTGTCTCTAATGGGTACCGCTGTGTGGACCCGGTCTACCTATTCCGTACTTAATGGGTGCCACTGTGCGGACGCGGTTTCCCACATGTGTGCTTAATGGGTGATACTGTGCGGATGCTCCGTACTAAAAGCAGCTTAAAAAGCTGCCGCTGTGCGGATGCGTGCTTCCACATGTGTCCTTAATGGGTGTTTAAGGGCATGTGCGCAAGCACCCTAGGAGACTTTTTTAGATCTCAACTAGGGAAGTGCACGAATATTCGTAGCATTTCTTATTCACACGAATTCATAAAAATTTGGACATTCGCATGCAAATCGAATGTTATGACATTCGTAGATTGACATTCGTATTCAGACAAACGCTTTGGAACATCCGTGAACCAGGGTGGTGGGAAAGCGGCTGCGGAAGTCATATCTGCTGCGGATCCAGAGTGCATTCGACACGGATTGAGAGTGGATTCAAAGTGGATTCAGGGCGGATTTGAACCTTTCAGAGACAATGTGTTATGGGATACGTATCAGATACATATTGGATACAGATCGGATACATATGCGTCCGTATTAGATATTTGTAGCAATTCGTACAAATACATTCATAGCGAATAGAATCCTCCACAGTATGTCCGTACGCACTGGGTGAAACATAAGAACATAAGAACATAAGAACATAAGAGAAGCCTTGCTGGATCAGGCCTCAGCCCATCTAGTCCAGCATCCTGTCGCACACAGCGGCCCACCAAATGCTCATGGGCATCTCAAGCAGAGACAAGGACAAACCTTCTCCTGCTCTCGAGTCCCAGCAGATGGCCCTAGAAGGGGAAGCAGATTCATGCGGGATCCCCCACTATTGTCCAGTTCAGCCCCCTTTAGTCCACCTCCCTGACCGCACCCAAAAAAATGAAACCGGATTCACACTATCATGGCAGGACTGGGGAAAGAGAGACTGAAGGGAGGAAAGTCCACAATTAAAACTGATTGGACTAATGAAGGTGTGAGCGACGGCGTTCCGAAGATGGACAGAAGGAGGATTAAAGATAAAGTGTGACCATGGCCCCCAGATCGGAGAGCTTTCCAAGATGGGAATCCTGCCTCTTTATACACCTTGCAAAGTGCTGTTTATTTAGCGGCGATAATAAGCAAACTAATATCAGCAGGGGGGACAAGGGAAAGCCCCTTCTGTTGCCTCTCCCCCACCCAGTACATCCAGGACTGACAGAAACTGATTGGGAAAAATAGAGATGTAGTTAGGGACATGATCAGGCCAAGAAGGGGGAAAAGGCTGGTTTCTGCTTCCTCTCCTATGTAAGTTTCCTTGCAACAATAAAGGTACCTTGCTGAGGGATGTCCAGGCCTTAGGTTCACTTGCCCTTCTTGGCCACTGGAAACTCTTGCAAGTCTCCACAAACAGGAGGCCTGGCAAAGATGGGTGGGTGGTGGGGTGGTGGGGGCACCAAAACAAGGAAGCCCCAAAGGACTTTTTTTCCCCATAGCAGGTAAAGTTGAGTAAAATTGCATCAGGGACACTCAAAAGCATTTCATCACCCATTGAGTGAAAGGGAAGGCAGAGTCGTGCGGGATCCACCTGCTACAGTTTGGTTCGGCCCTCTTTAGTCCCCTTCCCTGATCACACCCCCAAAACGAAAATGCATTAATACTCTCCAACGGCTTGAGACCTGTAAAAATCAGGACTCAGCGATTGAAGGGAGGAAAGTCCACAAATAAAGTTGATTGAACTAAAAAGGTGCAAGTGGTGGGATTTAAAGGCAGACTGAAGAAGGGTTAAAGTGGAGGTGTGACCATAGACAGAGATACATCGGGCAAATGGTCCTGAAGATTCTGGGCTGGCAGTTTAATGAGGGCATGATGAAGACAGCATCCTTGGGGGGTGCAGAAAGTATGTGAATAGCGTGAGATCCAGTATAGTGTTGTAAGAACCTCACATGAGCCCTGATGGATCAGGCCACAGCCCACCTAGTCCATAAGAACATAAGAGGAACCCTGCTGGATCAGGCCACAGGCCATCTAGTCCATAAGAACCTAAGAGGAACCCTGTTGGATCAGGCCACAGCCCACCTAGCCCATAAGAACCTAAGAGGAGCCCTGCTGGATCAGGCCACAGCCCATTTAGTCCATAAGAACCTAAGAGGAACCCTGTTGGATCAGGCCACAGCCCATCTAGTCCATAAGAGCTTCAGAGAAGCCCTGCTGGATCAGGCCACAGGCCATCTAGTCCATAAGAACCTAAGAGGAGCCCTGCTGGATCAGGCCACAGCCCATCTGGTCCATAAGAACCTAAGAGGAGCCCTGCTGGATCAGGCCACAGCCCATTTAGTCCATAAGAACCTAAGAGGAGCCCTGCTGGATCAGGCCACAGCCCACCTAGTCCATAAGAACATAAGAGGAACCCTGCTGGATCAGGCCACAGGCCATCTAGTCCATAAGAACCTAAGAGGAACCCTGTTGGATCAGGCCACAGGCCACCTAGCCCATAAGAACCTAAGAGGAGCCCTGCTGGATCAGGCCACAGCCCATTTAGTCCATAAGAACCTAAGAGGAACCCTGTTGGATCAGGCCACAGCCCATTTAGTCCATAAGAAGCTAAGAGGAGCCCTGCTGGATCAGGCCACAGCCCATTTAGTCCATAAGAAGCTAAGAGGAGCCCTGCTGGATCAGGCCACAGCCCATTTAGTCCATAAGAACCTAAGAGGAGCCCTGCTGGATCAGGCCACAGCCCATTTAGTCCATAAGAAGCTAAGAGGAGCCCTGCTGGATCAGGCCACAGCCCATTTAGTCCATAAGAACCTAAGAGGAGCCCTGTTGGATCAGGCCACAGCCCATTTAGTCCATAAGAAGCTAAGAGGAGCCCTGCTGGATCAGGCCACAGCCCATTTAGTCCATAAGAAGCTAAGAGGAGCCCTGCTGGATCAGGCCACAGCCCATTTAGTCCATAAGAACCTAAGAGGAACCCTGCTAGATCAGGCCACAGCCCATTTAGTCCATAAGAAGCTAAGAGGAGCCCTGCTGGATCAGGCCACAGCCCATTTAGTCCATAAGAAGCTAAGAGGAGCCCTGCTGGATCAGGCCACAGCCCATTTAGTCCATAAGAACCTAAGAGGAACCCTGCTAGATCAGGCCACAGCCCATTTAGTCCATAAGAAGCTAAGAGGAGCCCTGCTAGATCAGGCCACAGCCCATCTAGCCCATAAGAACCTAAGAAGAGCCCTGCTGGATCAAGCCACAGCCCAGCTAGTCCAGCATCCTGTCTCACCCACTGGCCCACCAACTGCCAATGGGCATCTCAAGCGGAGACAAGGACAAACCTTCTCCTGCTCTCAAATCCCAGCAAATGGCCTTAGAGGCCTCCTGCTTGTTCCCCCATCCTAAAAGATTGACTTAGGCGTCTATCCTAGCAGCCATTGGTACATCTGTCATCCATGAATTTGTCTAAGCATTTAAAAAGTAGTTTTTCCTCTTGTACCCGCAAGTGTTAATGGTTTAGAGTTTCTCCATAAAATTGGGTTTTATTTTTCCCAATTCTGTACAGACAAACAAACAAGGGAGAAAAATGTTTTTGCAAAGCTTGCACCAAATCCAAATGCACTTATTTCGCAGCCTTATGTGTTTGTGCATGTATACAATTATCCCTCATTATACGGGGTTGGTATCTTCCTACTGCCTTTGCTTCTTCTGCCCCTTCAGTCTCTTAAAAACAAAAATGTGCTTGCTTAGTGAAAACAGGGAGGAATTTATCTCAAATAAGCAAAGTTTCTATGTTTTTATGTTTTACACTTCTATCCCACCCCTATACAGAAAGATCTCAGGGCAGGTGACAATAATGCCAAAATGAAAACAGATAAAAAATAGCAGTAAAACAGGGTAAAGAGGTGTGTCTTCACCTGTCCTCTGAACCTATACAATGGGGGTGAGTGACACACCTCGGGGGGCAGGGGAGAGATAATTCCATAATCTGTGGGCTACAACCGAGAAGGCCCTACCACATGTTCCCACAGAACCACCAAAAGAGCCCCACCAGCAGATCCTAGGTCTATATGGTAGAAGGCGTGCCTTTAGGTAGTTGGAGGCCAAGCCATTTAGGGTCTTATAGGTTAATGTTAGTATTTTGAACTGGAGCAGTTCTTTTAGGTGCATCCAGCCGGCGTTGCCAGTTAGCAGTCTTGAGGCATTTCCGCACTGAATCGCGTTCGAAACGGAACACGTTCAGGCGGAAAGCTTAAGCCAGCTTCGGGCGCTTTCCCCGTTCACACACAGACGCGCCAGAACGCGTGTAAACGCGTTCCGGAGCGTCTGGGTGCGAATGCTCAAAGCGCCCGAAGCTGGCTTAGCCGGCAAACGGCGGCAAGGGGCGCGATGACAGCCGCGGAGGCAGATCGACAATCAGCTGTTTGACAAACAGCTGATTGTCAAAGCCGCGCGGCGTCGGAGGCGCGCCGGCAGCCGTTCGGGAGACAGAAGAAGCGCGAACGCTTCTTCTCCCGAACGGCTGCGGGCGGCTCGTCCGCGTTGGAACGCGTGTAGAGCACTTCGAAGTGCTCTACATTTCGAACGCGGAAAAGACAGCTGCGGACACGTCGGAACGCAAGCCGCGCGCGGCCAATGCGGATGACGTGTCCTCAGCTGTCTTTTCCGCGTTCCGTTCAGCCCCGTGCGAAAACGTCTCTGCTGCTGCTTTCTGCACCAGCCGCAGCTTCTGGTTAGTGGTGAGGCAGCTGGACTGTTATCTGGGAATACTGCGTTTGATTCCGCCCTCCTCCACAAAGACAGCTGGGTGACCTTGGGCTGGTCACAGCTCTCTTTCTAAGCTCTCACAGCCTCACCCACCTCACAGGGTGTTCTGTTGTGGGGAGAACAGAAGATTTGTCAGCAGGGTTGAGTCCCCTTAAGGGTGAGAAAAGCAGGGCAGAAAAGCCAACTCTTCTTCCTCCATGAAGCCATCTGGGTGACCTTGGGCTAGTCACAGTTCTCTTCTGAGCTCTCTGAGCCCACCTGCCTCACAGGGTGTCTATTGTGAGGAGAAGAACAGAAGGTTTGTCAGCAGCTTTGAGTCCCCTTCTTTTTCTTCAGGGGCAGCCCCATGTAGAGTGCATTACAGTAGTCCAATCTGGAAGTTACCAGAGCATGGATCACTGTGGCCAAACTCTCCCTCTCCAAAGAAGACTTTAGCTGGCAAACCAGCAGTAACTAGAAATAGGCCCCCTGGCCCCTGTCTCCACCTGAGCTTCAAGAGTCAGCACAGAGTCCAAGAGCACCCTCAAATTATGCCGCTGTCTCTTGTAGGGCAAAGAAGCCCCATTAGGAATAGCACACCTACTTCTTCATGGACACAATACCTTGTTAGCCCACAGTGCCTCCATCTTGTTTGGATCCAGCTTCAATTTCTTGCTCCCCATCCAGCCCGTTACCTCCTCCAGGTGCCGGTCAAGCATTTCAGCCACCTCAACTGACTGAGATGGTACAGAGAGATAGAGCGGGGTGTCACCTGCGTATTGATGATGCCTCACTCCAAAACCCTTGATGGCCCCTCCCAGCAGCTTCAAATTGATGTCGAAAAGGCTGGGAGATGGAGTGATCCCTCTAGAACCCCAGGCATGAGTTTCCAGGTCGCCAAGCAAAGCTCTACCACAGTCATCTTCTGACCTTGGAGACGGGAGCGGAAGCAGCGCCAGGTGGTGTCTCCACTCCCAAGGTCCATACCCTTTGCAGATGGATACCATGGTCAATGCTATCAAAAGCTGCCCAGAGGTCCCAGAGAACTGACCAAGTAACTTTCCCCCTGTTTTTCCCCGTCTTCAACCAAGGTGGTTTCTGTGCCATAACCAGGCCCAAAGCCAGATTGAAACAGGTCCAGATAATCAGAGGCCTTTTTGCATTACAGCCTCCCCATTCACACATAGGCAGGCAACAATGTGTTACATGTGTTCCTTCCTGCCTACGTGCGAATGGGAAAACCGTCTCAAAGTGTCCTAGCCAGGAAAGGCCGGACAAGGGTGGGGACGCCTCTCCCAGGCCTGCCCACCATCAGGCGGCTTCCCCCAGTTCCTGCCAGTTGTACAGGACCCGATTGGGTCCTATACATCTGGCAGGAACCCACCCACCCACCCACCCACCTTGCGGCCCAGGGACTGCTGTCTATGGGCCGGGGGATGTGGGAACCCTTGCTAGACCAGACCCACATAGGTCCAGTTTACTGGGGGTCCCACATCCCCTGGCCCACCGCGGCAGATCGCAAGCCTCTGTGGGATCAAGCCACCTCAATCAAGGCGGCTAAGCCCCGCAGAGGTGCTCCAGCACCCCTACCCCCCTCCCCCACCCCCACCCCGCGCCCGGGGACGCGCACACGCAGCTCTTACTTCCTCACTGTCCTGGGTCTCTGTGACCCGGGGCAGCCAGGAACGCGCACCACATTTGGCTGATATGTGCAGCCAAAATGGCAGCAGCCAGAGGAGGATTGGGCCACAGATGGAATAGGGTAAGTATTCAGTCCCGGGTGTGGGGAATGGCCAAAGCTGACTAGGGCTCAAATGCAAGTGCTAGACAACGTTGGTTAATTGTGTTGCTCTCCCGTCCAGCGGACAGGAAGGGAAGTGTGAAAACACTCCAGGGCAGTTGCTTCTGTGCCAATGAAGGTTGAAGCTCGGCTTGTGCGCGCTCTTCTGCGCATCTGTGCGCATGACTGCGAGATAACGTCGTACATGTGTGTGCATTTTAGAATCTGTGGCCAGGGTGCCGTTATATCTGACAACCCGAACCGAGTGGTTTTTATGGGCCCATCTGTTTAGAGTTTCTCCTGTTTCACGTACCATCGGAGGCCCATAAAGCCAGTTGCTAAAAGCATTTTAAAGAAGGGAAACCTGGCTGAGCTTTTTAGCAGCCTTGCCTGCAAGGGCGGGGGCCATAAAGCCCTCCCCACCCACTTTCTGGCTGTTGCCTTGGTGGGTTTTATTTTCCTGCTTGGAACTCATTCTCATATTTCATCAGCTTGCTGGATTGAAAGGCCGTAGGTTAAGGAACGTGTGTACACACTCACAGCACACAACTTTTTGGCTTCTGGATACGAGGCCTCTGGAAGAACTCAGGAAAAGAAACTAAACTATACAGGAACTAAAGGCCAGCCGACAGCTTTAAAACCTGGGGGGAATTTGAGGATGGTAAAGGTCAAAGTTCCCCAGGGGTCTACTAAGCTATCCCACTGGCAAATGCTAGCACACCTAATCACACTCTCCGCGCATCTACAGACTTAACTGAGGCCTATTTGCACTTCAGCCGATAGTCAACAATTAGTGAGCCTCTGGTGAAGAGAATCCGCATGTCTAGGAGGCTGTTACAGCCTCCAAGGGTGCCTACCCTCACCAGAAGTTCACTAATTGTTGATTAAGGGTGGAGCATGAAATTGTGCTCCTGTCATGCCCTGTTCAGCCTCATCGGAAGAGGAGGCTATGCCTGCAATGCAACCACTGGCTGAGGAGCAGCCACAGCAGGGCTCTGCAGGCATGGAAGAGCTAAGGCCAGGCCCAGGTGATCAGCCAGACAGTTCAGGTGATGAATCCACCAGCAGTGAGCCTAATCAAAGGCTCTCTCAGCGCCTGCTTAGGCAGCAGAAGCAGGTGAGGTGGAGATCGGAGCGATTAGCCCAGCTGCACCACGGGCGTGGCTCTGACTCTCCTATTTAAGAACAAGCTCACCTTGCCTCCAGTTGCTGCAGCCAATGTCTGAACAGTCTCTTGTTTCCTGAGCTGAAATCCTGGACCCCTTGTGACCCGCTGACTCCTTAGACTACCTGATCCTCGCTGACTCTGGACTCCTAGACCCTGGACTGAAACTGACTACGAGTACGGCCGGAACCTTTGGTACTGAGTAGCTGCGCGAGCGTTTGCCTGTTGCCTGACCGGCCTGTGACGTGATAGCTCCATACCTTTACCAATATTGACCAGAAGCTTACCTGAAGTGTCCAACAGCATGGCCATTCGCTCTTCTTCTGGTTCCCTGAAGTTGGGGGGCGGGGGAGGTGGCGGCTGCATCAGCCGTGATTGATCGCTGACCTTTCCCATGATCAGACCTCTGATCCCCAGGAGTGGATTCCAGTCATAGAGTCGCAAGAGAGGTGTTCTATCACAGGCGCTGATGTGATCAGACGCAATATGTCCCTGTGCCCTCTGCAGTGGCATCTGAGCATGTCACGGAATGGCAGTGTAGCAGCGAGGAGGTGGAACTTCCGGCCCTAGATGCAGCAGCACGGGCTGGTAAACAGGAGAACAATTCGCACTTCTGGTCGTAATGGATGCTTTGGGGAAGCTTACATCATGACAAGTGCAAATGGTCCACCTTTACCATAAGTTTACCAGCCCTAGTTCACGGCAACCTAATCAGGTAAGTGTGGAAACGTCCAGGAGTGCAGACGTGTGTCCGGGTACCACCACCCTGCATCTGGATGCAGGCTCCACAGCGCATGTGCTGGCATTGTCACTAGAATAACTGTGATGCAGTGTGCTCAGCACCTCAGACGGATGGACTTGCCGGTAAGCAGGTGGATCCAGCATAAAGTTGCCTTCCCTTTTGCCCAATGTGTGATGACATGCTGTTGAATGACAGATCTTTTATCCTATCAGAGTGCTGGGGGGGCATAGAGATGGTAGAGAGGGGCAGAGATGTAAAAAAGCCCCATAAAGGAGTCTTAGGATGGGAACAGAAAGGTGTGGCAAAGTGACCCAAACTGAGGACAAACTGAGGAAGGATGAGCAGGCATTGGGTCTGGCTGGAGTTAGTGCATTTTGAGTCCTGCTACTTAATAAGATGGACTATTTCAGCAGGGTGTGACCACAGCCAAAATCTCTTTGCATCGTTTTGTTAAGAGTTCTTTTGACTTGTGGTGCTCCAAATGTCCCTGAACTAGACCTGCCAGCATACGTATGGAACACCATGGACAAGTGTATCAATGGCTACTGGAATGGATGCGTAGTAGTGCCTCTGGGTTGGAGAGAGAGGCAGGATGTCCCTCTGAAGGCCATATGCAGGGAGGCAAGAGCAGATTGAGGTTTTGCCATTGTCTTCTGCTTGAGAAGTCCAGAAGCAGTCGGTTGGACAATGTGTGTTACAGGATACTGGCCTAGATGGACTCTGACCTCTTCCAGCAGGCCTCCCCTTATGTACATACATGCTTAGGAGGAGGCCTCTACACAGTATTTGCAGGGAGGTGAGAGCAGGTGAAGGGGCATGCTATGAAGCCGAGGGGCAGGAGAGTCGGATCAGGCAAGGGGAAGGATTTCTTCACCCAGAGGGTCATCGGTCTATGGAATTGGCTGCCACGCGGGGTAGTGGCAGCAACCAGCCTAGATGGCTTTAATAAAGGGTTAGGTAAATTCATGGATGACAGATTTATCAATGGCTACTAGAATGGATGCCTAAGTGCATCTTCCAGGCTGGCGGGACAAGCAGGATGCCTCTAGGGGCATTTGCTGGGGTTTGAGAGCAGGAGAAGGTTTGCCCTTGTCTCTGCTTGAGATGCCCATGGGCAGTTGGTGGGCCAGTGGGTGAGACAGGATGCTGGACTAGATGGGCTGTAGCCTGATCCAGCAGGGCTCCTCTTAAGTTCTAATAATAATAATAATAATAATAATAATAATAATAATAATAATAATAATAATAATAATAATAATAATAATAATAATAATAATAATAATAATAATAATAATAATAATAATAATAATAATAATAATAATAATAATAATAATAATAATAATAATAATAATAATAATAATAATAATAATAATATTTATTTGTATACCGCCCTATGGCAAACCAATCCGGGCAGTTAACAACAGTAAAATGTAAAATATAACAATTAAAAACACCTTATCCCTCCCCCCCTTAAGACAGTATTAAACAGACTAGATGGGCTGTGGCCTGATCCAGCAGGGCTCCTCTTGGGTTCTTATGGACTAGATGGGCTGTGGCCTGATCCAGCAGGGCTCCTCTGAGGTTCTTATGGACTAGATGGGCTGTGGCCTGATCCAGCAGGGCTCCTCTTAGGTTCTTATGGACTAGATGGGCTGTGGCCTGATCCAGCAGGGCTTCTCTTAGGTTCTTATGGACTAGATGGGCTGTGGCCTGATCCAGCAGGGCTCCTCTTGGGTTCTCTTGTTCTTAAGCTTTTGCCATTGTCAGGATGCTGGCCTAGATGGGCTGTGACCTGAACCAGCAGGGTTTCTCCTATGTTCTTAGTGTAGACGAAAGGATCTGTGTAGGAAGAAATGCTATTCAGATGCCAGGCATCCTGTTGCTTCCTCCCCAAAAGGGAGTGGTTTTGAGATGAACACCTCCATTTCGAAGGTACCCCAACACCTTTCCATCCTTCCTGTCCCTGTCTCTGCCCCTACCTTGTACTTTTCCATCCCGAACATTGGGTCAAAACAGCAGAAATAGTGGAGAGGGGCAGAAGAGGCCTTTGCAATGCGCAGCAACCTTGAACTGCAGGCAGGAGGCATTGCCAAATGTGAGGGGATAGGGGAGGAAGGAACAAGGGGGGGTATTGCAAGGCAGCTGGTGGGGGAATAGGCTGAGATGGGTCCAGATAACGAGCATTTAGGGTCTCTCTGGGTCCCCCCCTTCTACCAGCGCCTCCCCCTTGCTCCGACTTGCTAATGGCTTTGCAGCTGCAGGTTCAATTGTGGGCCATAAACATGATTTTCTCTAAGCTTCCCTTTGAGCTAGAACGGAGGCCAAACATGCGCCCCTGCACACATGATTCCGCATCCACTGAGCAAAACAGCCGCGCAGTAGAAGATCTACTCACCTCCAAGAATTCGGAGGCTTCTCCAAGTGCGCCCCCCAAGTGTCAAAATTCCTGCATCCGCCGTTCAGGCTCCTGCTGACCTGCTGCTCTAATCAGAAGAGCGCGCGGCCTGAAGACGGAAAGCGGTGGCCGAGGGCGGCAGCTTTCCTGTTCCTCATCAGCGCCGTCCAAAGGGAACCACTGGGAGGGTTGTGTTCTGAATGCGCTGCAAGCCTTTGGCCCTGAATCTCCACTGTGTGTAGACAATGGCCCTGACAACGCAGGGGTGAAGGGAAGGTCCTTTGCGCATTGCTTGCTTGACACGTCGGACATGCTCCCACCTTGCCACCCGACGTGTGCCAGGGTAGAGCTCTGGCATTCAGATTAGGCCGCGGCGCTGAATGTCTTCGCTGCTCTGAGGTCAGTTTTTTAACTACTCTGAGTTTGTACACCTGGACCTTCACCCATAGGTCCTAGGGCAGGCAGCGGCAATAATAAAGATAAAAACCATGAAAGAATATAGCAGCATAGATTAGAGTATAATCCATCTTCCCTCTTCTTCTGGCAGGACAATACTTAGGGGAAGCAAAGCGTCAAAGGCCTGGGTGAAGTGGCCCCCAAATACCTGAAGGAACACCTACTTCCATATCCACCTGCCCGCGCCTTAAGATCTGGAGGGGGGGGCTCCTGGTTGTCCCACCACCCTCAGTAGTAACGGGGGTGGGCACTCCAGAGAGGGCCTTCTCAGTGATGGCCCCTAGGCTATGGAATAGTCTCCCCCTTGAGGTGCGTCTTTCACTGTATATGTTTAGGAGGTTGATGAAGACGCACCTCTTTGCCCTGGCGTTTGGCTAAATGGGAATATACTGTCTCTTCCTGTTTACAGACACTGTTATTGTTTTAATATATACTGTTGTTGTTTTATATCTGATTTTAAATGTTGATACCCACCCTGAGACCTTCAGGTATAGGGGGGAGGGGGATAGAAATGCAAATAATAAAATAAATTAAAAATACAACCAGGCACTGAAAGATACACAAATGTGGTGCCTGGTGAACCTCCAGGGAGACTGTTCCAAAGTCAGGGGGCCACCACAGAAAAGGCCCTCATGTCTTGCCTGTCACCGCCCCCTCACACATCTGAAAGAGGTGGAGCTACAAGAAGAGGCGGGGCTACAATGCTGATTGGGCAGATCTATATGGGGGAAGAAGTGAGGTCCAAGTCATTTACCGTCACCTATGTTACCATCGCCTGCAGCAAGGGAGAGAGATTGTAAGTAGGTTCCTTGCTGGTTAAACAAACATGTTCTTTAGAAGCTCTCAGCCACAAGTGCTTCAAATATTGGACCAGGAGCATGGCATAGGGGAGGGGGTTGCTTTTTTATCTCCCCCCCCCCCAGGTACTGCTGGTTGCAATGGTTAGAAGCAGGGGCACATTGAAGCCTAAAACTTACATCAGAACCACCCAGGGATTATGAGAAATTCTCCTCTTTCACTGCATTAGAGATGTGCGAATGCACTAATGGTTTTTTCGTGTTTGATTCATATTGATTTGAATGCAAGAAAATTTGTATTCCTTCAAATAGATCCCCTTCAAATGTGACAAGATTCGAATGCGATACGAATTCAATTTGAGTCCCCACTTCACATTACATACGAATTCCATATGAATCTGCTACGACTCCTCTCGGAATGTGACTCCTCCCCAGGTTCACAAATGTAACGAAGCTTCGTACAAATGTACTGAAACATTCCATTTCAATGCGAATGTCCACCTTCAAAAAGGCCAACATTCAATGCGAATGTGAATGTCCGAATTCAGGCGAATTTGGACAAATTTCAAATGTTGTGAATACTTGACCCTTTCCGCACTGGGCCTCCTTCCACGGTATATCTTGGAACAGGGGCCTGCTGTCCGCATACTAATGAAGACTATGGTAGGTCCTGGGTGGGGTCCGCCATAGTGAGCACTAGCATCTGGACAGCAGTCTCCGATTCTGCAACATATCGCAGAATAAGGCTCAGTGCAGAAAGGGCCTTTGTGTGCATCCCTCACCTGCATTTCTACGGAGTCTGAAATCTGTGCCAGGATCAGGAAAACGTGAATAACCCAACGGGATTGTACATTATGGATGTGAACGAATATTCGTAACATGTGTCATTCGTCCGAATTTGGACATCCGTAGAATAATCAAATGTTATGACATTCATACTTTAACATTCATATATATACGACTGTTTCAGACATTTGTGCAAATATTTCAGACATTCATTCAACTGGGGAGGTGGGAAAGCAGCTGTGCCAGTCACATCTGTAACGGATCCAGATTGCATTTGACATGGACTGAGAGCAGATTAAAAGTGGATTCAGATCAGATTTGACGCTTTCAGAGCAGATATGTTACGGGATATATATCAGATATATATATATATGTTCATGTTGGATACATATCAGATACATATGGGTTCATATTGGATGTTTATTCATTCATATTGAATACGTGGTTAGGGAGCCAGATTCTTATCTGGAAATACTGGGTTCAATTCCGCCCTCCCCCATGAAGCCAGCTGGGTGACCTTGGGCTAGTCACAGCTCTCTTCTGAGCTCTCACAACCCCACCGACCTCACAGGGTGTCTGTTGTGGGGAGAAGAACAGAAGGTTTGTCAGCCACTTTGAGTCCCCTTAAATGGGTGAGAAAAGTGGGGTAGAAAAGCCAACTCTTCCTCTTCTCTTCTGAAGGGGATCCATTTGAACAAATACCAATTTAACATTTGATTTGTTACTAATCAAATGTCAAAAAACCAATTCTTGCATTTCCCTATTGTACATGCAAATGTTGTTTTTTGTTTTTTTTTATGGGGAGGTGATGTACAGGGTAGGGAAAGCTACAGCCCCCTCCCTCCTTCCCGCCCTCCCTTTCTCTCTCTCTCACGCACACACACATCTATACACCCCAAGAAAAGCAAAAGATCATTTCCTTTTAAAAGGCAAACGAGAGGGGGGGAAAGGCCTGTAACTGTTTCCCTTCATAAATTCTGTGTGCCTCACCAGGGGAATAAACGTATCCGTCATTTTATATATATATATATACACACATACATACACACATATAATACACTCACATGCACATGAGAGAATGCTCACTTGTATAAATATGATTTATGGGAATATCAAAACCATCTGTGGGATAGACCAAGGGGCAGCAAAAGGCGGGGGGGGGGGGGTGATGGCTTTGCAGACGGTGTCAGGTTTATAGGATGACGACACAGCTGGGCCTTCTGTAGATCCTGCCATGGGGGCGAGGGATGGGGGGGCTGTGGGGGGGGTGTGGAACGGTGCCCCGCTCTTGAATGTGCCTCGCCCTTGTTAGCAGGCAGGCCTCACCCTCTTCAGACTCATCCTGCCACCAGCTGAGGAAGGAACGAGGTAGCCGCATCCACAAAGTCCCTCCTCATTCTGGATCCATTTTCAACCGGCCCCCAGATGTTCCTGGCCAAGGCCTGACGCAAAATGGGTTTCACTTACATGGGGCCCTTATAGGAAACGGCTTTGAGGAAGGAGCGGCGGCTGGGAGCCTGAAGGATTCGGCCCCACGCTTTTCCTCCCGCTCCCCCATCTGTTAGTGTGGGTCCCCCCTGCACTGGGTTGCTTCTTCTGGACCGTTCTCTTCCGTGTGGGGTTTTCCTCCCGATTGGAAGGGGAACAGGAACAGCTCTGCTCGATACACCAACACGTCACAGCTATGGGTTTGCCGAGGACTCTTGCATGGGGCTGTTGCAGACCTGGGAACATCACTGGTTCCACAAGGGAAGAGAAGGAGAAGGAGAAGAAGAGTTGGCTTTTCTACCCCACTTTTCTCTCCCCTTTAAGGGGACTCGAGGCAGCTGACAAACCTTCTGGTCTTCTCCCCACAACAGCCACCTGGGTGGGGCTGTGAGGGCTGAGAAGAGAGCTGTGACTAGCCCAAGGTCACCCAGCTGATTTCATGGAGGAGGGCGGAATCGAACCCGGTATTCCCAGATAAGAGTCCAGCTCCCTAACCACTAGACCAAACTGGCTCAAGGCAGGAAAATGGGAACTTGCCAGCTTTATCAGCCACCAGCATTAAACAGTCTCTCCTCCCATCCTCTCTCCTCAGAATAACTTGACAGAGGAACTGCATTAAGGGGTCGTGGCATTAGGAAGGTTGAGAACTACTGCTTTAGAGGCATCTTGCCCGTAACTTCTAACTATGGGAGATTGCGCGCTGGCCAGTATACAAGACCATCTTACTAGTAGCCTCTCTTCTGCAGGCTGGCCCTGTGTCTAAGGGAATTCCCCCCCACCCAAGACCCTACCCCTTTATGCTCCATCCCCTGGAGCCAGGGCTTCTCTCAGGCCACACCAACATGCAAAAGGGAGCCCCCCCGGTACACCTCTTGGGCCAGGACACCAGACAGTGTGGCTTTGCCCAGTTGTGTGACCAATCAGGAATCCCGGCCTTTGCACATGGAAGAAGTTCAGATGTTGCATCTGGGAGTTTCCTGGGAGCATCCTGGATGCTTCTGCTAAAGCTGTGGAGCATTTTTTGCTGCTCTACAGCTATGGAGGATCAGCGCACTCCAGAGTGTCTTGGAGCATTCCATCCCATGCCCAGACAAGTCAGTGTGAAAACTCCACTACCTACAGCATTGAGAAGGTGTACAGGATGATGTGAGCCCTTCCTTGAACTTGATTTTGTATTCTTAATGGACTATGAGTTGGCCTGGAATTCAGCGCAAAGGCCAATTCGCCCTTGGCCTGCTAGTAGATGTCAGGGTATCTTCTGGGAAGTACCATCTGCACTTGCAGGAGGCGTCTCCTGCCATCCCAGAAGCTACGCCAGTGTCCACTATCAGTGGTGCACAAAATTGTGTATCGCATGCACCCACAAGCTTACCTCTCCTGGCCAGGGGAGAGAGCATTCGCACCTCTTCTGGTCCTGGGGTCATCTGAGGTGCCACATAAGCGTGCTGGCATGTCAGGTAACCTGGGATGCTAGCACGCATGCATGGTGTGTCACCATTGTTGCGCCAGTTGCCAGGACAAAGATGGTGGTACCCAGAAACTCGTCCGGGCCTCTAGTGCGTCTGGGGAGGCATAGGCGGCGGGTCAATGTGAACTAGCACTCGCAAGTATGAATGCTTGTGAACACCAGTGAGAGTGCACTGTTGGGACTGGACGTGCAGAAAGGCCCCTGGTCTCTGGTGGCGGAATTCATGAAGGGAGCAACTAGCTGGAGCAGGTCCTGAGTAAGGATGTCCAGAAATATTTGTAACTTTCATTATTTGTAAGCATTTGGATGCATTTTGACATCCGTACACGAATCGAAAGCCATGACATTTGTACATTAACATTCATATGAATACCAATGTTTTGGAACATCCATACAGATAGTTTGGACATTCATTAAACTGGGGATACGTATGTGCTTGTATAGGATATGTTTCCAGGATACGTATCCAGGGTATGTATGCGTTCTTATAGGATTTGTTTCCAGGATACGTACTCAGGATATGTATGTGTTTGTATAGGAGGTTTCCAGGATACGTATCCAGGGTACGTATGTGTTCGTATAGGATATGTTTCCAGAATGCGTATCCAGGATATATACCCATTCACAAAGGATATGTTTCCAGGGTACGTATCCAGGATATGTATGTGTTCATATAGGATATATTTCCAGGGTACATAACCAAGATATGTATGCATCCATATAGGATTTGTTTCCAGAATACGTATCCAGGGTATGTATGCTTTGTATAGGATATCTATGCGATCTGTTTGCATTTGTATTGGATATTCATATGAATTCATACAAATACGTTCATACTGAATAGAATCCCACCACACTCCAAGGGGATCCATTTGACCGACTGCAGATTTTCTAACATTTGATTCATTACGAACCGAATGTCCCAAACCCCATTCCTGCACTTCCCTCGTCCTGAGGCTTTGCTTCCTCTTCCTAGACGTGTTTGAGCTCCGTGAAGAAGCAGGGCGGGTCTCTTTCACCCTGCACTAAAAGCACCTTTAATGCTCTCTCTGTGAATTTTGCTCATGTGGGATGGGAGAGCAGACGGGGCCCTTTCGGCTCTGAGGTGCTTCCCACATCTCTGAACAGGGAGAACATCCCTGGAGAGCTAGAAGGCCTCATCCCCACTGGGAGGAGAGATTCCCAGGCAGCTGAGGCTCTTTTGCAAGGGTCAGGTTACTTGCAAATGTGGTCCTGAGTGCATCCGGAACGGCAAAGGAGAAAGGCCACCCAAAGCCTTTTGCAGCTGAAGATCCTGCAAGGCAGCAGTGGCAAGATGGAGAAATGTCCCCTCCCCCTTTGCACACTATTCTGCCGCAGCAGTGCTGTTTTTTCCTGCCCCCACCGGAGCAGGCAGGGTTATTCCTAGCCATTAGTCATAATGGGCCATTAGAAAAGCATCTTAGAGAGGTTAATGTCCATCCGCAAGTAATTGAGAACAGAGGATTGGCACTTAGCAGCCCTCACGCCGCTTTGGAGCCAGGGCTGGTTTTATAGTCAGGCAACTGGCAAAGTTGCCATCGTCTCCCCGAGTTGTTTCAGCAAAGCTTTAAGAAAGAGCTACACAAACTCATGGAGGACCAAGGGCGTCAATGGCTACTAGGTGTGATGCCTAGGTGCCATCTCTGGGTTGAAGAGGCAGGCAGGGTGCCTCTAAAGGTCATTTGCAAGGAGCTGAAATCAGGCGAAGGTTTCGTCTTTGCCTTTCGCTTGAGATGCCCAGAAGCAACTGGTGGCCCAACGTGTGGGTTGGGATGTTGGACTAGATGGGCTGTGGCCTGATCCAGCTGGGCTCCTCCTAACTCATGGAGGACAGCTGCATGAATGGCTCCTAGAATGGATGCCCAAGTATTATATCCAGGTTGGAAAGACAAGCATAAGAACAAAAGAACGTAAGAGGAGCCCTGCTGGATCAGGCCACAGCCCATCTAGTCCAGCTCTCCAATCCCAGCAAATGGCCTTTGATGTATCCTGCTTGTCCCCCCAGCCTGAAAGATGTACTCAGGCATCCATTCTAGTAGCCCTTCAAATGTGATAGGATTCTATTTGATACAAATATATTTGTACAGATTTGTACCAATATCTGATACGAATGCATACATATTGCAAACATATCCTATGCAAAAGCATACATATTCTGGAAGCATATCCTAGATCAGTGATGGCGAACCTTTTGAGCTTGGTGTGTCAAAATTCACAAGAAAACCTAGCTTAACTCGGGTGCTGTGTCACTTCTAGAAATATCCATAATTTTGTGATATTTGTAGCTCTAGTAAGAAAGTTATATTTTTGATATATGTAATTTATTAAAAGCAAAAATGAATAATTCTTTACATTTGCTAAATCTTCAGTTGAAAGTTGGTATTTCGTACACTTCAAGAATAAGCAAGCACTACATGCCCAGGTGCCAGGGTGACCAGGTGTGTCACCTAAAAGGGCTTGGCGTGTCACCTGTGACACGCGTGTCATAGGTTGGCCATCACCATCCTAGATACATATCCTATATGAACACATACATATCCTGGATATGTGTCCTGGATACATATTCTGTATGAACACATATATATCCTGGATGTGTATCCTAAACGAACACCTGCGTATCCTGGAAATGTGTCCTGGATACATATCCTATATGAACTCATACATACCCTGAATCCTGTATGAACGCAAACATATGCTGGATACATTTCCTATACAGACGCATACATATCCTGAATACATATCATGGATACATAACCTGTATGAACGTATATATATTCTGAATACTTATCCTGGATACATATTCTGCATGAACACATATATATCCTGGATGTGTATCCTATAAGCACACCTACAGATCCTGGATGTGTGTCCTGGATACGTATTCTATATGAACACAAACATGTGCCGGATACATATCCTGTACGAACGCATATATATCCAGGATACATATCCTATATGAATGCATATGTATCCCCAGTTTAACAAATGTCCAACTATTCGTATGAATGTTCTGAAAATTCATATTTGTTCAAATGTTAATGTCCGAATGTCCGAGTCCGTACGAATAATGAAAGGGACAACTATCTGTGCCCACCCCCAGTGTACATCCCTGGCTCCATCCATTATTCCTGCAATTTCCTTGTTAAGACGTCACACTCTACATTCTACATGATTGCACAGAGCTGTAGGCGAGGCTTTCCAACCAAGCCAGACCACACCGGCGTCCAGACGGCAGCTCTTTCCTCAGCAAATCCATTGACACCAATTCTGCCTGAGTCCCCTTAAATTTGATCTTCCCATAAAAGCCACCTGGTTGCTTTTCCAAGCCTCTAGGGCCCAAGCAAACAAAAAGCGCAGCTTCCACACTCAGGAACACGGCTCCTTTTCTGTTAACCTGTCAATCGCATGCCGCCCAGTGGTTTATTTAACTCGCACCCTTTCCCATAACTCAAGGTACCTTGCACCCAGCTCAGCAGCTCACGGGCCCAGGGAGAGCACTTGTTCCAGGCAAACCCCCCACCCCAAAGGAAATCTCTTTGCAAAACGTAGCCAACAAGAAATGTTTTCTGTTTACTCTCGCTGCTTCTAGGGATGTGTACGAATCGTTTTTTAAAATAATTCAATTCATAATGAATTGAATGCAAGAAAATTTGTATTTGTTTTAATCGATCCCCTTCAAATGTGGTAGGATTCAAAATGGATACAAATCTTCAATCCCATACGAATCCAATACAAATTCAATACAAATGCATACGAAAAATAGCATACGAATCCCATACGAATCCCATATGAATAGCATACAAATATCATACGAATAGCCACAGCCCACCTAGTCCATAAGAACCTCAGAGGATCCCTGCTGGATCAGGCCACAGCCCATCTAGACCATAAGAACCTAAAAGGAGCCCTGCTGGATCGGGCCACAGCCCATTTAGTCCATAAGAACCTAAGAGGAGCCCTGCTGGATCAGGCCACAGACCTTCTAGTCCAAAAGAACCAAAGCAGAGTCCTCCTGGATCAGGCCACAGCCCATCTAGTCCATAAGAACCTAAGAGGAGCCCTGCTGGATCAGGCCACAGCCCATCTAGTCCGGCATCCTGTCACGTACAGTGGCCCAACCATTGCCCATGGACATCTCAATCAGAGACAAGGACAAACCTTCTCCTGCTCTCGAATCCCAGCAAATGGCCTTAGAGGCCTCCTGCTTGTCATCCCAGCCTGAAAGATGAACTTAGGTATCCATTCTAGTAGCCACTGGTACATCTGTCATTCATAAATTTCTCCATCCTTTCCTTAAGGCCATCCAGGCTGGTAGCTGTCACCACCTCTTCTGGCAGCCAATTCCATAGACCGATGACCCTCTGAGTGAAGAAATCCTTCCCCTTGTCTGATCCGACTCTCCTGCCCATCAGCTTCATGGGTTCCTCCTGGTTCTAGTGTGGTGTGAGAGAGGAAATTTCTTTTCTCTATCCACCTTTTCTTTGTCTCCTGCTTGAGATGCCCAGAAGCAATTGGTGGGCCACAGTTGTGAGTCAGGATCCTGGACTAGTTGGCCTGTGGCCTGATCCAGCAGGGCTCCTCTTCTGTTTGTATATTCTTATTACTTCAGTCATTTCTGGATAACTTCCTTTTTCCTATGATGTAAACCACGGAAACAGGGATAATTGATGTCATTTCTGTTTTGTTTTGTTTCTTCTAGTGTTCCATATGTGTGCAAGCCCCAGGAGCCACTAACACTGCTCCGTCAGCTGGCAGGGCTCCCATGAAAATTTAGGCTATTTACATTAATTTGCAAGAAATATTGGATGCCAGAAACAAATTTGAAATTGAAATGAAAGTGCTCTAAACATTCCTGGAGTCAAGACGCCAAGGAAGCGGAAGGAATCTGCGGTGATCGCACTATTATAAAAATAAAAAAAATGGAATTCTCAGCAAAGCAATATATTGTACATGCTGAGCTCAGAATTAATATTATTTAGGCAGAGTCATACTCATCTTCTGTGCTGTTGAAACCTTAAAGCAATGGCTTGTTCTGCATTTTTCTGCCATTCCTTAAAGGTTTTTGTTTTTGGCTGTGGTTACACTTTGCGACATAGTCCGTCTTATTAAGAAGCTGGACTCAGAAGGCAATAACTCCGACCAGACCTGATACCTGGTCAGCCTTCCTCAGTTGCTCCACAGTTTAGGTCGCTTTGCTCACACCTTTCTGTTCCTGCCCTGAGACTCCTTCTGAGACTTTTTTAGATGAAAGGGAAGGCAAAGGCATGCAGAACCCGCCCACTATAGTCCAGTTCAACCCCTTTTGGTCCTCTTCTCTGATCCCACTCCAAAAATGTAAATGGATTAATACACTATAAAGGCTTGAGACCTTAAAAATCAGGACTCAGGGACGAAGAAGAAGAGCTGGCTTTTCTACGTTGCTTTTCTCAACCATATAAAGGGACTCAAAGTGGCTGACAAACCTTCTGTTCTTCTTCCCACAACAGAACACCCTGTGAGGTTGTGGGGCTGTGAGAGCTCAGAAGAGAGCTGTGACTAGCCCAAGGTCACCCAGCTGGCTTCATGGGGGAGTGCGGAATCAAATCTGGTATTCCCAGATAAGAGTCCAGCTCCCTAACACTAGACCAAAGTGCCTCACTGCTGCTTCGAGTACGATTAAAGGAATTTGAATTGATTTGAATCAAATATCCAAAAATTCAATTTGATTTGAATCCTTTACATTTTTAAAGGACAGAGGCCGCCTTGAGCCCTTGGAAACCAGACACCATGTTGTGTCCCTGGTTTTCCCAAAGGCTTTCCTGTCCCTCTCACTCGCCCTCTTTCTAAATCAAAAATCCCCAGTCATTGCAACTTTTTCTCGTTCATCCATCCTATTTAAAAACAAAACAAATTGCTTGTTGTGTGTTTTGGAATCTAGATGGAACTGGGCTGTAGAGGCATTTTTGGATTACAGTGAAGACACCTCAGAACGCTTTGGCCTGAACACACTGAGAGCAGTTCCCCGTCTGCACTGGCAGGTAAAAGACGCGTTCCAAATGCATCCTTTACCTGCCTATGTACAGACAGGGAAATGTTCTCAGCCCATTCGGGTCGAAGACCCTCCCTGCAGGAGGCCCGGCGTGCTGTGCGCATGTTCACGGGGCAGCCCCTCATTGGTCAGCCACCTGCACCGGCCCAGATGGCCTGGTTCAGCCAGGAGGGTGGCTGGCCAATGAGGGGCCGCCCTGTGAGCATGTGCACAACACCCTGGGCCTCCTGCAGGCAGAATCGGCCTGGCAGCCTGCAGGTAAGGCCGCGAATGCACACACACAAACCGGGGGGGGGGGTTGGGGGCTGTTAGGCGTGGGTCCCCCTGCCTCTAGGAACTGATGGAAAGGGGGCCCCTGGGCTGCCCACCACTGGCTCCAGGGGAGCCAATGGGAGCAGCCAGGGAGAGGGGCCAGCTGTCACGGAGGGAAAGCATGGGAATGCTCTCCCTCTGGATCAGCTGGGAATGCGCCAAACACGCAGAGATGCTTTCAGAGCAGTTTTTTTCTGCTCTGAAAACGGAACGCGTGGAGAGCGCGTGGGGACGCTTGGGGCGGTCTGGAACGGATCCGACCGCCCTGACGTGTGAATGCAGCGTCCCTGCGTGCTCTCTATGTGTTCCAAAACCCCTCGTGCAAAAAGGTCTTATGATTCTTTCACTGCAGCGGGCAGGAGAAACGCTTCTGAATTCCCTTGATGTGAACATTGTCAATGTTTATTGTGAATTCTTACATACGCACACACACACACACACACACTTTCCCCATGTTTGGGTTGCATCTCTTACAGACAGCTAAAGCATCCAGCTTCAATAACTGTCTTGCTCAAACGTCTTCCTAAACCTCTTTCTACAGTAAGTCCCCTGGGGCTGTTCACACCTGACTTTATTCTGGAATCAATCCCGGAATAGGGGCCTGCCGTCGGAAACTTGCCTCATCACCAAACTCTGAACAAAACCAGGAGGCCCCCAGCTGGAAGGAGAAAAGGCTTGATTTGCAATTCACGGAAGGGACACAAAGCTATTCAGGCTCCCTGCAATTTTGCAAGCACCAAAGCCGTTCCTTTTATTCCAGTTTTTACCCTGATCTTTACTCCTTTTGCTGGTTGATAAGGTGATCTTCAACTTTCCCTGCCTGTTCCATCACTTCTCGCTTCTGTGTTTGCATGCACCTGAGTCTCCCCCAAAAGGAGGCATTGCGGAGGTGTGTTTTTACCTCCCTGTCATCATAAGGGCGACTAAGCTTCAGAGGAGTTTTCCCACTTATCTTCCTTCACACCTTCTTTGCAGCTGGCTCTTTCTCTGTCTTTTTGAGGGTCCTTACGCCCCTTATAGCTAATCTCTTGTGCATAGCTGGTGGGCAGGGGTCTTTTAGCTAAGGGACTCTTTTCAGACAGCTTCCCTTGGGAGGCTAAGCAACAGAAAGCCTTTTTGCTTTCTGAAATGGCTTCCCTTATGTCAAGCTCCTTTTAGCCTGTTCCTTCAAAGCAAGCATGAATACAGATGCAAGCTTAGCAATTATTATATTAGGGCCAGGACCACACATATGCTAGCGCGGGCTACGGTGGGCCCCAAGTGTGGCCTGCCAGAGTCTGCAATAGCATGTGGACAACAGGCCCCTAACCTGAGACAGCCAAGAATATAGCCAAGTGTGAACAGGCCCCATGTGCAATAATTACACTGTTTGCAAAACTGCAGAGGACTCAGCACTTTGTATAGACTAGAAGTCCCGGGGCTTCCAGAGAGATTTACTCTGCATGAGTTCTCGCCATGGAATGTAAAGACACATGGGCATTTACTACTACACAGTTTATTATACACAGCAGTGATAAAGAAGCAATGGGAATATGCAAAGGGCCTAGCTAAACAGCAGTGCAAAAGAGTAACTGGGGAGTTAATGGTAAAAAGATATCCAAAGAGAACTTAGAAACCAATGCACAGAAGGTATATTTGGAAATCTGGAAATCAGGGGGAAGAGCATTACCCGGCACAGCAGATAGAAATGCTTCGCAAATTAGGAATGTGCACAAATGTATTTTTGACATTTGAACCGATTCGATTCAGATATTTAAGATCCGAATGTCTTAAAATCCGATTCGAATCCATAACATTTGAATCTGTACATTCAAGTATTAGATTTGTACTTAAAGATACGAATGTCAACAAGATTCATATCTGTTATATGTATCTGTACACATTCTGTAAAAATCTGTATGCATCCCATAAGAACATAAGAGAAGCCTTGCTGGATCAGGCCACAGCCCATCTAGTCCAGCATCCTGTCGCACACAGTGGCCCACCAAATGCTCATGGGCATCTCAAGCAGAGACAAGGACAAACCTATTCCTGCTCTAGAATCCCAGCAAATGGCCTTAGAAGCACCCCAGTTCCCCCCCCCCCAGCCTGAAAGATGCACCTAGGCATTCGTTCTAGTAGCCATTGATACATCTGCCGTCCATAAATTTGTCTAACCCTACCTTAAGGCCATCCAGACTGGTAGCTGTCACCACCTCTTCCGGCAGCACATTCCATAAGCCGATGACCCTCTGGGTGAAGAAATACTTCCCCCTGTCAGACCTGACTCTCCTACCCATCAGCTTCATAGATGCCCTCTGGTTCTAGTATTGTGTGATAGAGAAAAGAAATTTTCTCTATCCACCCTTTCTATACCGTGCATAATTTTATATACTTCAATCAGGCCCCCTCTTAAACGCCGTCTCTCCAGACTGAAGAGGCCTAGACGTTGCAGCCTGGTTTCGTAAGGGAGGTGTTCCAGACCCTTAATCATTCTGGTTGCCCTTCTCTGCACCTTCTCTAGTTCCACAATATCCTTTTTGAGGTGTGGTGACCAGAATTGTACACAATACTCCAAATGTGGCCTCACTATAGATTTATAAAGGGGCAAAATGACACTTGCTGTCTTATTTTCTATTCCCTTCCTAATTATTCCCAGCATTGAATTAGCTTTTTTCGCTGCTGCTGCGCACTGGGTTGACACCTTCATTGAACTGTCCACCATATTATCCTGTATGCATCCCATTTTAATCCCGTATTTTAAGCGCAAGATACGTATAATTTTCGCGCAGATTCATATGTGACCAATATGAATCTACACATTCGAATTATCCAAAAATCCATACTGGATTTTCAAAAATCCGATTCGAGTTCAAATGTCAACATTCGATGGATTCAAACTGGATATTCGAATTTTCAAATATCTATGCAGATCCCTATCACAAAGTCTTATGATTTCGTTATTTGACTTGTATCAGAATGGAGCATTGATATAACATGGAAACCCCCATCCCACCCAGAGAGGAGGGCAAAGCAAGCGTCACTGAAAGCACGGAGGGATTTCTTGGTAACCTGTTTGCTTTTCACTGTATATGATAATAAATACCGATAATTGTTTTTAAGAACAGGAAAGAAGAAAGGAGCAGGGTTTGCACCGGATCCCTCTGGTGGATGTGAACTCAGGGCTTTCTCTGTGCTGGACAGCTCCTATGGCCATCAGTCAATGGAATAGGATGTCCTGGAAGGTAGTGAGTTCTTCTTTGCTGGAGGTCTTCAAGCAGAGGCTGGACCTCCATCTGTCTGTGATGGCATTGAGCAGGGGGTTGGAGTCGATGACCCTAGAGGTCCCTTCCAACTCTATGTTTCTATGATTCTGCACTTGGCCCCAAAGTCTATATGTGGTATGCTCCTAGAGGGGCCCCAGATATCTAAAGGAGCGCCTTCTCCCATATCAACCTGCCCGCATCTTAAGATCTGCAGGAGAGGCCCTCCTGGTTATCCCACCACCTTCAGCAGCTAGGCGGGTGGGCACCCGGGAGGGCCTTCTCAGTAGTGGCCCCCAGGCTGTGGAACGGTCTCCCCTTGGAGGTGCGTCAGGCCCCTTCTCTGTTTATGTTCAGGAAGGCGGAGAAGACGCACCTCTACGCTTCCCCCATTGCAAACACCGCTGTTTTTTAAAACTGTTTTTGTATCGTTTTTATTATTATTATTGCTACTATTATTATGCTGGATTTTAAACCTTGTACTGGTTTTAATATAGTCTGATACAGTTTTAATATGTTCATTTTTAAATGTTGTGAGACGCCCAGAGACCCTTGGGTATGGGGCGGGATATAAATATAAATATAAATATAAATAAATCTGCACTTGAAGGGGCTGTTTCCAGGAGAATGTTGTCGACACTCATATGTGCAGATTCGAATGGAAAATTCAAATTTGGTAAATACAAACCAAATCCTGTTGAATTCGAGTTTAAAAGATTCAAATCGAATCAGATTTTCAGGCAATTTGCTTTGAATAGAATGTCCAAAAGACATCCATGCATGTCCCTAATCCGAGGTGCCATGAACATTGCGTCCCCTCTGTTCCTATGATGGTGCCAATGCCCACGTGGTCACACCAGCTGCCAGGACAAAGATGGTGGCACCTGGACACACACCTGCACCTGTGGTAGGTCTTCAGATGGTATGCACTAGCATTTGCAAATGCGAACGCTAGTACAGGCCAGTGAGAGCGCACTATTCCCATCCCCCAGTCCAGCCAGAGGCTCCGTATTCCTGAGTCATCCACCACGGGCTGGACAGTCCTGAGCTCATGATGATTCCCACCAGGGACATCTGAAGGTCAGCCGATGCTGCAAAATGCCATCTCCTCAGCTTGGTCGTTGCAGTCGTGGCTTCATCTCTCCCCCCCCCCTTTTTTTTTCCCTTCGTCTTTTTTTCAGTGCCACATGCAACCTGACAACAGCTCGGATATCTCATTACACAGACCTCAGAGAAAATTGTGATGGGGAGGGAGGCAGAGAGAAAGGCAGGGCGACCTGGAAATCCCTGCGGGGCCATTGCCAGCCTACAGAACGGGGCCAAAGGGGTGAGCCCTGGCAAAGCAGCCTGCCAAGCGCCCGCCCCAGAGGCACCCATGGTGTGCCAGGTGTGCACAGCAGGTAACGCGGAGCAATTAAATTTCAAGTGGGGCTGTTTATTCCTCCTGCTGGCATGCCTCCCATCCAAAGTTCCTGGTGTGCTAATTGTCGGAAACCAAAGAAGAGATTTAGCCATGACTAAGAGGTGTGGCTTAGAGTAGGAAGCCAAGGGTAGAAGAGCCTTTCAAACAGTAGAAGAAGAGGAAGAAGAAGAGGATGAAGGAGGAGGAGAGGAAGAAGAAGAGTAAGGAGGAGAGGAGGAGAGAAGAAGAGGGAGAAGAGGGAGGAGGAGGAGGAGGAGAGGAAGAAAAAGAAAATTTGGCTTTTCTACCCTATTTATCTGACCTGGATCAGGTGAAGCAGGTCCTTCCTCTGGACCTCCAGTAGTACCTCTTAATCAGTACTACCAGAAAGATCAGGGCCCTGGTCTGGAACACAGGAGGTGTGCGAATGGGCACTTCACAACCGTGTACCATAACATACCACCAAAAAGCACCCCGCTAGGATCCAAGCCTAGGAACCTTTGTTCGTAGCTTTTGGAGGTGTGGGCATGTGGCTGTGGAGCCCACGTGAGCTTCACAGCTGCGGCATGAGCTAATCCAGATCAGCGCCATTCATGCAGATGGCACTGATCCTGCCCACCTCCCACCCCCCAAATCCAGATCAATGAGCCTGGCTATTCTTGGCCCACTGATCCGGGATAACTGTCAGCAGAAAGGGCTCCATATTAGTGAGACCGCGTCTTCCAAACTGTCCATCTCCACGTTCGTCCAGACACAAATCACGGCATTCAGTTGCCAGCCACAGTGTTCAATGCAAGAGGTAGGTTTCTCGGAGCTCCTTCATTGTCTCCCCAGTTTCTACCATCAGAAGGTGTCTTAACACCATGTTGGCACATGGCATGTGCTCGCGGATCTCACTTGGGTTCTCCCCAGGGAAGCCACATGCCAGGCTCAGCAAGGATGTGGAACAGATGCGCACAAGCAATGCGCTTCACACGGCTCCCAGGAGGCGCCGCTTCCCTTGTGACAGCCAGGCCAGCGCGTGTGGGATTTGTTTTCTGGCTTGGCTCTGAAAATGGAGACAATCCCCAGTGTTCACACTGCTGCTTGGCACTGCACCACCGGGACATGCAGGGCGAGATGGTACCAGTTCGGTCAAGACGCAGAGGGATATTCAAGTCGCCCGAGAAAACAAAGGTGTATATCTGGGGTCTCAAGATGGCGACCGGCACAGAATGTTGGGAATCGTAGTCCAGGAATAGCTGGAGGGGAGCGATGTGTATGAATATTTGTAATATTCATTATTCATACAAATTCCGATAAATTTGGACATTCGTCCATGAACCAACTGTACATACATACATACATACATACATACATACATACATACATACATACATACATACATACATACATACATACATTAGCATTCGTAGGAATACGAATGTTCTGGACATGCATACAGATAGTTCAGACATGGATCCAGATTGCATTCAGCATGGATTGAGAGTGGATTAAAAGTGGGTTCAGGTCAGTTTTGACACTTTATGTTACTGGAAACGCATTGGATACTTATTGGATATGTATGCATTCATGTCGGCTACGTATTGGATACGTATTCGTTTGTAGCGGATATGTAGCAGATATTCGTATGAATTTGTACAAATACATTCATACTGAATAGAATCCTACCACATTTGAAGAGGATCTGTTTGTATGAATACGGATGTTCTAACATTCGATTCATTACGAACTGAATGCCCAAAAACCCATTTGTGCAGGTCTCTACCAGAGGGCGACATTTTGTGCTTCCTCCTGTAGGACTTGCAAAAGAGGCGGGATAGGGAAAAATAGGGTGTTTTTCCACCGCGCTCCTTTAATCTGGATCTAAGAAGATCAGGATCTAAGGAATGGGTACATTCCTTAATCTGGATCTAGTAGAGGCTCAAGGTGTTTCCATGGGTGGCCTAGCACCCAATAGCAATGGGTGCTAGCCTCCCTGGCATGGAAACACCGGAGCACCCATTTGGAAATCTGGATCTACCCATGAGGGGGCTGCTTGTCACCCCAAGTGTTTGGGGGGACAGGGGGTGCAACCTCCGAAGTGGCTCCAAAGTCATTTCGAAGTCTATGCAAAACAGCTCCATTGAAGTCTGTGCTGATCTTCAGAGTGACTTTGGTGTCACTTCGGAGTCACTTTGAAGTTCACTCTGAAGATCAGCACAGACTTCAAAGACGCTCCGGAGCTATTTTGCACAGACTTCAAAGTGACTTCGAAATGACTTCGAAATGACTTTGAAGCTTAGGCTGTGGGGCTCCCCCCCCCCATGGGTGCCCCCTCCCCCTAGTCTCCTCTAGACCTCATTGCCACACTAGCGTGGAAACAGGCTCCCTTTAATCCAGATTTTCTGCATGAAGACCCCATTGTAAACCCCATTAATGGGGTCTACAGAAAATCCAGATTAAAGACCAGAAAGTACCCATTTGATCCGGATTTCCCCAGCAGCAGTCGAAACAATCGGGTCCCAAATGGGTGCCGTGGTGGAAATGGGATCATCCGGCTCACACCCAAATGGGTCCTTAATGGGTGCAAAAATGGGTACATTCTGACAGTGGAAAAACACCCATAGTTTAAAAATATTTGTCACATTCACGACTTGTACTAATTTCAAAGCTTCAGACATTCGCATTCAAATCAAATATTGGCCGAATTCAAAGACTGGCGTTTCCATGTGAAGTGAATGCTTCTGTGCCTCCGTTTGAAGCCCCATTAGATTTGCAAAGGAAAGGAGGCAGCAAAGCGAATGCCCAGTCGCCTCTGGAGTGGATTCAGAGCAGATTCAGAGTGGATTTGGAAGGGATTTGGAGGGGATCCAGAAGCGCGACTGACAGCAGGGATACGAAGCGGATTTGACGGGGATTTGAAGAGCATTCAGAGCTAGGGATGTACACAAATGTTTCTTTGCATCTGAATTCGGTTTGATTCGGATATCAAAACATTTGATTCAATTCAAATGTTTGTACTCCGAATGCAACAAAATTCAATTCAAATAGATTCGTTCTAATGTTAGATTCGAAACTGAAGATATGAATGTCAACAACATTCATATTTGAAGATACAGAAGTCAACAACATTTGTATGTGTCGTACATATCTGTATGCATTTCATACGCAAATGTGTAAAGATATGTATGAGATACATACAGACACATATGTGTACATTCGTATCTGTACATTTGTATCAGTTTGGGGACATTTGAAATTTGTTCAAATGATTAAATTCAAATGTGTAGAAGAAGAAGAAGAAGAGTTGGCTTTCCTATCCCGCTTTTCTCCCCCATTTAAGGAGACTTGAAGCGGCTGACAAACCTTCTGTTCTTCTCCCCCCAACAGACACCTGTGAGGAAGGTGTGGCTGTGAGACCTCAGAAGAGAGCTGTGACTAGCCCAAGGTCACCCAGCTGGCTTCATGGGGGAGGGCGGAATCGAACCTGGTATTCCCAGATAAGAATCCATCTCCCTCACCACCAGACCAAACTGGCTCATTCGACAGACATTCTATTCGAGTTTCAGTGTTCACATTCGACTGAATTCGATTGAATTTTCAATGTTTAGGACATAAGTGCTCATCCCTATTCAAACCTCGTCCATTTGAAGTGGCTCCATTCCCACGAATGCAAATTTCCTTCACATTCGCTTTGATGCGAAGCGAAGCAAGCAGTGTGTGTGGGGGGGGGAATTCACACACCTCCTAAATCACAACCAACAGTTGCCTTTGACTTCAAAGCAAGACTTGTTGGGATGTGTCTCCCGCAAATAATATGGCTCCCCTGCCAGTCTTAGGAGCAAAGGGGAAGGGCCGCCCCATGGACAGCATTGCCTTTCCATGGCTTTGTTCGTCGGAGGAGATGTTGCAGAAGCCACGTGCCTCGTGAGCGCAAGGTGAGCGGGAGGCCCAATTAGTGCCTAGAGCCGACGCTTTGGGAAATGAATTCCTCCGCGGCGGCACACGAGGTGTTAGCAAGCCCCATCCTCCTGCGCCATCTGGGCTCCGAAAGCAGACCTCGCCGCTCAGCGTGTTTCTGCTCCCAGGCAAAATCATGGGAGACAGAGAGACGGTGAGACCCAGTGATGAGGATCCAGGAAGCGGCTTACGTCCATCGCCAAGGGCTTCAACTTCCTGACCTGCTACAGCCCTCCTCCACCCACAGTTTTAATCAGCGTGGGTTAGGGGTGTGCATGAGATATCCGTAGTAATTTGTATGCATTCTAACATGCGTGTGCAAACTGAATGTGAACGGCATTTGTACATTGACGTTCTTGTTCGTATTCGTACGAACGTGCCGGAACACTCACTGTGACTGCAGTAACCCACAGATATTGAAAGTGGTAGAAACCTCAGGGCTCCTCACCCAGAACAAAACAAAGAAGGCAGCTTGGGCAAGTGCCAGGCAGAGTTTTGCAGAATTGGTTCGGTTAGCTTGCAGCGAACTGGGGTATTTGAGTGGTTCACGTGCAAACTGAACCACCATGTTATTCGGAAAAAAACAGCTTGAATCAAACCTGAACCAATGGGTGATGTAATAAACGAGTGAACCAGGACAGCTGGCCGGATGCACATCATGCCGGTCTTAAAAGAGTTGCATTGGCTGTCGATCCACTACCAAGCCCAATTCAAGGTGTTAGGACTTATAAGGCCCTAAGTGACTTGGGCCCCAAATATCTAAAGGAACGCCTTCTTCCATACTGAACTACCCATGTTTTAAGATCTGGAGTGGAGGCCCTCCTGGTTGTCCCACCACCCTCAGTATTAAAAAGGGTGGGCACCTGGGTGAGGGCCTTTTCAGTGATGGCCCCCGGGCTATGGAATAGTCTCTCATTTGGAATAGTCTCCTTCACTGTATAAGTCTAGGAAGGTGGTGAAGATGTACCTCTTTGCTCTGGCCTTTGGTTAAATGGGAATATACTGTCTCTTCCCACTTTACAGACTCTGCTACTGTTTTAATATATGCTGTTGTTTTAATATATGTCTGATTTTAAGTGTTGTTACCTTCCCTGGGAACTTTGTTTATAGGGCAGGATCCCCTTCGAATGTGATAAGATTCAGTTTGATACAAATGTATCCGTACAAATTTGTGTTAATATCTGATATGAACACATAGGTATCCAGTATGTATCCCATAACATACCCGCTCTGAGAACATCAAATCCGCCCTGCATCCACTTTGAATCTGCTCTCAATCCATGTCAAATGCACTTTGGATCCATTGCAGATGTGACAGGTGCAGGCTCTTTCCCACCTTCCCAAATATTCCAAAACATTTGTACAAAAATGAATGTCAGTGTGCGAATATCGTAACAGATTCGTATATGAATGTCTGAATTCGTAGAAATTAATACCGAATGTTACAAATATTTGTGCATATCCCTAGCTGGGAGGCCTGTCCCTGATCACTTCATGTTTTGAAGTCTTTTCTACCCTGCTTTTCTCACCCATTTAAGGGGACTCAAAGCAGCTGAGAAAGCTTCTGTTCTTCTCCCCACAACAGACACCTTGTGAGGTAGGTGGGGCTGTAAGAACTCAGAAAGAGCAGTGACTAGCCCAAGGTCACCCAGCTGGCTTCATGGAGTAAGAAGAGTTGGCTTTTCTACTATACTTTTCTCACCCATTTAAGGGGACTCAAAGCGGCTGACAAACCTTCTGTTCTTCTCCCCACAACCAAACACCCTGTGAGTAGGTGGGGCTGTGAGAGCTCAGAAGAGAGCTATGACTAGCCCAAGGTTACCCAGCTGGCTTCATGGGAGAGGGCGGCATCGAGCCCAGTGTTCCCAGATACGAGTCCGGCTCCCAAACCACTAGACCAAACTGGCTCACTAGTACAGAGTGTTTGGTTTTGCTAAAGGGCGCCCGTGGATGGCAGCCAGATATGCATCACATCTATCCATACACATCTTATTTGTATCTATACGTATCCATACAGATACATACGGGATTAAAACGGAACGCGTGTGGATGCGTCCAAGATTCATATCATGAAATACGTGTCGAATATTCATACGAATATATACGGATATATTTGTATCGGTTCGAATGTCCTGACATTTGTTTTTTTATTTATTCGTACAAATTCAGACATTCGAACATTCAATTTTATTTGAATCGGATTTGAAAACTGCATTCTTGCTCACCCCTAAATCCTACCGTATTCGAAGTGGCTGTATTTGCCCAAATGTAAATTTCCTTCCGATTCGCTTTGAGGCGAAGGAAACACAGAATAAAAACTGTGTACATCTCTCCGATCTTTGCCAGGGGAGGAACGCAGGAGCAGCCGCTACAGCGAGTGGCAAAATTTCCCAAAATAGATCATCTGCAAGAGGCATCAACGTGCAGCCAGCGACTTCATTTGCTCTCCTGGCATTGGGTGTTTATTGCCAATCACTCGCAGGCTGAAAAGTTAAACAGTTTCACAAACAAGCAAATATTTAGCAACGTGGCTTTCCTAAAGGCGCAAACCCTTCCTTGCTGAAAGCACCGTTTAAGAACACGCCACTCCTCGAAGTCGCAGCTTAGGGCCGGTTTGGTTTCTGACTGCCCGTAGGTGGGATAAGGTAGGGTTGCGTGGGCTGGCCGAGAAGCAGGCAGGGATGGGACGCGAGCACAAAGGAAGCGAGGCACAAACACGGCGATTGCCAAATGTTGTAAGATAAACACGAAAATTGAATTCACACCATATAACCGGGAGGAGGGGAGGTGGCGGAACGTGTCCTTCATGCTAACAACATGTTGACAGCATCCTGACGCAGCACAGATGCTGAGAACATCTGCCTTGAAGTTCATGAATAGTAATCAGCCTAGAAGATGCCCACAACAGAGGAAAACTCCACCTTCCACTTGAATACGGGCAGCGCATAGGAGGGCATCAGATGGACACGGTGGAGCCTCTTCCAGCTTCCCACGGTGCGAGCTGCCTGTCCAGGAATGTCCCTTAGGCATGGCCGGTCTGGGCCATGGACAGGAGGCCCACAAAACA
The DNA here is from genome assembly GCA_023333525.1 of Aspidoscelis tigris stejnegeri. Lineage (NCBI taxonomy): Eukaryota > Metazoa > Chordata > Lepidosauria > Squamata > Teiidae > Aspidoscelis > Aspidoscelis tigris. The sequence goes on along the minus strand of JALMGA010000006.1, from coordinate 88,149,113 downwards.
CTCCATTCGCCAAGGGCCTCTTTGGGATGCGCATGAATACTTGTAACATTCGTCATTCCTACGAATTCATATATTCGTACACGGATCGAATATTATGACATTCATACATTCACATTCGTATGGACATGAATGTTTTGGAACATTTGTACAAATAGTTCGTGTATTCGTTAAACTGGGGATACGTTCATATAGGATACGTATCTGATTTTATTTGTTTGTTTGTTTGTTTGTTTGTTTGTTGTTTATCCCACCCTATACCCAAAGGTCTCCGGACGGTTAAGGACATCAAAAATCAAAGATCATTAAAACAACAACACTATGCATTAAAATAATAGCATCGGCAAGTGGGAATGGAAAGTATATAACCAAAGGCCAGGTGCGTCTTCACTGGCATCCTAAACGTGCTCAGTGAAGAAGATGGACACACCTCAAGGGGGAGACTATTCCACAGCCTCGGGGCCATCACTGAGAAGGCCCTCTCCCGGGTGCCCACCCCTTTTGCTGCTGAGGGTGGCGGGACAACCAGGAGGGCCTCCCCTCCAGATCTTAAGGCAGGGGCAGGTTGATAGGTGTTGGTATAGGATACATATCCAATTTGTATGCATTTGTATAGGATCCCTATCCACGATCTGTATGCATTTGTATTGGATATCCATACAGATTCGTACGAATACATTTGTATTGAATAGAATCCTACCACATTCGAAGGGGATCTATTTGGCTGAATACGGATTTTCTAACATTCGATTTATTATGAATCAAATGCCAAATACCACTTGCGCAGGTCCCTAGTGCCTCTGCCAGGGTAGAGTGGAAAGTGCAAACAGTCTCCGGTCGTGATCATACCTTTCCTTTTATCCAAATGTTGGCATCATCTGTCCGCAGGTATCACACGCATCGGGGTGTTTCTGGTTCTTCTGTAGACTTTCCCTCCCTGACTGAGACTTTCCTGTATTCAGATTATCCCAGTACTGAGCACATGGGCACCCCTCAATGTGCCAAGGCACCCCTCAATGTGCCAAGACACTCACCTGAATTCAGACACATGTCTGGGTGCTGCCATCTTCTCTTTGGGTGCCAGCACCAGTGTACGTGTGCATGTACCAGGACCTCAGTGACGCGCCACGCATGCGTATTAGCTTCCCAAGTGCGCTTGCGTGGCACGTCAGATGATTCCGCTTGGCACCCGGAAAAGGTGTAAATGGCCTCTCCAGTGGTCGGGAAAGGTAAGCTTTTGAACCCATCTAGGACCTGATTTCCTGAACCACCTCTTGTATTTCTTTTTCATTAAGAAAAAAATTCAAAGCACTTTGCAACTGAATTCAGATCAAAATAAATAGCAATTAAAACAATAGTGTATAAAGAAACAGTATTGAACTGGGTGGCGAAAGGGCGTGAACACCCACAGTGGAGACGGGTATACAAATTGGTTTTCAGCAGGCACCTAAAATTATAACATTGGGTGCTCCACAAACATCTGAGGGGAAAGCTTTCCAGGCTATGGGACCCACCACCAAGAAGACCCTATCCTCGAACCAGTAACCCACCCTCCTTGTTTGCCTTGTGCCGGTTCTTTTTATCCAGCCATCTCCTTCTGCTCCCCGTGGTTGGTTTACCCAGGTTGCCTGCTTGCTGGCTTCCTTGCTTTGGAAAGGTCCCGACCACAAACTAGGCCCTAGGCAGCAAAAAGTGAGAAGAGGAAGTACTGGGGGGGGGGGGAGAGCCAACGAAAACAAGCTGCCACTTAAAGGGCAGATCCTGCTTTTGCAGGCTGTGAGTGCCATGGCACGCCTTACCAGGACAACAGTTAGAAGGCTCCCTTTGATTTTACCAAACTGTGTTTTGGACCTCTCTGGATCAATTGGACTTCCCCTGGCTCCATTGCCTTCATGGAGTCATTTGGTCTTGTGGTTAGAGTGTTGGACTCTTACTCTGGTTTGAGTCTGCACTCCTGCATGAAGCCAACTGGGTGGATTTGGGCTATTCACAGCTCTCTTCTGAGCTCTCACAGCCTCACCTACCTCACAGGGTGTCTGTTGTGGGGAGAAGAACAGAAGGCTTGTCAGCCACATTGAGTCCCCTGCAGGGTGAGAAAAGTGGGTTACAAAAGCCAAATCTTCTTATCTGGTAATCTCCTGGTTCGAGTCTGCACTCCTAAATTAAGCCAGCTGGGTGGCCTTGGGCTAGTCACAGCACTCTTCTGAGCTCTCACAGCCCCACCTGCCTCACAGGGTGTCTGTTGTTGGGAGAAGAACAGAAGGTTTGTCAGCCACTTTGAGTCCCCTTAAAGGTGAGAAAAGTGGGATATAGAAGCCAACTCTCCTCCTCATAGAATCATAGAGTTGGAAGGGACCTCCAGGGTCCTCCAGTCCAACTCCCTGCTCAATGCAGGATTCCCTAAACCATCCCAGACAGATGTAGGTCCAGCCTCTGCTTGGAGACCTCCTCCTCCTCCTCCTCCTAAGCAGATATGATCGGTTATTTGTTTGTTTGTTTGTTTACATTTCTATCCCGCCCCATACCGTAAGGTCTCTGGGCGGGTAACAGCAAATTAATCACAAGATACACATTAAAAACGAAAAGTAGATTAAAAACAATATAGGCATTAAATACAGATTAAAAACACTTAAAAGTTCAGCAAATTTAGAACGGTTAGTGTCTAGCCAGGGTTGTCTACTCCATGAAATGCATGCACTGCTTTGGATTTTATAATGGAAGGAAGGTAGGAACAGAAACATAGCAAAATGAATCCCATCTACATGTCCAGCTGTCCCCATTAGACAGGGCTCAATTTCCAGGGTCTTCCTCTTGCAACCTCCAGGCACTGGGTACCTGTTCTTCCCGAATCCGGCACTGTCACCCCCCGGGAGGAGAATTTTCTTTCCCTCTCGCAACCACAACTCATGGCCTCCCTGCGCATGCGCCAGCCCCTCAAGTCCCACTCAGCTAAGAAGTCTGTGATGTTTAGATTAGAGGATAATGTGCTGGAAATAATTGCCTTAATCAAGAAAGGTTAATTAGGCTGTCTGTGTGTACAGCGGTGGAGGGTGTTATCACAGCGCAGAGTTCGTGAGCATGGCGCTCACACCTTCACCTCCACGGTAATTAGAGACACGCTCCAAACAGTAATATCCACCCCTTGGAATCTCCCAGCTATGTGTTTACATGGCTGAATTTCAAAATAATGCCATGGCAGCTCTCTCTGTACATCTTTTCCCAGGGGCCATCATCACTGCGTTTCAAGGAGAACTTGACGCTCATTACATCAAGAGGTCTGGCTGGTGTCTCCTTTCACCTAAAATCTGAGGTTGCTCCCGAATTGTATGGTTTCGTGCAAAGAAGGAAAAGAGATCCCAGGTTGCCCGAGCACATTGGCTCATTCTCAGATCTTTGGGTCCTTCATGGTTCAGAAGAACCTAAGAGGGAAGATCTTTTGGTCAAGAGAAGAACCTAAGAGTGAGCCAGTTTGGTCTAGTGGTTAGGGAGCTGGACTCTTATCTGGGAATACCGGGTTCGATTTTGCCCTCCCCCATGAAGCCAGCTGGGTGACCTTGGGTTAGTCACAGCTCTCTTCTGAGTTCTCACAGCCCCACCTATCTCACAGGGTGTTCTGTTGTGGGAAGAAGAATAGAAGGCTTTGTCAGTGGCTTTGAGTCCCCTTAAATGGATGAAAAAAGTGGGGTGGAAAAGCCAACTCTTCTTCTTCTTCTTCTTCCAACCCACACTATCATTGATCCATTTAGGTGAGTCATTTTGTCCCCTGGCGGACAGCAGTTTTCCAAAGAAGAAGAGTTGGCTTTTCTACCCCACTTTTCTCACCCATTTAAGGGGACTCAAAGTGGCTGACAAAGCTTTTCTATTCTTCTCCCCACAACAGACACCCTGTGAGGTAGGTGGGGCTGTGAGAGCTCAGAAAAGAGCTGTGACTAGCCCAAGGTCACCCAGCTGGCTTCATGGAGGAGTGCGGACTCAAAAACGGTATTCCCAGATAAGAGTCCAGCTCCCTGACCACTAGACCAAAGCAGGCTTTGTCTCTGGTCTTCCCAGAACAGCCATGAATTATTTTAGTGCATTTAACCATCACTTGAAATGACATAAGAAATGCCTTGATATTCTGGACCACTGGCCCATCTAGACTAGCAACCTGCCCTCCACACTGGCCAACTTGGTACCAACAGAACATCAGCCATGATATTTTCACTGACGACCCAACCTCACCTAAGATTTTATCACCTTCAACCAGGCTGAGAGTGAAGAGACGATGTCAACAAAGTGACCAGCGGCGTTTCCTTCTGAATTGTCCATTCCAACCCACAGCTACATTTTCTGGAAAGTGCATAAAATCCAGTCCTGAAGCTTTTTTCAAAAAAAACCAAAAAACCCTAGAGCAGGTGTGTTGCTCAAATGCATTTTGGGAGGCTAGAAAACCAAAGGCAAAGGTTTTTTGGGACAAAGGCCATTTTTCAACACCTGCAGGGCTTTGACCATTCCAACAGGGATCGCTCTGACTGGAACAGGTCTCTGCTGGAACAGTCCGGCTATCCCAGAACAAGACCATCTGCGCTTGGACAGGCTGTTCCAGGACCAGGACGATGCTGCCCTGTGCCACTCAAACTCAAGAGAGCTTTGGAACCTGCTATGAGGGCTCTGATGGTCCAGGAACAAAAGTTCTTGACCTCAGAAGCACCGGGGGACTCTTTTTTGGTGGCAAAATGAGTTCCCCTGCTAAACCAGAACAGGAAGGTGTATGTCAGACAGGGCTAGCTGCCTGCCATAATACTTGAATGAAAGATGTCTGCCACCTATGTGATTCTGTATATATGTATATTATGGCTGCCTGTTGTTTTAGAAGTGACAGTTGACTCCCCCCTCCCTGCTGGGGTCGAGTGATACATTTTGGCTCCAAGTTTAAACTGAGTTTTGAAAAATAGTTATTGCTGATTAGTTAAAGGCCAAACCCTGCCCAGCTATGAAACATATAAATATGCTGGGCTTTCTGTTCCAAGTTGCTCCCAACAAAAAATGCCTTTACACTGAGCTGAAATAAATCACTGTTCATCTTTTTAAAGAAAGAGTCTCGTGGTCTCTCTTTGCTAGCCTGACAGTGTAGGTCCTTCTTTGTGCATCCCTATTCTGTTCTGGAGGACCCTGAACTGCCAGGACTGGGAATGTTTGTGTACGTACGAATATTTGTAACTTTCGATATTCGTACGAATTTGGACAAATTCAGACATTTGTATAAGAATCTAGTGTTACAATATTCGTACATTGACATTAGTATTTCTACAAATGCTTTGGAACATCCATGAACCGGGGAGGTGGGAAAGCGGCTGCACCAGGCAAATCTGCAACAGATCCAGAGTGAATTCGACATGGTTTGAGAGCAGATTCAAAGTGGATTCAGGGCAGATTTGACACTTTCAGAGTGGATATCTTATGGGATATGTATCTGATGCATATACATTCATATTGGATATTCGTACGAGTTCATACAAACACATTTGTATAGAATAGAATCCTACCACATTCAAGGGGGATCGATGCGAACAAATATGAATTTTCCTACATTCAATTCAATACAAATAGAATGTAAAAAACCACCATTAGTGCGTATCACTAATACATACTGTTATTGTTTTAATAATGTTTGATTTTAAATGTTGCTACCTGCCCGGAGACTGTTGGGTATAGGGCGAGATAAAATTGTGAATGAATGAATGAATGAATGAATGAATGAATGAATGAATGAATGAATGGTTCTGGTTCAGCCCTTGTGTTTTATGAGTTGCTTTGCTTGCAGAGTGAGCCTCTGGGTCTAATTCTGCGCAGCCTTAAAGCATCACAGGGCAACTTTCCTCGGCTGTCCAGCGAGAAAACCTCTGATTTCCTCTTCCCTTCTGCTTGCTTGCTCTGTGTTTGACTTCCCCGTGTCTCCTGCCCCTTCATTCCCTGTGAAACAGCGCCCCCTGCAGGATCCTGCTCCTGGAGCCTTTGGAAAGATCTCTCTTCGGGCGATTTCCCCTTAATGGGGAAAGGGCGATGAGCTGAAGGGCAGTGGGTTCCAATGTGCCAAGGTTAAATTTGTTGAAGTTTTAAGCTGTTTTTAAACATGCATCTTCTTTTAATCTGCAGCTCATTTTCATCTGTATCTGATTTAATTTGTATCCTGTTTTGTTTTAATCTGTTGTTACCCGCCCAGAGACCTTCGGGTATGGGGCGAGATAGAAATGTAAATAAATAAATAAAACTTTCAAGGAGTGAGGCAAGAGAAGGTGCCCTTTTAGGGGTTTATCTAAGTAAAAGGAAAAAAACAGGGGTCCTCAAAAGATAAAACAATAATGGGAACCACCTTAATAAAAACAGATAAAAATCCAGCAGAGCAAATTGTATAGATATCTACAAATTTGCTAACATAAAAGCTAATGTCTTGTATAATAAATATTAACAATGAAGGAAAGGAAAGGGTGTTCAATAACATTGTGGCGAGAACAACAAAAACACATCTCACAAAGAACACTTATCAGCACCACAGCACGCTGGAGACTAAACCAGATGCATCCCAAAATTATAGAGCAACGAACTCTAAAGCTGGAAAACAGAATTTTCACTTTTGTTATCTTGCTTATTCTTCGTTCAGACTTTTAGCTTTTGTTTCACAGTGTGAATTTTATATAATTTTGGGGGATGAGTAGGGAGGTGCCCGGATGGGTTTTTTTTTTTGCATTTGATTCATATTGAATTGAATATTAGAAAATTCGTATTCGTTAGAATAGATCCCCTTCGAATGTGGTAGGAGTCTATTTGATACAAATTTATGGATACAAATTTGTATGAATATCCAATACGTATCCAATACGAACAAATACGTATCTTCACCACTGGTACATATCCGATATACAAATCCCGTAACATATCTGCTCTGAAAGTGTCAAATCCACCCTGAATCCACTTTTAATCCACTCTCAATCCATGTCGAATTCACTCTGGATCCTTTGCAAGTGTGACTGGTGCAGCTACTTTCCCACCTCCCCGGTTCACAAATGTTCCAAAACATTCGTACAAATGCCAATGTCGATGTACAAATGTCGTAACATCCGATTCACGTACAAATATCTGAATTCGTCTGAATTCATCCAAATATCCAGTGCTACGAATATTCATGCACATCCCTAGAAATGAGTGAAACCACATAGCTGCATTGGGGACCAGCTGTTCAAAGCCACTGAAGAAGGTGAAGTCAAAACGTGTCTGGCTTTTGTTCCCTTCATAAATTTGTTTGTTGGACTATAATTTTGGGATACATCAGAGGCCTTTCTAGTGGTGAAGGAGCCAGACTCTTATCTGGGAATACCGAGTTTGATTCCGCCCTCCCCCATGAAGCCATCCAAGGTTTGGGAAGACAGGAAATATGCCTCTAGAGCAGGTGAACTTTTGCCTTGGTCTTCTGCTTGAGATGCCCATAAGCAACTGGTGGGCCACTGTGCGGGACAGGATGCTGGATTAGATGGGCTGTGGCCTGATCCAGCAGGGCTCCTCATAGGTTCTGATGTTCGTACACTTTCCAAACCTTTGTGCTAGCTTTGGACTATGGCTACTCCTGGAACTTGGTGGTGTCATTGCTCAGATTAACGAGGGGAAAATGCTCTGATCCCTTGCTACTGTTTTCCTGCTTCATTCCTCCCAGGAGATGTTGAATCTCTGAGCACAGTGGTGCTAATGAGCCAATTGGAGCCATCAAAACAAAGGAGATTTTCAACCTCCCAAAGCCCCAAGGTTGGCTGTGTACAATGGTGACATTACACTGCCTGCTGTCATGTGCTCTGCTAACCCTGGTGCCACACAAATGGAGTCATGGGGTTTTCAGGGGAAAGACCGGCGTTTACTTTGACAGTGGCTGCAATGGGAGGAAATGGAGTAAGGGGACATGACCTCCAAAAATAACACAGGACCTGTTAGCATTGCCTTCTCCAGATTCTCTTTATTCCAATTATCCATCTAATAGGGGGTTGCACAGTCCTGGAAACAGCTGGATTTAAGAACATAGGAACATAAGAGGAGCCCTGCTGGATCAAGCCGCAGACCATCTAGTCCAGCTTCCCGTCTCACACAGTGGGCCAGGGGGACCCGCACCCTACACCCCCAACCCACTCCAGGTCGCGCAGGTGCGTTCGTGGCCGTACCTATAGGCTGCCAGGTCGATTCTGCCTTGGCGTACTGTGCATGCGGTGCGGTGTGTGCGGTGCAGCTCAGCCCCTCATTGGCTAGCCACCCTCCTGGCTTCACCAGGCCATCTGCGCAGGTGCAGGTGGCTTGACCAATGAGGGGCTGCGCTGCGCACATGCGCACATCACGCCGGGCCTCCTGCAGCCAGAATCAACCCGGCAGTCTGCAGGTGAGGCCACGCACGTGCACGCACGACCCAGGGTGTGTTGGGGGGTGTAGGGTGTGGGTCCCCCTGGCTCGAGGAGCCATGATCCCGGCTCCTGGAGATAGTGGGACTCAAGGGGAGGGCTTCAGAAGCAGACAGGCCTGCTTCCGCCCTCCCCAAGATGGTGGGCGCCGGGACATCCGGCCTTTGCCGGTCCGTGTGCGGAAGTGTCCTGCTTCCGAAACAGATTGAGGTGCAAGGCCAGATGAAGACCTACTTTTTCCAGGTCTTCCTGAAGGCCGGATCTTTGGCAACAAGACCCAATTAAGAACGGGTCTTGCCTGCTGATGTGCAGAAGTGCCGCCAACAAGGGTCCGTAATATCTACTAGATACGGATCTACCTTAAACCGGATTTAGTAAATCCGGATCTACCTTAAACCGGAGTTAGTAGATCCGGATCTATTCTAACCTGGATTTAGTAGATCCGCATCTATTCAAACCAGATTTAGGAAATCCCCATTAATTCTAAACCGATTTTAGTAAATCCTGTTGTAATAGATCCGGATTTAAAACGGAAAGTGCGGAAGCACCCAAAGTTTCATATGAACGTATCAAAGCATTTGATTTGAATCCGGATATCAGTCTCCGAATGCGCCAACATTAGATCTGAATTCAAATGCCCGAATTTGGACAAATTTATATGAATATCAAATGTGACAAATATTTGTGCTCATCCCTAAAAGGAACCTCTTCATTTGTGTGTGTGTGTGTGTGAATTTTATTTTATTTTTTGCATTTGATTCATATCCAATCAAACATATGAAAATTCATATTCATTGAAATAGATCCCCTTCTGAATGCAACAGGATTCTATTCAGTATGGAAGTATTTGTACAAATCCATACAAATATCCAATAGGAGCGCATACGTATCTGATAAGTATCCCGTAACATATCAAATCTGCCCTGAATCCACTTTGAATACACTCTCAATCCACATTGAATGCACTCTGGATCAGTTGCAGATGTGACTGGCGCAGCCGCTTTCCCTCTTCCCCAGGTTCATGAATGTTCTGCACTTTTGGCACAAGTACGAATGTCAATGTATGAATGTTGTAACATTTCTATTCATATCCAGCATTACGAATATCCATGCGCATCCCTGGTTTTGATGGGTTTTGTATTTACCTTCCCTAAGCCCTAGCGATGAAGTGGGCCGGAGGACGGAAGAGGCGAAGCCGTACGGGATTACCTTTGCCGCGCCGCCTCGCAGGGCGATGCTGACATTTCTGGCAAATGGGATGTGTCAGGTGCTTTCCCTGCGTGTTCCCTGTTGCTCGTTAAAAGCCAGACAAGTCGTGGCAGTAATTGCTTTAATTTATTTGCTTACAGCTCGGGCCATGTGCCTCTCGGCGCCTTTATGGGGAACATATGGAGGCCATTTATCACCATTTGGTGCAATAGGGCAGGCAAGGGAGAAAAGGGGGAAAAGAAACTAAAGACTTTTATTAACTCATCTGTAATTTTAAACTTTTCTAATCAAGCTCCTGCTGGGCGTCGCGGTGGCTTTCGTGCAGCCCACAGGCCGTAAAGCCAACAGGAGGAAATGGGCTAAGTCCACCATTGGGGAGCGAAACGGTCGACTCAAATTAGGCTGATCTGCTGCCTTATGGAGCTCCGGCTCACGCCAGCTGCCACCCCTAGAAAATGGGGTAGATTTCAGCTGACCGCTTCTGAAGAGGAAAACAGCTATCTCCTGTCATGCGAATCCCAGGGTGTTTGGGGACCAGGTTCTTAATCCAGGATGTTGCTGGGCATGCAAAGAATCTCAAGGCTGTAATGCACTTTGGCTAAGTCAGTTTGGAACGGTTTCCCCATTCACACATAGGCAGGAAAGAACGTGTTTACACGTGTTCCTACCTACCTATGTGCGAATGCTGAAACCATCCCGACCTGACTTAGCCGGGAAAGGCCGGACAGGGGCAGGGACGCCTCCCCCAGGCCTGCCCGCCATTGGGTGGGAGCACCCAGGGATGGGGGGCCCTGTCAGGTGGCTTTTCCTGGTTCCTGCCAGCTGTACAGGGTCTGATCAGGTCCTGTATAGCTGGCAGGAACCCGCCCAGGCACCCACCACCCACCCCAGGGCCCGGGGCCAGCTGCTTGTGGGCCAGGGGCTGTGGGACCCCTAGGTAGACCGGACGCATGTGGGTCCGGTTTACTGAAGTCCCCCATCCCCTGGCCCATCACAAGACTCTGCAGGGTCTAGCCACCTCGATGGAGGTAGCTAAGCCCTGCAGAGGCACCTTGGTACCCCTAACCCCCATCCTGGGGCCCGGGGACATGTCTGTGTCCACACAGCACCTACGTCCTCACTGTCCCAGGTGTCTATGATCCCAGGCAGCCAGGATCGTGCACCACATGCGCGTGGCACGGCTTCCGATTGGGCAGCCTGCCCACATGGGTCATCCTGATCACGCTCCCGGCTGCCCCGGGTCATTCTGATTGGGTCCTGTACAGCTGGTAGGAAATGGGGAGAGCCACCTGACAGGGCTACCCGCCCCTCGGTGTGCGAATGCTTCCCTCCCTGGACGGCCGGGGACGCTTGGAACGCGCAGAGACAGATGTAGAGCAGTTTCAACTGCTCTATATCTCAAACAGGCGGAGAACACGCCAGGACGCACTGGGAGAGCTCTGCCGTCCCAGCAGTGCCTATGCTGCGTCCCCATGTGTTCTCCACGCGTTCAAAAACCCCTTGTTCGAAAAGGCCTTCAGTTTCCAGGGCCAAGTCATGGAGATTCCGGGCCTGCAGTCACACCACAGCACTGCAGCCTGCCATAGGGCAGACCGCGGTCTCAGCCTTGACTGGGTTTTTTGACATTCGATTTGTAACAAATCCAATGTTAGAAAATTTGCATTCGTTTGAATAGATCTCCTTCTTATACTATAGGTTTCTATTCGATACGAATGTATTCGTATGAATTTGTACAAATATCCAATACGTGTCCAATATGAACAAATATGTATCCTCATGAACGCACACGTATCCGATACGCTTCCGATATATGCATTCCGTAACATCTTCGCTCTGAAATCATCAAATCAGAGCTGAATTCACTTTTGATCCACTCTCGATCTATGTTGAATGCAAACTGGATCCATTGCAGATGGGACTGGTGGATCCACTTCCCATCTCCCCAGTTTGACAAATGTCTGGACTATTCATACGAATGTCCAAAACATTCATATTTGTGTGAATGTTAACATACAAATGTCCTAACCTTCGACTCATGTACAAATGTGTCACGTCGCAGGCCGATCAGGCAACAGGCAAACATTTGCGCAGCTACTCAGTCCCAAGGGTTCCACACGTTCTTGAGGTCAGTTCTGGTCCGGGGTCTAGGAGTCCAGAAAGTCAGCAAGGGTCAGGCAGTCCAAAGGGTCAGCAGGTCACAAGGAGTCCAGGATTTCAAGCTCAGGTAACACGAGGCTGCTACGACTTGTCTGCAGCAACTTGAGGCAAGGTGAGCTTGTTCTTAAATAGAGGAGTCAGAGCCACTCCCACGGGGCAGCTGAGCTAATCGCTCTGATCTCCGTCTCACCTGCTTCTGCTGCCTAAGCAGGCGATGAGAGGGCCTTTGATTAGGCTCACTGCTAGTGGATTCATCACCTGGGTCTGGCTGCTCACCTGGACCCGGCCTTAGCTCTTCCGTGCCTGCAACGCCCTGCTGTGGCTGCTCCTCAGCCTGTGGTCGCATTGCAGGCATATCCTCCTCTTCTGATGAGGCTGAACAGGGCATGACAAAATGTCTGTATTCAGATGAATAACATCCCTACTCAGCCTGTTTTCCGCCTGTTCACAAGGGGAGGGGAGGCGGCTCTGGGGGCAGCACAACCACCTCATGGCCAGCAGTAAGTGGGCAAGGGCATACAGGGAAGGGCAGCTCAGTCCCCCCTCTGACTCCAAGGCCCAGAGCCCACAAGCCGCCATCCACTTCGGAGCCACACGTGGCAGGCGGCCCTTCCCAGAGCGTGGCAAGGCAAAGTGGCGCATTGGGTGGCACACTCAGATTGCAGCCAGGAGTGGCCAGTTCAGGTTGCTCCCTCCAGCTCTGGGTGCCAGAACCCGCTAGCTGCTCTCCGCTCTACAGCTGAGCAGGGCAGAGCTCAGCCACCCTTTGCCTGGGCACTTTTCTTGCAGCTGAAACAGACTCAGAGCTGGAGTACTCTGAATATAGGATGGTCCCAATCAGGGAGGGAAAGTCCACAGAAGAACCAGAAAAGCACTTTGCCATGTGAAGACAGAAGAATGGCCTCAAAACTGACCAGATACTCCTGTCATCCCTTTTCTGTTTTGAGGAACTAAGGGCTTTTTCACACTCAACTTAAATTCAGGGACGGTAGACAACGTTCACACTGTGAGTGCCAGTATCACCCCCAACACACCTGAGGGCTGTTGCAGCATAGACAGTCCATCCAGGATCATTTGCATTGCCATTGCAACAGCTGCGGCAGCTTCTGCCACGTACCAGGCCATTGCCATGGTGGTCACAACCTGGTGCACCACCGTAGCCCCAGTGCCCAGCCCTATGCAGCGTTCACACAAAGGTGCCATGTGAATGCTGCATCCAGGAGTGTACCGAGAATGTCCTAGGTCTAGTGGTTAAGGAGCCGAACTCTTATCTGGGAATACTGGGTTTGATTCCGCCTTCCCCCATGAAGCCAGCTGGGTGACCTTGGGCTAGTCACAGCTCCACCTCCCTCACAGGGTGTCTGTTGTCCGCTTTGCATCTGCTCTGAATCCACTGGACATGTTACTGGGCAGCCCCTTTGCTGTCCCCTCACCTTTGTGAATGCAACGAAGCTTTGAACAAATGCACAAAAGCATTAGCTTTGCATTTTAAACTCAGTCTTCAAATGTAGCCAGAATCTGATTCGAATGTGAGGAGTCAAATTCATGCAGATTGTGAACCCAATGAATATTAATGTGCACCCCTACTCCAAGGTCATGCAATTGCTGTACCACACAGACATAGCCTCCAGAGGTTTTCCAGAGGTTCATCATCCCCAGCCGCCTCAATGGCAAGGAAGGACTTGTACTTACGTTTGAACCCAAGAGGAGCCCTGCCGGATCAGGCCACAGCCCATCTAGTGCAGCATCCTGTTGCACACAGTGGCCCACCAAGTGGTCATGGGCATCTCAAGCAGAAGACAAGGGCAAACCTTCTCCTGCTCTCCAATCCCAGCAAATGGCCCTAGAGGCCTCCTGCTTGTCCACCCAGCCTGAAAGATGTACTTAGTTGATGAACATCCGGAGGGCTGCGCTTTGAGCACCCCAGCCAAACTGTAGTATGTAGTTTTCCCCTCTTGGAGCTAATGGAGTTTGGACTTGAGAAATCCAGTCTCTGATGACTTCATGCCTCCCAGATGTTTTGAATTATAAACTCCAGCAGGACCAAACTAATAGGATGATGTAGTCTAAAGTGGCTAGAGGGCGTTCAGTTAAGGTGCGTACAGGATGGGAGATTAAAATGAAAGTGAAGTGTAAATCCAGACGAGGGGTGTTTTTTAATGCAGCTCAAAATTATCATTATGTAGTACTTTTATTTTGGGATTTCAAGACACAGTGAAAAGTCCCTGCAGAAATTGATCCAATAAACATATAAGGTATTACATTGTAAAAGTATCATGTTGTGGTTATCAAGGGATACTGGTTTCCCTGTTTTAGCTATATATTCTGGTCTCGAATCAGAAATCAAAATGTCTTCTTCCAAAAAAAATAAAGGGTTTGGCTTCAGGAATTAAAGGCAAATGGAAGATAGAAACTGCACTGCTTACAAATTGCATAATTATTGACCAATACAAATGCAGGTGGTTTCTCTTCAGATGGGGTAAATCTTTTGCCTTTTACTAAAGATTTCCCAAGGAGAGGAACATTTATGAGTTTTTAACTAATTTTTGTGAGCCAGTTTGGTCTAGTGGTTAGGGAGCCAGATTGGAATACCGGGTTCGATTCCGCCCTCCCCCATGAAGCCAGCTGGGTGACCTTGGGCTAGTCACAGCTCTCTTCTGAGCTCTCACAGCCCACCTACCTCACAGGGTGTTCTGTTGTGGCGAGAAGAATAGAAAAGCTTTGTCAGCCACTTTGGCCGCATCCCCACGACGTCGTTATCTCGAATTCAAAATGTTTTGATTTCGGGCCGTGTACACGTCACTTCGGCTTAATACGGTATTTCCGTGTTAAACGACGTTATCCCAATTTGAAATAAATCCTGATCTCAACAGGTCTCACTCCGGAACATGCCCTTGACACGTGTTTAATTTTTTACTGTGTGGACAGTATCGTTCCGGGATGAGATTCAGTGTTAAGGCTGTCCTGCCCCCCCAATCGCACTGTAACCAATGGCTGAACGTATTAGAAGCACGTCATGTTTAGGGTTTCCTTCATTGAAAAAATCCACCCTCAAACACCCACTATAAACTTCCAGTCCTTAAAGATACACTGTATCAATGTAAGCACTTCACACGTTAAAAACAATGTTGCAGTTTTGCGCAATTTCAGGACTTTGAAGGTTCGGAACTTTAAAACAGGGAAAGGAAAGCCCTGGAGCCTGTATTTTAAAAGCTGTGGCCCTCCTCCCCCCTTCTTTGCCATTGCTGCTGCTCCTGTGCATCAGCAAAGTGACCATTCATTTTCTTTATCAGCTGCTTTGAGCCCCCTTTAACAGGTGATTACAGAAGGTTTCTCAGCTGCTTTAAGCCCCCTTAAGGGTGAGAACCGGTTTGTCAGTCGCTTTGAGCCCCCTTAAGGGTGAAAAGGCTTGTCAGCCGCTTTGAGTCCCCTGAAGGGTGAGAATAGAAGGTTTGTCAGCCGCTTTGAGCCCCCTTCAGAGGCTACTTTGCCTCTGCCTGTGGTTACACCTAAGGTTTAATCCAGTTTCAGTTCACTTTCAGAGTGAGAGAATACACCAGCAAACTGACAAGCTGGTTTTCTTTCAGGGTTAATAACTCAGAAAATCCACCTTTAGACTAGATAATGTGGAAAGAAAACTACTGGTCACTTTGCTGATGTGTTCTCTCACTCTGAAGGTGGAGTGAAGCTAGATTAAACCTTAGGTGTGACCACAAGCCAAGGTTTTAATCCAGCTTCGGTCCCTGTGAGGTGGGGGCGGCGGCTGTGAGAGCTCAGAAGGGAACTGTGACTAGCCCAAGGTTACCCATCTGTAGCAAGTTGAAGTTTCACTTTTGCGCAGTTCTGAACTTTCAAAATGAAAGGAAAAGGGAGTCCCCGGGGAACTTTCCCCGCTCTCGGAGTTCCCTCCCGGCCATGGGGGGAAGAGCAAGCGAGGAGCCCCCTTCGCCCTCTTGTCCACCCCTTGGCTCTCCTCCTCTGCGGGGCAAAGTGGCGGCAAAGTGGGGGGAAAGCGGCGGCGGAGCCCCAGGGAGAAGCCGCCAGCACCGCAGCGCCTGGATGGATGGATGGATGGATGGATGGATGGATGGATGGATGGATGGATGGATGGATGGATGGATGGATGGATGGATGCCACCGCTGCCGCCTCCGCCGCTGGCTGCTCTTCCCTCGGCGCGAGGCTGGAAGAGGAGGAGAGCCGAGGGGCAGGCGAGAGGGCAGGCGGGCTCAGTGTGCCCACCTGGATGGATGGATGGATGGATGGATGGATGGATGGATGGATGGATGGATGGATGGATGGATGGATGGATGGATGGATGGATGGATGGATGGCGCGGCGGGCGCTGGAGCCGCCGGGGGGGGAGGCAGGGGTGGCCCGGGCTGCGAGCGCGCTCTGGCAGGCCGGGCAAAAGGCACCGAGAACGCAGCAGCGGCGGCGGAGCGGCTCTGCCACTGGGCAACGAGAAGCCCCAGGGCGAAGCCGCCCGCGCCACAGCGCCAGGATGGATGGGTGGATGGATGGATGGATGGATGCTGCTGCTGCTGCTGCTGCTGGGAAGGGGGAGGGTGGATTGGGCAGGGAATTCCCGGCGGAGCATGACGCAAAGAGAAGGGAGGGTGGGATCCTGGCAGGGAAAACCAATCACAGGAGAGAGTGTGGGCAATGGGCGGGAGGACAATGCTGCCATGTGGACTCCGAGTATTGATCCCGCGTTAAGGCTGCCATCGGAACCGGATCAACTTGCAAGTCGTGTGGACAGCTTTGTTCCGTTTCTTTTATTTCGAATTCTTTAAACTGAAATAACACATGCCATGAAGACGCGCCCTTTGAGTCCCCTTAAATGGGTGAGAAAAGTGGCGATACGTATCCGATACATATGTATGCATTCATATCGAATAGAATCTATTCGAACAAATAGACATTTTCTAATATTCGATTCATTAAAAATCAAATGCCAAAAAAAAAAAAACACCACCCATTCATGCACATCCCTATTCTGGTCTTCTCCATGAAGCCAGATGGGTGATCTTGGGCTAGTCATAGCCCTCTCTCTGAGCTCTCACAGCCCCACCCACCTCACAGAGTGTCTGTTCTGGGGAAGAGCAGAAAGTTTGTCAGCTGCCTTGAGTCCATTGAAGGGTGGGGAAAGCAGGGTAAGAAGCCAATTCTTCTTCTTCTTCTTCTTCTTCTTCTTCTTCTTCTTCTTCTTCTTCTTCTTCTTCTTCTTCCCAACACTCCTGTATGGCTGATAGTTTTGGTTCTTGCTAAGCTATTTTCCTGGGATGAATTATTGAACATTTGACATTAATTTTACAACTTAATTGTGCTGAGATCTCAACATTACTCTGCTGCCCATTATAGTATTTTTATTGTTGCTGTTTGGAGCCTGATGCAGTGCAAGTCACAATGAGCAGAATTTAATTGTGCGAAAGCAGCAAAGATATGTGTTTTACACAATGAGATCAGTGTGGGCGCACCTTGCTGAAATAGTCCATATTAATCATCAGAACCGAAAGCGCTTTAACTCTGATCACACCCAATACCTGCTCATCCCTCCTCAGTTCTCCCTCAGTTTGGGTCGCTTTGCTCACCCCTTTCTGTTCCCATCCTGAGACTCCTTTATGAGACCTTTTTAGATCTCCACCCCTCTCCACCGTCACAACACACCCTGCACTCTGATAGGATGAAAGCTCTGTCACTCACCGGCATGTCATCACCCACTGGGCAAAAGGGAAGGCAAATTCCTGCAGAATCCACCCACTATAGTACGGTTCAGCCCCCTTTAGTTCTCTTCCTTCGCTATATTGGCTAAATGGGAATTGCCTATCTCTTCCCACTTTACAGACTCTGCTACTGTTTAATATACACTGCCCTGAAGCCTTCAGGTATAGACAGACAGACAGACAGACAGACAGACAGACAGACAGACAGACAGATAGATAGATAGATAGATAGATAGATAGATAGATAGATAGATAGATAGATAGATAGATAGATAGATAGATAGATAGATAGATAGATAGATAGATAGATAGATAGATAGATAGGCAGGCAGGCAGGCAGGCAGGCAGGCAGGCAGGCAGGCAGGCAGGCAGGCAGGCAGGCAGGCAGGCAGGCAGGCAGGCAGGCATTATAGCCATGATCAGACAGGCCTGAGGTGGGACCTGGAGAACATTGCGGAAGCCACGCCTGCCTGTTCCTGCAGCAGCTCTGGCCTTAATATTTCCAGTTCTTGCCACCCCAGGGATTTCTTTGCCTTCAGGGACCTGTGGTGATCTCCAAACGTTTTATACTACAGTCCCAGCTGCTGGTGTGGCCGTGATGGGAGCTCAGGGCCACTGGAAATTCATACAGATTCATACAAATTCAGACATTCGGACACACATCAAACATTATGACGTTTGTACATTAAAATTCTCACAAATACAAATGTTTCGGAACATTCACATGAATGCTTTGGACATTTGTTAAACTGGGGAGGTGGGAAAGTGGCTGCACCAGTCACATCTGCAATGGATCCAGAGTGCATTCGCCATGGATCGAGGGTGGATTCAGGCCGGATTTGATGCTTTTAGAGTGCGGATATGTTACAAAATACATATTGGATACTTACCGGATACCTGTTGGATATGTATGCATTTGTATCAAACATGTATTGGATACATATCCGATACACGTTTGTTTGTATTGGATATTTGTAGAATTCGTACAGATACATTTGTATCTAACAGAGTCCAACCACATTCGAAGGGGACCTATCTGAACGAATGCAAATTGTCTAACCTTCGATTCGTTACCAAACGAATGGCCAAAAACACATTGGTGCCCATCCTTGATCCAAAGCGATTGGAAAATGGCGGCTAAGCAAAGGCTGCTTCGGGCCTCCTGTGTGAGCCCTGTCTGCCCAGCACTTCTCCCTGCCATCAGACCTCATAACATTATCCTTCCAACATCTGCTGCAAAAGATTAATAAATTAAAGCCGAAGACTGTGGGCCCGTGGGAGCCGATGTTCCCCACCCACCCTGCCTCGCTGCTCCATTTCCACCTTCCCACCTTGCCCCCCAGGGCTGAGATGCAAGCCGGCATTTCACACACATGTACGCACGCACGCACGCAAGCAGGCAAGCACACACACACAGCCTCTTGCTTCCATGCCCCCTCCCCTTCCTGGATGCTAATTAAGAGGCTGGACCTCTTAAATGATTAAAAAGTCAGAGCTGATCCAGGATTGGCATGCTCATCACTTATGCAAGGGGGAAGACGAAGCCTGGACTGGAGATAAATTAATTTACCCCAATTAGCAGAGTCCGTCAAGCCGCATCATTGTCTCAGCAGCAAACATGCTCAGCGCGAGCCGAAGCAGAAGAAGGGGGGGGCAGTAGAACCACGGAGGAGGGGGGCAGAAAAGAGAGAGAGCGGCCAAAGGCAAGGAGCAGCAAAGCGTGTTTATATTTAAATAGTTTCTCTTAGGGTTGTGCACAGATATCCGTAACATTCATTATGCATCCGAATTCGAATATTCATGCACAAATCAGGTGTTCCAACATTAGTACATTATCGTTTGTTCAAATATGGATGTGTCGGACATTTGTGCGAATAGTTCGGAGATTCATTAAACTGGGGAGGTGGGAAACATCTGCAAACGGATCCAAATTGCATTCGGCGTGGATTGAGAGCGGATTAAAAGTGGATTCAGGTCAGATTTGACGCTTTCAGAGCCCAGATATATTACATTCGTATCAGATACGTATCGGATATTCGTACAAATTCACACGGGTATATTCATATCGACTAGAATCCTACCCCATTCGGAGGGGATTTATTGAAATGAATGTGGATTTTCTAACATTTGAATGCCAAAAAATGCATTCATGCACATCCCTAGTTTCTCGTGTAAATATGTTTGCTCCCCAAAGGATGTGGGGTGTGAAGAAGAAGAAGAAGAGTTGGTTTTTCCACCTCGCTTTTCTCACCCATTTAAGGGGACTCACAGCGGCTGACAAAGCTTCTGTTCTTCTCCCCATACCAGACAGCCTGTGAGGTAGGTGGGGCTGTGAGAGCCCAGAAGAGAGCTGTGACTAGCCCAAGATCACCCAGCTGGCTTCATGGAGGAGTAAGAACTGGCTTTCCTACCCTGCTTTTCTCACCCATTTAGGGGGACTCAAAGTAGCCAACCTTTTGTTCTTCTCCCCACAACAGACAGCCTGTGAGGTAGGTGGGGCTGTGAGAGCTCAGAAGAGAGCTGTGACTAGCCCAAGATCACCCAGCTGGCTTCATGGGGGAAGGCGGAATTGAACCCAGTATTCCCAGATAAGAGTCCAGCTCCCTAACTACTAGACCAAACTGGCTCACATGCCGCATATGACAGGCACCAGTGAAGATCAATGAAATGTTGGCGAGCTTGGAGGCATTTTCACCCTTGGCTTCCCATCTGCTGGATGGGGAAAGTGCATTAAACATTAACATGTACTTGCATTCACACTTGGGAACACTTGGGCACATCAGACTATGTCCCATGCTCCTGGGGACTTACTGGTGTCCAGGTGTGCGTCCAGTCCACGGCAGGGCACCGCCATCTTGTTTGTTCAGCCCATCGTTTGCAGAGATGGTTTGGGGTAGGATGTCCATGAATATTCAAAACATTCAAAATTTGATCAAATTCATTCATATTCAGACGTCTGAATTTGAATCAAATGTCTCTACATTTGAATTTAAACATTCAAACAAATTTTGAACCTTTTGAATCACTCGTATGTATAATTTGGACATTCCTACGTGTACGGATAAGTACGCGTTACGTACGTATCCATGCACAACTTATTCGTACCTGTATGCATTTGTACAGATACATATGGGAGGAAAGCGGGATGCATACAAATGTGTGCAGACACATAGGAATGTCAACATTCGGATCTTCAAATAGGAATCGAATATACGTACGAATATGTTCAATTCGGATGGAATGTGAATACATTCAAATTTTAAACATTCAAATCAATCCGAATCCTTGCATATTCGATTTGAATGCCAAAAACTGCCTTCATGCGCACCCCTGGTTTGGTGTCACCTGATGTACCAGTGCACTTGAGCGGCAGCCCAGGTATAGACCAGAAATAGTGCAAACGATGGTGCGCTGGATGGGACAGGTAAGCTTTAGGTAAAGATTGGTATGTGTGTGGTGCTAGTGGATGATGGGTCAACATCTGGGCAGGCAGGAAGCATTTCTAGGTTGTAAACGCCTCCTGCAAGGGCAGACACACCTGCCCAGATGTTAACCTTTCAGGAGCAATGAGTGCAAGTGCAAATTGGCCTCAGGTGTCCTGCAATCCAGGAGATGGCCTCTTGTAACCTGACCCTGTGCAAAATACCTACAAGCGCAAAGTACCCAGAAGTGTGCAAGCACCGATACTGCACAGGCATGGGCATCTTCTTTGCCACACACACACACACACACACACGCTCCATATGCACAGGGAAGGTGGTAGCGCTGTCCACAAGTTATGTTATACTGCTGTTTTGGGACTCTGCAGCCAGAGTCATGTTTTTCTGAAAGAGGCCATAGGAGGAGCCCTGCTGGATCAGGCCACAGCCCATCTAGTCTAGCATCCTGATCCCTGCTGGATCTAGTCTAGCATCCTGATCCCTGCTGGATCTAGTCTAGCATCCTGATCCCTGCTGGATCAGGCCACAGCCCATCTAGTCTAGCATCCTGATTACTGCTGGATCTAAGACGTTTTCGCACGGGGGTGAACGGGACGCGTGGGAGACAGCTGCGGACACGGCATCCGCATTGCCCGAGCGCGGCTTGGGCTCCGACGTGTCCGCAGCTGTCTTTCTCGCGTTCGAAATGTAGAGCACTTTAAAGTGCTCTACATGCGTTCGAACGCGGACGAGCCGCCCGCAGGCGTTCGGGAGGAGAAGCATTCGCGCCTGCTTCTGTCTCCCGAACAGCTGCGGGCTCGCCTCCGACGCCGGCGCGGCTTCGACAATCAGCTGTTTGACAATCAGCTGATTGTCGATCTGCCTCCGCGGCTGTCTCCGCGCCCCTGGCCGGCCTTTGCTGGCTAAGACAGCTCCCGGCGCTTTGAGCATTCGCACACAGACGCTCCGGAACGCGTTTACACGCGTTCTGGCGCGTCTGTGTGTGAAAGGGGAAAGCGCCGGGAGCTGTCTTAAGCTTCCCGTCCTACTCCCGTTCCAAATGGAACGGGAGTAATGCGAAAACGTCTCTAGTCTAGCATCCTGATCCCTGCTGGATCAGGCCACAGCCCATCTAGTCTACCATCCCTGCTGGATCTAGTCTAGCATCCTGATCCCTGCTGGATCTAGTCTAGCATCCTGATCCCTGCTGGATCAGGCCACAGCCCATCTAGTCTAGCATCCTGATCCCTGCTGGATCAGGCCACAGCCCATCTAGTCTACCATCATGATCCCTGCTGGATCTAGTCTAGCATCCTGATCCCTGCTGGATCTAGTCTAGCATCCTGATCCCTGCTGGATCAGGCCACAGCCCATCTAGTCTAGCATCCTGATTACTGCTGGATCAGGCCACAGCCCATCTAGTCTACCATCCCTGCTGGATCTAGTCTAGCATCCTGATCCCTGCTGGATCAGGCCACAGCCCATCTAGTCTAGCATCCTGATCCCTGCTGAATCAGGCCACAGCCCATCTAGTCTACCATCATGATCCCTGCTGGATCTAGTCTAGCATCCTGATCCCTGCTGGATCTAGTCTAGCATCCTGATCCCTGCTGGATCAGGCCACAGCCCATCTACTGTAGCATCCTGATCCCTGCTAGATCTAGTCTAGCATCCTGATCCCTGCTGGATCAGGCCACAGCCCATCTAGTCTACCATCATGATCCCTGCTGGATCAGGCCACAGCCCATCTAGTCTAGCATCGCTTCTGGGCATCTCAAGCAGAAGACAAGGGAAAACCTTAATCTGCTCTCACCTTCCTGCAACTGACCTGTAGAGGCTTCCTGCCTGTCCCCGCAGCCTGGAGGACCTTACAGTAGCCATTGATTCACCTCTCATTCCTTTCCTAAAGCCATCTAGGCTGGTTGCTGTCACCACCTCTTCTAGCACCCAATTCCATAGACCGAGGACCCTCTGGGTGAAGAAATCCTTCCCCTTGCCTGATCCGACTCTCCTGCCCATCAGCTTCATAGGTGTCCCCTGGTTCTAGTGCTGCGTGTTGGAAAATTCCTCCATTAGCAAAGGCAGCTCGAGTTTCCTATTCGAGCAAAGCTGGATTGTTCCGCTGTGGCAATCCACGCGCTCCTGCTTTGGAAGACGAGAACCGGCCAAGGCTTTTGACAGCCAGCTCCGCACTGTGGGGTGAGGGCCGCTGGGCCGTGCAATCCAACGGCCTCTTGCTTTCCGTCGTTTGCCCCCTCTGCATATGGCTTCACCCCGCCTCTGCATCCCACTGGCAGCGGGCCAAACATATCCTCTCCGTTTTCCATCCCCGCTGGTGGAATGTGCTTTGGAGGGACCCCCTTGCGGACAGTTAGTGCCGCCGTTCATAAAGAACCTTCCAGCTGGCCAGCTGCGTTCTTGCGCGCATCCCTGACCCTGGGGTATCTTAGCGCATTGCTTCTAATTAGTAATTTCATGCCACACATGTTCCTGGGGCTGGTGGCGTCGAAGCAGACGCCGCAGCGCACTCGGCCTCACATGCAGCTTCTGTTCCCAATGTCAGAGCCAGTGGAAACTTCTCTCTTGCACACAGCAGGGTGGGGAGGGGAGAATGCAGGGATGAGAACCCAAGCAAGGGCGCCGACACCGTCTGATTCATGCCAAGAACATGGCAGAGACGCGGGGAAGGGCACTCCTCATTTTGCCACTTTATAAATCTATGGTGAGTCCACATTTGGAATATTGTGTACAGTTCTGGTCACCACATCTTAAAAAGGATATCGTGGAACTAGAGAAGGCGCAGAGAAGGGCAACCAGAATGATTAAGGGTCTGGAACACCTCCCTTACGAAACCAGGCTGCAACGTCTAGGCCTCTTCAGTCTGGAGAGACGGCGTTTAAGAGGGGCCTGATTGAAGTATATAAAATTATGCAACACTAGAACCAGGAGGCATCTATGAAGCTGATGGGTAGGAGAATAAGGTCTGACAGGGGGAAGTATTTCTTCACCCAGAGGGTCATCGGCTTATGGAACGTGCTGCCGGAAGAGGTGGTGACAGCTACCAGTCTGGATGGCTTTAAGGTAGGGTTAGACAAATTTATGGACGACAGATGTATCAATGGCTACTAGAATGAATGCCTAGGTCAGTGATGGCCAACCTATGACACGCGTGTCACAGGTGACACGCCAAGCCCTTTTAGGTGACACACATGGTCACCCTGGCACCTGGGTGTGTAGTGCTTGCTTGTTCAATTGAAGATTTAGCAAACGAAATTCAGCAACAAAAGTCACTAATGTAAAAAATTATTTGTTTTTGCTTTTAATAAAATGCATACATCAAAAATATAACTTTTTTACTAGATCTACAAATATCACAAAATTATGGATATTTCTAGATGTGACACAGCACCAGAGTTAAGCTAGGATTTCTTGCGAGTTTTGACACACCGAGCTCAAAAGGTTCGCCATCACTGGCCTAGGTGCATCTTTCAGGTGGTGGTGGGGGACCGGGGCGCTTCTAAGGCCATTTGCCGGGATTCGAGAGCAGGAGAAAGTTTGTCCTTGTCTCTGCTTGAGATGCCCATGAGCCTTTGGTGGGCCACTGTGTGCGACAGGATGCTGGACTGGATGGGCTGTGGCCTGATCCAGCAAGGCTTCTCTTATGTTCTTATGTTCTTAGGGGCATTTTGACCTTCACCAGTAGGGATGTGCGTAAATATTCCTAACATTCGATGTCCACGCAAACTTGTCCAAATTCGTACATTCATAAACAAATAGGATGTTGCCACATTCGTACATTGACATTTGTATTTGTACGAAGGTTTGGATCATTCGTGAACCGGGGAGGTGGGAAAGCGGCTGTGCCAGTCACATCTGCAATGGGTCCAGGGTGCACACGCAATGAACTGAGAGCAGATTCAAAGCGGATTCAGGGCTCATCCCTCAAGAAAATTGCTCTTGCTATTACAGCATTCGAATCTGTCTGTCCGTCCGTCCGTCCGTCCGTCCCTAGGCATACTCCATGTCCCCTCTTGCCAAATGTTCCACGAGTTGTTTTCGTCTTCCTCCAGGCTCCTCGGAGATGATTAAATTGGCCTCCTGGGAGCGTAGTTGGTGGCCCTCTTTGGGGTTTGCCACCACCCGAATTAATCCAAAACAGAGGAGTCCAGTGGGAGAAGCGTAAACCTGATCTGCTCCATTGCCAGCAAGTCTGGGGCAGGACCCATTAGCCGGCTTTGTGTCTTCTGGAACAGATCGGCACGTGGTTTCAGCTGTCAGCCACACCCCAAGAGAAAAGGCACGGTGAGGAAACACCGCACCGCCTCCGAAAGGTGTTTCGCTTTTCTCCCTGGCCTGGGGTGGTGGTGAAAGAAATCCTCACCCAGGATCTGTTCCCCACACATTTGCCTATAAGAACATAAGAGACACCCTGCTGGATCAGGCAGTCCATCTGCTCCAACATCCTGTCTCACATGGAAGCCCACCAGGTGCTTCTGGGCATCTCAAGCACAAAACCTTCACCTGCTCTTAAATCCCTGCAAATGGCCTTTAGAAGCATCCTGCCTGTCTCCCCATCCTGGAGGATGTACCTAAGCATCCATTCTAGTCGCCATGGATGCACCTGTCTTCCATGAATTAGTCTAACCCTGATAGCAAGCTGGTTGCTATCACCATCTCATCTGGGAGTAAATTCCACAGACGGATGACCCTCTGCGTGAAGAAAAATACATCCCCTTGTCAGTCCAAAGTCTTCTGCCCTTCAGCTTCATAGAGCATTTCCTAGTTCTAATGGGCCCTAGTCACATCTAGATAAGAATGTAAGAACCTAAGAGGAGCCCTGCTGGATCAGGCCACAGCCCATCTAGCCCAGCATTCTGTCTCACCCAGTGGCCCACCAATTGCCCATGGGCATCTCAAGCAGAAGACAAAGACAAAACTTTCAGCTGCTCTCAAATCCCAGCAAATGGCCCTAGAGGCCTCCTGGCTTTCTCCCCAGCCCGGAAGATGTACCTGGGCATCCATCCTAGTAGCCCCTGATACACCAGCCCTCCACGAATTTGTCCAACCCTTTCTTAAAGCCACCTAGGCTGGTTGCTGTCACCACCTCTTCTGGCAGCCAATTCCATAGACCGACGGCCCTCTGGGTGAAGAAATCCTTCCCCTTGTCTGAGACAGGATGTTCTATTCATAATTCAAGCTGAGGTTGTTCCACTTCTATAGGTCGTCCTCAGACCATCCTCACTCTGGTTTGCATCGCTCACACCTTTCTCCACGATCAACCTGAGCCTCTTCCACGGAACTCTTGGCTCTCCACCCCTTTGGCTGTGTCAAATCTACTTCCTTTCTCATTAGATGCCATTGTGTCACTCAAGGGTAGCGAGGGGGGTGTTTGCAGAAGTTCGGTCGCTAGCAGTGGTGTGGCTATTGTGTCGATATTGACCCACTCCATGGAGGCTAAAATAAACTTTATACTTCAGATGAAGAGATGGGTATTGCTGGAGATCTACAGGAGTCAATGAAGGGATGGACGAGAGGCCCATGATTGTCCCCAGGCCAAGCCAGTCAAAGCAAAGCAGAGGTGTGGAGAGGAGCGGCCCCAGGGGAAGAGGGAGAGGTTCTAGCCACAAGAGTACAAGGCAAAAAGCATGCCTGGTGTGGAGGGGCAGATGGCCAGCTCACAGGTTGCCTGGCACGGAGGGGCAGATGGCCAGCTCACAGGCTGCCTGGCACGGAGGGCGGATGGCCAGCTCACAGGCTGCCTGGCACAGAGGGGCGGATGGCCAGCTCACAGGCTGCCTGGCACGGAGGGCGGATGGCCAGCTCACAGGCTGCCTGGCACAGAGGGGCGGATGGCCACCTCACAGGCTGCCTGGCACAGAGGGGCGGATGGCCAGCTCACAGGCTGCCTGGCACAGAGGGGCGGATGGCCAGCTCACAGGCTGCCTGGCACAGAGGGGCGGATGGCCAGCTCACAGGCTGCCTGGCACGGAGGAGGGGATGGCCAGCTCACAGGCTGCCTGGCACAGAGGGGCGGATGGCCAGCTCACAGGCTGCCTGGCACAGAGGGGCGGATGGCCAGCTCACAGGCTGCCTGGCACAGAGGGGCGGATGGCCATCTCACCTGCTGGAAAGGAAGCTCCAATTTCAGTTTGGTCTACTGGTTAGGAAGCCGGACTCTTATCTGGGAATATCGGGTTCGATTCCGCCCTCCCCCATGAACCCAGCTGGGTGACCTTGGACTAGTCACAGTTCTCCTCTGAGCTCTCACAGCCCCACCTACCTCACAGGGTGTCTGTTGTGGGGAGAAGAATAGAAAAGCTTTGTCAGCCGCTTGGAGTCCCCTTAAATGGGTGAGAAAAGTGGGGTAGAAAAGCCAACTCTTCTTCTTCTTCTTCCATAACATATCAGCGTCAAATCCACCCTGAATCCACTTCTAATCTGCTCTCAATCCATGTCAAATGCAATCTGGATCCACTGCAGATGTGACAGTAGCAGCCGCTTCCCCACCCCCCGAGTTTAACGAATTTCCAAACTATTCATACAAATGTCTGGAAACATTTGTATTTGCACAAACGTTAATTTACAAATGTCATAGCATTCAATTCGCATACAAATGTCCGAATTCAGCCGAATTTGTACGAATAACAAAGGATACGAATATTCGCGTCCATCCCTAGCCTTGATCGTTCGCGGAATAAAGGGAATGAAAGAGCCATCACAGCAAGCGCGCCACCTTGTGGGAGGTTGGCAGAAGTGCAGAAGGTGCCTCTGAGAGGGGGCAGGGGGGCAGGGGTAGAGAAGGAGAGAAGGGGAGGTGCCTCATGAACTCCAAGTGTGCCACGCTCACCTAGACATTGGCCGAAATGAAAGACTGAACCCCACCGCCACAGCACGTTTCAGCCTCCTTTAGCCCGTCCCCCCACTCACCCTGAGGAAGTGCAGTCGGTCTGGCATGCCAGGATGGGCCGAGTCCTCTCAGTCCTCCACACCTTTACTAACCTTAACTAATTACGTACCTGGCACATCCAGCGGCGAGCACCCACTCCTTTTCCAGTCCGCTGGGTTCATCTGAGGTGCTGCGTGCTTGGATGACCACGGACATGACTGCGCATGCGTAGAGCATCAGCATTGTCATGGCGATGGCGCTGACACATGTGCCGTCGCAGGGGGCGCAACCC
The DNA here is from genome assembly GCA_023333525.1 of Aspidoscelis tigris stejnegeri. Classification (NCBI taxonomy): domain Eukaryota; kingdom Metazoa; phylum Chordata; class Lepidosauria; order Squamata; family Teiidae; genus Aspidoscelis; species Aspidoscelis tigris. Next base: position 88,121,015 of record JALMGA010000006.1, on the reverse strand, counting down.
TCAAGATGGCGGCGCCCTGAAGAGGACCGGCCCCGGGATCGATCACAGGTGAGTGACCAATCGTGCTGGGCTTAGGCTATAAGTGACAAGTGCTAATTAATGTTGGGTCACCACACTCGTTTCCTGTCCAGCGGACAGGGAGAGAAGTGCGAAATTGCCCCAAGTGCAGAAAGGCCCAAGGAAAGCCTTCACACCATTTGACAGGTGGGTCTATCAATTCTTTTAGAGCTATGGCCTCTCTCAGGCCCTATGGGCACCTCTCTGCAGTTTTGTGGGCAGTGATACAGAAGTGGTTGGCCATTCCTTGTTTCCACCGAGTCACTTGGGACTGAAGCAGTGACGGTTTCCAGGCGGCTTGCTCTACCTCTGAGTTACAACCATGCCCAGCTTTCGCCTGGCTTCTTGCATTTCATCTAAGCCTTCCCTCTGCCAGTCTACCCTGGCCATCTCCGTGAACTTAAAATAATATTCAGCTCCAAAAACAGTTATGCACAATTCAAAAGCTCTCCAGATGTATTCTGAACATTTGTAAGTTCTAATAAGAATATTTTTTTTAACCTTTATCCTATGAATTGAAATTGGAAATGAGAGGCAGAGACACAAACACGGTTTGGATTACGGCAAAATGGGGGGACATTGACTTGATACTTCCAGCCGTCACAAGGTGTCTCCTACGGTCCCAAAATCTTTCGGATCAGGTGTCCCAAGAATGCGGCTCTCTCTCCTTTCAGCATCCCGTGGTGAGGACAAACCCACAAGATAAGGACTCCTGTCCGTTTTGCTAAAAACACATCACTAAAGCGCTCTTTCACCATGTGAGCTGGAAGACTTTGAAGGAAACTGGTATGAGGATATGCTTTGTGAAGAAGAAAACCAAGACCGGAGGTATCAGGGAGAGGACGAAGGCGAAAAGCGAGGGCAGCAGCCGTCCAAAGAAAGCATCCAACATCGGCCGCATGGACTTGACAAACAGGACAGAAGAAGGAAAGACATGGTCATAGATGATGAAGAACGGGAGAAGGAGGAAGAAGAGGAGGACAAAACTGATACGAAGCAAGAGGTCACAAAAGAGCAGCGTCAAGACGATGGACAAAATCTTCCGGCAACAGCGGAGGATATTTCTCATATGAAGGGCCATGTTGTTGGAAAGCGTTCATCCAAGATCTGGGTCAACGCTGCCTTGTCACTGTGGACTCGCCTCCAAAGACACACGCCCCCTAGAAAGCAACCAAGAGAACATTGCAGGATCACTCATGGCTTTGTGCATTTCTCTGAGTCTGGGGAATACAAGTCCCTCCTGCATTTATCCTTAATCTGGGACAAGGGGCTGCAAAATCCTGGGCCTCACCAACCCACAGGCTCATGTCTGCAAAGGGCAGAACGTGATCTAGACCAGGGTCTACTGGTGGACCAGTGGAGGCATGCAGAAGGAGACTCATTTCAGTAGCACAGCAAAGCATACTGGCTAAAATGGGTTTCCCAGTGGCTGTGAGGTGAGGAACTTCCATTCCAAGCTCTTGGAGGCCTTGAAGATCAGCCCTGAAAGTCCTGCAAGGTCTGGAGCCAGGCCACAAGCTGGCCTGGGCCAGTACTGTTCTGCAGATGGCTCTGTTCCTTCTGTGGTTCAAATCAGTGGGTCTCACTGGTCCAGGTCCATTGCTCTAGACCATAGGCCCCTTTCAGTGCCTCTATAAATTCTGGGTGCTAAATTTTAAGGCCCAAAATATTGCAGGGAAGAGAAATGGCCACCTGGAGCATATCAAGGCACAAGAGACCAGTGTGTAAAAAATGCAGCAGTGGGAATGCCGAAGTGGCAAGACCTAAGTGACAGGCCTTTCCTGTCAGCAGAGATGGGAACAGGAGGTGCAGAGGCTGCAGAGTTCTCGCTTTTCCAGGAAGGCAATAAGGTTGGCCCCCTGGAAAAGGGAGAACACTGCAGCCTCTCCCCCCCCCCCCGTTCAGATCTCGCCAGGAAAGAAGCCTTGTCAGTTCACTTTGGAAGTAAAGTTTTACTTCCAAAGTGGACTGAAGCATCTTTCCTGTCAGCCGAGATGGGAACAGGGGGTGCAGAAGCTGCAGTGTTCTCACTTTTCCAGGGGGGCAATAAGGTTTTCCCCCTGGAAAAGGGGGAACACTGCAGCCTCTGCACCTCCTGTTCCCATCTCGGCAGGAAAGAAGCTTCAAGGCCCCAGGGAGGTGGGCAGGCGGGTGAGGTCCTCCGTCGCAGTTAAGGGAAGGCAGACGCCACAGAGTTAGCATCCACGTGCATGCTGGGCCTAGGCCCAGAGCTCGCCCACCCCCCTGCCTGCCTGCCTGCCTCCCTGGGGCCCACTTACCTGGGGGGTGAGCTCCTGGGGCAACGGAGGCCTCTTCCAGGCCCCGCTGAAGCCGCAAAAGGGTTCCAGGGGCTAAATACAGCCCTTCCAAACCAGGCAGGTTAGATTAGGCTAGGCTTAGAGGGGCAGGGGGGGGGGGTTACAGGCTCCCTAAGCTAGGGTCTGACGGTGTGGGGGGGTGGAGTTTCCCACCGGGAAACTTACCTTCCTCCATCGTCATCATCAGCCAGCATCCCTGGGTTGTCAGCGTGAACTAAACATTGGCAAAGCCTGATTTTTAGCACCTTTGTCATTGGCTTGACTGCCGGACAAGAGGCCTATTCACACTTGGCTTTATTCTGGAATATATCCTGGAACAGGGACTTGCTGACCACATGCTAGTGCAGGCTACAACAGGCCCCAAGTGAAGCCTACCAGAGTCTGCATTAGCATGTGGACCACACATCCCTATCCAGAGATATACTTCAGAAAAGGGCCAAGTGCGAACAGGCCCAAGGAAGGTACTAAAAAATCATACCTCCACAAGTGAAGATAGAGTATTAGCCTTTTTCCTATCTTTTTTGTGTGTTCCAGGGGGCGGGGTGTTCGGCGAATCGTACAGTTATAATGAGGCACCGCCTTTGGTCCCTGGGTAAGGTTAGTTTCATGCTCCACACCTAGTGCATGGTTAAGGAGCTTCTGGGAAAGCAGGGGGCATCTGTAGGCTGTAACGGCCTCCTCAAGGTGTGGATGCTCTTCCCCAGAAGTTCCCTAATCATGCCCTATGGGCTGTCATGTGAATAGGCCCCAGGTTTGTTTAAATGGTTTTGTCTGCTTATCACACCAGTAACGTAGATGCGTCTATAATCATGGAAGCATGAGGAAGGGGAGTTACAGACATATTCCATGCATGCTTTGCAGCTGAAACAATAAATGTGGGCTGCTGAAAAGTGCCATACTGACCCCTTTCAAGTCTATTAAGTACAAGATATTTCATTTAGTCTGTTCATGCGTTTTTATCCCACCCTTAGGGCTATAAACATCTCCACAAAATACATTACTAGACAGTCCCTGCTGTCTGGCTTACAACCTAATATTGGTATATTGTAAGTGCACCAAAGAGGGACAGAAAAAGACCTCCAGGTATCCACCAAAAGAGCAGGATGCAAGTCTTTTGGTGATGGGGGGCACGGTAGGCCTCGATAGGAATGGGTATTTTTAAATTTTATTCATATTGAATCAAATGTAAGAATATTTGTATTCATTCAAATAGATCCCCTTCGAATGCGGTAGGATTCCATTTGATACAAATGTATTTGTGTGAATTGTATTCCATAACATATCTGTTCTGAAAGCATCATATCTGCCCTGAGTCCACTTTGAATCTGCTCTCAATCCATGCCAAATGCACTCTGGATCCCTTACAGATGTGACTGGCATAGCCGCTTTCCCACCTCCCAGTTTTTCAAATGTTCCAAAGCATTGGTGCAAATATGAATGTCAATGTCCAAATTCATAACATTCGGTTCCTATATGAATGTCGAAATTCATCCAGATATCAAATGTTATGAATATACATGCACATCCCTGGCTTCAAGGCGCCCTTTCCCTCTTCCACTATTTTTGGACATTCCAAAACAACACACTCCTGGGGTTATTTCATTTTCCCCAGATGTTAGGCCGATGCTCTTCAGTTTTGCGTGTCGCGCAGCTACACACAACACCTTAAAGCAGGGATACTGGGTTTATATTCCAGAACTGTATTGGGAGCAGCATTATGACATCTGGCAAATCCAATACTGGATCAGAGAAGGAGAGTTTAGAAGGTACTGAGCATCAGAGATGGAAACGTGCAGCATGCAGGGAACCAGCCCTACCTGTTTCTTGTAGCATCAGTCATTGGCTGCATGGCCAACATTATTTCCACCCTCCATCCCTGTTCCGAATGAGCAGAATCGTCTCTTTTGCCATTGTCCCTCACCAGACCTGGCCCAGCCAAGTTCCTGTGCACATGGGCCCACCGTCACCGTGGTACAGCAAAGGCCAGCTGGTCATCTTCCCTTCCGATGATGTCACAAACCATAGTGACTGGCTGTTCACAGCCTCTTTTAGGACTGTTCTTCCAGGAAGATCCAACTAACCTTAAGATGGGCAGCAGGTTCAAAGGGTCATCCAGGTAGGTCCAGATGTGTGATGCTCTCCCTGCATAATATATTGTTAAAAGCGGACAGCATGTGTACAGGGAGACAAATGTTTTGATTCTGGCAGAAAGCTTCACCCCTGTAATTTTAGGTTGCAAGAATCTAAAGGTAAGAAAGAACCCTTCAAAGGCTCCCTGGCTGCTTTCCTGGTGCAATGGTGATGTTGAGAAGCTAAAAATCCTACATGGTTAGGGTTGTGAAGCTAAAATGGAGTTTGGGGAAGAGGATTGTGGGAGTTTGGAACAATACAGTGAGTGAAATAAAGCAACTGATAGAATATGCATAACTAAGCATAAGAGGCTGAGAACACAGGTAGGATGAATTTAGCAGCTGGAGGAGTTAGCCTTGAAGTCCTGAGGTAGAAAAAGAGGCTCTTGTCAAGCCTGAGACGTTTTCGCACGGGCGAAAACGGAACGCGAAAAAGGCAGCTGCGGACACGTCATCCGCATTGGCCGCGCGCGGCTTGCGTCCCGACGTGTCCGCAGCTGCCTCTTTCGCGTTCGAAATGTAGAGCACTTCGAAGTGCTCTACACGCGTTCCAACGCGGACGAGCCGCCCGCAGCCGTTCGGGAGAAGAAGCGTTCGCGCCGCTTCTGTCTCCCGATCGCCTGCCGGCTCGCCTCCGACGCCGCGCGGCTTTGACAATCAGCTGTTTTTCAAACAGCTGATTGTCGATCTGCCTCCGCGGCCGCCGGCGCGCCCCTGGCCGGCGTTTGCCGGCTAAGCCAGCTTCGGGCGCTTTGACCATTCGCACCCAGACGCTCCGGAACGCGTTTACACGCGTTCCGGAGCGTCTGAGTGTGAACGGGGAAAGCGCCCGAAGCTGGCTTAAGCTTTCTGCCTGAACGCGTTCGGTTTCGAACGCGATTCAGTGCGGAAATGCCTCTGATCTGTTATCAGTTCATTTTAGGCTTTACTGTATCCTCTTAGGCCCCAGTCACACCTATGAGAGACAGGACATCCTGGTTCATAATTTGAGCTGTCATACCAGTTCCATTCACACCGAGATTGTTCTAGGTCGTCCTCAGGCCGTCCTCGCTCTGGGCTGCATTGTTCACACCTTTCTGCGTGATTGACCTGAGCCTCCTCTATGGAACTCTTCACTCTGCACCTTTAGCTGTGTCAAATCTTCCTCTTCTTGTTGGATGCCATTCTGTCACTCAAGGGAGGTGAGGGGCTGTGTTTGTAGTTCTTTTTTAAACCTGTTCCCCCACTTCCATGCCCCCTTCCCTTTTTATGTGCTTTTCTTCTCCATGCAATTATTTTTTTTAAAAAAAAAATAAATTTGTGGAAAAACACTAGATAGAAAGAAGAATCTTCCACATAAACTGAGAGGTGAGGTGCCTGATGAACTCTGTGCATGGCAATCTCCCCTAGACACTGGCCAAAAGTAAAGACTGGACCTGCCCACCACATCATAGTTTGGCCTTCTTACCTGTCCCCTTGCTCACACTGAGGAAGAGAAGATAGGCTGGCGTGCCAGGACAGGCTGAGTCCTCTGGAAAAGAGGACTCCCCTTAGAACCATCTGATGGGGATATGCTGGCTTGGAAAATGAATGGAATAAAAATAATGTGAGAAACTGACCAGAAGATGAACTGAAGTCATCCTAAAGTAAAGATGTGATCGCCGCCTTAGTAATGTTCTGTGTTCTTTCCGTACTCCTGAATGTAATATGTCAATGAAGAATATGATGATGTATGACTAAATCACATGTGTTATGACCATCCCATGTTGTACTACTCTATATAAACATATTTTAAAAATCAGAAAATGTGACTCCATTTTGTATTTACCACATTCTGGGGTGCCCTAGTGCACTAGTAAAACAAACTGAAGTTCTGCTTTGATTTTCTTTTTGGTCCAGTTTGATTTACCTTGACACCATCACCTGGAGGACATTTTTCTTAAAATACATTGAGTGAATTTGTGTATGTATTTACTTTGACTGCCTCCAAACCTTGCTTACTTGTTCCACTGTATTTGGAAATTCCAGAATAAAATATGGATAGTCCAGAATATCCATGCTTTAGTCTGGAATCGTCATGCCCTGTCCTGCCAGCCCAGCTTCCTCCTCAGAGGACAAAGGAGCATTTCCAATGGTCCAGCAGTCTGGGCAGCAACCGGAGCACAGCGGTGTGGACCTTGAGAGCCAGGGGGCAGTTTTGTGTGAGCACACAGTTCTGGGATGAGAGTTCAGACAGCCGGTCCCAAGGACGCCTCTCCCTTCTTCTCCTTTGATAACAGAAATAGGTGATACGCAGATCACAACACTTGGTATTGTTGTGCCGCCAAGGGCGTGGAGCTGGCTCCCCTACTTAACCAAGTAGCACACTGGTCTGGCATTGCAGACCAAGTATTTGTGCAGCCCCCATTCCCGTCTTCGCCCACTCTTGGACCTTGCTGTGACTCTTGCCAAACCTCTGGAACCCCGACTTTAGACTGACCCAATGTTGGCTACTCTTGAGCCCCCAACGGACTGCTGCGAGTGTCCGCGTGTGTTTGCCTCACTGCCCTCGCCTGCCTGAGACACAACAGGAATATCCAAACATAGCAGAATATGTAACTGATAGTTGTGTGTGCAACTCCAGAAGGCCTATTTGGGCTTGTGACTTGCACACAATGATGGCAACAGCAGGTAAGTGTGCAAGCAAAGCAACATGGGAAGGGGTTTGGGGGGATGTCCCCTTCTTTCACAAACATTCGATGGATGTTCGTGGTGGGAGGATTCATCTAAAGCCGAATATTCCCACATTTGATTTGCGCACCGAATCAAATATGGGGAAATGGCTTCGTGCCCTTCCCTATTGTCAACAGAACATGCAAAATCAAAGGGAAGGAGGGGAAAGCAGAGACACCGTTATAGTGCTGACATACGTTGTTCTTATTGAGCTGGACCTCGGTGTCCCCATGTTTACCAAGCAAGTTTCAGAAGCTTGACGTAGGTGGGGAATAGAAAGAAATGCAGAAAGCCCCCGGCGGTCATAGGCAGGAGAAGAGAGCCCAAGAAAAGCAAAATGGCTCCCAGCACATCGTTCCAAAAGACTTCAGTGGCAGGGGATAAGGCGTCCAGAAAGATCAGGGAGGCGGGGAACATGTGGTCATGCAGGATCGTGAGCGGGACAGAGAGCAAGACGACCACGTGGAAGATGATCTCAGCCAGGAAGAGGCTGTAAATCAGGACCATCAGCATGAGTGCCGTCTTCCCAAAGACCCCAAAGATTCTGCTCCCGATGGAACGGAGGCTGAAGACCTTGGAGCGCATCAGGTGCTGAGATGCTCTCGGGTTGCCCTTCGCGTCCTGCGACAGGTCCTGCCTACAGAAAAGGCATAGAGAGATTTAGACACACAGGCAGGCAACATCCATCATCCCTCAGGCCAGGCCAGCAGCGTCTCACTTGGGTGTCCAAACAGAAAATTCACCACTAGGGGTGCGTATGAATGCAATTTTTGTCCTTCAGTTCTTTTCAAAGCGAATATTCAAATGTCTGAATTTGTACAACTAGAGAAAAAACTAATGTATTGAACGTCGAAATGATTAGAATATATTCATATCTATTCGTATGAATATTCAATTCATATTTGAAGATATGAATGTCGACAACATTTGTATGCGTCCATACACATCTGTACGCATTCGTACACATTCCGTTTTTATCCTGTATGCATCCCAGTTTTGCCCCATATGTATCCATACAAATATGTACAGCTAAGAATAGGATGCGTACAGATACGTATGTAATGCGTACGTGTCTGTGCACATACGAATGGCTGAATAACTCAGTGATGGCCAACCTATGATACGCGTGTCACAGGTGACATGGCAAGCCCTTTTGGGTGACACACCTGGTCACCCTGGCACCTGGGCGTGTAGTGCTTGCTTGTTCTTGAAGTGTACGAAATACCTCAGAGAAGCCCTTTCAATTGAAGATTTAGCAAATGTAAAGAATTATTTGTTTTTGCTTTTAATAAAATACATATATCAAAAATAGAATTTTCTTACTAGAGCTACAAATATCACAAAATTATGGATATTTCTAGATGTGTCGCAGCACCCGAATTAAGCTAGGTTTTCTTGAGAATTTTGACACACCGAGCTCAAAAGGTTCGCCATCACAAAAAAGCTTCTGTGAAGTGGACAGATGCTGCCATGGAGACCCGGACCCCTTCGTATGCTTCCCTCTGCTTGACCAAATGCCGCCAATGGTTCTCTCACTTTATCGAAGGCACGGTCAAAGTGTGCCACTGCGCCGCCTGCATTTTGGTGGCACAAAGGAGATACCTGGGCAGTTTGTGCCCAAGTAAGGATGCGCACAGATATTTGCCCCATTCAAAATCTGTACAAATTTGCTCAAGTTCGGACATTCGCATTCGAATTGAATGTTTCTATACTTTTGGACGAAGCTTTGTTACATTTGTGAACCTGGGGAGGTGGGATTCAAAGCAGATTCAGAGTAGATTCAAAGTGGATTGAGAGCGGATTTGACAGGTTCAGAGCGGATACGTAGGTAGGCAATTTCTAGCAGGTATTCAAATGTATTGAACATTCGTACTCAATTTGAACCATGTCACATTCAAAGGGGATTTATTTGAACAAATATGCACCTGGGCACCATCCTCACATGTTCTTGTGATATTCACCTCCAGATATTCACCATGGGCATGTGTGTCACCACCACATGTATGCACAGCTGTTAATTTCAGCTCCCCCATATGCACAGTGGTTGGACCGACAATGGCCACTCCATCCCCTAGGTACATAAGCAAACTATTATTGCTAGAAAAACCAGCAGCAGCACTGGGTTTTCCAGCAATACTTCTTTGCACGTGTTACGGAGGAAATACATGTAGCAAGGCCACCATTCCAGTACCATAATGGTGCTATATTTTCCCTTTCTGGGTTGGGCCAGAGTTGAGAAATCTAAAACTAAGGATTGGGGGAAGCTGCAGGTCGTGCCTCCATTTCATATCCAAGGCAGTTTTTATGAACCCTCGGAGTGGCCAACTCCAGTCAAGAACCTAAGAGGGACCATGCTGGATCAAGCCACAGCCCATATAGCCCATAAGAACCTCAGAGGAGCCTGCTGCATCAGGCCACAGCCCATCCAGTCCATAAGAACCTCAGAGGAGCCCTGCAGGATCAGGCCACAGCCCATCCAGTCCATAAGAACCTCAGAGGAGCCCTGCAGGATCAGGCCACAGCCCATCCAGTCCATAAGAACCTCAGAGGAGCCCTGCAGGATCAGGCCACAGCCCATCCAGTCCATAAGAACCTAAGAGGAGCCCTGCTGGATCAGGCCACAGCCCATCCAGTCCATAAGAACCTCAGAGGAGCCTGCTGGATCAGGCCACAGCCCATCTAGTCCATAGGAACCTCAGAGGAGCCCTGTTGGATCAGGCCACAGCCTATCTAGTCCATAAGAACCTAAGAGGAGCCCTGCTGGATCAGGCCACAGCCCATCTAGTCCATAGGAACCTCAGAGGAGCCTGCTGTAACAGGCCACAGCCCATCCAGTCCATAAGAACCTCAGAGGAGCCCTGATGGATCAGACCACAGATTGTCTCACCCATAAGAACCTAAGAGGAGCCATACTGGATCAGGCCACAGCCCATATACTCCATGAGAACATCAGAGGAGCCCTGCTGGATCAGGCCACAGCCCATCCAGTTCATAAGAACCTCAGAGAAGCCCTGCTGGATCAGGCCACAGCCCATCTAGTCCATAGGAACCTCAGAGAAGCCCTCAGTCGCCCACCAATTGCCCATGGGCGTCTCAAGCAGAGACAAGGGCAAACCTTCTCCTGCTCTTGAATCCCAGCAAACGGCCTTAGAGGCATCCTGTTTGTCTCTCCAAGATGGAGGCAATACCTAGGCATCTATTCTAGATAATAACATACAAGGAACCCTCCTAGATCAGGCCACAGCCGGTCTAGTCCTGCATCCCATCTTCGACATGAGCCTATCAAATGTTTATGGGCATCTCAAGCGGAAGATGAAGGCAAAACCTTCACCTGCTCTCAAAGATTTGCAAATGGCCCTTAGAGCCATCCTACCTGTCTATCCAAACTGGCAGCGATACCTGAGGCCTTTTTGCACCAGGGGTTTTGAAATGCGTGGGATGGAGCATTCACTCCTGTGGGCTGGCGGTACTACACGTATTCCAGTTTCAGAGCACAAAAATGTGCTCTGAAATTGTTCCGGTGCGTCCCGCGCCATTACCAGCTGTACCAAAGGGAGAGCGTCCGTGACAACTGGGCCCCTCCTCTGGGCTGATCCCATTGGCTCCTATGGAGCCAGGGATAGGTAGCCCAGGTGCCTCCTTTCCCTCTGCTCCCGCTCACTCCAGGAGCCCAGATTGGGATCCGAGCGCCAGTGGGACCCATACCCTCCACCCCACAACCCATCCCGGGGGGGGGGGGGCGCATGCGCAAATGCTCCTTACCTGCTTGCTGCCAGGTCGCAACTGAGGTGACTGGGCCAGCTTAGCTCTGCGCATGCATGCGGGGCGGTCCCTAATTGTCCAGGTACCCGGCTGGCTTCAACTGACCATCTGCCGAGAACCCAGAAGAGAGCTGTGAGTAGCCCAAGGTCACCCACCTGGCTTCACGAGGGAGGGCAGAATCAAAGCTGGCATTCCCAGATCAGAGTCCGACTCCCTAACCACTAGACCAAACTGGAGCAACATTCAAGTCAGCACTTTGCGCACTGACAGCCAGACAGCACCTACTTAATCCACATGGTTTGGAGAATCTGGAAGAAAGCACATCCAGACGTATTTTACTCCAGATTACACATGCTTTATTCTGGATTATCCAAATAATGAGGATTAAGTACTTGCTGTCTGTATGAAGCAGGCCCCATCACGACCATGAAATTAGCTGCTGGGCTGGTGCATAGAGGCCATGTGCGGACATCGGCACTTCTGATTACACACCTCATCAGGTGCCCATGGTCCCAGGTAGGTGCATTAGCAAAACACAGCCAGGCTGCAATGAGGGTAGAGCAAAGAAAGTGCTCCCCACAGAGGATGCTGATGATAATAATGATAATAATGGTGATAATAATAATAATAATAATAATAATTCAGAGCAAGAGCAAGGTGACATCAGCAAAGTGACCAGCAATTTTCTTTCCACTTTATCTATCCCAAAGGTGAATTTTCTGAGTCAGTTAACACTGAAACAGCTTCTTGTCACTTTGCTGATGTATTCTCTCACTCCAAAAGTGGACTGAAGCTGGATTAAACCTTCAGTGTGCCCACAGCCCTAGGGCCAGAGAGGCATTAAGACTCACCAGCTTCTTTGAGAAGGAGCCATTTTAATCTCCAGCAGATGCCCTCATTGAGACCTTTCCGCTCTTGCTGATAGCCCAGCTCTTGTGTGCCAGCCAGGTGTGAGAGGTCCAGGATGCCCAGATGACAACCAGCTGGTAACCAGGTTACTACCTGGTGCTGATGTCATAAATTAGGCTGGGCATCCAAGAGACCAGAGAAGATGGTCAGACTGTAGTAGGATCATCAGCTGTGGATTCATTGGGACTGGGAATATGGGATGGGGTGGAGAAAGAAAGCAGAATTTGGATTACACAATGTAATGCGTGACTACCAGGTTGTGGAAAGCTGACAGTGTGAACAATAATGTCCATCAGCCCCAAAAGCCAAGGCACAAAGCTCCTCAGCACAGAACCACCGATCCCAGGTTGCTTCCTTCAACTGCAATACAGTCACCTGTTTTGTAATTTTGCTAGGAAACAGGGATGTGCAACTAATGCCAACCTATGGCAAAATCCCAGTGTGCCAAGATAAGTCACTGGCACTGCGGAGGGGAGACCGGAGGCCTATTTGCACGAGGGCCTCCAGAACGCATGCAGGGCACCCTAGGGCGGAGCATTCGCTCTGCTGGCCCAGGGGGTCTATTCGGAACTGCCCCAGGGCATCCTACACCTGGCCCAGTGCGTTCCAGGCCATCCCACAGCTGTTTGGGAGAGTGTTGGCACGCTCCATCCCTGACAGCTGCAGGCCCCACCCCAGGCCTGCCGCTATTGGGTCAGGTAAGACCCAGGGGCTGGCAGACCTGACCAGTCCCTTCCCCAGGTTCCTACATGCTCCAGGGGACCAGATCAGATCCCCTAGAGCCTGCAGTAACCCCCTGGGTCACACACACACACACACACCGGGCGCAGCCTACTTGGACACACACCTCATGCTCGCCGGGTTCTGAAGTTTATTGCAAAGGGGCCTCCGGTCTATAAATTTGAACAACAGCGCTATTGAAGGCAGGCCCAGTCTTCCAATATAAGTCAACGGCAGGGATGTACATGAATGGGGGGGGGGGGGGTTTGCATTTGTTTGAATAGATCCCCTTCAAATATGGTAGGACTCAATTCTATACGATGAGTTCAAACAAATATCCAATATGAATGCATACATGTCCGATACGTATCCAATATGTATTCCCTAACATATCCACTCAGAAGGCCTCAAGTCTGCCCTGAATCCACTTTGAATCTGCTCTCAATCCATGTCGAATGCACTCTGGATCTGTTTCAGATGTGACTGGCGCAGCCGCTTTCCCACCTCCCCAGGTTCACAAATGTTCTGAAGCATTTGTTCGGTTACAAATGTCAATGTACGAACGTCGTAACGTCCGACGCATATACAAATGTCGAAATCCATACAAATGTGTACGAATATCAAACGTTATGAATATTCATGTGCTTCCTTAATTGGATTTGCTTTCCAGGCAATGGAGATTCCAACCACGGGGATGGGGAATCACACTTTAGCTGCGGGAACTCCATCCTTGACACCGGAAGATCATCCATGGGCTTCAGGATTTGACTAGATCCTATAGATCTAAGACAGGTGATCTTAATGGGTCCCATGCTTTACAGAGGCAAGCGGGCACTGTGAATCCACATCTTACCAGCAAATGATCCATCGGCAATGACAAACCTATCGCCAGCATTCCTACGGAGAGGATTTCACCAATTCGTTCCAAGGCAAAGAATAAGGCCATTTCTTTATTTACCTGTGGAACAGTTCAGCACAGAAACTCACCCTCTTCCGGCTCTCTTTTTCACACTTTGAGGTCTAGGGAGACCCCTCCCACTGCTTGCATGTCGCATCCTTACTGAACGCAGTGTAGCTGGGGGGCTTCCTGCATTTGGCCCAGTACTTTGCTTCCAGTGCGCTCCCAGATGGAGCTTCTGCCCTGGAAGGGGCCGCTTCCAACTCAGGAATGGTCCCTTCTGTGTGGGAGAACGCTGGAAGCAAACGACACACGGGAGACAATTTTGTGCTCCACACGTGCACTGACCGCCACTTGTGGTGTCCAGCGGTGTCCAGTCTCGTCCAGCAGTGAGCCCTTCTACACCTCTACGGTACGTGGAGGGGCATGTGATGCACTGTGCAAGGGTGCCAGTGCACCACTGTTGCCCCAGCGATGGTACCACACACATGCAGTGGTGCGGCATCCGGCTGCAAGATGGCGGTGCTTGGACCGGCGTCCACACTCCATGCGAGTGTCTGGATGGACTGCAAAGTGTGAATTCCCCTCTGGTCCAGAGGGGGGACCAGAAGGGAACGTGCCTTTTGGTTTAGCAAGTGGTGCACAAAATTGCACCGCTGAAATGAGTCCCTTGGAGCCCTTGCGTCATGTTCCAAAGCTTTCATAAGCTTCACAGCAGTATAAGGTAGTGTGGAGCAGCAACAGGATCTGTCCCAGAACAGGATCTGTCCCAGAACAGGCCCTTACCCAGGGCTGCAGGAATGTTCCAGCATGAAACTGCTCCAGCTCCCAACAGGACTGCTCCTTTCTGCACAAGTACAGAAGCAGTCTAAGATACAAAATTGATACGAATCTGATTCGAATCCCTGCTACGAATCACCTACGTATCCCCTACATATCCGCTATGAATTCCTATGTATCCCCTACATATCCACTCTCAGTCCACTCCCAATCCGCTTTGAATCCACTTTGGGTCCATTGCAGATCTGTATATGAATGTCGCTCTTCGAATGTACCAACATTCAATTCAAATTCAAATGTCCAAATTTGGACAAATTTGTATGAATTTTGAATGTGATGAATATTTGTGGACATTCCTAGACTGCAACATCTAGGCCTCTTCAGTCCTGAAAGACAGCATTTAAGTGGTAAACCGGGGTGCAGGGTATGAAGTTGATGGGCAGGAGAGTTAGAACTAGGGGTATACATGGATGTAATTTGGGACATTTGATTCGATTTGAATCAAATATTCAAATATCTGAATCGGTAAGAATAAAGGAAAAAGAAGGTCTGGGCATTCAAACCGATAAGAATACATTTGTAACTATTTGTTTGAATATTCAACACGTATCTGATGATACAAATCTCGTATGGATCCGCACACATCCTGTGTTTAACCTGTATGCATCCCGTTTTCATCCTGTACGTATCTGTATGGATGCAGACAGATGTGCGCAAGATGCATACAGATACATACGCATGAATGTCTGAATTATTTATACGAATAATGCAAAATATTTGTATTCGTAGGATTACTAAAAAAACGAATGTTTGGACATTAGCTTTATTAGCTTCAAATCCAAATTCAAATATGTCTGAATAACAGATATTTCGAATACTTGCATACATCCCTAGTTAGGACTGACAAGGGAAGTATTTTTTCACCCAGAAGGTCATTGATCTGTAGAATGTACTACCAGTAGCAGGGGTGACAGCATCCAGATGAGATGGTTTCAAGAAAAGTTTAGGCAATTCATGGAGGACAGGTGTATCAATGGCTACATAAATGGATGAGTAGGTACCACTTCCAGAGATTCGAGAGCAGATGAAGTTTTTGCCCTTGTCTTCTGCTTGAGACGCCCAGAAACAATTGGTTTGTTACAGGATGCTGAACTAGATGGGCTGTGGCCTGATCCAGCATGGCTACTGTTATGTTCTAATAGGGCTGGGCAAATTCATGGAGGACAAGTGTATCAATCGTTATTAGAACAGATGCTTAGGTATTGCCTCTGTGTTGGTGAGACAGGCACGATGTCCCTAAAGGCTATTTGTGTGAAGTCTAATGGGGGGAGAGTTCTTTTCTGTTTGAGAATGCCCAGAAGCAACTGGTGGACCTCTGTGTAAGAAGGGATGCTGGACCAGACATGGAGGAAGAAGGAGGAGAAGAAGAGACAGATCTGATGCCCCACTTTTCTCACCCTTAATGGGACTCAAAGTGGCTGATGAACCTTCTGTTCTTCTCCCCACAACAGACACCCTGTGAGGGAGGTGGGCCTATGAGAGCTCAGAAGGAGAGCTGTGACTTGCCCAAGGTCCCCCAGCTGGCTTCATGGAGGAGTGCAGAATCAAAACCAGTATTCCCAGAAAAGAGTCTGGCTCCCCAACCAGCAAACCAAACTGGCAACATCTGGTAAAGCGGAAGCATTTCTGGGTTGCAAATGCCTCCTGCAAGTGCATTCCCCTGACCAGATGTTACCCTAGTTTTTACGACGGAGCCAAGTGCAAATTGGCCTCAGATTTTCAACTGTCTTATATAAGGGGCAGCTGGGTATCATGTCAACCGTCTTCCTGACCTCAGTGCTTCTTCACTTGTTCTGAGCGCTGCCCATCCAAAGCTACATTCCTCAACCAGCTGTGCCTGAAAATGTTTTCATATTCCTTTTGCATGGTGAATATCAGAGAAATAGCCATGTTAGTCTAATTCAAAAATTCCAGCAAGGTAATTAGCAGCACTTGGAGACTAACAAAAGGAGGGTTGGTGGCATGAGCTTTCATAGGCACGTCTACTTCTTCAGATGCTAGGGGGCCCAATGGGCACGTCTACTTCTTCAGATGCTAGGGGTCCCAATGGGCACGTCTACTTCTTCAGATACTAGGGGGCCAATGGGCACGTCTACTTCTTCAGATGCTAGGGGGCCCAATGGGTACGTCTACTTCTTCAGATACTAGGGGGCCAATGGGCACGTCTACTTCTTCAGATGCTAGGGGGCCCAATGGGCACGTCTACTTCTTCAGATGCTAGGGTGACCAATGGGCACGTCTACTTCTTCAGATGCTAGGGGGCCCAATGGGTATGTCTACTTCTTCAGATGCTAGGGGGCCCAATGGGTATGTCTACTTCTTCAGATGCTAGGGGGCCCAATGGGTATGTCTACTTCTTCAGATACTAGGGGGCCCAATGGGCACGTCTACTTCTTCAGATGCTAGGGGTCCCAATGGGCACGTCTACTTCTTCAGATACTAGGGGGCCAATGGGCACGTCTACTTCTTCAGATGCTAGGGGGCCCAATGGGTACGTCTACTTCTTCAGATACTAGGGGGCCAATGGGCACGTCTACTTCTTCAGATGCTAGGGGGCCCAATGGGCACATCTACTTCTTCAGATGCTAGGGGGCCCAATGGGCACGTCTACTACTTCAGATGCTAGGGGACCCATTACTCACTCGCACATTTTTCCCATCCACGGGACAGAAAGGGAAGTGATAAACCACCCCTGCTGGTGACTCCATGGCAAAGACGCAGGGATGGAATCATGGTGACTCCATGCCGCATCCCCATGCACTCCATTTAGTTTAGATTGGATTCGAATTAGTCCAAATACAGAGCCAAATTTGAATTGACCCATCCCCACGTGACTGCCGAATGTGTGGGCTCAATTCAATTACGCAAGCCAACTGCGTTAAACCCTGCATGGGGATACTGCATCTTTTTCTCTCCACCCCCTCTCTCCTGGTGGGAGCAAGGGCAGAGAAATCCCACCCAATGCCCCTTCCCCGATTGCAACTGCTGGGCATTAAACAGTGATCAGGCAGAAAGGAGCCTCTTCTGTCTGCAATCTGATCTCCAGGCAAACGTAAAAGAACTGATCGCCCCAGTAAGATGCAGCAATGAGGGGGGTCATCTGGCCCTTGCTGTCCCACAAACCTCTTCCTGCAACCCTTATTCCACCCCCACTCCCCGATTGCCAGCAAGCAGCTTCTGAAATCTGCCAGCTAAAAAGCTAACCAAAGCCGCTGCAATGTTTAAAGGCAGTGTAGCAGAGAAACACTTCTCTGCTAAACTGCCTCTAACTTCAGAAGCTGCTTGCTGGCAATCGGGGAATGGGGGTGGAATAAGGGTTGCAGGAAGAGGTTTGTGGGACAGCAAGGGCCAGATGACACACACACACCCCTCATTGCTACATCTTGCTTACACCAGGACTTTTACCCAATGCCCAAACAGTTGCGATCCCAGCGCACAGGACAGGGACAGTGAGCTAATGAAACGAGCACCAATCTCCTCCCCCAATTGCCCGAGAGTGTCCCCATGCCTCCAAAATAATCCGGGCTTGCCTCCCAAACTGCAGCAAGAACAGTTTTCAAGGGGAGTAAATTTACCACAGATTTGGGCCATTTGGCCTGCATGTAGCCTGGTTTGGGGGCGTTGCATGGGGACTCTCCGTGCCAAGTTCAGATTCGATTCAGACCTTTGAGCGTATGGGGACTCAACCCATGGCAAAGTTATAGGAGGTTTTTATGGCCTTCTTCCAGGAACATACTGAAGATCTAGGCTGCACCCCTCTGCTTTCTAGGCAGATAGTCCATCACTAAATTTACAGGTGCTTCCTCTGAGCCGGTTACCCTGATGGAAATGCAACCCTCCACCAACATCAACAATGAAGTTTGCTCCTGGCCTAGAAGAGTGTTTATCAATTTGATGTCCTCCAGACTTTTTCAACTACATCTCCCACCACCCAGCATGGCTGTTCGGATTCCAACAACCATCAGCCTCAAATGGAATAGCCAACATTAGCCATGGTGATGGACACCGCTGTCCAAAATATTTTATTTATTTATTTATTTATATTTACATTTATATCCCGCCCCATACCCGAGGGTCTCTGGGCGGCTCACAACATTTAAAAACGAACATATTAAAACTCTATCAGACTATACTAAAACCAGTGCAAGGTTTAAAATCCAGCATAATAAGAATAAGAATAAAAATGATACAAAAACAGTTTTAAAAACAGTGGTGTTTGCAAGGGGGGAAGCATAGAGAGCATTTAGCCAAAGGCCTCAGAGAAGAGGTGCGTCTTCACTGCCTTCCTGAACTTAAACGGAGAATGGGCTTGACGCACCTCCAAGGGGAGACCATTCCACAGCCTGGGGGCCACTACAGAGAAGGCCCTCTCCCGGGTGCCCACCCGCCTAGCTGCTGAAGGCAGTGGGATAACCAGGAGGGCCTCTCCCACAGATCTTAAGACACAGGCAGGTCGATATGGGAGAAGGCGCTCCTTTAGATATCTGGGGCCCAAGCCATTTAGGGCCTTATAAGTCAGAGTTAGCACCTTGAATTGGGCTAGGTAGTGAATTGGCAGCCAGTGCAGTTCTTTTAAGACTGGCGTGATATGCGTCCGGCTCGCTGTTCCAGTCAGCACTCTAGCAGCTGCATTTTGCACCAGCTGCAACTTCCGAACCATCTTCAAGGGCAGCCCCATGTAGAGCGCATTACAATAGTCCAACCTGGAGGTTATCAGAGCATGGATAACTGTGGCCAGGTCATCTCTGTCCAAGAAAGGTTTCAGTTGACGCACCCACCGTAGTTGGGAGTAGGCACTCCTGGCCACGGCCTCCACCTGAGCTTCAAGTGTTAGTACAGAGTCCAGGAGTACCCCCAAATTTCGCACCTGTCCCTTCCCGGATATTGTAACCCCATCAAGGACAGGGTATCTCCCAACTACTTGGACCTGAGAGTCTGTAACGCACAGCACCTCTGTCTTGTCTGGATTCAGTTTCAATTTATTGGCCCTCATCCAGCCCATTACTGCCTCTAAGCACCTGTCAAGCACTTCAACCACCTCCCCTGATTCAGTTGGCACAGAGAGACAGAGCTGGGTATCATCTGCATATTGATGACACCTCACTCCAAATCTCCTGGTGATCTCTCCCAGCGGCTTCATGTAGATATTAAATAACATGGGAGATAAGATTGACCCCTGGGGAACCCCAAAAGTGAGTTCCCAGGGTGTCGAATCAGTCTCTCCCACCACCACTATCTGAGAGCGGCTCTGGAGATAGGAGCGGAACCATTGCCAAGCACTGCCTCCAAATCCTAAACTCCGTAGCCTCTCCAGAAGGATACCATGGAGAGGTCCAGGAGAACCAGTAGGGTAGCATTCCCCTTGTCTTTCTCCCAGAGGAGATCGTCAACCAGGGCAACCAAGGTGGTTTCCGTGCCACGACCGGGCCTGAAGCCAGATTGAAGTGGTTCTAGATAATCAGCTTCTTCCATGCTTGCCTGCAATTGAACAGCGACGGCTCTCTCTGGTACCTTGCCTGGGAAAGGTATGTTAGCCACTGGGCGATAATTGAGACAACGTGTTGGGTTGGCATTGGCCAGGTTCCAGGGCAAGATCCAAGGCCTTGTCTCCACCCTCAAGCTCACATCCGCCCACCTGACCCCAGCCTGACCCAGTGAGAAGAACTACAGTCAAGGCCAAGTCTTTCATCTTCATCCTCCATATTGTATTCAGTGAACGCTCACGAAACCGGCTCATGGAAATGGAACTGCTGTGTCAGGATCTCGCTCATCCACTGCAGGCAGACAAGGAGCAGCAAAGCTGAGAGCAGGAACTGAAGGATGAGAAGAGCGGATGGCAGGAGAGTCGTGAACAGGACCTGGACAGCTGCAAACAAGAGGGCGGTGCAGAGCAAGGCAACGTAGGCCGTGAAAGCACAGATCCCCAGGAAAAGGATGATGCTGAGGACCATCTTGATGCCACTGAGGAAGGAGTCCAAAAGGCTATTGCCCTCAGAGGTGGCTGTCCTCACTTTGCAGCAGGAAGGTGATAGCAGTGGTGACATCTGGGCGGCTGGCGGTGGCGGCGGTGGCGGTGGCGGTGATGCCTTCTGGCAAGCCATTGTGATGACCCTGAGGAGGAACCAACGGCTGGACACTTTCAAAATGCTCTCTGTGAATTAGCACCTATTTGCAAAGTACCACAAGTGGAGGGAGATACCAGCAAAAGCAACTTCTGCTTCTGGCACTGGGGGGAAGAACAGCGACTTTTTAGTGGGTATTACTGCAGTTAAAGTTCCCAAAAAAAGGCTCTCTGTGGTCACTGAGTCCAGAAGAAGACCTTCTGTGGGAACCGCTTTGCCTTCCCATATTCCTAGTTAAGCGTTCCCTTGGCAACTGGGGCTGGGCCTTTGCCCTGGAATGTCCTGGTAAGCATCCCTCTAAGTCTGTGGGTTGTACTGTATATTGCGCCTTTTCTTATCATCTCAATAAAGAGAGAGCATCTCTTTCTGTATCGTGTACTGTATGAAGCCTTCCCACGCATGTCCAATGGCACCATCGGTGCACAAGAGGAAAACATCAACAGGTCATCATCCAGCAGGCTCAACACAGGAGGGCTTGTAAACCCAACTACTAGGAGCAACCGGCAGAGGCTGACGCAACTGGACATAAGAACCAAAGAGGAGCCCTGTTGGATCAGGACACAGCCCGTCTAGCCCAGGATCCTGTCCCACACAGTGGCCCACCAAGTGCTACTGGGCTTCTCAAGCAGAAGACAAAGGCAAAACCTTCGCCTGCTCTCAAATCCCAGCAAATGGCCCCTAGAGACACTTTGCCTGTCTCCACAGCCTGGAGGCACCTGGGACTCCTCTATATTGTTGTCTGCTTGCTTATTTGTTTCAACCATTTATGTGCCAATTTGTACAGAAAATATCCAAGGGTTTCCACCAGCATAATCTGAAGACAGCTGAGCATCAGAAAATGTTCCTTGGATCTGACCTGAGACCTCAAAGCAAGATTTGCTTTTTCTGTCTCTCTTGCCTTTTTTGCGCCTGCCGTACCTAATCTGGATTAGGTTGATCTGGATCAGCCGCAGGAGGAAGCATCCACATTACCTGGGCTGGATGGTCTATGGGAGAGACATCCTGTGGACCCCTAAGCCCTGTTCCATATCAGTGAACGCAAGCAACCAGAGACAGCACCTCCCAAACTTGATTCAATCGATCCCCATCTATCAATGGCTGCATCTGGGTAGCAGGGGTTGAGGTGTCTTTGTGGGCAAAGCTTTTCCATGTTGCTCATTCACCACAGACATGAGGTGCCTTCACAGGCAAAGCAAAGACACCATTTCTGCCAGTGCAACCAGTATTGCCGAAGGGATTTCCATGTGGCCTTTGCAGTCTTGTCATCACAGGACATGTTCCTCAGTCCCACACCCATAGAATCATAGAATCATAGAATGGTAGAGTTGGAGGGGACCTCCTGGGTCATCGAGTCCAACCCCCTGCTCAAGGAAGGATCTCCTAAACCATCTCAGACAGATGGCCGTCCAGTCTCTGCTTGAAGACCTCCATCAAAGGGGAACCAACCACCTCCCGTGGCAGCCTGTTCCACTGGTTGATCACTCTTAACTGTTAGAAATTTTTTCCTAACGTCTAAACTAAATCTTTTCCCCTGCAGTTTCACCCCATTGTTTCTAGTCCTTCCTTGAGAGAGTGAGAACAGGGCTGATCCCTCTGCCCTGTGACAACCCTTGAGGTATTTGTAGACAGCTATCATGTCTCCTCTCAGTCTTCTTTTTGGTAGACTAAACATTCCTAGTTCCTTAAGCCGTTCCTCATAGGACATGGTTTGCAGACCGTTCACCCATGTTCCTCCTAGTTCCATTCTACATGCTGGTGCCCCATCCTTGTCCCAGATCAGACAGCTCTAGTACAGATGTGGCACCATTTATCAGCTCCACACTAATCCAGATTACTACGCCCTTTGTACAACTTTTATCTGCATTACCCCTAGTTCAATGTAGACTACGGGGCTCCTTGATTTGGGTTACCAAGTAAGTGCAGAAGGACCGTCTGTCATCTTGAAACAGCCAACAAAACATTAGGCGCTTCTTCTGGGGGCTTCCAGTTCACCGTCCCTGCACTAACCACCCTTTGCAAGTATTATGACACTTTTAAGGCATTGAACTCTATGCTAATCTCCCTGCCGTGGAAACACCTTTGCACCCATCTGGGGAATCCGGACAGACCCCCAAGGGCTCTTCCCATCACCCCAGGTGTCTCGGGTAACAGGGGAGGTGCACTCTCCAAAGTCCCTTCGAAGAGATCAGCGCAGACTTCAGAACTGCTCCAGAGTCCCTTCGGAACGTCTCCGAAGTCAGCGCTGATCTCTTCAGAGAGATCGACAGCGAGACTCTGAAGTCTCTGCCGATCTCTTCGGAGGGACTTCGGAGCGAAGGCTGCGCTGTCTTTGCTAATAGCAAAGTGCAGCGCAGCTCCGGAGTGGCTCCAATGTCTCTGGCGATCTCTTCAAAATGATTTCGGAGTCACTTCGAAATCATTTTGGAATGACTCCGAAGTCACTCCAAAGCTAAGATTTCGGGGCTCCCCACATGTGTGCATTCTCCCCCCCCCCCAGCCTCCTCTAGACCCCATTGCCACACAAGTGTGGAAACAGGCTCCCTTTAATCTGGATTTTCTGGCTGAGGACCCCATTGTAGACCCCATTAATGGGGTCTACAGAAAATCTGGATTAAAGGCAGAAAAGTACCCATATGATCCAGATTTCCCCAGCGGCGGTGGAAACAAATGTGTCCCAAATGGGTGCCGTGGTGGAAATGGGGTCATCCGGCTCACACCCAAATGGGTCCTTAATGGGTGCAAAAATGGGTACTTTCTGCCAGTGGAAAAACACCCCAAGACATTTAGGAATGCCATTGTCAGCAACCTGGACAGCATGGCTGAGGAGGTTGACACTAATAGGATATGTAGTTTAAAATCTTTAGCCTTTTGGAACCAGGCCTAGACTTGATGGTTTACCCTGGCATTTGAGTTAAGTTTGGCATTCCTGATTAGGGATTTGCCCAAATGGATTTTTTGGCTTTCGATTCGTAATGAATCGAATGTTAGAAAATTAGTATCCATTTGAATAGATCCCCTTCGAATGTGGAAGGATTCTATTCTATACGAATGTATTTGTACATATTCGTATGAATATCAGATACGGATCCTGGATGTGGATGATCCTATACCAACACATACATATCGGATATGTATCCTGTACGAACACATATGTATTGATATGTATCCGGTACGTATCTCCAGTTTAACAAATGTATGAAGTATTTGTACGAAAGTTAATGTACGAAAGTCGTAACATTCGATTCATTCATTCATTCATTTTATTTATTTATATTTATATCCCGCCCCATACCCAAGGGTCTCTGGGCGGCTCACAACATTTAAAAACAAACATAGCAAAAAACTATCAGTCCTAAAACCAGTTTAAAATCCAGCATTAAGAAAAATACAGAACAGTTTAAAAACAGCAGTGTTAACGATGGCGGAAGCGTGGGGAACATTTAACCAAAGGCCTGAGTGAAGAGGTAAGTCTTCACCGCCTTCCTAAACAGAGACAGAGAAGGGGTCTGACGCACCGTGAGGGGGAGACCATTCCACAACCTAGGGGCCACCACCGAGAAGGCCCTCTCCCGGGTACCCACCAGCCTAGCTGCTGAAGGCGGTGGGATAACCAGGAGGGCCTCCCCTCCAGATCTTAAAACGCGGGCAGGTCGATATCAGAGAAGGCGCTCCTTTATGAATGTCTGAATTCCTCATTTGTTTGATTTCATTTTTCACGAGACATTCATCCGCAAGTTGCAAGTGCCTAACGCCTGGTTTGATACGGGCAGAAATATTCTGACTGAAAGATCTCTCCATCAATGGAATATTCTAAGTGTGGATGTGGTGAGGTCTCCATCTGGTCATCCTCGAAAGATGATGTTGGCATGACCACCTGATTGCATGGTGCGGGAAAGGTGGATAGAAAAACAATCTTCTTCCTAGGGAGTAGTTGTAGCCCAGTGAAAGCAGACAGTTGCCCATTCACTCCCCAGCCATGGCAAACTACTTCTGTATCCCTGCCAAGAAAACTGCAAAGAAGTGCCCATGGAGGTTTTCATGGAGTCAACCAGAAGTCAGCCATGGCACCGTGGTAGCCAACAGTCACTGCTCTATCGCATGACACTAGAAACCAGGGGGCACTCAGGAGGCAGCGGTCTTAGCAAGGATTCTCAGTTGTGGATCCCTAGGTGTTGGCTAAGGGAGCATGGAACACCGGAATTGGTAACGCAGGGGCATCTAGAAGGCCGCAGCTAAGCACCGCAAAGTACAGGATCCCTGTAAGTCACCAATGAAATGTGCTTCACATGGTAAGACTTAGAGAGGAGGAAGGGAAACGACAGTCCCAGACACTACAGAGGGTGGAGCCCATCAGACTTACCTCCTTCTAAAGCAAGCTTAGCATCTGATGTTACCCCTAGCGCCGTTCCTGCGTCCAAGTTCTTGGCCCCTTCATTGGGCAGGAGTGGCTCCCACACCACTGTTCAGCCATAGTGCGATCTCTGTCCTGGGGAAGGACTCTGTTGCTTGATGGCTGATGTCACAAACCAAGCCAGGTGGGTGATGAAATGTATGCCAGGGGCTGTGCTCTCTTCTCCACCTCAGTCAGGTGTGTTTTTACTCTTTGTGTTTGTTTCGACTTGTTTTTAAATCAGTGTGCAGTAGGGACGCACACAAATATTCCTAACATAAGTTATTTGTATGAATTCTGGAATTCGTACATGAATCGAATGTTATGACATTAGTCCATTAATATTTGTACTAATAGTTTGTACATTCGTTAAAGTGGGGATACATATGTGTTCATATAGGATACGTATCCGATTCGTATGCATTGGTATAGGACACATATCTGATATGCATGCATTTGTATACGATCCGTATCAAGGATCCATACCCAGGATTAATTTGCATTTGTACCGGATATTCGTACAAATTGATACTAATACACTCGTATCGAATAGAATCCTACCACATTTGGGGATCTATTCAAACGAATACAGATTTTCTAACATTCAGTTATTTTAATGAAGGGTGGTGACTGGTCCTGGGAGCTCTGGCTGAAGAGCAGGATATAAATAAATAAATAAATAAATAAATAAATAAATAAATAAATAAATAAATAAATAAATAATAAATAAATAAATAAATAAATAAATAAATAAATAAATAAATAAATAAGGATGGATGGATGGATGGATGGATGGATGGATGGATGGATGGATGGATGGATGGATGGATGGATGGATGGATGGATTCCTTAATCCGGATCTAGTAGATCCGGATTAAGGGAAGTACCCAATGTGTTTCCATTTGTGGTCTAGCACCCAATAGCAGTGGGTGCTAGCCTCCCTGCCGTGGAAACACCGGAGCACCCATTTGGAAATCTGGATCTACCCATGAGGGGTCTGCTTGTCACCCCAGGTGTTTGGGGGGACAGGGGGTGCAATCTCCAAAGTGGCTTCGAAGTCATTTCAAAGTCATTTCAAAGTCACTTCGAAGTCTGTGCAAAACAGCTCCATTGAAGTCTGTGCTGATCTTCGGAGTGAACGTCGAAGTGACTTCGAAGTGACTTTGGAGTCATTTCGGAGTCACTTTGGAGTCACTCTGGAGATCAGCACAGACTTCAAAGACACTTCGGAGCTATTTTGCACAGACTTTGAAGTGAGTTTGAAATGACTTAAAAATGACTTCGAAGCTTAGGTTTTGGGGCTCCCCCACATGGGTGCCCCCTCCCCCTAGCCTCCTCTAGACCCCATTGCCACACTAACGTGGAAACAGGCTCCCTTTAATCTGGATTTTCTGCCTGAAGACCCCATTGTAGATCCCACTAATGGGGTCTACAGAAAATCCAGATTAAAGGCCAGAAAGTACCCATTTGATCCAGACTTCCCCAGCGGCAGTCGAAACAATCGGATCCCAAATGGGTGCCATGGTGGAAATGGGATCATCCTGCTCACACCCAAATGGGTCCTAAATGGGTGCAAAAATGGGTACTTTTTGACAGTGGAAAAACACTCCATGTGACCCTCCAGAACTGGAAGGCATGCGAATCCAGCATCCAGAACCTTATTAGCTCTGACCCTGGAGAAGGTATGTGGACGTGTGGAGCACTTAATTGTGCTGAACATATCGCCACCATCCAGTGCGCCCCTACATGAAAGGAGCCAATTCTGAGTTGGAAACAGCTCCTCCAACTGCAGATGCATCTGAGAGCGCACTGTGGGTTGACCATAAGGCCAAGCGCACAAAGGGTGCTCAGTTTGGGCAATATGTGCTAACAGCTTGCGGGTGGCACAGCCAAAATTCCCACCAACTCTCCCTCAGGCCTTTCTGAAATATGCTCTCAATCTGAGGCAGAAGGGCTCCCTCAGTGACCCGAAATTAATAAGACACCTGGATGGTACTGAAGTCTTCAGGATGGTATTTCCGCAGTGTCTTTATTAAACTCTTCAATCACTCTGAGGTCCTTGGGTTCCTTTGCCGTGGGGCAGGTTCTGCAATAATTGCATTACTGAACCGGAGACTCAGCAATCTCACAGTTGACACAGTGACCACAGGGTGCCCAAGGGAACTGGCCGATGAAGAACTGCCAGCATTTGCAAACATTCCGGGGGTTGCACAATGAAGAGGAATCTTGGAAGAGGAAGAGAAGCCCTGCTGGATTGGCCCACAGCCCATCTAGTCCAGCATCCTCTCTCACACAGCGGCCCACCAATTGCCCACGGGCATCTCAAGCAGAAGAAAAAGGCAAAAACTTCACCTGCTCGTATGTGCATCCCATAGACACCCGTTTTTGTCCTGCTCAGATCCGTACAAATGTATAAGGATGCGGGAAAGATGTGGATCTTCAAGTAAGCATCATGCATGAACCCATACACATACGAATGTCTGGATAATCCGAATGAATAGATCCGAAGTTTGAAATTCAATTTGAATGTCTATATTTGAATTTAGAGACATTCTATTCGCGTTCAAATGTTGAAATTCAGCACATTAAATCAGATTTCGAATGCCTACGAATTATCGCGTATCTGGATTATGTGATTGATCCAAGGGCTCCAGGAAGTGGGGAGCAACAACTGATGGCTGCTGCCCCTGAACACCGGCTGTTATAATAGATATTTCCAATCAAATGACCAGCCCAGATAATTGGAGATCAAGCACATGTAATGGCTGATCCTGAGCAGCCTAGAAAATGAGGTAGGGCTAAAGGAAGAGACATGGAGACAGGAGTTGCAGCAGGAAAGAAAAAGGGTGTTTAATCTTGTGCTGATTTTTTTAAACAGCAGTAGAAAGGGGCGTGCAGGAAATGACATAGGAGAATCTGGGGAGGTGATTGGCTGGAGGCAAGCAGGCAGGTCAGAGGTCCCTGGTGATTTCGCATCCTGTGGTCAGAGGCAGGGAAAATCCTCAAACAGGAAGAGAAGGGGCCTGTAGTCTTAAGGCCATGTGCTTTGCAGATGCCATAATGCCCAAAGGCAGTTGTAGAGTAGAAAGAATTCAGCACCCTAGTGGCGCTGAGTGTGCACTACAAGTCTATGGAAAAAGGAAAATTATTGCTCCTTTTACTCTTGGGGCTTGAGAATTGGAGGGCTGAAGAGAAGGAGGCCATCAGGAAAGCTGTGCAGCTTTTGTGGTTACTACAGCAAATATTCATACACACCCCTAATATTCATGCACATCCCTACACAAGACCCATCATGGGGTGGAGTCACTAGCTCAGGTGCTAGTAAAGTCTGTCTGAGGCTCCTAGAGGTGAAGTTTGCAGGGGGAGTTTAACCAATCTCGGATCAGAGGCTGTATCAGCCCTTGGCTAACCATAACATTTGATATTCAGATGAATTCAGACATTCATATACGAATTGAATGTTACAGCACTCGTACATTGACATTCATATTCGTACAAATGCATCAGAGCATTCGTGAACTGGGGAGGTGGGAAAGCAGCTGGACCAGTCACATCTGCAACAGATCCAGAGCGCATTTGACATGGACTGAGAGCGGATTCAAAGTGGATTTTCAGGACGGATTTGACGCTTTCAGAGTGGATATGTTACAGGATATGTATCGGATATGTACAGATACACATTGGATATGTATCAGATATTCATACAAATTCGTATGAATACAATTGTATCGAACAGAATCCTACCGCATTCGAAGGGGATCTATTTGAACGAATATGAATTTTCATGCATTTGATTCAATACAAATTGGAGGCAAAAAAAAAACCCATTCGTGCAAGCAAATAAGATCCTTTCCAAATTTTAAAGTCAAAATAAATGTTTAAAATGGGGAAGATGCGGGACGAACATTGGTTGCATGGGTATAGCTAGCCCAGAAGCTGTAGGGCAGCAGTTCCACGTTGGATGATACAGCAGCCTTCACGTCCCAGATGATGAGAAGAGGCTTTTCCACCCTCGCTGAAGGTTTCTAGAAGGACCTGGAACTGGAGGCCAACTTCTGAAGGACCATGGACCTCAAAGGCCCTTATTTCAGATTCTATCTCAGAATAGGCACCTGCTGTCCACTTTTTGGTACAGATTCCACACAGGGCCATCCATAGACCACAGTAGCTTGTGGATAGCAGGGCCCTATTCTGAGATATATCATGCTTCCACATTGGCTGCTGAAAAATGGATCTAAAAAGATCCGTTTTTCAGCGATCCATCCTCCCCCTGATCCATCACATGCAGGGAGGACGGATTCTGGAGGACGGATGGAGTGGGTATAGTGTGGACACATCAGCACCCATTCCAAAGGTCCTCCTGGCTTGCATGCCGCTGGGACTGGAGCATGCACCTGCCAGTGACCGCGTGTTTCCGGCGGTGCCCAACGCGTGGGGGAACGGCTTCGGAATCTGGCAGTCCTGCTTCCACCCTTCCCAACATGGCAGGTGGAGGGAATCTGTCCCTTCGCCTGGCCGTGTGTGGAAGCGTCCTGCCTCTGCACACATCCAGGCGAAGAGACAGATATAAGACCTGATTTTTCAGGTCTTACATTTAATCCGGATTTTGGCAGCAAAATTGGTTTTAAAAACCAGTCTTGCGCGCTGAAATGCGGAAGCGGCCTCCACAAAGGGCCGCAGAAGAGGACTCAAATGCAGAAGCCACTTAAGGCAAGTGTTTTTAATCTGGCTTGGGGTGGGAGTTTAAAACGGTTTCCACAGCTAGTGCGGAAACACCCATAATCTGAAGTAAGTCCCAGTGCAGAAAGGGCAAAAGCATCACATGGGGGCCAGATCCAGTCACTCACCCACGAAGAAGTAATTCACCCTACAACCAGCGTTCCCAGAATCCTTCCTTCCTTTATTTGCAGCTGCTGCTTGCCTTTCTCAAGAGCTGTTGGCTCCACTGAGGAAGAAGATCAAGGGCAGGATGAAAATGAGGTTGCAGAAGACAAGCGCGGCGCGGACCAGGAAGTAAGCGACGGCCATGGAGATCACCAGCTCCTCGATGCCTTGGATGTAGGGAAGGAGGGTGGTCCGCCCAACTCTCTCGCCTGCTCCCTGGCACAAAGGGGGCTCTGGCTGTGGACACTCCACAGATGTGTTCGCCGTGATGGTATTTGCCCTAGGAGCAGAAGGGACCAATGAGTGCCACCAGTTTGATACAAAAAGGGTGCTAAAATATGGTGTTAGCTCTGGAGCGCCATCAAGCATGCCTGTTGGCTTGGAAGCAAGGAGGGAGCATCCACAGCTTGAGTAGAGGTTTAGGGGGCTGGTATCTGGCCCGTAGATGCCAATAGGGCACAGCCCCACCACAGGACCATAGAGGTGGCAAATAACCAAAGGGGGAACACGACTGATGTGGCCACATTCTGTTTTGTTCGGTGGCTTGCATGTCCCTGCTCATTACAGCTCTCTGTATATATTGTCTTGGTGTGCATTGAATTGGGTCCCCGGCTTCCTTCCTTGGCCAGGGGTCCATTCCACTCCAGCTAGAACATAAGAACCTAAAAGGAGCCCTGTTAGATCAGGCCAAAGCCCATCTAGTCCATAAGAACCTAGGAGGAGCCCTGCTGGATCAGGCCACAGCCCATCTAGCCCATAAGAACCTCAGAGGAGCCCTGCTGGATCAGGCCACAGCCCATCTAGTCCATAAGAACCTAAGAGGAGCCCTGCTGGATCAGACCACAGCCCATCTAGTCCATAAGAACCTAAGAGGAGCCCTGCTGGATCAGGCCACAGCCCATCTAGTCCATAAGAACCTAAGAGAAGCCCTGCTGGATCAGGCCACAGCCCATCTGGTCCATAAGAACCTAAGAGGAGCCCTGCTGGATCACGCCACAGCCCATCTAGTCCATAAGAACCTAAGAGCAGCCCTGCTGGATCAGGCCACAGCCCATCTAGCCCATAAGAACCTCAGAGGAGCCCTGCTGGATCAGGCCACAGCCCATCTAGTCCATAAGAACCTAAGAGGAGCCCTGCTGGATCAGACCACAGCCCATCTAGTCCATAAGAACCTAAGAGGAGCCCTGCTGGATCAGGCCGCAGCCCATCTAGTCCATAAGAACCTCAGAGGAGCCCTGCTGGATCAGGCCACAGCCCATCTAGTCCATAAGAACTTCAGAGGAGCCCTGCTGGATCAGGCCACAGCCCATCTAGCCCATAAGAACTTCAGAGGAGCCCTGCTGGATCAGGCCACAGTCCATCTCGTCCAGCATCCTATCTCACATAGTGGCCCACCAAATGCCCATGAGCATCTCAAGCAGAGACAAGGGCAAACCTTCTACTCTCGAATCCCAGCAACTGGCCTTAGAAGTCTCCTGCTTGTCCCCCAGCCTGAAAGATGTACTTTGGCATCCATTCTAGTAGTCATTAATCCACCTGTCCCCTATAAATTTGTCTCACCCTTCTTTAAAGCCATCTAGGCTGGTGCTGTTACCACCTCTTCTGGCAGCAAAGTTCATAGACTTCCATAGACTAGGCCTCTGTTCCCAACCCCAACCCTAACCCTAACCCTGGACCCAGCCCCTAAACTCTCCCAACACTCTCACAGCCTGAGACCACTGCCTCATTCTCCTCTATGGACATTTCAGTTCCGTACACCCTGCGCATGAAATTTCCAGATGACTTCGAACCACCATGCAGCCTTAACTGTGGCTGTGATCAAATGAGCCAGTGGAAACTGGAGCAACCCTGTTGCTAATCCAGCGGTCCCCTCTGGGGTCCTGCCCCACCAGTCTGCCCCTGGCCTGGCGCTGGAGTCCACTGCATAGGATTTTATGGCTGCCCAGCCTGCTTGGTGGCCACACAGGCAACCTGTCTCTCGCAAGCGTGCTGGCAAAGAGGTTCCTGGACCGACACAAGGCAGGAGGAGTGCTGTAAGGCAGGTCAGAGTGTGGGAACGCCCGCACTGCTCCGTCCCAACTCACCCCGAGAGGACACTGGAGATGACAAAACTCATCGGAAGGATGAAGAAGAGGCAGGAGAAGTAGATGGCCGTCTGGATAAGGAAGTGGAGGGCCGCAAGGAGCAAAAGGGTATTCAAGAGCCGTTCGATCTTGGGAGATGCTTCCGCCTGGAGGAGGGCATCCCCAGCTCCCTGGGTAGGATGAGGTTTCTGCAGGAGCATTGTGGAGACACCTGGAAGACATCCAAAGGAGAACCATGGCCTCAGACGCAGATCAGAGTAGAGCAAAAAGTGGGTGGCCCCCAAGGGCAGAGCTGTTCTACATGCAGCCCTTGCATGCAAGGTCTTCTGAACTACAGCTCCCAGCAGTCCATACCATCCTGGCTGAAATGAAATGTTGGGAGCTGTTGCTGTTCAGAAACATGGAGGGCTGCAAGTTGAGCAACCCTAGCCTAAAGTCTCGAACATGCAAGAGCCCAGCTAGCAATTCAGAATAAATAGCCCACTGCAAAGCTAGTCTTCCTCTTAAGAAGAGACCTGCAGGATCAGGCCACAGCCCATCTAGTCCAGCATCCCTTCGCACACAGTGACCCACCAATTGTCCATGGGCATCTCAGGCAGAGACAAGGGCAAGCCTTCTCCTGCTCCCCAATCCCAGCAAATGGTCTTAGAGGCATCCTGCTTGTCCCCCCAGCCTGAACGATGTACTTAGGCATCCATTCTAGTAGTCATTGATCCACCTGTCCTCCATAAATTTGTCTAACCCTTCCTTGAAGCCATCTAGGCTGGTTGCTGTTCCCACCTCTTCTGACATCAAATTCCAGTGTGGTCACAGCCATATAGGTCCACATCAAGTACAATCATGGAAATTTGTGTATTTTTCTTCATTTATTTAAGAATTTATATGCTGATCTTCCCCAAAAGTAGAAGGTGCAAAAATGGGCAACCAGAATGATTAAGGGGCTGGAACAAAATCCCTTGCGAAATCAGACTGCAGTGTCTGGGCATCTTCAGTCTGGAGAGATGGCATTTAAGAGGGGACCTGACTGAAGTAAATAAAATCATGCATGGTATAGAAAAGGTGGACAGAGAAAAATTCCTTTCTCTATCACACAACACCAGAAGCAGGGGTCACTCTATGAAGCTGATAGGTAGGAGATTCAAGGGGAAGGATTTCTTCACCCAGAAGGTCATCAGTCTATGGAATTTGCTGCCAGAAGAGATGGTCACATCAACCAGCCTAGATGGCTTTAAGGAAGGTCTGGACAAATTTATGGATGACAGATGTATCAATGGCTACTAGAATGAATGTCTAAGTACATCTTTCAGGCTGGAGGGACAAGCAGGATGCCTCTAAGACCATTTGCTGAGATTGGAGAGCAGGAGAAGGTTTGCCCTTGGCTCTGCTTGAGATGACCATGGGCATTTGGTGGGCCACTGTGTGAGACAGGATGGTGAACTAGATGGACTGTGGCCTGAGCCAGCAGGGCTCATCTTATGTTTTTATGTACTTAGTTGTTTCAGGGAAGGTCACCGTAAGAAAATAAAATACAAAATACATAGAATATTGTCACCTTTGGGTGTCCTTTGTGCCATCTAAGATTTCCCAGCACACTGAAGCTCTTTCCATGCCCCCAAACACATATATGGTTTCTTCCCCCACGTGGGTTATTGCAGGGAAGCAAAACCGAATTCTTTGACTGAAGTTCCAGCCACACTTTGTGCACCTGATAAGGTTTCTCCCCTGACTTTCCCTTAGGATCGCACCAACTCTAACGGCACCTCTATGCAGACTGGGAAAGTCTACAGTCAGGACCTCTCCTCACCTCTAGAGGTAAAGGCTTCATCTGCTTGGACCATCAGAGTAATTCTTGGACATGGTCATGAGGTCGTAGAGTCTATTTTGCCAAAGAAGATTAGGGCATCTTCTCCTTTGACAGGATTTCAGCTTCCCCATAAATGGTAGCATTTATTTTCTGCATTTCTAATTGAAATCTAAGCAGCTGCTGAGATTCTGTTTGTCTGATCTGGGAGAAAGCAAATTTGGAGCTCCAAAGGCCAACCTCAGCATGAACTTTGCTTGAACTGTTATTTTGCCTTTAGTGTGCATGCCTTAACAAAAAAATTCATATGCACCTCTCCTTATTGCAAATAAATTAGATGCAAATTAACTTTGGAGGGCGTGAAGAGACGTTATCCAGAAGACTGTAAACTTCTGGCCAGGATAGGGATAAAAAGTCAGGCTGTGATGTGAGAGAGTTTGAACTTGTCCTGATGGGATGTCTGGAAGGCAGGCTTCCTATATTGCAATATAGAGAAAAGAAATCTTTTGTCTCTAGTTTGTTTGTTTACTCAGACCCCCGTGGATGGAAGAAAGCTGATAGGGCAGTAATTTTCTTAATAGCCAGCTGTGCCCATCCAAAAGGCTGGGGAGTAGAAATGTGCACAAATATTTGTAACATTTATTTGTCCGGACTCACAGCAGAAAAAAAGTTGGACACCGGGGACAAGGCCTTTTCAGTGGTGGCTCCCAGACTGCTATGGAATAGTCTCCCTCCTGAGGTGAATCAGGCACCTTCATTCTATGTGTTTAGATGTGCTGTAAGGACACATCTCTTTTCCTCCCCACATTCAGACACAGTCAGGGTTTTAATATGTGTAATATGTTATTGGTTTTAATACCTTGCATATAGGGTGGGATAAAAATGCAAATAAATTTTGTGCACGATTTAGCAGATTCCTGCCCTTAGCAGCGGGTTGGACTGGATGACCTCTAGCAACCCTTCCAGCCCATCGACTCTGGTTCTAGGATCCATTTACAGTCAAAGCAAGGCAAATCTGTACAGGGATCTAATGGCAGTGGCAGCCATCCACAAGGCTCACCTCCCAATCTGGGCAAAATCTGGCCATGTAGTTTGATGCTTGCATTATTCTTGGCTCTGCAGGGGATGGCAGATTCTTTCCCCCTCTGCCCCACGCATTGCTCTGCCAGCTGTCCCTCCTGGCAGTGATGCCAATCTTGGATTGCTTTCCTCAGCAATCCATTCTCGTTGATGTGTCCAGTGATGTCACAAACAGAAGCAGTTAGCAAACCAAGCACAGAAGTGCCACCTTTCTTCATTCCTGCCCATTATTTAGAAGAGTCCCACAGCCAGTGTGACCACTTTTCTCCTTCTGTAGCTTCCCTGGTTCTTCCGTGGATTCACATCATTGTCTGGTGTGCTGATGCCCTTTTCTGGGACACTTCTGGGCCTCCATAACATAAGAAGAGAAGAAGAGCCCTGCTGGATCCAGCCACAAACCAGAAGACAAAGGCAAAACCTTCACAGGAGGCCTAGCCACACTACGGCCTCTAGTGAAGAATTAGTGAACTTCTGGTGAAAAGCGTCCTCATGTGGAGGAGGCTGTTACAGCCTCCAAGCATGCCCTGCCTGACCAGAAGTTCACTAATTGTTGATTTCGTGCTCCACACCTTAACCAACGTTGACCAGTGTCACGTCACAGGCCAGTCAGGCAACAGGCAAACACTTGCGCAGCTACTCAGTCCCAAGGGTTCCAGGCTTTCTCGAGATCAGTTCCGGTCCGGGGTCTAGGAGTCCAGAAAGTCAGCAAGGGTCAGGCAGTCCAAAGGGTCAGCAGGTCACAAGGAGTCCAGGATTTCAAGCTCAGGTAAAACGAGGCTGCTAAGATGTTGTCTGCAGCAACTTGAGGCAAGGTGAGCTTGTTCTTAAATAGAGGAGTCAGAGCCACGCCCATGGTGCAGCTGGACTAATCGCTCTGATCTGCGTCTCACCTGCTTCTGCTGCCTAAGCAGGCAATGAGAGGGCCTTTGATTAGGTTCACTGCTGGTGGATTCATCACCAGAGCTGTCTGGCTGCTCACCTGGACCCGGCCTTAGCTCTTCCATGCCTGCAATGCCCTGCTGTGGCTGCTCCTCAGCCTGTGGTCACATTGCAGGCATATCCTCTTCTGATGAGGCTGAACAGGGCATGACAACTACGAACTTACCTCATGTGTCCAGTGGTGCGACCATCCACACCTCTTCCGGTGCTCCGGGGTCATCTAAGGTTCTGCGCAAGCACACTGGCACCTTGCACAACCCTAGCCAGGACTGTGAATGCACAGAGCATCAGTGTTAAAGTCCTGGTGATGGTGATGATGCATGCACAGTCACGGAGGATGCTACAACCAACATGGCGGTGCCCAGAAAAGGACTGGGCTTCAGATCGAATAAGGTAAGTATTCAACCACAGGGAGAGGGGACAGCTAAAGTTGACTAGTGCTCCAAATTTTTAGAAGAATTCCCCTGCCTCTTCCCTCTGTGCAGGCCAAGATTTAAGCTGACCTCAGTTGACCCTCGATGGCTACAAAAGGTTTGGACCTAGCTTGTATTTGGATGGGAGGCCACCAGGAAATCCCAGCGCTCAGCACAAGCTGAGAAGTTGGGAAACATCTTCGAAGAAGGCAATGGCAAGCCACCTGCAGTCACATCACCTGAAGAATAGCTGCTGGTTCCAACCCAGAGGCTTTTTTCTTCCACTGAAAGATCTACAAGGCCTCTGATGGGGAAGCGAGCCAAAATTCCTTGCCCAGCACCAAGAACTTTGTCCAAACCCACCCTTTATTCATCTGAAGATGTTGAGGGCTCAGCTTCTCTGCAGGGAGGTGCCTCCTCCTCCACAGCCATCTCCTCGTCAAAAACGAAGGCCAAGGGGAAGAGGAGCAAGAGGAAGACCAGGAGGATAGAGCTGTAGGAGAGGAAGTAGAGAGCACCGAAGCACACTACGATATCCAGGAGCTGCTCAAAGCGCTCAAAGGCTCCTGTGGCAAGCAGCGGATCATTGCTGGCCTGCAGGTTCTCCTCCTCACATGAATGTCCCTGGAGAAAGAAACGGGGAAAACAGGTTTGTCAGCAGCATCGAGTCCCCTTAAATCAATGAGACAAGTGGGGTAGAAAAGTCAACTCTTCTTCTTCCTCCACAAAGCCAGTTAGGTGACCTTGGGCTAGTCACAGCTCTCTTTTGAGCTCTCACAGCCCCACCTGCCTCACAGGGTGCCTGACAGAAGGTTTGTCAGCAGCCTAGAGTCCCCTTAAAGGAAGGAAAAGTGGTAGGAAGAGCCAACTCTTCTTCTACTGGGGAACGCTTTGAGCTTTAGCACTAAAACGGGAGGATAGAGAGGTAGAATGCTGCTGGTACTCAGAATAGGCAAGGCCTTTGAGGGATGTCCAGTCCTGAAAGGATTTCCACCCATTGGAAGAGCTGTAATCTGCTTCTAAATGGAATTCACCTGCAAGTGGAAATTCCAGCTAAGAGCATGTGCACTGTGCTCCCTCAGTCCCTCCAGTAGGGGGAGCAATGGAGACTGGGTACTAGGGATGTGCAAGAATATTCAAAACATTCCAAATGCAATCAAAGTCGGACATCTGAATTCAAATCGAATGTTTATATATTCGTCTTTTAACATTTGTATGAATTATTTGGACATTCGTATTTAGCTGCAACTAATTCATATCCATAAGCATTTGTACGGATACATATGGGACGAAAACGGGATGCATACTGGATAAAAACGGGATGTGTACAAACGCGTTGTTGACATTTGTATCATCAAATTTGTAGCAAATACTCATACTAATAGATACAAATGTATTTGAATCAGTTTGAATTTTAACAATTCGTTTTTTCTCTATTCATATGAATTCAGACATTTGAATATTCGAGCCGAGTCGAATGTCAAAGATTGCATTTGTGCACACCCCTACTGGATACGTTTGATGCTCCTCAAGGCTGGGCATAGGGCCAGGGCTTTGTGGCTTGGGAAGCCCCCCACAGCTGCAGATGGTGAGTCCCACAACTGGGAGGTTCCCACTCATAGCAGATGAGCTTCAGAAAGGTCACAGGGTTGGTGATGATTACACCAGTTAGGGCTTCTCTGAGGGTGGGCGCCATGCTTCCAGTGTGACCACAAATGGTGATTCCCAAAGTGGTCCAGGTGGACCCCCAGGGGTCCACGGGAGGCTCGACGGGGGTCTACGTTGGTGTGAAAAAAGGGCTTCACAAGTTGTAAGTGGGAGTCCACGAAAGTTCAATCTTTCTCAGCTTTCTGTTCTTTTATAAAAGTATCAAATAATGGCCCTGTTCAGTATTTAAGTTTTACTACGTACCTACTACACGCAAACATAACAAAGATTATATTATTACAAGAAAATATACTATTTTTATTTTTATTTTTACCACTCCGAATTTAGGGTTGGAACTCAACTGCGATGCAAATTTCCATCGTTAGATCTAATCTTCACATTTTTTGACGAGTTTTGGGAACATGGTAGAAATGTAGCACTGGGGGGTCCAGTGAAATCAGTAAAATTTTGAAAGTGGTCTATGAGAAAAAAAAGTTTGGGAACTAAGCCTTGAGAAAGGCTTAGATGCTTGAGGTATATCCTTGCTTCACTACAGGGCAGGAACAGAATGTCTAGGCCTCTTCGGCCTTGAACGATGGCGTTTCAGAAGTATATAAAATCACGCACTGTGTTCAAAAGATGGAGAGAGAAAACACAACACTAGAACCAAGAGGCAGGGATGTGCACGAATATTCAAAAACTCGAATATTTGATTTGAATCCGATGAATGTCGACATTAGAACTAGAATCGGATTTTCGAAAATCCAAATCTGAATATTTGAACTCGAATATGGATTTTGGAAAATCCAATGCGGATTTTTGAATGATTCGAATGTGTAGATTCGTATCTGTCGTATACAAATCTGTGCGAAAATTATACGTAAGTTGTGCTTAAAATATGGGATTAAAACAGAATGCGTACAGGATAATATGGGATGAATATGGATTGTTGTCGACATTCATATCTTTAAACACAAATTTAACATTCTAACATATGGATTCAAATATTACGCATTCCAATTGGATTTTAAGACACTCGAAATTTAAATATCCAAATCGAATAGGATTTTATGACATTCGAATCTACTTGGATTTGAATGTCAAAAATACATTTGTGCACATCAATGTCAGCAGACACCGTATGAAGTTGGTGGGTAGGAGAGTTAGGGCTGACAAGGGGAAGTATTTTTTTTTTCACTCAAAGGGTTATCAGTCTATGGAATTTGTCATCAGAAGAGGTGGTGACAGCAACCAGTGTGTGACAGACTTTGATGAATACAAATTCAAGAAGACGAGGGGCATCAGTGACTACCAAAATGGATGCTCAAGTACTTCCTGGCAAGTTTGGTCTAGTGGTTAAGGAGCCGGACTCTTATCTGGGAATACCGGGTTCAATTCTACCCTCCCTCATGAAGCCAGCTGGGTGACCTTGGGCTAGTAACAGCTCTCCTCTAAGCTCTCACAGACCCACCTACCTCACAGGGTGTTCTGTTGTGGGGAGAAGAATAGAAAAGCTTTGTCAGCCGCTTTGATTCCCCTTAAATGGGTGAGAAAAGCAGGGTAGAAAAGCCAACTCTTCTTCTTCAACTCTTCTTCCTCCAGGTGGGAGAGACAGGCAGGACACCTCTAAAGGCCATTTGCTGGGATTTAAGAACAGGGGAAGATTTTGCCTTTGTCTTCTACTTGAGATGCCTGGAAACAGTTGGTGGACTACTGGGTGAGACGGGATGCTGAACCAGATGGGCTATGGCCTGATCCAGTAGGGCACCCTTTAGGTTCTTACCTAGAATGGATGCCTAGGTACCTACTCCAGGTAAGAGAGGCAAGCTTGATGCTTCTTAAACCTGTCTGCAGGAATTCAAGAGCAGGAGAAGGTTTTGCCCTTGCCTTCTGCTTGAGATGTCCAGAAGCAACTGGTGGGCCACTGTGTGAGAGGGGATGCTGGATCAGATGGGCTCCCCTTATATTCTTATTGCAAGAATGCAGCCCCAGACAAAGTAACTTAAGCCAGCATTCTGAGACCTGCAACCTCTGAGGCAATAATAACAATGGGAACATCTCTATCTATGTAAAAATTACGCTTGGCTCTCTGCTTGACCACTAACGACCACTGTGGCTGTGGTCAGACCTTCTTCAGTCCATCTTCTGATCACAGCATTCACACGTTTTTATGTTTATCTGTCCTGTTTGTGGTTTTTCCACCCTGGAAAGTCCAAATGGAGGGTGTAAAGTCCACAAATAAAACAGACATGAATGAAAAGGTGTGAACAGTCAGACCTGCAGATGGACTGAAGGTTTAAAGTGGAGGTGTGACCATGTCTTAACTGTCACATAGCTGCAGTTATGGACATGGGCAGATTTACAGTTGATCTACAGTCTACTCTAGGAGAGCAGCATCTTCTTTCAGTACATCTTTCAGGCTGGGGGGACAAGCAGGATATTTCTAAGGCCATTTGCTGGGATTTGAGAGCAGGAGAAGGTTTGCCCTTGTCTCTGCTTGAGATGCCCATGGGCAATTGGTGGGCCACTGTGGGTGCGTTCCCACATGGACTATTTTAGCACAGGCTGGACTACTTCTGACCCTGCTGGGCTACTTTGATCTGAATATAGGGCCAAGTGCACATCTCGGGCCGTTCCCACCTGTTTCCTGATAAACGGAACTGAATCCAAATAGCCCCGTTCCCACTCACCACCCAAATGCCAGGCACAGAGAAACAGGACCTTTTAATCTCCAACCCTGCAGGCAATATTGGCGGAAGAAGCTCAGGGGGCTGTTTCTCAACCCACTTCCCTCCCTCCTCCTCCACCCCTCCCCATCACGTCTCGGCAGCAGCGGGGTGCCTCTTCCTCCTCCTGCTCACCTGGCCCATGAGTCCGCATGCACCTCGGTCAACGTTATCCAAAGGAGCGCATATGCACACAAGTAGATCAGCAGCCTGGGGGGGGGGGAGAGAATAAAGTCATCCTTTTAGCCCTGCTTTATGTTTGTGGGGAGGTGGATATTTTACTTTATTGGTGACATAGGTTTACAGTGTGTGTGTGAGAGAGAGAGAGAAGAGAGAGAGAGCGTGAGTGTGAGTGTGAACCAGCCGGTGCAGCTGGCGATGGGGAGGACAATGAAGGGGAGGAAGGAGCTGACTGGGACGCCGCCTTAATGGATGGCCAGAGGCAGGCAATCTGCTGAGCTCAGCAAAGCAAAGGAGGCACCTCCAGCGGGTGCTCCTGCCAGTGGGGCCACTCCAGGTTGGTCTAGTGGTTAGGGAGCCAGACTCTTATCTGGGAACACCAGGTTCAATTCCGCCCTCCCCCATGAAGCCAGCTTGGTGACCTTGGGCAAGTCACAGCTCTCTTCTGAGCTCTCACAGCCCCACCTACCTCACAGGGTGTTCTGTTGTGGGGAGAAGAAGGTCGCATCCCCATTATAAGCTTAATCCAGTTTCCCTAAACCAGAATAATGAACCAGATCCCCCTCACTGCATGCCAGCCCCAGTGAAACTGGGGCCGCATCCCCATTACAAGCTTATTTCGCTTTCCCTAAACCGAAATAATAGAACCGGATGCAAACGCGAATTTGCCTGATCCCATTACTTTCAACGCAATCGCATTGGATCTGGTTTCTGAGGATCGTACGTGGTGTACGTAACTCAAGGGGGGACTCAAGTGGCTACTTTCTAAAGGCCGCTTTTCGGGGCTGCCCTGCCGTCTTCCTCCTGGCGTGAACACGCCACCCATAAGGGACCCCTTCACGGAGCCTAGTTGGGTGGCTGGGTGGCTGCCGCTTGCATGGATGGAAGAAAAATGGCAGCGGGCAGCCAGCGATTCTTTCCCCTCCTCTCCCCATTGTCCAGGGCACACAGCAGCAGCAGCAACTCAAGCCCCGTGCTTTAAACATTCACACATCTCCCAGAACCTGCAGCTGCTTTCCTTTCCCTTTCTAAAGGTCAGAACTCCAAAGAGCTAGAATTGCGCAAAATTGCAACATTGTTATCAGGTGTGAAGTGCGTGGATTGCTACAGTGTAGCGGCTGCTGTAAAGGGTGGATTTTGACACTGAAATCACTATCTTTGGAAGCAAGCTATTGGGGGAAGGAAACCCTAAACATGGGCTCTCATCCCTTAAACAGTAGGGTCCCCACAGTAAAAAAATGTAACACGTATCAAGCACACGAACCGGAGTGAGACCTGTTGAAATGAGGGTTAACATTTACAATGCTTTGGGGCGATTTAACACACTGAAAGTATGTTAAGCCAAACTGAGGTGTGGTCTGCGAGGATTGAAACCGTATTGAAACTGAATTAAGCTTGTAATGGGGATGCGGCCGAATAGAACGCTTTGTCAGCCGCTTTGAGTCCCCTTAATGGGTGAGAAAAGCGGGGTAGAAAAGCCAACTCTTCTTGTTCCTGCTCCTCCTCCTTCCTCCCCTTCATTGTCCTCCCCATCACCAGCAGCATTGTAGCCACCTCTGCTGGGCTTTTCCTGCAAGCATTTTGCCATTGCAGCAGCCTTTTCTTCCATGACTCTAGTGATGCTGACATAGCAAAGGGAGGAGAAATCCCACCCACATCTGGCTGTCATTGGCCAAAGGCTAATAATCGCCTCAAAAAGTCCCAGAGCATTCCCACCTTGGGGGAAAATATGGACTTGGCTCCAAAAAGGGGGGGAATTCTACTTTTTCCTGGGGCTTTTTTTCTCTAGATTTCAGCATGATAGTCTGGGGATAAATATTTGACTGGGAACGCTGGATGACGAATTCTGATTAATTGCATAAATAATGGGAACGCTGGATGCTGAGTTCATATTCACTTTGGATTTTAGTGCCAATGGAGACGCACCCTGTGTGTGACAGGATGCTGGACTGGATGGGCTGTGGCCTGATCCAGCAGGGCTCCTCCTAGGCTCTTATGGACTAGATGGGCTGTGGCCTCATCCAGCAGGGCTCCCCCTAGGTTCTTATGGATTAGCTGGGCTGTGGCCTCATCCAGCAGGGCTCCCCTTATGCTTTTATGTTCTCCCTTTCATGCATTCCTTACCTGCAGCAATGGCAAGCTAATCTTGACCCTGTTTCGTCATTAACCGGCTCCACTGCTTAGGTTCAGCTATAATTATTCTAAGGCTGCCAGAAATGGTGCTACGTGGTTCCCATAAGGATCATGGGCTGAACTGGTTTGTGTGGATGAGTTCATCTCTAGCGTCCTGCTGAATTCCAGAGGTTTTCTTGAATCTAAAAAAAAAAGATAAGGACATTAGCATCTGGTCCACATTTAGCAGAAATGACACACACACAACAGCACTGGATTCTGGGCCATCTGAGGGCCAGCAAAACAAGTTTAAAATCAGTGGCATTGGAGTTTTCTTTTTAAAAAAATTAAACTTGTATCCCCACTTCAACATGGACTGGGCGTAAACATCTATTTATCTGAAATATTTCTATGCCACATTCCATCATTTTAAAAAAAACACATGTAAGGATGTACACAAATATTCAAGATATTCATTATTTGATCAAATTCGAACACATTTGGACATTTGAATCCGAACCAAATATCCAAACATTCGTTTTTTAGTATTTGAATGAATACAAGTATTTCAAATTATTCATGCAAATAATTTGGACATTCGTATGTGTATGGATACATATGCAGCACATACTGTACGTATCCATACACATCTTATTCGTATCCATATGCATCCGTATAGATATGTACGGGATGAAAATGGGATGCAGACAGGATTAAAACGGGATGTGTACAGATGTGTAGGAGATTCGTACGCAGATGTGTACGGATGCGTAGGAGATCAAACATGTATCAAGTATTCGTACGAATAGATATGAACGTATTCATATCAGTTTGAATGTCCAGACCTTTGTTTTTTCTTTATTCGTACAAATTCAGATATTCAAATATGCAATTCAAATCGAATTCAAACACACCCCTACTCACAGGATGCGTTCTCGTTCCCAGGTCAACAAGCCTCCCCTTTTTAAATACTGAGATTTCAGTTCCTCTCCCTTGTGACCCAAAGTTATCATAGAATCTTAGAGTTGGAAGGGACCTCTAGGGCCATCTAGTCCAATCCCCTGCTCAATGCAGGATTTCCTAAACCATCCCAGACAGATGTAGGTCCAGCTCTGCTTGGAGACCTCCATTGAAGGAGAACCCACTATCTCCTGTAGCAACCTATTCCATT
The DNA here is from genome assembly GCA_023333525.1 of Aspidoscelis tigris stejnegeri. Lineage (NCBI taxonomy): Eukaryota > Metazoa > Chordata > Lepidosauria > Squamata > Teiidae > Aspidoscelis > Aspidoscelis tigris. The sequence goes on along the minus strand of JALMGA010000006.1, from coordinate 88,077,142 downwards.
AACTGATCGCCCTCACTATCAGGAAGTTTTTCCTAATACTTAATCTGGATTGACTCCCTTGAAGTTTCATCCCATTGTTTCTAGTCCTCCCATCTTATGCAAGTGAGAATAGGGACAACCTCTCTGCACTGTGGCCAAAAGTCAGAAGCATTAGGAACTGGACCTGACTAGAAGCAACCCAGGACTATCTTTCTCCTCGTGACATTTCGGGATGACATGCTGAAGGTCTGCCATTGAGCTCCTCTTTTTCCCAGCTTGGACCTCCCTTTCAGGTGCTGCAGTGCAGGTGACATCACAAACCACAGTGATGACATGGGGGGCAAAGGTTGGTCTTTTGAGTTGCTAGAATTGGATGTGCACTCTAATTTACAGCAACGTTTCAGTGCAGCCCCAAATCCTTTTCTCTGTTGCATAACACCAGAACTGGGGGCACTCTACGAAGCTGAGGAGCAGGAGGGTTAGGACCTAACAGGAGGAAGGACCTCTTCACCCAGAGGGTCACACCGGTCGGTGGGATTTGCTGCCAGAAGAGGTGGTGACAGCCAAGCAGCCTAGATGGATTCAAGAGAAGATTAGAGAAATTCATGGAAGACAAGCATATCAATGGCTACTAATATGGATGTCTCCAGGTTGCAGGGAGTCAAGAACAGGTGAAGGTTTTCTCTTCATCTTCTGCTTGAGATGCCCAGGAGCAATGGGTGGGCCATCTCAGATTGTGCGGGGGTGTTTCTAAGCTGCAAGCAACTGCAAGTGCAGATGCATACCCCCGGATGCTCACCTACGAGGCCAAGTGTGAATTGGCCTATAGATTCACCAGCAAGACCTTTAGGCTAATGGCTTCTTTTAAAAGTTCCTCGCACATCGGGGCCAAGAATCCAAATTATGTCTATAAACTGATGGGGTCCGAGCTTTCTGCAACACACCAGGAAAGGGATCTCGGGGTTTTGGTGGACAGTTCAATGAAGGTGTCAACCCAGTGTGCGGCAGCAGCAAAAAAAGCAAATTCAATGCTGGGAATAATTAGGAAGGGAATAGAAAATAAGTCAGCAAGTGTCATTTTGCCCCTTTATAAGTCTATGATGAGGCCACATTTGGAATATTGTGTACAATTCTGGTCACCACACCTCAAAAAGGATATTGTGGAACTAGAGAAGGTGCAGAAAAGGGCAACCAGAATGATTAAGGGTCTGGAACACCTCCCTTACGAAACCAGGCTGCAACGTCTAGGCCTCTTCAGTCTGGAGAGACGGCGTTTGAGAGAGGACCTGATTGAAGTATATAAAATTATGCACGGTATAGAAAAGGTGGATAGAGAAAATTTCTTTTCTCTATCGCACAACACTAGAACCAGGGGGCACTCTATGAAGCTGATGGGTAGGAGAGTAAGGTCTGACAGGGGGAGGTATTTCTTCACCCAGAGGGTCATCGGCTTATGGAATGTGCTGCCAGAAGAGGTGGTGGCAGCTACAAATTTATGGATGACAGATGTATCAATGGCTTACTAGAATAAATGCCTAGGTGCATCCTTCAGGCTGAGGGGGGGAGGAACTGGGGCGCTTCTAAGGCCATCTGCTGGGATCTGAGAGCAGGGGAAGGTTTGTCCTTGTCTCTGCTTGAGATGCCCATGAGCATTTGGTGGGCCACTGCGTGCAACAGGATGCTGGACTAGTTGGGCTGTGGCCTGATCCAGCAAGGCTTCTCTTATGTTCTTATGCACTTGGGAATTCTTGTACAGTACACTACTAACCTCCATGCAGTTGGAGACTTACCGATGCCCAGGCAAGTGTCTAATCACTGGCAGGATGCTGCCATCTTCTTTTTGCAGTCGGCGCCTGCCACGATGCCCAGGAATCCAGAAAGTGCCTGCCCTCACTAGGAGTGGTTTGGCCCTGTTAGGATGCTGGGTTCGTGCAACGGCCAAGTGAATACTACAGTGTGGACACAAAACACTGGTAGCAAGCGTTTCAACAGTTAACTAAAACAAGTTTATTATTATACACAAGCAATACTAAAAAGATAATAAGGTTCAGGTAGTTGTTGGTTTAAATTTGCAAGTCTCTTAAAGCTAGGAGTTACCCCTTTCCCTAAAGGAAAATAGTTCCCCTTTTGTAAAGACAAACCTCTCCACGTTCCTCTCCCTCTGACTTGCTTGGCCACAGCTCAAGCCAAGCCAGCGTACCAGAACGTGGCCCTAGATGATCACAAGGCCCAGTCCGTCCTTGCTTGTCCGATCATCCAGCCTGGTCAGTTGCTAGCGAAGTCTCCCTCGGAGCCCCAATCTTCCTCAATTGTCCCCTTCAGAAATCGCTCAGCCAACAGCCCAATGGTCAGCTACTGGTTCCAGCTCCCTCAGGATTCAGCTCTTTTCCTTTCAGCTCTTGTCCCAGCATGAAGACTCCTTCTGCTGTACTCTGTGTTCATTTATACACACACCCCTGATCCTGATTGGCTCTAGCCGCAATAAAATGCTGCTGGAAATTCCTAACAACGGCTGCTGTCCCTCCAGCCTGATTGGTGGGAACTCCTTCTCTAGCCCCTCCAGCACTCAGATCCCCGGACAGCTTTTCCCTCCAAAACCTTACTCCAGCCAATCACTGCAACAGGGCCCGCACAGGATTTCCCGCTCTTTTTGCAGCCCAAATCCCAGGGTTAGCAACAAGCTGTTTGCAACAAAGCTAAACAGTTTGCAGCCTGTACCCCTGAAACCGTCACAGCGCCCCACTGTGACAGTGACTCTGTGCATGCACAGTCACGTTTGGGGTCGTCTGAGGTGCCAGTGTGCTTACGTGGCACCTCAGATAACCCCTCGCACTGGAAATGGTGCGAATGGCCACGGCGCTGGAAGAGACAGGTAAGCCTTAGGTCAGTGGTTCTCAACCTGGGGGTCAGGACCCCTTTGGGGGTTGAACTATCCTTTCAGAGGGGTCGCAACAAGTCTCCTGCAGCCGTTCCCTCCCACCTCCCAGCTGCTCCCCCCCCCCCCGTGGTTGGGGGTCTCCACAACATGAGTAACTCCATTAAGGGGTCGCGGCATTAGGAAGGTTGAGAACCACTGCTTTAGGTTAACGTTAGTATATGTCGTGAAGTGTGGAGAACAAACACACATGCTCACACGGAGGAGTTGCAGCAGCAACAGTCAGCAATAACAGTCAGCAAAGTCCGAGTTAAAGCACCTGGGGGCTGGAGAGTTAACCATGTAGTCCAAAGAGTTCCAGAGTCAATGTTATCATAGGGTCAGAAGGTCAGTAATGAATCAAGAAGCAAGGTCACGGATCCAGGAGTTACAGGTTTTTCGATCGCTTATCTGCAACAAAGCTTATCAGAATATTCTGTCTTAAGTAAGCAAGTCAGGGTCACACCTCCTTCACCGCAGGTGATAGGTGCGGATTCTTTCTGATTTGCGTAGCTGTTCACACTCACGCATCCAACCAGTTGGCGAAGGGTATCACCCGGCGTCTTCCAATCCTGAGCCGCTGTCATCTTGAGCTATAGACCCAGCGTTCTCACTAGCTGCTTCTGTCAGGCATTCCTCATTTTGTCCAGCTGAGTAGCCTGACAGTATGCATGTGGTGCGTGATAGGTTAACATCTGGTAAGGCAGGAGGCATTTCTAGGTTGCGAATCCTTCCTGCGAGGGCAGAAGCACCTGCCCAGATGTTAACCTATTGCAGTGATGGCGAACCTTTTGAGCTCGGTGTGTCAAAATTCGCAAGAAAACCTAGCTTAACTCGGGTGCTGTGTCACATCTAGAAATATCCATAACTATGTGATATTATTTGTAGCTCTAGTAAAAAAGTTCTATTTTTGAGATATGTATTTTATTAAAAGCAAAAACAAATAATTCTTGACATTAGTGACTTTTGTTGCTGAATTTCGTTTGCTAATATTCAATTGAAAGTTGGTATTTCGTACACTTCAAGAACAAGCAAGCACTACACGCCCAGGTGCCAGGGTGACCAGGTGTGTCACCCAAAAGGGCTTGGTGTGTCACCTGTGACACGCGTGTCATAGGTTGGCCATCACTGACCTATTGTAAACTACGGGGCAAGTGCAGAAGCAGAAAGATGTTGAAATGGACTGTCCATCTCATGGGGAGTGGTTGAGCCTAGAGGGCTGCCTGGGACCTTGGTTAAAAAGAGGTGAGATGGAGGAAGGAGGAGAATTCATAAGCAGCTAGAGTTTAGCAATCTAGCATCTCTGTATCCAGACCCCACTTGTTTGAATACCGTCTTGGAGAGTTTTCCCACATCCCTGTGCCATCTGTATGATCATTTACAACTTAATATCCAGTCCAGCTTCTAACTTCCTTAAGTCAGCCGATTTGACATTTAACATGTCTGTACTACCTAAAACCCATCTTGCACGTCTTCAGTATTAAGCATTCCTTGACACACGGCATGCCTATATTGTTCGCCCCTTGTTCGCTCCAACATCGGCCACATGAGAGCGCCATTGCTTTGTGGTTTTTCTTGCTTTCTGCAGGCTACGAAACTTTCCCAGGTTAAGTCAGAACAGTAGGGATTGTGCACAGATTTTCTTTTTTGCCTTCAAATTTGAATCGAATCGAATGCCCAAACATTTAATTAGATTCGAACGTTCAGAACCCAAATGCAACAAAATCCCAATTCTTATTGAATATAATCAAAACTATTTGTTTGAACGTTAGATTCGAATCGACAATCTAACATACGTTATACGTATCTGTACGCATTTCGTACGCATCCCGTTTTATCCCATATACATCCTGTTTTCATCCAGGACTATAAGCGCAAATGCGTACAGATACATATGAAATTCAAATGTTTCGAAGCATTCGAATGTTTTGGAAAATTTGAAATTCGCTTGAATGTTTAAATTTGAATGTGAAGACATTCTATTCAAATTCAAATGTCCACATTGGATCGAAATTTTGAATGTTTAGAACATTCATGTTCATCCCTAGAACACAGAAGCTGCTACTAGGGATGTTATTTGGACAAATATTTGGTACTTGCACAAATTTGGACATTCGTATAAGAATCAAGTGTCCAGACATTCATACTTTAGTATTTCTATAAATACAAATAGTTTGAGTTATTCGTATGGATAATTTACACATTCGTATGTGTACGGGTACATACACATCACGTAGATATCTGTATGCATCTTGTTGTGTATGGATACAAATGGTAAGAAAACAGGATGAGTATGGGATGCGTACGGATACATACGGGATTCGTATCATTAGATACATATAGATTATTATTATTATTATAGTTTATTTCTAAAGTGCTGTACAGGTACTCAGCTATGTACAATATTATATTAATCTTAGACAGGTCCCTGCCCTCAGGCTTACAATCTAAAGAGACAAGAAACAAAAGGGAAATGGTGTGGGAGGGAACAGGGACCAGACGGGCTGTGGCCTGATCCAGTATGGCTCCTCTGAGGTTCTTATGGACTGGATGGGCTGTGGCCTGATCCAGCAGGGCTCCTCTGAGCTTCTTATGGACCGGATGGGCTGTGGCCTGATCCAGCAGGGCTCCTCTTAGGTTCTTATGGACCAGATGGGCTGTGGCCTGATCCAGCAGGGCTCCTCTTAGGCTCTTATGGACTAGATGGGCTGTGGCCTGATCCAGCAGGACTCCTCTTAGGTTCTTATGGACTAGATGGGCTGTGGCCTGATCCAGCAGGACTCCTCTTAGGCTCTTATGGACTAGATGGGCTGTGGCCTGATCCAGCAGGACTCCTCTTAGGTTCTTATGGACTAGATGGGCTGTGGCCCGATCCGGTGGAGTTTACGTTCTTCGGACACCTCTAAAGGCCATTTGCAGGGATCCAAGAGCAGGATGAAGGTTTTGTCTCCATTTTCCATATGAGACTGCCTGGAAGCAATTAGTGGGCCACTATGTAAGATGGGATGGAAGACTAGATGGGCTGTGCCAAAAAGCAAAAATGAAAATAAAAATCTACACTGATGGAATTTTGCATTAACAGAAGAAAAACTTTTAAAAATGATTTTTAAAATAATAAGTCTTTATAGTCCGGACTCTCATTTCCCACCCCTCCAGTTTGGTCTAGTGGTTAGGGAGTCGGACTCTTATCTGGGAATACCAGGTTCGATTCCTCCCACCCACCCACCCACGAAGCCAGCTGGGCGACCTTGGGTTGTTCACAGCTCTCTTCTGAGCTCTCACAGTCCCACCTACCTCACAAGGTGTCTGTTGTGGGGAGAAGAACAGACGGTTTGTCAGCTGCTTTGAGTCCCCTTAAACGGGTGAGAAAAGTGGGGTAGAAAAGCCAACTCTTCTTCCTCAGAGAAAGGAAATGCCATACCAAGAAAACTGAACAGAAGAGTCCACAGAACAATGAGAAGTCCGCTGAATGGCATAAAGCAATAGTATTATATCTGCACAACCTAGGACAATCTTCTCTCTAAGCTAGGAATGTGCACACTTTTTTTTTCAGGATTGATTCATATGCAAGTAGATCTATATTTGTTCGAATAGATCACCTTCAAATCTGGTAGCATTCGAATTCCATACAAATGTTCCATATGAACTGAATACAAATTGCATATGAATCCCCTATGTATACAACGCGTATCCCCTATATATCCACTTTGAACCATCAAATCCACTTTGAATCCACTCTCAGTCCACTTCAGATCCACTCTTGATCCACTGTGGATGTGACTGCGTGGCCTTTTCCCGCCTCTCCAAGTCCACAAATATAACAAAGCTTCATACGAATGTTCCAAGGCCTTTGATTCAAATTCGAATGCCCAAATTTGGACAGATTTCGAATGTCATGAATATTTGTGCACGTTTCTACTCTAAGCAACTTCCAGATTCAGGTGCAGTTCAGATGGCACAGGGCCACTGAAGAAAGGTTCCTCCTCCCCTTTGCCCCCACCCCAAGAGCCTTGTGGGGTTTCAGAAGTCTCCGGCACCCCCTTCAGAAAGGGAGATCGGCCAGCTAGAAGGCTCCGGTTTCAGCTCTGCAATATCCCTCCTCCTGCTTTTAGCAACCCTTTCCAGAGGCCTCTCTGAGCAGAACAGTCAAGCCTGGCAGCTTCTTTGCGATGCCCGCTGTGTGCTGCCAGCTTGTTGCCTTTGGAGAGGATTCCTCAACCCCAGACGCCTCCGTGACCCATTTGCGGTTCGGTGATGGTTAAGAAGCGAGCTTTCAGCGAAGGGCACACAAAAGCTCTGTGATCTCTGGGAATGGAGGATGCCAAAGGGGCAAGGGGTTGTGGAGGACAACCATCGAGATTCATTCGGTGGTCAGAGAGCTGAGGTTGTGGGATTTAATCCGGCTCCTTTCTGGGGGGGTATTGACATTCGGTTTGTAAAGATTCAAATGCAAGAAAATTTGCATTCATTTGAATAGATCCCCTTGGAATGTTGTGGATTTATTTATTTATTTATTTACATTTCTATCTCGCCCCATACCCGAAGGTCTCCAAGCAGGTAACAACCGATCAAACAACATTTAAAAAACATATTAAAAACAGGTATTAAAAACAAGGTACTAAAACCAAGACACAGATTAAACTAAGGTACATAATTAAAAGCTCTGATTTAAGCCCTACATCTAGTGGTCTGTTAATAAAACTGTGACCAAACGGGGAATGAGTCAACCTTGGCCAAAGGCTAAGGCAAAAAGATATGCCTTTACAGCCCTCCTAAATGACAACAGGGAAGGGGCATGGTGCACCCTGGAGGGGAGACCATTCCACAATCTAGGGGCCGCCACTGAAAATGCTCTCCCCCGGGTGCCCACTAACCTCACTATTGAAGGTGGTGGAACAACCAGGAGGGCATCTTCTTCAGATCTTAAGGCACGGGCAGGACGGTATGGGAGAAGGCGTTCCTTTAGATATCTGGGGCCCAAGTCATTTAGGGCCTTATAGGTCAGAATTAACACCTTGAATTGGGCCCAGTAGCGAATTGGCAGCCAGTGAAATTCTTTTAAAACCGGTGTAATATGTGTCCGGCTAGCTGTTCCAGTCAGCACTCTGGTCACTGCATTTTGCACCAACTGCAACTTCCAGACCGTCTTCAAGGGCAGCCCCATTGCAATAGTCCAGTCTAGAGGTTACCAGAGCGTGGATAACTGTGGCCAGGTCATCTCTATCCAGGAATGGCTTAAGCTGACATACCAGCCGTGGATGGGAGTAGGCGCTCCTGGCCACGGCCTCCACCTGAGCTGCAAGTGTTAGCACAGAATCCAGGAGTACCCCCAAGTTACACACCTGTCCCTTCCAGGGTATAGCCACCCCATCGAGGACAGGGTATCTCCCAACCATGTGGATCCGAGACCCTGCGATACACAGAATGTATTCGTACAAATTCATACGAATATATGATACAAACGCGCACGTATCCCATAACATATTGAATATGTATCCAATACAGACCCTGTTTCCCTGAAAGTAAGCCCTCCTCCAAAAATGAACCCTAGTTACTGTTCATACTACGGTGGATAAATGTAGATTGTTGTTCATGGAAAAATAAGACATCCCATGAAAATAAGCCCCAATGCTTCTTTTGGAACAAAAACTAGTATAAGACCCTGTTTTATTTTCGGGGGAAACACAGTATCACATAACATATCCGTTCTGAAAGTGCCAAATCCACCCTGAATCCACTTTTAATCCGCTTTCGACCCATGTCAAATACAGTCTGGCGCATCTGCTTTCCCACCTCCCTGGTTCACGAAAGTCTGAACTATTCATACAAACGTCCAAGACATTAATATCCACACAAATGTTAATGTATGAATGTGTGTCAGGCACCTTCACTGTTTGTGTTCAGGAAGGCGGTGAAGACGCACCTCTTCACCCAGGCCTTTGGTTAAATGCTGCTTCCTTTTTCCCCACTGCAAACACTACTGTTTTAACTGTTTTTGCATTGCTTTGATCATGTTGCTTTTTAAATATTGTACTGTTTTATTGTTTTGATATAGTTTTGATATGTTTGATTTTAGAGGTTGTTAGCCGCCCGGAGACCCTCGGGTACAGGGCAGGAAATAAATATAAGTATAAATAAATATAAATATAAATAAATAAGAGGGATGTTTTAGATCTTCAAGGCATGTACAGAGAGCAGGCACAAAACACTGAGCCGTGCATGACAATAAAAAAGAAAAATACCTGTCGATATATTTTATGTTGTTAGGCTCCGGTCACACAGTATGTTTAATGCGCTCCCTTGGGTCACCCCACGCCCCCCCCCCCATGGGACCCTGGCCCTATGGGAGGTGCCCAGTGGGGGGCTGTTCCTCGAGCCACGCCTCCCTCGGTTTGATGCCCCGAGAGGGAGGGGAATTCTCTGCTCCTTCCCAGAATGGCCAATCAGTATGGGATGCACGGAGGACAGCTTCCCATCCACACCTAGGCAGGTAAGGGATGCCTTACTAATGCGTCCCTTACCTGCCAATGCATATGGGAAACTGTCCTCCACGCGTTCCCGCCAAAGTACACTACAGCTGTCTTAGCTGTAGTGTGAAAAGGCCTCAGCTTCAGTCCACTTTTAGAGCAAGAGAACACATCGGCCAAGTGACCAATAATGTTTCTTTCCACATTAACTATCCCAAAGGTGATTTTTCTGAGTTATTTAACCCTGAAAGAAAACAGCTTGTTGCTTGACTGATGTGTTCTCTCACTCTGAAAGGGAAGGAAGGAAGGAAGGAAGGAAGGAAGGAAGGAAGGAAGGAAGGAAGGAAGGAAGGATGTGTGCTTTTTTGTTTGTTTGTTTATTCAATTCATATTGAATCAAATGCAAGAAAATTCATATTCGTTCAAATAGTTCCCCTTTGAAGGTGGTAGGGTTTGTACTCAATACGAATGCTCAATCCCATACAAACCCCATACGAAGCTTCATACGAGTGAATCAAAACGTTCCATTCTAATTGGAATGTCAATCTTTGAATGTACCAAAATTTGATTCAAATTCGAATGTCCAAATTCATCCAAATTTGTATGGATTTTGAATGTTTTGAATATTCACGCACATCCCGGGAAGGAGGGAAAGAGGGAGAAGAAGAAGAAGAAGAAGAAGAGTTGGCTTTTCTTCCCTGCTTTTCTCACCCATTTAAGGGGACTCAAAGTGGCTGACAAAGCTTCTGTTCTTCTCCCCAAAACAGAACACCCTGTGAGGTGGGGCTGTGCGAGCTCAGAGGAGAGCTGTGACTAGCCCAAGGTCACCCAGCTGGCCCCATGGGGGAGGGCGGAATCGAACCCGGTATTCCCGGATAAGAGTCCAGCTCCCTAACCACTAGACCAAACAAGGGGAGGGAGAAGGGAGGGGAAGAGGGAGGGAGGACTTTGTCTTTCCAGCAAAGCCCTCAGAGGCAGAGATTCATCTTCTCAACCCCCATTTGCTTCTGCAGAGAGCAGGCCCCTATTCCAGGGTATCATGTGGACTGAAGTCCAGGGCAGAAAGGGCTGACTGCTTCTCCACATCTACTGGCGGCAAAGTTGTCAAGGGCCTCAGCGGAACCATTAAACCTTTAGAAGCCTCTGCGAAAGTGAACCGGGTTCATCTGCAGGTTTAATGGACTCTCGTTGCCTTTCCCCGTAACCGGAATCCGCATGCATTGGGACGCCCGGGCAAGATTTCCCGTGCAAAAATGTGACCTATTGTGCTAAAGCAGAGAAGGAGTAATCCTTGTGGGAAACTGCATCTGGTTCTTATTAGAGAGGGCTACAAGCAAGACTGCATGCTGCTGGGCCGGATCCAGCTGCATTGGCTCCCAGCCTTTTTCTAAGTCTGCTTTAAAAACTAGCTTCAAACTGGTAAAGTCCGGCATGAGTTTGCCTCAACTTTTCTATAAAAAACACCCTTCATTTGCTTACCTGGAGTCCATCTAGTCTAGCATTCCATCTGAGACCTGCAAATGGCCTTCAGAGGCATCCTGCCTGCCCTTCCAAACTGGAGGCAGCATCTAGACATCCATTCTGGTAGCCACAAATACACATATCCTGCCTCACAGCATGACCCACCAATTGCTTCTGGGCATCTCAGACAGAAAACCAAGGCAAAACCTTCACCTGCTCTCGATTCCTCGCAAACAACCTTTAGAGGCATCCTAAGAACCTAAGAGAAGCCCTGCTGGATCAGTCCACAGCCCATCTAGTCCAGCATCCCACCTCGCATGGTGGGCCTCCAGTTGCTTCTGGGCATCTCAAGCAGAAGACCAAGGCAAAACCTCCACCTGCTCTCACCTGCCTGCAGCTGACCTGTAGAAACACCCAGCATGTCTCTCCAAACTGGATGCAGGACCTAGCCACCAAGAGACAGTACTTCCCAGCGTTCCGGCCATGAGTGTTACAACCCTCCAACATCTGGTAGGCCCCTATTTGAAGAAGAGTTGGCTTTTCTACCCCACTTTTTTCACCCTTAAGGGGACTAAAAGCAGCTGTTCTCCCCACAACAGACACCCTGTGAGGTAGGAGGGCCTGTGAAAGCTCAGAACAGAGCTGTGACTAGCCCAAGGTCACCCAGCTGGTTTCATGGAGGAGGGTGGAATCAAGCCCAGTATTCCCAGATAAGAGTCCAGCTTCCTAACCACTAGACCAAACTGGCTCCTCGAGTATCCTAGTTCTATCCTCTTCCAGTTGAAATGAGCAGAAGGCAAAAGAAAGGCAAATCTCCAGTTTGCAGCTTTTTCATCTCGAGGGAATTTCAAGCATTGTTCTCTGCAGCAGGCCTTTCATCTGATTGTGTTCGTGTAAAACCTCATAAAAGCAAACTGTGAAATTAAAAAACAAAAAGCCAAGCATGTGGCTGCTAAGAGGGTGTTTGCAATATGAGGTCATGTTAGGTCTTTCCCCAACTTTGGAAACAGTTTGGAGTCGCTGGACTTGCTATTTTTCTCCCTTTTTTAAAAAGAAAAGCAGTCTTTCCAGCCTCGATTCAGTTACTGGCTTGCTGGAAAAGAAAATCTGTGGGTAAAAATTCTGGAAGTCTTTAAGATGGAGGAAGGAAGGAAACTCGGATATTCTGTGTTGCATAACCCAGGAAAAAGGGACACGGATATTGCTTTGCTTTGCATTGCAAAGGAAGGTTGAAGAAACAGAAGGCTCAAGAGCAAATGAATTCCAGATGCTCTTTTTGGTTGGCTTCCTTCCTTTGCCTACTTCGGCTGCAGCAGAACAGCAGGAGAGTTAACCCTCTGCTTTCCATGTATCTGCCCAAACATAGTGGTCTCCTTCCCACGTGCTAAAGAATCTTTTTAGAGACCAGCTCGAGAATTAAGCATCCCCAAAGTGTGAAAAGATTCCATATGTTTGGTGAACTAAAGTTCCCCAAAGATGATAAGAATATAAGAACACAAGAACCTAAGAGAAACCCTGCTGGATCAGGCCACAGCCCATCTAGTCCATAAGAACCTAAGAGAAGCCCTGCTGGATCAGGCCACAGCCCATCTGGTCCATAAGAACCTAAGAGCAGCCCTGCTGGATCAGGCCACAGCCCATCTAGTCCATAAGAACCTCAGAGAAGCCCTGCTGGATCAGGCCACAGCCCATCTAGTCCATAAGAACCTCAGAGGATCCCTGCTGGATCAGGCCACAGCCCATCTGGACCATAAGAACCTCAGAGGATCCCTGCTGGATCAGGCCACAGCCCATCTGGACCATAAGAACCTCAGAGGAGCTGTGCTGGATCAGGCCACAGCCCATCTAGTCCATAAGAACCTAAGAGGAGCCCTGCTGGGTCAGGCCACAGCAAAAGATGTGCACAAATGAGATTTTTGACATTCAATTCAGAATGAATCAAACATTAGAAAATCCATATTCGTTTGAGTAGATCCCCTTCGAATGTGGTAGGATTCTATTCAATATGAATGTGTTCGTATGAATTCATATGAATATCTGATGCGAACAAATACGTATCCAATATGAATGGATACGTATCTAATATATATCTGACACAAACATATACATATCTGTAACATATTTGCGCTCTGAAATTGTCGAATCTGACCTGAATCCACTTGTAGTCTGCTCTCAAATGCACTCTGGATCCATTGCAGATGGGATGGCACAGCTGCTTTCCCACCTCCCCAGTTTAACAAATGTCTGAACTATTTGTACAAATATTCCAAAACATTCATGTTTGTATGAATGTTAATGTACAAATGTTGTAGCATTCCATTCAGACAGATAACAAATATTCATGCACATCCCACCCATCTAGTCCAGTATCCTGTCTCACAAAATGGCCCACCAATTGCCCATGGGCATCTCAAGCAGGAGGCATGGCCCTTAGAGGCATCCTGCCTGTCTCCCCAGCCTGGAGCGTGTACCTAGGCAGCCATCCTGGTAGCCAATGATACACCTGTCCTCCATGAATCTGTCTGGTCCTTTCTTAAAGAAACTCGGGCTGGTTGCTGTCACCGTCAGCTGCCAGAGGAGGTGGTGACAGCTACCAGTCTAGATGGCTTTAAGGTAGGGTTAGACAAATTTATGGACAACAGATGTATCAATAGCTACTAGAACGAATGCCTAGGTGCATCTTTCAGGCTGGGGGGGGGGGAGGAACCAGGGCGCTTCTAAGGTCATCTGCTGGGACTCGAGAGCAGGAGAAGGTTTGTCCTTGTCTCTGCCTGAGATGCCCATGAGCATTTGGTGGGCCACTGTGTGCGACAGGATGCTGGACTAGATGGGCTGTGGCCTGATCCAGCAGGGCTTCTCTTATGTTCTTATGTTCAAACATTCTTGAACTTCAACACTCATGTTCCAGGGCACGTCCCCATGGAAACCGGTTGCTTCAATTGTGACGCGTGTCACAATAAAGCGTCCCCATGTGGTTTGGGGCAACGCGGATTCAAATCGTATGTGCCTGTCCCCGTGGAAGCCACAGCGTGAGCCCACATCTTTTTCTCCCCACCCCCCCTCTCCCCGATAGGAAGCTGGGTTGCCGTAACCCATCCTGCCTGCTGCAGCGATGACAGGCAAACAGCTGTAGCAATGACAGGCAAACACCTGCACAAACACAAAGATCATTTAACTAACCAAAAGTTAGTTAAAAGCATAACTAAAAGCAGATCATTACCTTTCTTGGCTGCCACAGATTAGCGGAGGTGCGCACATGGGCATGGCAGTGGGCACCCCCCACTCACAACCAGCTCAAAATTTTCTCCCATTTCAGGTCAACTTGGGTGCTTCCGCATTGGACACTTAATACGCACTAAATACCCATTAAGGATGGATGTCTAAACCCCATCCGCACACAACACACATTAGAGACACTTTCGTCCGCATTGGCTCTTGCGCAATGTGTCTCTAATGTGTGTTATGTGGCCCTTAAACTGGTTTCCCGGAAGACTACCTTGAAGGCAGTCTTAAAGGGTACTTAATGTGTACTTCCACAGTTAAGACGCATCCATTTCAGATGTGTCCACACTGTGAAAGTGTCCCTAAGCGGGCTATCCCCCCGCCTGCCATAATTGGCTCCTCCGGAGCAAAGCATGGCGAGCCAGGGGTCTCCTATCTCGGGGCTCCCCCTCGCCCCAGAAGCCGCAGATCGCCAGCCCTGGCCAATTGGAAGGCAAACTTTGGCCAGGGCAGTACACCTGCGCAGAGAGCGTCCTGAAACCAGGCATGGCCCTGGCCAATCAGGAGGTGCGCTGGAAGCATGCGCAAAGCGAACTGGTAACCCACAGCCAGAATCGGCCTGGCTGCGTTAAGGTAAGGAGGGGATTGCTCGCGCTCTCCCCGGGGTGGGATGGGGGGGGTATGTGAAGCCCCCCTGGCTCCAGAAGCCACAATCCATGGCTTCTGGTGCTAGGGGGAGACCCGAGATCGGAGGTCCCCGGCTCGCCCTCCTTCTGTCGCGTGTGCGGATGGAAGGGGTGGTAGTAGATCCGTATCTACTGGATACGGACCTACTTACCACAGATTTCTGAAATACGGGCCTACTAGATCCATATTTCAGAGGTCCAGTGTGGAAACACCCCTTGTCTCAATCACTTTCAGATCAACCAATCCTGAAGGAGGGAAAAGCCTTTTAATTTCACTACTATTATGCGGCTTAACAGCCAACAGATTGCCAGGGTCTGATCACAGTGCACATGGCAGGAACAGGGAGCAGAGGCGAAACCATGCCCGCTAATACTGCGGCCGACAAGCTCCACCCCAAATAATCTGGGAGCGTCCACATGACCCCAGGACAATACATGCTAGCCCCTTATTTCGGATGTAGTACACTTGTTAAGTAGGGTATTTTTTTAACACGTATTGTCTCGCGTGTAGCCCGTATTAGGGCTTTGCATGGAGATGTTCCCGGAATAATTTCGGAATATTTTCAGCATGGGGATGGACCCCCAGGCCGCATCCCCACAGCAAGCTTATTTCGAATTCAAAACATTTTCAATCCTCGCAGACCCCACGTCAGTTTGGCTTTACATGCTTTCAGCGTGTTAAATCACCTCAAAGCGTTGTAAATGTTAATCCTCATTTCAACAGGTCTCATGCCGGTTCCTGTGCTTGATACGTGTTACATTTTTTACCGTGAGGACCCTACCGTTTTAAGGGATGAGAATCCATGTTTAGGGTTTCCCTCTCCCAATAGCTTGCTTCCAAAGACAGTGATTTCAGTGTAAAAATCCACCCTTAACAGCAGCCACTACACTGTAGCGATCGAACCACTTCACACCTGATAACAATGTTGCAATTTTGCGCAATTCTAAAAGTTCTGACCTTTAGAAAGGGAAAAGAAAGGAAAGCAGCTGAGGTTCTGTGTGAATGTTTAAAGCAAAGGGGCTTTAGTTGCCGCTGCTGCTGTGTGCCCTGAGCAATGGGGAGAGGAGGGGAAAGAATTGCTGGCTTCCCACTGCCATTTTTCCTCCATCCATGGAAGCAGCAGCCACCCAGTTAGGCTCCGTGAAGGGGTCCCTTATGGGTGGCGCGTCCATGCTAGGAGGAAGAGGGCAGGGCAGCCCCAAAAAGCGGCTTTTAAAAAGTAGCCACTTGAGTCCCACCTTGAGTCACGTACCCCACGTACGATCCTCAGAATCCGGATCCAACGCGATTAAGTTAAAAGAAATGGGAACAGGCAAATTCGCATTTGAATCCGGCTCTATTATTTCGGTTTAGAGAAAGCGAAATAAGCTTGTAATTGGGATGCGGCCCCAGTTTCACTGGGGCTGGCATGCAAGGAGGGGGATCTGGTTCATAAGCATCTGTAGGGCCGCAGCCGAGTCCCCCCCCCCCGCCTGCTTTAGAAATGATGCTGCACGCACACAGCTCTTTGAGGAACTTTAGTCGGCTGCCAGCCAATGAACAGAGGCAAGTGGTCATGAGCAAACGAGTGAAGCCAGCGAGGGTGAAGAAAAGAGCCAAGGGATTTTTTTAAGGGTCACGGCTATTCCTGACAATGTGGTACATGTATGGAAATAGGGTGGAATGTGCAAGGGGAGGGGGGGTTGTTAAAAGGGAGGAGAGTTTGGAGCTTGTAAAGGAGGGAGGGAAGGCAAAGGGGGCGAGAGGGAGAGGGAGAAGCGGGCAGAAGCCAGGACGAACGGCGGCAGGGTCCGGCTTGGCCCATCTTTCCCCAAAATGCTGACCCTGCCCGTGCTCCTCCTGGTCCCTTCCCTTGCTCTCTGGGCTCCCGCCGTGGTCGAAGGGGCACCCCACACTGTCACCGCCAGACTGCTGCAAAAGAAGCCAGCCACCACCACCACTGCCACCGCTACCAGCAGCCGAGTGACCGTGCTGCCCACCCCGCCCACCCCCTCGCCTTCTCCCTCCCGAGCTAAGCAGACCAGGGGGACCACCCACCCTGGGCCCACCTCACCGGCTTCGCTCAGGACCGCGGCTCCCTACAGCACGGCGGACACAAGAGAAGCCCGTCCCACCAGCAGCACCAAAAGGATGGTGCTCACCACACAGGACCCATCCGGGAAGAAAGGTACCCGCTTTTGACACATGGCTTCCAAGTAGCACAGGTTGCATGTAGCTACAGGTGGGACTGAAGAAAGGTGCCTGGCAGCCACAGCTGGGGTTGAACAAGGTTGCATGTAGCTACAGGTGGGACTGAAGAAAGGTTCCAGGTAGCCACAGCTGGGACTGAACAAGGTTTCATGTAGCTATAGGTGGGACTGAAGAAAGGTTCCTGATAGCCACAGCTGGGACTGAACAAGGTTTCATGTAGCTACAGGTGGGACTGAAGAAAGGTTCCTGATAGCCACAGCTTGGACTGAACAAGGTTGCATGTAGCTACAGGTGGGACTGAAGAAAGGTTCCTGATAGCCACAGCTTGGACTGAACAAGGTTGCATGTAGCTACAGGTGGGACTGAAGAAAGGTTCCTGATAGCCACAGCTTGGACTGAACAAGGTTGCATGTAGCTACAGGTGGGACCTTGGGCTAGTCACACTCTCTCCTGAGCTCTCATAGCCCCACCTATCTCGCAGGGTTTCTGTTGTGGGGGAAAGAACAGAAGATTTGTCAGTGGTTTGAGTCCCCTTAAATGGGAGAGAAAAGCGAGGTAGAAAAGCCAACTCTGCTTCCTCCTTCTCCATGAAGCCAGTGGGTGACCTTGGGCTAGTCACAGCTCTCTCCTGAGCTCTGACAGCTGAGCAGCTGTCAGGCGGGTATAGGGGCTGTCACATAGGGGCAGTACAGGAGCTCTGCTCATGTGCATGACAGCCCTATACCCAAATTAGGGGGTAGCCTGAATTAGGGCTTTGCATGGGTACACTCCTGAGGCAAACTCACATTCGCCTCACAGTATTCGGGGCATGGGGATGTGGTCTTAGAATGCTAGTCAATCTTTGCTATTCCCTTCCCACTCCTTGCATGATCAAATACTTACTTGATTCAGTCCCAGGGCCGGTCCTCCTCCGGGTGCCGCCATTTTGGCTGAGGTGCCTTCCGCAACAGCGCATATGTTAGCGCTGTTGCCATGATGATGCTGGTGCTCTGCCCACACGCAGTCACATCTATGGTCGTTCAGGCTGCCAGCATGCTTGCACAGCACCTCAGATAACCCCAGAGGAGCCGAAGGAGAGCGAATGCTCCCGTGTAAGTGTCTGGTAAACACTGGCCAACATGTGGAACATGAGTTTGTGCTCCACACCTTACCAACGAGTAGTGAACTTCTGGTGAGGGAGGGCACGCTTGTCGGCTGATGTAGCCTACTCTTCGTGTGGATGCTCTTCACCAGAAGTTCACTCCTTCTTCACTGGAGGCCTTAGTGCAAATCGGCCTTTAGGTGTGAACGCAGCCTGTTATTTCATTGCGAAGTCAAGGGTAAGGAAACGGCTTTCCATCCATGCTCTGTGGATGCTGCCCTGCCTCGGGATATGCGCACGTGACTTGGTGTAGAGAGCAAGAGAGCCCTCCTTCCCCCTCCAAGCATCCTCTCCAGTTTCCTGCCATCCTTCCTTCCGTTTTCCTTGCATAAGGGAAAATCTCAGAAGTTCCTCGAAAGGTTTCTGTTAGCCGGGTAATTTCCTTCCAGGCTCCCACGCCGCGCCTGGTGCTCCGGCTTGCTCCAGGGGAAGGAAATCAGCTGGAGTTCATGGAGCCAAGCCAGGATGACCCAGCCCAGAGCAATCACCGTTCAGGGGAGCTGCTGGTCTACATCCTGTGCCGTAACAGATTGCTTCCCTGTGGCAGCAGAATGGTGAAGAGGGGGAGAGATTCTTGGAGGAGAAAGGCTAAAGCTTTCGATTCATGTGCGTGGAGGAGGGAGAAAACCCCAACAAAGGGGACTTTAGCAGAGCCCGCTTTTCCTATTATGAATGTCCTATGAAGAATTCTAGGCTGTAGCAACCAGCATGGATCCCTCCCCAGTGGATTGTAGGCTTCTCATGTGCAGTTTGCACATAACCGAACAAAGACGCCTGGGTGTCTTTGGGTGTTCCTGCACTTCACTCCAACTGGAGCAGTTCCCAGCTGGAATGGACAAGATGTCCCAGAACAAGACCGTCCACACTTGGACGGCCTGTTCCAGGACAGGCCCATGGTGCTCCAAACCTTGCATGCGCTTTGGAGTCTGCCATGAGGTCTCTGACAATCAGAAACAAATCTCTGGGCATTGCAGTGTGGGAGCATTAGCATAACAGCCGCCATTTTGCTTCTGTATTATGCTTGCCCTAGGGATTCATATACCAGGCCTAAGGCCTAGCATTGAGCTTAGCACAAGCAGCGCCATTTTAAGGATCATGTGATATAATAGGGCACTTCTGACCTTCCACATCCATCCCTGGGACTATCTAGCACCTCTGGTCCATTGGTAGGCCTTTTAAAAGAGTTCTACCAGTACAGGCCTGCCCCCTATGTCCGCTGATCCGGTAACCATGGATCCACTCATCCGTGGTTGACCGGATGAGTCTCCCCACCTTCACCAGCACCATCACGTCCTCCTCAGTAGTTGCCCCTGTTGGGAACCAAGGGAAATCTCATGCGATTCCCTAGGGATCATGGGAAATCTCATGGGATTTCCCTGGGAATTGTGGGAACTCTCACACAATTTCCTTTGAATCATGGGAACTCTCCCAGGGAAACCATGCAAGATTTCCCAACGTTTGTAAGATCCGCAGTTTCCTGTTATCACTGTAGTTCTTCGAACCGATCCCCCACAGGTGCAAGGACAAGCCAGTTTAGCACTCTAGGCAGCCATTTTGGAAGCCTAGGCTGGGCTACTCTTCACCCAGTGTGGACAGAGCAGCCTAGTAGCAGGGGTGAAACCAGGCCTTGTATTATACCAGGATACTGGCAAGTGTCGGAAGGACCTTTGCATGCTAGAATTCAGACAGGGTGTGTTCCTGTTCAAGATTTAAAGAGGTTTGAAATCGTTTCGAGCACTCGCTGTTCCCAAAGTTTCGCCGTTTCTGAGCATTAAAGGTTCCAAAATGTGGATTATCTGTATTTGGATCAAAAGAGGTCTCACTGCTCATTTAGAAATACTCCACTTTATTTAGCAAAATGGGAACCCAAGTGGTTCCTTGGGGGAGGGAACCATGTTTTAGGGGCATTGTCCTCAGATTCCTCTGACCCAATGGGAAGGCTCAGTTTGTAGTCCCCTCTTTCCAGGGTTCTTCATTACGGGCTACAGAAATCTACTGCTGGCTGAAAGGGAGGGGAAAGGAGGGGAAAATATGAACAGAGCTAGCAGTAGCTCAGGCATACACAATTTATCAAGCTCAGACAAATGTAGCAAGGACTGGAGCAAGTTAAAAGTTCCCGGTTTCAAAAAGAGGGAATCACTGGCAGCGATCAGACTTTAGTAGCTTCCCTTGTGACTTTGTGTAAAAGGCTGCCTGTTCCTTCCTTCCTTCCTTCCTTTTTTCCTTCCTTCCTTCCTTCCTTCTTTCCACAATTGCCTCACTCCCTGCTATTTTGTGCTGCTTTGATCTACCTATCTGCTGTAGAACACCATTATAAGATGAGAAAGTGATCTTTAATCTTCAACTGCCTTGTTAACATGAGAAAGAAGCTGTGCTATAGTGGGGGAGAAGCAGTAAACAAAAACTGCTGCCAAAGGACTCCATGATCAGATCCAGAGGCAGGTTTATATAGAGGGTGGGGTTTGAATTGCCCACCCCACTGAAGTCAGGGTATGACTGTGTCCAATTGCAGCCTGAATGGGGAGGGGGTTCTGCTGAGGGAAGGAAAGAGGGAATAGGGTTCCTTTTCTGCTGGGCACTGAAGAATGGAGAGTGAGTCTGCATTATAAGGTAACAGTGGGAACACAAAAATATCAGACCTCACTGCTGATTTTTTTAAAAACGGTTTAAAACTAGATTAAATTGCCAAGTGGGAGCTTGGCCGTGATGTCTCCAAATCAGAAGGTACTTTTACCCATGAGCCTCTGGGCATGGGAAAGCCGCACTGCCTTTTGGCTGACCTAGTAAATGTAAGCATGCAAATGGGTTTCAGAGAAGCAGAAAAAGTGTTTCCACCTTCTGACTAGCCAATGCTGGGGCTGACAGCATCTCTGCACGTGTTAACTAGCACATGCATCTGGGCATTTGGACATCTGGAATGCCCAGATGTTCTTGAGGTGTGCATGAATGCCATTTTTGACAT
Organism: Aspidoscelis tigris stejnegeri; assembly: GCA_023333525.1. Taxonomy (NCBI): domain Eukaryota; kingdom Metazoa; phylum Chordata; class Lepidosauria; order Squamata; family Teiidae; genus Aspidoscelis; species Aspidoscelis tigris. The sequence continues at coordinate 88,056,119 of JALMGA010000006.1, read as the reverse complement.
TCAGTTCGATTTGAATCGAATATTCAAATGCTTGAATTTATACGAATAGAGAAAAAAGGCATGTATTCAAATTTGAACCAATTCAAATACATTTGTATCTATTCGTGCAAATATTTGATTTGTATTTGATGATACGAATGTCGACAACATTCGTGTGTGTCCATACGCATCCATACCCATCCCATTTTTATCCCGTATGCATCCCATTTTCGTCCCATATATGTATGTGTATGGATACGAATAAGATGTGTACAGATATGTATGCAATGCGCACATATCCATACACGTATGAATGTCCAAATAATTCGTATGAATGATTCTAAACATTCAAATTTGTTTGAATGTTTAAAAGGGAACATATAGACATTTGATTCAAAATCGAACAAATTCAGTGGTGAGGACACATTTGGAATATTGTGTACCGTTCTGGTCAACACACCTCAAAAAGGATATTGTGGAACTAGAGAAGGTGCAGAGAAGGGCAACCAGAATGATTAAGGGTCTGGAACACCTCCCTTACGAAACCAGGCTGCAACGTCTAGGCCTTTTCAGTCTGGAGAGACGGCATTTGAGAGGGGACCTGATTGAAGTATATAAAATTATGCACGGCATAGAAAAGGTGGATAGAGAAAATTTCTTTTCTCTGTCACACAACACTAGAACTAGGGGGCATCTATGAAGCTGATGGGTAGGAGAATAAGGTCTGACACGGGGAAGTATTTCTTCACCTAGAAGGTCATCGGCTTATGGAATGTGCTGCGGTGACAGCTACTAGTCTAGATCGCTTCAAGGTAGGGTTAGACAAATTTATGGATGACAGATGTATCAATGGCTACTAGAATGCATGCGTAGGTATATCTTTCAGGCTGGGGGTGGGGGCAGAAGCAAGAAGCTTCTAATGCCATTTGCTGGGATTCAAGAGCAGGAAAAGGTTTGTCCTTGTCTCTGCTTGAGATGCCCATAAGCATTTGGTGGGCCACTGTGTGCGACAGGATGCTGGACTAGATGGGCTGTGGCCTGATCCAGCAGGGCTCCTCTTAGGTCCTGATGTTCTTATGTTCAAGGAAACCTTGAATGTTTCAGATATTATTGCAAGTCCCTACCCTAAGGTCACCCTCCCGCATGCCTAGGTGCCTATTTGGCCTCCACACATGCATGTTGGATGAAGCAATTGTGGTGGTTCCCTCCAGAAGGTAAGCAAGCCCACCAACGTTGGGGAAACTGTGAACAGCAGTGTGTAGGGATGTGCAAAAATGTGGGTTTTTTCACATAGAAACCCTTCCAATGTGGTAGGATCCAAATTCGCTATGAACGTTCTTCAAACAAGTGTATGGAAGCATTTGCTTTGCATTCGAAAATCAATCTTCAAATGTACCAACGTTCAATTTGAATTTCAATGTCCGAATTTGAACAAATTCATGCAGACTTTGAATGTGACGAATATTCATGCCCTATATTCCCCCACCTGGATGAGGGCTGGGTAACACCACTGAGCACTCAGGATGGGCACGAATATTCAAAATATTCATTATTCGTACGGATTTGGTTGAATTCGGACATCCGTATACGAATCGAAAGTCCAGGCGTTTGTTTTTTAGTATTCCTACGAATATGAATATTTTGAGTTATTCACACAAATAATTTGGACATTCGTATGTATACTTATCCAGACGCTTTGCAAACGAATCCGTACACATCTGTACGGATAGGTACGGGATGAAAGCGGGATGCGTACAGGATAAAATGGGGCAAGTACGGATGCGTACGAGATTTGTATCATTGGATACAGATCAAATATTTGTACAAATAGATACAAATGTATTTGTATTGGTTCAGACGTCTAGGCAGTTCAGTGTGCAGATGATACCCAGCTCTATCTCTCTGTACCATCTGAATCAGGAGAGGCGGCTGAAGTGCTTGACAGGTGTCTGGAGGCAGTAATGGGCTGGATGAGGGTGAATAAATTGAAACTGAATCCAGGCAAGACAGAGGTGCTGTGTGTCACAGGGTCTCGGGTCCGTGTAGTTGGGAGATACCCTGTCCTTGATGGGGTTGCAATGCCCTGGAAGGGACAGGTGCGTAACTTGGGGGTACTCCTGGACTCTGCGCTAACACTTGAAGCTCAGGTGGAGGCTGTGGCCAGGAGTGCCTACTCCCATCTACGTCTAGTTCATCAGTTGAAGCCTCTTCTGGACAGAGATGACTTGGCCACAGTTATCCACGCTCTGGTAACCTCCAGATTGGACTACTGTAATGCACTCTACATGGGGCTGCCCTTGAAGATAGTTCGGAAGTTGCAGGTAGTGCAAAATACAGCTGCTAGAATGCTGACCGGAACATCTAGCCGGATGCACATCATGCCGGTTTTAAAAGAATTGCACTGGCTGTCAATTCACTACCGAGCCCAATTCAAGGTTTTGACTTTGACTTATAAGGCCCTAAATGACTTGGGCCCCAAATATCTAAAGGAATGCCTTCTCCCATATCGACCTGCCCGTGCCTTAAGATCAAGTGGCGAGGCCCTCCTGGTTGTCCCGCCGCCTTCAACAGTGAGGTTGGTGGGCACCCGGGAGAGAGCCTTTTCTGTGATGGCCCCCAGACTGTGGAATAGCCTCCCCCTCGAGGTGCGTCATGCCCCTTCATTATATATATTTAGGAGGGCAGTGAAGACACACCTCTTTGCCCTGGCCTTTGGCTAAGCTGCTTATGTTCCCTCCCCCAGTACAGACACTATCATTTTAAACATATTGTATATTGTTTTATATTTGTGGAATTTTTAACGTCTTTTAATGTATATTCTATTTTAATCTGCTGTTACCCGCCCAGAGACCTTTGGGTATGAGGCGGGATACAAATATAAATAAATAAACAAACAAACAAACAAACAAACAAACAAACAAACTTGAATCGAATCGAATGTCAAAAATTGCATTTGTGGGCACCCCTGTCCAGCACCAGAGCTCTTTTGAAATTGCTGCAAGTGACTGTGGTGTAGGGTAGGGTCTCCTGCCTTCCATCTCCCCTTGGCAGCCCCTGGGGTCCAACCACATATTTTGCCCTCACCTCTGCTTCGGTGTGGCCCTTGCTCTGTGGCGTGGTCCTTCTCAGTCCCACTGGTTCACCCACTGGCAGGCAGGATAGCCTGTAGTCTCCTAACTATCAACCTGAGGTCAGAAGAAGATTATCTGATATGTATGTTTCTCCTTTTCCCCAGCTGTGAAAAAAACTGTCCGTGTGAAAGTAGTGAAGAAGAAGAAGGTCCTGAAGAAGAACGCCAAGCCTTCCGTCCAGGAGACGCTTGCAAAAGAAGCCGCAAGTAGGTACCTCCTCTCCACCTGCCTCCGGCGTATCTGCCTGGGTGTCTCACATCAAGCGCACAGTCTTAGTGGGTAGCTCTGAGCAACATCTGGAGGATAATAACATAAGAGAGGCCCAGCTGGATCAGGCCACAGCCCATCTGGTCCAGCATTCTTGTCACACACAGTGGCGCACCAATGGCTTCTGGGCATCTCAAGACTAAGGTCAAACGTTCACCTGCTCTCGACTCCCTGCAAAAGGCCTTCAGAGGCATCCTGCCTGTCTCTCCAACCTGGAGGTGGTACCTAGGCATTCATTCTAGTACCCACTGATACACCTGTCCTCCATGAAGTCATCTAACCCTTCCTGAAAGCTAACAAGGCTAGTTGCTGTTACCACCTCTTCTGGCAGCAAATGCCAATAGACTCCATCTACTTTTTCCACACCATGCATGATTTAAACTATTTCAATCAGGTCCCCTCTTTTCAAGGCTGAGGAGGCCTAGACGTTGCAGCCTGGTTTCGTAAGGGAGGCGTTCCAGCCCCTTAATCATTCTGGTTGCCCTTTTCTGCACCTTTTCCACTTCCACAATATCCTTTCTGAGGTGTGGTGACCAAGAATTGCACAGAACATTCCAAATGTGGCCTCACCACTGATTTATAAAGAGGCACAATGACATTTTCTGGCTTGTTTTCTGTTCCCTTCCTAATTATCCCTAGCATTGGATTTGCTTTTTTCACTGCCGCTGCACACTGGGTCAAAACCTTCATTGATCTGTCCACCAGAACCCCCAAATCCTTTCCCCGGACTGTCACAGAAAGCTCAGCCCTCGTCAGTTTATAGGTGTAATTGGAATTCTTTATGCCAATGTGCATTATTTTTTTACTGTGGATTCATGAAGTTTGAAGTGCATTTGCCCCTCTATTGCTCACTTGCCCAGAAATCCCTCACACAAAGCTGAGCTTTCATAGTCAAAGCACTCGCTGTACGCATAGAATCACAGAATCATAGAGTTGGAAGGGACCTCTAGGGTCATCCAGTCCTACCTGCTGCTCAATACAGGATTCCCTAATCCATCCCAGACAGATGTAGGGCCAGCCTCTGCTTGAAGACCTCCAGCAAAGAGGAACCCACTGTCTCCTGTGGCAACCTATTCCACTGACTGATTGCCTTCACTGTCGGGAAGTTTTTCCTAATATCTAATCTGTATTGACTCCCCAGAAGTTTCATCCCATTGTTTCTAGTCCTCCCATCTTGTGCAAGTGAGAATAGGGACAATCCCTCTGCACTGTGAAGCCCTTCAGATACTTGAGGAATGCTATCATAGGCCTCTTAGCAAAGAAGGCTAAGACACGCAGGAACGCTTTCTCCATTCACACGGAGGGAGGCAGGAATGCATCTACACGTGTTCCTTGCCTCCCTCCGTGCAAATGGAGAAAGCGTTCCCGCATGTCCTAGCCTGGAAAGGCCGGGATGTGGGTGGGACACTCCTCCCCTGGCCTCCCCCCATTGGCTGACTTGGATCCAGGGGCAGGGAGGCCTGTCAGGTGCCTTTTCCCTGGGGTTCTATGAGCTGCATAGGCCCGGATCAGGCCCATGCAGGTGGCAGGACCCCCACCCCAGGGGTGCGCGCAAGTGAACGAGGCTTACCTGTTTGGCACCGGGCAGCAACTGGAGTGAGGAGGCTGGCTGTGCTATGCGCGTGTGCGCCGCGCAGTCCCTGATTGGCCAGGCACCCGCACCTGCACAAATGGCCAGTTGACGCCAGGCGGGTGCCTGGCCAATCAGGGACCGTGCAGCGTACAGGCGCAAAGCACAGCTGGCCTCCTTGCCCCAGTTGCTGCCCGGAGCTGAACAGGTAACCCCCATTGATGCCTGTGCGCCCCTGTGGTGGGTTGGGGGGTGCTGGTTGGGGGCCCCGCCAACCTCAGGAAGCCGATCTGGCCCCAGGGAGTGCATGGGATGCCAGAGAAGGCACCCGACTGGCCTCCCTGCCCCTGGCTCCACAGGAGCCAATGGGGAGAAGCCGGGGAAGGAGCCTCTGGTACAGCTGGGAATGCCCCAGTACAGGCCAAACATTCCAGGACAGTTTCAGAGCACAATTTTGTGCTCTGAAACCAGAACATGTGTAGATGCGTTGGGATGGGATGGGGCAGCCCATAACAGAGCCGCCAGCCCAGAGGAGCAAGTGCTCCATCCCAACGTGTTCTACACACATTCAAAAACCCCTCGTGCGAAAAGGCCTCGTGTCTCCTCTCAGTCTTCTCTTCTGTAGGCTAAACATTCCTAGATCCTTCAACCTTTCCCCGTAGGACCACTAACAATTGTGGTAGCCCTCCTTTGGACTTGCTGTAGTTTGTCCGTGTCCACACAGCCGCCTGGCCTCCATTTCATGCCAGTTCTTGATCTCCCAACCCAGCACACAGTGGAGCCCTGAACCTTGCATAATGTTAACATGGCTCCAAAAAGGACCGGGGTGGGGGTGGGGAGATGTTTCCATCCACACAGTGTCCCCACTCACACGCATAAAGCCAGCCTTGCATTAAGGCACGCTGCTGAAGCCAAAGCGCAGTTTTTAACTTTTTACATAAGAGAGGTTTTGGATTTCACAATTCCCTGAGGCGAACTTGGGTTCCATCGGGTTATTCTTGGAAAGCGCCCCGTGTTATTTTTTCCACAGGCTTTTAAGATTTCATGTGCCTTTGAGAGCTTTGGGCTTAGCTGTGCTGCAGTCGGATAAAACGCTGGGAGGAAGCTCTCTGGCCCAGCCGGGTGAAATGTGTACCAACGAATGATGCCCGCTCCCCTGAAAGCAGAGAAAGGGCCCATTCAAGGGGTCCCATAAGCACCAGTGAAATTCACGAGGGAGGCGGAAAGTTCACCAATGAGTTCAAAGACAAAAGCACTTTTGAATCTTTAGAAGGGATCGTTTGCAGCTGAATTCTCCATTTTAAAAGCTGCTTAGGGTGTGTACAGACCGGAGGATAATATCATGGTTCCCCAACCATTGGATTTAATTCAATTTCTAACGTTAACACATTTTAACATTAGGGGCTGTTTTTCCAGAATGGAACCCCCATGTTAACATTAATCATTTAGTCAGATTAGATTATTTGTGGCCCCATGGACATGAAGCCTATCTGCTCTCATGTTCATGGCCCAAACAACACCATGGGCCTTTTCACACTTACCAGTCGTCTGTCCCAGTAGGGAGGTAAGTCCTCTTCAGAACTTACCTTCTGCATTCTGTACTGTATGCAGGCAAAGTAAAAGGCAGGCTGTATCCTCAGCTTCCTGCCTGCCGGCCTTCAACACTTGGGCTGAATTCCTATGCACTATGTTTACTTCAGGATGGATTCAGGTTGTTCCCAATACAGAGTCGAGTTCTATTTGACCTGTCCCCATGCGACTGACAAAAGCATGGGCTCAAGTCGAATACACCTGTCCCCATGCAAACCGCACTAAACCCCTGCATTGGGAAACTACATCTTTCTCTCTCCACCCCCTATCTACTGATAGGAGCAAGGGCAGGGAAATCCCACCCAATGCCCCTTCCCCGATCGCAACTGCTGGACATTAAACAGTGATCAAACAGAAAGGAGCCTCTTCTAGCTGTGATCTGATCACCAGGCAAACGTAAAAGAACTGATCGCCCCAGTAAGATGCAGCAATGAGGGGGGTCATCTGGCCCCTGCTGTCCCACAAGTCTCTTCCTGCAACCCTTATTCCACCCCCACTCCCCGATTGCCAGCAAGCAGCTTCTGAAGTTAGAGGCAGTTTAGCAGAGAAGCAGAAAAGTGCTTCTCTGCTCAACTGTCTCTAAACATTGTAGCATCTTTGGTTAGCTTATTCCACCCCTGCTCCCCAGCAAGCAGCTTCTGAAGTTTGCCAGCTAAAATGCTAACAAAAGTCACTACAATGTTTACAGGAAGTTTAACTTTGGTAAACTTCAAAAGCTGTTCGCCTGCCAGCTAAAAAGCTAACCAAAGCCACTGTCGTGGTCAGCCAGGAGGAGGACTCAGAGGATGAGGAGGACTCACTTCCCCAGGTACAGGAGGAACCTGAGGTGGTGCCAGGACCCAGTTCTGACCCCCCAGCCCCATTGGAGCCTGGGGTTCAGCAGCCCAGCCTTACCACAGCAGAAGTGCAGGATGTGGGAGACATGGAACAGCAGAGCCCAGAGATCCGCAGCTTTAAGCAAAGGAGAGCAGAGAAGGAAGGGTTAAGACGATCAAAAAGACTTGCAAAGAGACCCGCAGATCACCTACAGCTGTGAACTGAATCTGTAAAGATAAAAACACCGGGCAGACACCCAAGCCCGTTGTCAGAAACTATTGGTTTTCATTTAGAGAAAGCTGCCATATCTGACCCCTAGATCTTGAATACTTGGCTACCTTGACTTCGGACCGGACTGTTGCGTTGCTCTCACAAACCCTGGACTTGGACTGTCTCTCGACTTCTCTCTCTGGACTACGTTTGCTGTGTTGTTGGAACTGCCTTGGCAAGTGAGCTGTTTCTTATCAGCTGTGTGTTTGTGTGTGTGTGCTGGCAGCTTTCCCGGACAGCCACTACAATGAGGCAGTTTAGCAGAGAAGCGTTTCTCTGCTAAACTGCCTCTAACTTCAAGAAGCTGCTTGCCAGCAACCGGGGAGCAGAGGTGGAATAAGGGTTGCAGGAAGAGGCTCATGGGACAAGGGCCAGATGACCCCCCCTCATCGCTGCATCTTTACCTGTCAAACTGGGGTGATCAGTTCTTTTACGCTGTTTCATCTTTAAAAATGGCCAGCAGTTACGACCCCCAGTGCACAGAACGGGAATGGCAAGCCCAGGACGTGAAACCCGCCTGCTAATGACGTGAGTGTCCATCTCCTCCCCTAATAACCCGGGAGCGTCCCCAAGCCTCCAAAATAATCCAGGCTTGCCTCCCAAATTGCAGCAAGAACAGTTTGCAAGGGGAGTTTATTTACTGCAGATTTAGGCGATTTGTTCCGCATGTAGCCCAGTTTGGGGGCTTTGCATGGGGACAGTCTGAGTTGAATTCAAGTCCACATCAGAGTATATAGTGCATGGGGACAAGCCCTAGATGGGCTATGGCCTGATCCTGCAGGGCTCCTCTTAAGTTCTTATGACTCCAAAGTCTTCTCCACCACCCCGATTCCAAAGCGCAGATTCTCTGGTGCTCAGCCTTCCTTATGGCTCTTTTCCAGTGCCTATCCTGTATGCAGGCAAAGCAAAAGACAGGCTGGATCCTCAGCTCCCTGCCTGCCAGCCTTCAACAATTGCACATCCAAACTCTTCCCCTGCTGCCAACGTTAACTTAAATTGCTCGGCGATATGTGTCTGGAATCATTTTGTTGTCGCTGTTGTTTTAGCAATTTCTGCCAGCTTTCCAGAACTACCAACCCCTTTTAACTGGCAGGGACCCTGGACATTTTAAAGCAGTGGAAATGTGTGCACAGATTTTGACCGTGGAAACTTTGCCTAAAGCAGAGTTACAAAGCTGTACACACAAGTTTGCATTTCGGACAGACGGTCCAGGCCTGGCGACCTTTCTTCCTCCCTTCATCCAGAGTTTGTCATCTTATTTTTGCTTGCTCTGCATTATCATGATTCCACTAGCAGCTGGAGTCGTGGGGGGTGGGGGGAAGCACTGGGTTGGGGCCGTATGAGAGATGTCTCCTGCCAAGCTTCCTTCTACACAGTGTGGTTGGATTTCTGCTCCCATTTCTCCTACACAGGCTTTGACTCATGGAAGATTCATGCGAGAAGCAGCTGTGTGGTTTTCAGTGTCCCATTATAACTGAAGATACATAATCTCCTTCCTCTTCCCTTGATTTCCCTCACATGAGGTTGGAATTTTGTCTTTCTGTTCTTCTGCCCACGTGGAGATATCCTGTATGGCAGGTCCTGCCAATCAATATCCTCTGGGTATTTGGAGCTTAGGGCTTGGCTTGATTGCTAAGTCTGATGGAAGCTGACTCCAAAGCATCAATTAAGAGGTGGCCCTTGAGCTAACAAGACCATAGGCACTCCTAAACTGCATGCCAGGTCTTTCTGGAGCAAGACCACCTCCTCCAGAGCTGGATGCTGTTTAACTTCCCCAACTTGTGACCCCATGACAAGCATAAGAACATAAAAGAAGCCTTGCTGGATCAGGCCACAGCCCATCTAGTCCAGTATCCTGTCGCACACAGTGGCCCACCAAATGCTCATGGGCATCTCAAGCAGAGACAAGGGCAAACCTTCTCCTGCTCTCGAGTCCCAGCAGATGGCCTTAGAAGCGCCCCAGTTCCTCCACCCCTCAGCCTGAAGGATACACCTAGGCATTCGTTCTAGTAGCCATTGATACATCTGTCATCCATAAATTTGTCTAACCCTACGTTAAAGCCATCTAGACATGTAGCTGTCACCACCCCTTCCGGCAGCAAATTCCATAAGCCGATGACCCTCTGGGTGAAGAAATCCTTCCCCATGTCAGATCCGACTCTCCTACCCATCAGCTTCATAGATGCCCCCTGGTTCTAGTGTTGTGCGATAGAGAAAAGAAATTTTCTCTATTCCATTCTGTTCCATTTTTATTTATATACTGCCTTTCCAAACGTAAAATTTGCTCAAGGCGGTTTACAACAAATGGAAAAACAAGGTACAATACAAATTCAATCAATTACATCAAAGAAATACAGCAAATAAGAATAATCAACCACTCAAATCTAAAACAATCTTTGGCAAGGCAGTTTACATACATCAAAATTACATTACACGTTATAACCACTAATACATTGTGCAGTAAAAATAATAATTAGAAGGGAAAAAAACCCTATAAACAGGTGGGATGGCTGGCTAATAAGTTCTCGTAGTCCTTACAGTAGGTGGAATTAGTCGCGCACTGAGTCTCCCTCCTCCTCTCGTCCCTGGTGGCGTTGGGGTGTTGGGCTGGATGCTGCTGGGTTTTCGTAGTCCTTCCAGCAGGTGGGAATAGCTGTGTGCTGTTTCCCTCTCGTCCCTGGTGGCGTTGGGGCATTGGGCTGGGTGCTGCTGGGTTCTTGTAGCCTTTGCAGCAGGTGGACATAGTCAAGTGCCGATTCCCCCTCCTCCTCTCGTCCCTCCATCTTGGCTGCATTCAGGTTCAGTTTATTGGTCCGACATCCAGCCCATTCCTGCCTCCAGGTCTGACTGCTCACACACCTTTGCATTTCTGTCTGTTTCATTTGTGGACTTCCCACCCTCTATTTAGACTTCCTGAATGGAGAGTCCACATATAGTGAAACAGATAGAAATGAAAAGGTCTGTGGGCACTCAGACCTGAAGGTGGACTGAAGAAGGTTTAAGGTGAAGGTGTGACCACAGCCCAAAAGACAGGGGTGCTAAGGGAATCAGTGTGTCATGGAGACAGCAGGATGTAGGCAGACAGATTCATGGACAGGTGTATCAATGGCCACTAGAATGGATGCCTAAGTACGTCTTTCAGACTGTGGGGGACAAGCAGGATGCCTCTAAGACCAAAATGCTGGGATTCGAGAGCAGGACAAGGTTTGTCCTTGTCTCTGCTTGAGACGCCCATGAGCAATTCGTACGCCACTGTGTGGGACAGGATGCTGGAATAGATGGGCTGTGGCCTGATCCAGAAGGGCTCCTCTTAATTCATGGAGGACAGGTTATCAAAGGCTACTAGAATAGATGTCCAAGTACATCCTACAGGTTGGGGAGACAGGCAGGATGCCTCTAAGGGCCATTTGCTGGGAGCTGAGAGCAAGTGAGATGCCCATAATCAGTTGGTGAGCCACTGTGTGGGACAGGCTGATCCAACAGGGTTCCCCTTATCTTCTTATGTCATTATGTATGTTAGGTGCTTAGTTGACCCCAAGCATCCTGAAATGCATCCCATAATCCAAGCCTTCAGGAGGGACAAAGAAATGAAAGGCTACTCCAAACTGTGCATTACTGTTATTAATTTCTGTTTGTTTTGTTTTCATTTGATTTGATTCAGAAGTGCAGGGTTGCCAGCTTATTAACCAGCCAGGGCACCAGTGCCTGTAAAAACAGCAGAGCACACAGGAAAATTTCCTGGCACCAGTGGGAAGGGAGAAAGAAGTCTTCCTTGGCTGAACTTCAGCACTTCACGCAGATTTTAAAAGCGGAGGAGCCCTGCCAGTTAGCAACCCTAACCACACATAACCAGGGGCAGCAATGGAACGGGGGGGGGGGGGGATATATGGAGAATGCACCCCAGTCATAACCAGAAGAATCCAGGCAGCCTTCCCAGTTCACACGGTTGGCTGGCATTTTAAAATAAAAAAGGGCTTTTAAAGCATTTTACAGCATTTACAGCCTGCAAAAAAAATAAATAAAAATGAATAATGATGCTGTAGAACGTCAGAAGTTGTGAACAACATTTCCCACCATGCCTTGCTCCTGGCCAATGGCAACTCAATTGGCGTATCTAATCAATGTTATGTTAAATATTTGCAGTCTGATAAAACCTTTGGGGTGACTGTTAGATGTGGCCAAGTTTTTATCATCTGCTGTTAAGAGTAGAAAGTAATTTGTACTTGACACCTTTGGGTTTTACTGAACTTTTAGCCTTCTATATGCTATACTGAACACTAACTGTGTCCTTGTATGTGATCTGTGTGCCAAACCAAAGAACAAACAGAATCATAAGAATTGTTCAGCTGTTGTCAGTCCTTCAACAACATTTGGTCACAGTGGGGGGCTTTCTGCCCCTATTTGTGGGCCAGAGCATGGTGGAAGACAACCGTGGGCATCCCATCTGCAGTGGAGGCCACACCTGTCAGAACTACTCTCCTAACCCCTCTCCCATGCATCTGGACACTTACCTGAGGGTGGGCACATGGTCTAGGTGCTGCCATCTTGGGTCGCAATGCTGGTGCCATTGAGGGTGTGCTGGCGCTATAACCAACCACACCTCAAAGAGGATGTTGTGAAACTGGGAAAGGTGCAGAGAAGGGCAACCAGAATGATTAAGGGGCTGGAACAAAATCCCTTACGAAATCAGGCTGCAACGTCTAGGCCTCTTCAGTCTGGAGAGATGACATTTAAGAGGGGACCTGACTGAAGGATATAAAATCATGCATGGTATAGAACCAGGGGGCATCTATGAAGCTGATGGGCAGGAGAGTCAGATCAAGGGGAAGTATTTCTTCACCCAGAGGGTCATCGGTTTATGGAATTTGGTTCCAGAAGAGGTGGTAACAGTTACCAGCCTAGATGGTTTTAAGGAAGGGTTAGACGAATTTATGGATGGCAAATGTATCAATGGCTTCTAGAATGGATGCCTAAGTCCATTTTTCAGGCTGGGGGGACAAGCAGGATGCCTCTAAGACCATTTGCTAGGATCTGAGAGCAGGAGAAGGTTTGCCCTTGTCTCTGTTAGAGATGCCCATGGGCAATTGGTGGGCCAGTGTGAGAGACAGGATGCTGGACTAGCTGGGCTGTGGCCTCATCCTGCAGGGCTCCTCTTAGGTTCTTATGGACTAGATGGGCAGTGGCCTGATCCAGCAGGGCTCCTCTGAGGTTCTTATGGACTAGATGGGCTGTGGCCTCATCCTGCAGGGCTCCTCTTAGGTTCTTATGGACTAGATGGGCAGTGGCCTGATCCAGCAGGGCTCCTCTGAGGTTCTTATGGACTAGATGGGCTGTGGCCTCATCCTGCAGGGCTCCTCTTAGGTTCTTATGGACTAGATGGACTGTGGCCTGATCCAGCAGGGCTCCTCTTAGGTTCTTGGACCAGAGCACAGTGTAAGACTGCAATGAGCATCCCTTCTGCACTGGAGGCCACACCTGGGAGAGCTACTGTCCTACTCCTAACACATACCCCATGTGCCCGGACACTTACGTGGGTTCGGGTGATCTTGGTGTTATCATCTTGGGCCATAATGCTGTTGTCACTGAGCATGTACTGGTGCTGTAACCAAGACAGTGGTGATGCGCCATGCATGTGCAGTGACGCCAGCACATCAGGTGACTCACCAGCAGGCTTACGCAGTGTGTCGCATGCCCCTCCATGCAGCAGAGAAGTGCAGATCTGGGCATGCTGGGCACCACTGGATATGGTTAGTCAACAGGTGCAGCATGAAATCGTGCTCCAGATGTAGTTTGCTTCCAGTGTGGTCCTGCAAAATGGCTCCTTCCATTCCAGATGTTCCATCTCGGAGCGCACTGGATGGAAGCGAACCATTCTGAGATATTTTTCGGGGGAGCCATCCAGAAACCTTTTCAGTAAATAAATAAATAAATGGAATACCAGTGCTCTGGGTCGCAGGGAGCTTGAAGGACAGAAGAGAAAAGTAGATGAGCTGACCTTAGACGTTTTCGCATTACTCCCGTTCCATTTGGAACGGGAGTAGGACGGGAAGCTTAAGACAGCTCCCGGCGCTTTCCCCTTTCACACACAGACGCGCCAGAACGCGTGTAAACGCGTTCCGGAGCGTCTGTGTGCGAATGCTCAAAGCGCCGGGAGCTGTCTTAGCCGGCAAAGGCCGGCCAGGGGCGCGGAGACAGCCGCGGAGGCAGATCGACAATCAGCTGATTGTCAAACAGCTGATTGTCGAAGCCGCGCCGGCGTCGGAGGCGCGCCCGCAGCTGTTCGGGAGACAGAAGCAGGCGTGAATGCTTCTCCTCCCGAACGCCTGCGGGCGGCTCGTCCGCGTTCGAACGCATGTAGAGCACTTTAAAGTGCTCTACATTTCGAACGCGAGAAAGACAGCTGCGGACACGTCGGAGCGCAAGCCCCGCTCGGGCAATGCGTATGCCGTGTCCGCAGCTGTCTCCCACGCGCATCGTTCAGCCCCGTGCGAAAACGTCTCTTGTCTCTTTCTCACCCTTCCTTGTTGGAACTTTAAATTATTAAAGTAGTCTTGGGCTACTTGCCTGCTTGCAAAGAATTGTAAAGTCATGGCCAGGAATGTCCTGGACCTTCTAATCCAGCACACCTGTTTCAATTAGCCAGGCTGGTCGTGCCTAGCACCTGGAGAAAGGTCCACTTTGGATTGGTCAGTTCTTTTCCCCCTTTCATGGCGTCTCTTTCTGACCTGTATAATTGTCCCAGTGTTTGACTAAGTTGATGCCTTTGATGCCAAATACCTTACCTTATACTTACCTTGCTGTTCCTGTAAATACTTCTCCCTGCCTGTCCTGTACTAATTTTGCTACTGCAAGAATAAAGCTATCCCTTGGAAGACAACTCCAGCCTGATTGCAGTCTGTTACTTCACCAAACGCTAAGCCTGCATGTCTACATGAATGTGTAGTCAACCCAGATTTTGACATTCCTCATTCCCAATCAGAATGTCCTCCATTGGGGCTCGAGTCTCTGAGGGTGCGGGACTCCCAGCTGCGAGCTTCCAGCTTCCAGCGTGACGGCCTGGGACCCCACCGCGGGCGCCTCAACATACAGGTAAGGAGGCCTTGAGAGATCCCTGGTTCGCCCATAGGTGGAGAGGGTGTGTGTGCAAATGCCGCCCTCTAGTGGTGCAGCGGCTAAGAGCAACGGGCTAGAACTCCAGAGACTCCAGTTTCAAATCCCCTCTCAGGCACGGAAGCGCATTGGTCATCCCAGCTATGGGTCAAAGCATCTCACTGCCTTGTAAGTCTTTTGGGAAAGGCGCAGGGGAGGAAACCCTGGCAGAAAATCAGGCTGGAGCCCCTAAAGTGGCTGGATCGTCACGGACTGCCTGTCCAGCAGCTCTTGCAGCCAACTCCATGCCTGGTGTCAAGTTCACACTCCTTTCGGTCACACCAGTGAGGTCAAGAGGGATGCTTGGGCCTGTTAGGAAAATTTCAGACCACTATGAAAACAAGTCGCCACCCTATCAGCAAATGCTATGCGTATTAGTTTCTTAATAAGCGGATGGGTCAGAGAGAAAAATATTCCTTTTTAATTTTGTATGCTGCAGCATAGGAAGTTCGCTTTCTATAACCCCATCAAGACAAACTTCGAACCTCCCACATTCCAGGACACAATTTATACCTAGACCATGGCCGCTGACTACAAAATTCCTGTAACGCCTTCTAGATAGAAAGAGAAATACATGTATCAGATTTCTCTGACATGCGCAATAGAGACAAGTCCAAATGGCTGACTGGTTCAGACCAGTTACTTCTTCGAAGCTCCTTATCAGTTTGTTTTTTTGGAGACACACTGTCCTTGAGAACATTCCTCACAGGCCCAACTCAGCACATGGTAGGCTTAGGCTTAGGCTTAGGCTTAGGCTTAGGCTTAGGCTTAGGGTTGGGGATAGGGTTAGGGTTAGGGATAGGGATAGGGTTAGGGTTAGGGTTAGGGTTAGGGTTAGGGTTAGGGTTAGGGTTAGGGTTAGGGTTAGGGTTAGGGTTGCATTCCTACAGCTCTGAGCCTGGATACTTGTAACCTGGCACCTTTCCACACTAAGTGGCAAACCAGACCACGGTCCGGTTCAGAGGTCTTTCTGCCTTACTTTATTAGGCTGCTCCCCACCCACCACATGCAGCAAGCTAGAAGACGTGTAAATGGTCACAGAACTTGGGTAAAGGTTGATAACGTAATCAGCAATTAGTGCACTTCTAGTGAGGGCGGGCATACTTCTAGGCTGCAGCAGCCTAGGGGACGTGCATATGGTCTTCACCAGAGTTGCACTAATTGCTGACCAGAGGCCTAAGTGTGAACTGGCCCCTGGTCTCTGCCGTCCGATGGACGGCAGACCAGACTAAGGTGCCCCAAATGGCATTTTGACCCAGTCTACTGGTAGATCTCTTTTTCAAGGTCTACCAGTGTACTAGGAGATGGTACACTGGACCACAGAGGCTTGCAGACAGTATGCCCTACATGGTGTCGTCTAACTTGGGAAACTGCTGGTGTGAGCCAGCAAAGGGGCTGACACCGAAAAGGCCATCCAAGTGTGGGCAGACTTGTTCCGCACCGGAAGCAATCTCTCCCAGCTTGGAATGGATTGCTGTTCCAGACCAGAGCATCCCACGCTGGTCCAGGGTAGTTGGGAGTAGAGCAAAAACAGCCCCAGTGACCCTGCACTGGACAAAACTTATTTGCATGCAGAAGGATGTCCAGTGGCCAAACATTTGCACTTATCTGCTAGTCGGCGTGTGCACGAATGCTGTTTTTGCTATTCGATTCAATTCGAATCTTTTAAAATTCAAATTTGCCCACATTCGATTCAAATTAAGCAAATCTGAATCTATTTGTTTGAATTTTCAATACGAATTTGCACTTACGGATGTTGACAACATTCGCATGTGCACGTACGCAATGTTACACATCCTGTACGCATCTGTATGCATCCTGTATTTATCTCGTATGCATCCCGTTTTCGTCCCGTACGGATCCGTACAAATCCGTATGGATGCAGGAAGGATGCGTACATGTGAGTAAACATCATGTACGTATCCATACCCAAAAGAACGTATGAATAATTCGAACAAATAGATCCAAAAATTCAAAATTCG
This sequence comes from Aspidoscelis tigris stejnegeri, assembly GCA_023333525.1. Taxonomy (NCBI): domain Eukaryota; kingdom Metazoa; phylum Chordata; class Lepidosauria; order Squamata; family Teiidae; genus Aspidoscelis; species Aspidoscelis tigris. The sequence goes on along the minus strand of JALMGA010000006.1, from coordinate 88,039,365 downwards.
CTCAAATGTTTAAATTCGAATTTATAGACATTTGATTAAAATCTGAGTGCCCAAATTTGAACGAATTTGATTGACGTTTGAATGTTTCAAATATTCGTGCACATCCCTACCTGCTAGTAAACATTGGCGGCTTAACTCGATGGACCTCTCCTCATTCCGTGGCTGCCATTTTGCTGATGCCTTCTCACACTCGGAAGATGAATGGAATGCGGAGTAGCTGGGCTCTGGAGACTAAGGATGTACAAGAACTGTCTTTTTGCATCCGAATCGATTTGAATCAAATGTCAAAACATTCAATTCTATTTTAATGTTTACAATCTGAATGCAACAAGATCTGATTAGAATCGAATACATTCGAATCTATTCATTCAAATGTTAGATTTGAATCTGAAGATACGGATATCAACAACATTCATATTTGAAGATACGGACGTTGACAAAATTTGTATGTGTCATAAGTATCTGTATGCATTTCGGATGCAAATGCATACAGATACGCATGAGATGCGTACAGATACCTTTGGGTGTTTTTCCACTGTCACTAGAAGTACCCATTAAGTACCCATTAATGATTTCACTGTAAAAATCTACCCAGTACAGCAGCTGTTACACTGTAGCAATCCACCCACTTCACACCTGATAACAATGTTGCAATTCTGTGCAATTCTGGCTCTTTAAAAGTTCTGACCTTTAGAAAGGGAAAAGGAAGGAAAGCAGCTGCAGGTTCTAGGAGATGTGTGAATGTTTAAGGCTGGGTGTGCAGGCGGCAGAGGCAGCAGAGCCAGGGTGCTTTTTTCAGAGATCTTGGCTGCCAATCCCTGCCCCTTTTGCCACAGAGTGTCTCCATGCACAATGTTGCTAGGAATACCCGCGGCTTCCAAAAAGTGCGCTGGTAGTCTTGTTTAAAGGGCACTTTTTTCCCCGCACATTTTCCTCCTTTTGTGCCACTGGAAGTTCGGAGAAAAGCCGTGCATGGAGGTGCTCCATGGCAAAATAAGCTTTTTAATGGGTTTTTTATTGCTTGGGGACACAGCCTTACTCTTTCTTTTAAAGGCCGAAACCTTCCGTCAAAACACCCAGTTCCTGAAGAAATTCTATAAAAGGGCCCCAATCTTCCATAAACTTATTCACTCTTTTATCTTTTAATAGATTCGTCAATTTGTCCATTTCTGCCATCTCTGTCAAATTGATTATCCATTCCTCCTCTGTAGGTATCTCTTCTTGCTTCCATTTCTGTGCATATAACAATCTGGCAGCTGTTACCAAATATAATATCAAGGTCTTTACATCGTTTAGACCTTCATCAACAATTCCCAACATTTCTGGTTTAAACTCAAAATTAATATTCAAAATTTGTCTCATCCAAGGCCCTATTGTGATCCAGCACTTTCTTGCTTTCTCACATGTCCACCACATATGGTAGAATGTGCCTTTTTTACATTTCCAACACCTCGTTGACATATTTTGATACATTTTGCCTAGCTTATGTGGCGTTAAATACCATCTGTACATCATCTTGTAAATATTCTCTTTCAATGACATGCAAGCAGTAAATTTTGGATCTTTTACCCAAAGTTTCTCCCATTGATCCATCTGAATATCATACCCGAAATTTCTTGCCCAAGTAGATATCCTTGTTTTCAACCCAGCATCCTCAGCCTAGTTTCTACTCCTTCCTGCTCTAGTCAGGCATCCATGACGGAGACTTCTACGATGGCGGATGGTGCGCTGGACATAAGGACAAGAACCAGTGGCTAGAGATGGATGCCAGGCGGCTGACACGCTTCACAGGAGTCATCACACAAGGGTTGAACTCCATCTGGACGTAAGCAGAAGGGGAAATGGGCAAAAAAGAATGGGAGGCTCAGTTTGGTTATGGCTGTGGACAAGGCAGGCTCCAAACACCGGTCACTGTCCACACCTTAATTTTAATCCAGCTTCAGTACACTTCCAGAGTGAGAAAACAAACCAGCAGGAAAGAAGAAGAAAAAGAGTTTGCTTTCCTATCCCACTTTTCTCACCCATTTAAGGGGACTCAAAGCGGCTGAGAAACCTTCTGTTCTTCTCCCTGTAATAGAACACCCTGTGAGCTAGGTGAGGCTGTGAGAGCTCAGAAGAGAGCTGTGAATAGCCCAAGGTCACCCAGATGGCTTCATGCAGGAGGAGGAGAAAAAGAATTGGCTTTTCTATCCCACTTTTCTCACCCGTTTAAGGGAACTCAAAGCAGCTGACAAAGCTTTTTTTTCCTTCTTCCCACAACAGACACCCTGTGAGGTAGGTGGGGCTGAGAGCTCAGAAGAGAGCTCTGACTAGCCCAAGGTCACCCAGCTAGCTTCATGGAGGAGGGTGGAATCAAATCTGGTATTCCCAGATAAGTGTCGGGCTCCCTAACCACTAGACCAGTGATGGCCAACCTATGACACGTGTGTCACAGGTGACACGCCAAGCCCTTTTGGGTGACACACATGGTCACCCTTGCACCTGGGCGTGTAGTGCTTGCTTGTTCTTGGAGTGTACGAAATACCAACTTTCAGTTGAAGATTTAGCAAACGAAATTCAACAACAAAAGTCACTAATGTAAATAATTATTTGTTTTTGCTTTTAATAAAATACATATATCAAAAATATAACTTTTACTAGAACTACAAATATCACAAAATTATGGATATTTCTAGATGTGACACAGCATCCGAGTTAAGCTAGGTTTTCTTGTGAATTTTGACACATCGAAATCAAAAGGTTCCCCATCACTGCACTAAACCAAAATGGCTCACTAGAGGGTGGGTTCTCTCATTTGGAAAGCGGACTGAAACCGAGTTAAAGCTTCAGTGTGTGAACACGACCCAAGCAATCATCTGTTAGACAGACAAACTGAGGTTGGGGCTGTCTGTGTGTGATATAGTGACACACACAGCCAAATATTTTGACTGCACAAAATACCCAGAAAAAAATCTATGGGGAGGCCACATAAGAACATAAAAACATAAGAGAAGCCCTGCTGGATCAGGCCACAGCCCTTCTAGTCCGGTAGCCCATCTCACACAGTGGCCCACCAAATGCTCACGGGCATCTCAGCAAATGGTCTTAGAAGCGTCCTGCTCCCCCCCCCCCCACAGCCTGAAAGATACACCTAGGCATTGATTCTAGTAGCCATTGATGCATCCTATCATCCATAAATTTGTCCAACCCTTCCTTAAAGCCATTTAGGCTGGTGGCTGTCTCCACCTCTTCCGGCAGCCAATTCCATAGACCGATGACCCTCTGGGTGAAGAAATGTTTCCCCTTGTCTGATCTGACTCTCCTACCCGTGAGCTTCATAGATGCCCCCTGGTTCTAGTGTTGTGTGATAGAGAAAAGAAATGTTCCCTATTACATTTGGAATATTGTGTACAATTCCAGTCCAGAGACCTCAGAAAGCACACTGTGAACTGGAAAAGGTTCAGATAAGGGCAACCAGAATGACCAACAGGCTGGATCACTTTTCTTACGAAATCAGACTGCAACGTCTGGCTTTTCTACCCGGCTTTTCTCACCCATTTAAGGGGACTCAAAGCTGCTGACAAACCTTCTGTTCTTCTCCCCATAAAAGACACCCTGTGAGGTAGGTGGGGCTGTGAGAGCTCAGAAGAGAGCAGTGACTCACCCAAGGTCACCCTGCTGGCTTCGTGGGGGAGGGCAGAATCAAACCCAGTTTTCCCAGATAAAAGTCCGGCTCCCCTAACCACTAGACCAAACTGGCTCACCCACTAGAAAAGGTTAGACAACTTCATGGAGGACCAGTATATCAGTGGCTGCTAGAAGTGATGCCTAGACATTGCCTGCAGGTTGGAGAGACAGGCAGGATACCTGTAAAGACCCTTTTGCGGGGAGTTGAGAACAGGTGAAGGTTTGTCCTTCTCGTCTGCTTGAGATGCCCAGAAGCCTTTGGTCAACCACAACATGAGGTGGGATGTTGGACTAGATTGGGCTGTGGTCTGATCCAGCAGGGATCTTCTTATATTCTTATCTTCTACACATTTTACTGCCCGTTAACTAGACTGTAAAATTCTCCAAGCCATTTTCACTAATTTTCAGGCTTACTATCTTCCAGCTTAAAGGACTAGAAACTCCCCTTCTGCGATGTCTGAGATGCTGAATTCTGCTTCCAAGGCTAGAATTGTCCTTGCTCAGCTGAAGTGGGAAAGCATTTTGCAGAAACACAGCAGATGTCTTAGTCGTTCCCCACTGAGGGCTCTTCCCCATGGGGCTGCCACTGCCCCATGATAGATTCAAGGCAGCCTTAATACGAATTAAGATTTGCATTAAGGAGCCCCCATGGCAATGGAGGACAGAGCGGGTTCAAGGCGAACCCACCCATCCCCATGAAAACCATGGCAAATCACTGCAACGGGATGCCACGGTTTTCTCCACCCACCCACCCTTGCCTGAGCGCTTAATTGCCCAGGTAAGGGGCTGATTTACCCCCAAACCATTGCCTGACAGCTGCCCTGCAGTCAGCCGAGCAACTGTCAGGCGGGTATAGGGGCTGTCAAGAGCAGGCCAGAGCTCCGGTATGATTAAAACAGACGCGAAAGCCGTGTCTGTTTTAATCATTTTAGCAGAGCTCTGCTCATGCGCATGACAGCCTGACAGCTGCTCAGCTGACTGCAGGGCAGCTGTCAGGCTATTGTTTGGGGTAAATCAAGCCCTTATCTGGGTGATTAAGTACTCAGGTAAGGGGGGACAGTTGCAATTGCAGCATTAACAGCGGGGACAGTGAAGCCCTGCCCTCTAATGCTGCGATCATAATCTGTGAGTGTCCCCATGCCCCCAGGATAACCCATTCTCGCCCCGTAATTTGGGGTGAGAACAGTTATCAAGGGTTTTTTTTTTTAACTTTAATTTGCAGGATTTTGTCCCTTAAGTAGCCCTAATTGGGGCTTTGCATGGGGACGCTTGTGTATGGGGGCATGGGGATACGGTATCCTAACCATGGGGACGCCCACTGAATGTATTTCAATTACTGCTTTCCCTTCCTGAAATCTCTTTTCTCTCTCTAGCTACGACTGGGTAACCTCGTATAAGGTTCAGTTCAGCAATGATACCCACAACTGGCAACCGAGCAAGAATGGAAGCGAAGAGATGGTGAGTCTCTGGGGGTCTTCTGGGAAATACGGGTCAGATGATAAGCTCTGATGATGATGTTCAACCCTATACGAATCCCATACGAATGCTTACAAATCCTATATGAATCCCACACAAAGCTCCACGCAAATGTATCAAAACATTTTATTCAAATTCGAATGTCAATCGTCACATGCTCCAACATCCGATTTGAATTCGAATGTCCAAATTCAGCCAAATTCAAACAAATTTTGAATGTTGCAGATATCCATGTACTTCCCCCACTGCATTGGCATCCGGGTAGCAGGTCTCTATTCCAGGCTCTATTCTGGAATGAGGCTCAGTGCAGAAAATGTCTGTTTATAAGCTGATATTGGCAGCAATAATGGTGGGAGTTTGTTATTTGTCCTTGGAAAAGCAATTGAAGCTAAGACTGGGAGAATTTCTGTTTAAATTCTGAACTACTGCCCAGCATGTATAGCCCAAAGTGTTACATCCCAATACTGGCACATTAATAGTAGCCCTCTTTATTCCAGTGTTTTCCTTCTAGGCTCTTTGGCTGCTAACCTTCCTTAATTCAAGAAGAGGGGAGAGAAATGGAAAAAGATCAGGGCAGCTGGATTTTGCTACTGGATTAGGAGTAAAGTCCCAAGCCCTGAAGGAGGCAGCAGGCAAACAAAAGACAAATCAACATCTTACTATGCCAAAGGAAACTGGGCATTTGGCTGTTGCCCACACACTAGCAGCAGCTGGCAATGGATTTGGAGGCCTTATTCACCTTAGACTATTCGCACGGGGGCCTCTATAGCATAATTAGGCCAGCCCTGGGACACAGCATTCGCTCTGCTGGGTGAGCGGTTCTGTCCAGAACCACCCGGTGCCGCCCAGGATGGCCTAATGGTGGCCAGAGTGCAGAGCATGAAATCGTGCTCTAGACCTGGCCCAAGCCATCCCCGGCCATCCCAGAGCTGTCCAGCAGGGAAAGCATTTGAATTCTCCCTCCCAGACAGCTTGGGGCCTGCCCCGCCCTTGGACATTGGGCACTTTCGGGCCCTCTGGCCAACAGCCCCTTTTGAGGGAGCGGTGAGACCGGGCCGACCCGGCCTGGGGTCCCATGGGCTTTAGCTGACCCAATTGGGTCAGCTGCAGCCCGCAGGGAACCCCTGGGCACCACCCACCCACCCAGGGGCCTGCACCGACCCCCAGACGCATGCACCCCTTACCTGCTCGGCGCCCGGGGCTTGCCGAGTTCAATTTGTGGCATTCTGCGCCTGCATGGAGCAGGCGTTCTGCGCAGGCCCATGCCGCATACCAACCGCAGGCTGCGGTGTGAACAACAGCAGAATGCCGCAGATTGAACTCGGCAAGCCTCACCCATGGGGCTTGGGCCCCTGGGTAGATGGGGTGCCCAGGAGGTCCCTGCGGGCTGCAGCAAGCCCACAGGACCCAAGGAAGGGCCGGGACCAGCCTGCCAGCCAGTGGCCCAACACGGCCCAACGGCAGCAGGCCTGGGAGGGCAGTCTCGCCTCTGCGCCAACCTTTTCAGGCTAGCACACGTGGGGACAGATTCCCCATTCGCGCCTAGGCAGATAAGGGATGCGTGGGTATGCATCCCTTGCCCGCCTAGGTGTGGATGGGGAATCCATCCCCACGTGTCCGAGCCTAAGTGCTGTCGTGCAGAAAGGCCTCTGGCCATACAGAGCGAGCAGGACTCCTAGTAAGGAGCAGCTAGTTTCCCTCGTGACCCCCACCAATCAGCTAGGGCTGTCCATCAGACCTAATCCAGTCGCCATCTGTCCTCACTGCAGGGCCACTCCAAATACAGGACAAAAAGGGTCACTGGCCGAGGGATGTGCGCAAATATTCGCGCCCTTTGACATTTGTATGAATTCATATGAATTTCGACATTCGTGGGCAAATTGAAGGGGTGCTGCCCTCGCTCACCTACACCGGTTATCTGAAGGAACGGCTCCCCCCATATAGCCCAGCCTGGGGACTTTGGAAAAGATCAAAAGTAGGGATGTGCACAGATATTCGTAACTTCCGCCATTCGTACGCATTCGTCCAGATTCAGACATTCATATGTTATGACATTCGTACATTAACATCTGTAGGAATACAAATGTTTCGGACATTCATACAAATAGTTCGGACATTCATTAAACTGGGTGGGTGGGAAAGCGGCTGCGTGGGTCACATCTGCAACAGATCTAGATTGCATTCGATGTGGATTGAGAGTGGATTCAAAGTGGATTCAGGTCACATTTGACGCTTTCAGAGCGGATATGTTACGGGAGACACATCAGTTACATATCGGATACATATGCATTTGTGTGAGATACATATGTGTTCGTATCATATATTCATACAAATTCATACAAATACATTTGTATCGATTAGAACCCTACCACAATCGAAGGGGATCTACTTGAACAAATATTAATTTTTTAACATTCGATTTGTTTCGAATCGAACGCCCAAAATACCCGTTCCTGCACATCCCAGGCAAAAGGTGTTCAGGATGGTCTTTCGAGCCTGAGATCTTGACTTCCAGAAGAACTAGGGGCTGCAGGCAGATGGAAGACCGGTGATGCATTGTGGGTGCACTGTGGTGGGGTTGCCACATGTATGGGGGCCAACCCCAAAATAGCCCTGCTTTACCCCATCAGTGCTAGCGGGGTGTTTTTTTTTTCCAGCAGTAGCACTATTACTTACCTTGTGGAGAGAGCTTCCGTAGGTTCTGTCCACTGTGCATGTGCCGAAGGTGCGCATGTGTGAATGTGGAGACGGTTGTTTTCTTTCTCCCTAAGAAAACTGTACTTTAGCAGGCAGCTTGTTGAAGAACAGACTTGAAGTGTGCACTTCCCTGATTGGTTCAAGAGAAGTTTACTTACCTATAACTTGTGAGTCTTATAACTTATTTACATCAGTTGTACATGTCTAGGGATGCTAGAGTCCATCTTTCTACTAGCTTGAAGAGAGAGAGAGAGAGATTGGGAGACTGCAAACTGTTACAGCGGTTCCCGGATTGCAACTCTAATATAGACAGAAAATTAACCCCTTTTATGCTGAAGTGATGTGCACTTGCAGTAATATACCAACAGCAACGGGCTCTTCTGGATACTTTGCACAGACTGAATACTTCCCTCTGCCCTCCACGCTGTCTAGCTGGCAAGAAATAATGCAGGAGATGAAATACTCTGGATTACTGCTTGCTAGCGGAGTATTCAGCCAGTGGCTGGAACTGGCCTAGCCTTTTGTGACACTAGTGGACCAGGGCAGACAACTCTAAGGAGCAAAGAGTGTGGAGGAACAGGCCTTCTGAGGGACAGAGATCTCTTGAGTTGTTGGAAGGAGGCTGGAGAAGATGACCCTATCATTCTGCCAGCCAAGAAGAAAGGGCTGGACTGGACTAGATGGCTTGAAGGATTTGACACCTTCAAGGAGGACAAGTGTTTCAATGGCTACTAGAACAGATGCCCAGGTACTACCTCCAATTGGAGAGAGAGGCAAGCTACCTCTAAAGGCCATCTGCAGGGAGAAGATTGCAGGTGAAGTTTTCCTTTCAGAGTCTTAAGCTGTGAGACTATCCAATACAAGGAATCCAAGGATCTTTTTGGTTAAACAATGACTGTCACTCCTTCTTATTCCAGATATTCCCCGGAAACAAGGACCCCGAGACTCCCGTCTTCAACCCATTCCCCGTCCCAGTGGTGGCTCGCTACATCCGTATCAACCCGCAAACCTGGTTCGAGAATGGAACAATTTGCTTGAGAATGGAGGTCCTGGGTTGCTCTGTCCCAGGTAAAGCGGCTGTGCTTCTAAGCTCTGGTTCAGGAGCAATGGGATCTCCCCCACTTTTTTGGGACCCCTCTTGCTGCTCAATACCTAGACTGAGTAGAAGGATCTTTCCCTCTATCTGCTGCTCCTGTCCTTCCTAGCTAGCTGAGAGGTAACAGATGCCTCTTGTGAATTGCTTCATGGTGTTCCTCTTGAGTTTCCTCTGGTCTTGGGGGAAGCGAACATAAACAATTTAGGGTGGTTGGCACCCTGAGACAGTGTGGTTGGAAGAGGAGATCTTTAACGCTACAGGGCACATGCCGGAATGGTCCCACTTCAACATGGGAATTGCCATGGCAACGAGACAGAGATGAAAGACTGGGGTAACTGGTGGGCCCAAAATTAGAGCGATTTGTATGAAGGTGATTTGATGTGTTTCTCCAGTGTATGTCCTTTGTCACCGTTGAATAATGTTTTGGAAGGAAGGGCCTGGGCCAGGTGGTCTTAAAATCAATGCGTTGTCACAGGTGAGGGAACCAGGTGAGCAAACATGTGCTCCTCAGGGTAGACCTAAGAGGCAAAGCGACCAAACAATTTTCTGAATGCCCCAAGGCCTTCTGAGATGGTAACAAATTCAGGCTAAATTTCGTATTTCATAATCGCTGTGCTTTCTAGAAGTGTCTGCTCTCCTGCTGCCATCAGCAAAATGGGGTGCCCCTGTATGATATTTCCACTTTCCCTTCCTCCTGGTCTTTCCAGATCCAAACAACATTTACATGTGGGACAACTTACCTGCAACCAACGATAAACTGGATTTCAGGCATCATAACTACAAGGAGATGAGGAAGGTGAGTTTCTTTCATCTCTTGACAAAGGGCAAAGAAAGAAACACCAAGGCCGTGTCTTCACGGCAACCTTATCTCGGATTCAAAACGTTTTCAGTCCTCGGAGTCCGCACGGCAGTTTGGCTTAACATGCTTTCCCCGTGTTAAACCACCCCAAAGCGCGGTGAATCTCAATCCTGATTTCAACAGGTCTCACTCCGGATCGTGTGCTTGAAACATTTTACATTTTTTACTGTGTGGACAGTTCCATTTTAAGAGATGAGAATCCATGGTTAGGGTTTCCCTCTCCCAATAGCTTGCTTCCAAAGACAGTGATTTCAGTGTAAAAATCCACTTAACAGCAATCACTACACTGTAGTGATGGAACCACTTCACACCTTGATGGTTGGAATAACAATGTTGCAATTTTGTGCAATTCTAAAAGTTCTGACCTTTAGAAAGGGAAAGGAAGGCAGGAAAGCAGCTGAGGTTCTGTGTGAATGTTTAAAGCAAAGGGGCTTTAGTTGCCACCGCTGCTGTGTGCCCTGAGCAATGGGGAGAGGAGGGGAAAGAATCACTGGCTGGCTGCCCGCTGCCATTTTTCCTCCATCCAGGCAAGCGGCAGCCACCCAGCCACCCACTTAGGCTCAGTGAAGGGGTCCCTTATGGGTGGTGCGTCCATGCCAGGAGGAAGAGGGCAGGGCAGCCCCGAAAAGCGGCTTTTAAAAAGTAGCCACTTGAGCCCCACCTTGAGTCACATACCCCACGTACGATCCTCAGAATCCGGATCCAACGCGATTAAGTTAAAAGTAATGGGAACAGGCAAATTCGTGTTTGCATCCGGTTCTATTATTTCGGTTTAGGGAAAGCGAAATAAGCTTGCTGTGGGGATTCGCCCCAAGAGTCACAGGAGGGGTTAGAGGAGGGAAGACATCCATCTGGGTGGACCAAGACCAGGGCCTTTACTACAAGATCAAAGGAGAACCCATACTTCTAAAAACAAATATACTTCTCAGAATACAAACACTTATCATCCAGTTATATTCCCCAATTTATTTTGGATACAGTGTTAATGTACTTTATTTAATAAATAACATCACAGGGACTTCTCAGTGGTAGCCCCCATACTATGGAATAGTCTCCTCCCTGAGGTGTGCCAGGCACTTTCATTTCTTATGCTTGGGAAATCAGTGAAGAAGCACCTCCTTGCTTTGGGCTTTGGCTGGAGAAACAACTTCAGGCACTATTATTGTTTTTAATATGCCCATTCTATATTTTGTATTAATAACTGCAACCCACCCTGAGACCTGTGGATTCAGGGTGGAATAAAAATGCAAAAGAATAAATAAATATCATTATCATTAAAGATAATCCTAGGAGGGCAGTTGGTCTGAGGGAGGAAGGGCTTGCAGAATTATTTTAGAATTGTTTTCCCCCCAAAAAAGGAAATTATTAATACAATTTAAGTTATTTTAACCAAAAGTAATAAGCCTATAAAATCAGATATTAAAAAGTTGCAACAAAGGGGGAGAATTGAAAAGTAAAATAACTCAAATAGTAACAAACACAAAAAGAATGAATGAATGAATTCAAATTAATTAATTAAGAGATGAGTTATGGCCTGATCCAGCAGGGCTTCTCTTATGTTCTTACCTTCTGGCTACTCCATTCATCTTGATCTCTCAGCTGTTTCTGGAAAACTAATTTATCTGTCTTGGGAAAATCTTCCTGGAGGATAAAAGGGAAATAAAGGTGGAATCACCTTGAATCTCACACAGGAAACCAGATAGTAGTCAAAATGTAGACCCTGACATGTGGAATTCCCCCATTGCACAGCTAATGAAGAAAGTGAATGATGCTTGTCCCAACATCACCCGGATCTACAGCATCGGCAAGAGCTACCAGGGCCTGAAAATGTACGTCATGGAGATTTCTGATAATCCTGGCCAGCATGAAGTTGGTGAGTGATAGCATTGGTCAAAAGCTTTAATGGCAGCCAGGGCTGTGCTCTCTGTCAGCTTGAGAACGTATGTTTTTCTAAAAGCATGGGAAGAAGACTTGCAGCTATCATTTCATTTCCATTTTATTTCTATACCGCCTTTCCAAAAGCTATTGGGAAATTTGCAGATGGGGCAAGGTGTGTCCTTTGCCCCCGCAGGTGCAGTTCCATGTGCAACTGGTTGCCACTGTGGGAAAATGCCGCTGGACTAAGCAAGCCACAGGGCATTTCTTATTCCTTTATCTTCTCCTTGGCAATGCAACAAGGAGGCAAGTGTGAATGAGGCTGTGTCCCCAAAAGACTTATTTGCCTCTCTCCTGTCCCTCTCTTGTCCCTCTATTGAAGTGGACTTTAAAAGTGCCATGCAAATCAGGAATAAGCGTCCGCATGAGGCTCAGCAAAATGTGCATTTTTAACGCAACTTCCGTCCCCATGGGAGCCGTGTTTTCTTTGTGTGCATCCTTTTCTCCCCGCCTCTGCTCTTGTTGATAGGGTACCAGCGGGAATGGGGAGGGACTGCGCTCGGCACGGCCACAACCAGGAAGACAACCCCTGACAAGTCCAAAGGAAAAATAGCCATCGGTTCTCTGTTCATCTCCCAGATCTTCCGCCCCCCGAAATGGCTTCTTGTGCCGGCAAACATTCACTCTCACCACTTTCCCCTGTTATCGCTGTCAAAATCCACCCTGTCCAGCGCACGATCGCTCATTCACTCACCATTTTCCCAGTTATTGCTGTCAAAATCCACCCCATACAGTAGCAATAATCCACCCATTTCACACCTCATAGCGATTGCAACAATGTTGTAATTCTGCGTGATTCTGGCTCTTTAGTTCTGAGCTCTAGAAAGGGAAGCTGCTTGTGTTATTGCTGTGTGTGTAGGCAGCAATCCCCGCCCCTTTTGCCACGGAGCGTCCCCAAGGTAAATGTTGCGAAGAAAACCTGCAACTTCCAAAAAGAGCTCTGAAAGTTTTATTTAAAGGGCACTTTTTTTGTTGCGCGTTTTCCTCATTTTGTAGCTCTGGAAGTTCGTTAAAAACCCTGGCACGGGGGCGCTCAGAGGCAAAAGAAGAGTTTTAGCAGACTTTAAATTGCTTGGGAACAGGCCCTGAATGGTTTTGTTTTTTTTTTTTTTGTATTTGATTTGTACCAAATGGAATGCAAGAAAATTTGTATTCAAATAGATCCCCTTCAAATGTGGTAGGATTCGTATTTGATATGAGGGTGCTTGCGCACATGCCCTTAAACACCCATTAAGGACACATGTGGAAGCACACATCTGCACAGCAGCGGCTTTTTAAGCCGCTTTTAGCATGGAGCGTCCGCACACTAACACCCATTAAGCGCACAGCGGCACCTATTAAGAACAGAATGCGTGGACCACACACACACAGCAGTACCCATTAGAGACAGAGAGGGGCGGCTGCAGCTGCACCTATCTGTCTCTAATGTGTGCTTAATGGGTGTTAAAAAAACACCACATATAATGTAGCCTTAAAGGGTGTTTCACTGTGAAAACGCATCCGTTTAGGATGCGTCCGCACAGTGAAACTGTTCCTACCCGGGGGCCTCCCCCGGCCCGCTATGATTGGGGGACTCTGCTGTCGGGGCTCGCCCTCGCCCCAGAAGCGGCGGATAGCTGCTTCTGGAGCCAGGGGGAGCTTCTCCAAACCCCTCCCTAGCCCCCCCAGGGGAGAGCCTGAGCAATCCCCTTCTTACCTCTTCGGCGTCGCCCCGATTCTGGTCACAAAGTGACTGACAAAGCTTCCGTTCTTCTCCCCACATCAGACACCCCGTGAGGCAGGTGGGGGTTTGAGAGCTCAGAAGAGAGCTGTGACTAGCCCAAGGTCACCCAGCTGGCTTCGTGGGGGAGGGCAGAATTGAACCTGGTATTCCCAGATAAGAGCCCGGGTCCCTAACCACTAGACCAAACTGGCTGTGTTCTGGAGTCTCTAATATTTTGAAACTCTAAAGGACGATGATAGTGGAGCTACCCAGCAGGTGACCTTAGCACACACTCTTTCCACCTTCCGTAGGAGAGCCGGAGTTCCGCTACGTGGCCGGCATGCATGGCAATGAAGCATTGGGGCGCGAACTGCTTCTCAACCTGATGGAATACCTCTGCCATGAGTTCAAGCAAGGAAACCCTCGCGTCGTGCGGTTGCTCACCGAAACCCGGATCCACCTCCTCCCCTCCATGAACCCCGATGGCTACGAGACGGCTTACAAACTGGTGGGTCGCACAGAGACGCCGAGGTTGTCCGGGAGGACATTTGGGAACATTCTCTGGGCCTTCAGAGGGAAGACAAGCGGGCAGGCAAACCTCAGCCTGAAAAATTGAAATGGCCCTTATTTTGGAGTAGATTTTATACCTTTGCAGCTCTCCCGTTCATTCACTGAAATAAGCAGGATGGGAGGGAGGAGGGAAGGGGGAGTTCCATTTGCCTCACCTCATCCCATACACCCCGGGGGGAAAAATGCAAGTCTCCCCCAAAATTAGATAGCCTGCACATTTCAGTGGTGTTTGTCCAAACCCTAACCCTAACCCCTTGGGCGTTAAGACCATATCCCCATGCAAGCTGTTTGGCACTCTTTGGGCACTCTTTGGGCACGCATGGGCCAGGCGTGGGACCGGGAATTCATCTTGGGCATCCCCATGTCATTCCCAGCAACGCCAGGCAGGTACAAGTTGGGCACAGATAGAAGCGTCCCCATGAGAACCATGCCGAACCCTGGTACTGGGGAGCAGCGCCCCCGCCTCTCCGCTCCCTCTCTCCCCATTGGAAACCGGATTGACATCAGCCCACCCCTGTGCCGCATCCCACCCTCCCTTAGCGGCAGTACAACTTTGCACCCGGCAGGCAAGTCACCGTGCGGTCAACGCGCCCATCGCAGACCCGCCTCCCTATATTCCTGATAATCGAATTGCCCGCTACGAGAAGCATCTGGCCACGGGGCCTTGGTGAACTTCATCTCCTAACAGGGGTTGCCGAAGCTGTGGTCCAGCGGAGGGGGAAAGGCTCAATCCACTCTCCAACTGAATCTGTTCTCTCTTCTACCTCCCCCCCACAACAGGGATCAGAACTGTCCGGATGGGCGATGGGGCGATGGACCTATGAAGGCATCGATCTCAACCACAACTTTGCCGACCTCAACACAGCACTGTGGGATGCGGAAGACAATGAGATGGTGCCGCACGAGTTCCCCAACCATTACATCCCTATTCCAGAGTTCTATACCTTTCCTAATGCCACGGTAGGTGCCATCTCCTGGCCACGTTTAGCCTCAGACCCTTTCTGCATTGGGCTTTATGCCAAATTATAATCCGTACCAGGATGTAGATGGAAGGTTCCTGTTCTGGGGTATAATCCAGAATAAGGAGGCCCAGTGCAGAAAGGGCCTTAGGGTTTTTTTTTTCCACTAGCACTAAGTACCCATTAAGTACCCATTAGGGACCCATTAGGCTCAGAGCAGGAAGACCCCACTTCCGCTGCAGACCCCATTAGAGCCACATTTGTTTCCACCAGTTCTAGGGAAATCCGGATTGAATGGGTCCTCAGGACCTATAATCTGGATTTCCTGTAGACCCCATTAAAAGGGTCTACAATGTGGTCTTCAAGCATCAAATCCGGATTATACAAAGCATGTTTCCACTGAGATCGGACAATGGGGTCTGGGGGGGCTCCTGGGGGGCACATCCATGGGAAGGTGCCCCCAAAACCAAAGCTCTGAAGCCTATGCACAGTCTGCGAAGCCGGCTCCGAAGAACAGCACAGGCTCTGAAGAGGACCCCACGCGAGAGCAATGCCAATCCTCTGGACCTTTGTCACAGGCTCCGGAGAATCTTCGAAGTTTGCGGCAGTTCGCTCCAGAGAATTTTTGAAGAATCTCCAGAGCGTCTACGGAGATTGCACCCCCCTGTCCCCCCAAAACATCTGGGTTGATGGGTGGACCCCACATGGGTCGATCCGGATTCGCCACATGGGTGCTCCGCCGTTTCCACTGCAGGCAGGCTAGCACCCATTGCTACTGGGTGCTGCAGCGCCCATGGGGACGCATCAGGTACCTCCCTTAATCCAGATCTACTAGATCCGGATAAGCTGAAGGACCCATTCCTTAGATCCAGATCATCTTTGATCTGGATTAAGGGGGGGTCAGTGGAAAAAAACCCTTAGACTCTTCCCTCCCATTCCCACTGAACACTTATTGCCCACATATTGATGCTGAGGGTAGGGCTGGGATTCAAACCAGCTGCCCTCTGCTCTCCAGGCAGTTTGCTGTTCCACTGCTCTACAGCCCTCCCCAGAGTCTATGGGCACCCCTACCCAGCTTTATTATCAGAGCTACAAGAGCGGTTGACCATGGCTGTTTTGGGGAATGTTTGGGATCGAACCGGTCACCTTCTCCTCAATTGATTTACCACTGAGTTACGGCCGCTTCCAAAGGAGTGGTATACAATAAATAACAAAACTGAGCTGCGGGTTTCTCTGGAAGAGTCGCCATTTCCCTCTCAATATCTGGTATCCCAAATAGGGATGCGCATGAATATTTGTAACATTCGTTAGCCGCACGAATTAGTGCGATTCTGGACATTTCGTATGCGAATCGAATGTTACAACATTCGTACCTTGACATTCATATTCGTACAATGATTGGAACACTCATGAACCCGGGAGGTGTCCAGTCACATCTGCAATGGGTCCAGAGTGAATTCAGCCTGGATTGATAGCTGATTCAAAGTGGATTCAGGTCAGATTTGGGTTTGTATTGGACATTCGTAGAAATTCATACAAATGCATTCATGCTGAATAGAATCCTATCACATTTGAAAGGGATCTATTCGAACGAATATGAATTTTCTTACATTCAATTCAATACAAATCGAATCGAATCGAATTGAATCGAAGGCAAAAGAAAAACATTCGTGCACTTCCCTCATCCGAAAGTGTCAACACTTGAGGCTGGACCAGAGGGCCTCCGGCTGTATCATTCTCCATGCAGCCCCTGACCCATCTCTTCTGTTCCCACAGGTAGCGCCAGAAACGCGGGCCGTTATTAGCTGGATGCAGCGCTACCCGTTCGTCCTCAGCGCCAACCTGCACGGCGGGGAGCTGGTGGTGACGTACCCCTTCGACATGACCCGCACCTACTGGAAGGCCCAGGAACTCACGCCCACGGCGGACGACGCCGTGTTTCGCTGGCTGGCGACCGTCTACGCCACCTCGAACCTGGCCATGGTGGACGACGACCGGCGGCTCTGCCATTACGACGACTTCATGAGGGAAGGCAACATCATCAATGGCGCCAACTGGCACACCGTGCCCGGAAGTAAGTGAACGGGGGGAGACCCAGATTCAGGCGTTGCAAGGGCTGGGTAACATTTGGGGTTTTCTTGTGGCCAGTTGTAAGAATGTAGCATCCTCCACGGTTTAGAGTCCCTGTCAATCCCGGACAGCACAGTGTTGTAGGACTACCATTCCCACAAGCCCCAGCCTGAGCAGCTATTTTTGTTCCATCTTCCTCATCACCTACCCTCCCACCCTCTGCTAGAAGGTCCATTTTATACTTCAGTTGTCATCATTTCATAAGAACATAATGGGAGCCCTGCTGGATCAGGCCACAACCCATCTAGTACAGTGACCAGTCTCACCCACTGGCCTACCAACTGCCCTTAGAGGCATCCTAACCTGTTTCTCTAACCTGGAGGGAACACCTAGGCATCCATTCTAGTGGCCATCAACACACCTATTCTCCATGAATTAGTCTAAGCCTAACAGAACCTGCTGGATCAGGTCACAGCCCATCTAGTCGAACATCCTGTCGCACAAAGTGTGTAGCGTTTTAAACCAACCTTTATCAGCACGCCTCCCTGAAGTGCCTTCCAGATAAAGGGGTCAAAGGCCGTGTGAGGAAAAAAAATAGAAAAAAAAACCTTCCCCACCGTGTCTCCCTAACTCAAAACAACAGAGGGAGACGCCTGGAACTGTGTAAAACTTTAATGGAAAAAATTATAAAAAACAGAAAATATACATGGAACACTGGAACATAGAAAATACATAAAAATCAGAGACAAGGCATACAAAGGTGATGCAAACAAAACTTACAAAACGCTTGTTTGCCCGACATAACGCTTGGCACAGTCTTGAGAACAGAGTCCGGAATGATACACTTTCTCGCAGTGGAAAAAATGCATGAATAAGCTATGAAACGCTTATTTCTTATACCTTGCCAAAGGGCTGGGGTGCGGGCAATTAACCAATGAACTTCTGCATGGACAGGTGTAATAAATCTTACCATTACATTCCTAAGTGAGCGTTTGAAATACAATTGGGTTTGTAAGTTTTATCAGGACCATACGGACGTCCACTGACTTACAAACTGCTAGGTTGGTAGTAAATCAAGCTGGAATGGACTATATGTAAGTGTAACTTGTTGAATCAAAATACTCCCCTGCCCTTGAAAAACTTATTTCTTACAAGAAGGTTTTTACTCTTCTTCCAAAAAATGGTTCCTGAATAGGAAGGGGAATCAGTCCAACCATGCTACACCCAGAATCCCGTTACACAGTGGCCCACCAAATGCTCATGGGCATCTCAAGCAGAGACAAGGGAAAATCTTCTCCTGCTCTCAAATCCCAGCAAATGGCCTTAAAAGCATCCTGCTGGTCCCACCAGCCTGAAAGATGTACCTAGGCATGCATTCTAGTAGCCATTGATACATCTGTCTTCCATGAATTTGTCCAACCCTTCCTTAAAGCCCTTTAGGCTGGTTGCTGTCACCACCTCTTCTGGCAGCAAATTCCATAGACAGATGACCTTATGGGTGAAGAAATACTTCCTTTTGTCTGATCTGACTCTCCTACCCATCAGCTTCATCGATGCCCCCTGGTTCCAGTGTTTTTTTGTGATAGACAAAAGAAATTTTTCTCTATCCACCTTTTCTATACCATGCATAATTTAGATCAGTGGCTCTCAACCTTTTGAGAGCCACGACCCCAAAATGAAATTCCCCAAGCCTCCGCGATCCCAGGGGCGGGGCCAGGGGCGGGGCGGGGGCGGGGTGGGGCGGGGGCGGAGGTGGGTGGGGTGGGGTGGGGTGGGGGCGGAGCCAGGGCGGGGCAGGGGCAGAGCCAGGGCGGGGCAGGGGCAGAGTGGGGCGGGGGCGGGGCGGGGCCAGGGCTGCTGGCGTCATTTTCGCTCCCCCCCCCAACCTGGGAGTCCTCCCGCAACGCTGGATTTTAGCGGGCGAAGGGCGCTGGCGGCGAGGCACCAGTCCGGTGCCCTTCACCGCCATCGCCGCCTACCGCCGCCGATCTCTCCTTAAAGCAGCGGCGGCGCGGGGGGGATGCAGGGGGGCCTGCGGAGCCTTTGGCGACCCCGCCAAAATGGGTGCGCGACCCCAAATGGGGTCGCGACCTACAGGTTGAGAACCACTGATTTAGATGAAAGCAAAACCTTCAACTGCTCTCAAATCCCAGCAAATGGTCTTTAAAGGCATCCTGCCTGCCCCTCCAATCTAGAGGCAATGCCTGGGCATCCATTCTAGTAGGCATTGGTACGCTTGTCCTCCAAGAATTTACCTCCAGTCACCACTTGGATAGGAAGGACCATCTTCCCTTGACAGGATATCCTTTTTGTACTGCCATCCCCATAAACTCCAGACAGCACAACAGAGCCATTTTGGACCATAATTCCCTCTGGTTCCAGCCACTCCAGCTACACCACCATAAATGGATGGGAAATGCCATCCAAAAAAGCCTGGCAGTCACCAGAGAGGCAAAGGGTGGGCTGTGCCATTGCATAGGGACAAAGCCCATATAGGATGTTTTCCCACTGTCACTAGAAGTACTGTATATTCTGGCGTATAAGACTATTTTTTAACCCAGGAAAATCTTCTCAAAAGTCGGGGGTCATCTTATATGCCAGGTATCGTCTTCTTATATGGCGAGTATATCCCAAACTCTGTATTTTAACTGGAAAGTTGGGGGTCGTCTTATAAGCCCAGTCGTCTTATACACCGGAATATACGGTACCCATGAAGTACCCATTCTAGTGACAGTGGAAAAACACCCATAGTTAACCTTTCCCAAGAGTTACAGAACACTTCCCCTCCATTTATTGATCTAGAGTGATCCACTTTGGTCTAGTGGTTAGGGAGCCAGACTTTTATCTGAGAATACCGGGTTTGATTCCGCCCTCCCCCATGAAGCCAGCTGGGTGACCTTGGGCTAGTCACAGCTCTCTTCTGAGCTCTCATAGCCCCATCCACCTCACAGGGTGTCTGTTGTGGGGAGAAGAATAGAAAAGCTTTGTCAGCCATTTTGAGTCCCCCGAAATGGGTGAGAAAAGCCAACTCTTCTTCTTCTTCTTCTTCTTCTTCTTCTTCTTCTTCTTCTTCTTCTTCTTCCATTTCCCTCTGGCTTTCCCTCTCCCCGTTTACCCCCAAACCTCACAGGTATGAACGACTTCAGCTACCTCCACACAAACTGCTTTGAGATCACTGTCGAACTGTCCTGTGACAAGTTCCCACACGAATCGGAG
Source organism: Aspidoscelis tigris stejnegeri (assembly GCA_023333525.1). Lineage (NCBI taxonomy): Eukaryota > Metazoa > Chordata > Lepidosauria > Squamata > Teiidae > Aspidoscelis > Aspidoscelis tigris. The sequence continues at coordinate 88,019,119 of JALMGA010000006.1, read as the reverse complement.
CTGCCCCGGGAGTGGGAGAACAACAAGGAATCTTTGCTGCTCTACATGGAGCAGGTAGGGGCTGCGTTGGCGCTGGCACGCACAGGCCGCAGAACCAAGAGGAGGACTAAGGGTTACTCCATTAGGGCTGGTTGGTTCTTCCTGGCACTGCTGCTGTTTTTATGACAGTGGGACTTCTGGGAAGCGCCCCTCCGACACCACCAGGGCTACTATATTTCCAGGGTTTTGAGCGTCCACTTATAATACTTGATTCTGTCTCTCTGGCCATATTCGGACAAAGGATTTAGTCAGGCTTGAAGCCAGCTCAAATTCTCCCCATCCCGACAGTTTGCAAGGGATCTCCTGTTTCTGCAGATTAAAAATCCCAAAACATAGAGAATCACTATTCGGATTAAAAGGCGTCTTGCTGCTGGATTTAGAAATAATCCTTACTATTTAGCAATGGGAATGCAAGCGGTTTGGGGGGGGGGAGGGCAGGCAGCATGTGTATCCAGCCAGGAGTGCCAGATGGTAGTCATAGCTGTTGCCTTTTGCGTCAGCTGCAGCTTCTGAACCATCTTCAAGGGCAGCCCCAAGTAGAACATATTACAGTAGTCCAACCTGGATATTACAAGAATCGATCTCTCTCTCATGCGCACAGACCGGATACGAGGCCTCCTTTAGCAGGCAGCAGTGTGAAGGGAAGGTCCTGGTATGCTCACCAGTCTAGAATACCATCCAGTGCAGGGGCACCCCTGTTCATTCACTTCCTACCCCTACTCCAAAGGTGAACATCAGATTCCTTCCTAATCATTTGGCTCTTGAGTGGTCATTTCCTACTCGGCATATGCTTTCCGGTCAGTTTGGGCCAACCCGTCAGTCCCATCAACCCACCACTGAGTCAGAGCCTTCAGTAATGGGAGGGTGGACCGTGTCAAGCCTTCCCATCCCTTCCCTGGCCCTGCGACTGTTCAGGGGCAGGTGTCCTGATCTGCTCCCCAGATGGCCCACCTCATTTGCCTTCGAGTGGAGGTGCTGGGAGATACCCTGTCCTTGATGGGGCTGCAGTGCCCTGGAAGGGACAGGTGCGTAACTTGGGGGTACTCCTGGACTCTGCGCTAACACTTGAAGCCCAGGTGGAGGCCGTGGCCAGGAGTGCCTATTCTCAACTACGGCTAGTCCGTCAACTGAAGCCTCTTCTGGATAGAGACGACTTGGCCACAGTTATCCATGCTCTGGTAACCTCTAGATTGGAGTACTGTAATGCGCTCTATATGGGGCTGTCCTTGAAGACGGTTCGGAAATTGCAGCTAGTGCAAAATGCAGCTGCTGGAGTGCTGACCGGAACATCTAGCCGGACGCACATCACGCCGGTTTTAAAAGAATTGCACTGGCTGCCAATTTGCTACCAAGCCCAATTCAAGGTTTTGACTTTGACTTATAAGGCCCTAAATGACTTGGGCCCCAAATATCTAAAGGAGCGCCTTCTCCCATATCGACCTGCCCGTGCCTTAAGATCAAGCGGCGAGGCCCTCCTGGTTGTCCCACCACCTTCAGTAGTGAGGCTGGTGGGCACCCGGGAGAGAGCCTTTTCTGTGATGGCCCCCAGACTGTGGAATAGTCTCCCCCTCGAGGTGCGTCAAGCCCCTTCCTTATCTATATTTAGGAAGGCAGTGAAGACGCACCTCTTTGTCCTGGCCTTTGGCTAAACTATTAATGTTCCCTCCCCCAGTACAGACATTATTATTTTAAACATGTTGTATATTGTTTTATATGTACTGAATTTTTAACGTCTTTTAATGTGCATTCTGTTTTGATCTGTTGTTTTAAAGTTGTAACCCGCCCAGAGACCTTCGGGTATGGGGCAGGATATAAATGTAAATAATAAATAAATAAATAAATAAATAAATAAGTGTCTCATTACAGACCCGCAGGGGCATTAAAGGCATCGTGAAAGACAAAGACACCGAGCAAGGCATCGCGGACGCCATTATTTCCGTAGACGGCATCAATCATGACATCAGGACAGGTAAGGCAAGTCCCAAGATTTGTATCAGACAGAATGGCTGTCCTCACTTCAGGCCATTGGGGTAGCTGGCATTGCCTAGGTCTGCTGGGAGCTGGGGAAAGCAGCAAATGGATGCCCTGTGCTCAGGAAAATGACCTGAGCAGGTTACAGCAATTAAAAGAAGAAGAAGAGTTGGCTTTTCTACCCCTCTTTTCTCACCCATTTAAAGGGACTCAAAGCAGCTGACAAAGCTTCTGTTCTTCTCCCCACAACAAACGCCCTGTGAGGTAGGTAGGTCTGTGAGAACTCAGAAGAGAGCTGTGACTAGCCCAAGGCCACCCAGCTGGCTTTGTGGGGGAGTGCAGGATCAAACCCAGTATTCCCAGATAAGAGTCCAGCTCCCTAAACACTAGACCAAAAATATAACCTTTATTTGTTTATTTACCATATGGCAGCAACACACGGACTAACAACAGTTAAAATCGGAAGTTAAGATAGGATGTTAGAGTTCATAAGTTAAATAGACCCTATTAGGGATTCATAACATTTGAAATCCTTACAAATTTGGCCAAAATCAGACGTTTGTATTCGAACTGAATGTTTCAGTACATTCATAAGAAGCTTCATATGGGATTTGCATGGGATTCATATGGGACTGAACCTTCGTAGCAAATTCAAATCCCACTACATTCAAAGGGGATCTATTCAAACACGTATGAATTTGCTTGCCTTCGATTCAATACAAATCAAATACAAAAAAATAAAAATCATGCACATCCCTAGGCCCTATATAACAGTATTAGTGAGCCAGTTTGGCCTAGTGGTTAGGGAGCCAGACTCTTATGTGGGAATACCAGGTTCGATTCTGCCCTCCCCCATCAAGCCAGCTGAGTCACCTTGGACTAGTCACAATTCTGTTCTGAGCTCTCACAGCCACACCTAACTCACAGGGTGTGTGTTGCGGAGAGAACAGAAGGTTTTTCAGTGGTTTTCAGTCCCCTTAAATGGGCGAGAAAAGGGGGGAGTGGAAAGCCAACTCTTCTTCCTCCTACATGATGCCAGCTGGGTGACCTTGGGCTAGTCACAGCTTTATTCTGAGTTCTCACAGCCCCACCTGCCTCACAGGGTGTCTCTGGTGGGGAGAAGAACAGAAGGTTTGTCAGTGGCTTTGAGTCCCCTTAAATGGGTGAGAAAAGCAGGGTAGAAAAGCCAATTCTTCTTCTTCTTCTCACCAGCCATTGAAGGACTGCGCCTGTCATTTCAAACAAGCCTGACACCAATCCTGAATAGGCCCGCAGTTCACAGCTGGTCACAGTGTGGGCAACAGTCTGATGTGTGACTCCACAATTACAAGTGGGGGGGGGGCAGAGATGTTTCACCCCATTTATACACCGACTCCTGGCAGATTCCATAAGATATACAGATACTATTTAGGATAGTAAGTCGAAACCAGCCACATACCTTCCCATATCTGGGCCCTTGGCAAACCATTCCTTTTCCCACTGAGTGCTAAATGTTAAAACTGTTCTCTATGCATTCTGCTAATACTAATGGAGGTTTCTTAGATTTAAGTCTCCGAACTGATATTTGTGGAATATCAGAGTGTTTCTTTCACAAGAGCAACTTTCCTTTGCAAATTCGGAAGCGCAATACGGCTCCATACAGTTAACCAATAAATAGGCCTGTTAATATAAAACAAAGTATAAAATAAATACTCTAGCAATGTCCTCTGATGAATGGGGTCACCCTGAGGTTTCACCCAGCATTTCTGCGCCTACAATGTTTTTATTGGTGGTTCCTAAACATTCCTTCTTTCTTCTTGGTCACTTGGCAGCTTTTGATGGGGATTACTGGCGCTTGCTGAACCCCGGCGAGTATGAGGTCACGGCTTCGGCTGAAGGCTACCACTCGGCCACCAGGAGTTGCCGCGTCTCCTACGAGGACAACCCCACCATCTGCAACTTCCACCTGACAAAGACCCCCAAGCAACGCCTTCGGGAGATCCTGGCCAAAGGCGGGAAGATCCCCAAGGACCTGGTTTTGCGAATTCGCCAGCTGCGACTGCGCAAACTGCGCTCCCAGGGACGGGCTCAGTGACGGGCTTCCTTCCTTCCTTCCTTCCTTGAGAGCCTCTTTTCCTCTACATTCATTTCCTTTTTCCCTTCCTTCCTTCCTTCCTTGAGAGCCTCTTTTCCTCTACCTTCATTTCCTTCCTTCCTTCCTTCCTTCCTTCCTTCCTTCCTTCCTTCCTTCCTTCCTTCCTTCCTTCCTTCCTTCCTTCCTTCCTTCCTTCCTTCCTTCCTTCCTTCCTTCCTTCCTTCCTTCCTTCCTTGAGAGCCTCTTTTCCTCTACCTTTATTTCCTTTATCCCTTCCTTCCTTCCTTCCTTGAGAGCCTCTTTTCTTCTACAATCATTTCCTTTTTCCCTTCCTTCCTTCCTTCGCAGCTTCGTTCATTAGTGTTCCAGGCAACAACCTGCCCTGTCAGCCAACAGGCAACTCATGATCCTTAGACGTGGAGAAAACCAGCTAGCAGACAACCCAGTGTGGATCCAGCGGCTCAAGCGGACTTTATTTTCATTTGGGAATCCACTCTGGTCCTTTGGTCACTGTCGCCTGCAAATATCAGTTTGATGCACCTACTATCAGCATGCCCCAAACAACTCTGGCCGTGGTCACACCTTGCTGAAATAGTCCGTCTTATTAAGAAGCTGGACTCAACACGCACCAACTCTGACCACACCCAATACCTGATAATCCTTCCTCAGTTTTCCCTCTGTTTGGGTCGCTTTGCTCACACCTTTCTGTCCCTGTCCTAAGAGTCCTTCATGAGACCTCTTTAGATCTCCACCCTTCTCCACCATCACAACACCGCCCTGGGCTCTGACAGGATAAAAATTCTGCTACTCAACAGCTGGTCATCACACATTGGGCAAAAAGGAAGGCAAATTCTTGCTGGATCTACTCACTATGGTCCAATTCAGCCCCCTTTAGTCCTCTTCCCCGATCGCACCCTAAAATGAAAATGGATCAGCCCTCTATAACGGCTTGAGACCTGTAATAAGACTCAGGAAAGTCCAATTGAAGGGAGGAAAGTCCACAAATAAAACGGATTGGACTAAAAAGGTGTGAGTGGTAGGGTCTGAAGATGGACTAAAGAAGGATTAAAGTGAAGGTGTGCCCATAGTCCCTAAATTCCTACAGAAAATCTTTGAAGGGCATAAGGACACCTGTTCATTCTCAGAACAACGAAGTGTAGAGAAACCACGGGTCTGTTCGCACTTGGCCGCATTCTGGGATATATCTCAGGATAGGAGTCTGTTGTCCGCCTGCTACTGCGGACTCTGGCAGGCCTCACCTTGGGCCTGCTGTGCCCTGCCCTAGCATGCAAACAGAAGGCCCCTATTCCAGGATATATTCCAGAATAAGGCCCCACCACAAGCTTTCCAGCTTCTCTTCTCCTTCTCCTTCTTGGTAAACAGCTGGTCCTTGCCAAAGGGCCTGCTCTGGATAAAGGTTTTAATGATTTCTCAAAAATGGTGACAGCAGAGACGTGGGGCAAATCTAGCACTCTTCTGCCCTTCTACATGATGTAGCTCAGTTATGGTGCCTTCCTTCACCAGAACACCCGGGTGGGCAAAGCGTCAGCTGTACACTTCTCTGTACATTTCTTACCCATGACCGGCCACATGGCCCCTTTTGACAGGCAGGCCCTATCTGGAGGTGGCCAAGCGCACACTCTTGGTCATCCTGTGTTCTGGGACAAGCTGTTGGAAAGGAGAAGCCTGGGAGGTGAAAAACGGTGAAAAACGAAAACAAAATGCTGGCATTGAGATGCCCTTGCTAGCCAAGTGGCATTCAAAAGTTTGTTAATAAATAAACATTTTGCTATTTAACCTACCAAAGTCTGCCTGCTGTTGAGTGTCTTGTTCATTTCTGGTCCTTTTGTTGGGGGGGATTAATCCTGATGCAGTGACCAAGTCGACACAAAAGAAAGAATCTCCCAACACAAACAACAAAATGGATAATTCACAGATTTCACGAATGGACACTGTGGGTGCATTTTAATCTGAATTGAATCAGGGTTTGGAAAGGACCGTCCCCATGACTTATGTAATTAATCCGAGTTTTGGCATCCAGGCCTCCCCATGCAATTTCGTATTCCCCGATTTTATGAGGACTATCCTGCCGAAATCCAGAGGGAAAAAAGTACTGATGAAAACAGGACTCCATCCCTTTTTGGAGCCGAGTCCGCTTATTTTCACCCACTTGGGGATGGTACAGGGATATTTGGGGTGGAGGTCTAGTCCTCTGACTAGTGGCAGCCAGCTGTGGGTGGGATGACACAGATGAAAAGCTCCCCCCTTCCCTTATCATGCTCACAATGCTAGAGCTCCATTCGAAAAAGGTAAAAAGGGGCAATAGCTGCTTGATGTAAATTTGCCTTTTAAAACATTTTTGCTAGAAACATTTGTATCCTTTCTGATGCTTGTTATCAGAAAGATACATTGTAGAAGCAGAAAGGCTTTGGAAAGATACATTATAGCAAAAAAAGGCTTTGCAAAACAGCTCCGATCGCTGCTTTGCTTATCTGCTTGAGCACACAGTTCCCAGAAATGTCAAAAGGGAGAGGTGTGAAAGGACAACATACTCGCATTTAGAAGACTTTTTTTTAAGTGCCAGTTTTTAATTGAGCCTCTCCGGATTCAGCTCTAGAGAGTGAAGGGGAAGGTTTCGCTACTTTGACTGCACAGGAGGGGCAGAATTTAAAAGTCCTCTTTACGTGAGGACAACTATATTTGGATAAAAATAGCCCAAAAAAATAGTCAAAACAGGACTAAACCAAGCCTAAAAAAAACTACATGGGAACTTTTTCAATGTTTCATTCGTAAGCCAAGACCAGGTCTTTTCCATGTCCACTTTGCCTTCGATCTTCTCCAGGAACTGTCCATGCAGTGCTTTATTGTGCCAGCTGTCCGTTCGGCATTGAATTGCAGTTTTCCGCTACTGGTTCTTGGTTTGTTTCACCTTGAGAAGCTTCTGGTTGTTGACTTCAATTAAAGCTGATTCTTTGCTTTCTGCCACGTAATCTGCTAATGCATGCTTCTCTTCTTCCACTGTTTGCTTCACTTGCAAAAGTCCTCTACCGCCTGCTTTCCTGGGCAAGTACAGCCTGTCGACATCACTCCGAGGATGTAGTGCATGGTGGATCGTCATCAGTTTTCTGGTTTTTCTGTCTAAGTTGTCCAATTCCAACTGAGTCCAGTTCACAATTCCCACAGTGTATCTAATGACTGGTATAGCCCAGGTGTTTATGGCCTTAATGGTGTTACCGCCATTCAGTTTACTTTTCAAGATTTTTCTAGTCCTTTGGATGTACTCTTTACTGACCACAGATTTCACATGGTCATGCTTAATGTTATCCAGTTGCCCTACAAACGAAAGCCCCAGGGTGGGCTGCATTAAAAACCAACCGTAAAAGTGAATATAATAAAACAATAACATAATCTGGGGGCCACCACCGAGAAGGCCCTGCCCCGGCTGCCTCTCCCCTGCACACATCTCAAGGCACACGGGGCAGGTTTGATATTTGGGGCCAACTCATTGCTCAGCGCTGCTCTGAATTGCCAGCGCAGCTCTTTTAAGTCCAGGATCAGCATCCTTTGGGAGTCCGAGTTCTCCAAGAGCTTTTTTACTACAACTCCCATGAACTCTGGCAGCGAAATTAGTTTCCCCGCGGTTCCTTTTCCAAACAAGCGCAACTGCGCATGCGTCCTCTGCCTGCCGCAGAGTCTTAACAAAACCTGAGGGAAACTCTCTCGACTCTAGAGGCGACGCTTTCAGAGAGAGAGAGAGAGAGAGAGAGAGAGAGAGAGAGAGAGCACCATTTCTTACTACAACTCCCATGAGGCTTAGACACAAGGAGTGATGCGTAAGGCTCATGGGAGAAGTGGTTCTCAAGCCCATAGGGGGAAAAAGCGCGGTCTTAGGATCCCGCCGCGGATTGGCCGTTTCGCGGCGTAAGCCCACCTCCTAGGCGACCACGTGAGAGAAAACGAGTCACGTGATGTCGGATTCTTCCTCCTGGGGGACAGGCGGCGTTGCTCGGCTGGCTGGCGCGGGAGATTGACGTCATAACGTCGAGACAGGTAGGTTGGGCTGGGGCCCTGTCTTACCTGAAGGGGACAGGTGAGGGGAAGGAGGCTGATCTGGCTCGGTTGGGCCTGGGCCCTTGAGTAGGATGGCGGAGGGCCCCCCGGAGGCGAAGGAGTGGTGGGCGGGAGGGACTTTCCGGTGCTGCCCCCTCCCCCGAGCAGACACAGGGGAGTCTTAGCTGGCTTAGGGCCCTCTCTAGCTGCTCTGTTGGCTAGGGATGATGGGAGTTGTAGTCAGAGGCAGGGTGGACTTTCCAGTACTGCCTCCCCCCCCCCCCAGCAGACAGGGCACCTTTAGCTGGTTTAGGGCCTTCCAGCTGCTTTGTTGGCTAGGGATGATGGGAGTTGTAGTCAGAGGCAGCTGGACTAAGAGGTGGGGGGGGTAGCATAGAGTCTACAAGGCACCCAGTTCAACAGGCAGGCCTTTCCCCTTCGGTGCCCCCACCCTGATTAGCTTTCGGGTCACGGTTGGTGGCCGTGAATTACATGGACGTTGCTATTGGGGGGCAGTGGAGGGACGCTGTGTGCTCGCCCGCTTCTTCGGGGGTGTTTCTTCGACATTTCAGCATAGCCTGGGATCTCCTGGTGGTCTCCCATCCGAGTACAGACCAGCTCCAGCTCTGCTTAACGTCACAATATTGCCTAGGGTGAAGGAGGGGGTGGCGGTGCCACACTATGGCCCTCCAGGTATTCCTGGAACTACAGCTCTCACCTCTCCTTGTTGCTGGCCAGGTTGGTCGCCATTCGGGAACACCTGGAGAGCCACAGCTTGAGCGTCTGCGGCCTACATTCCGCCCCTTGCTAAGGCTTAGGCATAGTATTTTGGATGAAGAAAGGTGGGAGACGGTGGGGCGCCTTGCTCCATTTGGCAGAGTTCGAGGGGCTGCTAAAACGGCTGTGGGTTGGCAGCAAGTGGCAGGCAGGTGTGCTGCCAGGTGTGTCAAATGCAGACTTTGCCTGGCGCACCTCTGGCCAGTCCTGACTGCAGCATTGACAAGGATAGGAACTTCGTTGCCCTCCAGGTGCTTTGAGGTGACAGCAGCAGCCATAACCACGGATTGCCCTTCACCTTCTGGCTGCTGCATCTCAGAAGGAGGTTTCCAGCCATACCTTCCTGTGTCGGCCATGTCTCCATCACCAACCTGGTGCCCTCCTGATGGAAGCATCTGCCACTGCTGTCACCATTAACTGTCTTCCTTTTGGTTGGTGCCAGAGGAGCCCAGACGAATCCCTGAAATAGTGGGTTTAGGGGAGGCCGTGGCTTCAGGGTAAAAGTGCTTAGAAAGTCACTGCATCTATGTGCCTGGGGCAGGATAGTAAGGAGAAAGGGTTCCTTACTTTGAACTGCGTGGATGTGCCACCCTCCTGCAGACAGGACACCTCCCTGCTGAAAACAACCAGTGCTTGGAGCCCACTAGAATCCATGTGACGGAAAGGCAATAGCCTTTGTCTCTGTAAAATTCTAAGCTTGTTGACCAACAAATCTACTCAGTAACTTGGGCCTCGGGCCATTAGTTATCATTTATTTATGAACATTTCGATCCCACCCTTCACCAGGAGGTCCCAGAGTGGGTCACATTATGAAACAAATACGAAAACATATTTTAAAATATAATCCATTCAACTTCTCCCTCCCTCCCTCTCACCCTGGCAGGACTACATAAAGAAGAAATAGGAATCAAAGGCCCAGGTGAAGAGAGATGTTTCAACCAGAGACCCATTTGAACTACTGCCTCTAGTGAAGGAGTAGTGAAGCTTTGGTGAAGAGCATCCAAGTGTGCCCGCCCCGGCCAGAAGTTCACTATTTTTTTATTAGGTGTGGAGCACGAAATCGCGCTCCACACATTAACCAACATTTACCTAACCCTTACCTTAAGTGCCAGTGGAGTGAGCATTCATTCTTCTTCCACTGCTCAGCATAGACGAAACTGCGCATGCGCGTGGCATCAGCATTGTCAAGGCGATGGCGCTGACGCACACGCAGTCACAGAGGGCGCCATAGCCAAAATGGCGGTGCCCAGCATAGGATCAAATAAGGTAAGTATTTGATCACGGAGGGCGTGGGCGGACAGCCAGAGTTAACTAGCACTCCATGCAGGCACTAGTCAGCCTTGGTTAATCGTGCTCCTTTCCCATCAAGTGGATGGGAAGGAAAGTGCGAAAACGCCCCAGCGTCTGGCTTACCTCCACTGGAAGGCTATTCCAAAGCCAGGGGCCCACCACAGAGAAGGCCCTCTTGTGTGCCGCAGCCCCTCTGAGGGTAGCAGAAATGGAAGAAGTCCCTCGTCCTGTGATCTTAAAGCACATGCAGGCCTATGTGGGAGTCCTTGTACCTTGTGTTCCATAGAGATAATACATGCACCCATGCCCTTTGGCTTGTTCCTCCGCCCGTGTTAACATTTTTGTGTGTGTTTTATTCGTTGATCCAGTATTCTCACATCAGGCTACCTCTTCCCTGGAGCAGCGGCCACCTTGCTGCTCTTTGCCCCCCCCCCCCTGCTCAGTTCACCATGGCGACTTACAGCATCCGCGTGTACCGTCCGGAGGACTATGAGGCAGTGCGGGACCTCTTTGCTACTGGGATGAGTGAATACGTCCCCACGCTGTGCGTCCACATGCTGAAGCAGCCCTGGGTGGTCCTTGTGGTCGCCTGTACCTTCTGCCTGCTGCTGACCAGCTCCAAGTCGCTGCTTTTGCCTATCCTCGCCGTCACTTTACTGCTGGCCATCAGCCGGCAGCTTCTGGGCTACATCTGGTCGCGCTACATCGATCACTGCTTGGAGGAGGACCTGCTGGATATCGGGGCCACCTATCTCAGCGACAGAGGGTCTTGTTTTTGGGTAGCAGAAGCAGATGAAAATGTGGTGGCCATTGTGGGTGCCAGACCCTCTGACGAGCACCCGGAGGAACTGATGCTGAAACGGATGTCCGTTCGGAAAGACTACCGAGGCCTCGGACTGGCCAAGGCTCTGTGCCGGACAGTGATCTCGTTCGCCCGCGAGCAGGGATACCGCTCAGTGGTGCTGAACACCCTCATGGTGCAGCGTGAAGCTCGTGCCATGTACGAGAATGTCGGCTTCTCTTTGTACCACCACTGTGTTCCACCCACGGTCTACGGCAGGCTGGCCAACTGTACTGTTTTCAAGTATCGCTATGATATCCCATCCGCGGACTAAGTTGCCGCGTGCCCTGTTTGCTGGCCGGAGCTGCCATTTCACCCAGTTCGTCCCTCGGGCATTTGGCACAGCAGATGACGTGGTACAAGAGAAGAAGTTGATTCTGGGGATGGGTAAAGGCGGCTTGCTGAGCCCCAGAGGATTATACTAATGAAGGAGTCTGAAAACGGCTAATCAGAGGGTCCTGTTAGCATTTGGCCTTGAATGTGATCGCTGGGAAACGGGCCTCGATCCTGAAAAGGAAGCGGATTACAGAATCATGTTATTATTGCCAGAGAAAGGACACTTTATGCTGTTTATGTCACAATGATGTCACGTTATTTTTGCCGCGTTCGATGAAGGGACAATTCTAGCATTTGTGGCAAGTGATGCATCGAAAAGCTGAAGCGCGAGAACCTGACTGGTGCTGAGGACCATTTTTAATATTTTTATTTTGCCTGCTGAAATGGCTTTAGCATCTCTTCTAAGCCTTTTGATTCCATCAGCTAATGGAGGAATCTCTATTTTTTCAGGGCTCTTCAACACAGCTTGTTCCACATCAACCTGAATGCGCAAGGAAGAATTTTCCCCATTCAGTTAGTAAAATTCAAAACTGTCCTTTTTTTTTTTTAAGATGATGGATTTGCAGTAGGTTAAACATGTTAATAGCATCCCTGCTGATCCCTGGGTAACTATGGTGTCTCTTGCATTGTGTTTTAAGAGCTGATTCTTCTTAAACAATAAATGTGTACCATTGCCTTTATACTTTTGATTTAAACTGGAGGGCAAATATGCAATTGTTTTCACATTTTTCCCCCAAGCTAAGAATTCTGGAATTCTTTATCCTTGTCTCATGAGGAAGATCTTTCCAGCCCGTGTTCCATGTCGTAAATATTCACCCACCAGCCAAGATGGAAAGGGTACCGTGAGCTGAGATTTTTTAGTTTCAGAGAAGAAAAACAGAAAGGGAGTAGAAAATCTTGCAGAGAAAGCAGGGGGGAAATAAAAGGGAACTTCTCAGTCCAGCAGAATCCTGGATTATTAAGAGTCATTCCATGAAGCTGAGTCCTGGAAGATTAAGAATGGGCTAAAAAGTGTTTCTTCATGCATTGCATAGTGTTATGGCTGCCGCAGGATACAAGAGTACCCCACTCTCATGTAGATTTCAGAAGGCCTTAAACCAATCCATGGAGGACAGGGATATTAATGCCTGCTAGTCATAATGGCTCTTTATTACCCCCAGAACTGGAGGGATCCAGCTTTTGAATATCAGTTACTGGGAAACCACCAGATATGGCCGACGGCTCTTTTCCTTCTTCAAGACTTCCAAGAGGCACATGGTAGAGATGTGCATGAATCTTTGTAACGTTCGTTATTTGGACAAATTCATATGAATTTCGACACTGGTACACAGATCGACATTCATACATTCACATTCGTACAAATACAAACATTTCAGGACATTCATACAAATAGTTCAGACATTTGTAAACTGGGGATACGTATTGGATGCGTGTAGGATATGTATTCGATTCATATGAGTTTGTATCAGATACGTGATCAGATACATATTCATTTGTATTGTATATATGAATTTATGTATCGAATTTTTGTATCGAATACAATCCTGCCGCATTCGAAGGGGATCTGTGTGAATGAATGCAGATTTTCTAATATTTGATTCTTTGTTAATCGAAGGCCCAAAAAACCATTTGTGCTCATCGCTAGCACATGGCTAGACCCAGGGACCCAAAATGCTGCTAGTGTCAATAAAAGTTTTTGCCTGCTCCATTAGGGTGTGTTCTTCTGCTCCTGTGATGTTCAGTTGGAAGGAAAAATTAGGTTGCTTGTTAGAAATAGGGTTTTATATATATATTTGGGTCCAAATGTCCTGGATATTTCTTGAACAACCTGTATGTGCTTGGGGAGTGACAGCGCTTGCTCCAGGCCCACAGCAGCTGTTTCCAATGGATTTATGTGCCTGTTTATGTTTTCAAAGGTTTTCTGGATGTGCCATTCTCTGTGCAATAAAGCTGTGGCTTTTGTAATCTCAGCGTGGCAGAACTCTGAGAAATAAAGGAGTTGCTACTTCACTAACTGAAAGCTGTATGTTTTAGTGCTTATTCTGTGACGTGGGCTTTGGGATTTTTTAATCCAAGGGACATCTGGTCATTCTCACTTCCTGGCGTGGTCATGCTCCGCTTCTGTGCTATCGTAACCAACGTGTTTTGTCGCAGAGTTTAGTATAGCTTTAAGAAAGTGTTAGACGGATTAATGGAGGGCAAGTATATCAGTGCTAATAGAAGTGAGACCAGGTACCACCTTTGGGTTGGAGGGACAGGCAGGATGCCTGGCTTGCATCCGCCCTCCCAGCTGGGTGACCTTGGGTTAGTCACAGCTCTCGTTCTGAGCTCTCATGGCCTCATATATCTAAATATCTAAAGGAACGCCTTCTTCCTAAGATCTGGAGGAGTGGTCCTCCGGGTTGTCCCACCACCCTCAGTAGCAAAAGGGTTGGGTACCCAGGATAAGGCCTTTTCAGTGGTGGCTCCCAGAATGTGGAATGGTCTCCCTCCTGAGGTGCCTCAGGCATCTTCATTTTATGCATTCAGTAGAGTGGTGAGGATGTACCTCTTTGCCCTGGCCTTTGGGCTAAGCAAAGAAATGGCTTTTCTCCACATATTCAGGCATTGTTATTATTTTAACTGGTTTTTAATATTATAAGGTCAGGATAAAAATTAAAACGAATGAATGAATAAATAAATATACCTCACAGGAAGTCTATTGGGGGAGAAGACCAGAAGGTTTGTCAGCTGCTTTGAGGAACCTTAAGGGTGAGGAAAGGGGGTATGAAAGCCAACTCTTCTAATTAATGAGGAATTTTTCTAACTGTCAAGCATCATTGTGCCTCGTTAGAAATCTATGGTGAGGGGGCACACTTGGAATATTGTGTACAATTCTGGTCATCATAGAAAGGATTTTAGGGAGAAGTGCAAGAAGGGACAACCAGAATTTTCAACCTGCCACATGAAATCAGACAGCAAGCCCTAGGCCTCTTCAGCCACGAAAGACAGAGTTTAAACAAGGATCTGCCTGAAGTATATAAGAACCTCAGAGGAGCCCTGCTGGATCAGGCCTCAGCCCATCTAGTCCAGCACCCTGTCTCACACAGTGGCCCACCAGTTGGTCGTGGGCATCTCAAGCAGAGAAGGGCAAATCTCCTGCTCTCCAATCCCAGCCAATGGCCCTAGAGGCCTCCTGCTTGTCCCCCTAGCCTGAAAGATGTACTTAGGCATCCATCCTGGTAGCCATTGATACATCTGCCCTCCATACATTTGTCTAACCTTTCCTTAAAGCCATCTAGGCTGGTTGCTGTCACCACCTCTTCTGGCAGCAAATTCCATAGACCGATGACCCTCTGGGTGAAGAAATCCTTCCTCTTCATAGACTACATGGTGGAGAAAAGGTGGAGAGAGAAATAAATTTTCTCTGCCACAGAACACTAGAACCAGAGGGAAGCTGTGAAGGTGGTCACTTTGCTGAGGTGTCCTCTGGTTCTGAAGGTGGAACAAAGCTGGATTAAACCTGAGGTGTGACGACAGCCAAAGTGGACTGAAGCTGGATTAAACTTTAGGTGTGACCACAACCACTATTGTTCAGGAAATGCGGGTCTTGCAGGTTTTCGGCTGAGGCTGGTTTCTCTGTTGGCTGTTCACATCTAAAGCCCTGAATGCCATCACTCAGGTTTCTTTTCAGAATGGTTCTGACCCTTTGAAATAGAACCCTTTTGAGCTTTTGGTGTCTTTTTCCGTTTTTATGATATCTTCTATTCTTTGGAGGAATGCACTGGGATTTCTTTTCTTTTTAAGAAAAAGAGTTTTAAATAAATAGAAAAATAACCCTACTTTCGGGGCACAAGGGAAACATGGAGGAGGTGGTTAGAAGTTAGCAATGCACTTTTGTATAGACAAAGAGCCTGGATCTTCTGTCTTTCCCATCTGTTCTCCCCCCACTGAAGCAAAACAGCTTCCTCTAGAGTAGGAGTGAGGGATCAAAGAGACCTGGAATCCAAAGGGCAGAAGGCTGTGGTTTCATCGTTCAGCTTCCACCTTTGTTCTCACCATCTCTGCTTTCAGCTTGGATATGCCTCGCGGTTGGCTGAGCAGGCAGGAGGAGGAAGGACCAGAGTGCCGGCCGGTCTGAGTAGCAGCAGCAGCAGCTGGGGGCAGCCAGAGGAAAGCTAGAAGACTGAGGAGTCCAGCTGAGTAGCACATCTGTAGCAGGAACCCGAGCAGGTAAGAGAGAGCGCTTGCTTCTTCAACTGCCTGTCCCAGGCTGCCTTTCAGAGGAGGACTTTCTTCTGGCCTTGAGCATGGATAGGAGATTTTTACAGAATGTAGCAAGAAAATATACTTTGAGATCTTTGCTTCCTTTCTGGTACAACTGGGTAGTGGGTGAGCAGAGAGAAATGCATTAGGCTATGGTCACTCCTAAGGTTCAATCCAGCTTCAGTCCACCTCCAGAGCGAGAGATTTTCTTTCCACACTATCTATCCCAAAGGTGGATTTCTGAGTTATTTAACACTGAAATAAAACAGCTTTTCACTGCTGATGGATTCTATCTCACTCGCTCTGAAAGTGGACTGAAGTTGGATTAAACCTTGGCTGTGGTCACACCTGAGGTTTAATCCAGCTTCGCTCTACCTTCGGAATGAGAGAACACATCAGCAAAGTGACCAGTGATTTTCTTTCCACATTATATATCCCAAAGGTGAATTTTCTGAGTTATTGAACCCTGAAAGAAAACAGCTGGCCACAGGAACGGGGGCTTCCTGCCAAAAGAAACAGTGTCCTCCTACGGCGTAATAAGCCTGAGTCCCATTGTACCCCCAGGCCGAGGTTATCTGCAGCTGGAAAATGCAGGTAGAAGGGCAATCAACCTTTGCACGTTTGCACTTTGCCCCAATTTTCCGTCTCCAAGGGAGACAACAATACTTTGCTTCATTTCCCACCATCCCTTCAGCAGAGGAAATCTCCTTTTGCAAGACAGCAGATATGTTCTGCTAGGGTTGCCACAAAGTCGCAAGCAAATTTCCACATTCTCCAGCTTATTTGGGGAGCTGGGAGGGGCTGACCTTAAAAGCTACAGGCTCTTCAACAGAATACACACACACAAAAAGGAGGACAATCCAGCACTTTCTGCCCTCTGGGTG
Organism: Aspidoscelis tigris stejnegeri; assembly: GCA_023333525.1. NCBI lineage: Eukaryota > Metazoa > Chordata > Lepidosauria > Squamata > Teiidae > Aspidoscelis > Aspidoscelis tigris. Next base: position 88,002,612 of record JALMGA010000006.1, on the reverse strand, counting down.
ACTCTCCAGCCTGGATGGGCAGAGACATCTTGGAGGAGGCGATTCTCTTTGGGACTGGGGCCTTTGGTCAGCTGCTTTGGACTCCACCTGGTCTCAGCTACACAAGAGACCATAAAGGACAGCTTCTTATGCCATCCCTCCCGGGGGTGGTCTAGTGGTGGCAGCCTAGACCCCTCTGCCCTCTGGGTGACTCTCCAGCCTGCCTGGGCACTGATATCTTGGTGGAGATGATCCTTGTGGGACTGGGACCTTTTGTCAGCTGCTTTGAACTCCACGTATTCACCAGGTGTTGTGAAAGTTAATCCCTTGTTCTCCACCAGCATGAGATAAGGGACCGCCATGTGCTCAGAGGGTGAGTTAAAGACAGAGAGCACAGGGGAAAAGAAATCAGGCAGAACGCAGAGTCAGCTGGAACAGAGAGAGATTTATTCTTTTGCAGAGGTTTAAATAACCCTCCAAAAGGGGGTGTGGGGGCAGTGATGTAAAGGCACAATCCAGGGAGGTGATTGGTGGAACTGGGTCAGGCAGGCAGGTCAGAGGTCCTTCTGATGTCACATCCTGTGGTAGGAGGCGGGGAAGATCCTCAAACAGGAAAAGAAGAGTTGTCCTTCGGAAAGCCATGTGCTTTGCAGATGCCATAATGCCCAAAGGCAACTGCATCGGGTATAAAGAGTCCAGCACCCTGGTGGTGCTGAGTTTGTACTACGAGCTTATGGGACAGGATAATAGATGCTCTTTTTACTCTGAGTCTTGAGAAATGGAAGGCTGAAGAAAAGGAAGCCAGGGGAAAAGCTGTGCAGCTTTTGTGGTTACCAAAATTATTATTTTTATTATTATTTTACCAGCACTGAGGGCTCCTTGCAGCTGCCCCGACTGCATTGGGGCACTGTGTCCCACCGTCTCCCCACCATCCGATTCCTCTGTCACCATCTCCTGCTGTTTCCCTCCACCCCATTCCTCTGCCTTTCGTTGTCATCCCACTGCTTGCCTTCCCCACAGTTCTCCAACAGATGGAGCAAAATGGCAGGGGGAAGGCAAACACTAGGAGACAAAAGGCAGAGGAACTGGGTGGGGGGAAGGCAAACACCAGGAAACGAGGAAAAATGAAGGAACGGGGGGGGGGAATGGTGGGAGACAATGACAGAATGGGGTGGGGGAAGGTAAATGGTGGGTACAGTGGAGGAGATCCGTGCAGCTGGCATTCCCATTAATAAATAGTTGGATTTCAACAGGATTCCACAGTGAGTCCTGTTAAAATCCAAACAGGGATTCCCTGGACTTTTGGACATTTAGTCCGCAAAAACAGGAAATCCCATCCAAAGTGTTGGACTCGGGATGTTGGGCCCCTGAGACGGATTCAGACCAGACCAAAGGGCCAGTGGAAACACACCCTTAGAATTCAACGAGTGGTGCCCCTAAAGGAGAGCTGGTCATTCCTTTTCTCTTGTCTTTCAGCTCCCTGGAAGCGCCCCATGGAGAGCTACCGTATCCGCAGGTATGAGGACAAGGACTACGAAGCAGTGCGTGCCATTTTCTCCCAGGGAATCAAGGAGCATGCGCCTGCTGGCTTCTGGTACATTCTCCGGTGCCTCCAGACGCACCTGCTGTTGACGGGCGTCTTCCTTGCGGCCTACACTGTTTCTTCATCCTTCCTTTTCTCCTTCGGAGCAGCAGCCACACTTCTGGGGCTTGGATGGATTCGGATGAAGTCCATGTGGACGAACTATGTCAAGCAAGCCTTGGATTCAGACATGCTGGATATCCGCCAAACCTACCTGCAGACCAAGGACTGCTGCTTCTGGGTGGCAGTGGTTGGTGGTGAGGTGGCCGGCACAGTGGCCATGACCCACGTGGAGAGTCCGTCCCTATATGGCAACGCCCTGGAGCTGAAACGAATGTCTGTGAAAAAGGAGCACCGTGGCCGTGGTATTGCGAAAGCTCTCACCAGGACAGCCATCGCTTTTGCCCGAGAGCGTGGGTACAAGGAGGTTATCTTGAGCACCACCATGGTGCAGTACGCAGCTCAAGGGCTATACGAGCGCATGGGGTTCCAGAAAGTGCAGACCATATACCCCTCCTTCGTTGCTAAACTCCTGCAATTTTACGTATATATCTATAGCTATAAGATTACCGGAGTCCACTGAGTCCGTTTGGCAGGAGATGGGATGGAGGCCAGTGCGGTAGTGCCCACGCCGGAAGCCCACTGAGACCTCCTCCCATGCAAGGCGGGGTCACCCGGGACAGGACTTCATCTCAGTGAGGCAGTTTGGTCTAGTGGTTGCGGAGCCGGACTCTTATCTGGGAATACCAGGTTCAATTCCACCCTCCCCCACGAAGCCAGGTGGGTGACCCTGGGCTAGTCACAGCTCCCCTCTGAGCTCTCACAGCCCACCCACCTCATAAGATGCCTGTTGTGGGGAGAAGAACAGAAGGTTTGTCAGCAGCTTTGAGTCCCCCATGAAGCCAGCTGGGTGACCTTGAGCTAGTCACAGCTCTCTTCTGAGCTTTCATAGGCCCTCCTACCTCCCAGAGTGTTCTGTTAACAGGAGAAGAACGGAAGGTTTCTCAGCTGCTTTGAGTCCTTTTAAATGGTTAAGAAAATGGGGTAGAAAAGCCAACTCTTCTTCTTCTTCTTCTTCTTCACGACTCAATATCTAAACTGACTCTCTAGTGCCACAGAAATAAAGGCAGATGCTGTAGACATTTAATGGTCTAGGCCAGTTCAACTCACCTAGTCAGTACCTAAAGGGCTGCCAGTGTGGGCTTTTCACAGCTTGGGGTCAGTGGTAGCTTTTTGGGGGGCATCTTATGGCCATACCTCTTGGAGTTAGGTCACACTGAGATTAGGAGGAAGAAGAGCTGGGTTTTCTGCCCCACTTTTCTCACCCTTTAAGTGGACTGAGAGCTGCTGACAAACCTTCTGTTCTTCTCCCTGCAAAATCGAAACCCTGTGAGAGAGGTGGGGCTGTGAGAGCTCAAAAAAAGAGCTGTGACTAGCCCAAGGTCCCCCAATTGGCTTCATGGAATAGGGGCAAGGACAGTAGGGTTTTTTACCCCATGTTCCCCACTGTTAAGGGGACTCCAAGTGTCTGACAAACTTTCTTTTCTCCACAACAGAGACCCTATGAGGCAGCTGGGTCTGTGGGAGCTCAGAAAGAGAGCTGGGAATAGCCCAAAGTCGCCCAGCTGGCTTTGTGGAGGAAAGCGAACATTTCCCTCTTTCAAGGGAGAGCTTATGTGCTTCTCTTAAACCAGTGGTAACCCGCCTTGCAGGGTCTCACGCAGAGCAAAGAAGATGCAAATTACACCATGGGGCATCATGAGTTCAGCTACCAGCAGGAGAGGAAGGGGTTTTTTTTTTATTTCGTGCTGTTTAATAGTGATCCCAGACTCCATCCGGAGAGGGCGATTATAGCACCATTATAGTTGCTCTACAGTGAGGTTGGCCAGGTATTGTTGGCAAACCGAACCCCCAGCCCTGCTGTTCACACACACCCCAAAAGCACTAGAAGCTATTGCTGGAAAACTAGCTGGTTGCAAGTTTCCCAGCTATAGCAGATTTTCTTTACCTTCTGGATGGAGCTGCAATCATAGCTCCACCCATCACATATGCGCGGGGGCTGAAACAGATGTCCAGGCACAAGCAGAGGTGCAGACCTGCACATCCTAGCATTTGATGGTGACCAAATACCAGGATTTGCCTCAGTACAATGTACAAAGACAGTGCCGGCAGTTAGCTGGGCTGTGTGTGTGTCAATATCCAAGATATCTTTGGATTTTTATTTTATTTTAAATTGGCAGCAAAGTAGCCAAGCACCCATCCCCCATCCCACCTCTTCATGGCATTTTGGTACAAGAACTTACCTTCATATGAGGTGGGATTGCTGTGTAATAAATAATTTTGGTATGAAAGTGATTAATGAAATAGATCCTATACTAAATTACTCCATAGTGAGGTCAGCTGACATATGTTTTATTAGAAATCATAGTCAACTAAATATATCCAAATCTAAGAAGAAACCATTAGATATTATGTTATTAGTTGCTAAACAAAACAGAGCAATAAAATGAAAAGGAGATTTTGTGCCAACAATTGAAGATTGGTATACCATTATGTGGAATACAGCAACACTAGATAGTATTGAATACCAATTAAGAAAAATGAAAGGACTTAATGATGTACCAGCTTTTTACACAGTACGAAAAGATTTCATAAATTATATCGCTAGAAACAGAAATATAAGCATTCCGAATTGCCGTCTGCTAAAATCATGGTTAGGAATGAATATCACAAGTCAATCCACAGTTTCCTGAGCAGACTGTTTCTTCCTTGTTATGGTATTATTATGGTTATTTCTGAACTTTGTTATATTTATCATATTTCTTATAAATATTTTTTTAAAAAGAAAAAAGAACAGAAAAGAAAGAGGACAAATAATTGTTAAAAATGTCTCATTTCTTAGCAAATAAACTTGAATGAATTCCCCTTATAAACAGAGTATTTCGATTGAATTTCTTGCAAGTTCTTTTGTTGCTCCTGACTTCCGGCACAGAAGATAAAATATTTGACTACTAGTTATACGTGAAACTTTGCATGAGAAGAACAGAGGCCTTTTCGCACTACAGCTGTACGGCCCCATGTTCCCCGTTCACACCTAGGCAGGTAAGGAATGTGTGCAAAAGGGGAATCTGAAGTGCTGACATCTTGGGCCTGGTCTATCAGTAGGGGCAGCCGGGGGCATGGGCCCCAGCTGGCCGGAGGGACAGAGCGAATGCTCTCTCTCCTGAACAGCTGTGGGACGCCCAGGACTTCCGGGAACACCCTGGGCCGGGTGTAGAACATGATTTTGTGCTCTACCCCCGGAACACGAGTTGGGGCCCTGGGACAGGCTGGGGCGGTTCCGAATGGAACTGCCTGCGCAGCTGTGCGCATGCTCCGCCCCAGGACGTCCTACACGCGTTCCTCAGGCCCGTATGCGAATAGGCCTCAGGTGTCCCACAACCATTTGCGCTTATCTGGCATTCTAGCTCGGAGAACTCGCCTGTCTGGGAAATGCAGCCACCACCTCTGTGCGTGGAGCTGCATCATGCATGAATGTGACATCACCATGGAGGTGCAGGGTGGCTGTGCAATCTGACGCAGCCTTGCCCGTGGATACCCGTGGCACCTGTGTTCCCTGAACAGCACCTTGAGTTGGGCTTGGAGGCAAATAGGCCAAGTGGCAAATTGAAGGCAGCGAATTCTCAGGACCAGACTTGTCGGCGTGCATTTCCATTTGTGTGGCCCTGCCCTGCCAGCCACAAAGCCAGCCAGAAGAGGGAAGAGCCATCCCTGCCAGTCCCCTTGGCATGCATTTGTATGGCCCGGCTCTGCTAGGCATAAAGCCAGCAGAAGAGGGAGGAGCAACTCGGCCAACCCTTGTTGGTGGCTGTAGATAGAAACCAGACTGAAAGCTTTTTCGCACTAAGGCTAGTCCACTCGGGGATGCGTTCCCGATTCACACCTAGGCAGGTAAGGAATGCGTAGGGGCAAAACGGGAATCTGTCCCCACATGGCCTAGCCCCGTGATGGTGAACCTTTTGAGCTCAGTGTGTCAAAATTCGCAAGAAAACCTAGCTTTACTTGGGTGCTGTGTCACGTCTAGAAATATCCACAATTTTGTGATATTTGTAGCTCTAGTAAAAAGGATATTTTTGATATATATATTTTATTAAAAGTAAAAACAAATAATTCTTTACATTAGTGACTTTTGTTGCTGAATTTTGTTTGCTAAATCTTCAATGGAAAGTTGGTATTGCCAAACTAATGTGGAAACAGGCTCCCCTTAATCCGGATTTTCTGGCTGAAGACCCTCTTGTAGACCCCATCCGGATTAAAGGCCAAAAAGTACCCATATGATCTGGATTTCCCAAGGCGCAGTGGAAACAAATGTGTCCCTAATGGGTGCCGTGGTGGAAATGGGGTCATCCGGCTCTCACCCAAATGGGTCCTTAATGGGTGCTAAAATGGATACTAAGTGACCATGGAAAAACACCCAATAAGACAGAGAACACCAGATCTGGATTCGTGCACTATTTAAGTAACTTTTATTTCAAATAAGCATATAACATAATTGGTACCGAGATCCATTCATTCACACAATCACATGCACATACTTACACAGCCCTTCTCAAGAACTGATCGGTTTCTTGCAAAGGCGACGGGTGCTAGTTGCAGCTGAATAAAAGTTACATAAATAGTGCATAAATCCAGATCTGGTATTCTCTGTCTTATTGGTGCCTCTGTCTATGAAGACACTTTTGCTTTACTGAATCAATTGCTCTGGATCCATAAAATCACCTGGTCACTTGTGACATATGCACTAAAACAATAACATCTGCAAGTGGGAAGAGAAATTTGCTTGCACACCAAGGTCAGCATTTTTTAAAAAAACTGAACTCACCCGTGACACCAAAGAAACACTTCCTGCCCATTTTCTGTCTCTAAACTGATTTTTTTTTTTACAAAAACTTCACTTTATCACATTTGCGCTAAACTGCACTTCTGAAAAAACAAACCCAAACAATTCAACCCTGTGAAATTAGGAAATGGATCCCACAGTATCTTTTGCAAACACCTTGAAACATTGTCAATCCTATCTAATCTCAAAACTAAGTGTGTTATTTTCTTTCGTTCTTTCTTTCTTCCTTTTGAACTGATGTTGCAGGAAGGAGCAGAGCCAGGAGGTGGATGATTAGGTCAGCAGGAAACACTGTTGTGAAACGTGTTCTCAGTTTGGTTTGTTAAAATGGGCCTCTTGAACTTTTTCTCGGAGTGTCTTTTTGGGGGGATCCAGAGAATCTGGGCCTGACCCTGCAAGGAGAAGGAGAAGAAAGGGAGTGAAGATACGCCTGGGTCCAAAAAAACCCAGCTGGTTGAACGGCAAAGCTGCCTACTTTTCTTTGGATCTGATGCTGTCCGGGGTAGGGTGAGTACGCTGGCCCTGCCTCTGCCTTTTAATTTTCATGAAGCTTTCTTTCCATCTATTCTATCAGCTGTGCAGTTTTTTTTTGGGGGGGGGCAGTAAATATTGGCAATTTCAGTTTTCATCCGTACCCAAACCAACTTTGGAGATGGTTTATCATCAAAATGGGTGCAAATATGCCACATTTCCTTGTTTTAAATGGTGTTTTAAATGCCACTGAAATGGAGACAAATCTGTATTTTTCCTCCTTTTTTCGGTATCATGGCTCAGCTTTTGTTTGAAATGCAGGATCAGTGGAAGGACAGGGGAGATATTCCAGTTTATGTGTGTCCTAAGAATTTGGAAAGTGGATAGGATGAGTGAGTCCTTCCTTTGACCCAGGAGCAGGGCGGGAGGGCTGCCGGCTTGACCTACAAGCCCTGGACTGTGCCGGCTTCAGTGGTTTCCCACATCAAAGCTTCCAGCCGCAGACATTATGGGAAACCAGAGCTTTGGTCACACCTAAGGTTTAATCCGCCTTCAGTCCACTTTTAGATTGAGAGAGAACACATCAGCAAAGTGACAAGCTGTTTTCTTTCCGGGTTATACAACTCAGAAAATCTGCCTTTGGGATAGATGATGTGGAAATAAAACTACTGGTCACTTTGCACATGTTCTTCTGCGCTGAGGCTGGATTAAACCTTAGGTGTGACCACAGCCCCAGAAAATCCAACTTTGGGTCACTTTGCTGATGTGTTCTCCTGCTCTGAAAGTGGACTGAAGCTGGATTAAACCTTAGGTGTGACCACAGCCTCAGAAAATCCAACTTTGGGATAGGTAATGTAGAAAGAAGATTACTGGTCACTTTGCTGATGTGTTCTCCTGCTCTGAAAGTGGACTGAAGCTGGATTCAGGCTTAGGTGTGAACACAGCCCCAGGAAATCTTGCCAGAGGGAGAGCCTATTTGCTGATTTGTGTTACACAGGAGTGTCCAACTCAAACACACAGTGGGACGAAATTAAAAAAAACTTGGACGAAGTTGTGGGCCAACCTTGATAGTTATTGAAAAAAATGCTACAACTAAGGAAGTTTTTTTCTTCTCATCAGATCTAACCGATAAACCTTTTCAGATGGAAACAAACTTAAGTTTTGCTTAAACTTTGAATCTGGAACGATGAAAGCTTAATTCTATAAACACGTGAAATCAAATGTCACATAAAAGGCACATCTGTGGCATTCATTTCTCTAGAAAGCTTCAGTTTTCCACCTTTCGTTTGGCCACTTTTGGGAGGGGTGGCCTGATGTGACGGGTAGCATGACGTTAGTAATGGATGACAACAGAAAAGGGGGTGATTGTGGGTCTGGACTGATGAGCCAATGCACTGGCAAAGCATTCTGGGATTTGTAGTGTTAGCAGTTCATGTGCCGTCTACGCACCAGCTGGCTCTAGTAGATATTGGGTATTTTCTGGTGGGCACAATATAATTACACTGCCAGCCAGATTTGAGTTCGGCATCTATGATGTAATACTTCTGGGACAGGCCTATGCAGCCCAGCATTCCTGGGAGCATATATTTTAATTTATTAAGTTTTATAATAAACACATTATACAAAAATAACACTAAAAATGGTATGAAACTTCAAGGGAGTCGATACAGATTAGATATTAGGAGACACATCCTGACAGTGAGGGCAATCAGTCAGTGGAATAGGTTGCCATGGGAGGTAGTGGGTTCTCCTTCGCTGGAGGTCTTCAAGCAGAGGCTGGACCTACATCTGCCTGGGATGGTTTAGGGAATCCTGCATTGAGCAGGGGGTTGGACTCCATGACCCTGGAGGTCCCTTCCAACTCTATGATTCTATGAAATACCAACAAAACTGTGACTGTTAGTGATGTGCAAAGACACGATTTTTGAAATTTGATTGCATTTGTTTGAATATTCAGTGCGTACACAGTGTCCATATCCTATGATACGTATCCATAGGTATTCCATAGGTATCCACACTTATGGTGCTATGATTTATTATTTACTGGTGCATTAGGGAACCCTTCCAAAAATCAATGGAGTTGCACCTTCTGATTCTTCAAGTACACACTGGGTGTTTTTCCACTGTCACTAGAAGTACCCATTAAGTACCCATTAATGGGTACTTAATGGGTACTTTTAGTGACAGTGGAAAAACACCCAATAATACAAGATGAGCAGATCCTAACAGGTGTCATTTAGGCGTACAGTTGACCTTTCGCATTCAGAAATTTATTTATTTATTTATTTATTTATTTATTTATTTATTTATTTATTTATTTATTTATTTATTTATTTCCATTTCTATCCTGCCCCATACCCAAAGGTCTCTGGGCGGGTAACAATGGATCAATACAGAAATACAGAAAACAGCCTTACTAACTGGACACGGTTAACAGCTAAAACAAATGGATAACAGAGCAGGTTACAAAAAGAGCCACTTTCTCTACATTAGGACTTCAAGGTTAACTTCTGCTGCTGTTAAATTCATCTTATCCGCGTTCTCAGCACCTTCTGCACAGCTGCTTTATTTCATTCACTGCATTGTTCCAAACTCCCATAATCCTCTTCATGAAACTCCATTTTGGCTCCACAGCCCTGGCATCTGCCCATCCTTTTCTTGAATTAAAGCTAAAAAACCACGCTTACAATCCCGTCCGTGTTTGAATAAAACTGCAGTCCTCTGCACAGCCTACATGGATAGAATAGGAGGAAACCAAGGGAAGACGGGATTCCATGTAAACCCCTGTGAGCTGGAATTGGGATGGGCAGTGAGTTGGGTAGTTTTTTCCTTCATGGGTCAGTTTGGTCTAGTGGTTAAGGAGCCGGACTCTTATCTGGGAATACTGGGTTCAATCCGCCCTCCCCCATGAAGCCAGCCGGGTGACCTTGGGCTAGTCAGAGCTGTCTTCTGAGCTCTCACAGTCCCACCTACCTCATAGGGTGTCTCTGGTGGGGAGAAGAACAGAAGGTTTGTCAGCCGCCTTGAGTCCCCTTAAATGAGTGAGAAAAGCGGGGTAGAAAAGCCAGCTCTTCTTCCTCCACAAAGCCAGCTGGGTGACCTTGGGCTAATCACAGCTCTCTTCTGAGCTCTCACAGCCCCACCTACCTCACAGGGTGTCTGGTGTGGGGAGAAGAACAGAAGGTTTATCAGCTACTCTGAGTCCCTTTAAATGGGTGAGAAAAGCGGGGTAGAAAAGCCAGCTCTTCTTCCTCCACAAAACCAGCTGGGTGACCTTGGGCTAGTCACAGCTCTCTTCTGAGCTCTCACAGCCCCACCTACCTCACAGGGTGTCTGTTGTGTGGAGAACAGAAGGTTTGTCAGCTACTCTGAGAAAAGCGGGGTAGAAAAGCCAACTTTTTCTTTTTGAGCTCTCACAGCCCCACCTACCTCACAGGGTATCTCTGGTGGGGAGAAGAACAGAAGGTTTGTCAGATACTTTGAGTCCCCCTAAAGAGTTCGGGTAAGAAAAGCGGGATATAAAAGCCAGCTCTTCTTCTTCTTCTGAGGCTGCATTCACACCTAAGCTTTAATCCAGCTTCAGTCCACTTTCAGAGTGAGGGAATGCATCCCTGATGTGAGAAGCGGTTTTCCTTTGGTCTTAGCTAGCTCAGAAAATCCGACCTTCAGGTTAGATAATGCAGAAAGAAAACGATTGCTCTCTCTGCTGATGGGCGTTCTCACTCTGAAAGTGGACTGAACCTGGATTAAAACTAAGGTCTGAATGCAGCCCCAGTAGCTGAAAGTTTTTGCACGCAAAATATCAACAGGGGAGCTTTGGGGACACACACACACAATTTTTTTTTGGGGGGGGGACAGCTAACCCTCGCGTTGCCCGCTATCCTAAGTGCGGCGCAAGTGTGCGCAGCCTGGCCCGACGTTGTCGCGGAACAAAGTTGCGCTGCCTTCCTCCTCTACCGAATCCTCTGCTGCGGCCGCCGGACACCGCGTGGCCTGCACTGGGTGGCCCCACCCGCTCGCGGACCAGCCAGGGTGTTTGGGGGAGGTGGGCCGGGGACGAGGGGACTCCCCCGGCCCAGTTAAGCAGGGCTCGAGCTGGCCTCGCCCTTCGTGTCAGGACAGCAGGAGCTGCAACGCCGGAAGATACGAATAGGATGCGAAGGGACCAGGCGAGCGCTCAGTCTCCGGCGCTGCGCCCGGGAGAAGGAAGGGAAAGTAGCGGACGGCGCGGGCAGCAGCGCCTAGGATGCCGCGCAAAGCAGTGGCTGGGGGAATGGGGAAAGGACATGGCCGCTGCTCGATGGGAAGGGAAACTGGGAGAAGGGTTGGGTTTTTTCTACCCCTATTTCCTCACCCATTTAAGGGGACTTCAAGCGGCTGACAAACCTTCTGTTCGTCTCCCCGCAACAGAACACCCTGTAAGGTAGGTGGGGCTGTGAGAGCAGTGACTAGCCCAAGGCCACGCAGCTGGCTTCATGGAGGAGGAAGAAAAAGAAGAGTTGGCTTTTCTCGCCCCTTTCTCACCCACTTAATTGGGCTCAAAGCGGCTGACAAACCTTCTGTTCTTCTCCCCACAACAGAACACCCTGTGAGGTAGATCTTCACCCAGAGGGTCATCGGTCTATGGAATTTACTACCAGAAGAGATGGTAACAGCAACCATCCTGGATGGCTTTAAGACAGATTCATTTTTATTTGTTTATTATTTATATTTCTATCTTGCCCTGAACCCGAAGGTCACAGGGCAGGAAACAACATTTAAAATCAGACATATAGTAAAACAACAGCAGTATATATTAAAACAGTAACCGTGTCGAATGAATTTGATCGAATTTTGAGTGTTTCAAATATTCATGCACATCCCTAGTGCTTACTGGTTGGGCCAGCGTCCCAATCTGGGCAGAGTGACCCTTGCTGAATGCCAGTGCAGCTTGCCCTGCCTTTTGCCCGTGTGCCACCTGGAAGACAAACTGCCAGCCCCTGGCCAGCCCACGAGGGCCACTTAACCCCAGGCATTGTCTTTTCCCTAGTGGGAGGAATCCCACATCCTGACTCAGAAGTGCCCCATTGTCTGCTTCTCCGATAAGGAGAATTTTCCCTGGAAGCCTGGCAGCCTCGCCTTCAAGGCCAGCTGAGTGCCGAAGGAAAAGAAGAGAAAAGAGAGCCTGCAGCTCCCTTTTTGCTTAGAAAAGGCAAAGGAGAAGAAGGAGAGGAGGGTTCCTGCCTGGCGTGCAAAGTGCTAAAGAGGCCCCCAGGAAGCAGAGTGGAGGTTTTGGGTAGCTGTAGAATTGTGTGGCGCCTTCCGCCAGGAAGTCAAGCTGTGGCCACCAACTCCATGGGTCTGGATAGGTGAATGGCAAAGGTATTCGTCCATCCAGCAACTGTCCAGTTTGTCCAAAGCCAGGGTGACTCCGCAGTCAGGCTGGAACCTCGGGCTTGGTTTGCACGGCATGGGCTGATGTGTGCCTTGCAGCCTGGATTGCACTGGACAGAGTGACCGGATGGAGTGACCCAGCCTCAAACCGGAGCAGGACCACAGCAGCCACCCAGCCTGGCCTATCTTCAGAGCCTGAGGATGAAGGATGCTGCCTGGGGCTCCCGGAAGTGGAGACTGGAGGGCCATCTCCAGGAGTGCAGGAAAGAAGAAGAAGAAGGTTTGGCTTTTCTATCCTGCTTGTCTCACCCATTTAAGGGGACTCAAAGTGGCTGACAAACTTTCTGTTCTTCTCCCCACAACAGAACACCCTGTGAGGTAGGTGGGGCTGTGAGAGCTCAGAAGAGAGCTACGACTAACCCAAGGTCACCCAGCTGGCTTCATGAAGGAAGAAGAAGAGTTGGCTTTTCTATCCTGCTTTTCTCACCCATTTAAGGGGACTCAAAGCGGCTGACAAACCTTCTGTTCTTCTCCCCACAACAGAACACCCTATGAGGTAGATGGGGCTGCGAGAGCTCAGAGGAGACCTGTGACTAGCCCAGGGTCACCCAGCTGGCTTCGTGGAGGTATGTGGAATCAAACCCAGTATTCCCAGATAAGAGTCTGGCTCCCTAACCACTAGACCAAACTGGCTCCATGCATCGGGCTCTGTGCTCCAGGCAGACTCTTGCCTGCACTCCAGCAGCTGCCTTTGCTCAACACCAGGGGAGATGCCAAAGCCAAGAGAATCTTTGCACCTTGCTTCAGCATGGAAACATGTGTGTTTCTGTGCATGTAGTCTTTGTTGCTGTGGGCAGGAAACAGCGGGAGGTCGGTTTGCTCTTGCGTGAACTGTGTTTTGCATTGATTGTATTTATATCTGTCAGCAGCTAAACAAAGGTTTGTTGAGTGTTACTCCTTTATTGACTGATGTTGTTCAGGCATCTACTGACCCCTGTTTCCATCATGCGCCAGATGGAGCCTTTGGGTTTAGGAGCACTTGAAAATTCCTGATATCTGAAGGAAATCTAGAGCCCCTGCTGTAAAGATAGACGGTGGGCCAGTGTTGGACTCCCAGGCGTTAAAAATAAGAATGTTTAGCCTACAGAAGAGAAGACAGAGAGGAGACATGATTTGGTCTTCAAGTATCTGAAGGGTTGTCACAGTGCAGAGGGATTGTCCCTATTCTCACTTGCAAAAGATGGGAGGGCTAGAATCAACGGGATGAAACCAGTTTGGTCTAGTGGTTAAAGAGCCAGACTCTTATCTGGGAATACTGAGTTTGATTCTGCCCTCCTTCATGAAACCAGCTGGGTGACCTTGGGCTAGTCACAGCTCTCTTCTGAGCTCTCACAGCCCCACCTACCTCACAGGGTGCTCTGTTGTGGGGAGAAGAATAGAAAAGCTTTGTCAGCTTTGTCCCTTTAGATGGGTGAGAAAAGTGGGGTAGAAAAGCCAACTCTTCCTCTTCTTCAAGGGAGTCAATACAGATTAGATATTAGGAAAAAATTTCCTGACAGTGAGGGTGATCAGTCAGTGGAATAGGTTGCCACGGGAGGTAGTGGGTTCTCCTTCGCTGGTGGTCTTCAAGCAGAGGCCAGACCTACATATGTCTGGGCTGGTTTAGGAAATCCTGCATTGAGCAGAAGGTTGGATCTGATTACCCTAGGGCCCCTCCCAACTCTATGATTCTATGATATTTGTCTGTTCACTGCTGGCCCTGCAGGATTGCTGGTGATTTTTATAGATTTGGGGTCTAACAGAAGCAAAGAGCGGACTGCTTGGTCAAGAAAAAGTACAAAGAATGAAAAGGCCCTTTACTGTAGAGATTTAATAGCTGGATGACACCCCGTGAGGCTCTTCCCCCTGGTGCAAACCAAGAATGGGTAATACGGAAATCCCTAAATAGGCTTAGAAGAGGCGTTGGTAGAACACAAGATAATCTTGCTAAATGGAATTATTGGGAAGACGTTTCCATTTTATCTGAATGTGGTGCTGAACAAACAATGCAACATCTGTATTCTTTATGAAACTGATGGGTAGGAGAGTTGGATCAGGCAAGGGGAAGGATTTCTTCAGCCAGAGGATCATTGGTCTATGGAATTTGCTGCCAGGAGAGGTGGTGACAGCAACCAACCTAGATGGCTTTAAGGAAGGTTAGGCAAATTTATGGATGACAGATGTATCAATGAATTTTAGAATGGATGCCTAAGTACATCTGTCAGGCTGGGGGGACATGCAGGGTGCCTCTAAGGTCATTTGCTGGGATTGGAGAGCAGGAGAAGGTTTGCGCTTGTCTTCTGCTTGAGATGCCAATGGGCAACTGGGGGGCCACTGTGTGCAACAGGATGCTGGACTAGAGGGACTGTGGCCTAATCCAGCAGGGCTTCTCTTATGTTCTTAATAAGCAGAGAACCAGGATGGATTGAGGGTCCACATTTCTAAATGCTGGATCTATCCCAAATTTATAAATAACTATCGTCCAGTCTCCAACCTGCCTTTTGTTGGGAAAGTAGTGGAGAAGGTGGTGGCGCTGCAACTCCAAGGGGCTCTGGATGAAGCCGATTACCTGGGTCCCTTTCAGTCAGGTTTCAGATCTGGCCATTCCACGGAAACTGCTTTGATCGCGCTGATGGATGATCTCTGGCGGGCCCGGGATAGAGGTGAATCCACTATTCTGGTGCTCCTTGATCTCTCGGCGGCTTTCGATACCATCGATCATGGTATCCTTCTGCGGCGGTTGGAGAGTTTGGGGGTGGGAGGCATCGTTTTACGGTGGTTCTCCTCCTATCTCTCTAATCGCTCGCAATCGGTGTTAGTGAGGGGTGAGAGATCCACCTCTAGACTGCTCCCTTGTGGGGTACCCCAGGGGTCGGTGCTTTCCCCCTTACTATTCAACATTTACATGAAACCGCTAGGGGAGATCATCCGACGACATGGGGTAGGATGTCATCAGTACGCTGATGATACTCAGCTGTACATTTCCACTCCATGCCAAGTCAATGAAGCAGCAAAAGTGATGTGTCAGTGTCTGGAGGCTGTTAGGACCTGGATGGGTGAGAACAGACTCAAACTAAACCCCGACAAGACGGAGTGGCTGTGGGTATTGCCTCCCAGGGACATTTCAAACTGTCCGTCCATTTACCTGGGGGGTGAATATATTACCCCCTCAGAGAAGGTTCGCAACTTGGGAGTCCTCCTTGACCCGCAGCTTAGTTTAGACCATCATATAGCTGCGGTCTCAAGGGGGGCGTTTGCCCAGGTTCGCCTGGTGCACCAGCTGCGTCCTTATTTGGATCAGGAGGCCCTACGTACAGTCGCTCATGCTCTTATTACCTCGAGGTTAGATTACTGCAACGCTCTCTACTTGGGGCAGTCCTTGAAGAACGTTCGGAGACTACAGGTGGTCCAGAACACAGCCGCAAGAGCTATTGTGGGACTTCCTAGACGGTCCCACATTACACCAACACTCCGCGAGCTGCACTGGCTGCCTGTCGGTCTCCGGATCCGATTTAAGGTGCTGGTTATAACCTATAAAGCCCTACATGGCTTAGGACCAGTATATCTGAGAGACCGCCTCCTGCCTCATGAGTCCCTCCGACCGATTAGGACCCATAGACTGGGGCTCCTGAAAGTTCCAACATTGAAACAGTGCAGAAGAGCGGCCCCGAGGGGGAGAGCCTTCTCGGTGGCAGCCCCCACCTGGTGGAATGAGCTCCCGCACGCTATAAGAAATGCCCCCACCCTCCTGGAGTTTAGAAAGCTTGTTAAGACCTCCCTGTTTCGGGAATGGGTTTGAGGGTGGGTGTTTGATGTTACTGTTTTGCTTTTAACTGTTACTGTTTTAACCTGTCTGAAATTTTGACTTGTTGTAAGCCGCTCCGAGTCTTCGGAGAGGAGCGGCATAGAAATTGAACAAATAAATAAATAAATAAATAATAAATTTACCCAGCCAGTTATCCAGGGTGGTTGCCCTCACCATCTCTTCTAGTATGAGAACCAAAATCTTGCATGGTGGTTGTGATGGTGAAAGTCCGGAAAGGAAGAACAGTTCGCTGTCTCAGAAGACAGGTTGTGTCCTCTGCCCTGCAGCCCTTAAGGACACTAGAGTGGTCCCGTAACAAACAAAGCATCGTTCTGGCCAGGGACTGACCAACCCCGCATCAATCACCTGTCTCTTCCACCTAACCTCTTGCTACCCCACTTTTCTCACCCATTTAAGGGGACTCAAAGCAGCTGACAAACCTTCTGTTCTCCCCACAACAGAACAGCCTGTGAGGTAGTTGGGGCTGTGAGAGCTCAGAAGACAGCTGTGACTAGCCCAAGGTCACCCAGATGGCTCCGTGGAGGAGAGCAGAAGGAAATCTGGTATTTCCAGATAGGAGTTCAGCTTCCTAACCACAAGACCAAGAGAGCTGTGACTAGCCCAAGGCCACACAGTTGGCTTCGTGGAGGAGTGCTAACAAATCTTCTGTGATTCTCCCCACCGCAGACACTCTGTGCGGCATGTGCGTCTGTGAGAGCTCAGATAGAAAGCTGTGACCAGCCCAAGACCACCCAGCTGGCTTCGTGGCGGAGTGCGTGATCCATCCCGGCATTCGCAGAGAAGAGTCCCTCCGGCTCCTTAACCACTAGCCCAGTCTGGGGGGCGGGCATTCCTCCTCGGCGGGTGTTCTCTGCTCCGTCCGTTCTGCTGGCGGCATCGCGCCTCCCGAGTCTGGGTCTCCGGATCGCTGCCTCCTCCTGTCCCGGCCAGCTGGGACCCGAGCCAGATCGGCCGCGCAGAGTCCACACCGAGCGCCTCCCAGCCGGCACTTTCACTTTCTCTTCTCGGGCCCAGAATCCTGTGCTTGTCAGGACACGCGCATCCCAAAAAACTTCTGCGTCTCTCTTGGTCCCGCTTTCTCCGCGCCCCGACTCGTCGTCGACGACCACCCACCAGCTGGGGTGGGGGGGGCCTGAACCCCTTGTCCCGCCCTCCTTCCCTCCAGCCCCCTCGCAACCGAGCGAGCAGCGAGCGATCCGCCGCGCAAGGCTATGCGCGCGCCTTGGCAGAGAGCGCAGGGGCTGCCCGGTGGTGGCGCCGCGTGGTCCGCAAGCAGGTGAGGCTTGGGGAAATCAGCGGGCGGGGCGCTTCCCGAGACGGGGAAGGGGCGCTTCGCTCTCCCTCCCCGCGAGCCGCCTGTTCGTTGCGGGAGACAGAGCGTTCGCACGATCCCCGGCTGCTCCTGCCGGCGCGGCTGGGGATCGGGCGCATCCTTTGGATGGCGGGCAGCGGGACGCCCGCTGCTGCCTCGCCCCTCTGCCCGTGGGTGCGAGAGGGGGGTCGATTCGCCCCCCGGGGCTTTCCCGACCCGTCCTCCTCTCCCTTGGAGGCGGCGGGGCACGGAGCTCCCTGCGCATCGAAAGAGCCACGTCTGGCTGTCATGCGCCTAGTCCTCAGTGCGCAGCCGGAGGCACGGAGCGGGGGCAGCCGTTGGGCTGGTGGGGCTGGTGCGACGGGAGAGCGAGCCGCGCAGGGCCGGGCCTCTCGGGGGCTCGCAACGGGAACGACCTGCGCGCTGGACCTGCGGCCACTGGAAGGCCTCGCCCTCGCCAGGAGCCCTGCGCGCATCGGGTGCTCGGGGCCAGCAGCGCGGGGCGTCGAGCTCGGGGCCGCCTTAAGGTGGTGGGCTGCATTTTGGCCCCTCCTGTTGACCCTGGTACAGGGCCAGGCTGCCCCTTCCGCCCTTTACCCTATGGGCTTTGGCCTTACACTTGGTGCCCGGTGGCCCCATCCCCTGTGTTCTCCTTTCTCCCCTGAAATGGACTCTTCCTCATGAGCCAGTTTGGTCTGTGAGCCAGTTAGGGCTAGTGGTTAGGGAGCCGGACTTTTATCTGGGAATGACGGGTTCGATTCTGCCCTCCCCCATGAAGCCAGCTGGGTGACCTTGGGCTAGTCACAGCTGTCTTTCTGAGCTCTGGCAGCCCCACCCACCTCACAGAGTGTTCTCTTGTGGGGAGAAGAACAGAAGGTTTGTCAGCCGCTTTGAGTCCCCGTAAATGGGTGAGGAAAGAGGGTAGAAAAGGCATCTCTTCTTCTTGTCCTTCATTGGGCTCTTTTTCTTCTCTGCCCCTTCACCCTTCCTTCTCCACCTGGAATATTCTTCCAATGCTCCTGGATCTGAAAGCCGTGTGAATGGCTGCCTTCGACCAGTCTGGAGAGATGGTGTTTAAGAAGGGACCTGATTGAAGGATATAAAATCATGCATGGTATAGAAAAGGTGGATAGAGGAAAATTCTATTTTGTACAACCCTAGAACCAGGGGGCATCTATGAAGCTGATGGGTAGGAGAGTAAGGTATGACAGGGGGAAGTATTTCTTCACCCAGAGGGTCATCGGTCTATGGAATTTGCTGCCAGAAGAGGTGGTGACAGCTACCAGTCTGGATGGCTTCAAGGTAGGGTTAGGCAAATTTATGGATTGCAGATGTATCAATGGCTACTAGAACTAATGCCTAGGTGGGGGAGGGAAGTGGGGCACTTCTAAGGCCATTTGCTGGGATTCTAGAGCAGGAATAGGTTTGCCCTTGTCTCTGCTTGAGATGCCCGTGAGCATTTGGTGGGCCACTGTGTGTGACAGGATGCTGGACTAGATGGGCTGTGGCCTGATCCAGCAGGGCTCCTCTTAGGTTCTTATGGACTAGATGGGCTGTGAACTGATCCAGCAGGGCTTCTCTTATGCACTTATGTTCTTGTTCTCACTTGCACAAGGTGGGAGGACTAGAAACAACGGGATGAAACTTCAAGGGAGTCAATACAGATTAGAGATTAGGAAAAACCTCCTGACAGTGAGGACGATCAGTCAGTGAGATAAGTTTCCACAGGAGCTGTTGGGTTCTCCATTGCTGGAGGTCTTCAAACAGAGGCTGGACCTACATCTCTTTGGGATGGTTTAGGGAATCCTGCGTTGAGCAGGGGCTGGACTAGATGACCCTAGGGGTCCCTTCCTACTCTATGATTCTATGTGCCCTTTCATGTGACCCTTTCCCCACCCCCCTCCACATTTCCCTCTCGCTTTTCCCCTTGTCCTTCCCAGGATTTCGCAACTTTGTGCTTAATTGGTGAGCCTGGAGAACAAAGCTGGTGAGCTCCTTCTTTTGACTAGGAATTGCAAATGGTGAAGACTTCTGGTTGAGATGTTAAGTGCTTCCTTTCCTTTGCTGTGAGCAAGATGACCTCCTGTGCAGTTGTTTCCCTTTGAAGTGCAAAATCCTCCAGTGGAGGATTTCAAGAGGTTAAATGATCTCCCTTTACCTGGTGACTTCAGTGAGTGATTTAAGGGATTAATATCTGCACTTCTGGTTTGGGAATAAGTCACCTCTAACCTCGCTGAAACTTTGAGATCAAATCACAGTTAGACTTAAAGGTCTTCATTGGTCCCCTTGTAGTTCCTAGGAAGCAGTCTGGTCTTGTGGTTAAAGTGTCGGGTTCTTATATGGAGGTCTCCCTGTTTGATTCCTCGCTCCTCTATGAAGCCAGCTGGGTGACCTTGGGCTAGTCACAGCTCTCTTCTGAGCTCTCACAGCGCCACCTATCTCACAGGGTGTCTGTTGTGGGGAGAAGAACAGAAGGTTTGTCGGCCGCTTTGAGTCCCCTTAAGCGTGAGAAAAGTGGGGTATAAAAGACAACTCTCCTTTCCTCCTCCTCCTCCTCCTCCTCCTCCTCCTCCTCCTCCTCCTCCAAGCCAGCTGGGTGACCTTGGGCAAGTCCCAGCTCTCTTTCTGAGCTCTGACAGCCCTACCTACCTCATAGGGTGTCTGTGGTGGGGAGAAGAACAGAAGGTTTGCCAGCCACTTTGAGTCCCCTTGAATGGGTGAGAAAAGCTGGGTAGGAAAGCCAACTCCCCTTCTTCTTCCTCCACAAAGCCAGCTGGGTGACCTTGGGCTAATCACAGCTCTCTTCTGAGCTCTCTTCTGAGCTCTCACAGCCCCACCTACCTCACAGGGTGTCTGTGGTGGGGAGAAGAACAGAAGGTTTGCCAGCCACTTTGAGTCCCCTTGAATGGGTGAGAAAAGCTGGTTAGGAAAGCCAACTCCCCTTCTTCTTTACCCAAAAAGTCAACAAAAGGTCCCCTATTTTTACTTTAAAAAAAAACCTGAATTATTTCCCCCTAATCAAACATATTAATTTATCCATTCTTGCTACTTCTTTCATTAGGGAATGCTTGCCTAAAAGAAGATTTGTAGGAGATGGGTGGAATCAAGGTCGCTCTATGGCTTTGTCCTGACATCACTTACCTGTTTCACTCTTTTCAGGTATCCTGGAATATCTGTGCTTTCTGCAGCATCAACACCCTGGAGATGACCCTTCTGGGCTTCAGTGGGCCCTGAGTAAGGTCCCATTGCTTCTAAATTCAGAGGCACTCCTGGGCACGCACTCAGTCTATGGCTGGCTTCCCAACTGCTTTTTGCTTTCTTCTCCAATGCCTTTCACAGGTTTACCTGATGAACCAAGACCACCCTGTGGAAGGACGCCCAGGGGCCACTGAAAAATGTTGTTGTTGTTGTTATTTTCTGGAATGCAGGTTTGGTTTGCTTGTTTTCTTCCTTTCTTCACCCCGTGACCTGCCTGTCTTTCAGGGAGACCTCTCAGGACTGGCAAGGGTGCCACCCAACCATAAGAGCAGCCATGGAGTATCTCATGAGGAACATGCACAACTTTTGCTCCAAGGAGGCCCGGCAGCTGCTGCATAATAAATTTGTCGTGATCATGGGCGATTCCAGTTGAGTTGATCCAGGGAAGGGAGGAGGGTGGGGATCTCTGTTATACCGCGGTGCACTCAGAATGCCTTAGCTCAAGAGCGCTGTCTTGTAGGCATGTGAATGCACACCTGGTTTAGCTCTCTTCCAGATCGCTAGGACTTTTTCCGCATTCCTCCACGAAGCCAGCTGGGTGACCTTAGGTGAGTCACAGCTCTCTTTCTGAGCTCCCACAGCCCCACCTACCTCACAGGGTATTCTGTTGTGGAGAGAAGAACAGAAGGTTTGTCAGCCGCTTTGAGTCCCCTTAAGTGTGAGAAAAGCAGGGTATAAAAGCCAGCTCTTCTTTTACCCTGTTTTCTCAACCATTTAAGGGGACTCAAAGTGGCTGACAAACTGTATGTTCTTCTCCCCACCACAGAACACCCTGTGAGGTGGGTGGGGCTGTGAGAGCTCAGAAGAAAAGCTGTGACTAGCCCAAGGTCACGCAGCTGGCTTCGTGGAGGAATGCAGAATTGAACACAGTATTCCCAGATAAGAGTCCTGCTCCCTAACCACTAGATCAAGGTGGCTTACAGTTAGATAAAGATTCTACCCCCAAAATTATAATATTTATATATTTATTTACATTTTTAAAAATCCTGCCCTATACCCGGTTTCCGGGCAGGTAACAACATTTAAAATCAAACATTATTAAAACAATAACAGTATGTATGAAAACAATAGTGGGAAGGGAAAGTGTATTCCCATTTAACCAAAGGCCAGGGCAAAGAGGTGCGTCTTCATGACCATCCTAAACATATACAGGGAAGGTGCCCGACGCACCTTATGGGGGAGACTATTCCAAAGCCTAAGGCAGTGATGGCCAACCTATGACATGCGTGTCACAGGTGACACGCCAAGTCCTTTTGGGTGACACACCTGGTCACCCTGGCACCTGGGCATGTAGTGCTTGGTTGTCCTTGAAGTGTACGAAATACCAACTTCCAATTGAAGATTTAGCAAACGAAATTCAGCAACTAAAGTCACTAATGTCAAGAATTATTAGTTTTTGCCTTTAATAAAATACATAAATCAAAAATATAATTTTTTTACTAGAGCTACAAATATCACAAAATTATGGATATTTCTAGATGTGACACAGCACCCGAGTTAAGCTAGCTTTTCTTTCTTGTGAATTTTGACACTCCGACCTCAAAAGGTTCGTCATCACTGGCCTAGGGGCCACCACGGTGAAGGCCCTCTCCCGGGTGCCCACCCCTTTTGCTGCTGCGTGTGGTGGGACAACCAGGAGGGCCTCCCCTCCAGATCTTAAGGCAGGGGCAGGTTGATATGGGATAAAGATTCTACCCCAAACCTTCACTTAGAAGTCCCTGCATATGACTCCAGGGTATTTAGGAGTCAAGGCTTTGAATGGACCAGACAAGACACCAGGAATGATTGGCAGCTGCCTATTACCCTTGTTAACGGGCGTGTTTCAATTCTCTCTCACACACTGCAGTTCATCGATCGGTTTATAAAGATCTGGTCCTTTTTCTCCGGAACGATAGGAACCTCACAGAGCCTGAACTGAAAAGAAAGGTACAGACAAGAGGTTGGCATGTTTATTATTTTAAAATCCAAGGTAATGTGGCGATATGGGCTTGGTCAAGCACCCTACTCGACCTTGCAAAAAAAGTTCATGAGGTCAAAGAATCAGTTAACAGCTCATTTTATTAATGTCCATCAACACTAAGCCGGTAGACCCCAAGGGAGAGAGAATTGCCATCCTGAACTCTCGTGTTACAGATTTTTATAATTGCCCAATGGCATCCATGTGCACAGGATTGGTCTCTCGGCTAAAGCCACAAGTGTCCTGTTCTAGCTTCAGTTTCAAGGGGACCTGAAGGGGGACCTGACTGGGGTATATAACATCATGCATGGTATAGAAAAGGTGGATAGAGAAAATTTCTCTATCACACAACACTAGAACCAGGGGGCATCTGTGAAGCCGATGGGCAGGAGAGTCAGATCAGAGAAGGGGAAGGATTTCTTCACCCAGAGGGTCATCGGTCTATGGGATTTGCTGCCGGAAGAGGTGGTGACAGCAACCAGCCTAGATGGCTTTAAGGAAGGTCTAGACCAGCGATTCTCAACCTGTGGGTCATGACCCCTTTGGGGGTCGTACTACCCTTTCGGAGGGGTCGCGACAAATCTCCTGTTGCCCCTCCCTCCCCCCTCCCAACTGCATTAAGGGGTCGCGGCATTAGGAAGGTTGAGAACCGTTGGTCTAGATAAATTTATGGATGACAGATGTGTCAATGGCTACTAGAGTGGATGCCTAAGTTCATCTTTCAGGCTGGGGGGTCGGGGGGGTCAAGCAGGATGCCTGTAAGGCCGTTTGCTGGGATTCAAGAGCAGATTGGGTTTGCCCTTGTCTTCTGCTTGAGATGTCCATGGGCAACAGGTGGGCCACTGTGTGAGACAGGATGCTGGACTAGATGGCTGTGGCCTGATCCAGCAGAGTTCCTCTCAGGTTCTTATGGACTAGACGGACTGTGGCCTGATCCAGCAGGGCTCCTCTTAGGTTCTTATGGACTAGGTGGGCTGTGGCCTGATCCAGCAGGGCTCCTCTGAGGTTCTCATGGACTAGATGGGCTGTGGGCCGATCCAGTAGGGCTCCTCTGAGGTTCTCATGGACTAGATGGGCTGTGACCTGATCCAGCAGGGCTCCTCTGAGGTTCTTATGGACTAGATGGGCTGTGGCCTGATCCAGCAGGGCTCCTCTGAGGTTCTCATGGACTAGATGGGCTGTGGGCCGATCCAGCAGGGCTCCTCTGAGGTTCTCATGGACTAGATGAGCTGTGGCCTGATCCAGCAGGGCTCCTCTGAGGTTCTTATGGACTAGATGGGCTGTGGCCTGATCCAGCAGGGCTCCTCTGAGGTTCTCATGGACTAGATGGGCTGTGACCTGATCCAGCAGGGCTCCTCTGAGGTTCTTATGGACTAGATGGGCTGTGGCCTGATCCAGCAGGGCTCCTCTGAGGTTCTCATGGACTAGATGGGCTGTGGCCTGACCCAGCGGGGCTCCTCTGAGGTTCTTATGGACTAGATGGGCTGTGGCCTGATCCAGCAGGGCTCCTTTGAGGTTCTTAAGTTGTTCTTATATTCTCAGAATATGTTCTGAGGGAGGGGAAGGAAAGTGAGCACAGTATATTTCTAGGTTAATACTTGTTTGTGAAGCTAGCTGCAGCCGCTTTCCCACGGCAGCCTTTTCAATGATTTCTCTTTATTACCGACACATCATCTACTATTGCAGGCAGGTTTGCAGAAGCTAAAATGGCGTGACGGTAGTTCTACTTCATTGCTTCCTGGGCACTTCTTCCTGGGCCTCTTATCATGTTTCTTCCCTAGCGGAAGCTGAAAATACTTGGCTTAGCCTGCTTTCCTTGCACAAGCGTGGATAGCAGGTAGGAAAAGTTAAAGGTAGCTTGAAAAGAAAAAGTTAATTGAGCTATAATCGTTTGCCTCTTTAATTGAAAATGTAAGAACAAAAGGCAACAACAGTCAAACATAAACAAGACATCATCAAAACATCCTGAAATTGGATACTGAAGTGTGTGAAAACAGGCAGTGGTTTACCCATTCCTGGAAAAAAAGCCCATCTGAACCCTAAGATGTATTATAACTTTGCAGGACCCAAAGCATGGAGGTCCATGAGGAACATTGGTGCTAATTTCAGGAGTGCCATTTCAGCATTAGCAGCAACTGTGTTGATTTCAGGAAGGAGAAGAAGAAGAGTTGACTTTTCTAGCCCCCTTTTCCTGCCCTTAAGAGGGCTCAAAGCATCTGACAAACAGCAGACACCCTGTGAGGTGGGTGGGGCTGTGAGAGCTCAGAACGAGAGCTGTGACCAGCCCAAAGTCACCCAGCTGGCTTTGTGGAGGACTGTGGAATCAAACCCGGTATTCCCAGATAAGAGACCGGCTCCCTAACCACTAGACCAGACTGGCTCACTGGATTGCTCAGCTGGATGGAAGGAATAATTCCTTCCTAGAACACCGTCTGTACCTCGGATGGCTATTCTTTAGTCTTTGACTTATACTGCGCCCACCCCAATGGCGCCCTGCACTGCTCTGAAGTTCACGTGAGCTTTGGAGCCTCCTGTGATGGTCTCGGAGCTCCAAGGTGACCCATTTTCAATGGCACAATTTGTTGCCCCATCAAAATGAGCCCCACTCCCCAGGTACACTGGAACAAGGAAGTGTAGGGACTGTGAAGTCAAAATGGAGTTCTCTGAGGGGGATTATGGGAACCTGTTTAAGATGCAGAACAGTTTTAACTTGGGTGAGAGAGAGCAGTTAGTGGAATGTGCTCAGATAAGCACGGAAGCTGGAAACACACCAGAACAGAGGGAGGAAAAGATTCAGCCTTGAAGTTGAAAGAACTCTTGTTCCTAGTCTGTCCTGCTATCGTCTTGTGATGGGATGTGTTTGGTCTAGTGGTTAGGAAGCCAGACTGTTATCTGAGAATACTGGGTTCGATTCCACCCTCCCCCATGAAGCCAGCTGGGTGACCTTGGGCTAGTCACAGCTCTCTTCTGAGCTCTCACAGCCCCACCTACATCACAGGGTGTTCTGTTGTGGGGAGAAGAACAGAAGATTTGTCAGGTGCTTTGAGTCCCCTTAAATGGGTGAGAAAAGGTGGTAGAAAAGCCAGTGCTGCTTCTTTTTCCAGAATGCAACTGGTCAATCCAGAAACTGAATACATATGCCTAAACCACGGCTATCATAACCTGCTCATCTTGCATTCTTCTGAAAGAATGGGAAAACACACCGTTTTAATGCAAGCAGAGTTCTCATTGAAATAGGCGGCAGCTGTGAGCCAAATTGTGTTGGGAGAAACACAATAAGAAGAAGAAGAGCTGGCTTCTGGTGTGCCCTAGCGCACTAGCTCATAAAACTGGACGACACCCTGAGGAAGCTATTTAAAATACAAAAGCCTGGGTGAAAAGACATATTTTCACCAGGCGTTGAAAACTATACAGCAGAGGTACCTGGTGAACCTCAAGAGGGAGGCTGTTCCACAGTCTAGGGGCCACCACAGAAAAGGCCCTCTTGCATGTCCCTGTGCCTTGTACCTTTGCAAGAGAAGGAGCTCCAAGAAGGCCCTTTCCTTGAGATCTCAGTGCTCGGCCAGGTCTATCTGGGAGAAGGCGCTCCTTCAGATACTCATGGCCCAGAGTCTAGGGGCCACCACAGAAAAGGCCCTCTTGCATGTCTCTATGCCTTGTACCTCTGCAAGAGAAGGAACTCCAAGAAGGCTCTCTCCTTGAGATCTCAGTGTATGGGCAGGTCTACATGGGAGAAGGCGCGCCTTCAGATTCTTATGGCCCAGAGTCATGGGGCCACAACAGAAAAGGCCCTCTTGCATGTCCCTATGCCTTGTACCTTTGCAAGCGAAGGAGCTCCAAGAAGGCCCTTTCCTTGAGATCTCAGTGCCCGGGCAGGTCTATCTGGGAGAAGGCGCTCCTTCAGATACTCATGGCCCAGAGCCTAGGGGCCACCACAGAAAAGGCCCTCTTGGATGTCCCTATGCCTTGTACCTTTGCAAGCAAAGGAGCTCCAAGAAGGCCCTTTCCTTGAGATCTCAGTGCCTGGGCAGGTCTATCTGGAAGAAGGCACTCCTTCAGATACTCATGGCCCAGAGCCTAGGGGCCACCACAGAAAAGGCCCTCTTGCATGTCCCTATGCCTTGTACCTTTGCAAGCAAAGGAGCTCCAAGAAGGCCCTTTCCTTGAGATCTCAGTGCCTGGGCAGGTCTATCTGGAAGAAGGCACTCCTTCAGATACTCATGGCCCAGAGCCTAGGGGCCACCACAGAAAAGGCCCTCTTGCATGTCTCTATGCCTTGTACCTTTGCAAGCAAAGGAGCTCCAAGAAGGCCCTCTCCTTGAGATCTCAGTGCCTGGGCAGGACTATATGGGGGAAGGTGCTCCTTCAGACACCCAGGGCCCAAGCCGTTTAGGGCTATATACGTTAGTGTCAGCACCTTGAACTGGATTCGGTAGCAAACAGGTAACCAGTGCAGATCCTTTTAAGGCCGGCGTGATGTGAGTCTGGCCAGAGACTCCCATCAGCACCTGACTTCCAGCTTCTGAACCATTTCCAAGGGTAGCCCCACGCAGAGCACAGTACCTTAGTCTATTCTGGGTGAGGAGGAAGGTGTGGTTTTGCTCAGCAATAGGCTAAAGCCACGGTAAACTGGGAGATCGTTTTCTGACCCATTTGCCTCCCTTCCTGGGTGACCAAAGGGGAATTTTGACCTTGGGGGTGACCTTCCCTTGCAGGGCGAGGTGACCTTTGAAGGGGATAGCCGTGTGGAATTCTACGGGCTTCACTCTGGAACGGACTACCGTGAGGTCCGCGAGTACCACACCGATCACCATCTCGTGCATTATTACTTTATCCCCCGTGTCTATTCGGACTACATGGAGAAAGTCCTGGATGATTTACGGCTGGAGCCTCAGCCAGACGTGGTCATCGTCAACTCCTGCCTCTGGGACCTCAACAGGTAACCTCATCTGGCGCCCACCTGGTCATCACCTCCTGCGCCTTTTAGTCCTTACTGGAATTAGGTTGTCTCAGCCGTGGTCCACTTGAGTCTATATGTCCGTACTGGACCATCTCACGTGCCTGGGATGTCCTTAATACGCCACATGAGAACCGAGCACAGTAGGAGACCCCTGTGGCCCATCGCGTCCAATGGTCGCTCTGTGTAGCGAATGCGCTAGATGCCGCTTGCTGCTTTCTCTGAAAAACAGGCAGACCTTCAGCTCCTGGGATTCCCGTGATCTGCATGTTTTATCGTCCACAGCCGGGCCCCAAAAGGGTAGCCGGTTCTCATGCTGATAAGGAACTCCTCTCCTCCACCTGGCACGCCTTAAAGCGCCAGGGCCAAAGGCTCTAAGCTGCGCTGCTTGATGTTCCAGGTCCACCAGGCCCCCGAATTATTCCTGTTTTTAGCATTCCTCATTCTTTGATGTTCACCATTTTATATCCTTTTATTCCTTCCTTCTCCGTCTCTAACTTCCCTCCTCTGTTTGCTCCCTTTCTTTCCTTGCCTCCCCATCCCTTCCTCTATATGTTGCTTCTCTCCCCTTTCTTTCTTTCCTTCTGTCTTCCTTTCCTCCCCCTTTCTTTACATGTTCCTTCCCTCTTCTTTCTTTCATTCTTTCCTTCCTTGCCTCCTCCTTCCTTCTCTATATGTTCCCTCCCTCCCTCCCTCTTTCTTTCTTTCTTTCTTTCTTTGCCTCCCCCTTTCTTTATATGTTCCTTCCTTCCTTCCCTCCTTTCATTCTTTCCTTCCTTGCCTCCCCCTGCTTCCCTCTTTCTTTCTTTCTTTGCCTCCCCTCCCCTCCTTCCTTCCCTCTTCCTTCCTTCCTTCCTTTCCTTGCCTCCCCTTTCCTTTATATGTTCCTTCCTTCCTCTTTCTTCCATTCTTTCCTTCCTTGTCTTTCCCTCCCTCCCTCCTTCTTTCTTTCTTTGCCTCCCCTTCCTTTATATGTTCCTTCCCTTCTTTTTTCTTTCTTTCTTTCTTTCATCTCCCCTCCCTCCCTCCCTTCCTTCCCTCTTCCTTCCTTCCTTCCTTCCTTTCCTTGCCTCCCCTTTCCTTTATATGTTCCTTCCTTTCTCTTTCTTCCATTCTTTCCTTCCTTGTCTTTCCCTCCCTCCCTCCTTCTTTCTTTCTTTGCCTCCCCTTCCTTTATATGTTCCTTCCCTTCTTTTTTCTTTCTTTCTTTCTTTTGTCTCCCCTCCCTCCCTCCCTTCCTTCCCTCTTCCTTCCTTCCTTCCTCCCTCCCTCCCTCCCTCCCTCCCTCTGTATGTTCCCTCCTTTGTTCCCTCCCTCTCCTTTCTTCCTCCCTGCCTCCTTTTTCTGCCTCACTCGTGGCAAAGCACCCAGTGGCCATCGGCGTGTGGCCTCCCCTCCAAAGAGGAGAAAGGGCCCTGGTCCCTTGAGGCCTCCTGCTTCTTCCTAACCAGGCAACTTCTGGTGAGCGGGAGCTCGTTCCAGAAAGGGACGCCTGCTGATTGGAACGGTCACCGTTTGGGGCATCTTGCACGGCCAAGAAGAAGGGCATCAACCTGTTGCTCCTCTGGATTTCTCTATCACACGACACTAGAACGAGTAAGAAAATCAGATCAGACAAGGGGAAGCATATCTTCACCCAGAGGGCCATCGGTCTGTAGAGTTTACTAGCAGAAGAGTTGGTGACAGCAACCAGCCTGGAAGGCTTTAAGAAAAGGTTAGGCAAATTCCTGGAGGTCAGGTGTATCAATGGCTACTAGAACAGATGCCTAGGTACCAAACCCAGGCTGGGGAGACAAGCAGGACGCTTCTAAGGCCATTTGCTGGGATTCCAGAGCAGGGGAAGGTTTTGCCCCCGTCTTCCACTTGAGATGCCCATGGGCAACTGGTGGGCCACTGTGTGGGACAGGATCCTGGACTAGATGGGCTGTGGCCTGATCCAGCAGGGCTCCTCTTAGGTTTTTATCTGATGGGATGTCTCGGTGCCATCCATTTCCTCCCAAAAAGAGATGCGTCCCAGGGAGGATTTTGCCCAAAGTGACCTTCCTGTAAAGGCAGTTTAGGGCATTGGGCAGAAAAGCAGTGTGAATTTCATGAACATCCTTATTGCTTGAAGGGATTTTCTTCAGAAATTCTGGGAAGCACTGGCATGCATTTAAAACGGCTTGCTCTTTGAAATACTTAGGCCTTTTCACGAGTGTAGGATACCCTGGGACAAAGCATTCGCTCCGCTGGGCTGGCGGTTCCGTTTGGAACTGCCCCAGCCCGTCCCAGGGCTCCCACACAGGTTCCAGATGTAGAGCACGAAATCGCATGCTCCCTCTCTGACATCTCCGGGCCCCGCCTCCGATTGCCCCAATTGGACAGGCTGCTTGCGTTCCTTCCACCAGTTGCTGCAGGTTCTAGGGGACCGGATCGGGCCCCCTAGGGTCCACAGTACCCCCCCACACACACACCCTCCAGGGCACGGGCCTACATGGGGACACATGCGCGTGCAAGGCACTTACCTGATGCTTGCCAGGTTCCAAAGTGGCCGGCTGGCTGGCGGCACTGTGCATCTGTATGCGTTGGCCAGTCTGATTGGCTAGCTCTGGTTGGCTGCATTCATGCGCACAACACCGCTGGACACTTTGGAACCCGGCTAGCACGAGGTAAGTGCCTTGCGCACCCATGTGCATCCCCATGTAGGCCCTTGACCAGGGGGCTGGGTGCCCGGGGGGGGGGGGTCCTGTAGGTCCTAGGGGACTTGATCCATTCCCCTTAAACCTGCAGGAACCCGGGGAAGGAACGCGACCAGCCTGCCCACCCCTGGGTCTAATTCCTCCCAATGGGGGGCAGGCCTGGAAGCTGCGTCCTGCCCCCATGCTAGCCTTTTTGGGCTAGGCCACGCGGGGACGGATTCCCCTTTCGCACGTAAGCAGGTAGGTAAGCAGGCGCCTAGGTGTGAATGGGAAAGCGTCCCCAAGTGGCCTAGCCTTGCTGCACTACGGCCGTTCGGCTGTAGCGCGAAAAGGTCTCTTGGTGTCCACCCCCACTGCTTGGTCCTCGTGATCTGGTCGACCAGGTTCTCAACAAGGACCCCCCATTTCCTCAGTTCCCCATCCTCATGATGGACTTCTCCTTGTAGATACCATGACGCCTCTTCTAGTGAACCTCCCCTCCAGAAGGCCCTCCAGGAATACCGGAAGAACCTGGAGATATTCCTCGAGAAGATGAACGAGGCTCTGCCCCAGACCTGCCTCAGGATTTGGAACACGTCACCGCCAATAGCCAAGAACCCCTCAGCCAAGGGCCTCTTCGGAATGGAGGTAGGAAGGGCTCCTCTGTTTGCTGGGACAATGGTGGCTGGACTGTCACTGCCATCTTGCCAGTGTGGACCTACATGCGGGCATGGCGGGTGAGTTACGGCCACTGAGAAGGATCAGCCAGTGGTCCTCATGCCTCTAGCTAGCGTGTTGTTGTCTGTGTTCTCCAAGTAGGTAGCTGTTCAGGAGACCTAGGCCACACCCTTTGACACTGGCTGAGAGATGTTGCAGGACCTGTGAGTTTTGGTTCCACCAGCAAAAAAAGCCAGACCTGTGATTTCCTGTTCCTCTTCCCAAATACGTAGACCATTTGCTGTTGTTTCAAAACAAATTGCTACCTTCAAGAGCTAAAAAAAAAAAGCTTTTGGAAGGGAGGAAAGAACCTGAACGCTCCCATTTTCCACAGAATCACAGAGGTAGCTCTCCCGGAACAAGACCCCAAGACGATGGTGGGTAGGGGGGTTCCACTAGCAGCAATGAAGTCCGGCACACACGCCGTACCCAAATTGCATAGTTCATCTACGAAGCTGCCATTGGACACATAGGGCTGGCCGTCTAGTGGCTACGCAGGTAGATCCACCTGCGTAGACAGCTACATTACAACTACGCAGCCTGGGCTCCACTTTAAAAGCATCTTCGAAGGGTGTGCAAGGCTATGTAGATGTGAGTGGCAAGGTGGGCCCGGAGCTGCCCCGTTGAAAAGGGTGGCCGCTAAGCCCACCCTTGGACGCCTTTGTCCTGATCGCAGTGTGAATGGGTGCACTTGGATGTGCTCTTCAAGGCTGAAGACTGGATTGAAGACACCTTTAAAGGGTTCCACGGGAAGTCCGTATTTAAGGGCCTGAGGACCCCATTCAATCCAGACTTCCGTGGTATGAACAGGTGGGACACTAATGGGGTCTTGCGTGAGAACAAGTACCAACTGCGTACTGATCAGATGACTAACAGGCTCTAAATGGGTGCTTTCTGCTAGTGGAAAATGCCATCATCTTGGCTCTCCATCATCTTCTAGGACAGTGATGGCTAACCTTTTGAGCTTGGTGTGTCAAAATTCACAGGAAAACCTAGCTTAACTCGGGTGCTGTGTCACTTCCAGAAATATCCATAATTTTGTGATATTTGTAGCTTTAGTAAGAAAGTTATATTTTTGATACATGTATTTTATTAAAAGCAAAAATGAATAATTCTTTACATTTGCTAAGTCTTCAATTGAAAGTTGGTATTTTGTACACTTCAAGAACAAGCAAGCACTACATGCCCAGGTGCCAGGGTGACCAGGTGTGTCACCTAAAAGGGCTTGGCGTGTCACCTGTGACACGCGTGTCATAGGTTGGCCATCACCGTTCTAGGAAAATACCCGGGTTTGACCCTGCGTCCCCCTGATTTCCACAGTTTCTCTTTCCTCAAAGCCTCGGGGGTCTGCCAAGAAGAGTGTGACGCAAAACACGTGCTCAGGGCCACCTCTGCTGCATTTACTAGAGTAGATGCCACCTGCAGGTCAAGGCTAGAGTGCCGCATTCTGGGCTCTTCTCTGAGCTGAATCACGTTGGTTCGCCACCTGGCGAGGTCGCGTCAGAGGTGTGGAGGCCAGTTCAATCACACTGGCCACGCTAACTAGGCAACACGATTCAGCTCATGGAAATCCATCAAGGGACATCTGTGTTTGTGCCTCCACGTAGCACAGGGAAGACATCTATCTGATCATAACAGAAGTGAACCGGGCTGCCGTCACGCCCTACGCCCTGCTCTTCTCCTACAGAAATCGTGTCCCGAGGATGTAGTCTCAGCCAACTTCTACAATGCCAACGCAGCTAACAGCTACGAATGGGACGTTCTGGACCTTCACTGCCACTTCCGGCACCTGGTGGGTCACCGCACGGAGGACGGCATTCACTGGAACAACCAGGGGCACCGGATCATTACCAAACTCTTGCTCACCCACATCGCTGATGCCTGGGGAGTCAAATTAAAGAAGAAGAAGTACAGAATTGGTGAGAGAGGGTGGAGGTCTGGGTGGAAGAATCTAAGAACATGGGAACACAGGCCTTTCTGCAGTTACTTTATTAAGCTGCCGCGCACTAGGGCTGGTCAACGGTGGGTACAGGAGGACCATTTACTCTTACCAGAATGGTCCTGCTGTTGACCAGCCCGTGCTGCCGCCTCGAAAGCCGGAAGTCCCACCTCCTCGCTGCTGTGATTGGCCACTGCCTGCTGCATCACATGTTCAGTGGTGTGCCTGCAGGCCGATGTAGAGGGTTGGGATGTATCCTGTTGATGTGTTGGGGCGGCATGACCCAATTCAGGTGGATCGGTCCCCAGCCAGCCTGCCGCTGCAGCGCCGGCCCGCAGAGACCTGCCGATCACGGCGGTGGCTGGAAATCGACCAGGACTGGCAACGTAGCCGCGCCTGCACAGATGACGTGCTCCCCGGCCACTGTACCCAGTGAGCCAGAAGACATGCAAATGGTCATGCCACTGGACACTGCTGATAAGCCTTGGGTAAAGGTTGGTAAAGGGGTGGAGCACTCCTAATCAACCATTAGCACACCTCTAGTGAGGGCGGGCACACTTCTAGGCTGTAGCAGCCTAGTGGACGTGCGGATGCTCTTGACCAGGGTTGCACTAATCGTTGACCAGAGGCCTAAGTGCGAATTGGTCTCAGGTGTGCTGTTAGGCTGGAGGGGTCCTTGACTGACCAATGCTTAAGGACTGGCAAGACCATAAGAGCCACTCATCGGGCGGGCAGAGGTCCGCTCCCAGCAGGGGTGGCTGGTGTTCCCCGGAGCAACGGGGAACTGGACGGGTCTGCCATCCATCCAGCAATGACTCATTTCTGATGGATTGCCTGGAGCTTGACTGATTAATAACATTTACAGTTCTTCTCTGTATTGGCACTTATGACCAGGAGTGCCTCCAGACACGCAGTAATGGCTTGTCAGGCTTGTCTCAGGAACATCTAGGAGGGACCACATCACTCCCGTTTTGAGGTCCCTCCACTGGCTGCCTATCAGCTTCCGGGCCCAGTACAAGGTGTTGGTTATCACCTTTAAAGCCCTAAATGGCTTGGGTCCAAGCTATCTCAGGGACCGCCTCCTCCCGTACAATCCTCCCCGCACTCTCCGGTCCTCTGGGAGGAACTTACTGCAGCCTCTAAAATCTAGGCTTGCGGCGACCTCCCAGAGGGCGTTCTCTGCTGTCGCCCCCAAACTCTGGAACGACCTGTCGGATGAGATCCGTCAGATAACATCATTAGACAGCTTTAAAAAGGCGGTCAAGACGGATCTCTTCCGGCAGGCCTTTCCAGATTAACCATCCTGGCCCAGATTCCCTGATTCCTCTCGTGGCCCCATCTTAGTGATGGTTGAGGATCAACAGAGGGACATCAGGGTTTTTAGTTTTTAAATTATTGTTTTACGTATTGATATTGTGTTTTAATATGTTATATTGTTTAATACTGTCTTAAGGGGGGGGAGGGATAAGGTGTTTTTAATTGTTATATTTTACATTTTACTGTTGTTAACCGCCCGGATTGGTTTGCCATAGGGCGGTATATAAATAAATATTATTATTATTATTAGTAATGCTGCGTCGCCCATGCGCAGCTTTTCCCAGCCCTCAACAGCAGCGGGGCATTTTGCGATGCAAAAAGATGCTGATTCAGTAGCATCTTTTTACTCCAAACTTACCTTTGAGTTTTCCACCAGTACTGCAGACAACAGAGCTTCCTATCTGGTGGATGGGAATCCGCTGCGAAGGGACGCCGAAGTTCCCAATCCTCCAGTCTGGTGGACCAGAACCAGCAGGGAAGGGATGCCTAAACTTCCAATCCTCTGGTCTGGCGGACCAGAAGTGGCTGCAGTTCCCTGTCGCCTTGTAGATCGTGTCTGGAGGCACTCCAGATTCCTGGGACAGGGTGGACCACTTTGTCCCAGAATTAGCAACCTGTCCCAACCTGTGGGACCAGGACACCTGCCCTGCTTCCATGCCAACATTGAAGCTGAGCTTCTGGGAGCCATGTTTCAGCGGCACACCCTGTCACACTGCCAAAATGGGTCTCCCGTGGTTTCCTGGATTGTGCATGCACCTCTGTGGTCCACTGTACCACCTCTAGCACACCAGTAGACTTTGATATCCAGATCTACTGATTAGCCAACTGGGGTGCCATTTTGGGTTCTCTAGCCTTGTAGTACGGACAGAGTGTGCCTGGAGGGGGGTAGGGCCTCCTATAATTTGCACAAGCCTGTGTGTAAGAGAGGGTACCAGAGACATCACAGGACAGTGTCCAGGGTTGAAGGGGTCCTTGGTGCCCCTTCCACACAGGACATGCTTTTCATCCCAGGTAGCAGCACATGGAGGAATATAACGGCAGTGGCCACAGTACCTGGAGAAGACCTTTTAGGTGTGAATTTTCCATATGATTTATGTGGGCCTCACCTGCTCCAGAGGAGATGCACCTCAGTCTGGTGGCTACCACTGAGAAGGCCCCATCCCAGGTCCCCCTAGAGGTGGTGGTGCGACCAGGAAGACCTCCCCTGCAGATCTGACTTGACAGATCTTGAGTATCTACCTTGCTTGCTGAGCTGACCTCACCAACTGGTGGCCCAGAGGGGTGGAAGGTACTTCCTGTGTCCACTTTGCTGCAGTTGAAGCAACCTGCTCACCTACCTCTAATTAACTGCTACTCTTATTGTCTTTGTCTCCATAGGAATAGGCCCTGCTCCCTTTCTACCTGTGCCCTACCTGCCACTGCCAGGTACCCATCATTCAAGTTTTCCTGGTCCCCCTCCTGTTACTGACATACCTCCTCAGAGGTTCAGTGATGGTTCCAACCTTCCCTTCCATGATGACGGATCTCATAATAACTGGCCGGTACATGGAAATGAGCCAGGGGGACCAAACCTCCTTGGTTGGCCAAGACCTCCTGGTCAGCAATATTTTAGTCACCCCAGCACCTTCAGCAACGGGCCTGGAGGTGGATATGAACATAGCACATGGTTCTCAGAGCCCCAAGTTCCATCAAGTTTCAGCTATGGACTACCTGGCCATCAGAATGTTGTCTGCAGCAATAGACCTGAATACAGCAAAGGACCTTTGCATCCCAACGTTCACCACAATGGACCTATGGATCGACCCAAGTGGGAACAAGGCCCATCGGTACCCCATGGTCAATTTAACCCAAACGATGGACCTTACAGTGGCTGCGATGAGCCTGCAGAAGGGATTGAACAAGGGCCCAGTCAGCTGTCATTGCAAGGGCCATGTGGACCCAGC
The DNA here is from genome assembly GCA_023333525.1 of Aspidoscelis tigris stejnegeri. Lineage (NCBI taxonomy): Eukaryota > Metazoa > Chordata > Lepidosauria > Squamata > Teiidae > Aspidoscelis > Aspidoscelis tigris. The sequence goes on along the minus strand of JALMGA010000006.1, from coordinate 87,966,385 downwards.
AACATCTGTTCCAGTGGTGCTTATGGTGAAGGGGCCCCGCCTGAATTTTGGTATCAGCCAGCCCCCGTGTCCCAATATACGGAAGGTAAGTTCCCTTCCCCCATCCCAGACTTTTCTGGGTGCCTTGTCACATGGGTCACTGGGAGAACTGGGAAAGACACATGGTAGCAGAGAAATGAGGGTTCTTGTAACATAATGCACCACCCAAAAGCACCTCCAGAGCCCTCCAAGGCTAGGAACTTTGGTTCCTAGCCCTCAGAATTGTGGCCACAAAGCTGGCACGTGCTTTGAGGTTGTAGCCTGGGCTGGGCTGGATCGGTCCCATTGGTGTGAAGAGCACTGATTCAGCCCATGGTTGAGATCAGTGGGCCAGGGTTTTCCAAATCCACTGATCCCAGCCATGCACAGCTAAGTGCAGAAAGGGCCCATGATTCAACCAGGGCGGAGCTTTTGAGTTTGCCGGCAAACATAATCAGTTCTGTTCTGAAGATGAAGGGCAGGAAATGGAGGCCATAATAACCTAACAGGAGCCCTGCTGGATCAGGCCACAGCCCATCTAGTGCATAAGAACCTAAGGGGAGCCCTGCTGGATCAGGCCACAGCCCATCTAGTGCATAAGAACCTCAGAGGAGCCCTGCTGGATTAGGTCACAGCCCATCTAGTCCATAAGAACCTAAGAGGAGCCCTGCTGGATCAGGCCACAGCCCATCTAGTCCATAAGAACCTCAGAGGAGCCCTGCTGGATCAGGCCACAGCCCATCTAGTCCATAAGAACCTAAGAGGAGCCCTGCTGGATCAGGTCACAGCCCATCTAGTCCATAAGAACCTACGGGGAGCCCTGCTGGATCAGGCCACAGCCCATCTAGTCCATAAGAACCTCAGAGGAGCCCTGCTGGATCAGGTCACAGCCCATCTAGTCCATAAGAACCTAAGGGAAGCCCTGCTGGATCAGGCCACAGCCCATCTAGTCCATAAGAACCTCAGAGGAGCCCTGCTGGATCAGGCCACAGCCCATCTAGTCCAGCATCCTGTCATGCACAGCAGCCCACCAATTGCCCATGGGCACCTCAAGCAGAGACAAGGGCAAACCTTCTCCTGCTCTTGAATCCCAGCAAATGGTCTTAGAAATATCCTGCTTGTCCCCACGGCCTGAAGGATGTACTTAGGCAACCATTCTCGTAGCCACTGCTTGTCCAACCCTTTCTTAAAGCCACCTAAGCTCGTAGCTCTCCCTGCCTCTTCAGGCCACAAATTCCATAGACCGATGACCCTCTGGGTGAAGAAATGCTTCCCCTTGTCGGATCTGACTCTCCTGTCCACCAGCTTCATAGATGCCCCCTGGTTCTAGTGTTGTGTGATAGAGAAAAGAAATTTTCTCTATCCACCTTTTCTGTAGCCATGTGGCATTTGGACCACATTGGAGGGGCATCTGCCCATCTCCAAAGCCAAAGGCGCATTGGGGTGCATGGAGAGACTTCAACTGCATCATGCCATTGCTTACCTATTCTGCTATGCAAGTAAGTAATGTCTAGATCAGTGGTTCTCAACCTTCCTAATGCTGTGACCCCTTAATGGAGTTCCTCATGTTGTGGAGACCCCCAACCACGGTTGTGGGGGCAGCTGGGAGGTGGGAGGGAAGGGCGGTGGGAGACTCGTTGCAACCCCTCCGAAAGGATAGTTCGACCCCCAAAGGGGTCCCGACCCCCAGGTTGAGAACCACTGGTCCAGATGCTAAGCGTGTGCGTGAATTGGGGTTTTTTACATTCAATTTGTATCAAATGGAATGTATTAAAATTCATATCCGTTTGTTTAGATGCCTTTCAAATGTGGTAGGATTCTGTTCGATACAAATGCATTCATACAAATTTGTACAAATATCCGATACGAATGCATACATATCCCATGACCTATCTGCTCTGAAAGCGTCAAATCTGCCCTGAATCCACTTTGAATCCGCTCTCAGGCCATGTCGAATGCACTCTGGATCTGTTGCAGATGTGACTGGCGCAGCTGCTTTCCCAACTCCCCAGGTTCACAAATGCTCCAAAACGTTTGTACGAATACGAATGTCAACGTAAGAATGTCGCAAGGTTAGATTTGTGTACAAATGTACAGATGTCACGATTGTTCGTGGTCATCTCTACTAGATGCAGCCTGAAATCGCCCTCCGACATGTGGCCCCGAAGATGCTTCCCACTGACTGAACCAGGGGAACTCAAGTCAGGCAAAGGGGCCAACGCAGTGAAGGCCTGCCCATCCGTGTTTCCCCATCCTCCTTCCCACTTTGACTTTCCTTGCTTTCTCCCGCAGTGATCAATCAGAATGCTTTCCCATCGCCTGAACGTCCCGTGATGCTCCGAAGAGGCTACATCAGAGGAAGGCAGAACAGGTTCAGACCACGGCCGTGGCATCCCTACGCGGCCAAGAACGGCCCTAGGGGCCACCCTCGAAATGCCCGATGAGCCCCTCCGCACGTCAGGAGGCATCCGTGGAATGGCCTTGTCGTACCAAACAGGGAAAAGGCGATGGGCAGCTTCTGGAACCATGAAATGTCTGGATCCCTCATCTCAGGCCTGGGCTTGATGCTATGGGGACAGGTGGGCCCTTTGCTGTAAACGGGACTAGCACTTTCAGCTGTTTTATGGGCTTGGTCCTCAAAGTTTTGGGTTCTGGAAGCCCCCACCCCCCACCCCAACCCCACATGCCTCCTTCCTCAGAGGAGCTGCCAGGTTGTGTCAACAAAAATCCCTTTGTTGTGCCTTTGATGGTTCCGGGGTACCAGTGGTTCTGCTGCTGAGGTTGTGGAGGCAAGAAGGAGGAGAAGCGTTGGCTTTTCTACCCCCCTTTTCTCACCCATTTAAGGGGACTCAAAGAGGCTGACAAAGCTTCTGTTCTTCTCCCCACAACAGAACACCTGTGAGGCAGTTGGGGCCGGGAGAGCTCAGAAGAGAGCTGTGACTCGCCCAAGGTCACCCAGCTGGCTTTGTGGAGGAGTGCAGAATCAAACCTGGTATTCCCAGATAAGAGTCCGGCTCCCTAACCACTAGGCCAAACTGACTCACCTGTTTTTTTAAATGATAATTATTTGGAGGGTGGAGGCTATGGATGTGTAACAGAGCTATGCTCCCCCTAAACTTCGCCTCTAAGAACGGGGCTCTGGATCGGGGTGGGGGTGGGGTGGGGGGTCAGTCGCAGGCCATACCTTTGTGGCACAGGGCAACGGCAGCTGGGTGGCTCCTTGCACCACCTGGTTCAGGACTGGTGTCTGGGTGCATCATGGACTCTGCTCCATGGAGCTCATTTGTGGTGGCTCCATGGAGCAGTGAATTGCAACCTTAGTGGGTCTCACTTGCTTTACCTGTTCCAGCCCAGCGCTGAAGGAAGCTTTTGTGTGGAACCACTGCCTTGTGCAAACTGTACCACAGGCTGTGATGTCTGGGTGAATGGGGTGGGGTGTGGGGTTTTTATTTGGGGGGGGGGTAATGTAGGAAAGCCAACACTGTGCTCCGTTTTACCCTTGTTAAAAGTAGGAACGTGCATGAATTTTTGAAAACTCCAATATTCGGTTCGAATCCCACAAATTTCAACATTCAAACTCGAATTGGATTTTCAAAAATCCGTATTTCACATTCGAACTCTAATACGGATTTTCGAAAATCTGATATGGATTTCCGAATGATTTGAATGTGTAGATTCGTATCTATACGAATCTGCCCGGAAATTATCCGTATCTTGTGCTTAAAATACGGGATTGAAACGGGATGCGTACGGGATAATACGGGATGCATATGGATTTTTCCGGCATGGGCACAGATACGTATAGCAGATACGAATGTTGTCAACATTCGTATCTTTAAATACGACTCTAACATTCAAATGTACGAATTCGAATGTTACGGATTCGAATCGGATTTTAAGACATTTAAATCTTAAATATCCGAATCGAATAGGATTTTAGGACATTCGAATCTACTCAGATTCGAATGTCGAAAATACATTCATGCAAATCCCCAGTTAAAAGCAAATAGCATCTGACGGTTTGCACTCGGTGGGCCACCTCCGCTGTGATCTTGCTCTACACCTCCCACAACTCAGCTCCCAGAATCCCATGCCACCAAGGAATGCTGGGACATCTGGAGGGTGGGCGTGGGACCCAGCTGGACACCTCTGAAATAATGAGTCTCATCTACCTATGGTGGGTCCCTTCTCTGTGCGCCCTTCTGAGATGCAAAAGAACTATGGAAAAAAAACCCTGGCACAATTCTCATGTGAAGTGAGCATCAGTGACCCTTGATGACCCCAGAGGTCCCTCCCAACTCTATGATTCTAAGGGTATTTTTCCACCGCACTCCTTTAATCCGGATCTAAGAAGATCTGGATCTAAGGAATGGGTACTTCCCTTAATCCGGATCTAGTAGATCCGGATTAAAGGAAGTACCCAACGTGTTTCCGTGGGTGATCTAGCACCCAATAGCAATGGGTGCTAGCCTGCCTGCTGTGGAAACACCGGAGCACCCATTTGCAAATCCGGATCTACCCACAAGGGGTCTGCCTGTCACCCCAGGTGTTTTGGGGGACAGGGGGTGCAATCTCTGAAGTTGCCTTCAGAGATTAGCAAAGGCTCAGAAGTCACTCCAAAGTCCCTCTGAAGTCATTCCGAAGTTGCCTTTGGAGATTAGCAAAGGCTCTGCAGAAAAACCCCTTTGGAGCCTTTGCTAATCTCCAAAGGCAACTTCAGAATGACTTCGGAATGACTGCGGAGTTTTGATTTTGAGGCACCCCCATGGGTGCCCCCTCCCCCGAGCCTCCTCTAGACCCCATTGGCCAACTGCAGTGGAAACAGGCTCCCTATAATCCAGATTTGCTGGCTGAAGACCCCATTGTAGACCCCTTTAATGGGGCCTACATGAAAACTGGATTATAGGTCCTGAAGGACACATATGATCCGGATTTCCCTAGCTGTGGTGGAAACAGATGTGTCCCTAATGGGGTCCGTAGTGGAAATGGGGTCATTCGGCTCTCAGCCAAATGGGTCCTTAATGGGTGCTAAAATGGGTACTTACAGCCAGTGGAAAAACACCCTATGTCCAGAGAAACCTTTGCAGGTTCTTTACAACCTCTCCAGGCCTCTAGTACAGTATTATAATTTTAACACTATAATCTCATTTTTGCAACGCAAAGCTTGGTTCCGTCACAGGGATGGACTAGAGTTCTCCTTTCTTTTGGAATAATGCTTAAATAGAAAAAAAAATGCTTTTTAAACTCAAAAGAATAAAGCTTTGTGGTTTTGGTTTCTGTTTAATTTTATTTATTTTAATTTTATTTCTTGAACAAAGATAGGTACGCAATCACCAAAGTTGCACATAAGTAGAACAAGCAGTAACAAAAAAATAACTCTTTCAAATAGGTCCCCTTCGAATGTGGTGGGATTTCATTCTGTACGAATGTATTCGTACGAATATCGGATACAAACACACACACATCCGATACGCGTCCGCTCTGAAAGCTTCAAATCCGCCCTGTATCCACTTTGAATCCGCTCTCAAACCATGTCAAATTCACTCTGGAGGCATTGCAGATGTGACGTCGCCGTTTCACAAATGTTCCGAAGCTTCGTGCAAATAACAAGTCTTAGGAATATTGGCGCTCATCACTATTAGAATATACTTTGGGGTGCAAAATTCTTCCACTAATGGATTAGGATTCCCTAAGGAAGGTGCCCAATTTTCTTTTTCTTTTTTTGACATGGTGCTATATTTATAAATAGGAAGGGTACAAAGTTCTGCGGATAAATCCAAGTGGCCACCAGTAATGGGGGCAATTTATGGCAGGAACGTGGACCAGAAGAGCCAAATGATGGGGCACAGTCACCACATGTGGAGATCATGGGCCTATTCTCACTTAGGCCTCTAGCATGCAATTCGGAGGGCTCTAGTACAGACCATATGCATTTCAGGAAGACCATTTCTGCCCAGAAGCATCCTGGCCTGTACCAGGGCTGAAATTGTGCTCCACACCTTCCCCAACCTTACCCCCGGGCTTACCTGAAGCGTCTGGCACGGAGACTATTTGCATTCTTTCTGCCAGGCTGCTCAGGACTCCTGCCTCCTGGCTGCCGCCATTGACTGCTGCTGACCATGTCCCTCAGTGACACTCTGGCTAGCAGTCTGATGCCGGGTAGGGGATCGAACGGGGCTAGTGGCATATTGGGGGGCTGTGGGCCCATGGCAGCCAGCGGGGACCTGCCCGGCACCCACCCTTGGACCTCCAGTCCAGTCTGGATTGGTCCTGATGCCATCTACAGCGAGCAACCAGTTCCACAAGTTCAGAGCACCAGGGATGGACCCTGAATGCGCAGGATTGGCCGCTGTAGACGGCACTGGGACCGATCCAGACCAGACCGGCAGCCCAGAGTGCAGCGTAGGGGGGCGGGAGGGGCCCCGGCACCCCAACATGCCACTAGGCCAATCCAATCCTGCCCTCAGCATTGGACTGCCCCCCCCCCCAGCCAATGGCAGCAGGCCAGGGTTGGAACATCTGGCTCACCAGCACGGGGGACGGATTGACCATTCGAACTTGACCTGTGATGGACGCTTTGGGAATGCATCCCTCACTGGCCAATGCAAATGCTCGACCTGTCCCACAAGGATACCAGCCTTGGAGCACCCCAGCCATTTGGCTGAAGTGCGAAAGGCCCCATGGCTGATCTCTTGAAATGCCCACCAGCAGGAAGGGAGAAAGCAAGATAACATTTGTGACAGGATACAGGTGGTGTAATACCATTTCTGAGGTGTTTTTAAGTATTAATTCTATAGCCCAGGATAATTTTGACACACTGGAGGCGCTAAAACATGGGAGAGCTCCATTGAGCATCAGAAATTTCAGTGCCCAGATCCTTCTTCCAGGTGGTTTTCAGAGCCTTTAGGTGGTGTTTGTTGATGTTAAAGAGAAGGGTGGTGGCTACGTCTTCTTATTGTTGTATTCAGAATATAAGAAAATCAGAGGAGCCCTGCTGGATCAGGCCACAGCCCATCTAGTCCATAAGAACCTAAGAGGAGCCCTGCTGGATCAGGCCACAGCCCATCTAGTCCATAAGAACCTAAGAGGAGCCCTGCTGGATCAGGCCACAGCCCATCTAGTCCATAAGAACCTCAGAGGAGCCCTGCTGGATCAGGCCACAGCCCATCCAGTCCATAAGAACCTAAGAGGAGCCCTGCTGGATCTAGCAACAGCCCATCTAGTCCATAAGAACCTCAGAGGAGCCCTACTGGATCAGGCCGCAGCCCATCAGGTCCAGCATCCTGTCTCACACAGTGCCCACCCATTCCTTCAGAGCATCTCAAGCAGGAGGCAAAGGTGACTCCTTCACCTACTCTCACCTGGAGAGACACCTGCCTGCCTCTCCGATCTGGAAACATTACCTGGGCATCCAGTTTAGTAGCCCCTGGCTGATACACCTGTCCTCCATGAGTTAAGAGAGATCCTGCTGGATCAGGCCACAACCCATCCAGTGTAGCATCCTGTCCCACACAGTGGCCCACCAATTGCTCCTGGGCATTTTCTCAGGCAGAAGATAACAAGTCAAAACCTTCATGTGGTCTTCACATCCTGCACGTGGCCTTTGGAGGAATCCTGTCTGCCCTTCCAACCTGGAGACAGTGCTGGGAATCCATTCTAGTAGCCACGGATACACCTGCCCTCCATGAATTTAGATGCTTTTAAGAAAGCGTTAGATCATCTGGTTGCTATCGCTACCTCTTCTGGTAGTAAGATCCATAGACTGATGGCCCTCTGGGTGAAAAAATACTTCCCCTTGTCAGTCCTAAGTCTCCTGCTCACCAGTGTATAGGGTACCCCCTTGGTTCTGGGGTTCTGCAATAGAAAAATTGTTTATCCATCAGGGTGATGGTTGTTTTCTGGATCTAAAGCATCCAAGTGGGGGAAATGGATTAAGAAAAAAAGGAAGAGTTGGCTTTTCCACCTCATCTTTCCCACCCATTTAAGGGGACTCAAAGCGGCTGACAAACCTTCTGTTCTTCTCCCCACCACAGACACCCTGTGAGGCGGGTGGGGCTGTGATTGCTCAGAAGAGAGCTGTGACTAGCCCAAGGTCACCCAGCTGGCTTCATGGAGGACGAAGCGTTGGCTTTTCCACCTCACCTTTCCCACCCATTTAAGGGGACTCAAAGCGGCTGACAAACCTTCTGTTCTTCTCCCCACCACAGACACCCTGTGAGGCGGGTGGGGTTGTGACTGCTCAGAAGAGAGCTGTGACTAGTCCAAAGTCACCCTGGTGGCTTCATGGGGGAGGGCAGAATCGAACCCGGTATTCCCAGATAAGAGGCCACCTCCCTACCCACTAACTGTTAGGGAGGGAGGGGTTTATCTAATTAATTTATATTCATATTCATATATTTACATTTAATTACATTTTTAATATTTGATATGGGTTTTTTTTAGCAACCTGCCCTGGGACCACTGAAGGGCGGGATATAAATGTATTCAACAAACAAACAAACAAAAACAAAGAAAGAAACAGGATTTGGAAGGGACCCCACCCCCAGCCCGTGGATTCTACACTGATAAAGCCAGAAGGGCGCCTCTCTTCCTGCGAGTTCCCACTGGAGAGTGGAGAGGACAGACAAGATGACCTCGTGGGCCCCCTTTCGTTTCCCCGGCGCCGCCTCCTCCTCCTCCTCCTCCTTCTCCGTGTTGAGGGGGTGGGGGCTGGGCGGGCGCCGTGGACGCCCTGCAGGGCCTTGCTCGGGCGTGGCCCCGCGGGGCGTTCCCGGGGCTTCGAGCGCGGCGTGTTTGGTTTGCGCTCTCGCGGCGCACGTGCTGCTGGTATTGCGCTCGCCAGGGAGGGAGCGGTCGGTGCAGCGCATCGCACGGTGGGTCCCTGGCAAGGAGGAGAGCGGAGAGCGGTGGCTAGGGGGTCAGGGTGGCCCCCGGGACCCCCAACCCATTTCTTTTCCTGCCTTGAATGCAGGAGCCCCTGGAGAGCGCAATTCCTCCCCTCCGGTGGATGAGGCCCGCTGATCCGGATCTGGCCTCCGCCAGGTCTCTTTTGGGGGTGGGAGGAAGAGATCCAGGCCGACCCAGGACCCCCCTCGGTTTATCCTGGTTTGGCTTTCTGTCCAGAAAAAGTAGCTCCATTGGGCAAATGCTCTTTTTCCCCTTTCGCTCTGCCCCTTGGTGCAAACCGCCCTGACTGCCCGGGGGTCTCCGGCTGGACTTCCATCCATGCCCGAGAAAGGCTTCGGACCGTGGTCTTCCTTCCCCACGACCCGGTGGTCCAACAGGAGCCCCTCTCTGCAGTGATGGTCATTCTTCCTCGCTTGGAAAGGAAATGCGCTCTGCACATGCCCAGGGTATTGTCTTGTGGCACCGTGGCCCTCCTTTGCAGAAGTTTATGGCGAACCCCACACAGAGACTGTAGTCCAAGCAGGGCGAAGATCTGGCGCCCGGTTGGTTGAAGGGCGTGGTGGTGAGGCTGTTCCAAAAGTCTGGGGGGGGCCACCACAGAAAAGACCACGGAAGGAGAGGTCTTTGCTGGGACACCTGCCTTCCCTGCTTCAGAACCCACTCTGTGCAGGTAACACCTTGTTGGGTGGGTGGGGGCCCACTCTGTGCAGGTAACACCTTGTTGGGTGGGGGGCACTATGTGCAGGTAACACCTTGTTGGGCGGGGGGGGGGGAGGCAGAATCCCAAAGAAGTGCCATAAGCCATCTTGCCCAACCCGGGTCTATTTATATATTTTAAAAATAATTATTTGCTGATTTCTGTGTTAAGGATCCTGAAGCAGAAAATCCCTCTGATGAGATTTAGGTGACCCACACCGGGCAGTGATCCAGCAGTTGGCCTTTTAATGGGGTGGGGGTGGGGGTGGCTTTGTGTCCTGAGATCACCTGCCTCAGCGCAGTTGCCGGACCATCACTGGTTGCATTGCAGCTACAAGTTGGTGGTGCCTTCTAGATTTTCTTTTCGGTTTTTTGTTGCCGAAGGAAGGAAGGAAGGAAGGAAGGAAGGCACGCCTGCCAGTCCTCCTGCCTGGAACCTAAGCTGGTATCTGGGCAGCAGCAGCAGCAGCTATAGCTGCAAAGGTTCCTGCCACTTTTTGCTCTTCCTTGCCCCCCCCCCGCCCCTAGCGGAGAACAGACCCTCCCCAAAAGCACCAGGACAGCTTCATGGCCTCCAATCCAGCCTTGAGATACCCGCAGTGAGCCAGTTTGATCTAGTGGTTAGGGAGCCAGACTCTTTTCTGGGAATACCAGGTTTGATTTAGCCCTCCTCCATGAAGCCAGCTGGGTGACCTTGGTCTAGGCACAGCACTCTTCTGAGCTCTCTCAGCCCTACCTACCTCACAGGGTGTCTGTTGCAGGGAGAAGAATAGAAAAGCTTTGCCAGCCACTTTGAGTCCCCCTGGATGGGTGAGAAAAGCAGGGTAGAAAAGCCAACACTTCTCCCCTTCCTCCTTGAAGCCAGCTGGATGACCTTGGGCTAGTCACAGCTCTCTTTCTGAACTCTCATAGCCCCACGGTACCTCACAGGGTGTCTATTGTGGGGAGAAGAACAGAAGGTTTGTCAGCCACTTTAAATCCCCTTAATGGGTGAGAAAAGTGGGGTGGAAAAGCCAGCTCTTCTTTCTCCACGAAGCCAGCAGGGTGACCTTGGGCTAGCCATAGCTCTCTTTCTGAGCTCTCATAGCCCCAGCTACCTCAGAGGGTAGCTCCTGTGGGAAGAAGAACAGAAGGTTTGTCAGATGCTTTGAGTCCTCTTAAATAGGTGAGAAAAGTGGGGTGGAAAAGCCAACTCTTCTTATTCCCACGAAAAAGATGAAGAAGTGGGGAAGGGCAACCAAATAACGGGTGCTAGTGGCCCCCAAACTGTTCATCCCTTCAGGTGGTGGTGGTGGTGGTGGGTGATTTACTAACAGTTGTCAAGAGAAGCCTGGAATCTCTCTAAAGCAGTAGGAAGCCGGTTTTTCCCCCTCGCCTCTCTTGGCCACGTTTCCGAGCCAGTTCCTTGCAAAGATTCCTGGGAAAATTGGGAGTCCTCCTTGAATTCCTTTGGCCCCATTGCTTGAGCGCTAAAATGCTCATGATTGCGTGGTTGGCGTCACGAGGGCCAACGGAGGTCTATGTTTTCTCCTTAGACTTCATGGTCATGTGCAGTGCGCTGGATGCTGGAGCCACCAGGTAGCATAGAGTCCTGGCTAGGGTGTCAGCCTGGAACCTCTGAGTTCTAGGGTTGGAATTCCCACCCCCTCCTCCTGGCCTGACCTGCCTCAACTCATGGTTATGAGCGTAAAATGGAGGTGAGTAGAACAGGCAGGTTATACGTGCCCTACAGAATTACGAACACAATGTGTTGGGAAGTCCATCTGGCTTACTGGTGTGCAAAGTGTATCCGGAGTGTGCAAGCTGCATCGAGAAAGCAGGAGCCATAAGGACATAAGGGATGAATAGTGTTCTAGATCAAGAAGACATAAGGGATGGATAGTGTTCTAGATCAGGGAGTCATAAGGGATGGATAGTGTTCTAGATCAGGGAGCCATAAGGGTTGGATAGTGTTCTAAATCAGGGTCATAAGGACATATGGGATGAATAATGTTCTAGATCAGGGAATCATAAGGACATAAGGGATGAATAGTGTTCTAGATCAGGAAGCCATAAGGGATGGATAGTGTTCTAGATCAGGGGTCATAAGGGTTGGATGGTGTTCTAGATCAGGGGGTCATAAGGACATGAGGGATGCATGGTGTTCTAGATCAGGGAGATGTAAGGATATAAGGGGATGAATAGTATTCTAGATAAGGGAGTCATAAGGACATAAGGGATGAATAGTGTTCTAGATCAGGGAATCATAAGGACATAAGGGATGAATAGTGTTCTAGATCAGGGAATCATAAGGACATAAGGGATGAATAGTGTTCTAGATCAGGAAGCCATAAGGGATGGATAGTGTTCTAGATCAGGGGGTCATAAGGACATGAGGGATGCATGGTGTTCTAGATCAGGGAGATGTAAGGATATAAGGGATGAATGGTGTTCTAGATCAGGAAGCCATAAGGGATGGATAGTGTTCTAGATCAGGGGTCATAAGGACATAAGGGATGAATAGTGTTCTAGATCAGGAAGCCATAAGGGATGGATAGTGTTCTAGATCAGGGGTCATAAGGGTTGGATGGTGTTCTAGATCAGGGGGTCATAAGGACATGAGGGATGCATGGTGTTCTAGATCAGGGAGATGTAAGGATATAAGGGATGAATAGTATTCTAGATAAGGGAGTCATAAGGACATAAGGGATGAATAGTGTTCTAGATCAGGCTCCTCACCTATTCAGTCCCGCACTCTGCTCTCCTAGGGGCCAGCCTGCTGCCATGAAAGCCCACCAGAAGGGCAGGAGCCCACAGCTAGTTTTGCTTTCAGTCCCCCAGCAGATGGGCTTCAGAAGAAGACCACCTCCTACCTCCCACCAGGGCCAGTAGCCATTGATAGCCCTGAGCGCCATAAGTAGTGCCCCACTGGATCAGACCCCTGGCACATCTAGTCCTGTAGTCTGGTCTCTCAGTAGCCAGCCAGCTGCCCGCAGAAACCCACCAAGTTGGGCAGGAACACATGGCTTGCCTTTCTCAGATTCCCAGCAGAGGCAACTCACCTACCATGGCCAGCAGGGCTAACGGCCATTGACAGTCCCGACTTCCACGTGTTAGTCCAGTGATGGCCAACCTATGACACACATGTCACAGGTGACACGCCAAGCCCTTTTGGGTGACACACAAGGTCACCCTGGCACCTGGGCATGTAGTGCTTGCTTGTTCTTGACGTGTGCGAAATACCAACTTTCAATTGAAGATTTAGCAAACGAAATTCAGCAACAAAAGTCACTAATGTAAAGAATTACTTGTTTTTGCTTTTAATAAAGTACATATATCAAAAATATAACCTTTTTACTAGAGCTACAGATATCACAAAATTATGGATATTTCTAGATGTGACACAGCACCCGAGTTAAGCTAGGTTTTCTTGTGAGTTTTGACACATCAAGCTCAAAAGGTTCACCATCCCTGCACTAGACCAAACCACGCCGGTCTTAAAGGATCTGCACCGGTTACCTCTTTGCTACCGTGCCCAATTCAAGGTGTTGACGCTAACGGCTTGGGCCCTGGGTATCTGAAGGAGCGCCTTCTCCCATGTAGATCTGCCCGGGCACTGAGATCTCAAGGAGAGGCCCTTCCTGGAGTCCCTTCCATTTCAGAGGTACAAAGCATAGGGACTTGCAGGAGGGCCTTTTCTATGGTGGCCCCTAGACTCTGGAACAGCCTCCCTCTTGAGGTTCGCCAGGTGCCCGCAATGTATAGGTTTTGGCGCCTGGTGAAAATATATCTTTTCACCCAGGCTTTTGCTGTTTAATTCGCTTCCTCAGGGTGGTATCCTTTTAGGGAGGGAGGTAGATAATATTTTGAATTATGTTTTAATATTTTACATGTTTTCTTTTTATTGTTATCCGTCCTGGGACCATGTGGTGAAGGGCAGGATACACATTTTTAAAATAATGAATGAATGAATAAGTAAGTAAGTAAGTACCATCCAAGCTGGAACCCAGCACCACGTCTCATTGGGTGCAAATGCCAACAATTCAGTTTCGAGACACAGTTCTCAGGCTGGCCTTCAGGGACTGCAGATTGTGTTTGCAGACGATAGATCGCACTGGACCCTTGGGGAGTTTGTTTACTACTAAATATTTATATTGCACCTTTCACTCAAAGTTCTCCACGGTGGTCACTACACTAGACAGAAAAGACCCAACCCAAATGCATGGATGAAATCCGTAGAACAGTAGAAAACCTGATGAAAATGCACTTCTACAAGGAAGCAGCAGAAGTAACTAGGCATTTTGATCTTGCTCCTGAGTGAGCCATCATCTTGACTTTTTAAAAAAAACCCTTGGGCCATGGTCCCACCTTCCCTTTGGACCTTCTTCAGCCCATCTTCAGGACTGACTGCTCACATGCCTTTTCATTCCTGTCCATTTCATTTGTGGACTTTCCACCCTCCAAAGGGATGGAAATGAAGAGGTGTGAGCAGTCAGACCTGCAGATGGGCTTAGAAGGAAGGTATGGCCATGACCCTGGAGAAGAAGAAGAGTTGGCTTTTCTACCCCATTTTCCTCACCCATTTAAGGGGACTCAAAGTGGCTGACAAAGCTTCTGTTCTTCTCCCCACACCAAACACCCTGTGAGGTAGGTGGGACTGAGAGAGCTTAGGAAGAAAGCTGTGACTAACCCAAGGCCACCTAGCTAGTTTTGTGGAGAAGGAGAGTTGGCTTTGATAGCCCACTTTTCTCACCCATTTAAGGGGACTCAAAGCGGCTGACAAACCTTCTGTTCTCCCCACACCAGACACCCTGTGAGGTGGGTGGGGCCGTGAGAGCTCAGAAGAGTGGTGTGACTAGCCCAAGGCCACCCAGCTGGCTTCATGGAGGTTAGTGGAATCATGCCTGGTATTCCCAGATAGGAGTGCGGCTCCCTAACCCCTCAACCAAACTGAAGCGAAGTTGTTCCCAGTAATCTACATCGTTTATGGATCTACATCCTTGTGGATTAAACACACACACACACATGTTGCAGACCTCATGATCTGCTGGTATGTGGATAGAGGATGAGTCCACTTCTGACCTGTGGCAGAAGTTTATTCTGGTGGACCAGCAGGGCCCCCATGGATTTAGTACCACTTGTGGGCCTGTGACGCATTGCCCTCTGTTCTGTGTCTCTTGCAGTTCTTGGCCTGTTTCCACGGACGTGTTGGGGCTGCCTTCACCCGGGCGGTTGTGGCCCCTCAGACATGCATCAGTTCCGCTCGGAAGAGGTCCAGCAGCTCTTGCACAACAAGTTCATTGTTGTCCTCGGTGACTCAAGTGAGTGGGAGCAGCCCAAAGAGTCGGGCACCCCAAGCATGATGGGAAAAAAGTGCCGTGGGAAGCCAGTGGTCAAGAGCAACATGGTGCTGGCCACAGACCTGAGGCTTGTTTGCACTACAGCCCATAGTGCCTGATTAGTGAACTTCTGGGGAAGAGCATTCACACCTTGAGGAGGCTGTTGCAGCCTCCAGGCCTTCCCAGAAGTTCCCTAATCATGCCCACGGTGCAAGTTGGTGCTCCACACCTTTACCAACCTTCACCGAAAGCTTACCTGGCGCATCCAGGCCTTGGACATTTGCAGCTCTTCCAGTGCTCTGGGGTTGTCTGAGTTGCCACACAAGCGTGATGGCACCTTGGACCACCATAGATGCAACTGTATATGTGCAGAGTGTTAGCGGATAAGGACATGGTGGCCCCATCCAGAAAGGGGACAAATAGCCCCACTTTATTCTCACTAAATCCCATTATATCCTGTTTCAGGAAAACCCAGGAAGGTGTTCAGGAAGGTGGTGAAGACGCACCTCTTTCCTCAGGCCTTTGGCTAAATGTCAGCCATGTTTCCACCACTGTAAACACCACTGTTTTTAATTGATATTGTTTTGTTTTTAACATGTTGGATTTTAAGTGCTCTGATGGTTTTTATTGTTTTAATATATATTATTTTGTTTGATGTGGGGTGTTTTTCCACCGCGCTCCTTTAATCCGGATCCAAGAAGATCCAGATCTAAGGAATGGGGACATTCCTTAATCCGGATCTAGTAGATCTGGATTAAGGGAAGTACCCAATGTGTTTCCATGGCTGGTCTAGCACCCAGTAGCAATGGGTGCCAGCCTCCCTGCCATGGAAATACCAGAGCACCCATTTGGAAATCCAGATCTACCTGTGAGGGGTCTGCTTGTCACCCCAGGTGTTTGGTGGGACAGGGGGTGCAACCTCCGAAGTGGCTTCGAAGTCATTTCAAAGTCACTTCGAAGTCATTTTGAAGTCACTTCGAAGTCTTTGCAAAACAGCTCCATTGAAGTCTGTTCTGATCTTTAGAGTCACTTCGAAGTTCACTCTGAAGATCAGCACAGACTTCAAAGGCGCTCTGGAGCTATTTTGCACGGACTTCGAAGTAACTTCAAAATGACTTCAAAGCTTAGGTTTTAGGGCTCCCCCCCCTCCATGGGTGCCTCCTCACCCTAACCTCCTCTAGACCCCATTGCCACAGAAGTGTGGAAATAGGTTCTCTTTAATCTGGATTTTCTGCCTGAAGACCCCATGGGGTCTACAGAAAATCTGGATTAAAGGCCAGAAAGTACCCATTGGATCTGGATTTCCCCAGCGGCAGTTGAAACAATCGGCTCCCAAATGGGTGCCGTGGTGGAAATGGGATCATCCAGCTCACACCCAAATGGGTCCTTAATGGGTGCAAAAATGGGTACTTTCTGACAGTGGAAAAACACCCATGGTGGATTTTAAGGTTATTACCTGCCCTGAGACCTTTGGGTATAGGGCCGGATAGAAATATAAATAATGAATAAAAATAAATAAAATAATAAAATCCTGGATCCTTCAACCTTTCCTCATAGGATGTGGTTTCCAGACGACTAACCATGTATCTGACATGTATCCAGTCATATGAATCTCATATGCATCCTGTTTTCATCCCATATGTATCCATATGGATACAGTGGTACCTTGACATACGGGTTTAATTCGTTCCGTAACCTTGCTCTTATGTCAAATCGCTCGTATCTCAAAGCAATTTTCCCATTAATCCATTCCAGCTCCCAAAACACCACCTCAGTTGTTTTTGTTATGTACTGTACTGTATTTACATACTCGTATCTCAAATCTTGCTCTCATCTCAAAGCAAAATATCACTCGCTCGGCGGCTTGTATCTCAAAACACTTGTATGTCAGGGCACTTGTATGTCGCGGTACCACTGTACATATAATATGCATACATATCCATACACATAGGAATGTCCGAATTATTCATACGAATAACTCAAAATATTCATACGAATACTTCCCGATTGGTACCGATCAGGTACATTTGATTTGTGTACGTATGTCCAAATTGGTCCAAATAATATTTCAAATATTCATGCACACCCCTAACCTGTATTGTAGTATTGTGTTTCCCATAATCCTCTGTTTCCCAATTGTGGATTTTAACATCACACCATGGAGCGCCCACGCAGTCAACCAGAACTTAGCCACGTCTTGGTGGTACCCAAGAAGAACCTCTGGTCCACTTCACTATTTGGTTTACAATGTGGAAGCAAGGAGAGAATTTTCTCTCAGCTTCTTTCCTCTCCATCTTTTGCAGTTCAGAGGTGTGTCTATAAAGACCTGGTGCAGCTGCTACAAAAGGACAACCTGCTATTATCTTCCCAAATGAAGACCAAGGTATCGCAGGATGGCTTTTTTCTTGTTTCCTTTGCAGGGTTCTTTCTGATTCCCAGAATAGTAAGGCGTGCTGTGTGGGTATGAACACATGCCTTGTCCAATGTGGACCTCCCAAAAAATGGCTTCAGGACACTTAGCCCCTTTTTCCATGCACAGTCAGAGATTTGCATCTCCAAGATCCAGATCTCTTGAGATGGGGTCCTCCTGGAGATCCAGATCTTGAAGATGGTTGAAGCCCCAATTGTGGCCACCTTTAATCAGGTCCACATGAGATCCGGATTCAAGGACCTGAAGCAGCCATTAAATCCAGATTTCCCCTGCGCTTGTGGCAACATCCATCCATGCAGGTCATCTAGAACGCTCAGCCATGAAGAGCACAGGAGCTTGCATCTTTTGAACGGAAACTCCTTGTTTTGACTCCACTAAGGCTTTTTCAGGGCTCTGGTTTCCCACCCACATTCCAGCGCCCTGGCAGAGGAACAGTTTTACGCCTCCAGAAAGGATGTCCCTGCTTGCTTAGATTAAACTGGGAACCAGGCTTACTGGACCATTTTCTGTTTGGGGCCATAAATCGTGCTAGCGGTTCCATCTGCCATGAACAAAAGTCTCCTGCTGGGGCCCACTCTTTGTGTCGGTAAAACAAATTAACTAGACCAAAAGAAAATCAAGGCAAAGCTGTAGCTTTATTATTTACAGTTGAAATATGGTGCATGTGTCATAATCAATGGCGTCGCGGCTTCTGGTTCTTAGAACATGCTTATTAAGGGTGTTTTTCCACTGGCAGAAGGTACCCATTTTAGCACCCATCAAGGACCTATTTGACTGAGAGCCGGATGACCCCATTTCCACCACGGACCCCATTAGGGACACATCTGTTTCCACCACGGCTAGGGAAATCTGGATCATATGAGTGCTTCAGGACCTATAACCCAGATTTCCTGTAGACCCCATTAAAGGGGTCTACAGTGGGGTCTTCAGCCAGCAAATCCAGATTATAGGGAGCCTGTTTCCACTGCAATTGGGCAATGGGGTCTAGAGGAGGCTTGGGGGGGGTACCCCAAAATAAAAACTCTGAAGTCCGTCCGAAGTCGCCTTTGGGGATTAGCAAAGCCTCCGAAGGGGGTTTTCTGCAGAGCCTTTGCTAATCACCAAAGGCAACTTCAAAATGACTTTGGAGGGACTTCGAAGGCTTTGCTAATCTCCGAAGGCAACTTTGGAGATTGCACCCCCTGTCCCCCAAAACACTTGGGGGTGACAGGCAGACCCCTTGTGGGTAGACCCAGATTTGCAAATGGGTGCTACGGTTTTTCCATAGCAGGCAGGCTAGCACCCATTGCAATTGGGTGCTAGACCGCCCATGGAAACACATTGGGTACTTCCCTTAATCCGGATCTACTAGAGCTGTGGCCTGATCCAGTAGGCTCCTCTTATGTCCTTTTGTTCCTTGCAGCCTGATGGTCCAGTGACCTTTGGGCAGGAGGGACCGAGGGTCATCGTCCCCCCTCCCCCCCCCGGAAACTGGGGAGAAGATACAGTTTGCCATAGGAAAAGCTGGAAAGTTGAAGTAAGGCTGGGAACAGCCATGGTGCTTGATGCCCGCTTCCTTTTCCTGTCTTGCAGGGGGAGCTCTCTTTCGAAAATGACTGCCTGATAGAAGGGGGGGAGCTCAGCGGCCTGCACAATGGCACCAGTTTCCGGGAGGTGCGTCAGTATCGTACCAGCCACCACCTCGTTCGCTTTTACTTCCTCACGCGGGTGTATTCGGCCTACCTGGAGAGCATCCTGGATGACTTCCGGAGTGGGCCGCAGCCAGACATTTTGGTCCTCAACTCCTGCCTCTGGGACGTCTCGAGGTGAGCCTCGTCTTGTGGAAGTAACTTTGCAGGTATCCCTGCCGCTTGTGTGGATTGCTCCTGAAAAAGTCCCAGCATGCCTCTGGTTTGGCCTGAGCTAAGGTCACCCAGGCCTGAAATCATTTTGAGTGTTCACTGTTCTCAGAGTTTTAAAGGAATCCACAGTTTCTGAGGATTAAAGGTTCTGAAACACGGATTGTCCATATTCGAATCATATCTCGCTGCTGGATTTAGAAATAATCCTCACTATTTAGCAATGGGAATGCGAGCAGTTTTTTTGGGGGGAGGGAACTACGCTTTAGGGGCGTTCTCAGTTTCCTCTCATCCTGTGAGAAGCTGTGACTTCCTCCCCTTTTCCCTGGGCTCTCGCCGTTATGTGCTAAGGATCGGGCTTGGAGCAGAGTCTGCAGTAGCTTACAATGTGATGAGAGATCAGACCGTTACAGTGTAATGAGAGATTAGACCATAGTGGGAGTGAAAAGAAAGTGTCTGATTTTTCTTAAAGAGGGAGCCTTTGAAAAGACTTTGGCCTCAGTGCCTGCCATTTTGCAAAGCCTGCCTGCTTCCTCTTCCCTCCCTTCCCCTTGCCATTTTTTCCCTCCCCCCGCACCATTTCACGCTGCTTTGATGTACAAATGTAGCAAAAAACAAAGGGGAAGTGGACAAAAACAGGCTTATGTAGGGGTTGGGGGTTGAATTGCCTGCCCCAATGAAGTCGGGGTATGAGGGTGCCCAGTTGTTGACTGCATGGGGGGGGGGTTTCCTGCTGGGGGGAGGAGGGAGGCGAGGGAGTTTCTCCCCTGCGAGCCTGCATTATAAGCTAACAGTGGGAATGCAAAAAAACCAGACCTTGCTGTTGATTTAAAAAAAACCTTTAAAACCAGATTAAAATGCCCAGTGGGAACCTGGACCTGGAAGGGTCTAAAGCCTAATGCCTTTTGCCTTCTGCTAGGTATGGTCCACACTCCATGAAGGAATACCGCACAAACCTGGAGATAGTTTTCAACCGTCTGGACGCTGTGCTGCCAGCTTCCTGCTTGGTCATCTGGAATATGACCATGCCGCTGGGCCCCAAGGTCAGAGGGGGCTTCCTTGCCCCTGAGGTAAGGCAGGAGGGCCTGTGCTTGTCCAGAGACTTGCAAGGGGGGGGGTCTTGTGTGGGAGGGGCCTTTTGGGAGGAGGACAGGAAGGGAGCCCCCCAGAGTGAGGGGGGAGCAAAGGCAGGCAGGCAGGAGAGCGAGGACAGTTAAGGTGGGCTTGGAGTTGATTCTAATAAGCTGGTGGGGTTTTTTTTGCTGAAAGATGGATGTCAGCTAGCTACCAGGACAAATTAAAGGTTCTGTCCTTGCCTTATTAAGAGAATACCTTACAGGTTGCTTTCTCCCCTGCAGGCATCGGTAAGGTAAGGTTGGACTTTTGTGGATGCCACTAATGGCTGAATATCACCTGGCGATTGACCACAGCAGTGCCTGCTTGGTGGTGGCAACTACTCTCCCTTCTGAGATTTATGAAGTGCCTGCCATTTCAGGTTTTCAGCCCCTGTTGAAGACTTTTCTTTCATTCACCCCCTCCTAGTAAGGGAGTTGACTCCCAGCCTTTCCCCGGAAGTAGGCAATGCAAACTACTAATCTATTCCTGCTAAGAAAACTGCATAATGGTGCCTTGGAGTCTAGGAGAGGCTGTAGTTCAGTGGTGGAGAAAACTCCCTGGAAACAGAGAATCCCCAGAATCCCCAGCCTTTCCCCTAATGTAGGCAAAGGCAAACAACTTCTGTATGTTTGCCAAGAAAACTGCATAGAATTGCCCATGCAGTCAACTAGAAGTTGGTCGCAACTCAGTGGCATTCAGCTAAGTCCCAACAAATAAGAATGAGGGCTCTTCTAGGGTGTGCGCTTTCTAGCCTTCGGGTGTTTTTCCACTAGCACTAAGTACCCATTAAGGACCCATGAGGCTCAGAGCCGGATGACCCCATTTCCACTACAGACCCCATTAGAGATACATCTGTTTCCACAGAGGTAGGGAAATCTGGATCATATGGGTCCTCCAGGACCTATAATCTGGATTTCCTGTAGACTCCATTAAAGGGGTCTACAATGGGGTCTTCAGCCATCAAATCTGGATTATAGGGAGCCTGTTTCCACTACAATTGGGCAATGGGGTCTAGAGGAGGCTTGGGGGAGGGGGCACCCATAGTGGGTGCCCCAAAATCAAAACTCCGAAATCCCTCCGAAGTCATTTCAAAGTCATTCTGAAATTGCCTTCGGAGATTAGCACAGGCTCCAGAGGGAACCCCTTGCGAGAGCAATGCCACTGTCAAAGGGTGTTTGTCCACTGTCGCTAGAAGTACCCATTAAGTACCCATTAATGGGTACAAAAATGCCATTTCGTACCCATTAATGGGTACTTAATGGGTACTTTTAGTGACAGTGGAAAAACACCCAAAGGCTCTTCGAAGTTAATGGCAGATTGCGCCTGAGATTCTACGGAGCCACTATGGAAGATCTTCAAAGATTCTCGGGAGCGTCTATGGAGATTGCACTTGGGGGTGACAGGCAGATCCCTCGTGGGTAGATCCGGATTTGCACACGGGTGCTCGGGCACTTCCAGAGCAGGCAGGCTAGCACCCATTGCTATTGGCAGCTAGACCCCCCATGGAAACACATTGGGTGTTTTTCCACTGTCACTAAAAGTACCCATTAAGTTAGAACATAAGAACATAAGAGAAGCCCTGCTGGATCAGGCCACAGCCCATCTAGTCCAGCATCCTGTCGCACACAGTGGCCCACCAAATGCTCATGGGCATCTCAAGCAGAGACAAGGACAAACCTTCTCCTGCTCTCGAGTCCCAGCAGATGGCCCTAGAAGCGCCCCATTTCCTCCCCCCCCCCCCTCAGCCTGAAAGATGCACCTAGGCATTCGTTCTTGTAGCCATTGATACATCTGTCATCCATAAATTTGTCTAACCCTACCTTAAAGCCATCCAGACTGGTAGCTGTCACCACCTCTTCTGGCAGCACATTCCATAGGCCGATGACCCTCTGTGTGAAGAAATACTTCCCCCTGTCAGACCTTACGCTCCTACCCATCAGCTTCATAGAGTGCCCCCTGGTTCTAGTGTTGTGCGATAGAGAAAAGCAATTTTCTCTATCCACCTTTTCTATGCCGTGCATAATTTTATATACTTCAATCAGGTCCCCTCTCAAACGCCGTCTCTCCAGACTGAAGAGGCCTAGACGTTGCAGCCTGGTTTCGTAAGGGAGGTGTTCCAGACCCTTAATCATTCTGGTTGCCCTTCTCTGCACCTTCTCTAGTTCCACAATATCCTTTTTGAGGTGTGGTGACCAGAATTGTACACAGTATTCCAAATGTGGCCTCACTATAGATTTATAAAGGGGCAAAATGACACTTGCTGACTTATTTTCTATTCCCTTCCTAATTATTCCCAGCATTGAATTTGCTTTTTTTGCTGCTGCCGCACACTGGGTTGACACCTTCATTGAACTGTCCACCAAAACCCCGAGATCCCTTTCCTGGCGTGTTGCAGAAAGCTCAGACCCCATCAGTTTATAGACGTAATTTGGATTCTTGGCCCCAATGTGCATTACTTTACACTTGTTAAGATTAAAGCACATTTGCCACTTGGTTGCCCACTCACCCAATGCTAAGAGATCCCTCTGGAGCTCTTGGCAATCTCTTTCAGATTTTACTACCCTAAATAATTTAGTATCATCAGCAAACTTTGCTATTTTACTATGTACCCCCTTTTTCTAGATCATTGATGAATAAATTAAAAAGCATTGGTCCCAGTACTGAGCCTTGAGGGACCCCACTTTTTACTTCTTTCCACCCTGAGAAATTGCCGTTTACTACTACTCTCTGCTTTCTGCCCTTAAGCCAGTCACAAATCCAGGACAGAACCTGTCCTTTTATTCCATGGCTGGTGAGTTTACTCAGTAGCCTTTGATGTGGGACTTTGTCAAAAGCCTTCTGAAAGTCCAGATAGACAATGTCTACTGGTTCACCTTTATCCACGTGTTTATTGACACTCTCAAAGAATTCCAACAAATTTGTGAGGCATGATTTACCTTTGCAGAAGCCATGCTGGCTTTTGTTCAGCAATGCCTGCTGCTCCATATGCACACTAATTTTGTCTTTAATAATGGTTTCCATCACCTTACACGGAACTGACGTTAAGCTAACTGGTCTGTAGTTGCCTGGATCACCCCTGGATCCTTTTTTGAATATTGGTGTTACATTTGCTACCCTCCAGTCCTCAGGTACGGAGCCTGATGTTAGGGAAAGATTATATATTTTTGCTAGAAGGTCGGCAATTTCGCATTTGAGTTCCTTAAGGACTCTTGGATGAATACCATCTGGTCCCGGTGACTTGTTCACATTTAGTTTATTAAGACATGCCAGGACCTCTTCCTTGGTTATTTCTGTACAGTTTAACTCTTCAGAAAACACAGGCTCAGCTACTGGCATGTGTCTTCTGTCTTCCTCCGTGAATACGGAAGCAAAAAATTCGTTTAGTCTCTCTGCAATCTCCGTGTCTTCTTTAATTACCCCTTTCTCTCCTTTACTATCTAGTGGTCCAACTGCTCTCCTGGTTGGATTCCTACTTCTGATATACTTAAATAAGTTCTTGTTATTTCTTTTGATGTTTTTAGCAATGTGCTCCTCAAAATCTTTCTTAGCTTTCCTAATGGCCGTCTTGCATTCGTGTTGCCAGTGTCTATGTTCCCTCCTGTTCTCCTCATTTGGACAAGCCTTCCATTTCCTAAATGAACTCTTCTTGTTTTTAATGACTTCATCTACTGCATTTGTGAGCCACATTGGTTTCTTCTTGGACCTAGAAGTCCCCTTTCTTCTTTTAGGAATGCATTCTAGTTGCACTTCCGTTATTGTGTTTTTAAGTAGTCTCCATGCATTTTGAAGTGATTTAACTCTTTTGACTTTCCCTTTCAATTTCCTTTTCACTAATTTCCTCATTTTGGGGAAGTTTCCCTTGTGAAAGTTTAAGGTCTCTGTGTTAGACTTTATTAAGAACTTACTCCCTGTATTTAAGTTGAAGGTTATTGCATTGTGGTCACTGTTCCCAATTGGATCAGCTACAGTGACGTCCTTTACCAGGTCCTGAGCATTACTTAGGATCAAGTCCAGGACTGCATTTCCCCTGGTTGGTTCCATGGAACAGTCATTTAGCAGGTCTAGGAATTTTCTCTCTCTTTCCTGAGTTGAACAGGAGTTCACCCAGTCTATGTGAGGATAATTGAAGTCCCCCATTATAACTACCCTATCTTTATGGGCTACCTCCTTTACCTCCTTCTCCAATTGTTCATCTCCTTCGGACGTATGGTTGGGAGGACGGTAGCATGTCCCTATTGTTAGACTTCCTTTTTGGCTTGGTACTTTTATCCACACTGCTTCTGTGGAAGAGCCAGACTCACTTGGACATTCCAGTTCATAAGATTCTATCTCTTCTTTAATATACAAGGCTACACCACCTCCATGTCGCCCTTCCCTGTCTTTCCTGTACAGTTTGTATCCTGGGATGACTGTATCCCATTGGTTTTCGCTGGTCCACCAGGTTTCAGTTATGCCAATAATATCAATCCTATTTTCCATAACTAAGCTTTCTAGCTCCCCTATTTTGGCTCGAAGGCTCCTGGCGTTTGCATATATACATTTATATTCACTCCTTTTGACCAAATTCTGCCGTCGAGGAACATGTGAAACTAATCCCGCACTTAGCTCAGCATTTTCTGCATGTTTCCAGCCCTCCTCACTTGAGGGTGCGCTCTCCCGAACCGGATGCTGCCCAGCTCCTGTCGGCTTTCCCCCAGGGATCAGTTTAAAAGCTGCTCTGCAACCTTTTTAATGTTAATCGCCAGCAATCTGGTTCCCTCCTGGTTCAAGTGTAACCCGTCCCTCTTGTACAGGTTTGGCTTGTCCCAAAAAGTTCCCCAGTTCCTTACAAATCTAAACCCCTCCTCGCGACACCACTGCCTCATCCACGCATTGAGGCTCCTGAGCTCTGCCTGTCTAGCTGGCCCTGCACGTGGAACAGGTAGCATTTCTGAGAATGCTACCCTAGAGGTCCTGGACTTTAGTCTTCTACCTAACAACCTAAATTTGGCTTCCAGGACGCTCCGTCTTGCCTTCCCAACATCATTGGTACCGACATGTACCATGACGACTGGCTCCACCCCAGCACTGTCTACTAACCTATCTAGATGTCGCGTGATGTCCGCAACCTTTGCACCAGGCAGGCAAGTCACCATGCGGTCAACACGCCCATCACAAACCCGGCTCTCTATATTCCTGATAATCGAATCGCCCACTACAAGAAGCCCCCCTCCCACTACCTGTGGAGGAGTATCCTCGGTGCAAGAGGACACAGGCACATCCACTGAGGAAGGGGTCCCAACTAAGGGAGCCTGCCCCTCTTCCTCGGCTTGATGTCCTCCCTGCCTGAGGCTTCGACTCTCCGAGGCAGCTGGAGAGCTGCTTGTCATGGAGTGGGATGCTCCTACTGCATCCCTGAAGACCTCACCCTCAGCTCTCCTACTCTCTATCTGCTTCTCCAGGTCCGCTACCTTGGCTTCGAGGGAAGAAACATGTTCCCTGAGAGCCCGGAGCTCATTGCACCGAACACATACCCACGACTGCTGCCCCATGGGCAGGTAGTCATACATATGACACTCAGTGCAAAACACTGGGAAGCCCCCCTCCCCCTGCTGGCATTCTACCTTCATTGTATTTAATGGATTTGTGTTATTTATGAAAAATTACCTAAAAAAAACCTCTAAAACACTTTCTTTAAGATAAACGTTGGTTATGCTATAGTATGTTTCTGGTTAGTTATAGCAGAGAGATCTTCCTCCCACGGAGTTCCCAGTTCCCATTAATGAGTACGTAATGGCATTTTTGTATCCACTAATGGGTACTTCTAGTGACAGTGGAAAAACACCCTTTGGGTACTTCCCTTAATCCGGATCTACTAGATCCGGATTAAAGGAGCTCAGTGGAAAAACAGCCTTGGTTGCATGGACATGGGTTGCGTTTCTTCCTGTCTTTATGGTGAATGGCCCAGAGATGTTCGGATTAGGTAAGTTCCTTGTGAGTTTGGCTGGAAAACGCGCAAATGGAACAAGGTCTCATCCCTGCCATGGGTTCAGTTGTAATTCTGAGGACGGGGAAATAGAATATACCTGCATCCACCTTGGCACCTGATTCTCTCCCTCGCGACTTTTCCTGGAGGCGTCCCAAAGGTGTCATTCAAAGCACACCTCACACCTGCCAGCTGAAAGGACTGTCTTGATTTCAGCCGCTCCGTCGATCCCAAAAGGAACAGTGTTGCAGAGAAGCAAAGCCACCACCGGGAAGGCCCTGCTGTCGCCTGGGGAATCCGTGGAGTGTGCGGGGGAGAAGACTGGTTGGCGTCTCCTGGCTCGGCAAAGCGTGGGAGGCCTCTGTCCACGAAATGGCGTGGTCCCTCTTGTTTTTAGTGCTGTTGGTTGTAAAGTGTTTTGTGGTGTGGCTCAGGAACCTGTCTCAGAAGATATGCTGTACCCCAACGTGCCACGTTTTGCCCCGCCCTCTGGGGTGGTGCCCCCATTCTTTGCTCCCCAAATAATTCTGGTTGTTCGCTTCCCGTTTCCTTCCAGATGTCAAATGCAAGCCAGCCCCTCTGCAACGACGTCATTGAGGGCAACTTCTACGGTGCCACCCTGGCGGGGCTGCATTTGTTTGACGTCCTGGACCTCCACTTCCACTTCCGCTTCGACCTGGGCAACCGGGTCAAGGATGGCATCCACTGGAACGCGCTGGTCCATCGCAGGATCTCCAACCTGCTCTTGACCCACGTGGCAGACGCCTGGGGCGTCGCGCTCCCAGACAGTAAGCGTCAGGGAGGTGAGTCAGGAGGTACCTGATCTCCTCTGGGCATGCGCAAAGTGCCTGCCCCCTTTGGCACTGTGCTGGCAAGAAGAGCAGCCTGTTGGGTTCTTCCCCTACGCAGCCCTCTTAGATGGGGATACAGGCCTCTTTGGCATCACATGAGATAGGACCCCAGCTATGAGAAGAGTAGCAAGGAGTGTCCTCTGTCCCAGTGTGGTTGCAAACATGGGCTGAGAAGGTTAGGAATGACAAAGGGAGGTATTTCTTCACCCAGAGGGTCACCAGCCTTTGGAATTTAGTGCCCGAACAGGTGGTGACAGTAGTTAGCCTGGATGGCTTTAAGGAAGGGTTATGAATCCATGGAGGTCAGGTGTATGGGTGGGCATTAGAATGGATGCTTAGATACTGCATCCAGGTTGGAGGGACAGGCGGGGGGAGCTGAGACAGAACACAAGAGGAGCCCTGCTGGATCAGGCCACAGGCCATCTAGTCCATAAGAACCTAAGAGGAGCCCTGCTGGATCAGGCCACAGCCCATCTAGTCCATAAGAACCTAAGAGGAGCCCTGCTGGACCAGGCCACAGCCCATTTAGTCCATAGGAACCTAAGAAGAGCCCTGGTGGATCAGGCCACGGTCCGCCTAGTCCATAAGAACCTCAGAGGAGCCCTCTTAGATAGCACTCTAAATTCCATGGAACGCACGGGAATTATCCTGAATCCAGCAAGATTCCTGTGGGTTCCGGCATGTAATACGGAGCGCCATCTTTTAATAGCTTGTCCACAGTTACAACGTACAGTCTGCTCTCGAAGGCCCATATTGAGTAGGATGACCTCAGGGCTGGTTTCCACCATTCATCAGACCAGAAAGGGCCTTGTGTGGTTTGCTCTTGCGCTGTGGCGTAACCGCTGGGATGGCAGAGTCTTACGGTGGGAATGACTCAAATCCTTTGTTTGTGTTTGCCTTCAGAAGTCCTCAAACTTCCAGGGAAGCTGCATTTCCAGGAAAATAAAAGATCCAGAGAGGGCAACAGCAGCAGAGCGAGAAAGAGAAGAGGTCAGTCCCTGCTTGGTTGTCTGTCTGGTTGTTTCCCGACGGATTATTACTTCCTTCCCTCCCTACTCCTTGGAGGGTGGGAACGGCCATCCTTTTCCCAGGCGCCCCTCCTTGGCAGCCATTTTGAACTGTTGTCCTTGTCTCCACAGCTCTTGCGAGGACCCGCCCGCCATATGTGCCGCCACCCCTGCGCCCTGGGGCCCCCCAGGTGTTTCCCGATTATCCCGAACACCCCGGAATGTTCTATTGCGACCGTCCCCTGTTCCACGAGGACGCCCCCTTCGTCCCCAGCCACGGCGGGCCGTTGGAGCCCTTTGCTGACTTTGACCGCTTCGACAGCTACAACGATTCGCCTTTCCATCTGGACGGTCAGTCCTTCCGGGGGCATACTCTGTATCCGGCTGTGAGGGGACTCTCCAAATTTTATTTTATTTATCAGTTAATGTTCTCCGGGCGTTGGGGTTTTAGACCTAACGGTTTCCACTAGGGATATTCACGAATAATCGTAACATTCCTTATTTGTCCAGATTCGGACGTTAACATTTGTACAAACGTGAATGTTTTAGACATTCGTAAAATTGTTCAGGCATTTGTACAAATAGTTCGGACATTTGTGAAAATGGGGAGGTGGGAAAACAGGGTACGAGTCTCATCTGCAGTGGATCCAGGTTATTATTAATACTATTATTATTAGTTTGTTTCTAAAGAGCTGTACGTGTACTCAGCGCTGTACAAAATAAGTAACCAAAAGAGTAAAAACCTGCCAATGGCATACAATCTAAAAGATTGCACTCAACATGGATCAAGAGTGGATTAAAAGTGGATTCAAGTCGGATTTGATGCTTTCTGAGTGCGGATATGTTATAGATGCACATTAAGATACGTATCAAATATGTGTCCATCCGTATTGGATATGTATCAGATACTCATACAAATTTGTACGGATACATTTGTATCGAATAGAATCCTACCGCATTTCGAGGGGAGCTATTCAAACGAATGCAAATTTTCTAACAATTCGTTACAAATCAAATGTCAAGAAACCCATTGGTGTATATCCCTGGTTTCCACCATTTCAATTTATTCATTTATTTATTCGTTTATTGTTTGCATTTTCACCACATCCTGTACCCGAAGGTCTCAGGATGGGTAACAACATTTAAAATCAAATATATGTATATTAAAGCAATAACAGTGTCTGAAAGCGGGAAGGGAAAGTG
Organism: Aspidoscelis tigris stejnegeri; assembly: GCA_023333525.1. Lineage (NCBI taxonomy): Eukaryota > Metazoa > Chordata > Lepidosauria > Squamata > Teiidae > Aspidoscelis > Aspidoscelis tigris. The sequence continues at coordinate 87,937,035 of JALMGA010000006.1, read as the reverse complement.
TATCCTCATTTAGCCATAGGCCCCGCAAAGAGGTGCGTCTTCTCTGCCCTCTTAAGCATGTAGAGTGAGGGTGCCTGTTCTATAGCCTTAGGGGCCACCACTGAGAAGGCTCTCTCCCAGGTGCCCACCCCTTTTGCTACTGACAACCAGGAGGGCCTCCCCTCCAGATCTTAAGGCACAGGCAGGTTGATATGGAAGAAAGTTTTCCTTTAGATATTTGGGGTCCAAGTCATTTAACCTTATAAATTATCTGCCCTGTCTAGCTGCAGCTGTGGACAGATTCTGTCACTGGGAGAGCGACCCAGGCGCATGGCTGGACCCTGCGCTCTGGCAGCCGTACGGCAGATCCTCCCTGGATGAAGAGAACATTCCTCCGTGGTCCGGGCGTGGGCGCAGAAGAGCGCAAAGAATCAAAGGCCGGATCCCCTTTGAGCCATACTGGATCTGAGCTGCCTGTTGTTTACCCTGTTTATTTGTTAATATGCATGTGCAACCCAGCTGGAAAGAAAAGGACCTGGGGTGGATTCCCAGGTCCAGTGATTGGCATTTATTATGGCGGACTGAGAGTCAGCTTGCTGTGCTTTAAAAGCAGTTTCCGTTTTTCCTTTACAAGTTCTGTGTCGTTGCTGTTTAAAAATAAAATCTTAAATCGATGGGTTTCCTCCCCTTGTGTTTTTGTCTCTTCACCAAGTTTGGCAAAATCTTCACCTGCCTTCGACTCCTTGCAAAGGGCCTTGAGAGGCCTTCTGACTGTCTCTCCAACCTGAAGATGGTACCTACCTAGGCATCTGTTCTCCTGGGCACTGATAGAGCTTAGATGGCAATCTTGAGAACATAAGAACATAAGAGAGGCCCTGCTGGATCAGGCCACAGTTCATCTAGTCCAGCATCCTGTCTCACACAGCAGCCCACCAATTGCCCATGGGAATTTCAAGCAGAAGACAAGGGAAACCTGCTCAGATCAGTGGCACAAAATTCAATGGGATTAAAGAACTAAAGATCTGCCCTGAATGGGCACATAAATTATGCTTAGCAAATCTTCCAGACAAACCCTTTCATATCACAGGAAACTTTCAAGACAAAAACAATTCCTTTGGTTTTCTCAACCGTTCTGTGACCTTGCCTCTAGCAGAGTGGTGCGTTGCATCGTTCTTTTCAGTCTTTTAATGTGGTGTTTAATGTTAAGCTCATTTGCTCCACCGAAAGGAGGCCTAACGCGTGTGCTGTTCAGAAGAAAAGTGGAATATGTGCCATGCATTTCTGAATTGGACTACTGTAAAACTCTCTGGGGAGGGGGCTGCTCTTGGAGACAATCCAAAAGCTGCAGCTTTTCCTGTGCAGAAGCATTTCAACAGCTGCTAACCACCCTATACAGCTGCCTTACAGAATCCATGTCAGGGTTCCTATACCTTTAACAGGAGGGAACATTTCAGCAGGTAGCACCTGTAAGATAGGCACACCTGCTGAAAACTCTGTCTTCTACCCACTTATTAAAGATATAAGAATCCCTGCGATGGATTTTTGTGTGAAAAACACCCATTTCATTGGCTTCCTCACTCCACATTTTTAAGAAGAGTTGGCTTTTCTATCCCAATTTTCTCACCAACTTAAGGGGACTCAAAGCAGCTGACAAACCTTCTGTTCTCACAACAAACATCTAGTGAGGTAGTTGGGGCTGTGAGAGCTCAGAAGAGAGCAGTGACTAGCCCAAGGCCACCCAGCTGGCTTCATGTAGGAGGAAGAAAAGTTGGTATTTATAGCCTGCTTTTCTCACCCTTAAGGGGTCTCAAAGCGGCTGACAAACCTTCTGTTCCTCTCCCCACAACAGAACACCCTGTGAGGTAGGTGGGACTGTGAGAGCTCAGCTGGCTTCATGGAGAAGTGTGGAATCAAACTCACTGAGTATAAGTTATGAACCTGGTACCCAAACACAAGACCAAACTGGTTACCTGAGAGTAGTAGAAGAGGAAGAGTTGGCTTTTCCCACCCATTTAAGGGGACTCAAAGCGACTGACAAACCTTCTGACCTTCTCAACAACCTGTGAGGTAGGTGGGGCTGTGAGAGCTCAGAAGAGAGCTGTGACTAGCCCAAGGTCATCCAGCTGGCTTTGTGGAGGAGTGCAGAATTGAACTTGGTATTCCCAGATAAGAGTCTGGCTCCCTAACCACTAGACCAAACCACTAGAAACTCATGGTGTGGGTTTGGCACTCAGTTCTGTAGAGGACCTCATGGGCTGCGTTCACACCTGAGATTTAATCCAGCTTCAGTCCACTTTCAGAGTGAGAAGATTCATGAGCCCCCTCTACATTATCTATCCCAAAGGTGAATTTTCTGACTTGGATAATGACGAAGGAAAACAGTTTCTCCATTTGCTGATGTGTTCTCTGACTCTGAAAGTGGAGTGAAGCCGGATTAAATCTTAGGTGTGAATGCAGCCACGGAGGCATCTTCTTGTCAGGTTTAAGGATGTAGACTTTCCCTATGCGTTTCCATACACTTGATAGGAACTCTGACCTGGATCACAAACGGCAACTCCGTGAACAAGAAAAGAAAAAGTGCCTGAATCCACACATAGTTTCAAAAGTGGCTTGAAAATGGAAGCTTCCACACACTAGTGCCTTTTCATCCACCTTAAGGGACAGAAAAAGAATACCTTCCCCTTCCCACTTGCAGATGCTACTGTGTCAATACATACTGTACAGTTATTGTTTTATTAATGTTTGATTTTAAATGTTACCTGGGTATAGGGCAGGATATTAAAATGTTAATTAATTCACTTCCAAGAGGCATTCCCTGGACTTTAATGCGGAATAGCAATGGAGCAGGAATATCAAGTCCTGCATGCTGCCACCTTTAAGGTGTTTTTGATCTCTCTTGTTTTTCCAGCGCATGCGGATGGTGCCGCCAAAGCATGAAAGGCCGTCTAAATCGCTTTGAATGCTTGTCCTGGTGTTCGCCTCCTTCCCGATAGGGGGCAGCCAAGAGCGGGTCTGGGCGTGGTAGCGTTTGCCCTCACGTAAGATGGCGGCGCCTGCGTCCTTGACTTCCGCCTAGGCTGGGCGGTCAGGGCGGAAGTCCCTGGGAAAAGGGAACCCCAGCTGGGAGAGAGAAAGAGACCTATCAGGGCAGCGGCAGCTGCTGCAGAAGATCCAGGATGGATTGTTACACTGCAAACTGGGACCCCCTGGGGGAAGCGGCCTATTACCGGTCAGTAGCTCTTTTCCCACCTCACCCCACCCCCATTAACCTGCACCTCCCTCCATTTGGTGCAATGCAGCAGCCCCTGCTGGGGTAGTATCCCTCACCCACCCCTGGATCCATCATGCTTGCACCCCAAGGCTTTGCCTCCCCAATTCCTCTGCCGCCTTAAAACAGCTCCTCCTCCTCTTTATTACTTTATACTTCTCTTGCAGAGGTACGAGGCACAGGGACATGCAAGAGGGCCTTTTCTGTGGTGGCCCCTAGACTCTGGAACAGCCTCCCTATTATTATTATTATTATTATTATTATTATTATTATTATTATTATTATTATTATTATTATTAATAATAATAATAATAATAATAATAGTAATAGTAATAGTAATAGTAATAATAGTAATAATAATAGTTCACTAAAACTAATAAGCAACCTCTGGGCAAAAGGCTGGGGCACATAAGAACCTCAGAGGAGCCCTGCTGGATCAGGCCACAGCCCACCTAGTTCATAAGAGCCTAAGAGGAGCCCTGCTGGATCAGGCCACAGCCCATCTAGTCCAGCATCCTGTCGCACACAGTGGCCCACCAAATGCTGATGGGCATCTCAAGCAGAGACAAGGACAAACCTTCTCCTGCTCTCGAGTCCCAGCAGATGGCATTAGAAGCGCCCGAGTTCCTCCCCCCCCCCCTCAGCCTGAAAGATGCACCTAGGCATTCATTCTAGTAGCCATTGATACATCTGTCATCCATAAATTTTCATGAGACTTTGCAATTTAAAGAGGTGTTGAGATATTTCAGTTGAGATGTAACTAGGGGTACTACAATGGTATCTCTTCCTGGGTGAACACGCCAATTCCTTACCCACCTCACCCACTACCCAGTCAAAGGCAAGAACCTAAGACCAGCCCATCTGGTCCCTAAGAACCTAAAAGGAGCCCTGCTGGATCAGGCCACAGCCCATCTAGTCCATAAGAGCCTAAGAGGAGCCCTGCTGGATCAGGCCACAGACCATCTAGTCCATAAGAACCTAAGAGGAGCCCTGCTGGATCAGGCCACAGATCATCTAGAACAGCATCCTATCCCACACAGTGGCCCACCAAATGCTCGTGAGCATCTTAGGCAGAGACAAGGGCAAAACTCCTCCTGCTCTCGAATCCCAGCAAATGGCCTTCAGAGGCCTCCTGCTTGTCCCTCCAGCCTGAAGATGTGCTCAGGCATCCACTCTAGTAGCCACTGATACATCTGTCCTCCATAAATTTGTCCAACTGAATGTGCCTGCCACGTTCCCTCCCTTTGCCCTACGTTTAGGGGTGGTGGAGTGTCCTTGGTTTGGTGAGAAATGCAAGCATGCAGTGAGCCATGGCAGAGAGGTCTGTAGGGTTCATTCACACCCGGGTTTTAATCTGGCTTCGGTCCACTTTCAGAGCGAGGCCCCATCCAGACGGCAGAAATGTAGTGCCATTGTGGGGATGCCTGCTACACATACCAGTGGCAACCCCTCTTTAGCTCCTAAAAAATGGAAAAAGCTATTGCTGGAATATACCAGTGCTGGGCTGGTTTGCATTTGGCCATATTTTGGAACATATCTCAGGACAGGAGTTTGTTGTCTGCATGCTAGTTCAGAATTCAGCAGGTCACACCTGGGGCCTCCTGTAGCCTGTACCAGCAAGTGGACAGCAGGCCCCTATTCTGGAACATATGTTCCAGAATAAAGCCAAGTGCAAACAGGCCCCTGCTTGTGGGTTTTCTGGCAATAGCATTTTTTGCTACTTTTGGGTCCCAGTGGCCGTCATAGCTCTGTCTCCAGCCAGCATGCACGAAGCCTGAGACAGACGGCTGCGCATGCGCTTTGGTGTTGACATGTGCTTCCAGGTATTCGGCACAAGGTGAATACTGAGAGATTAGTGCCACAGAAGCTCACACAGACAATGCCGGGACCAGTGCTGCTGTCTAGCTAGGAAAGCATAATCCTGGGGATGCAGTACCCCTCATTATCGCTTGCTGGTCGGACATTCAGCCACGGTCCGGTGGTGGCCTGGAGGAACGCGCCAGTAGAGTGAGGAGTTCCTTCCTTTCAGCATTATCAGGCTCAGAAAATCCACCTTTTCTGGAAAGGAAAAGAAAATCGGAAAGGAAAGGAAGTTAGAATGTGCTCTCTGCATTGTTCCAAACTCCCATAATCCTCTTCACAAAACTCCATTTTGGTTCGGCAGCTCTGACAGTATAGGGTGGGATAGAAATATAGAGAAATAAATAATGATCTTTCCTCCTGCAGGAAACTGGAATTGTACACCATGGGCTGGAACTTGAAGGAAGACCTGCGGGACTGCTTGGTGGCTGCTGCTCCCTACGGGGGTCCCATCGGTATGATAAAAGGCCAGCAGGTCCCCACAGATAGAGGGAACATGGGCATGTTTGTGTTCCCCTCTTGTGCCCAGTGTGTTTGTGTGGCATGTTTCAGGATTTGTTTGGGTTCCTTTCCTGCATTGCATAGCTAGTTGCTCCTTTTTTTTGTTGGTTTGCTTAACCTACCTAGCAGGAGTGTTGTGGAGTCATAGAATCATAGAGTTGGAAGGGACCTCCAGGGTCATCCAGTCCAACCCCCTGCTTAGTACCTAAACCACTCCAGACAGATGTAGCTCCAGACTCTGCTTGAAGACCTCCATTGAAGGAGACCCCACTACCTCCCATGGCAACCTATCCCACTGACTGATCGCCCTCACTGTCAGGAAGCTTTTGCTAATATCTAATATGTATTGACTCCCTTGGAGTTTCATTCCGTTGTTTCTAGTCCTCCCATCTTGTGCAAGTGAGAATAGGGATGGTCCCACTGCACAGTGACAGCCCTTCAGATACTTGGAAGACCACAATCATGTCTCCTCTCAGTCTTCTCTTCTGCAGGCCAAACATTCCTAGATCCTTCAACCTTTCCTCGTCGGACATGGTTTGTTAATGTCTTTTTTTAATTGGGGTGCCCAGAAGTGGACACAGTGCTCTAGATGAGGTCTGACCAAGGGAGAGTAAAGAAGAATAATTAACTTCTCCTGATCTAGGGTGTTTTTCCACTGCAGCCCTTAGATCCGGATCTAAGAGGATCTGGATCTAAGGAATGGGTACATTCCTTAATCCGGATCTAGTAGATCCAGATTAAGGGAAGCACCCAATGTGTTTCCATGGGACGTGTGGAAACAGCTTTGCACCCATGTGGGGAATCTGGATTGACCCCAAGGGGTCAGTCCGTTACCCCAGGTGTTTCGGGGGGGGGCAGGGGGGGCAGTCTTCGAAGCCACTTCAAATTGACTTCGAAGTCATTTCGAAGTCTGTGCAAAATAGCTCCGGAGTGCCTTTGAAGTCTGTGCTGATCTTCAGAGTGAACTTCGAAATGACTTTGGAAGTCACTTCGGAGTCACTTCGAAGTCACTCTGAAGTTCACTTCGAAGATCAGCACAGACTTCAAAGGCACTCCAGAGCTATTTTGCACAGGCTTCGAAATGACTTGGAAGTGGCTTCGAAGTGACTTCGGAGCCTAAGTTTAGGGGGGCCTAATGGGTGCATTCCCTCCCCCTAGCCTCCTTTGGACCACATTGCCTGTTTCCAGTAGAAACAGGCTCCCTTTAATCCGGATTTTCTGGCAGAAGACCCCATTGTAGACCCCATTAATGGGGTCTACAGAAAATCTGGATTAAAGGCCAAAATGTACCCATCAGATCCGGATTTCCCCCACGGCAGTAGAAACAATCGGGTCTGAAATGGGTGCTGTGGTGGAAATGGGATCATCCGGCTCACACCCAAATGGGTCCTAAATGGGTGCAAAAAAGGGTACTTTTTGACAGTGGAAAAACACCCCTAGACAATATGCTCCTCTTGAGTCAATGTGAGCAGCCCAGATGCGAAGAATACAAGAGATGAAATTCACTGCTGATTTATGTATTTAAAAAAGCAGTTTGCTCACTGCCCTTCGTATCATTCTTTTGAAGGACTAAAAATAATGCGCGTTATTTTTTTTTCCATGTAGATCTGGAAAGGTTTAGTTGATCAAAGATTGTGAACCCAGTATAAAATTAACAGAGGTTCGATAATAACCTTTAAAAAGAAGAATCGAGTGAGGTATTATCAAACATGCAAATAGTCCTAGGGGTGTTCAGAATGCTGTTTCAAATGTCTCACAACAGGGTTGCACCTTTTAAGATGGAGCTGGAGTTTGCTAGTTGGAATGCCTTATAAACTCCCCTTGAAGACAGGGAAGGACATCTTTTTAAAATTATTTTTTAAATGAAAAGGTAATAGGATTCTAATCTGCAACAGATTATAAAAGCAACGTGCATTATTGTGCTTCTCTCCATTTCATCTGCCCAACAACCTTGTGAGGTAGGCTAGGCTGTGTAGAAAAGCCAACTCTTCTTCTTCTTCTTCTTCTTTTAGCGTTGCTGAAAAACAAGAAAGAGAAGTCCCCCAGTTGCCGCCCGCCTCTTGAAATCTATTCAGCTTCTGGAATTCTCTTGGCCAGCATCCCAGTGAGTGATTTCTTCAATCTGTTGCTGCAAATCTATTTCCATGAGCAAGTGGGAGTTAAATAATTTCTGTCTGATGGGATTGGCTCTGGGCTGGATGGAGAAGCAAGATGGCGGACGCGTGTGGATTTTTCCCAGAATCACCCACCAGCAGCCCTTAAGCCCAGAACCACTCTCTGCTCTGTTCTTCCATTTATTCACCTAAAAGCAGGCGTACAGGCAAAGCAAGGCTGTTTCTAGTGACCATTATCACGTCTGGCTCCCACGCCTTTTCCACCTAAGATGAAGGCCACGGTGATGTGAAGGGATGGATAGCTAGGGTGGTCACCATAGGAGCGCGGGATCTAGCAAGAGGGCCAGGACAGATGGCCGCATCTTGGTGTGGGGAGATCATGGCTCAGTGGTGACTCTCACAATTCTTCTCCGCCCACAGTGGAAGAATTGCCAGGCCGTGCACTTGGGGTGGACCACCAGTGAAGACCTCCTCTGCATCCAGGAGGACGGCTCCGTCCTGGTCTACAGCCTTTTCTGTGAGTTCAAACGGCGCTTCAGCATGGGCAACGTAAGTGATGGTTGGCTCTGGGCGATTTGACTCTTTGCTGGGCAGTGTTTGGGTCCCCCTTGAAGCACTGGGTCTCCTTTAACAGCCAAACCAAGGTGCTAGACCTCATGACTGCTGTCAGGAAATGTGCAGCAGGCATCTCCCAAACATTCAGAGAACCAAGGGTTGGTGCTCTACCCATGAGGATGAAGTGGGTCGGTTTTTATGCCTCGATCACCTTGCTTTTGGCCATCTAGTTAAGGCACTTGACAGTAGAAGAATGAGGAAAATGCACAGTATAGAAAAGGTGGATAGAGGAAATTTTTTTTCTCTATCACCCAACACTAGAACCTGGAGATACTCTATGAAGCTGATGGGTAGGAGAGTCAGATCAGACAAAAGGAAGTATTTCTTCACCCATAAGGTCATCTGTCTATGGAATTTGCTGCCAGAAGAGGTGGTAACAGCAACCAGCCTAGATAGCTTTAAGGAAGGGTTAGACAAGTTTATGGATGACAGATATATCAATGGCTACTAGAATGGATCCCTAAGTTCATCTTCCAGGCTGTGGGGACAAGCAGGATGCCTCTAAGGCCATTGGCTCAGATTTGAGAACAGGAGAAGGTTTGCCCTTGTCTCTGCTTGAGATCCCCATGGGCAATTGGTGGGCCACTGTGTGCAACAGGATGCTGGTCTAGATGGGCTGTGGGCTGATCCAGCAGGGCTTCTTATCTAAAATGGATGCCTAGGTGCCTACTCCAGGTTGGAGAGACAAACAGGAAGCTTCTAGAGCCATTTGCTGGGGTTCGAGAGCAGGGGAAGCAGGGCTCCCCTTATGTTTTTATGTGACCTGGTCTCGTTCTTTGGTTGTTCCTCAGGAAGTGCTGCAGAACCACGTCCTGGAAGCCAAGGTGTTCCACACAGAATACGGCACCGGCGTGGCTGTCCTCACGGGGGCCCACAGGTTTACCGTGGCCACCAACGTTGATGACTTGAAACTCCGCAGGCTTGCTGAGGTGCCAGGTAATCCTGCCTTGGCCTCGCCTTCCCCTTTGTTAATTCCTATAGATTTATTTGTATTCCTAACCTATCCTGTACCCTGAGGTCTCAGAGTGGGCACAGTCGAACCAGGATTAAGAGCATAATTAAAAATGGTGTTCTGTAACGTGACGGGTATCAGGGCCTTGAAGGAGTTTCATGAAACCATGGATGGGGATCTGAGCATTTAGTGTTTGCACTAGAATAGACGCTGACTGAAACAACTGGCCGGAAGCACATCATGCTGGTCTTAAAAGAGTTCGACTATCTGCCACTTTGCTACCAAGCTCACTTGAAGGTGCTAAACTTAACTTATAAGGCCCTAAATGACTTGGACTCCAAATAGGTAAAGCAACACCTACTCCCATATTGACCTGCCCTTGCTCTAAGACCTGGAGAGGAAGCCCTCCTGGTTGTCCCACCACCTTCGGTAGCAAAAGGGATGAACACCTGGGAGAGGGCCTTCTCAGTGATGGCCCCCAGGCTATGGAATCGTCTCCCCCTTGAGGTGTGTTAGGCTCCTTCCCTTTACATATTTAGGAGAGCCTTGAAGACTTACCTCTTTGCCCAGGCCTTGGCTGTATAAGGAAGCAGATTTTCCTTCCCACTTCCAGGCACTGTTGTCGTTTTAATATGTTCATTTTATATTTAGCTTTTAATCCTGTAATGCTCCCTGAGAGCTTCAGATAAAGAAAGCGATGGATGGATGGATGGATGGATGGATGGATGGATGGATGGATGGATGGATGGATGGATGGATGGATGGATGGATGGATGGATGGATGGATGGATGGATGGATGGATGAGAGTCTTTGGGGAACACTTTTGACAAAACACCCCATCAAAGTTGCCTGAATAAACTCATCAGCCGTGGAATAAGAGGAATAAGTGGACTGGTGTCTTGCTTAAAGATAGGAAGCAGAGAGTGGTAATAAATGGCCAGTTTTCAGGGTGGAAAGAGGTGAGAAATGGGGTCCCCCAAGGTTCAGTATGGGGACAGGTGCTTTTTGATGTCTCCATAAATGATCTGGAAGCAGCAGAGCGCCTGCCCAGAGTCCCGGGTGAGGCAGAAGGTGTCCTGGGATATTCAGGCATAGATGAGAGGCTGTGAGGCTGCTGTTTGTTGCAAACTTCCATGGAAATTGAGATTCCTGACCCTTGTGGGTTTTGTTCACATTAGTCAACCCTGAGCCCAGACTCTGCCTCTAAACTGCTGGGTCTGGTCTTCTGCTATCGTTGGTGCTTAGGAGCCAGATGCCTTTGGCCAAACGGCCTGGACTCTTCCCTTCCCCTGCTAGAGGATCTTCCAGGACACAATGGATCAGGAAGGCAAAAGCCTTTGAGAGGCAGATTGTCAGTGTTCACCTGTCTTGGAGGAGGGTACACCAGTTATCCATATGCTTATCCCTCTTCCCAGACTGTGCTAATGTTCTGTCCAGGAAGTACAGAGTTGCAGATGGGCAGGGGGCTGCATTCTCTCTCCCCCCCCCCCCCCCGGCCACCTTATATTCCAGCCGCCAAGTTAGGATCTCTGCTAGTGCCTGTGAGCATTGGGTTTCACCTGCTGAGAGCTTGACCCTTGCTCTCCTCTTTCCCGGGCCAGGTCTTCAGGTCCCGCCTTCCTGCTGGACCGTCTTGTGCCAGGACAGAGTGACCGTCGTCCTGCTTGCCGTTGGACAAGACCTGTACCTTTTGGACAACACATCCTGCACACCTGTGGTGCGTAAATGGGCAGGTGGGATTCCACACTCCTCCATGAAGTCAGCTGGGTGACCTTGGGCTGGCCACAGCTCCCTTTCTGAGCTCTCACAGCCCCACAGTATTTGTGGTGGGGAGAAGAACAGCTGGTTTGTCAGCAGCTTTGAGCCCCGTTAGTGGTGAGAAAAGTGCAGTATAAAACCAACTCTTCCTCTTCTCCTCCTTCTCTCCTTCTTCTTCTAATTCACCTCTCTCCTCCTTCTGTAGACCCTTCCTGGCATGAGTCCTTTTGCAGGCGCCCCCCTGCGGATGGCTGTGTCGTTCAACTATCGCTTCTTGGCCCTGTTCACGGACTCTGGCTACGTTTGGATGGGGAGGTCCAATTTAAAGGTAAGCACAAGATACTGGGATCTGCTGCGAGGCCTCTCATCAAACCTTCTCAGGAAAAGAGTTGGCCTGATCATAAGAACCTAAGAGGAGCCCTGCTGGATCAGGCCACAGCCCATCTAGTCCATAAAAACCTAAGAGGAGCCCTGCTGGATCAGACCACAGCCCATCTAGTCCATAAGAACCTGAGAGGAGCCCTGCTGGATCGGGCCACAGCCCACCTAGTCCATAAGAAACTCAGAGGAGCCCTGCTGGATCAGGCCACAGCCCATCTAGTCCATAAGAACCTGAGAGGAGCCCTGCTGGATCAGGCCACAGCCCACCTAGTCCATAAGAAACTCAGAGGAGCCCTGCTGGATCGGGCCACAGCCCATCTAGTCCATAAGAACCTGAGAGGAGCCCTGCTGGATCGGGCCACAGCCCATCTAGTCCATAAGAACCTCAGAGGAGCCCTGCTGGATCAGGCCGCAGCCCATCTAGTCCATAAGAATGTAAGGGGAGTCCTGCTGGATCGGGGCACGGCCCATCTAGTCCATCAGAACCTAAGAGGAGTCCTGCTGGATCAGGCCACAGCCCATCTAGTCCATCAGAACCTAAGAGGAGCCCTGCTGGATCGGGCCACAGCCCATCTAGTCCATAGGAACCTCAGAGGAGCCCTGCAGGATCAGGCCACAGCCCATCTAGTCCATAGGAACCTCAGAGGAGCCTTGCTGGATCAGGCCACAGCCCATCTAGTCCATAGGAACCTCAGAGGAGCCCTGCTGGATCGGGCCACAGCCCATCTAGTCCATAAGAACCTAAGAGGAGCCCTGCTGGATCAGGCCACAGCCCATCTAGTCCATAAGAAGCTAAGAGGAGCCCTGCTGGATCAGGCCACAGCCCATTTAGTCCATAAGAACCTAAGAGGAGCCCTGCTGGATCAGGCCACAGCCCATCTAGTCCATCAGAACCTAAGAGGAGCCCTGCTGGATCGGGCCACAGCCCATCTAGTCCGGTCTCCTGTCTCATGCAGTGGCCCACCAGTTGCTTCTGGGCACCTTGAGCAGAAGACAAAGGCAAAACCTTCACCAGCTGTCAGCTCCCTGCCTTTAGAGGCATCCATTCTAGTAGCCATGGATACACCTGCCCTCCGTGAATGGGTCTAACTCTTTCTTAAAGCCACCTGGGCTGTTTGCTGTCATCACCTCTTCCGGTAGTAAATTCCATGGACCGCTGGGTGAAAAAATGACTTCCTCTTGTTGGTCCAAACCTTCTTGCCTATCAGCCTCCAAAGTGTCTCCTATGCAATAAATAAAATTTTCCACGATCCACCTTTTCCACACCACGCATAACTTTATATACAGTATGTCCACTAAGTAGGCGACCCTCTGTGTATTTCCTGTGTTTCTCAGCTCTTCTTTCTTCCCGCAGGAGAAGCTAAGCGAGTTCACCTGTGAGTTCCGGGCCCCACCGAAGCAGATGGCATTGTGAGTACGGTTCTCCGTTCCCTTCCTAAGGTCTCCTCTAGGAAGGGGAAGTTGATGGCCTCCTCGTATCTCTGTCACATTGCATTTCAGAATTTAAGCTGCTAAAATGGCAGGACGGAGGGCGTTCGTCTCTTTGTTTATTTCGGAGCTGCCTTGGCTTTGAACAGGCCCTGGATTTAAATATCTGCCCAGGACTCCGACATGAAGCTCACAGGAACTGATCACTTTGTGCAGCCGTTGGTGTGAAGGGAAAGCAACGCCCAGCACTCAGATCCACGCCGTCTTGCTCTGAGACCCCTTGAAAGTCTTGCCAATGAGGATTTTGCAAGTTGCTGTGCCCATCAGTTTATCTGAGGTTGCTCCAAGGCGTTTATATGATGCACAACCCTGAGAATTTGGCCTTAGCAAGGTTGCCTTGGACTTCTTCCTGTAGAACTGCGAACGGGATGTGCAGTGCTGCTCAAAATTGTATATCTGACTTGCTTAATGGGAGTGGCTGTAGATCAGTGGTGAACTGCCTGGAAAGCTGCTGGTTCACTCCCTAGCCTCTCCCCAGAAATAGGCAAGGGCAAATCGCTTCTATGTCTCTGCCAAGAAAACTGCATAGAGGTGCCCATGGAGTCTGAGAGTGGCTGTAGTTCAGTGGTAGGGCAAACTGCCTGGAAAGCAGAGGGTTGCCAATTCAATCCCCAACCCCTATCCAGAAGGAGGGAATAGCAAACCACTTCTGTATCTCTGCTAAGAAAACTGCGTAGAGGTGCCCATGGAGTCTGGGAGTGGCTGTGGCTCAGTGGTAGAGCAAACAGCCTGGAAAGCAGAGGGTTGCCAGTTCAATCCCCAACCCCTATCCAGAAGGAGGGAATAGCAAACCACTTCTGTATCTCTGCCAAGAAAACTGCATAGAGGTGCCCATGGAGTCTGGGAGTGGCTGTAGCTCAGTGGTAGAGCAAACAGCCTGGAAAGCAGAGGGTTGCCAATTCAATCCCCAACCCCTTTCCAGAAGGAGGGAATAGCAAACCACTTCTGTATCTCTGCCAAGAAAACTGCATAGAGGTGCCCATGGAGTCTGGGAGTGGCTGTGGCTCAGTGGTAGAGCAAACAGCCTGGATGGTTACTTTGATCACTAGCTTTGCTGCAGAAGTAGGCAATGGCAACCAGGAGCCAAGCATGAGTTAGCAGTGAGCAGCCAAAACTTGCTTGAAGCTTTTTGCCCTGGGAAATCAGAGTACCCTGAAGGCATGTACAGTGAGCCGTCAAGGCGTCTCTCTTCCTTCTTTGTGTAGACTTTTAACACACTTTCTGCTCTGTGTTTCACTTCTCTGTGAATCTCTCCAGACATGTCTGTGCTCAGAACTCTCTTCCCCCCTCAAGATTTGCACTAAAAACTTTTCTTTTTGGCTGCATGACGCTTGGACTTCAGAAGTCTGAATTTTTCAGCTTTGTGGCCGGCCTTGTTGGAAGGAAGAGGCGGAGAGGGGGAGACACCCTGCTAGGTTTGGGGCCAGGGCTGGAGGAGATGTAAACAGAGCTGCATTGATGTGTCCCCCACCATGCATAGGCTTCCCACCTGTCCTAGGAGGGGGGGCTCTAAGAAGTGAAGAAATGAACCAGTTTGGACTAGGGGTTAGGGAGCCGGACTCTTATCCGGGAATACTGGGTTTGATTTCGCACTCCCCCACGAAGCCGGCTGGGTGACCTTGGGCGAGTCACAGCTCTCTTCTGCGCTCTCACAGCCCCACCTACCTCACAGGGTGTCTGTGTCTGTTGGGGGGAGATGATTTGTCAGCCACTTTGAGTCCCCTTAAATGGGTGAGAAAAGTGGGGTAGAAAAACCAACTCTTCTTCCGCCTCCACGAAGACAGCTGGGTGACCTTGGGCTAGTCACAGCTTTCTTTCTGAGCTCTCACAGCCCCACTGACTTCACAGCGTGTCTGTGGCGAGGAGGCGAGTCCCATGAAAAAGGGGGAGAAAATGGGGGAGGAAACCGACTCTTCTTCTTTCTCTGTTCCCCTTTCTTCGATGCCTCTGTGCACTGGCAGAACAGAATGGGCATGTAGAGTGTTTTTCCACCATGCTTCTTTAATCCGGATCTAAGAAGATCTGGATTAAGGGAAGTACCCAATGTGTTTCCATGGGTGGTCTAGCACCCAATAGCAATGGGTGCTAGCCTCCCCGCCGTGGAAACACCGGAGCACCCATTTGGAAATCCGGATCTACCCATGAGGGGTCTGCTTGTCACCCCAAGTGTTTGGGGGGACAGGGGGTGCAATCTCCGAAGTGGCTTCAAAGTCACTTCGAAGTCACTTCGAAGTCTGTGCAAAACAGCTCCATTGAAGTCTGTGCTGATCTTCGGAGTGAACTTCGAAGTGACTTCGAATTGACTTTGAAGCTTAGGTTTTGGGGCTCCCCCCCATGGGTGCCCCCTCTGCCTAGCCTGCTCTAGACCCCATTGCCACACAAGCGTGGAAACAGGCTCCCTTTAATCCAGATTTTCTGCCTGAAGACCCCATCGTAGACCCCATTAATGGGGTCTACAGAAAATCCAGATTAAAGGCCAGAAAGTACCCATTTGATCCGGATTTCCCCAGTGGCAGTCAAAACAATCGGGTCCCAAATGGGTGCCGTGGTGGAAATGGGATCATCCGGCTCACACCCAAATGGGTCCTTAATGGGTGCAAAAATGGGTACGTTCTGACAGTGGAAAAACACCCTAAATTGCTGCTCACTTTCTTCCAGGGGCTAATGCCTGTGGCTGTGAAGTTTGCACAGCATGTTCTTGTTATGCAGGAGAAACAAAAGTTCAGAGGTAGCCCTGCTCACCTTGCAGCGTTGTGTCATAATGTCAGAAATTGTGCATCTCTGCAACACAGCAGTGGGCCAATACTGTACATATTTTTAGAAACGGCTGCCGCAGTCTGGTGACGCCAGGGTCCCGATTGAGGGTCTGTGGGTTTAGCTCATAGGGGCCATGGAAACTTCCAGCCATAATCACGTGAGTCTTTTCATCTGCCAGGTGTACTCGGTCCCGAAGCAAGCAGCGGGCGGTGGTGCTGGCCTGGGAGCGGCGCCTCCTTGTGGCTGGGAATGATGCGCAGTGCATTCAGTATCCTTGGAAGAAGGACTTGCAGGGGCAGCGTTATGGGTGATGAGTGTCCGTTTTGCATCTGGCAGTACATTTGCTCCTTGATTCATGTGGCTTCTGGCAGCTCAGTTTCACCACTGCATAACTGACAAATTCTGACCTGTTGTGATCTACTGCGTGCTTTGATCACTACTGTGCGGTTTTCTGCTGAGCCTCCATTGACTTGCATTGGGTGGACGTCTGTCTGTTTCAGCCCTGCAGTTCATGAAAAGCCTTTGTCTGGGTGTGGGTGCACATTGCTGCCGGCACCTTGCATGCCATCTATGTGTCTTTCAGCACTACAATTCATGAAAAGCATTTGGGAGTGCGTGCATGTTGCTGCAGGTATCCTCTGTGACATCTGTGTGTTTCAGCATAGCAGTTCATGGGTGTGGTGCACATTGCTGCAGGTATCTTGCACGACATCTGTATATTTTGGCATGTGAAAAATCCTTATCTGGGTTCTCAATGAGCATTGACGCAGGTATCTTGGCTGGCACCTGTGTGGTGCATCTGTTTCTTTTAGAATAGCTATCCCGTATGCAACCCGTTTTTGTCCCATACGGATCCGTACAAATGCATACGGATGCAGGAAAGATGCAGATCTTCAGGCATGCATCATGTACGAACCTGTAGACATACGAATGTCTGGATGATTCAAACTAATAGATCCAAAGTTCAAAATTCAATTCAAATGTTTGCATCCAAATTTCAGGACATCCTATTTGAGTTTGAATGTGAAAATTCGGCACATTTGATCGGATTTTGAATGCCTACAAATACTCATGCGGATCCCTAGAGTAGGGATGTGGAGGAATATTGGTAACATTTGTATTCGTGTGAATGCTTTGGAACATTTGTGAACCGGGGAGGTGGGAAAGCGGCTGCGCCAGTCACACCTGCACCAGATCCAGAGTGCATTCGACATGGCTTGAGAGCAGATTCAAAGTGGATTCAGGGCGGATTGATGCTTTCTGAGTGGATATGTTGCGGGGGATACGTATGGGGTATGTATGCGTTTGTATCATATTTATACAAATTTGTATGAATACATTCTTATAGAATAGAATCCTGCCACATTTGAAGGGGATCTATTTGAACAAATATGGATTTTTTACATTTGATTCAGTATGAATCAAATGCAAAAAACCCCATTCATGCATTTCTGTAGCCTTGAGGGAACTGTGGGATTCATCTATGGACCATTGGACGGTTCCCGGTTGCGTCTCGTCTGGTTGGAGTCACTTGTCCTCCAGGGGGTTAAGCCAGAGATATGGGGTGTTTTTCCACTGTCACTAGAAGTACCCATTAAGTACCCTTTTAATGGGTACAAAAATGCCATTACGTACCCATTAATGGGTACTTAATGGGTACTTTTCGTGACAGTGGAAAAACACCCATGCTTTTATCATAATCCACGGCCTCATCTCTTACGGGTAGATACTGTCCCCAAAGTCTTTCTAGCACCATACCAAAGCCATTTTTGGTAGGATCTTATAATTCCCCAACACTGACTTCAGATATCCTCTGGATGAGGATTCCTACCTTGTGCCAGAGCTGGACGGCGTGCGGATTTTTTCTCGTTCCACCCACGAATTCCTTCATGAGATTCCAGGTGAGTCTTTTGCTGCCCGTGAACATTTTTATTTCGTGTCAAAAGCGTGGCAGTTAGCCAAACAAGCCGTAAAAGGAATAAACATAATGTATAAATGGGCTTAAAAACAAAATTCAAATCAATGCAACATTAAAAATTGGATAAAATAGTACTGATAAAATAAGGAGAAATAAAAATAGTATTTGACCAGAAAATTTTTGAGCATCAGCGACTGGGCAATTGGTGGGCCACTGTGTCTAACAGGATGCTGGACTAGATGGGCTGTAGCCTGATCCACCAGGGCTCCCCTTAGGCTCTTATGTACTAGATGGGCTGTGGCCTGATCCAGCAGGGCTCCCCTTAGGCTCTTATGGACTAGATGGGCTGTGGCCTGATCCAGCAGGGCTCCCCTTAGGTTCTTATGGACCAGATGGGCTGTGGCCTGATCCAGCAGAGCTCCTGTTAGGTTCCTATGGACTAGATGGGCCGTGGCCTGATCCAGCAGGGCTCCCCTTAGGCTCTTATGGACTAGATGGGCTGTGGCCTGATCCAGCAGGGCTCCCCTTAGGTTCTTATGGACCAGATGGGCTGTGGCTTGATCCAGCAGAGCTCCTGTTAGGTTCCTATGGACTAGATGGTCCGTGGCCTGATCCAGCAGGGCTCCCCTTAGGCTCTTATGGACTAGATGGGCTGTGGCCTGATCCAACAGGGCTCCCCTTAGGTTCTTATGGACTAGATGGGCTGTGGCCTGATCCTGCAGGTTCCCCTTAGGCTCTTATGGAGTAGGTGATCTGTGGCCTGATCCAGCAGGGCTCCCCTTAGGTTCTTATGGACTAGATGGGCTGTGGCCTGATCCAGCAGGGCTCCTCTTAGATTGTTATGGACCGGATGGGTTGTGGTCTGATCCAGCAGGGCTCCCCTTAGGTTCTTAATATCCTAAAATGGAAGAGTCTTCTAAATAATTCCATTTAGCAAGATTATCTTTTCCTCTTCCAACATGACTTCTGAGCCTATTTAGGGATTCATGCCAGTGAAGAGACAGGGACAGAACTCGGTGTGTTTCAGGAGTCCACACCATGCCATTGTGCCCTGACCAAATTGCTACAGCTACTTGCTTCCATTTCTTCAGATGCCAGCCAGGAGATCTTCAAGATTGCATCCATGGCCCCGGGGGCGTTACTGCTAGAGGCTCAGAAGGAATACGAGGTAATGTGGGGTTTAAACCTATGGCAGTGGGGCAGAGAAGTGTTTTTATGCTGCTGGTGGTTGACTGTTTGTTCCCGTTTATTGCAGTTCTGGAAACTTCTCATAACCTGGTTTGGCCTGTATTGCAGCACTCTGAAGCCTTGTTTCTCCATTTTGTCCTCAGAAAGAGAGCCAGAAGGCAGATGAGTACCTGAGAGAGATCAAGGACCAGAAGTTGCTTCCAGAGGCGGTGGAGCAATGCATCAAAGCAGCCAGCTATGAGCAAGAGCCAGAAATTCAGAAATCCCTCCTAAGGGTACGTAGGGGGAGGCGAAGGAGATGTCTGGCTAAGGGCTGTGAGCTGGGCTGGGTTGAGGTCTGCTTGCATAGACAGACCAAGCGGCGCCCTACTTGGGCTACCCTTCGAAATGGTTCAGAAGCTGGAACTGGTGCTGAATCAGCAGCTCGACTGCTGACAGGAGTCTCTGGCCGGACTCACTTCACACCGGCCTTAAAAGGATCTGGGTGTCTGAAGGAGCGCCTCCTCCAATATAGACCTGCCCATGCACTGAGCTCTCCAAGTAAAGGCCTTCATGGAGTTCCTTCTCTTCCAGAGATATGAGGTATAGGGACTTGCAGGAGGGCCTTTTCTGTGGTGGCCCCTAGACTCTGGAACAGCCGCCCTCTTGAGGTTCACCAGGCTCCTATGCTGTATAGTTTTTGGCGCCTGGTGAAAACGTACAGGGTCTTCTAAATGTGGCCTCAGCAGAGATTTATAAAGAGGCACAATAAAGCTTGCCAACTTGTTTTCTGTTCCTTTCCTGATTTCCCCTAGCACTGAATTTGCTTTTTTCTTTTGCTGCTGCTGCTGCTGTGTGCTGGGTCAACACCTTTGTTGATCTGTCCCCCAGAACCCCAAAATCCTTTCCCCGGACTGTCCCAGAAAGCTCAGCTCCCATCAGTTTGTAGGTGTAATTGGGATTTTTTTAGCTCAATGTCCATCACTTTCAACTTGCTGAGATTGAAGTCCGCTTGGTGGCTCACTCTCCCCATTCTCTTTCGGTTCTTATACTCTGAAAAGTTTAGCATCATCAGCAAACTTTGCTTTCTCACTGTGCACCCCTATTTCTAGATCATTTATGAATAAATTACAAAGCACCGGCCCCAAACTTTGGGGGACCCCAGGTTTTCCTTCCCACTGCTCCTTCGCTGGAGGTCTTCAAGCAGAGGCTGGACCTCCATCTGTCTAGGATGGTTTAGGAAATCCTGCACTGAGCAGGGGGTTGGACTGGATGACCCTGGAGGCCCCTTCCAACCCTATGATTCTATGATTCTTTGCTCTGAGAATTGTCCATCTTTGCTGCACCACCATGGTTTTCTGCTTAAGCCACCTTGCAGCGGCTAGTTATTGTGGGAATAAACGTGAAACAAGCTTCATGTATTCAGCTCTGATGGTGTCAATATCAAAGCAGTGTTTGGGGAGGGCAGCGCCTGCCCGGCCTCTGTGGAAGCTGGAAATCTTGCATCAAACAGCACCAGCAAACAGGAAAACTAGCATGCGCTCTCTTGTTTCCTCTCTTGTCTCCCCAGGCGGCCTCCTTTGGGAAATGTTTCATTGACAAGTTCCCGCCGGAGAGTTTTGTAGAGACGTGCCGGTGTCTCCGCGTGCTGAATGCCATCCGGGATTACCAGATTGGTATTCCTCTCAGCTTTGACCAGTATCCTTTTTGTTCAATGGTGTCATCTGCTAGAGTGGCATGGGTTGTGTGGTCACAATGTGTTTGGTTGTTTATCTTGATTTTAGCCAGGCTTTTAGAGGAAATCTTTTTTGAATGTTGTGGTCCATCCTGACACCTCTGGATGAAGGTTGGGATATGAATACCCATCCCCCCATCCCCCCACCCACCGGTCCATCCGTCCATCCATCCATCCCTCTCCATCCACCCATCCACCCATCCATCTCTCCCTCCCTCCCTCCATCTCTCTCTCTACCCACTCATCCATCCATCCATCCATCCATCCCACCCATCCATCCATCCATCCATCCCTCTCTCTATCTACCCACCCACCCACCCACGCATCCCTCCCTCCCTCCCTCCATCTCTCTCTATCCACCCACCCACCCATCCCTCCCTCCATCTCTCTCTCTATCCACCCACCCACCCACCCCTCCCTCCCTCCCTCCCTCCATCTCTCTATCCACCCACCCACCCATCTGCATTTTTATCCTGTCCTCTACATGAAGGTCTCAGGGCAGGTTACAATACTTAAAACCAAGTGTAAACATATTAAAACTATAAAAGTGTCTGAAAAGTGGGGAGAGAAATCTTATATCCCCATTTACCCAAAGACCAGAGCAAAGAGATCTATTTTCACTGTCCTCCTAAACTTGTAAAGTGAAGCACCTGACACATCTCCAAGGGGAGATTATTCAGTAGTTCAGGAGCCAACCCTGAGAAGTCCCTGTCCTGGGTGCCCACCCTTTTTTCCTACTGAGGGCAGCGGGAAAAGAAATAGTTGTGCCAAACCAGTTTTGTAGGCTTCACTACTGAATTTCATGTTTGGAGTTCAGTCCGATAATGAAGCAAAGGTTGGAGGAAGAGATTATGGAAACCAGTTCAAAATCCCACCTTCTCCTTTGATGACCCATGTCACGCACTGAGCTCACCTCAAAAGATGTAGCCATGTTAGTCTGGATCAGTGTTTTAAAAAGGGGGATCTAATAGCCCCATAAAGCCTAACAGAGAGAAGAAGTTGTGCCATGAGGTTTCGTAGATTGATGAAATTTCAGCAGAACTTGGCAGGTGTGACTTAGGGACACATGGTATTCCTGACGCTCACCTGGACTCCCTTAGGCCGGGATGGGCCAGGTGGCAGAGTAGCACTTTTATTGGCCTCATGGTCAGGGCTCAGAAATGGCTTCCTGCCAGCTGCTTGAACGTCAGTAGAAGGGGCATTTCAGGAGTTCGAGATGGTTTTTGTCTCATTTTTCTGTCCAGGTTTTGTTTCTCCTTACTGTGCAGACGACCGCTGTGGGTGGGTGGTGGAATCAACGTCCATGTGGCATGTAGAAAATGAGACATAGATGGTTCTAGATGGAGGGCATCCTTGGGCAACTCTGTTAAATTCCAAAAACACATGCACTGGTGACCATTCCTTGACGACGGCCGCAGATACACTCAGCTCACCATAGAGGTTTTATTGGACAGGTAAAACCCTCCCCTTGGTTTGACTTGCGTGCCAATCCATCCATCCATCCATCCATCCATCCATCCATCCTTCCTTCCTTCCTTCCTTCCTTCCTTCCTTCCTTCCTTCCTTCCTTCCTTCCTTCCTTCCTTCCTTCCTTCCTTCCTTCCTTCCTTCCTTCCTTCCTTCCTTCCTTCCTTCCTTCCTTCCTTCCTTCCTTCCTTCCTTCCTTCCTTCCTTCCTTCCTTCCTTCCTTCCTTCCTTCCTTCCTTCCTTCCTTCCTTCCTTCCTTCCTTCCTTCCTTCCTTCCTTCCTTCCTTCCTTCCTTCCTTAAGAACCTCAGAGGAGCCCTGCTGGATCAGGCCACAGCCCATCTAGTCCATAAGAACCCAAGCAGAACCCTGCTGGATCAGGCCACAGCCCATCTAGTCCATAAGAACCTAAGAGGAGCCCTGCTGGATCAGGCCACAGCCCATCTAGTCCATAAGAACCCAAGCAGAACCCTGCTGGATCAGGCCACAGCCCATCTAGTCCATAAGAACCTAAGAGGAGCCCTGCTGGATCAGGCCACAGCCCATCTAGTCCATAAGAACCCAAGCAGAACCCTGCTGGATCAGGCCACAGCCCATCTAGTCCATAAGAACCCAAGCAGAACCCTGTTGGATCAGGCCACAGCCCATCTAGTCCATAAGAACCTCAGAGGAGCCCTGCTGGATCAGGCCACAGCCCATCTAGTCCATAAGAACCCAAGCAGAACCCTGCTGGATCAGGGCACAGCCCATCTAGTCCATAAGAACCTAAGAGGAGCCCTGCTGGATCAGGCCACAGCCCATCTAGTCCATAAGAACCCAAGCAGAACCCTGCTGGATCAGGCCACAGCCCATCTAGTCCATAAGAACCTAAGAGGAGCCCTGCTGGATCAGGCCACAGCCCATCTAGTCCATAAGAACCCAAGCAGAACCCTGCTGGATCAGGCCACAGCCCATCTAGTCCGTAAGAACCCAAGCAGAACCCTGTTGGATCAGGCCACAGCCCATCTAGTCCATAAGAACCTCAGAGGAGCCCTGCTGGATCAGGCCACAGCCCATCTAGTCCATAAGAACCCAAGCAGAACCCTGCTGGATCAGGCCACAGCCCATCTGGTCCATAAGAACCTAAGAGGAGCCCTGCTGGATCAGGCCCCAGTCCATCTAGTCCAGCATCCTGTCCCACACAGTGGCCCACCAATTGCCCATGGGCATCTCAAGCAGAGACAAGGGCAAACCTTCTCCTGCTCTTCAATCCCAGCAAATGGCCTTAGAGGCATCCTGCTTCTTCCCATGGCCTGAAAGATGTACTTAGGCATCCATTATAGTAGCCATTGATACATCTGCATGGTTCCTGGGCCAGCAGGGCAGGAATATGACTACTTCCGTCTTTCCTCCTTTAGGCTGGTTCTAAGAAGGCTTTATCCCATCGCCATCAAGATCTGTGAGTACCTACGTCTCTCTGAATTTCAGGGAATCAGCCGGATCTTGGCTCACTGGGCGTGTTACAAGGTAAGAGCCCATATGGAGGCTTTGATGTTTCACGCAGCAAAGAAAACTTGCTAAATCCAGGAATAGGCTATTTCTAGCTGTCTTGATATTCCAGGATTTAAAAAAAAATCCTAGAGACCTTTCATATCTTCTTCTTTTATTGTTATTCCTCATTCATTCATTCATTCATTCATTCATTCATTCATTCATTCATTCATTCATATCCTGCACGTTACAACCTTTAAAACAGAAATTTATAAATCAGTGTATAAAATACATAATTTTAAAAAGATTCAGCACATTTAAAGGAATATCCCAAATATTAAAATAAAATATCTACAGTGGGGTGGGAAGGTATAGTCACCTTAGTCAAAGGACAGAGGAAAAAGGTGCGTCTTCACCGCCTTCCTGAATGTATGCAGAAAAGTGGCACGACGCTCCTCGAGGGGGAGACTGTTCCATAGCTTGGGGGCCATTACCGGAAAGGCCCTTTCCTGGGTGCCCATCCAGTTCCCTGCAGAAGATGGTGGGACAACCAGTAGGGCCTCACTTTCTGATCTTAAGGCACGGGCAGGTCGGTCGAATTGTATAGGGGCCCCTAGGACTGTCGTAAGTCACACAGGTAGGGATGGTGCATGAATATTTGTAACCTTCAAAATTTGTATGAATTTGTACATATTCAGACACTCGAATTCAAATCGAATGCTGGCACATTAGAAGATTGACATTCAAGTTAGAATCAAATTTTTTGATAGATTCGTATGACGCTCCATATGGGATTCGTATCCTGTTTGTATCGGATTGAACAATCGTATTGAATACGAATCCTACCGCATTCAAAGGGGATCTATTCGAACGAATACAAACTTTCCTGCATTCGGTTCAGTACAAATTGAATACAAAAAGCCCCAAACATTTGTGCATGTCCCTACACACAGGGGTTCCAGGGACCATCAAATGCTACAATTCCAGAAAAATCTCACCTCTTTAAGCGTATAAACTTATGGCTATAAACTCATAACTAAGCTGTAAGAGAGAGAGATTATTTATCCTGTCCACATGCCAGTTTGGATGGTGGAGAAAAACTTAAGGAAGATGAGATGGGGTGGGCTGGATACATTTAGTTTTCTGTATTATTTTTCCCTTATTTGTTTCTCTTTTATTTATTTATTTTTCATTCTTTTCTCTTTTTCTGATTTTAATTTTTGTGGTTTGCCTTTCAAACTCAAAAAATAAAAGATTTTTTAAAAAGTTAAAAAGAAAGTGTGCTTGTAGATCTGCATTCATCCAGCCGCCATCTTATGTCAGTGGCTCTGTGCCAGTCAATGACCTTTCAGCCTGAGCCTACCTTATAAGGGTGTCATGGGAGGACCTGGTGCCCTTCTGGAAAAGCACGAAGGGGGCAAAACACATGAAAAAATGGAGGCCCCATTAGCTCAGGTAACAGATGAGGGTTGGAAGCCAGGTCTGTTCCCCTGATAAGTTTGTTTGTATACATATATTTATATCCTGTCCTATACCTGAAAATCTCAAGGCAAGTAAGCACAGAATCGTAGTTAAAGCAGATAAAATAGATTGACGGAAACAGTGGCAGAGCCTGCATTTTGGAGAGGATTTTGAACGTCCAGAACATTTGGAGGACCGTGAAGGCAGGGATGTCAGATGAGCTATTCTGAAATCTCAGAATGAACAAAATGCCTTTTTCCAAGGCCCTTTCTGCACTGGGCTTTATTGCAGATTATATCCCAGAATAGGGGCCTTTCATTCACATGCTGGTGCAGACTGCGGTAAGCTCCACTCAGGCGTGAAGAAAGCAGGCCCATATCATCATCATCTTCAACATCTTCATTCATTTGTTCATCTGTCTGTCTGTCTGTCTGTCTGTCTGTCTGTCTGTCTGTCTGTCTGTCTGTCTGTCTGTCTGTCTGTCTGTCTATCTATCTATCTATCTATCTATCTATCTATCTATCTATCTATCTATCTATCTATCTATCTATCTATCTATCTATCTATCTATCCTGCCCTTCACCAAATGGTCCCAGGGTGGCTTACAATAAGAATAAAGCATATCAGAAGGAAAGATCCACTTTGGGTCCTTCACCAGTATGGGTCCATATGAATATACAGCATGTGTTCCAAACCGTTTCCAGGTGCAGCAGAAAGACAAATCGGATGAAGAAGTGGCCCAGGCTGTCAACCAGAAACTGGGCGACACTCCTGGAATCTCGTATTCGGAGATTGCCGCCCGGGCGTATGAGTGCAACCGAACGGAGCTGGCCATTAAGGTACATGGTTGGGTCTGGTCTGGTCTGGTCTGGTCTGGCTTAAAGGTTTAACAAATTGCTTTTCTGTCTGGCTTGTATCATACATAAAGCAGTTTTCTGCCTTACCTTTCCACCTGAAATGCTTTCTTTCTTTCTTTCTTCCTTTCTTCCTTCCTTCCTTCCTTCCTTTCTTTCTTTCTTTCTTTCTGTGGGTGACAGGGTAAATCAAACTGAACCAAAAAGAAAATCAAAGCAGAACTGCACTTTAATTATTTACCAGTGAACTAGGGCACCACAGAATGTAGTAAATACAAAATACCGTTGTGCCTTCTGATCCGAAAAAACATGTTTATGCAGGAAAGATGAAATGTGAACAAAGAAAGGTGGTCAGAGTTTAGATATACATATTACGGGTGTGCAGGAATGGGTTTTTTTGCATTCAGTTGGTATTGAATCGAATGTAAGAAAATATGTATTTGTTTGAATAGATCCCCTTTGAATGTGGTAGGATTCTATTCGTACAAATTCGTACCACCACGATGTGAGTGGGTGACCTTGGGCAAGTCACAGCTCTCTGCTGAGCTCTCACAGCCCCATCTACCTCACTGGATGTTCTGTTGTGGGGGAAGAAGCTCTGTCAGCCGCTTTGAGTTCCCTGAAGGGTGAGAACAGAAGGTTTGTCAGCCGCTCTGAGTCCCCTTAAATGGGGGAGAAGAGCCGGGTAGGTAGAAAAAGCCAACTCTTCTTCTTTGTTCTTTTTACCCAAAGGCACTGAACATGGATGGGAAAGAATTGTTGTGGCTTGTGATGTTGGGACAAGCCCCAAAATAGAATTCTTTCTTTAAAAAAAATGTGGAAGCCCTTTATTTTGAGGAACGAGCAGTGGGATTAGCGATTAGGGCTTGTTATCATTCTGTCCCTTTAAAAAAGTGCCCTTCTGTGTCTGCTTCAGCTTTTGGAGTATGAGCCCCGCTCCGGAAAGCAGGTGCCTTTGCTGCTGAAGATGCAGAGAACACAACTGGCCCTCAGCAAAGCCATCGAGAGCGGAGACACAGACTTGGGTAAGGATGGGGCTTCCTTTGTAGGGTTCACTTCCTTATGGCCAGTAAGCTTTGGCCTGGATTAACGGCACAGGCCTTCCCTAGAGTTGTCCCACTGCAGCTGGAGACCAGAACAGCAGCAGCCTGTGTTTTTTAAAAGTATATTTTAATATTTTCTATAAGTATCTAAACAAATATTAAACAACAACCCAATACCCAAAGCGAAACACAAAGTATACAAATCATAGAGAATATACAAACCAAAGAAAAGAAAAGAAACACCCTAATCCAAGTGTCCCCCTTCTATTTGGTCACCTGTACCCTTTAAAAACAAACTTAGATTAGGGCCTTTAACACCGTTTTATTCAACCATCTGTTTAAAAATATATTTTCAGCCGATTCTAGGAAAGATCTGTCCAGTTCTTCAATGCACGGGTTCCAGATCAGTCTGAATTGTTGAATGTTATCAGCTCCCTCCAATCTCAAATATTTCGCTGAAAGATAATTCATTCATCAAGAGTTTCCATGCTTTTCAATACCGTTCCCACATCCTCTGTTGTTATTCCTTAATATATGTGACATACATAGTGGTGAAATTGGAGACCTTCCCAGTTTGGTCTAGTGGTTAGGGAGCTGGACTCTTATCTGGAAATACCGGGTATGATTCTGCACTCCTCCATGAAGCCAGCTGGATGTCCTTGGGCTAGTCACAGCTCTCTTTCTGAGCTCTCACAGGGTGTCTGTTGTGGGGAGAAGAACAGAAAGTTTGTCAGCTCCTTTGAGTCCCCTTAAGTGGGGTAGAAAAGTGGGGTAGAAAAACCAACTCTTCTTCTTCCTCGTCCATGAAGCCAGTTGGGTGACCTTGGGCTAGTCACAGCTCTCTTTCTGAGCTCTCACAGCCCCACCTACCTCACAGGTTGTTCTGTTGTGGGGAGAAGAATAGAAGCTTTGTCAGCCACTTTGAGTCCCCTTAAATGGGTGAGAAAAGTGGGGTAGAAAAGCCCAACTCTTCTTCTTCTACCTACCTCTATCGATTGATCGATAGAGGTAGGTAGATATTTCCCATTCTTGTTCTTTCATTGCACCTGAAAATGGACAAGAACCTATTTCCACGCCGTCTGTGAGCAAGCAGGGTTTGTGTGACCCCTTCCTAACCCCCTGTATTCCCTGTCCTTTCTCTGGTCCAGTTTATACCGTCATCTTGCATCTCAAGAATGAGCTCAACCGTGGGGCCTTCTTCATGACCCTGCAGAACCAGCCGGTGGCTTTGAGCCTGTATCGCCAGGTAAGGGTTTGCGTTGCCCCGCGCAAGCGTAAAAGGCCGAGCCTGGCTCCAGGCGTCAATAGGAAAACCTAAGTGCTCCTGGGATGCTTCAGCTGTTCTTTCTTATTCCGGCCACGAGCAACGGGACGCTCTATTTGCTCTATGATTAGCAAAAGGCGTTTGCGGTTTCAGTTGTAGCTCTCCAACCTGATGGTGACATCCTTAAAGGAATGGCTCCTCCAGTGGAGGTCTCAGTATTGCACCCAGGGGCGATTTCGCACTTCCAGTCCTGTCTGCTAGATGGGAAGAGTGTAATCGCTCAACGTTAACTACAGCCCACCTGTAGGTTCAGCTCACCTGTGACGGATCCTGGGATCAGTCGTCATCAGGATGCCGCCATTTTGGTTTGTTGGGCAAATTGGCCCCTGGTTGGAGAGACAGGCAGGATGCCCCGAAAGGCTATTTGCAGGGACTCGAGAGCAGGTGAAGGTTTTTGCCTTTGTCCTCTGCCTGAGATGCCAAGAAGCCGATGGGATGCTGGAGGGCATGTGCTGTTGCCTGATCCAGCATGGCTCCTCTTATGCCCTTATAGACAACTTCATGGAGGGCAGGTGTGTCAATGAAGTTGTCCAACCCTTCCTTAAAACTATCTAGGCTGGTTGCTGTCAACCGTTTGCTCTAGTGGTTAAGGAGCTGGACTCCTATCTGGGAGTCCTACCTTTATTAAGCCAGCTGGGTGACCTTGGGCTAGTCGCAGCTCTCTTTCTGAGCTCTCACAGCCTCACCTACCTCACAGGGTGTCTGTTGTGGGGAGGAGAACAGAAAGTTTGTCAGCCGCTTTGAGTCCCCTGAAATGGATGAGAAAAGCGGCCTAGAAAAGCCAACTCTTCTTTTTCCTCCTCCTCCATGAAGCCAGCTGGGTGGCCTTGGGCTAGTCACAGCTCTCTTCTGAGCTCTCACAGCTGCACCTACCTTACTGTGTGTTCTGTTGTGGGGAGAAGAACAAAACATTTGTCAGCCACTTTGAGTCCCCTTAAATGGGTGAGAAAAGCAGGTTAGAAAAAACAACTCTTCTTTCTTCCTTCTTTTTCTTCTTCCTTTTTCTTCTTCTGGCAGTACATTTCATAGCCTGATGACCCTCTGGGTGAAGAAATGCTTCCCATTCTAGGTCCTAGCCTCCATGCCCATCAGCGTCCTAGAGTGTCCCCTGATTCTAGTGTTCTGCAATAGAGAAAATGTTTTTTTCTATCCACCATCTCCACGCCACGCCTGATTTTAAATACTTGCTATCAATTTGTTGTGCTCACCCTGGACTGGTGGCTTGTTACTGAGTCTTTGCTGATGAAGAACCGAAGCAGGATTTTTATTTCCAAAAGAGGAACAGGGTGCGAAGTCAGATGAATGCCGTAATTCTTGAAAATACCATGTCATAAGGGTTGCTGCCGTCTTGAGAAAAGTGGCTGGGAACCCTGAAGGTGGCATGCTGTCCGCTGGTCCTGTATTATTGAGATTATTGCCTCTGCATTTTTCCAACCTGGCTTTCCTCCTGGTTTTGCTCATCTTCCATCATTTGCTTTTACTGATCCTCAGTTCTGCAAGCACCAGGAGCTGGAGACTCTCAAAGTGCTCTACAACCAAGATGATGACCACCAAGAGCTTGGGAACTTCCACGTGCGGTCCAGCTATGATGGTGAAAAGGTGAGTGTTCTGGGGGCGACATTGCAGGAAGAAAGGATCACTAAGCGGGGCAGGACTAAGGAAACCAGAACTTACAAGATAAGGCTTAAAGACCAAAGCACTTGTCATATATGAGTAAGCACGTTTTTCTGTGCCACGATGCCCAGCAATCCAGAAAGTGCCTGCCCTCTCTGGGAGTAGCTTGGCCCTGTTAGGATGCTGGGTTCGTGCAATAGCCAAGTGAATACTACAGTGTGGACACAAAACACTGGTAGCAAGCGTTTCAACAGTAAACAAAAACAAGTATATTATTATACACAAGCAATACTAGAAGATAATAAGGTTCAGGTATTTGTTGGATTAACTCAGGTTTAACTCAGTAAGTCTCTTAAGGCTAGGAGCTACCCCTTTCTCTAAAGGAAAATAGTTCCCCTTTTAAAAGACAAACCTCTCCACGTTCCTCCCCCTTTGGCTGCTTTGCCACAGCCCAAGCCAAGCCAGTGTACCAGAACGTGGCCCTAGATGATCACAAGGCCCAGTCCGTCCTTGCTTGTCCAGTCATCCAGCCTGGTCAGTTGCTAGTGAAGTCTCCCTCAGAGCCACAATCCACCCGATTGCCTCCTTCAGAAATCACTCAGCCTAAAAGACCACTGGTCAGCTACTGGTTCCAGCTCCCTCAGGATTCAGCTCTCTTCCTTTCAGCTCTTGTCCCAGCATGAAGACATAGTCTGCTGTGTTCTCAGTTCCTTTATACACACATCCCGGACCCTGATTGGCTGTAACCGCAATAAAATGCTGCTGGAGATTCCTAACAAAGGTTGCTGTCCCTCCAGCCTGATTGGTGGGAACTCCTATTCTAGCCCCTCCAGTACTCAGATCCCCAGACAGCTATTCCCTCCAAAACCTTACTCCAGCCAATCACTGCAACAGGGCCCGCACAGGATTTCCCGGTCTTTTTGCAGCCCAAATCCCAGGGTTTGCAACAAGCTGTTTGCAACAAGGCTGGCTATTGCAGCTTGCAAGAAGCCTGCAAAGCCAGAAAGCAAAACAGTCTGCAGCCTGTACCCTGAGACCGTCACATTCTGCATTTACTGTGGGGTGTAGGGGTCCCTCTCATGAAAGAACCCGAATCCCCTACGTATCTTGCCATCTGACCTTCCTTGATTGGATTAAAGATGCGGAGTGTTCTTCCCCCCTCCCCAGGTGATTGACATGCGCGTGGCGAGTCTACAGAATGCGGTGGATGAGTATTACAAAGCCAAGAATGAATTTGCAGCCAAGGTGAGAAGCTGAGTTGTGTCTCCAAGGGAATAGAAAGCAAGTCAGCAAGTGTCATTTTGCCTCTTTGGTGAGGCCACATTTGGAATACTGTGTACAGTTCTGGTGACCAAACGCCAAAAAGGATATTGTGGAACTGGGAAAGGTGCAGAAAAGGGCAACCAGAATGATTAAGGGGTTGGAACACCTCCCTTACGAAACCAGGCTGCAACGTCTAGGCCTCTTCAGTCTGGAGAGATGGAGTTTAAGAGCAGATCTGATTGAAATATATAAAATCATGCATGGTATAGAAGAGGTGGATGGAGAAAATTTCTTTTCTCTGTCACGCAGCATTAGAACCAAGGGACCATCTATGAAGTTGATGGGCAGGAGAGTCAAATCAGACAAGGAGAAGTATTTCTTTACCCAAGGGGTCATTGATCTATGGAATCTGCTGCCAGAAGAGGTGACATCAACCAGCTTAGATGGCTTTAAGGAAGGGCTAGACAAATGATTAAGGGGCTTGAACACCTCCATTACGAAATCTGGCTGCAATGTCTGGGGCTCTTCAGGCTGGAAGGACAGCGTCTAAGAGGAGACCTGATTGAAGTAGATAAAATCATGCAGGGTATAGAAAAGGTGGATAGGGAACTTTTATTTTCTCTATCACACAACACTAGAACCAGGGGGCATCTACGAAGCTGATGGACAGGAGAGTCAGATCAGACAAGGGCAAGTATTTCTTCATCCAGAGGATCATCGGTCTATGGAATTTGCTGCTGGAAGAGGTGGTGATAGCAAACAGCCCAGATGGCTTTAAGAAAGGGTTAGACAAATGTATGGATGTCAGATGTATCAGTGCTACTAGAATGGATGTCTTAAGTACATCTAAGTACATCTTTCAGTCTAGGAGGACAAGCAGGATGCTTCTAAGGCTGTTTGCTGGGATTTGAGAGCAGGAGAAGGTTTGCTCTGATTGACCAGCTGACCACACCTGCGCAGAACGCCTGGCATTCAACCGGGCGTTCTGCTCAGGCATGGGCCACTGTGTGGGTCAGGATGCTGGCCTGGATAGGCTGTGGCCTGATCCAGCAGGGCTCCTCTTAGGGTCTTATGCACAGGATTCTGGGCTTCTAACCAGATTGTTCTGTCCAAGATAGCTCAGCCTGCTGGAGCAGCAGTTCTCCAGATATATTGCAGGGAAGCCTTGGCTTTCATGAAGACTTAGGAGTTCTTCTTCCACAAGAAGATGAATAATGCTGGCAGATATTTTCTCTTGCCCACCTATCCAATCCTTTTACAACAAAATTGTGGGTGATTTTGTATGTTTCCATCTTTGCACAGATCTAAGCCTTTCAGCAGCCACCACTGATCTCCCTTCTGAAGGCCATTTATAGGGACTGGAAAGCAGGTGAAGCTTTTGTCTTCTCCTTGAGAGGCCAAGAAGCAATTGATGGGCCACTTTCTGTGTGAGACAGGATGCTGGTTTAGATGGGCAGTGGCCTGATCCAGCAGGGCTCCTCTTAGGTTCTTATGGACTAGATAAGCCGTGGTCTGATCCAGCAGGGCTCCCCTTAGGTTCTTATGGACTAGATGGGCTGAGGCCTGATCCAGCAGGGCTCCTCCTAGGTTCTTATGGACTAGATGGGCTGTGGCCTGATCCAGCAGGGCTCCTCCTAGGTTCTTATGGACTAGATGGGCCGTGGCCTGATCCAGCAGGGCTCCTCCTAGGTTCTTATGGACTAGATGGGCCGTGGTCTGATACAGCAGGGCTCCTTTTAGGTTCTTATGGACTAGATGGGCTGTGGCCTGATCAAGCAGGGCTCCTCCTAGGTTCTTATGGACTAGATGGGCCGTGGTCTGATCCAGCAGGGCTCCTCTTAGGTTCTTATGGACAAGATGGGCTGTGGCCTGATCCAGCAGGGCTCCTCTTCGGTTCTTATGGACTAGATGGGCAGTGGCCTGATACAGCAGGGCTCCTCTTAGGCTCTTATGGACTAGATGGGCTGTGGCCTGATCCAGCAGGGCTCCTCCTAGGTTCTTATGGACTAGATGGGCTGTGGCCTGATCCAGCAGGGCTCCTCCTAGGTTCTTATGGACTAGATGGGCTGTGGCCTGATCCAGCAGGGCTCCTCCTAGGTTCTTATGGACTAGATGGGCCGTGGTCTGATACAGCAGGGCTCCTTTTAGGTTCTTATGGACTAGATGGGCTGTGGCCTGATCCAGCAGGGCTCCTCCTAGGTTCTTATGGACTAGATGGGCCGTGGTCTGATACAGCAGGGCTCCTCTTAGGTTCTTATGGACTAGATGGGCTGTGGCCTGATCCAGCAGGGCGCCTCCTAGGTTCTTATGGACTAGATGGGCTGTGGCCTGACCCAGCAGGGCTCCTCTTAGGTTCTTATGGACTAGATGGGCTGTGGCCTGATCCAGCAGGGCTCCTCTTAGGCTCTTATGGACTAGATGGGCTGTGGCCTGATCCAGCAGGGCTCCTCTTCGGTTCTTATGCACTAGATGGGCTGTGGCCTGATCCAGCAGGGCTCCTCTTAGGCTCTTATGGACTAGATGAGCTGTGGCCTGATCCAGCAGGGCTCCTCTTAGGTTCTTATGGACTAGATGGGCTGTGGCCTGATCCAGCAGGGCTCCTCCTAGGTTCTTATGGACTAGATGGGCCGTGGTCTGATACAGCAGGGCTCCTCTTAGGTTCTTATGGACTAGATGGGCTGTGGCCTGATCCAGCAGGGCTCCTCCTAGGTTCTTATGGACTAGATGGGCTGTGGCCTGACCCAGCAGGGCTCCTCTTAGGTTCTTATGGACTAGATGGGCTGTGGCCTGATCCAGCAGGGCTCCTCTTAGGCTCTTATGGACTAGATGGGCTGTGGCCTGATCCAGCAGGGCTCCTCCTAGGTTCTTATGGACTAGATGGGCTGTGGCCTGATCCAGCAGGGCTCCTCTTAGGCTCTTATGGACTAGATGGGCTGTGGCCTGATCCAGCAGGGCTCCTCCTAGGTTCTTATGGACTAGATGGGCTGTGGCCTGATCCAGCAGGGCTCCTCTTAGGCTCTTATGGACTAGATGGGCTGTGGCCTGATCCAGCAGGGCTCCTCTTCAGTTCTTATGCACTAGATGGGCTGTGGCCTGATCCAGCAGGGCTCCTCTTAGGCTCTTATGGACTAGATGAGCTGTGGCCTGATCCAGCAGGGCTCCTCTTAGGTTCTTATGGACTAGATGGGCAGTGGCCTGATACAGCAGGGCTCCTCTTAGGTTCTTATGGACTAGATGGGCTGTGGCCTGACCCAGCAGGGCTCCTCTTAGGTTCTTATGGACTAGATGGGCCGTGGTCTGATACAGCAGGGCTCCTCTTAGGTTCTTATGGACTAGATGGGCTGTGGCCTGATCCAGCAGGGCTCTTCATAGGTTCTTATGGACTAGATGGGCTGTGGCCTGATCCAGCAGGGCTCCTCCTAGGTTCTTATGGACTAGATGGGCTGTGGCCTGATCCAGCAGGGCTCCTCTTAGGCTCTTATGGACTAGATGGGCTGTGGCCTGATCCAGCAGGGCTCCTCTTAGGTTCTTATGGACTAGATGGGCTGTGGCCTGATCCAGCAGGGCTCCTCTTAGGCTCTTATGGACTAGATGGGCTGTGGCCTGATCCAGCAGGGCTCCTCTTAGGCTCTTATGGACTAGATGGGCTGTGGCCTGATCCAGCAGGGCTCCTCTTAGGTTCTTATGGACTAGATGGGCTGTGGCCTGATCCAGCAGGGCTCCTCTGAGGTTCTTATGGACTAGATGGGCAGTGGCCTGATCCAGCAGGGCTCCTCTTAGGTTCTTACGGAGTAGATGGGCCGTGGTCTGACACAGCAGGGCTCCTCTTAGGTTCTTATGGACTAGATGGGCCGTGGTCTGATAGAGCAGGGCTCCTCTTAGGTTCTTATGGACTAGATGGGCTGTGGCCTGATCCAGCAGGGCTCCTCCTAGGTTCTTATGGACTAGATGGGCTGTGGCCTGATCCAGCAGGGCTCCTCTTAGGCTCTTAGGCTCACCCATGTTAGATCCTGGCCACTTGTCTTTCCATCTGTAATCTTCCCTTTCTCCTTCCTGCTTTGCAGGCCACAGAGGACCAGATCAAGCTGCTCCGCATGCAGCGCCGCCTGCAGGATGACTTCGACAAGCCCTACCTGGATTACTCCCTGCACGACACCGTCTACAACCTCATCATGGACGGAAACAACAAGCGAGCGGAACAGCTGTATCGGGAATTCAAGATCCCCGACAAACGGTGAGTGCTGCAGTATGGCCGAGAGGGCGCAGAGGGGGATGGGCTTTCTGCCCCCAGACTGAGATGGGTTGGGAAAGGATCGCTCTCTTGTTCCACTCCAAAGCAAGATAGAAAAACAAATTCATCAGCTGGTGAGAAGAAAATGCTCAAGAGTCCTGTTGCATCATGCATGCCTAGTACCTTTGGATGGCTTATCAGTTATCTTTTGTTGTAAATGGAATAGGCCTATCAAAGGCATGCCTCCCACCCCCACCCCCAAGTTTGGCTTAAGAACAGAAGAACCTAAGAGGATCCCTGCTGGATGAGGCCACAGCCCATCTAGTCCAGCGTCCTGTCTCACACAGTGGCCCACGAATTGCCCATGGGGATCTCAAGCAGAGACAAGGACAAACCTTCTCCTGCTCTCCAATCCCAGCAAATGGTCTTAGAGGTATCCTGATTGTCCCCCCAGCCTGAAAGATGTACCTAGGCATTCACTCTAGTAGCCATTGATACATCTGTCGTCCATAAACTTGTCCAACCCTTCCTTGAAGCCATCCAGGCTGTTATCTGTCACCACCTCTTCCAGCAGCCAATTCCTTAGACCGATGACCCTTTGGGTGAAGGAATACTTCCCCTTGTCTGATCTGAGTCTCCTACCCATCAGCCTCATAGATGTCCCCTGGCGTAATTTTATATACTTCAATCAGGTTCCCTCTTAAACGCCGTCTCTCCAGACTGAAGAGGCCTAGACGTTGCAGCCTGGTTTCGTAAGGGAGGTGTTCCAGACCCTTAATCATTCTGGTTGCCCTTCTCTGCACCTTCTCTAGTTCCACAATATCCTTTTTCAGGTGTGGTGACCAGGATTCTACACAATATTCCAAATGTGGCCTCACCATAGATTTATAAAGAGGCAAAATGACACTTGCTGACTTATTTTCTATTCCCTTCCTAATTATTCCCAGCATTGAATTAGCTTTTCCCTCCCTGTCTCAACAGGTTCTGGTGGCTGAAGATCAATGCCCTTGCTGAACAAGGAGACTGGGAGGAACTGGAGAAGTTCTCCAAATCTAAGAAGTCTCCCATTGGATACCTGGTAAGATAGGGAAACCTAACGGAGCCGTCACCTTGCTTCACTCAATAGCAGCTCAGTACAATAGCTACAGCATAAGAAGGGATGTTTAGCACAGAAAATGGGATAATTTGTAAATTAGCACCTCACTTGGACAAGAGGGTTCTTTCTTTCTTTCTTTCTTTCTTTCTTTCTTTCTTTCTTTCTTTCTTTCTTTCTTTCTTTCTTTCTTTCTTTCTTTCTTTCTTTCTTTCCACAGCAGTTTCCACTGTTGGGTTTTTGGGTTCTTTTTTTCCAGCAGCGCATGTTGATTTAGTAGGTCTTTATTCCAGATTATATAACTCAAAGCTAACCCAACGGAATAATTAGATAAAACTTTAAAAAGAAATGTATTTAATAAGAAAGGAACAAAGCACCATTAAAAGGTAAAAAAGCAACACTCTTAAGAAGCTAGTGCAAATCCAAACTAAAACCTAAAATGTGCCTAAAATGCATAAGGCCAGGCAGTTAATTTATATTGTTTGAATTTAGACTCGCACACAGCCTTGAAGCTAAGGCCTATTCGCACTCGGGCCTCCTGAACCCACGTAGGACACCCTGGGATGGAGCATTCGCTCTGCTGGGCTGGCGGTTCCTTTTGAAACCGCCCCAGCCTGTCCTGGGACGTCCTACGCGCATTCCAGGTGTAGAGCACAAAATGGCGCTCTACACCCATTCCTGGCCATTCCACAGCTGTACGGGAGGGAGAGCATTCGCACTCTCCCTCCTGGACAGTGATGGGCCTGCCCCCCGCGGCCGCCATTGGACTGAAATTGGCCCAACAGCTGGCAGGCCTGCGCAGTCACCTTACCTTGCCAGGGCCAGAGTGCTCCTCGCCTGGCCTGGAGTTCTCCAGATATATTGCAGGGAAGCCTTGGCTTTCATGAAG
Organism: Aspidoscelis tigris stejnegeri; assembly: GCA_023333525.1. NCBI lineage: Eukaryota > Metazoa > Chordata > Lepidosauria > Squamata > Teiidae > Aspidoscelis > Aspidoscelis tigris. Next base: position 87,899,833 of record JALMGA010000006.1, on the reverse strand, counting down.
ACTTAGGAGTTCTTCTTGCGCAAGAAGATGAATAATGCTGGCAGATATTTTCTCGTGCCCACCTATCCAATCCTTTTACAACAAAATTGTGGGTGATTTTGTATGTTTCCATCTTTGCACAGATCTAAGCCTTTCAGCAGCCACCACTGATCTCCCTTCTGAAGGCCATTTATAGGGACTGGAAAGCAGGTGAAGCTTTTGTCTTCTCCTTGAGAGACAGGATGCTGATTTAGATGGGCAGGCCAACTACATCTTTCAGGCTGGGGGACAAACAGGATGCCTCTAAGACCATTTATTGGGATTTGAGAGCAGGGAAAGGTTTGCCCTTGTCTCTGCTTGAGATGCCCAAGGGCAATTGGAGGGCCACTGTGTGAGACAGGATGCTGGACTAGATGGGCTGTGGCCTGATCCAGCGGGGCTCCTCTGAGGTTCTTATGCATCTCCTGGTGGTGTTGGGATCTCTTGCAGCCCTTTGTCGAGACCTGCATGAAGCACCAGAACCGCCATGAGGCCAAGAAGTATGCGCCCCGTGTTGCCCCAGAGCAGAAAGTCAAGGCCTTCATCCTGGTGGGGTAAGTCATTGGCCCGTACGGGGTTTGCTGTGGCCACATTCATTGACCTACTGGAGCTCCATGTAAGTGCTCAGGTCCTTTCCTTCCTTTTGCTTCCTGTTTCTGATGCTCTCAGGTTTGTATTGTTGCTAGGAATCTTGGGAAGGGCTGATATGGGGGCAAAGGCGGTCCTGGGGCATGAGAGCCTTGCCCCGGTGTACCTTCTGGGCACCCTGGTAGCCTATTCTACTAGAGATGCCCATAAACCATTGGTGGGCCTCTGTGTGATACAAGAGAGCTGGACTAGATGGGCTGTGGCCTGATCCAGCCCGGTTTCTCTTAATTCATGGAAGACAGGTGTCTGCCTAGGAAAATGGGTGCCTAAGTACCACCTCCAGGTTGGAGAGACAGGCAGGATGCATCTCCAGGCCTTCCAGAGGGATTCGAGAGCAGGTGGAGGTTTTGCCTTGGTCTTCTGTTTGACTAGATGGGCTGTGGCCTGATCCAGCTGGATTCCTCTTCTGTCCTTATGCTGCACTGAAAAGGAACGGGCATTAGAACACCTAGTGGGCCTTTCTATCTGGACAGGAACCCAAACAAGCTTTCTGCTCAGGCCCAGGGCCATGTCCATCACCGTGCCAGCGGGATGCTATTGTGGAGCCTAGAGGGGTGCACAGAGGGGGATCAGAAGTCAAATGCAAAACCTGCAGGCTGAGAAGGTGGGAAGGGAGGGATCCCTGCTACGAGGTGGCCCTTTGCATCAGAAACACACGGCCGCCTCTGTTTCTCTCTCTCCTTCACAAAAGACAGGTGCTTGATCGTAACTTCGTTGTTGTAAGTAGCTTTTACGTGAACTGTTTAGGGATGCCTGTACAGGAATGGTATTCAATTAAAAAACAAAATCTAGGAAGCTCATGGATGTACCGCAAGATACAAGGGCAGCCCCACGTTGAGCGCATTGCAGTAGTCTAACCTGGAGGTTACCAGAGCCTGGGGGCCAAGCGATCCCCAGCCAAGAAAAGCCAATGCTAGGGATGGGCAGAAATATTTGTAACGTTCGTTATTCATACGTATTTGGACATCTGTACAAGAATCAAACGTTACAACATTTGTACGAGTATGAATGTTTAGAAACTTTCTTACAAATAGTTCAGACATTTATTAAACTGGAAATACATACTGGATACGTAAGCATTCGTACTGGATACATATCTGTTCATATAGGATATTCATACGAACAAATACATTCGTATCGAATAGAATCCTGCCACATTCGAAGGGGATCTATTTGAATGAATTTGGATTTTCTAGCATTCGGTTCGTTACAAATCGAATGCTCCCAAACCGGTTCGTCCACATCCCTAGCCAACGCTGACAAACCAGTTGGAGATGGAGCCTGGCATTCCGGATTATCTTCCTCCTCTGCCTTTTACTAACTGCCTTCCTCTCTCTCTTTGCCCGCCAGAGACCTCAGCCAAGCCTCCGAAGCGGCCATTGAGCACAAGAACGAAACCGAAATGAACCTCGTCCTGTCCAAATGCACCGCCGCTACAGATGCTACCATTGCAGCCAAGATCAACCACGCCAAAGCGCAACTTGGGAAGAAGTAACGGCGTCCGGCATTGTTTTGTCGGGCGCTAGCAGGAGCCTTTACTCTTGTGCAAGGCAGAAAGAGAAAAGGGTTGGCCATTTTGTGGGGCTCAAGTGAGGTTCGACCATTTTTTTCTCCTCTCCTCTGGATTCAATGTCGTTGCGTTTGGATTGTCTGTGGAAGAGACTGGTTCTGGATGTAAACCGAAAAACCACCATCTCCTCTTCCCTAGCACTTCTATTCATCCTTCGGCATTCCACCCTTTTCTAACAACCCTATGGAGAACAGCTGTGCCCTGGGAGCCTCAACTCCATCTATACGCCCACCATAGTCAGGTCTCTCTTTATCCACTGGGCCTCTCTTTGTTTTTTCAGGAAATGCACCAGTCAAAGGCTACTGTGTGCTTTTTAGCTCCTTCCACATCACTAACATCAAGGGGAATTATTTGTATCCTGGAATAGGAGCCTGCCATCCACGTTACAATGCAGATTACGACATTACGGGGCTTGGTGTAGTTCTATATTAGCATGCAGACAGCGAGTCCCTATTCTGGGTTATAATTCGGACAAAGCTAAGACTAAGGCTGCTGTATGTACAGGGCATGATCTTCACGCGTGCACCTTTACAAGGCCCAATACAGAAAGGGCATTTGAGGCCTTCAAATGGATTGGAACTACATGTCCCAGCATTCCAGGTCAGCACAAGATTGTAGATCTGGAACGTGCCGGAGTGGGGGTGTCCCAGGTGAGCACAGGTGAGCGTTGGGTTGGTCAGATGCCTTCTGCAACTTAATTCACAGCCCGCGTTAAATAATAATAATTAAAAAAACAAACTTTTTTCCGTTGGTTTATAATGTAAAGAGTTTGGAAATAAAAAGAAAGTGGTTTGCACCTTAATGAAAACATCTGGGGCCCTTTCTTGGCAAACCAGAGACTCCCTTCCCCGTCTTGGAACTGAGGTGGGCTTCAGCAATTCAGGATCCCAGAGGGTTCCTAGTAACTCTTGTCCAGATGCAGTGAAGGATCCCAGGTGGCTTCGACCAGGAGTGTGCAGGAATGATCATCAGGTTGACAATTCATATGAACTTGTATGCATTAGAGATGAGCCTATTGGTCCACAAATCAGATATTCAGGTATCCATCAATGCTTCGGTGGATACTTGATGTCCACCTGGGCCTCCCAGCCCCATGTCCCCGTCCCCCCAGGAGGACCCGTCACCCTGCTTACCTGCTGCTGCCACACGTTCCTTGGCCTTCTGGTTCTGCATACATGCACAGGAAGAACCAGAAGGCCTGTTTCGGCCTCCAGAGAGCACCAAATTAGGCCTGGGGATGCCGCCAGGGGCCTCCTTCCCACCTCCATGAGCCCGCTTACCTTTGGGGGGCCTCCAGTGGTGTCCTGGGCCTATTTCAATGTTCTCCAGAGGTCGAAAGGGCACTTCTGGTTCCCCAGATGCAGACCCAGAAGGGCCTTAGCAGAAGGTGTGGCCCGATGGCAACGAGTAAGAGCACAGGTAAGTGGGGGGCAGCAGGGAGGGGTGAGCAGGATATTGCATTTGTTTCATGCACAAATATTCATTCATGGGGGTGGGTTTCGTCCGAAGCCTAATCTTTCCACATTCGATTCACACCGAATGGAATGTGAAAAATGGCTCCATGTACAACCCTGGTATGAGTTCAGAAATCTGCACTTGAATCGAATCCTGGCTGTGTTCAAAGACTGACATTGGAATACGAAGCGAAGGCGTTTGTGCATTCGTTCGATGCCCTGTTATATTCACGAAGGTGGGGAGGTGGGAAAGCGGCTGCCCAGTCATGTCTGCAGTAGATTCAAAAGAGGAGCCCTGCTGGATCAGGCCACAGCCCATCTAGTCCATAAGAACCCAAGAGGAGCCCTGCTGGATTGGGCCACAGCCCATCTAGTCCATAAGAACCGAAGAGGAGCCCTGCTGGATTGGGCCACAGGCCATCTAGTCCATAAGAACCCAAGAGGAGCCCTGCTGGATCGGGCCAGAGCCCATCTAGTCCATAAGAACCTAAGAGGATCCTTGCTGGATCAGGCCACAGCCCATCCAGTCCATAAGAACCTAAGAGGAGCCCTGCTGCGTCAGCCCACAGCCCATCTAGTCCATAAGAACCTAAGAGGAGCCCTGCTGTATCAGACCACGGCCCATCTAGTCCATAAGAACCTAGGAGGAGCCCTGCTGGGTCAGGCCACAGCCCATCTAGTCCATAAGAACCCAAGAGGAGCCCTGCTGGATCAGGCCACAGCCCATCTAGTCCATAAGAACCCAAGAGGAGCCCTGCTGGATCAGGCCACAGCCCATCTAGTCCATAAGAACCCAAGAGGAGCCCTGCTGGATCAGGCCACAGCCCATCTAGTCCATAAGAACCCAAGAGGAGCCCTGCTGGATCAGGCCACAGCCCATCTAGGCCATAAGAACCCAAGAGGAGCCCTGCTGGATCAGGCCACAGCCCATCTAGGCCATAAGAACCCAAGAGGAGCCCTGCTGGATCAGGCCACAGCCCATCTAGGCCATAAGAACCCAAGAGGAGCCCTGCTGGATCAGGCCACAGCCCATCTAGGCCATAAGAACCCAAGAGGAGCCCTGCTGGATCAGGCCACAGCCCATCTAGTCCATAAGAACCCAAGAGGAGCCCTGCTGGATCAGGCCACAGCCCATCTAGGCCATAAGAACCCAAGAGGAGCCCTGCTGGATCAGGCCACAGCCCATCTAGGCCATAAGAACCCAAGAGGAGCCCTGCTGGATCAGGCCACAGCCCATCTAGTCCATAAGAACCCAAGAGGAGCCCTGCTGGATCAGGCCACAGCCCATCTAGTCCATAAGAACCCAAGAGGAGCCCTGCTGGATCAGGCCACAGCCCATCTAGTCCATAAGAACCCAAGAGGAGCCCTGCTGGATCAGGCCACAGCCCATCTAGTCCATAAGAACCCAAGAGGAGCCCTGCTGGATCAGGCCACAGCCCATCTAGTCCATAAGAACCCAAGAGGAGCCCTGCTGGATCAGGCCACAGCCCATCTAGTCCATAAGAACCCAAGAGGAGCCCTGCTGGATCAGGCCACAGCCCATCTAGTCCATAAGAACCCAAGAGGAGCCCTGCTGGATCAGGCCACAGCCCATCTAGTCCATAAGAACCCAAGAGGAGCCCTGCTGGATCAGGCCACAGCCCATCTAGTCCATAAGAACCCAAGAGGAGCCCTGCTGGATCAGGCCACAGCCCATCTAGTCCATAAGAACCCAAGAGGAGCCCTGCTGGATCAGGCCACAGCCCATCTAGTCCATAAGAACCCAAGAGGAGCCCTGCTGGATCAGGCCACAGCCCATCTAGTCCATAAGAACCCAAGAGGAGCCCTGCTGGATCAGGCCACAGCCCATCTGGTCCAGCATCCTGTCTCACACAGTGGCCCACCAATTGCCATGGGCATCTCAAGAGAGACCAGGGCAAACCTTCTGGTCATGGCCTTTGAGACACCCTCTTCTCCTTGGAGGTGCAACCAGCAGCAGGGATTCGAAGTGGATTCATTTGCAGCAGATTCGAATCCTACTATATTCTAAGAAAAAGAAGAATTGGCTTTTATACCCTGCTTTCCTTGCCCTTTTAAAGAGACTCAAAGCGGCTGACAAACCTTCTGTTCTTCTCTCCCATTGGACACCCTGTGAGGCAGGTGGGGCTGTGAGAACTCAGAAAGAGAGCTGTGACTAGCCCAAGGTCACCCAGCTAGCTTAGTGAAGGAGGAGGAAGAGGTGGAGAAGAACAAAAAGCAGAAGCAGAGGAGTTGGCTTTTATATCCTGCTTTTCTCACTCATTTAAGGGACTCAAAGCGGCTGACAAACCTTCTGTTCTCCCCACAATAGACACCCTGTGAGCCAGGTGGGGCTCGGAGAGCTCAGAAAGAGAGCTGCGACTAGCCCAAGGTCACCCAGCTGGCTTTGTGGAGGAGTTTGGGATCAAACCCAGTGACTACAAGATACGAGTCCAGCACTCTAACCACAAGGCCAAACTGGTTCTCTTTGCATGAATGCAAATTTCCTTCATATTTGCTTCAGTGTGCCATGATGCAAACACAGAAAGAACTGTGCACATCACTAGCTTGGACCTTTCAAATAGTGCTGAAGAAATGGGTGGTCATGAGTAGATAGAGATGCTGTGGGTCAGACCCAAGGGCTGGAAATAGAAATGGGCATGCAGGACCACAGGACATGCCTTGTCTGGCCAGAGACACTTCAGATTCCAGCCACAAATGGCCAGGCAAAAATACTTGCCCTTCTGAATGACCACAGCGGGTGCATACCTCTGCTGTCTGGTCTAAGCCACATCCCTTACATTAGGGATGGGCACGAATATTTGTGACATTCGATATTTGTATGCAATTGTGCATTTGTAGATGAATCAAATGCTACAACATTTGCACATTGACGTTCCTATTCGTGCAAATGCCTGGGAGGATTTGTGAACCAGGGAGGTGGGAAAGCGGCTGCGCCAGTCACATCTGCAACGGATCCAGAGTGAGTGCATTCGACATGGATTGAGAGTGGATTCAAAGTGGATTCAGGGCAGATTTGACACTTTCAGAGCGGATGTTCTGGGATCCATATCCAGGATACGTCTGCATTCATATAGGCCAGTGATGGTGAACCTTTTGAGCTTGGTGTGTCAAAATTTGCAAGAAAACCTAGCTTAACTCCAGTGGTGTGTCACATCTAGAAATATCCATCATTTTGTGATATTTGTAGCTCTAGTAAAAAAGTTATATTTTGGATATATGTATTTTGTTAAAAGCAAAAACAAACAATTCTTTACATTAGTCACTTTTGTTGCTGAATTTCGCTTGCTAAATCTTCAATTGAAAGTTGGTATTTCGTACACTTCAAGAACAAGCAAGCACTACATGCCCAGGTGCCTGGGTGACCATGTGTGTCACCCAAAAGGGCTCGGTGTGTCACCTGTGACACGCGTGTCATAGGTTGGCCATCACTGATATAGGCTATCCATACGAATGCTTACGAATACATTAATATCAAATAGAATCCTACCACATTCAAAGGGGATCTAAGCGAATGAATATGAATTTTCTTACATCCGATTAGATAACGAAGCAAATGCAAAAAACCCCATTCACACACACCCCTACTTATTTTATTTATTTACATTTTTATCCCACCCTATACCCGAAAATCTCTTGCAACCCATATTCAGGGGAATTCTTGCAACTCTAATTTGGGGGAATTCCGTTTCCTCCATCATTTTCTGTGCATATAATCACTCCAGACTCACAGCTACATGGAGTGGGGAGCATGTCTGAATGGTAGATCCTGGCAGTGGATTTGAGCCAGAGGAAGCCCTTTCCCTTCCTCTCTTGCGCATGTGTTTCCACGAGATGTCTGGCCTGGGTGGACGCTGTGAGAAGCAAGACCACCAGAAGAACCCCTTTTGGTCTGGCCCAGCCAGGATTTTTATTTTTAGCTTAGGCACAGATGCGGAGTGCAATCTGAATAATGCAAGATTCCCTGGGAGCATCTAAGAGAAAGGGGCTGCATCGTATCAGTACACCCTAGACAGAATAAGCCCATTTTTCATGCACAGCACTGCCAACGACAGACAGAGCCTGTTTTTTTGGTTTTATTTTTTATTTTTTGCAAATTCTTTGGACAAAATAAAATCCCTCTGAACGTTGTCCGACTCTTGCATCTAGCTGGCTGCTATTTCTGCAGAGTGGATGCCAACGAGGAGTGAGAATTTCTCATTTCCGAGTTCTGGGCTTCTCTGGGGCTCCCCGTGCGCTTGCTAACTGCAAAAGGAAGAGGGCCAGACCTGCATTTCTGAGCATGGGTTCTGTGGAAACGTAGGGCAGATTTCGCCACCCCCTGGGCACCTGCAACCTTGTTTGTGCAAACTTATTTATTATTCACATTTCTATCCCGCCCCGTACCCAAAGGTCTCTGGGTGGGTAACAACCTTAAAACAGATTAAAAACAGAGTATACATTAAAAGACTTTAAAAATTCAACAAATATAAAACAATACACAATGTGTGTAAAATAATAACTGTACTGGGGGGAAACGATGGGTGTTTTTCCACTGTCACTAGAAGTACCCATTAAGTACCCATTAATGGCATTATTGTATCCATTAATGGGTACTTCTAGTGACAGTGGAAAAACACCCATAATCATCTCAGCCAAAGGCCAGGGTAAAGAGGTGCGTCTCCACCGCCTTCCTAAATATATTTAAGGAAGGGGCATGATGCACCTCAAGGGGGAGGCTATTCCATAGTCTGGGGGCCATCACAGAGAAGGCTCTGTCCCTGGCGTCCACCAACCTCACTACTGAAGGTGGTGGGACAACCAGGAGGGCCTCACCGCTTGATCTTAAGGCATGGGCAGGCCGATAATTGCTGCAGCGCCCTCACTTTTCTCAGGCTGCAAACCTTTGCCAAGGGAGTTGCGTGTTCAGTTCAGGATGAGGGTTTGGACAGCGCTGAAGGATCCCAGAATCACTTGCAAAGTATTTATTTAAAATATTTCTATGCCGCTCCCTATTGAAATTTAATCTCTCTGGAAAGGCCAGTGTAAGAAGACAGGTCTCCAACTGATGCCTAAAGACTAGGAGTGTGGGTGCTGCATGGACATCAGAGGGAAAGCGATCCCAGAGGGCGGGTGCCACCACTGAGAAGACCATGAAGGTCACAAGCTTACGGTTTAGATGGTAAGGCAGAAACAGGGAATGACTGGGGGGTGGGGGGTAGTAATTTATTTATCTGGAGAATATGGTAGGATGGTGACTGTTTATCGTTTGTTTTATGGGACAGGCAGGAAGAGATGGGTGTGATACAGCTGGACTGGAGGGGTGAGGCAATCATGCTGGAAGCTGTGGCAGATCACGAATTCAGCGCCCTCCCCGCTTGGCTAGAGAATCCCAGGGGGTGACTTGACCAGTCACCGTCCATCAGGCACGGTCCTACATTGCAGGGTTGTTGCGATATGAAAGGGAGGGAAAGAGAAGCATATTTGCAAGGGAAAACTTGGTAGGAGGAAGGGGGGGTGTCCTTTTTGTTTTTTGAGGCTTGTGGGTGGGAGGATTGAAAACTGCCCCAGGCGGCTCATAGCACAGGGATACGGAATTCACCCGGGTGCATTCACACACAGCACAAAACAACCCCCCCCCGCAAAGGCAGCTCGAGGGCGAGTTGGAGGCGGTAGCTTTCCATTCCGCTTGCGCTCCCGCCGCGTCCAAATAATGCGGATCAGAGGCGGAATGGGGACGCTAGCGTGTGCACGTCACGAGGCAGCCCACCCCCTTTCAGCTGCTTTTCAAAAATGGGCCCATCGGCCGCCTTAGAGCTGCTGTAAAGTGGATTAAGATGTACCGGGGGGGGGGCTTTGGAGCCGCTTTGGTTTGTGAGATGCACGTGGAAGCAGGCAGCCCTCCCCCCCCCCGGGCCAAAATCCACCCCAGCCTGAGGAAGCCCCCACCTCTTCCCTCCAGGAATCCAATACCTTCCCGCTGCCCGCTCCCCAGCCGAGTCGATCCTTCCTTCCCATGCCCCCCCCCAAAAAAAGCCCATGCAACGACTGCTGCGCGGCGGGTGCAGTGCAGTGCAGTGCGATGCAGATGCAGTGTGTCGTGCAGACAGACAGAGCCCCGCCCGCGCGCGCAGCTTCCCCAACGCGGTGCTCCCCGCCTGCGCGCCTCTCTCGCGGCTGTTGCGCGCCCGGGGCGGCCTCCTGGGAGGCATCGCGGGGCGGGCCGAGGCTGAGCCCGAGCCCAGCTGCTCCTCCTCCTCCGGGCGGGTCAGAGTTGGGCCAAGATGGCTGCTCCCGCGAGCGACACGTTCGCCTTTTGTGTGGACGGCGCCGGGCGGCTCCGACGCGCGCTCGAAGTGCGCTTCATCAGCAGCGCCAAGGTGAGAGCGCCGCCGTGGGCAGGGCAGGGCAGGGCAGGGCAGGGCAGGGCAGGGCGGGCGCCCGATCCCTGGGCCTGAACCCCGCTGCCCTGCCCTGCCGCGATCCGGCTGCACCGGCTCATGCAACCCGGGATCGAGGCGCGGGGGACGCCAGGTGTTGGTGGAGCATCTCTGCCCGGGCGGGAGACACAGGGATGGTAGTGGGGACGATCGGTTAGCGCCTCCTCCTCGCCTGCTTGCTGGCTGGAGACGCGTGTCTGCGCGCCTTCCGACGTGCCGAATGCCCGACAGGGCTTTGGGTGGGGCTTTGGCTGGGGGGGGTTGATTGCACCCAGTTTGCGAGAAGAGGACCCCTTTCTCCTTGCTCCGAGGGTTGGAAGTCATGGAAATGTGTATGCCAACGTATATGTCTGTTAGAAATGAATGACGGGGCGGGGCCTTTTCTATGGTGGCCCCCCCAGGCTTTGAAACAACCTCGCTTTGGAGGTGCACCAACTGTGTATGCCTTTCTTGGCCCAGGCCTTTTGCTGACCAGTAGCCGGCTCTCTTTGAGGGCTGCGAGGGACGGAGAAATTTTAAGCACCTTTTATTCACCGTTTTGTGCTTTTTCACCTTTGCACTGTTGCGAACCCGCCCTGGGACCTTGGGGTGAAGGTGGAGACGCAAACCGGCCGAACAGAGCAAAACAAATGATATTAAAGTATGCATGAATGATGATGGTTATCATTTCTGCTGCAATTGTAATTATGTAACAAAGGCAAACCAGAATGGACACATAGAGGAATAAATCAGGAGCAGTGGTTTTATTTTTAACAGAAGAGGCCCTGGATTAACAGGCTTGGCTAGTGACAGGTAAGTCAGTTTGGTCTAGTGGTCAGCGAGCCGGACCTGCCCAGACTGGGCTTGATTCCGCACTCCCCCACGAAGTGACCTTGGGCCGGTCACAGCAATCTTCTGAGCTCTCACAGCCCCACCCACCTCTCAGGGCCGTTCTGTTGTGGAGAGAACAGAAGATTTGTTAGCAGCTTTGAGTCTCCTTAAATGGGTGAGAGAAGCCAACTCTTCTTCCTCCACAAAGCCAGCTGGGTGAACTTGGGCCAGTCACAGCTCTCTCTCTGACCTCTCTCAGGGTGTCTGTTGTGGGGAGAAGGTGTGTCAGCAGCTTTGAGTCCCCTTAAACGGGTGAGAAAAGCAGGGTAGAAAAGCCAACTCTTCTTCTATAAGGCGCTGTTGCGGAAGTGCTGAAAAGGACGCTGGGTAATGCCATTCGCTCCCATGAGAAGTGGAGTTGGTTACCTGCCTGGGTGGGTTTTGGGAAAGGGTTGGGTCGGTATGTGGAAGTCAGGGCCATCAGTGGCTGTTAGCCCTGGTGGGCGTGGGAGGGGGGTCCACTTCCAAAGAGCAGCTGCTGGGATATGGTGAACAGGGCAGGTTGGTTGAGCGTGGTTAGAACAGGCTGCAGGGCTAGATGGAGCCTGGGCCTGATCCAATGAGGCACTTCTGATGACCTTGTATTCATGGAAGGTGGTGGTTGCCTTCCGAAGGCCTAAGTGGACTGAAGCTGGATTAAACCTTAAGTGTGACCACAGCCCAGGTTGGATTTAGTGTAGTGTGTGGACATGTAGGCCTGAAGCAGTTTGAAGAAGCATTTTCTGGGCTTGTGCAAGTTTGACTTATAATAATTCTTGTTCTTGTTATCTTCTGTTAAAGGGGAAAGGCCTCTTTGCAACCAGAAATATCCAGAAAGGAGAAACCATTTTTGTGGAGAAGCCGGTGGTGGCAGCCCAGTTCCTCTGGAATGCCCTCTATAAATACAAAGGTGAGTCATTTTCTCTTTTCCTTTCCGTCTCGGGGACCGTGGGGTGTTAGAATAGGTGGCAATTGCAACTGTATTATCCTTTGCTTTCTTAGTGTTGGAAACCATGCAGTATGGGATTCATACCTTGAGAAGTTAGAGGACAAACCCCCCTTTATTTGGGTTTTGGGCCCAACTGAATTAGCCAGGTGGGGCCCATATTTCTAACTTCAAGGGTTTAGAACCTGGGAAAGCCCAAGGTGCAGAAGGCAACGAGAAGGTCCTATTTAAGGATATGCATGAATATTAGTAACAATCATGATATGTATTGAATTCATACGAATTTGAACATTTGGACATGAATTGAATCCACATATTTTGGAACATTTGTACGAATAAAGTCGGAACCCCTGTATCCGCTGATTCGGTAACCATGGTTTCAGTTAACCACCCAGAACCGGAAGGCCTATTTCGGCCTCCGTAGAGCGTTGTAATAGGCGCATGCCGCCAGAGGAGCCCATCCCAAAATGTCAGTGGGCGCGTGGGAGGCGTCTGGTGGCGTTGCACACCTCTTCCAATGCTCTCCATAGGCCTTCCGGAGGCCAGAAAAGCATTTCCGGTTCTGGGGTTGCATGACCTCAGAACCGGAAGGCCTGTTTGCAATTATCCATGGTTTCAGGTAACCACAGTAGGAGCTGAAACATATCCCCAGCAGATCGAGGTCCGACTGTAGTTCAGACATTAGTTAACCTGGGGGTATGTATCAGATACGTATCAATAGGTATCCAATACGTATGCATCGGTGTAGGATATGTATCCGATGTGTATGCGTTCGTATAGGGTATGTGCCCAGGATATGTACCCGGGATATGTGTCCAGGGGTGTTTTTCCACCACAGCCCTTAGATCCAGATCTAAGAAGATCCGGATCTAAGGAATGGGTACATTTCTTAATCCGGATCTAGTAGGTCCGGATTAAGGGAAGCACCCAGTGTGTTTCCACGGGAGGTGTAGCACCCATTAGCAATGGGTGCTAACCCCCCTGCTGTGGAAACAGCTTTGCACCCATGTGGGGAATCTGGATCGACCCCCAAGGGGTCGGTCCATCACCCCAGGTGTCTCTGGGGACGGGGATGGGGGGGGCGATCTCTGAAGTCCCAGCTTCGGAGTGATTTCGGAGTCATTCTGAAGAGATCGCCAAGGACTTCGGAGAGGCTCCGGAGCTGTCAGCACTGTCCGTGAGCTATTAGAGCAGACCGCGTGGACTCCCCGCTGAAGTCTCTCCGAAGAGATTGGCAGAGACTTCGAAGCCGCCCCGGAGTCCCTCTGGAGCGCCTCCGAAGTCTGTGCTGATCTCTTTGGAGAGACTGCCGATCGCTTCGGAGGGACTTCGGAGTCACTTCAGAATGATTTTGAAATGACTCCAAAATCACTCCTGGGACTTTGGGGCTCCCCCCCCCCCCCATGGGTGCATTCCCTCCCCCTAGCCTCCTCTAGACCCCATTGCCTGTTTCCTGTGGAAACAGGCTCCCTTTAATCCGGATTTTCTGGAAGAAAACCCCATTGTAGACCCCATTAATGGGGTCTACAGAAAATCCAGATTAAAGGGCAGAAAGTACCCATTTGATCCGGATTTTCCCCACGGCAGTGGAAACAGTCAGGTCCCAAATGGGTGCCGTGGTAGAAATGGGATCATCCGGATCACACCCAAATGGGTCCTTAATGGGTGCAAAAATGGGTACTTTTTGACAGTGGAAAAACACCCCAGGATACGTACCTGGGATACATATCCAAGAAACATATGCATTCGTATCAGATATTCACACAAATTCGTACAAATGCGTTCATATTGAATAGAATCCTCCGACATTTGAAGGGGATCTGTTTGAGCCAATACGGATTTTCTGACATTCGATTCATTACCAATCAAATGCCAAAAAAACCCTTCCATGCTCATCCCTTGTCCTGTTCTGTTGACCAGGAAGGAGCAGAAGGTTGAGGGACTTGACTGAGCGGAAGCTGTCCAAAGTAGGAGTGTGCAAAACATGGTTTTGAATGTTTTGTGCACCGCCCAAAATGATGATGCCTGTGTGACAGGAAGACCCGGTTTCTTTGGTGAAACACCCAGCAAATCCAGCCTGAAAAGAAGATGAGCCCTGGCCTTCTCTCCTTCCTCCTGGGTGCTGTCCACAGCTTCTTTGGAGCTGGAGTGGTCTGGGGTTGCAACCCATCACTGAGCTGTTCCAGGCAGTGACAGTCATTCCAGGGCTCCCCCGGCCCCTGCTGAGCCTCTAAACAATTTGCTGTTTTGTTTTTGTTTACTTAATTATTTGATAAATTTATATCCCGCCCTTCACCAAATGATCCCAGGGTGGCTTACAATAAGAATAAAACAAAAGAAAAAAATAATTAAAAATATCTTCCACCCTGAGGAAGCTATTTAGATGGCAAACGCCTGGCTGAAAAGTTACGTTTTTACTGGGCACCGGAAAGTATACAATGTAGGCGCCTGGCGAACCTGACGAGGGAGGCTGTTCCAAAGTCTAGGGGCCACCACAGAGAAGGCCCTCTTGCATGTCCCTATGTCTCGTACCTCTGCAAAAGAAGGAACTGTAAGAACCTGGCAAGGACCGGGGAACTCACAGCATATCTGAACTTGTGGTCTTTCTGCAATTTCTATTGAAACAGGATAATATGGAATCTGATTCTCTTCATGACCCTCTCTTCTGCACTCTCAAGTGGAATAGAGAGGCCCCCCCAGGCCAGTCCATCCAAAATGGCCCACCTACATTGGTCTACTAGTAGATGAGAAATGGATAGATATTATGTACTTATAGAATGAAAAATGGAGTACAGGTGTATCAATAGGTGCAACTGTAGATGCCCAGGCACAGCCTTCAAGGTGGAGAGACAGGTAGGAAAGTCCTCTCAAGGCCATCTGCTGGGATTCGAGAGCAATTGAAGGTTTTGCCCTTGTCTTCTGCTTGAGATGCCCAGAAGAATTGGTGGGCCTCTATGTGAGATGGGATGCTGGGCTAGATGGGTTGTGGCCTGATCCAGCAGGGCTCCTCTAAATTCATGGAGGACAGGTGTATCAATGGCTACTAGAATAGATGCCCAAGTACGTCCTCCAGGTTAGAGGGACAAGCAGGAGGCCTCCAAAGGCCATTTGCAAGGATTTAAGAGCAGGTGAAGGTTTTGCCCTTGTCTTCTGCTTGAGATGCCCAGAAGCACTCTCTCCCTCCATGACAGCTGGGCCCCTCCCCCAGGCTGCCCTGATTGGCTCCCTTTGAGCCAGGGGCGGGCAGCCCAGGTGCCATCCTTCCCTGTGTTCCCATTCGGGCTCCTAGGGCCAGGGGGACCCGCACCACACCCCAGGGGCATGCACGTGTGAACAGGGCTTACCTGTTCGGTGCTGGGCAGTAACTAAGGCGAGGAGGTCAGCCGCATTCTGCGCCTGCGCGCCACGTGTTCCCTGATTGGTCAGGGACCTGCCTGGCTTCAACTGGCCATCTGCACAGGCGTGAGTCCCTGACCAATCAGGGAAAGTGTTCTGTTTTTATTTCTGAGACCTTTGGGTATCGTGCAGGATGGAAACGCAAGTAAAATAATAAAGGTTTTTGATGTTATCAGTGGATAGCACACACAGTACCTGAAAGGCAAGTGATATTCACTTCCTTCTTGCCTCCCCTTCCAGCCTGTGACCACTGCTTGAGAGCCTTGGAGACTGCAGAAGAGAACGCACAGAGGCTGCTTGGGAGGTTCCTGACTCTTCCTCATCCAGAACAGTGTGGCATCCGGAAGGAACTCCACCAGCGCTGTCCAGGTTGCCAGGTAAGAGGGGAGGGAAACCCTCTTGGAATCCTGACCAAGCTCCCCTGTATCCTTGAAAGCTCAGGGTGCTTTCCACGTTGGCCAGAGAGGAAGGTCAAGGAAAGGGGTGTAAGTACTTAAGAAATTAAGAGGAACCCTGCTGGGTTGGGCTACAACCCATCTGGTCCAGCATCCGGTCTCTCATGGTGGCCCACCATTTGCTTCTGGGCATCTCAAGCAGGAGATGAAGGCAAACCTTCACCTGCTCCAGACTCCCAGGCCTTTAGAGGCATCCTGCCTGTGTCTCCGACCTGGAGGCAGTACCTAGGTGTGGTGGAGGCCCATACTAATTGTGTGTGTGTGTGTGTGTCCTTGTGTCTGTATTGTGTGTTTGTCTCCGGCTGCTTCCCTGCTCGCCCAGAGCTGCCCTCTTCTTTGTCAGCATCTCCACTTGGTTGCTCCACAGGTCTTCTATTGTAGTTCAGAGTGCCGGCAGGCAGCCTGGGAGCAGTATCATCAGGTCCTGTGCCTGGGGCCATCTTGGCAGAACCCCAACCACCCTCTCAACAAACTTCAGGAAGCGTGGAGGTAGGCATCTTTGCCTGTGCTCGGCCAAGACATCTGGCCGTGAGTCGGGGTTGACATGAGGGAAGGTGGTGCATTGAAACATCCGCTTGGGAATTTGGGGGCAGCACTGGGGTCGTTGCAGTATCGTTTAATAGCACAGCCTTGACTCAAGAAGGGCCTTGGCATGCTTAACTAGCAGTGAGCGGCGGGTTCCTCGCTAGGATAGTGTTTCCGGATGCCGCCAAAGCTGCCCCAGAGTGTTCTAATCCCTTCCTGGAGTTAACCATCTATGGACTCCGAAAAAGCAGGCCACAGCTTGATTGGGAACATAAGAGGAGCCCTGCTGGATCAGGCCACAGCCCACCTAGTCCAGCGTCCTGTTGCACACAGTGGCCCACCAAATGCTCATGGGCATCTCAAGCAGAGACAAGGACAAACCTTTGCCTGCTCTCGAGTCCCAGCAAATGGCCTTAGAAGCGCCACAGGCCACACACACACCAGCCTGAAAGATGCACCTAGGCATTCATTCTAGTAGCCATTGATACATCTGTCATCCATAAATTTGTCTAACCCTACCTTTAAGCCATCTAGACTGGTAGCTGTTACCACCTCTTCCGGCAGCACATTCCATAAGCCGATGACCCTCTGGGTGAAGAAATACTTCCCCCTGTCATACCTTACTCTCCTACCCATCAGCTTCATAGATGCCCCCTGGTTCTAGTGTTGTGTGACAGAGAAAATAAATTTTCTCTATCCACCTTTTCTACACCATGCATGATTTTATATACTGCAATCAGGTCCCCTCTTAAACGTTGTCTTTCCAGGCTGAAGAGGCCCAGACTTTGCAGTCTGATTTCGTAGCGGATTTTGTTCCAGCCCCTTAATCATTCTGGTTGCCCTTTTCTGCACCTTTTCCAGAGGCCTTTGCAGGATTTCACTGGAATTATGGGAAATGGCCTGCATTTCCCAACATTTGCTATTATCCTGGAAAATGTCCCCCGTGGATACGGGGGTCCGACTGTATGCATTAACTCCTGTCCTTCTACTCCTTAGGAATATCCATTACCCTCCTGAGACTTCAAGCATCATGCTGATGGCCAGGATGGTTGCCACTGTCAAACAGGTAAGACCCAGGTCTGCAGCTGAAAGAGCAGAGCTGGGGAGATGCCAGGAGAACCAAGAGATGACGTGGGGGGTGAAACTTTATTTTTAAGAAAGACAAAATTGTGAAAGTGGAAAAATTTTTGGAAAAGAGTAAGCATATTGATCATTTTTCGAAATCAGGTTGCTATGCCTGGGTCTCATCAGCCTTGAAAAGTGCGTTTCAGAGGGGACCTGATAGAATGGTATAAAGCCATGCATGGTGTGGGAAAACCGAGCAGAGACCATTTACAGGAAGTTGAGAAGAGGTGGAGGGTTTTTTGCCCTTGTCTTCTGCTTGAGATGCCCATTAGAAACTGGTGGGCCACTATGTGGGTTGGGATGCAGGACGAGATGGGCTGCGGCCTGATCCGTTAGGGCTCCTCGTAGGTTCTTATAAGCAAATCCATGGAGAACAGGTGTATTAGCGGCTAAGTACATCTTTCAGTCCGTGGCGACAAGCAGGATGCTTCTAAGGCCATTTGCTGGGATTCACAGCAGGAGAAGGTTTGTCTTTGTCTTCTGCTCGAGATGCCCATGGGCAATTGGTGGGCCACTGTGTGGGATGGGATGCTGGACTAGATGGGCTGTGGCCTAACCCAGCAGGGCTCCTCTGAGGTTCTGATGGACTAGATTGGCTGTAGCCTGATCCAGCAGGGCTCCTCTTAGGTTCTTATGGACTAGATGGGCTGTGGCCCGATCCAGCAGGGCTCAGGTTCCTATAGACTAGATGGTCTGTGGCCTTATCCAGCACGACTCCTCTTAGGTTCTTACGGACTAGATGGCCTGTGACCTGATCCAGCAGGGCTCCTCTTAGGTTCTTATGGACTAGATGGCGTGTGACCTGATCCAGCAGGGCTCCTCTGACGTTCCTATAGACTAGATGGTCTGTGGCCTGATCCAGCAGGGCTCCTCTTAGGTTCTTAGATTCTTCTGTATGACTAAATTACATCTGCCATAATCTGTTTGTATTTCGTTATTCTATAGAAGCTAGTTTTAAGAATCGGAAGGTGTGACTCCATTTTCTCTCTCCTGCCGTTGTGTCGTCCTGGTGCAACCGATGAATAAAACTGCAATATTGCCTCGCATTTCATTTTGGTCCCACAGGATTCTTCTACCCTTGCTTGGCTGCCACCAGCGGCGGTCTTGTGCCGGTGCCTAATAGGGGAATGCACAAATATTCAAAAACTCAAATATTTTATTCTAGTCTCAACGTTTGATCTCGTATACGGATTTTCGAAAATCCACTATGGATTTTCGAATGATTTGAATGTGTAGATTCCTATCTGACGTTTACCAATGTGCCAAAAAATTATTTGTATCTTGTGCTTAAAATACAGGATGCCTACGGGATGCCTACAGATTTTTCCGGCTTGCACACAGATACGTATAACAGATATGAATGTTGTGGACATTCGTATCTTTAAATATGAATCTAACATTCAAACATACGGATTCAAATGTTACTGATTCAAATCGGATTTTAAGACGTTCAAATCTTAAGTATCCAAATCGAATAGGATTTTATGGCATTAGAATCTACTCGGATTCGAACGTTAAAACTACATTTGTGCATGTCCCTAGTGTCTAATATGTCTGTCCATCAATTATTCCCCCCCCCCCAAAAAAAATCACTCATTTATTTTTCTCCCCTCTTTTCTCGTGTGAAGTGAAAACATCAATTTGCTTCCTTCTAGGCTAAAGACAAAGACTGGTGGATCAAAGTCTTCTCTCAGTTCTGTAGCAAAACTGCTAACGAGGAAGAGGAAATGGTCCACAAACTCTTGGGCGAGAAATTTAAGGTCAGAGGGCGGTGAAAGCGGAGAGATCCACAAGGATGGGTCGCATCCTAAGGGTTTGGGTGGCTTCCCTTGCTGGGTGTTCAGCATCTTTTGGGTACAGAGGTGTTCACCTCTCTGCGCTAATGGGGTTTTTGGATTCAATTTGAACGTAAGAAAATCCATATTCGCTTTACTGTAGGTTCACAAATTTCTGAAACATTTGTATGAATACAAATATATTATTTCCATTTTTATCCCGCCCTGTACCTGAAGGTTTTCAGGTGGGTAACAACATCTAAAATCAAACATTATTATTTTTTTATTAATTTTTAAAGTTTTATTTATATAATAACATCAACACACAAAAAGAACAATAACGTTGTGAATATACATACACATAGGTCCTTTCACCTTCCCTGCGTGCGCTCAGTTGATAACATTATATTGTTTTTCTCCTTTACCTCTTGATATGCTTTTAGTTGGACCAAAGCGATAGTCTTAATATTTTGTCTCTCAAAATTTCTGGAGCTTGAGGTCTCATCAAATAGTTTAATAATTCTTTCCAGCTATCCTCTGTCATGGAGCGCAGCTTCAGTCTTTTGCTTTTTTTTTTTCTTTTTTTTTAGCAACCCTCTCTCATAAAAATGTATAAAATCAAACATTAAAACAACAGCAGCATGTGTTATAACAATAACATCTGCAAGTGGGAAGGGAAAGTGTATCCCAGTTTAATCAAAGGGCCTCTGGAACGCGTGTAGGAAGCCCTGGGCGGGCGGTTCTGTTCGGAACCACCGTTCTAGATGTGTTCCGGGTGTAGAGCACTTAATTGTGCTCTACACCCAGGTCCAGGGCATTCGCGGCCATTCCTGGCCGTCCCGCAGCTGTTAGGAAGGGAGCGCATTTGCACGCTCCCTCCCTGACAGCTGCAGGCCCCACCCCAGACAAAGCGCTAGTCAACTTTGGCCATTCCCTGCCCCCATGATCAAATACTTACCTTATTAGATCTGGGGCCCGGTCCTCCTCCGTGTCTGCGTCAGTCAGCGCCGTGGCCTTGACGATGCTGACGCTCTGAGCACGCATGGTCGTGTCTATAGCTGTCTGAGGTGCCAATGTTCTTGCTCAGCACCTCAAACAACCCTGGAGCACCAGAAGAAAAGTGAATGCTCCTGCCCCGGACACTTGAGGTAAGTGTTAGGTAGATGTTGGTTAACATGTGAAGCGTGATTTTGTGTTGCATGCCTAATCAATGAGTAGTGAACTTCTGATGAGCGTGGGCACGCTGGGAGGCTGTAACAGCCTACTCTGCGTCCATATGCTGTTCACCAGAGGTTCACTACTTCTTCACTAGAGGCCGTGGTGCGATTAGGCCTCTGATTTCCAACTTTGGTGGGCCATGGATCCAGTTTATTGGGGCATTTCTTATATTCCTGTGGGAAAAAAAAGAGCTCTCCTTAGGAAAACCCATCAACGCAATACGGTTTTGTCGTGTGCGTCCCTCTTTTTCCAAGCGGAAACTGAGGCTACAAAACCTGCGTTCCTTGATCCAACGGAAAGATGTCTCCTCCAGTGGTAACCCAGATTCCTCGATCTTCAACTGAAGACTACCTGAGCTCCATCTTTGCCCAAATAAAGATGGCTGTATTCTGTCCTTTGCTCCTGCTTGGTGTGTAGTCCTGGCACAAGGGTTTTAAACCTTGTACTGGTTTTAGTATAGTCTGATACAGTTTTAATGTGTTTGTTTTTAAATGTTGCGAGCCGCCCAGAGACCCTTGGGTATGGGGCGGGATATAAATATAAACAAACAAATAAATAAAACTGTGAGTTGATCAGTTTGTCTTTTCCCATTCCTCCCTTCCCATTGTTCCAATCCTCCAGGGCCAGCTGGAAGTCCTGCGCGTCCTCTTTGCAGAAGCTCTTTATGATGACCATCTCAGCAGGGTAAATCCATCCTTTCTGAAAGTTGCAGGGGGCTTTCTCAGTGCAGAGATACCCCTTTTTATTGGGAGCTGAAAACCAACAGACTTTGGGGAAGATGCTTCCTGATCCATACCTGGTTGAATTCCTTGAGGTGCCATCATGAAAGATCTCAACAGCCATGGGGCAGAAAGGAGAGGCCTTGCAGTTTGGCTAAGCAAGTTATTTTATTGTTAGCCGGTTTGGCCTAGCGGTTAGTGAGCTGGACTCTAATATGGGAATACCAGTTTTGAATCCACACTCCTCATGAAGCCAGCTGGGAGACCTCGGGCTAGTCACAGCTCTTTTCTCACAGCCCCGCCCACCTCACAGGGTGTCTCTTGTAGGAAGAAGAGCGGAAGGTTTGTCAGTCACTTTGAGTCCCCTTAAAAGGGGTAGAAAAGTGGGATAGAAAAGCCAATCCTTCTAGGGGAAAGACAAAAAAGACTGATTAAAAAAAAAAGAGAATACAGCATCAGATATTAAAGTTAGGGCTGATAACTCAGAAATGGGAACTCTGATGTGGAGTTCCTCAGAGGGCAGTCCCATTTTAATGTCTGTATGAAGCCACTGGGAGGGATCGTCACGGTTTGGAAGTCAACCACGAGGCGGAAGTAGAACCTTCTTTGTAACCTTCCTGTGACCCCCATCATCTTCTTCCGACAGTGGTTTTCTCCTGAAGGCTTCCAGTCGCTCTTTGCTCTGGTTGGGACCAACGGCCAAGGAATAGGAACCAGGTGAGTCCAGGTGGATTCCTTCCTGTTTGGAACTGCCTGTCTTCCCAGGGGGGCCTGCTAGGAAATCCTCGCTTGTCCCCGTTTTGACGTTTCATGGAACTGAAGTCCTTCCTGCACTGAGCCTTATCCCAGATTATATCCCAGAATAGGGACTTGCCATCCACATACTAACGCAGACTACGGCAGCCCCTAACTGAGGCCTGCTGTAAGCCTGCACTGGCACCTGGACAGCATGTCTCTATTCCGGGGTATAATCCAGAGTAAGGCCCAGTGCAGAAAGTGACATGGATGAAGATGGGAGCTGATTTGGAATTTGGGATAGGTTTATTTTATTTATTTATTTATTTATTTATTTATTTATTTATATTTATATTTATATTTATATGCCGCCCCATACCCAAGGGTCTTTGGGCGGCTCACAGCATTTAAAACAAACATATAAAAACTATATCAAAACAGGTTAAAAATATAACTTTAAAAATACAAGAATAATTAAAAACAGCAGTGGTTTTTAGTGGGGGGGAAGTGTGGGGAACATTTAACCAAAGGCCCCCATAAAGAGGAATGTTTTCACTGCCCTCCTAAATAGGAGCAAAGAAGGGGCCTGACACACCTCCAGGGGGAGACCATTCCACAGCCTGGGGGCCACTACAGAGAAGGCCCTCTCCCGGGTGCCCATCCGCCTAGCTGCTGAAGGCAGTGGGATAACCAGGAGGGCCTCCCCTCCAGATCTTAAGACACGGGCAGGTTGATATGGGAGAAGGCGCTCCTTTAGATATCTGGGGCCCAAGCCATTTAGGGCCTTATAAGTCAAGATTTAACACCTTGAATTGGGCTCAGTAGTGAATTGGCAGCCAGTGCAGTTCTTTTAAAACCGGCGTGATATGTGTCCGGCTAGATGTTCCTGTCAGCACTCTGGCCGCTGCATTTTGCACCAGCTGCAACTTCCGAACCGTCTTCAAGGGAAGGCCCATGTAGAGCGTGTTACAGTAGTCCGAGAACCAATAGGTTCTCACAGGAAGCATATAAGGCCTTAGTCACACTTGCTGAAATAGTCCGTTTTATTAAAGGTCAGAACTCAAAATCCACCAACTCCGCTCACACCCAATACCAGCTCATCCCTCCTCAGGTCGTCCTCAGTTTGGGTCGCTTTGCTCACACCTTTTGTTCCTGTCCAGAGACTCCTTTATGAGACCTTTTTAGATCTCCACCCCTTTCCAGTGTCACAACATCCCCTGTGCTCTGATAGGATAAAGGTTCTGTCGCTCAAAATCATATCATCACCCATTGGGCGAAAGAGAAGACAGACTCCTGAAGAATCCACCCACTTTAGTCCGGTTCAGCCCCCTTTAGTCCCCTTCCCTGATCACACCCATAACGTGAAACTGGATTAACACCCTATAATGGCTTGAGACCTGTAAAAATCAGGACTCAGGAAAGTCCGACTGAAGGGTGGAAAGTCCACAAATAAAATGGATTGGACTAAAAAGGAGCGAGCGGTGGGGTTTGAAGACTGTCCGAAGGATTAAAGCGAAGGCTTGACCACAGCCTTAGGTGGGTGGAAACAGGCCTGGGGGTTAAAAAGGAAGGCGCTGCCCAGGGAGGTTTGAAGCAATACTGACTCCTCCACCACCTACGCTAGTGGGCCTCTGGGAACCAGATAAGTCCCTGGTAAGCTCCCATGGACGTGATCTGGGGGGTGGAGGTACCTGGCACAGTTAGGGAACTGGGACATAATCAGAGAAGGCAGGAAGTTAGCATCTATATGCATCTGTATGGATACTATGGGATGAAAACGGGATGCATATGCAATGCGTACAGGATGCATACAGGATGCATACAGGTACATACGAGATGTGTGTGTACCTGTAGGGATACGAATGGCTGAATCATTCATACGAATAGGTACAAAGGTATTCGTATTGAATCAGATGTCCAGACATTTGTTTTTTCATTATTTGGATACGTTCAAATTTTTGAATATTCGATTCGCTCCGAATCGAATTTGAAAACTGTGTTCATTCACACCCCATAACAGTGTCTGTACAGGGGGAAGAGACAGGTTTAAAATTTGTTGAATTTTAAGGTGTTTTTAAGTGTGCGTCTTGTTTTATTTATTTCATTTTAATCTGTATCTGTTCTTAATTTGTATCTTGTTTTAATCTATTTTGACCTATTGTTACCCACCTAGAGACCTTCAGGTATGGGGCGGGATAGAAATGTAAATAAATAAATAAATAAATGTATTCCCATTTAACCAAAGGCCAGGGCAAAGAGGTGTGTCTTCACTGGCTTCCTAAACATATACACTGAAGGAGCCTGACACACCTCAGGGGGAGACTATTCCACAGCCTAGGGGCCATCACTGTGAAGGCCCTCTCCCGGGTGCCCACCCCTTTTGCTACTGAGGGTGGTGGGACAACCAGGAGGGCCTCCCTTACAGATCTTAAGGCACCGGCAGGTCGATACGGAAGAAAGCGTTCCTTTAGAGTTAGCCTTTCAGCTTCCTGTTAGCTGCCCAGTGGGCATGGCTAAATGCCTCAAACCAACCAATCCACTCTCCTGGTTTTGGCAGCTCTCTGAGCCAGTGGGTCCATGCCTGCGATGCCTTGGAAATTCCTCCCGGAGACCGAGAGCAGTTGGACGCCTTCATAGACCAGATCTACAAGGACATTGAGCGAGGTTGGTGGCTGGGGCCCCTGGGGCGGAGTGGCACCCCATTCAGAATGGGTGCTCCTGACCGTTGGCACCTGTGCCTTGTGAGGATGCTGAAAGGTGCCAGATGAGTAGATGACTACTCCAAGCTGAGCCAGCCCTGGAAACGAAGGGAAAACTAGACAGGATCAGTCCAAATCTCCATCTGGTCCTTCCTTTCCCACAGGGAGTAGGTAAATCTATTCAGACTGTTGCAACCCGCCTTAGGGAGGGGCTGTAGCTCAGTGGTAGAGCAAACTCCCTGGACGGCAGTGGGCTGTCACTTCAATCCCCAGACGTAGGCAATGGCAAACCACTCCTGTATCCCTGCCACTAAAACTGCATAGAGGTGCTGATGCAGTCAACCTGGAGTGGGCCTCAACACAACACTATCCAGCCTCAGACTATAGGGTCAGATATAATTTATATATAATGAATGCAGAAGGGGGTGAGCGGAGGCTTCCAGAAAGTGGCGAAATTGGAAACAGGTGTCCATCCCGTTTCAAAGTGGCCGTCTTTGGTTACTCGTAATTCGTGTTCTTAGTATTTTGCATTTGGAGGGGGAGGGGGTGTCCAGAAGGGAACTTTGCCTCTTCCATATCTTTATTTATGTATGTATTTTTTAGAGACTGGAGAGTTCCTGAATTGTGAAGGATCTGGACTTTACTTGCTGCAGAGTTGCTGTGAGTATCAATTTCTTTTCTCCATCACACAACACTAGAACCAGGGGGCACCTATGAATCTGATGGGCAGGAGAGTCGGATCAGACAAGGGGAAGTATTTCTCCACCCAGAGGGTCATTGGTCTTTGGAATTGCTGCTGGAAAAGTTGGTGACAGCTACCAGTCTGGATCGCTTCAAAGTAGGGTTAGACAAATTTATGGCTGACAGATGTACCAGTGGCTACTAGAATGGATACCTAGGTGCATCTTCCAGGCTGGAGGGACAAGCAGGAGGCCTCTAAGGCCATTTGCAGGGACTGGAGAGCAGGAGAAGGTTTCTGAATACAAACTGATAAAGTTTTGGAACATAACACCCCTGGTATCACCATTGTTGGTGGAGAATGTGGCTCGTTGGTGTCGCTATTCCAGGAGACAGCAGGATTGACGCGAAACAGAGAAAATTACAATACTAGGACTTAAAGATCGAAGTTGAAAGACTCTGCCAGAAGCCAGCAGCAGTGGTGGTCCCAGTGGTGACTGGCACACTGGGTGTCATTCCAAAAGACCTTGGATGGCACTTAAAACAGCTGGACACTGACAAGGTTACCACCTGTCAGTTACAAAAGCGAATCCAGACAAGGCAGAGGTGCTGTGCGTTACAGGCTCTCGGGTCCAAGCAGTTGGGAGATACCCTGTCCTTGATGGGGTTGCAATACTCGGGAAGGGACAGGTGCGAAATTTGGGGCTACTCCTGGACTCTGCGCTAACACTTGAAGCTCAGGTGGAGGCCGTGGCCAGGAGTGCCTACTCCCAACTACGGTGGGTGCGTCAACTGAAACCTTTCTTGGACAGAGATGACCTGGCCACAGTTATCCACGCTCTGGTAACCTCCAGGTTGGACTATTGTAACGTGCTCTACATGGGGCTTCCCTTGAAGACGGTTCGGAAGTTGCAGCTGGTGCAGTCTTAAATGAGTTGCACTGGCTGCCAATTCACTACTGAGCCCAATTCAAGGTGCTAACTCTGACTTATAAGGCCCTAAATGACTTGGGCCCCAGATATCTAAAGGAGCGCCTTCTCCCATATCGACCTGCCCGCCTTTTAAGATCTGCAGGAGAGGCCCTCCTGGTTATCCCACCGCCTTCAGTGGCTAGGTGGGTGGGCACACGGGAGAGGGCCTTCTCGGTAGTGGCCCCCAGGCTGTGGAATGGCCTCCCCTTGGAGGTGCGTCAGGCCCCTTCTCTGTTTATGTTCAGGAAGGCGGTGAAGACGCACCTCCTCTCTGAGGCCTTTGGCTAAATGCTCTCTACACTTCCCCCCTGCAAAAACTATTGTTTTTTAAACTGCTTTTGTATCTATTATTGTTATTATTGTTATTATTGTTATTATTATTATTATTATTATTATTATTATTATTATTATTATTATTATTATTATTATTATTATTATTATTATTATTATTATGCTGGATTTTAAACTTTGTATGGGTTTTAGCATCGTCTGATACAGTTTTAATATGTTTGTTTTTAACTGTTGTGAGCCACCCAGAGACCTTTGGGTAAGGGGCGGAATATAAATATAAATATAAATAAATAAATGGCCACCCTGCTGGATTCTGCTCACATTATCCACCTGTAAATAACGTGATCTTAGGATCTTGGGACGATCCAGATATGTTATGAAGTATCAAAGATGATACGTTTAGTGTTGTGTTATATTGTTGTGCTTCTGTATATTACCATCATCCCTGAATCCTTACTAGCAAATAGTCATGAGGACTAGCTTCTTGACGCTACTTTATGCTTTTCAACCTGCAGGTAACCACAGCTGCACTCCAAACGCTGAGACCTCATTCCCAGACAATAACTTCCTCCTCCATCTGACCGCTCTGGAAGATATCAATCCCGGAGAGGTAAGAAGTGCCGAAGCCTCTTTTAGACTTCTGGGAAATTTCTGGGGATCATGGAAAAGTCATGGGACGCTTAATATCAAGTGCCAAGATATATATTTTTTAAGTTCTGGAGATTTTTATCATCTGTAGGCAGATGATTTCTATAACCTTTCTGCATTTGATGTCTTGGAAGAGGTCATGATGCTCTATGAGATATGGATGCCTCCATACGGGGTGCAAAACCCAGGATTATCTGGGGCTGGGTTGCGATTGCCATGTGCGACTGTGACAATCTCGGCAGAGACCCGGGATGTTGGAGTGATGCAGTAACTTTATAGCAAAAAAAATGAACTTGGACTTTAGCTATAAAGCGAGAGTGTAATCCATCATCTTCGGAATGGCCACTGAGGATAATGGCTGCATATGCGCACACATCAGTGATTGCACACTTTGAAGGCCACCTCTAGACTTGCAGAATAAACCCACAGTTAAAGGAAACCTGCAGCTTACCTGCTGCGAAGCTACGACCCGCCGTCCCGACTGAAAGCAGCCTCCGTAGCTTCCTCCTCGGAAGCTGCAAGAGCTGAGTCGGAGCGCACTGTCACATGGGAGGAGGCAGCCAATCGGATCGGAGCTGCCTTTCCTGCTCTCGTTGTCTCTTCTCGCCATCTTGCCCAGAAAGATCTGCGCGGGATACGTTAGGGCCGTGTGACCTTCTGGCCTCGGACCTGATTAAAGGTTGCGTTATCTTTTGGGGGGATTTTTACGGGTATTTCCTTCCCAAAAAGCATTTTCAGAATTGGGGGAGGCGGAAGACTTCACATCAGACACGAGAAGCAGCTGCAAAGAATATTTTTGCCACCGAGTGTGCCGCAATTCTGACTTGCGTGCTTGCTCTGCTTTGAACAGGAGATCTGCATCAGCTACCTAGACTGTTGCCAGCGGGAGCGCAGCCGCCACAGCCGCCACAGGATACTCCGGTTAGTGTCTGGGCTTGCCGCCTGAAGGGCTTCTTGTGTTGTTTTTATCTCGGGGGCTGGAAAACTGGTTGCAGAGATACTCGCTTCTCTTCTAAAAACTTCTATGTTAACTTGAAACTCCAGTGGTAAGAACATGAACTCTCCCCCTCCCCTTTCTCCTTCCTTCCTCCCCTTCCTTCCTTCCATCCTCCCCTCTCTCCTTCCTTCCTCCCCTTCCTTTTTCCTTCCTCCCCTCTCCCCTTCCTTCCTTCCATCCTCCCCTCTCTCCTTCCTTCCTTCCTTCTTCCCTCCCCTCTCCTTCCTCTCTCATTTCTTCCCTTCCTTCCTTCTTCCTGCTTTTCCTTCCAGCCTGAAAGATGTACTACTAGAATGGATGCCTAAGTGCATCCTTCAGGCTGGGGGGGGGGGGGGGACAAGCAGGATGCCTCTAAGGCCATTTGCTGGGGTTTGAGAGCAGGAGAAGGTTTGCCCTTGTCTCTGCTTGAGATGCCCATGGGCAATTGGTGGGCCACTGTGTGCAACAGGATGCTGGACTAGAGGGACTGTGGCTTAATCCAGCCGGGCTCCTCTTAGGTTCTTATGTTTCTTCCCTCCCTCTATTTTTCCTTCCTTCTTCCTCTCAAGTCTTCCCTCCCTCCCTCCTTCGCTCCTTCTTCTTCTCTCATTTCCTCCCTCTCTTTAAGAGAAAGGTAGGTAGGTAGGTACATAAGTTTGCCCTTGTCTTTGCTGGAGATGCCCATGGCAATTGGTGGGCCACTGTGTGAGACAGGATGCTGGACTAGATGGGCTGTGGCCTGATCCAGCAGGGCTCCTCTGAGGTTCTTATGGACTAGATGGGCTGTGGCCTGATCCAGCAGGGCTCCTCTGAGGTTCTTATGGACAAGATGGGCTGTGGCCTGATCCAGCAGGGCTCCTCTGAGGTTCTTATGGACTAGATGGGCTGTGGCCTGATCCAGCAGGGATTCACTTAGGTTCTTTTGGACCAGATGGGTTGTGGCCCGATCTAGCAGAGCTCCACTTAGGTTCTTATGTTCCCTCCCTCCCTCTATTTTTCCTTCCTTCTTCCTCATTTCCTCCCTCCCTCCCTCTCTTTAAGAGGAAGGAAGGAAGGAAGGAAGGAAGGAAGGAAGGAAGGAAGGAAGGAAGGAAGGAAGGAAGGAAGGAAGGGGGACGTGTCCCCTGGGCAGGAGTTTCACGTCTTAAAAGCAGCAAAGCAGATTCTTCTTCCTTCCCCTTCCAATAAAACGCCTGTTGGCAAAATGAAACTCCTCATGTTCTTGATGGTTTGCAAATGCCTCCGTTTTGGGCGCAAAACTGTCCTTGCTGAGGTCATCTGCAGAGGCCTGGATCACCTCCTGACCATTGGCACGGGCCCTGTGAGCCTCTCTCCTTCTCTCTCTGCCTCAGGGAAAACTACCTGTTCACCTGCTCGTGCCCCAAGTGCTTGGCTCAAGCCGACGACCCGGACGTGACGTCAGAGGAGGAGGAGGAAGAGGAAGAAGCGGAGGGAGAGCCGGACGACGCAGAACTGGGGGACGAAATGACGGACGTTTGATCCCGGCCACTGGGGTGGGGCGGGGTTCTCTGGAGACACCGGCGACCATGGTTCCGGGGCCAGTGGTGGTTTCCGCTGGCAGCGACAAGAAGGGCTTAAAAGGTTTCACAAAGAGGGCGCTGGAGGCTACGGAGCCAAGCCTGCCCGCTAGTTGCCCTTCTAAGCAGACATGTCTCTGGTCCCCCTCTCTGCAGTGACTGCACTTTTTGACCCCAGCTCTGCCAAGGGGGGGGGGCACCGTGGTGGGCAAAACTGTGCCTCAGTTGGAGTTACCTGGAGATCTGGGCCCAGTGGAAGCAGGGGTTTTGTGTTCAGTCGGGGGGCAGAAAAGGAGGCCACCTCTTGAGGCCACTTTAACCGCAGTGCCAAAGGGCAGCTGGAGAGCGTTGGATCCTGGAGGGGCAAACAGCCAGCACGGCCAAGGGAAGGCATCTGTGGCACCATAGAAGTGTTTCTCCAGGTTGGGTCAACGGTCCGTTACATCAGTTTCTGCTGGCTGTGCCTCTCTGCTTATGTGCCCCCCGAGAAAAGATAAAATAAGGGGACTTGTGGTAACTTAAGGCCAGGCCTTTCTACCCTGGTGCCCCCCAGATGTTCACCTGCAACTTCTGCCGCCCTGGCTGGGTTGAAAAGGTAAACATCTGGAGGGCAGCAGGTTAGGGAGGCTGGCATCCGCCCTTGCAGACTTTTGATGGCGTTTTTTCATCAGCGGGAAGACCCAAATCTTCACTTGCCCAAAGTTCTGCCTCTTGACTGTTTGCTCATCCTTTTGCATCATGTTGCCAACCGGGGATTTCAGTGGCGGATCTTACTGTGCCTCCTAGGCTGGATGTGGTCACTCCTGATGGTACCTCAAGCCTGGTGCCTCCGTCAGGGACAAGCCAGAGGTTCCCAGGAGACCATCAAGCCAGGCATGTGCCCTGTGGCCTTTCCCTACCGCTTCTTCATCTCCCAGCAGCCAATGTGCAAAGACCAATGGGCTCTTGAGTCTTGGTTGCTCCTAGGATGATCCGGATTCTGCTGACCTGGAGCACCTATCACCATAGGACTGCTTTCCTCAACCCAACGATGGGAAACTACAATTCCCATCTGCCCCTGCTCGTTTGTGGACCAGGTTGCTGTTCCCTAAATCCAAGATTATTATTCTTGCTAATTTGGTCTCTTTGGGAAGGCAAACTGGAAAAAAAATCTCTTTGGAGATCCACCTCTGTTGACTCCAGGGTGGACCTTTCAGGCCTGGCTGGAGTCCCCAGCCTATGTGGTCATTTGCAAGGAGCGATGGAAGCTGCAGTTCATCCATCTTGGGAGGTAAATGGCTGCCTACCATGTACCTGTGAACCTCCTGCTTCCTTTTGGCTCTTGATGGAGGGATCAGTAACAAACGGCCTCCACTTTGCATCCCTGAAACACCTTATACTTCCTCTACTCCAGTTTCTCTTTCGCATTTTCTGGGATGTTGAAGGGGAGCGTGTTAGGCTCTGATCTGATGTACATCACTTTGTCTGTCACCATGCTGGACACAGTGGGAATTTCTGCAGTGTTGGACAGCCATACACTCTGTCAATTCCTGCTTTTTTCCAAAATGTTCAAATAGCATTGTTTCATTAATAAAAAGAAGAAGAATGTTGGGAAATAAATGCTTTCTGGTCCACTAACCATGCATTCCACAGTAAGAGGAAGAGTTGGCTTTTCCACCCCACTTTTCTCACCCATTTATGGGGCTCAAGGGGGCTGACAAAGCTTCTGTTCTTCTCCCCACAACAGACACACTGTGAGGTGGGTGGGGCTGTGAGAAGAGAGCTGTGACTAGCCCAAGGTCACCCAGCTGGCTTCATGAAGTCGTCGTCGTAGGCGTTCTTCTCCCCACAACAGACACACTGTGAGGTGGGTGGGGCTGTGAGAAGAGAGCTGTGACTAGCCCAAGGTCACCCAGCTGGCTTCATGAAGTCATTGTTGTAGGCGTTCTTCTCCCCACAACATACTGTGAAGTGGGTGGGGCTGTGAGTGCTCAGAAGAGAGCTGTGACTAACCCAAGGTCTCCCAGCTGGCTTCATGGAAGAAGAGTTGGCTTTTCTACCTTGCTTTTCTCACCCATTTAAGGGGACTCAAAGCGGCTGACAAACCTGTTCTCCCTACAACAGACCCCCTGGGAGAGCTCAGAAGAGAGCTGTGACTAGGCCAAGGTCCCCCAGCTGGCTTCATGGGGGAGGGTGGAATGGAACCCGGTATTCTCAGGTAAGAGTCCGGCTCCCTAACCACTAGACCAAACTGGCTCAGTAAAGCAGACCAGAAGCTGGGAATGATTCAGGCTGAAATTGGCAGGGTTGGAGATATTCCATTTTAAAAGCATCCAGCAGAGGGATGTGCAAAGATGTTCATAACATTCGCTATTCATACAAATTGGTCCACAAATAAAAGGGGTGAGAAAAGCCAACTCCTCTTCTTCCCCTGGTCTGAAATAAAAAACCCAGAAGGGACTGGAAACAGGCAAACGAAATGGGTTAACGTGCCTGGTGTATCGCCAGTGTAAGGTCAATGAATGAAGATGGCAGTTCCAACAAAAGGACTTTTTGTTTATTTACATTTCTGTCCTGCTTAATGCCACAGGGCGTATGAAGGGTGTCAGGCGTGGGTGACAAATTAATTGCTGGAAGCAGGATATTTTGAACATAAGAACCTAGAGGAGCCCTGCTGGATCAGGGCCACAGCCCATCTAATCCATAAGAACCTAAGAGGAGCCCTGCTGGATCAGGCCAGCGCCCGTCTAGTCCATAAGAACCTAAGAGGAGCCCTGCTGGATCAGGCCACAGCCCATCCAGTCCATAAGAACCTAAGAGAAGCCCTGCTGGATCAGGCCAGTGCCCGTCTAGTCCATAAGAACCTAAGAGGGGCCCTGCTGGATCAGGCCACAGCCCATCCAGTCCATAAGAACCTAAGAGGAGCCCTTCTGGATCAGGCCACAGCCCATCCAGTCCATAAGAACCTAAGAGGAGCCCTGCTGGATCAGGCCACAGCCCATCCAGTCCATAAGAACCTAAGAGGAGCCCTTCTGGATCAGGCCACAGCCCGTCTAGTCCATAAGAACCTAAGAGGAGCCCTGCTGGATCAGGCCACAGCCCCATCTAGTCCATAAGAACCTCAGGGGAGCCCTGCTGGATCAGGCCACAGCCCATCCAATCCATAAGAACCTAAGAGGAGCCCTGCTGGATCAGGCCACAGCCCGTCTAGTCCATAAGAACCTAAGAGGAGCCCTGCTGGATCAGGCCACAGCCCCATCTAGTCCAGCATCCTATCTCACTCAGTGGCCCACCAGTTTCCCATGGCCATCTCAAATAAAGACGAGGGCAAACCTTCTCCTGCTCTCGAATCCCAGCAGATGGCCTCCTGCTTGTCCCACCAGCTTGACTGATGCACTTAAGCATCTTTGGAGCTCTCACATCACACGTAAACATATGCAAGCAAGCAAGCATGCACACGCACGCACACACTGGTATGTGTGCTGATGGGCACTGCTCATGACTTCCCCCATTCACTGATGCTGTAAAGAAGCCTTGATGATGCCCATCTACTGAACTTCTGCGGAGGTATCTCTCCATGTTCCATACCATTCACGGATTTCAGGCCTAAGCGTAGGACTCTCACAGTTCTGCTTCCAAAGCCCAATTGCCCAGAGGTTTCTCTTTCTGCCTACCCAACTGTTTCAAAAGTGCATACCAAAAGGAAACCAGACACAGCCTTATTAACCTGCTTAATGTGAACATCACAAATAAATTAAGGGCGGAGTAGATTCGTCTTTTATGTTGACAGTGGATCCAAATCCAACCGCCAACACAGCCTGACCCTGCAGCCTTAACTTAAGATCCTTTCCACCCAACTCCACATAAGGAAAGTCTCCAACTGGGTGACCATCGGCTGGATCTTGCTCTCGTCCCAGAAAACCTTCTGATACTTTTTCCAGGGTTCTGTGCCACAAGAATCCACATCTGCCTGCTGCAGAAAACAGCCGGAGAGGAAGAGGAGAAAAGGAAGTGGCAATACATTTGTGCAACAGGAAGACATACTTTGAGGATGCCTGAAAATTTTCTCCACTGCATCCTTTCTTTAAAGCACAAATTCTAGCCCTCGTTTATTAAGAAAAGTGATGTCCCGTCTCAGACACCCCACACTGGAGCCCTGGAACTGAACAAGGAAGTAGAGCGTTTCCACGGGGTGGGAGAGACTTCAGTCTCCGTAGGGCACAGGGAGATGCTTTATCAACCATTCCTTTGGGCTTGCAATAAACAAGGCAGCCTAGGATTGCAAAAAACCCAAAAAACCCAAAACGAAACGAAAAAGTAACTTTGCTTCCAAGACTTCAGGCTCAGCGACTCCATTCTCCACCTAAAATGGTGGATCTGGGCGTGGTAACATCTGGTGGCTTCGGAGACTTGAAGACTTGAAGGCCTCCACAGACTTGAAGGCCTCCACAAGACTGCAATGTTATGGGCTGCTCCTCTAATCTACAGAGGAAAAAGTTAAAAAGTATGGCTCCTTTTTCTAAGAAGAGATGGACCAGGGAAACCGCAACGGCGTTGTTCTTTGCCGTTGAGCCAACTAGATCATCTGTGCGGCCGCCGTTCTGCGGTTCCCCTTCAGTCTCCTTAAATCAGTTCCCTTCATCTCTCTCCTGCTCTCTGCTACCAAAAGGTCCACGGAGGCTGCATGAGTTCATAAGTCGGGATGCTGGTGACGTTGACCGGGATAGAAATGACCGCCCAGGGGAGTCCGTGCTGCTCCAAGGAACGCCGGATCATGTACCTACGACAAAGATCACAATTTTTTTTATATTTAAATTTATATTTAAATTTATATGCCGCCCCATACCCGAGGGTCTCTGGGCGGCTCACAGCATTTAAAAACAGATGTATAAAATCTGCATTTTCGGCTGTGTCTAGACAAGGGGCAAAACATGGAATTATCCAATATACTCCCACAGGCATAGATGGGTTTATTCATTTATCTTTTGTAACCCCATTGGGTATTGAACTGATAAGTGACTAATTACACTGACAACTCATTAGAAGCCATGAGGGATATGCACGAATATTTGAAATATTCGTTATTCGGACGAAATTGTACCAATTCTGACATTTGTATACAAACTGAATATCCGGACGTTTGAATTTCCAAATATGAACGAAGAAGAGTTGGCTTTTCTATCCCACTTTTCTCACCCATTTATGGGGCTCAAGGGGGCTTACAAAGCTTCTGTTCTTCTCCCCACAACAGACACCCTGTGAGGTAGGTGGGGCTGTGAGAAGAGAGCTGTGACTAGCCCAAGGTCACCCAGCTGGCTTCATGGAGAAGGGAGAGGAGAGTTGGCTTTTATACCCCTCTTTTCTCACCCATTTAAGGGGACTCAAAGCAGCTGACAAACCTTCCGTTCTTCTCCCCACAACAGACACTCTGTGAGGTAGATGGGGCTGCGATTGCTCACAAGAGAGCTGTGACTGGCCCAAGGTCACCCAGCTGGCTTCATGGGGGAGGGCAGAATCAAGCCCGGTGCTCCCAGATAAGAGTCCGGCTCCCTAACCACTGAACCAAACTGACCTCTAGGCCCCTTCTTAGTCCTGCTTCTCCCCTGCCCCAGCTCTGGCCACGTACCCATCTCTCCCAAGAAGGAAGAGGGCTGGGATATCCGCCGTCCGCCTGGTGCTGTCCTGGATCATCTCCACGTAGGAGCTGTCGTTGTCGTAGGCGTTGTCAGCAATGATCACAGCACGGCCGCCGAGCTCCTGGACAATGCGGGTCTTGGATAAGAAGGAGCAGCCCCTGGTGAAAGGAGAGCAAGAGGGTGAAGCCTTGGGTCAGCCTGGCCGCAGACTCTACTTGCCCTCTGCATGGCCGTGGGCAGTTATGACCATTTGGAAGCAAGTGGGGCGGGTTAAGAAGAGCCACCTTTGCTTCATGAGGACTACTCCCATACAGACCTACCCATCAGCCAGTGTCAGCAGAGGGGGGCTCCAATGTAAATCCATCCCAAGGGAGGGCCTACTCTGTGGTGGCCCCCCAGTTTATTGAATAGCTTCCCCCCTAGAGGTTCATCAGGACACAAGGTCAAGTTTGCTTCAAGATTTGGTGAAGTGAACTTCTAGATGGAGGCTATTCCAAAGTCTAGGGGCCACCACAGAAAAGGCCCCCTTGTGTGCCCCTGTCCCTTGTACCTCTGAGAAAGGAGATCCTACAGGAGGGCATATGGCTGTCAGCTTCCTTTCTACCATACTGTACCTTCTAGTTTAACAATTTAGTTATATTTTATTTGAAAACTGGCCTGAGAACATCAGGTATAGGGCAGAATAAAAATGTATAACACTACCATTATGACTACAACTACCATTAACAACAACAACAAATTATTTCATGGCATCCATCCATCCATCCATCCATCCATCCATATCCCACCTTATACCTGAAAGTCTCAGAGTGGGTTACAGCATTAAAAAGAAAATATACAATGAACATTCTAAAAACCATAACAGTGCCTGAATGTGGGGAGGAGCATAAGTCCGTCTTCTTCACTGATCTCCCGAACATATGAAGTGAAGGGGCCTGGCACACCTCAAGGGAGAGAGAGTTCCACTGTCTGGAGGCTACCACCGAGAAGGCCCTGTCAGGTAGCGGTAAAAGCAGGAGGGCTTCCCCTGCAGATCTTAAGGTACAGGCAGGTAGATTCTTTCATTCCTTGATCACAAAGGTCGTTATTAGGTATTTATTGATATTTTCAGTCTGCCACTTGACTGTAAAGTCGCCCTTGAAAAGACCCTGACCTGCTGCCTCCGGACGGAAACTCACCCCCGTTCCACCAAGGCGATTTGGCCTTCGATGAAGACACCATTGTTCAACGGCCCACAAGCCTCTGGAGGGTCCGCTGGTACCAGGTAAATCTGCTCATATCTGGTGTTCTTGGAGAGATGGAAAAAGGCACAAGGAAAAGAAGAGAGAAAAAGTCCATTGTGTAGACCACGCGCAGAAATTACCAGAGAAAGCAAAGTATTTTTTTTACCTTTTTCAGGTGTGTTTAACTCATTAGCATTGATTTATTTGTTTGCATTTTCCCCCCTCCCGCCCCATACCCAAAGGTCTCAGGGCAGGTTACAACATAAAAAGCTCTGGTCCCTGCAGCATATTATTGTTACTGTTATTAATTAATTAATCAGCCAATCCTGACCTAGACCCAGAGATCTCTGGGCAGGTAACATCACTGAAAATCAAACATTATTAAAACAATAACATCTGCAAGTGGGAAGGAAAAAATGTATCCCCATTTAACCAAAGGCCAGGGCAAAGAGGTGCGTCTTCACTGCCTTCTGAAATGTATACCATGAAGGTGACTGATGCATCTCAAGGCAGAGACTATTCCATAGCCAAGGGGCCATCACCGAGAAGGCTCTGTCCTGGGTGCCCACCCCTTTTGCTGCTGAGGGTGGTGGGACAACCAGGAGGGCTTCCCTTCCTGATCTTAAGTATGTGCTTCTTAACTCTGCTTCTCTGTTTTGACTTACATGGGTAGATGGGAGTCCATACCTCTCCCATCATTCAGTTTTCCATAAGTGGCTGTTGCCTGCATTCTAAAGTTTTACGCTACACTGTGGTTTGGAGGAACAAAGGCTCATCAATGCCCAAAGTTCTCTTTCAGGGACGGCATTATAGCAAAGGTGAAACCATTTTCCTCTGGTTAATCATGTACAGTTGGGCCACCATATCTGCTGGCCAGACCAGCTGCCCCCCTCCCCACCCCACCCCAGTGCTTTTAGGCCTACCTAAGGCTTCCTGGAAGGACTTCCCAGGACTCATGGGAAACAGGGTGAATTTCCCATGATTCCTGTGAAATTTCATTGGATTTCCCAGGAATCATGGGGCACTGAGATTTCCCATGGAATCTAGTGGGATTTCCCAGGAATCATGGGAAATCAGGTGAGATTTCCCAGTGTTTCAAATAGCCATAGTTTTCTGTAACCGTGATAGGATCTGGACCCTATCCCCCACAGATATGGGGGGGGTCCAACTGTATATCCCAGCAGCATCTTATGCTCATCTCCTTCCATTCCATGCAGAAAACATTTGCTCCACAAAAGAAACAGAACAGGTTGAAAGTGGAAGGGGTAAATGAAGAAGCCAACAGAGCCGTCTAGTTTTTATACTTACAAAGACCCCTCCGAAATCCTTGGCCGGGGTGGCAGTGAAGATGTAGCGGATATCACCTGGGCTAAGTACTTGGAAATAGAGATATTCCTGCACCCGTAAACCTGGAGCCAAGAGGGAAAAAAACAGAGAAGGCAGTAAGTTCCCCAAGGAGATTTTCAAGACAATCCAAACAACTGGGCTTAGCAAGCTCTCTTAAGGGAATGGCTTCTTTGTTTTGGCAGAAAACAAGAGAACAAGGGACAATCGCCTCCACATATAAGGACCATAAGGGGAGACCACAGCCTGCCTAGTCCAGTGTCCTGTTACACACAGTGGCCCACCAACTGCTCATGGGCATCTCAAGCAGAAGATGGAGGCAAAACCTTCACCGGCTCTCCACTCCCTGCAAACAGCCTCGAGAGGCCTCCTGCCTGCCTCTCCAACCTGGAGGATGTACCTGGGCATCCATTCTAGTAGCCCTTGACACACCTGTCATTCGTGAATTTCTCTAACCATCTAGGCTGGTTGCTGTCACCACCCCTTCCGGCAGCAAATTCCATAGATGTATGACCCTCTGGGTGAAGAAATACTTCCCATTCTCAGATCTGACTCTCCTGCCCATCAGCTTCATAGATGCCCCCTGGTTCCAGTGTGGTGTGATAAGAGAAAATAAAATTTCTCTGTCCACCTTTTCTATACCATGCATAATTTTATATACTTCAACCGGGTCCCCTCTTAAACACCGTCTTTCCAGGCTGAAGATGCCTAGATGCTGTAGTCTGATTTCATAAGGGAGTTTTCCCAGCCCCTTCATCATTCTGGTTACCCTTTTCTGCACCTTTTCCAGGCTTCTGTGCATTCTACGTTGCACGCACATCTGAGCGTCCAAGATGTCTGCATGCGCGTGCCGCCAGCACCGGGCAAGCATGGCCATCTGTTTCAGTCCCCACACGTGCATGGTGGATGGAGCAACCGTCACTGCCGTGTCCTCAAGGTGAGAAAAACCGATATTGCTGGAAAACCCGTAACTAGCACCGGGCTTTCCAGCAGTAGCCTTTCTCATTTTCTGGTGGGGACGGGAGTGGGGCTATGGTGGGATTGCCACAGCAGCAGCATATTGATGCTCTATTTCCCCCTTTTGGACAAGGCCTGGAAATAGGGCAGTATCCAGATCAGCAGAATAAAACCCACTGTTAAGAGAAAAAGCACAGTTTACCTGCTGTGAAGCCACAATGTGCCAGCCAGATTCCAGCGGCTGCAATACTTACGTGGTTTAGGTCACGTGGGATGGGGCAGCCAATGGGAACTGAGCTCCAACCTCAGCTCTCATTCATTGTTCTCGCCATCCTGTCCGGACTGGCGAGAACATACGAATTTACCTGATACAGTGGAGTGAGGGCTCATCATTCTGCAGTGGGTAAATTCGAAGTAGTATTGGGCGTCAGGTGTGACACCCGTGCCACGACTGCATATCAAAATGCACAGCACCTATAGGATATTTTTCAGCCAAGGCAGATATTCACAACTCACCCAACTGGTTAACCTAACAGAACGGTCGCCATGATGTATCTCAGGTATAATACACTTTGCATCAAAAAAGCACCCCTTATAAGAACAGAACCTAAGAGGAGCCAGGCTGGATCAGGTGCAGCCCATCTAGTCCATAAGAGCAGAAGAGAAGCCCTGCTGGATCAGGCCACAGCCCATCTAGTCCATGAGAACCTAAGAGGAGCCCTGCTGGATCAGGCCACAGCCCATCTAGTCCACGAGAACCTAAGAGGAGCCCTGCTGGATCAGGCCACAGCCCATCTGGTCCACAAGAACCTAAGAGGAGCCCTGCTGGATCAGGCCACAGCCCATCTAGTCCATAGAAACCTAAGAGGAGACCTGTTGGATCAGGCCAGAACCCATCTAGTCCATGAGAACCTAAGAGGAGCCCTGCTGGATCAGGCCAGAACCCATCTGGTCCACAAGAACCTAAGAGGAGCCCTGCTGGATCAGGCCACAGCCCATCTAGTCCATAGGAACCTAAGAGGAGCCCTGTTGGATCAGGCAACAGCCCATCTAGTTCATGAGAACCTAAGAGGAGACCTGCTGGATCAGGCCACAGCCCATCTAGTCCATAAGAACCTAAGAGGAGCCCTGCTGGATCAGGCCACAGCCCATCTAGTCCACGAGAACCTAAGAGGAGCCCTGCTGGATCAGGCCACAGC
The DNA here is from genome assembly GCA_023333525.1 of Aspidoscelis tigris stejnegeri. Lineage (NCBI taxonomy): Eukaryota > Metazoa > Chordata > Lepidosauria > Squamata > Teiidae > Aspidoscelis > Aspidoscelis tigris. Next base: position 87,859,824 of record JALMGA010000006.1, on the reverse strand, counting down.
CCATCTGGTCCACAAGAACCTAAGAGGAGCCCTGCTGGATCAGGCCACAGCCCATCTAGTCCATAGAAACCTAAGAGGAGACCTGTTGGATCAGGCCAGAACCCATCTAGTCCATGAGAACCTAAGAGGAGCCCTGCTGGATCAGGCCAGAACCCATCTGGTCCACAAGAACCTAAGAGGAGCCCTGCTGGATCAGGCCACAGCCCATCTAGTCCATAGGAACCTAAGAGGAGCCCTGTTGGATCAGGCCAGAACCCATCTGGTCCATGAGAACCTAAGAGGAGCCCTGCTGGATCAGGCCACAGCCCATCTAGTCCATAGGAACCTAACAGGAGCCCTGCTGGATCAGGCCACAGCCCATCTGGTCCACAAGAACCTAAGAGGAGCCCTGCTGGATCAGGCCACAGCCCATCTAGTCCCTAAGAACCGAAGAGGAGCCTGCTGGATCAGGCCACAGCCCATTTAGTCCAGCATCCTGTCTCACTCAGTGGCCCACCAATTGCCCATGGGCATCTCAAGCAGAGACAAGGGCAAACCTTCTCCTGCTCTTCAATCCCAGCAAATGGCCTTAGACTTAGAGGCTTCCTGCTTGTCCCCCCAGCCCAAAAGGTGCACTTAGGCATCCATTCTAGTAGCCATTGTTATTCCCCTCAAACCGATGCCCAAACATGCTCCCTCACCCTTGGATGCCCCCCCCCCCCCGAGTTGAGCATTTGCCTGTAATTGAGAGAAGCTGCACACCATTTGGTTGGCCGCATTCCATAGGCTCGGCTGTTGCCAGGTTGCAGACAGCAAACGCTAAAAATGAGGAATTATAAATAGTCTCACGCCTGCAAACCCACACAGCACATGGCCTGAAAAGAGTTTCATGGGAGCCAGTGTGGCTGTTCTGCCAGCATCCCACCAGGGAGAAGCCAGCCTTGGCACCTTCTAGCCATACTAAGGTCCCTGCTCCTGATTTGTCTGGGGTTCCTTTCGGTGTAGGTTATGCGATGGAAGAGAGGACCCATGAGTGCACAAAGGAAGAAGATACCCAGGCCAGGATACTGGGTGTGGGAGTGACCTTGGAAGGTCCTCGAAACAGGGAGATTCTCGGTTCCAGCTTTCCTGGCCTCCCTATGCCTTAAAAAACAATTGGAAAAGCCAGGGCATAAAGTTATGGGAATTCTGAATTGCCCAGACATCAGAGGCCACAATTCCTTCCTTCCTTCCTTCCTTCCTTCCTTCCATTTTATCTCGCCCCATACCCAAAAACGGTGTCTGAAAGTGGGGCAAGAAAGTGGATCCCCATTCAACCAAAGGCCAGGCAAAGAGGTGCGTCTTGTGGAGTGAGCCAGTTTGTCAACAGCTTTGAGTTCCCTTAAGGGTGAGGCAAATGGGGTATAAAAGCCAACTCTTCTTTTTCTTGGTCTAGTGGTTAGGCAGCCAGACTCTTATCTGGGTTTGATGCTGCCCTCCCCCATGAAGCCAGCTGGGTGGCCTTGGGCTAGTCACAGCCCTCTTCTGAGCTCTCACAGCCCCACCTACCTCACAGGGTGTCTGTTGTGGGGAGAAGGACAGAAGCTTTGAGTTCTCATCCTGCTGAACCAGCCCAATAAGGTCGGCGCAGGAATGGCCACGAAGAGACAGACGTGGGAGGAATCAATCCGTAGGTCTTTAGTTTGTCAGCAGCTTTGAGTTCCCTTAAGGGTGAGGCAAATGGGGTATAAAAGCCAACTCTTCTTTTTCTTGGTCTAGTGGTTAGGCAGCCAGACTCTTATCTGGGTTTGATGCTGCCCTCCCCCATGAAGCCAGCTGGGTGGCCTTGGGCTAGTCACAGCCCTCTTTTGAGCTCTCACAGCCCCACCTACCTCACAGGGTGTCTGTTGTGGGGAGAAGAACAGAAGGTTTGTCAGCAGCTTTGAGTTCCCTTAAGGGTGAGGCAAATGGGGTATAAATGCCAGCTTCTTCTCCTTCTCTTTCTCCTCCTACACCTTGCTCAAAATGTGCCTGATGCGTTCGCTCAGGATGGCTCAAAGTTTGCACCAAATTTCGCGGAAACCTACAGAGCCAAACCCAGCCTGGAAAAGACTGCTAGAGACAGCCAGCCGATCAGGGATTCAAAACTCAGAGCACAGGAGGTGATGATCTCAGGTAGGCTTTTAGTCGCTTATTTTTCAAACCGTGTGATATGTTTATTTGGGTGTGCATCTGCAAATGGGGTGCTCCTTGGTATAGGGGCACCCCAAAACAGCCCTGTGTGATCACACACTTTGAGCAATTCCACACTGACCGGTAAACTAACCAGTGCAGAAAAACCCTTGGAATCCCTTACAGGTGCATAAAACTGGTTACCTGCCGAATTCTGGCTGGCAGAGCCAGATTTATGCATATTATACCAATCGGAAAGGATTAGAGTTGCTTCTGGAACCAAAAGCCTTTCTGCACTTACCTTATTAGGTTGCTGTGCACAAGGGCTGGTCAATGGCAGGTAGAGGAGGACCATTCACACCTGCTGGGAGGGACACACCTGCAGGCCGACGCAAAGAGGTGGGATCGATCCCGGCGATGTGTTGGGGCGGCATGCCCCGATGCTGCGCGGATCGGTTTCCGGGCAGCCTGCCGCTGCGGCACTAGCCGCGGCCGGCAACTGACCAGGACTGGCAACGCGGCCGCACCTGCGCAGACGTGCTCCACGCCTCCCATAAGCAACGAACCGGAAGACGTGCGAATGGTCACGCCTCTGGCTTGGGTAATGGTTGGTAGAGGAAGACCTACGGATTGATTCCTCCCACATCTGTCTCTTCATGGCCATTCCTGCGCCGACCTTATTGGGCTGCTTCAGCAGGATCAGACCAGCCCTGAGCTGTTCCGGTGGCTGGAATGTCTCTGCCATCTTGGATAAGTCTTCCACGTCTGGAAGGCTGTCCCAGATCGCATCCTCTTCCAAGCCAGGTTCTGGGTTCTTAGGTTCCAATATCCGCAGCCTTGGTTCTGCCTGGGGACCCATTTCAGTGGTACAATTTGGTGCACCGTTGAAACCGGAAAAGGGAGGTGTGCACCTTTCACACATGCCTTTTGCTCCATTCTGTGGGGGGCCCCGGAATGCTGGTAGACCTGTAAGAACAGACCAACCAGAGTTCCAGTATAAGCACACATTTTGGCTGTCCACACTGGGCCTCCCTCCATCCCAATGCAGGTGGAGTGGCCCAGGGAGGAGGTAGGTAGGGCATCTCTCTTCCACTCCTGTGTGCATGAAAGAGAGTGTCCCCAAAGAGGTACAATTCTCCCACTACCCTGTCCAATGGGAAGTGCAGAAAGGTCCCACGTTTTCAGATCTTCTGCTCAGACCCCTTTCCACCTCTATTCTTCATTAGACGTGGGCATGGGAGCAGCTTCCTCAGGAGGAGAAGAATTGGCTTTTCTATCCCACATTTCTCACCCATCTAAGGGGACTCAAAGCAGCTGACAAACCTTCTGTTCTTCTCCCCACAGAAGACACCCTGTTAGGCAGGTGGGGCTGTGGGAGCTCAGAAGAGAGCTGGGACTAGCCCAAGGTCACCCAGCTGGCTTGATGGGGGAGGGTGGAATCGAACCCCGTATTCCCAGATAAGAGTCCGGCTCCCTGACCACTAGACCAAACTGGCTCACAGGAGGGGCAAAGGAGATGGGGAAAACCATATCTAAAAGGACGCCCCTGGTTCCAAAAAGCAATTTCTTCCAGTATGATTAAAAAAAAAACACCAGGTCAACTATGCACATTAAATTTGATCCTTTTTTTTAAAAGTATGATTTTAAAAAGATACCAGGTCAATGTATAGACATTAAATTTGATCTGTCTCTCTATATCTATATGTCTATATATGATTTGAACATTTTAAAAAAGGAAGATCAGGGAGTTATTCATTTATTTATTTGCATTTTTATCCCACCCTATACTCGGAGGACTCCAGGCAGGTAACAACAGATGCTGTTATGGTTTTAATGTTTTAATGATGTTTAATGATGTTTGATTTTAGATGTTCTTACCCACTCAGATGCCTCTGGGTAAGGGGCAGGATACAGATGTAAATAAATAAATAAATAAATAAACAAACAAACATCATTAAAACCATAGCAGTGTGTATTAAAAAAACAGCATCTGCAAGTGGGAAAAGAAAAGCGTATCCCCATTTAACCGAAGTCCAGGGCAACGACTATTCCATAGCCTCGGGGCCATCACTGAGAAGGCCCTCTCCCAGGTGCCTAACCCTTTTGCTGCTGAGGGTGGTGGGACAACCAGGAGGGCCTCCCCTCCAGAGATTAGACAGGGGTTACCTTCCTTCCGACTTTACAGGCCGGAAATTCTGACTCAGATGAAGAAGAGTAGAAGAAATATTTAAAACAAATAAAATATTGCCAAACGATTAGCACCAACCCTTCTAACTTTTAGGTGCTCTTCACTAAAGCCTTTGGGCACTAACTCACTCAAGCATTATCTTAAAATTAGTTAAATTTTTAAACTAATTATGCTATTTAATACTGTTTTGATAGGGTATGTATTTAATGTTTTGTTTGTATACTGGTTTTTTTACTGTAAGGTGCCCAGAGATTTTAGGATATGGGGAAGGCTATAAACAAACAAATAAATAAACAGGTGGGGAGGGGAGGGGAAGGGAAATTTGGCACCCAATTTTGGGTGCTCTTTAACAGCCGCTTGCCACAGCAGAAAAAGGAGGTGAGGCTTTTGGGCAATAACATATTGTACATATTAAAACCATCGGTGTTTTTCCACTTAGCACTAGAGTAGCCATTAAGGACCCATTAAGGGGTCCTTAATGGTACTCTAGTGCTAGTGGAAACCCCTCCCCCCAGTACCCACTAAGGACCCATTAAGGACCCTTAATGGGTCCTCTAGTGCTAAGTGGAAAAGCACCACATGGCAGTGTCTGAATGTGGGGAGGAGAAGCCTGTCCCTTGACTTAGCCAAAGGCACCAGGGTTAAAAGGTGTGTCTTCACAGCTCGTCTAAACACATTAGAGTGAAAGCGCCTGACTGCAGCTCAGGAGGGAGTCTATTCCACAGTCTGGGAGCCACCACCGAAAAGGCCCTATCCCGCGCGCCCACCCCTTTTGCTACTGAGGGTGGTGGCACAGCCAGGAGGGCCTCCCCTGCAGATCTTAGGGTAGGGGCCGCTGGAAAAGGACTCCTGCGTCTAAGCGAGGCAATGCGGGGAGGCACCGGAGCTGGCAAAGGGGTGTCGGAGGCGATGCAATGATGTATCCGCTGATGCAATGAGGTGTCCCCATCCCAGGACCCAGAAGCCTCAAGCCACGCGCGCGCGCGATGGGGGGGGGACGGACGATGGGGGTTCGCAGCCCCCTTAGCTCTGTGCCTGGGTGCCCCTTGGCATGCAACGCACCCCCCGTGCAAAGGCGAGGATGCAGCACCCAGCAGCGCGCAGGGAGGGACTCACTGTGAACCAGCCGCGAAAGGCGGCAGCAGCAGCAGCAGAGCAGGAAGAGCCACGCGCCGCGAGGCCGGTGGAGGAGCATCGCTGGACTGATTCACACGTGCACCGCTCAGCTGCCCCTTCGCTCGCCCATCAGCTGCTGCTGCTGCTTCTCCCACGGGCGGGGGGGAGGAGGAGGAGGAGGAGGAGGAGGAACCCGCCCCTGCCTTCCTCTCATTGGCTGGACTCTTGATGATGCTATTGGGGAAAGGTTTCATCAGTCATCTGGCTTGGGAGGGGGGGGACACGATTAGGCTGCTGTCACATCTAAGGTTTAATCCGGCTTCGCTCCACCTTCAGAGCCGGAGGCCAGATCAGCGAAGGGGCCAGTGATTTTATTTCTACATCATCTCTCCCAAGGGTGATTCTTTTTTTAGTTATTTATGGATGTTTTTCCACTTAGCACTAGAGGACCCATTAAGGACCCATTTTTGCTGCTGTTACCATATAGAGAATCAGAGGGTTCACATTGGGTGTTTTCCACTTAGCACTAGAGTACCCACTAAGGACCCATTAAGGACCCATTTTTGCTGCTATTACCATATAGAGTATCAGAGGATTCACACTGGGTGTTTTTCCACTTAGCACTAGAGGACCCATTAAGGACCCATTTTTGCTGCTGTTACCATATAGAGAATCAGAGGGTTCACATTGGGTGTTTTCCACTTAGCACTAGAGTACCCACTAAGGACCCATTAAGGACCCATTTTTGCTGCTATTACCATATAGAGAATCAGAGGGTTCACATTGGGTGTTTTCCACTTAGCACTAGAGTACCCACTAAGGACCCATTAAGGACCCATTTTTGCTGCTATTACCATATAGAGTGTCAGAGGATTCACATTGGGTGTTTTTCCACTTAGCACTAGAGTACCCACTAAGGACCCATTAAGGACCCATTTTTGCTGCTATTACCATATAGAGCATCAGAGGGTTCACATTGGGTGTTTTTCCACTTAGCACTAGAGTACCCACTAAGGACCCATTAAGGACCCATTTTTGCTGCTATTACCATATAGAGAATCAGAGGGTTCACATTGGGTGTTTTCCACTTAGCACTAGAGTACCCACTAAGGACCCATTAAGGACCCATTTTTGCTGCTATTACCATATAGAGTGTCAGAGGATTCACATTGGGTGTTTTTCCACTTAGCACTAGAGTACCCACTAAGGACCCATTAAGGACCCATTTTTGCTGCTATTACCATATAGAGCATCAGAGGATTCACACTGGGTGTTTTTCCACTTAGCACTAGAGTACCCACTAAGGACCCATTAAGGACCCATTTTTGCTGCTATTACCATATAGAGTATCAGAGGGTTCACATTGGGTGTTTTTCCACTTAGCACTAGAGTACCTATTAAGGACCCTAGTGCTCTGTGGAAAAACACCCAGTGTGAACCCTCTGATTCTCTATGTGGTAACAGCAGCAAGAAATACTAAATGCTCAAAAATGGAAAGAAGATGATATCCCTTTTGTGGAGAACGGAATTAGCAGAGTTGGACAAATTAACAAACCTTTTAAAAAACAGAATAATAGATACGTATGTAAAAGACTGGAGACCCTTCATCGATTATGTACAAGAAGGAGGACTATATTAACTGCTGGATTTGATTGACCTACAAGTGGACTGTTGTAATGAATTGATGCTCACACGCAGGATGGTTGCCAGGTGAAAGAGTCTGTCTTTTTACTGAAGATTTAGGGGCTTTTTATGCCCAGTTACAGAATACATTTCTCAATGGAAATTTCCCCCGGTGTGCCCATATTTGGCATCACCGGATAAGATGTTACCATCCTTGAGTGCTGTACATTATTTATCATACACAGTGGATGTTTTAGAAATGATAAGAGGTGTTATACAAATGATAAGAAGTGTTATGCCTTTTCTGAGACCTTGTTTCAGAGAGATATTAGGAAAGTTACAGTGACCCAGGAATGTACCCTTTGTCCTACTTGCTTTCTGCTTAGCAAGAGTTACTTTAGCTGAGATGGACAAATTGCACCCCCACAGTGGACAGTTGAAAGAAGGTAAAACTGATGAGAGAAACTGAAAGGAGACCCAGACGAATGGAGGGAGTGACTTAAATTAACAACTGAAAGTTGCATTATTAATGTATGTAAGATTTTATATTGAAATGTGAAGTTTTAAGGTTGTGTTACAAAAATAATGAAAAGAAATTTGAAAAAGGAATTCAATGGAAAAGATCTCGAGCCAGTTTGGTCTAGTGGTTAGGGTATCTGGGAATACCAGGTTCGAATCCACCCTCCCCCGTGAAGCCAACTGGGTGACCTTGGGCTAGTCACAGCTCTCTTCTGAGCTCTCACAGCCCCACCCACCTCACAGGGTGTTCTGTTGTGGGGCAAAGAACAGAAAAGCTTTGTCAGCCCCTTTGAGTCCCCTTAAGTGGGTGAGAAAAGCGGGGTAGAAAAGCCAATTCTTCTTCTTCTTCTTCGATACTGGGAAATCGAACCCAGTATTCCCAGATAAGAGTCCAGCTCCCTAACCACTAGACCAAACTTTGGGTTTGCCTGAGGCATGTACTGGGACAGTAATCTACTTTTTTAAAATGATAAAATGATAAAACATATTTCTTCACAGAGCTAGGGATTTGTTACCAAGTCTGGTGAGTGCCAACATCTCAGTTCTGGGACATCTCAAGCAGAAGACAAAGGCAAAACATTCACCTGCTCTTGACTTCCCACAAGGGTCTCTCCATCCTGCAGGTGGTATCTGGGCATCCATTCTAGTACCATTGAGGCACCTGTCCTCCAAGAATTAAGAGGAACCCTGCTGGATCAGGCCACAGCCCATCTAGTCCAACATCCCATCTCACCCAGTGGCCCACCAGTTTCTTCTGGGCTTCTCAGGCAGAAGATGGAGTCAAACCTTCACCTGCTCTTGACTCCCTGCCAGTGGCCTTGAGGGGCATCATCCTGCCTCTCTCTCCAACCTCCATGCATCTGTTCTAGTTGCCTTTGGGGATTAGCAAAGGCTCTGATGGGGTTTTTCTGCAGAGCCTTTGCTAATCTCCAAACGCAGCTTCGGAATGACTTCAGAGGGACTTGGGAGCCTTTGCTAATCTCCAAAGGCAACTTGGGAGATTGCACCCCCTGTCCCTCAAAACACCTGGGGTGACAGGCAGACCCCTTGTGGGTAGATCCGGATTTGCAAATGGGTGCTCCGGTGTTTCCACGGCAGGGAGGCTAGCACCCATTGCTATTGAGTGCTAAACCACCCGTGGAAACACAATGGGTACTTCCCTTAATCCGAATTTACTAGGTCCAAATTAAGGGAAGTACCCATTCCTCAGATTCAGATCTTCTTAGATCCGGACATGGCTTTTGTGCTTCGATCAGTTGCCCACAGGTGGAATTTCACCTGTGATTTGCACTGCTGTCTCTGCTGATGCTAGCAGCCTTACTTCCTTTCTGCAAACAACAACAAAAACAGCGTTGTTTATTTATAACACTCCTTCCACCAAGGGATGAACAGAATTTAAAAATTACAAAAATAATAACAGCATGATAATGCAAATCAATCTAGCAATAATCTGCACAGCATTAAAATTAATCTAATAATAAAATAACAATAATGAATTTCCAAAATCATCATTTTGCTAGCCAAAGGTGAATGAGAAACTTCATTCCTTGAGTTGAAAAATAATAATAAAGAACATGAGGGTCTCGCAACAAGCAGAAGAGAGACTTTCGTGCCAACAGTGCTGGAGACAGCTCCGTCGCTGCACCAGATGCACGGATTTCGGGGCTCAGGTGCTTCACGGATCCCGTGCATACTCGGAAGTGCCCTCCTCCAGGGACATCAGATACTCTAAGCTTCATATATCTATATGCCGCCTCCGCCTCCTCCCTCCCCACCCCTTCCCTTGGCCACGCCCCCGCAGGCGCCGGGAAGGAAGGAAGGAGAAGCTTCTGGCCGGCGTGCCGCGGTGCATTGTGGGGAAGGGCCGTTAGCCGCAGGAGCAGTAGCAGCACACCCAGGCAGGCGCCAAGATGATGGTGAGTGTGGGGATGAAAGTGCGGCGGGGAGGCAGGGCGTATCCGCCGCCATCCCCCCGGCTGAGGCTCTTGCTGTTTCCAGAGAGGCCGCCCAGGCCTCGGCAGAGCTTCCCCGCCCGGGATGGGCCGAGACTGGCGGGGGTTCGGGGGGCGGCGAGGGGCAACGGCGGCGGTCTACCGGGTAGAAATTTCCAGAAGGTTGGAAACCAGCGTCGTCTCGGCGCGGAGCATTGTGGGAGCGGTAGTCTTTTCGCTCCCTTGTGTCTAAAAACGCCTTTTCTTTCTGGGTCGCCTAGAATCAGGCTCCCCCTGACTTGGTGGACTTGGGAGGGAGCCTGCGACTCGTGGGGGGGGGGCGCTGGCGACGAGAGCCGGTTTGATCCAGTGATGAGGGAGCAGGACTCTTATCTGGGAATACTGGGTTTGATTCTGCTCTCCTCCACGAAGCCAGCTCGGCGACCTTGGGCGAGTCACAGCACTCTCTCTGAGCTCTCACAGCCCCACCCGCCTCACAGGGTGTCTGTTGTGGGGAGAAGAACAGAAGGTGCATTAGCCGGTTTGAGTCCCCTTGAATGAGTAAGAAAAGTGGGATAGCAAAGCCAACTCTTTTTCTTCCTCCATGAAGCCAGCTGGGTGACCTTGGGTTAGTCACAGCTCTCTTCTGAGCTCTCAGCCCCACCCACCTCACAGGGTGTCTGTTGTGAGGAGAAGAGTGGGTGTGTCAGCCAGTTTGAGTCCCCTTGAATGGGTAAGAAAAGTGGGGTAGCAAAGCCAACTCTTCTTCCTCCATGAAGCCAGCTGGGTGACCTTGGGTTAGTCACAGCTCTCTTCTGCGCTCTCAGCCCCACCCACCTCACAGGGTGTCTGTGGTGGGGAGAAGAACAGAAGGTTTGTTAGCCACTCTGAGTCCCTTTAAATGGGTGAGGAAAGTGGGCTAGCAACGCCAACCCTTCTTCTGTTAAGAGCTACCTGCACATAGGTGAGATACCTGAGGCCCCTCCCATTACTAATATGCTTCATCTGCACAGGATGCAGCATGATGATCCAAATTTGGAGGTCCATGGTTTAGATCCACTGGTCTCGATTGCCAGGAGACCTGAGGCCTTTCCCCACTTACCTGACTAGACTGCTATGAACTGGTGCTGGTAAACTTGAGGTACAGGTGGACCGTTTGCATTTGTTGGGAGGTAAGCTTCCCCAAAGTTTCCATTAACAGCCAGAAGTGCGAATGGTCCTCCCGTTTACCAGCCTGCGCTGATGCCTCCAAAGCGGGAAGTTCCACCTCCTTGCTGCTGTGTTTGGCCACTCGGACGCGGTTGCGAGCGGGACATGTTTGAGCACAGGCTAACCCGTGATCGAACGCCCCTCTCGTGATTCTGTGATTGATTGCCACTCCTGGGGATTTATTTATTGATTTATTTGTATTTCTATCCCGCCCTATACACAGAGGTCTCAGGGCAGGTTACAATATCATAAAAATCTTAAGACAGGTTCCTGCCCTCAGGCTTACAATCTAAAGAGACGAGATACAAAAGGAAAATGATGTATGTGGGGGGGACAGGGACACTATTTATTTATTTATATTTATATCCCACCCTACACCCGAAGGTCTCAGGGTGGGTAACAACTTTTAAAACCAGCATATGAAAGAAACAACATTAAAATTTAAAACAAACACGTTAAAACACACACACAGAGCACAATATCAGTTAAAATAGATTGGAGGTCTGATCACGGCATGGGTGAGTGATGGATCATGGCTGCCACTGCGCCTGTGCAGGCACTGTGTTCCCCACCCACCAAACACAGGGAACCGGATGCAGAGCTAGTGCTTGTGCTACTGGACACCAGGTGGGTTCTGGTAAACGTTGGTAAAATTGTGCTCCACACCTGATCAACAATTAGTGAACTTCTGGTGAGGGTGGGCAAGCTTGAAGGCTGTGGCAGCCAAGGTGACGTGCGTGTACTCTTCACCAGACGTTCACTACTCTTCGCTACCAGCCTAAGTGCAAAAAGGCCTCTGGTTATCAAGGGGCCTGTTCACACATGGCCATATTCTGGAATGTTGAAGGAAGAAGAAAAGATCTCCATATCTTCTAGCATTGGGCTGTGTGAAGTGTTCAGCACCGGAATAAGTTGCTCCAAGGTTTCTGAAATCAGCACAACAGCCTCTGCAATGAAAAGGCTTGTTCTGACTTTGAAGCAAAATGAGCTGTTTCATTTCGGAAGGGAGGCGTTGGCGGATATTATTTTTTATTGCTTTCCCGCCCTGTACCTGAAGATCTTCAGGTGGGTCACCATGACGTCTTAATCAAAACAGATCTATTTATTTTTATTTATCCTACTTAGGAATTTACATCTTGCCCTTCAAAAAAAGGTCTCTGGGCAAGTCACAACAGTGAAAAATGAAAAGTAAAAAATATTAAAACATATCTAAGATATAACCCTCCCATTCTCCTTCCCATCTACCCTTCCAGGCAGACCAGCACCCAAAGAGAGCTAAACATCAAAGCCCTGGCTGAAGACGAATGTTTTAACCAGAGCCTGTTCGCACTTGGCCTTATTATAAAATATATCTTAGAATAGGGATGATCCCTCTGCACTGTGACAGCCCTTCAGATACTTGAAGACCTTGGTCATGCCTCCTCTCAGTCTTCTCTTCTGTAGGCTAAACATTCCTAGGTCCTTCAACCTTTCCTCATAGGACATGCTTTCCAGACCGCTCACCATTTTGGACTTGCTCTAGCTTGTCAATGCCTTTTTTAAATTGGGGGCAGAACTGGACACAGGTCTCTAGATGAGGTCTGTCCAAGGTAGAGTAAAGAGGAATAATTACTTCTCGTGATCTAGACTCAATACTCCTCAATACAGAGGATTCCAGGAGTTTAAATGCCCTGCTCCTGGGCAATTGGAGGGCACCCTAGGAGGCTACCTGGAGCTTCTAGGTTTTGGTTCTGGGCTTTGCTACTTTGAACCCAAATATTTGTGATGGTATGTTTTTTGAAGTCATATTTGGACTGATACCCAGTGTTCTCTGCAGCCCACACCAGTTATCCTGCTGAAGGAAGGGACGGACACTTCCCAGGGTGTTCCGCAACTTGTTAGTAACATCAATGCCTGCCAGGTAATTGCGGAGGCCGTCCGCACCACGCTTGGGCCTCGCGGCATGGACAAACTCATTGTGGATGACAGAGGTGAGACGAGGCCTTCCTGCCTTCTAACATACTTGGATGCCGGAGTCGGCTTTCCATGTGTAGCGGTGCTTGTGGAGGGCTCCATTCTTTTCTTTAATCGGGCAGCAGGAGAAAGGGTTGGATCTACAAGGGGATTTCAGGTTCTGGCCCAGAAATGGCATCGGTTGCTTGGGTTCAGGTGACCTGGCTTGATTTGGGGCTGGAGTTGCTGTTTAACTTAGATTGATTTGCAGTGAGTATATCTGGAGGAGTAAGAAATGCCTGCTTAGTTGTCCTTGTTAATGTTGAGAGCCTGAAAGGATAAAACTCCCTTTATCCTTTCTAATTGTTCTGTGTTGGGTGGTGGTGGTGTGGTTATGTTTAAGAGGGGGCCTGATTGAAGTAGATAAAATCATGCATGGTATAGAAGAGGTAGACAGAGGAAAATTATTTTCTCCATCATACAACCCTAGAACCAGGGCCCCCTCTATGAAGCTGATGGGCAGTAGAGTCAGATCAGCCAAGGGGAAGGATTTCGCCACTCACAGGGTCATCAGTCTATGGAATTTGCTGCAGCAACCAGCCTAGGTGGCTTTAGAAAAGGGTTAGATAAATTCATGGATGACAAGTGTGTTAATGGCTACTAGAATGGATGCCCAGGTACATCCTCAAGGCTTTGGGGACAAGCAGGATGCCTCTACGGCCATTTGCTGGGATTCGAGAGCAGTAGAAGGTTTGTCCTTGTCTCTGCTTGGGATGCCCATGGGCAATTGGTGGGCCACCGTGTGAGACAGGATGCTGGACTAGATGGGCTGTGGCCTGATCCAGCAGGGCTTCTCTTAGGTGCTTAAGATTCTGTAGTCAAGGTAAGCCGTGTGGTGTGTTTAGTACCTTCTGAGCTTCAGGCCCTACCTCTTGTTGCTCTGGTTGATTGTCCTCAGCCCACAGGACAAAGCAAGGGGTCAGTTGGACCAAGAGGCAGCTAAACCTTCTCCTCCTGAATTCACGTAACGTTAAGTAAAATGGGTTGCTGCTTGTTTGGTTTGAGGTTGGGAAGGAAACCGTTGTACAGGCTTCATACAAGACTTTCCAGTGTCCCCTATGCCCCTTTCCAGGCTGAAGGAAGTCAAGGGCTTCTCCTAAATGTGCATGTGTTCATAGGTATCTGTCTTCACTTGGGAATGTGCTCATCTCCTCCGTTACGTTAGGGTGCTAGGGGCACCCTTGAATCTGCCATAGCTCCTCTGCTTAGGCAGATGGGGGATTTTTGACTGTATCCCAAGTCAGTATTTCTGGATTTGTATCAGAAGACAAAAGAGAACATCTGTGGTCTTTAGTCAATAAATATTGCCTGTTGTGTTTACTCTTGGGAGCAAAGCACTGAACTCTCTTTGTTTGTTTCGTCCCCATGGGCTTATTTTCTGTACTTTTTAGATTAAGAAGTAAGGATGGGCATGGTATGAATTTTTTTTTCACTCGCACATTGCCAGCGGGAGTCCAAGTGTTTTAAGGTACTCCATCCATTGGGAACAATTGGAGGTGAAAAACACACTTTTGATCCTCATGGGTAATTCTGAGGGGAAGCAAAGTAAATTGGGCATCTTGGATCCTTACCTAAGGAGAGAATAACAACAGCATTTTAAAATGTCTTGTCCCCTTGGCACGAGAAACATACGTGTAATACACGGGTCAAATTATCCTCGTATTGCTCTGTTTCAATCCGAAACCAGGTTTTAATGAATTGGCCTACTGTGGTCACTTAGAACTGTGTAAACTCTTAGAACCAATTAGATGTGTCACTGTTACTCTTTGCAGGAAAAGCAACTATCTCCAACGATGGGGCCACTATCCTGAAGCTTCTTGACGTCATCCACCCAGCTGCAAAGACGCTTGTAGACATTGCCAAATCCCAGGATGCGGAGGTGGGTGTGGGAAGCTGCCGAGGTTTAATTCTCATGACCGAATCTGAGGACGTTTCTGGGTTAACTGTGCATGGTCCAAATCAGCTGATATGGGTCTTGGCCTTAGGCTATGCTTGTAAGCTTTGAAGTGCCCTGCCCCAAATGCTCTGATGGTCAGGAACCAAAGTTCCTGTCCTCAGAACCTCCAGGGACCAGTATTGGTGATGCAACAAGGTACGTTGCCAAATTGTGTCCCCGTGGCCTTAGTATGCCAGTAGACCTCTTCATTAAGGTCAACTGGTATCCTGGATTTGGACCTCCTGATCTGGATTATACCCTGTCTTGTGCCGACAGAGTGTACCCCGGGGGAGAGGCCACACTAGTTTGTATCAGCGTTCAGATGAAAGAGACCTAGAAAAGGAATACCATCTGGGTTAGAGGGCATCCAAAAAGGCTCTGGGTCTTCCAGGTATTATACAGCTTATCCTGGACTCTGGAGGAGTCAAGAGGCCTGTAGTAGTGTGGACTTCTCTTTCAAAGAAGGACTTGAAACTGATGTCCACATGCAGTGCTTAGCATACTGGATACAGCTGTCCGCTAAGAGAGAACACTAACAGGCAGGTGGTGACCTTTTTGCTGCTTGTGGAGCTTTCTAGCAAAACCTCTGCCATTGTGCTTCTTTTGAAAACAACAACAAACAGGTTGGCGATGGCACCACCTCCGTTACCCTCCTGGCTGCTGAATTCCTTAAGCAGATCAAGCCCTACGTAGAAGAAGGCCTGCACCCCCAAATCATCATACGCGCCTTTCGCACTGCGACCCAGTTGGTAAGTGTCCTTGCTTAACGCCTGCTGTCCTGGTTCGTTTAACTCTGAGAGATGTGAGATTGGAGGGCACAGATTCCCAAGTGGGCCATGCCTGGGTCTGAGATGAGCAGTCAGGAATGCAGCCCCACTCAAATATGGGAAGCCCGCTTAATGAAGGCATCTCCCTGACCAGACTGTGGCCTTCAGGAAGTTGCTGAACCCCACCACCACTCTGGCTAGTGGGAAAGGAGCATGGAAGTTGCAGTTTAGTGGCATGCGGAGGGGTGTCCTTTGGCCATCCCTGGATAAACTTTAGCACGAGTAGGTATTCTGTGTCCTTGACAGTAAAATTTCTGTGCTGTTCAAAAGATCTTAATTTGCTGTGGATGGTTTGCGGCGTTAATCCAGCACAGCTGTAGCCACAAATTCTGCCTTTTGTTTCTTGTTCACTGGGTCAGATGAGTGCTTCTGATCCAAAATGATTCTGCTGTTAGATGTTTTGCTTATTCGTGAGTGGGCTCATGGTGAGAAAAGCGAAGCAGTGAAAGTCTTGGCTGTAGAACTGAATCACCATATCGTAGTGTTAGAAGGGATTCAGCCCTTTGCAGTATTTGAGAACGCAAAATGGAGCTGGATGACCCACGGCCTCCACATGTAAGACTGTTCCGCTGCTGAACAGATCTTGCTGTCAGTAGATTGTTACTATTTATTTAAAATATTTATGCACTGCTTTCCATTAAAATATAATCTTGAAAAAGTTTGCAGAGATGAAAACCAGCTAAAATCACAGGAATTGTATACAAACCTGGTTGACAATTATACACTAAGGATACAAAAACATGAGCCGATTTGGTCTAGTGGTTAGGGAGCCGGACTCTTATCTGGGACTACCAGGTTCAATTCCACCCTCCCCCACAAAACCAGCTAAGTGACCTTGGGCTAGTCACAGCTCTCTTTCTGAGCTCTCTCACCCCCACCCACCTCACAGGGTGTTTGTTGTGGGGAGAAGAACAGAAGCTTTGTCAGCTGTGAGACTCCTTAAATGGGTGAGAAAAGCAGGGTAGAAAAGCCAACTCTTCTTCCTTGACCTGCATTTTGACCTTCTGTGGATCAAAATGCAGAGATTAAAGGGAGGCTTCTATTCTCATCCACCTACTGTCCTGAAATCAGGTTTTTGAGTCACTAATGCTGGTATGGGTGGATTTCCAGTGAGATGGTGCCCACGTTAAAAGCTTTGGAATAAATAATTGCACATTGTGGTTGAGGCTCTGAGTGTTGCTGTACACCTCACAGTAATTCTGGTTGTTTTATGATAGGCAGTAAATAAGATAAAGAAGATTGCTGTTACGGTTAAGAAGACTGACCAAGAGTAAGTTCCTTCTTTTCCTTTCTGCCTCTTAATTAGAGAGACTGTTTACAGAGCCTTTAGTCAGTGTGGCCTAGTGGTTAAGGAGCTGTGGTCACGTCTCCTCTCAGTCTTCTCTTCTGTAGGCTAAACATTCCTAGATCCTTCAACCCTCCCTCGTAGGACCTGGTTTCCAGACCACTCACCATTTTGGTAGCCCTCCTCTGGACTTGCTCTAGTTTGTCAATGTCTTTTTTAAATTGGGGTGCCCAGAACTGGACACAGGACTCCAGATGAGGTCTGACCAAGGTAGAGTAAGAGGAATAATTACTTCTCATGATCTAGACTCTTGATGCATCCTATGATGACGTTTGCCTAGGGTCCAGCCAATGACGCCTGATCTTTAAATACTGGCGTTATAGTTATGGACCTTTCCATACATAGAAGCCGTAGGGCAGAGCACATCCCACTGTCTTGTCCAGGTGCTCAAACGACCGTAACTATGGCTGAGGAAAATCCTTTTTGCTGAATCGGCCCTGTTTAGGCTCATAGCAGGTGCTGAAGGAAAGCAAAGAGCAGCCAAAACAAAAACTCCCGTTTCTCCTGCCCCTACTTCCTGCAGCCATCAACTCACCTTAAAAAGGTGGGGCTGGTTAGTTTTCCTTGCTGTTATGTGAACACCGTCCCTTTTTGGAGTCGGAGCCAAAAGCACAGCGATGCTCATTGTTCCAGAGCATATTGGGAGCAGGCAAACCACGTGTCTCTCGTTCCTTCTTCCGCCCAGAGAGCTGAGGGGCCTCTTGGAGAAGTGTGCCAGCACAGCCTTGAGCTCCAAGCTGATTGCCCAGCACAAGGACTTCTTTGCCAAGATGGTGGTCGATGCCGTCATGATGCTGGACGAGCTGTTGCAGATCAAAATGATCGGGATAAAAAAAGTCCAGGGAGGAGGCGTGGAGGTAAGTTTACAACACCCAGGGTTCCTTCTCTGCTCAGAAGACTCTTACATTAAAATGGGTTTCTGTACCTTTGAGAGTAGAGGCAGAAATATTGGATACAGGCTGAAATCTGAGCTTTTAACGCCGCCCTTTAAATTGCAAACTAGCTGGGAGCTGGAGGTAAAGGTGGCTTCTTGGGGTCACAGATAAAGCAACCCTTCAGCTTGTGGGGCGCTGGGAAGGAAGAGGAGGTGAAGATTTGGTTCATTAGTTGGAGGTTCCAGTGCATTTATAACCCTCATCTGGTACTGTTGGACCCCTGGGATATGCTGTTTGTACGCAGCTATCATTGTGGGGTAGATTTTTACCCCACCTTTCGTACAGTGCTAGCAAAGAGCTACACATGCTCACGGAGAATTAATAGAGGTGCAGAATTAAGTGTAAATGAAAACTTCATTTGGTGGCGTCTCCCAGCTGTGATACCTGTTTGTGTATTACTGTTTTGGATTCGGCTTTCCTGTCCCCAGGTTCATGCGCTGCACATTTAATGTGCTTGTTACTGGCAGTCAGGTTCTTTGGTTTCTCCCCCAGTCCAACTGAAGTGCCTTTGCCTCCCCTCAGGATTCCCAGCTGGTGGCTGGGGTGGCCTTCAAGAAGACTTTCTCCTATGCCGGGTTTGAGATGCAGCCGAAGAAGTATGAGACCCCCAGGATTGCCTTGCTCAATGTGGAGTTGGAGCTCAAGGCAGAGAAGGACAATGCAGAAATCAGAGTCCACACTGTAGAGGTAAGAACTACATTTCATGGGAACCTAAGAGGAGCCCTGCTGGATCGGACCACAGCCCATCTGATCCGTAAGAACCTAGGAGGAGCCCTACTGGGTCACACCACGGTCCATCGAGTCCATTAAGAACCAAAGAGGAGCCCTACTGGATCAGGCCACAGCCCATCTAGTCCAGCATCCTGTCCCACACAGTGGCCCACCAGGTGCCCATGGGCAACTCAAGCAGACACAAGGGCAAACTTTCTCCTGCTCTCGAATCCCAGCAAATAGCCTTAGAGGCCTCCTGCTTGTCACCCCAGCCTGAAAGATGTACCTAGGCATCCATTCTAGTAGCCATTGATACATCTGTCATCCATACATTTGTCTAACCCTTCCTTAAAGCCATCTAGGCTGGTTGCTGTCACCACCTCTTCTGGCAGCAAATTCCATGGACCGATGACCCTCTGGGTGGAGAATTCCTTCCCCTTGTCTGATCTGACTCTCCTGCCCGTCATCTTTATAGATGCCCCCTGGTTCTAGTGTTGTACGACGGAGAAGGAAATGTTCCTCTATCCTCCTTTTCTGGACCATGCATGATTTTATCTACATCGAACATATGTGCCACTTGTTGCAGTTTTTTGGCTTTTTATGCAGAAGTCATATCCTCTGAAGATGGATGCCATAGCTACATCCAAAAGCTGAGGTTCATAAAAGAACCATGGAACCTGCCATAACAGCCCAAATTCCGCAGCAGGTCAGACACATGTAGTTGTTTGTCGTGGTGCTGAACAAACAACCCAACATCTGTATTCCTGTCTCATGTACGATGAAGGAACTGCGCAATGGCACAGATAATGCAGTTGCCGTTGCTTATTTCTTGCCGAAAATTATTTAATTTTATCTTTATTTGTCCTTATTGTATCAGTGCTATTTTATCCAGTTTTTAAATGTATGTTGTTTTTAAACTCATTTATACACTATGATTGTTCAGTTTATGGCTTGTTTGGCTGAATGAAGTGATTTTGAAATGAAATAAAACCTTCACGGTCACAGAACGTAGCAGTGAACGGTTACCCTCATTTATTTAAAGTTTCTTTGGACCTGGCTGTACCATTCGTAACCTATTCGGTTCTTGACAAGGGTCTTCACTGGCCTTACAACCTGCTGCCCACGAGGGGTGTGCACAAATATTCAAATGCATTTGAAATTCTGTTGAATCAACCAAATTTTGACATTCAGATCGGAATCGAATGTCCTTAATTTAGAATTTGATTGATCCGAATTTTGGTTCTGTTTGTTAGAATTATTCAGACATTCGTATGTGTCCTGGTTGTACACGACGCGTACTTGGAAGATCCACATCTTTCCCCCATCCATATGCATACGGGATAACTATGGGATGCATGCAGATGTGTACGGATGCGTACAGATGTGGGGAAGATGTGTACGTGCACATACAAATGTCGTAGCCATTTGTAAGAGCGAATTCGAACAAGTCGATTAGAATTTGTTTAATTTGAATCGAATTTGGTTGAATTTGAACTTAGCAGATTCAAATCGAATCCCGAAAATTGCATTTGTGCACACCCCTACTGCCCGCAGTTGATCCCGCGGAGTCCTTCGTGCTTTTCCGGAGATCTCAGCCAGATGTTGTGGCTTGTTCTTCATCCAAGCTGTTTTTCATCCAGACGTTTCCGCAAGGGCGGTCCTGACGCCTTTCTGCCGGCATCTCCCTTTCTAGGATTACCAGGCCATTGTGGACGCAGAGTGGAACATCTTGTACGACAAGCTGGATAAACTCCACAAGTCGGGGGCCAAAGTCATCCTCTCCAAGCTCCCCATAGGGGACGTTGCTACCCAGTACTTTGCCGACAGAGACATGTTCTGTGCTGGTCGGGTCCCCGAGGAGGATCTGAAAAGGACCATGATGGTAAGCTTCCTGATTCTTCTTTGGAGGATGGATCTTGGGCATTGGGTGTCTGTAGTCACAGTCAAGAAGGCAAGAATCATTGGCCAGAAAATGGGAAGGGCTGGAACTCGATACATCTTCAGAGGGGGCCAATCCTGAGAAGGCCCAGCTGTGGTTCCCACTTCTTTAACATCTTTTCTTTCTTCATTAGAGTGGACACACTTTATCTTTTTCAATAGAATTTTTATTGGTTTTCCTACCTAGTGCACTTCTCCACCTGTGACAACTGATAATTGTCTTTCTGTATTTTCCTCCTCCCACGTTCCACTTGCAAGTATGTTTATAATATTTTTTTCACTTAACAGGAAAATCTCTTTTACTTCATTTCCCATTCTCTCACTTTCCATACTTTTGTTTTAAATAACCTTAAGCCATTTTTCTTTCATCCGTATATCTTTTCTTTGCCCATGTAATTCTCTTCTCTTTATTTATTTTCATTGCTCTTTTGCCTTGGACCCAAAAGTCTCGGGGCGGGTTGCAGCAACAAAGAATAAACCTATTTTAAAATTATAACCGTGCCTTAAAGTGGGGAGGAGAAAACTTTTCCTTAGCCAGTGGCCAAGGCAAATACTTTTGTCTTTACTGCTCTCCTGAGCATGTGAAGGTACCTAATGCACGTGAACGGGGAGACTATTCCATAATCTGGGGGCCAACACTGAGAAGGTCCTGTCCCTTTTGCTCTGCAGGTGGTGGTACATCACCATACAGATCTTAAAGTACATGCAGGTTGATGTAGGAACAAGCAGATCATTTGGCCTGGCCCTTCACTGCCTCCTGCCCACTGTGTCTAGTGGTTAGGGAGCCGGACTCTTATCTGGGAATACCACGTTCGAGCCAGCTGGGTGACCTTGGGCTAGTCACAGTTCTGTTCTGAGCTCTCACAGGGTGTCTGGTGAGGGGAGAAGAATAAAAAGGTTTGTCAGCTGCTTTGAGTCCCTTTAAATGGGTGAGAAAAGCGGGGTTGAAAAGCCAACTCTTCTTCTTCAGCTAGATTTTATTTTCAATATTTAGGTTTTCTTCCTCAGCTCCCAGTTCCTCTTGAATCCTCTCATACTTTCCCCAGTGCTTCGAAAACACCACCTGAGCTTTAGATTTGTTGCGTGGCTGTGCCTTTGCCGAAACCTTGGTGACCGTGAAATCTGTCACGATTGATAGTCTGATTCAGAAATGGGAGATCATGCGGTCTCCTTCTTAGAAGGGAAATATGAAGGTGGGATGACCAGAAAGCCAGGGCAGTGAGTCATTTTATTTTTGGATAGTTGAGCTGCCGTGTTCATATGAATAAAGATTCAGCGGCTGAAATGCAGTGTGTGAGTCCTCACTTGGGAGCCTGAATTCCATATTGGTTCTTTGTTTTTTACATGGCAGGCCTGTGGGGGATCCATCCAGACAAGCGTGAATTCCTTGACAGATGATGTCCTTGGGTGCTGTGCACTTTTCGAGGAGATACAGATTGGAAGCGAAAGGTAAAAACATCTTGGTTGCTAGCAGAGATGTGCCTTATTCTGAACTTCAGCTTCAGCCATATTTTTAGTGTTGTGCTGGCCGCAAGGCGGCGCATGGACAGTGGGCATGTGCAGGCCTTAAAGTGTGGAGGCAGCTTAGCTGAGGTGAAAATATTTGGATTAAGAACCTAAGAAGAGCCCTGGCCTTTGGCGAAGGGAAAAAACCTATCCTTCCCACGCAGACGCTGTCATTGTTTTTAGTCATCTGTGTATCTTTCTGTCTAGATGACTGACAAGGGGAAGTATTTATTCGCTCAAGAGGGTCATCAGTCTATGGAATCTCCTAACAGAAGAGGTGGTGACAGCAGTCGGCCTAGATGGCTTTAAGAAAGGGTTAGATAAATTCATGGAGGTGTATCAGTGGCCACTAAAATAGATGCACAGGTACATCCTTGAGGTTGGGCAGAGAGGCAGGAGGCCTCTAAAGGCCATTTGTGGGGAGTCAGGAGCAGGTGAAGGTTTTGCTTTTGCCTTCTTTTTGAGATGTCCAGAAGCAATGGGTGAGCTAACGTGTGAGTTGGGATGTTGGAGTAGATGGCCTGTGGCCTGATCCAGCAGGGCTCTTCTTAATTTTGGTCTAGTGGCTAGGGAGCCAGACTCTTACCTGGGAATACCAGGTTCGATTCTGCCCTCCCCCATGAAGCCAGCTGGGTGGCCTTGGGCTAGTCACAGCTTCTTCTGAGCTCTCCCAGCCCCACCTACCTCAGAGTGTTTTGTTGTGGGGAGAAGAATGGAAAAGTGGGTAGAAAAGCCAACTCCTCTTCTAATTCATGGAGGACAGGTGCAACAATGGCTCCTAGAATGGATGCCAAAGTACTACCTCCAGGTTGGAGCAGACAGAGAGGAGGCCTCTAAAAACCTTTTGCAGGGAGTGGAGAACAGGTGAAGGTTTTGCCTTTGTCCTTTGCTTGAGAAGCCCAGAAGCAATTGGTGGGCCAACGTGTGAGACAGGATGCTAGACCTGATATCCTGAGGCCTGCTCCAGCAGGGTTCCTCTTAGGTTCTTATATCACACACAGGGCCTGCAAGGTTTCCATCAGGTAAGAGGAAACTGTAAGCGCTGGAGATGGAGTGTATATTTGCTCAACATTCCCAGGAAACTGGTCATAAAGCTGTTGCCTTCCATAAACTGTCTCCTTCACTGAGTATGGTTCTGTTGGCAGCTGCCTTGGAGCCTCTTTCGCTTAACACTAAAGTGCCCATTTTTCTTTTCCTTTTTCGACAGGTATAATTTCTTCACAGGCTGCCCAAAGGCCAAAACCTGCACCATTATCCTGCGTGGAGGCGCTGAACAGTTCATGGAGGAGACAGAACGCTCCCTCCATGACGCCATAATGATTGTCAGGAGAGCCATCAAGGTGTGCCTTTTGTTTAGCTCGCTTCTCAGGTATATTGGGTTCCCGTGGAACTTTGCCAGTCAGGTGACAGTTGGGCCCTTTCTGCACTGGGCTTTAATCCAGACTATATCCTGTCTGCATTCTGGTGTGGACTACCGCAGGCCCAGGATCTAAAGTTGGACCTCCAGGTCCTACCGCAGTTAACAAAAACTGGTGGATATTTCAATTGCGGGGAAATGCACTCAATTTCCCATGATTCTTGTCAGAATCCCACAGGCTATTTGAAGGAGGGAGGCTTGGATCGTGCCGCTTTCTTCCTTGTTGCCAGGCTGATAGGTAGCACAGGTGTGCTGCATCTCTCTTCCAAATGGCACCTGCTGGATCTGTGTCAGTCAGGGTGCCGGTTGCTTCCTTCCTTGTGACTCAAGTCAAGCAGGTTTGCTGTGGCAACCGGACTTGGGCGGTAGTGACTGCTGGCGATTGCCTTTTGCAGAACGACTCCGTGGTCGCTGGAGGGGGCGCGATTGAAATGGAGATCTCCAAGTACCTGCGGGACTACTCCAGGACCATTCCGGGCAAGCAGCAGTTGCTGATCGGGGCCTACGCCAAAGCCCTGGAGATCATCCCGCGGCAGCTCTGCGACAACGCCGGCTTTGACGCCACCAACATCTTGAACAAGCTCCGGGCGAAGCATGCGCAGGTGAGCTCCCTGGGCGAGGACGCTGTGACGTTGTGCACAGAGCATCAGCTTCCATGGGCATGCTTTGCCAGCCCTGGACTCGGCAGCACGTTTGAGGAGGGGGCTTTGTTGACGCATTTGCAGTGGGGAGGCCTAAAAATTGCAGCCCCTGTTCAGAGGGACCCCTCCAGTAGCTCACCTTGCTATCACGGCCACCTTTGCAGACACTCAACATAGGTCCTTTGACAAAGGCCAGGATTCTCTCATTCTCTCTCCCTCCTCTCTCTCTCACACACAAATTGTATTTTATATTACTGATAAATTTTATTTATTTATTCATATGCATTTCTATCCCACCCTGTACCCAAAGGTCTCAGGGCAGGTAACAACATGTAAACTCAACTCACTCACTCACTCACTCACTCACTCACTCACTCACTCACTCACTCACTCACTCACTCACTCACTCACTCACTCACTCACTCTCAAACAAAAACAAGTGTGTATACAGTCGGACCCCCATATCTGGGGTGGGGGGAGTTCCAGGCCCTGCCACAATTACTGAAAACCGTTAATATTTCAGACAGTAGGAAATCTCACATGAATTTGCACTATTTCTGACCACCTCAGATAGGCAGACTGGTCAGGTCACCATGGATAAATGAAACCGCAGTTCCTGGATCCGTGCATACGGGTATCCAACTGTATTAAAACAATAACAGTGTCTAAAGGTGGGGGGAGAAAGTGTATCCCCTCTAAATGAAAGGCCAGGGCAAAGAGTGTGCTTATTTATTCTGGTCTGTGGGAAACAAGTGACTAAAGGTGGGAGTTCCACCTTTTCCTCAAAGAGCGGTAGCAAAATGTACAAGAGGACCTAATCCCTGCTGGATCAGGCCACAGCCTGTCTAGTCCAGCATCCGGTCTCACACAGTGGCCCATCAATGACTTCTGGGCATCTCCAGCAGGAGACAAACCTTCCCCTGTCCTCAACTCTCTGCAAATGGCCTTGAGTGGCATCCTTTCCAATATGGGGGAGATGGTTGGGCATCCGTTCCAGTGGATCATTCCCCTGATCTACTTAAATTTGTCTAGCATTTGTCTGGTTGCTGCCACCCCCTTTTCTGCCAGCAGGCGACATAGACCAGCGACCCTCTGGGTGAAAAAGAGGTGAAGGAGCACGGGGGGAGCTGTTGATTAAAGCCTAGGCGTGATTGTGTACTGTGTCGCCTGGTTGCCAGGGCAACGGTGCCACGTGTGCACACTGACGCCATCACTGCGTCACCACAAAGCGATGGATTTGCACTTAGCCGGTGCCTAATCGAGAGCCAGCTATGTTTTGAAAGCTTTGGGCGTCTGTAAGTTGGGATGGGAGGCAACGTTCGAAAAGGCCCTCTGTGGGCAAACTAGAGCCTGGCAGGGGCGGGCACCTGCTGCAGGAGGTGACAAAGCTTGGCACTGTGCTAGAGCTGCCCCTGGTGTCTGAACTGAGCGTGTCCCTGAGGATCCTGCGCACTTTCTGCGCTCGGAAGCCTCTTGGCGCTGGTTACTTCGGGGGTGCCGCAAAGCCTGGCTGTTGCCTTTGGGTGGTGTCTGTCCTGGCCTGCGGGGCTCCCCGGCTGAGTCCGTCAGGGGCCTTCCGTGGGCCAGGAGGACCAGCGCCATAGTAGCTGGGCACCCATTCTTCTTTTCTTTCCCTCAGGGTGGGAAATGGTACGGGGTGGACGTGAACAACGAAGATATCGCGGACAACTTCGAGGCCTGCGTGTGGGAGCCGGCCGTGGTGCGCATCAACGCCCTGACGGCGGCGTCGGAAGCGGCCTGCCTCATCGTGTCCGTGGACGAGACCATCAAGAACCCCCGCTCCACGGTGGACGCCCCTCCTCCGGGCCGTGGCAGAGGGCGGGGCCGGCCACATAACCACTGAAGATGAGGCTCGCCGGGGATGGGAGAAGGGGTGGGTGGGTGGGTGGGCACGTCTGGCTTGCCCAACATGACATCAGGATCCTGTATCCCTCCGCGCCTTGTTGCTGTCTGTGCTCACAGGGCTCCTCTGCCCAACGGCAGGGTGTGTATTTTGCGACATTTCATTCCTAAACTACTTGGAGGGAAAGAACACCCCGGGAACTGCATGGTTGCACACCTGGGAGGGTTCGGGTGCTGGAATCCCAGTCGGTGCCAGTTTTTCCTTGAACCTTAAGCCATCGGTGCCCCACCCACCGGTCTCAGCCAGACAAAGTGCTCAGTGTTCAAGGAAGCTGGTTATTGGTTGTATTTATTGGGATTGTCTTCTTTTCTCCTGGGGGCTTAAACCCCAGCACTGATACAATAAACAGGCCTAAAAATCATTCTGTGCTTTCTTCGTCTAGCTTCCTTTCCCCACAGTAATAATAAATGGGAATCTCCAAAGCACTTTGCATGAATGCCACAGGCTCTGGCGTAGCCTGGATGTTTCTGCCAGTGCCCAGTTCCCAAGGCAGTGGATGAAAAAATACTGCGGTTCAGCTGGAAGGCCGGAACTTTGGCCAATCTGCCCCCAGCCTCGTCCACATGAAGAAACCTGTCCTTCCTCCACCATATTACACATTTCTTGGAAAATAAACGGGAAGGAAGTAGGATACACCCACAAGATCGCAGGCGCAGCAGCACCAATTCTCATGCCCCTCCCTGCTGAAACTGCTAGCATGGAGAGGAATTGTTATTTAGGTCAACTTTGCAAACTAGTTGTGGTTTTAAAAAATTGACTGTTTTTGCACCTACCTCTGTTAATCTGGATTTAGAAGATCCGGATCTTTGATATCTGGTCTTTGTTTAATCTGGTCCTTGAAGATTCACATCTTGGCGAGGACCCCATGTGTCCGCACGGGCTGTCTAGCACCCAGTGGTGACGGGTTCTAAAGGGCGCTGCTGTGCGGACGCCGTATCACCCATCCCGAGGCTCCGATTAGCAGCCAGTGGGGCAGTGCGATTGTCCTACTTAGCTGTCAGTCGGGTCACTTCTGGTTACCATGGGCATGGTGGACAGTCGTGGCTTCATAGCTGCCTATGTTGCATAGTTGTGCTCAGCTTTGTAGATCACTATGAAGGATGTGTGGGCGTACATTGTGTGCGTGTTGAGGGGCAGCGCCGGAGCAGCCCTGCTGCAAATGGTGGCCTCTAGGCCCATTCCAGGACCCCATGGCCCTGGTATATGCGTGGGCGCATGGCCTCTGATCCGGTTTCCGTGGCGGAAGATGGGATTGAAGGGCACCATTAAAGGGGTCTACTGTTAATCCAGATTTAAGGGCCCCAAAGCTCCACTAAATCCGGATTTAGCTGGTGCTTGTGGGTATAGCGCATCCAGAATGGGGTCTGTAAGGGGTCCTTTGTGTGGAAGGCAGGGAGCGGTCTGTCCCAATTGCGTTCCAATCAGATCCTAATGGGGTCTTCGTTGCTAGTGCAGAAATGGCCATTGTGTAATTCTGTGTGTCATCACAGAAGATAAATTTGTTGAATCTTCAAATTTGGCCCCTTGAGATATTTTGCACACATGCGCGCACACACATGACTTTCTCTTTTCAGAAATGGAAGCCCAAATTTTTGGAACATAATCTGATGCCCCATTTGTTTTATGCAGAAAATGTTCTTACTAATTTTGAGCAGGCACCGAAAACTGTATAAAGTTGGGGCCTGGTGTACTTCCACTGAAGAGACTATTCTAAAGCTGGGGGGCCACCACAGAGAGGGCCCTCTTTGGTGCCACAGGCCTTTGCACCTTTGAGTTCAGCAGAACTGCAAGAAGGCCCCTGCGCATCGATGACGTTGCATCCGCGCATCTCAAAAACAGCAGTTAAAACCCCAGCAGGTGTGTGTCTGTGTGTGATGCTCTCTCCCTTTCTGCTTTTTTTGCCGGGCAAATTGGCTTCACTAATTGTCAATTTGTTCTTTAATCACTTCCAGGGTCTCCCTCCCTCAGATTCCTTGCAGGCCTGGATGCGGGAGATCATGAAAATCATGTTCCCTTGCTAATGAAGTTCCATTAGACTCTGTTAGAGCCACACACATTAGCCTGGCTCCCAGGAGTGGGAGTCATTGTGTGGAAAGCGGTGTGATGCCGCAAGGAACAAAGGTGTGTGTGGGAGACACTTGTCATCGCCTGGCATGGCAAAAGCGCCACTCTTCCAAAGCCGGGGCGTCGGAACCCAGGCCTGATAAAATGCTGCCTGCCTTTTGTCCCCCTGAGCAGCAGCGGCTGGAAAGGCTGGGGGGCACAGACGTAGCCCCTATGCCAAGCCCTGCCGGGTTTCTGGAAGATCAGCGTTCATCACACGGGCTTAAAAAAAAAAGCTGGTGAACCAGCAGGGCATGAGGGAGGGACAGTCTGGTCTTATGCTGCCTGGACTCTTATCTGGAGGTCTGGATTGATTCCACACTCCTCCACGAGGCCAGCTGGGTGACCTTGAGCTAGCCACAGCTCTCTTTCTGGGCACCCACAGCCCCATCTCCCTCACAGGGTGTTCTGTTGTGGGGAGAAGAACAGAAGGTTTGTCCTTTGAGCCCTCTTAAAAGGGTGAGAAAAGGGGTAGAAAAGCCAATGCTGCTTCCTACACAAAGGCAGCTGGGTGACCTTGGGCTAGTCACAGCTCTCTTTCTGGGCACCCACAGCCCCACCTACCTCACAGGGTGTTTTGTTGTGGGGAGAAGAACAGAAGATTTGTCAGCCACTTTGAGCCCTCTTAAAAGGGTGAGAAAAGTGGGGTAGAAAAGCCAATGCTGCTTCCTACACACAGTCAGCTGGGTGACTTTGGGCTAGTCACTGCTCTTTCTGAGCTCCCACAGCCCCACCCATCTCACAGGGTGTCTGTGGTGGGGAGAAGAACAGAAGCTTTATCAGCCGTTTTGAGCCCCCTTAAAAAGGTGAGGAAAGTGGGATAGAAAAGCCAGTGCTGCTGCTTCCATCCCCGGCCAATAAATCCACTAAACCTTTGTTTAACCCAGTGATGGCCAACCTATGACACGCGTGTCACAGGTGACACGCCAAGCCCTTTTGGGTGACACACCTGGTCACCCTAGCACCTGGGCATGTAGTGCTTGCTTGTTCTTGAAGTGTATGAAATATCAACTTTCAATTGAAGATTTAGCAAATGTAAAGAATTATTTGTTTTTGCTTTTGATAAAATACATATATCAAAAATATAACTTTTTTACTAGAGCTACAAATATCACAAAATTATGGATATTTCTAGATGTGACACAGCACCCAAGTTAAGCTAGGTTTTCTTGCGAATTTTGACACACTGAGCTCACAAGGTTCACCATCACTGGTTTAACCAATGAGCCAACAGAACAATTGCCTGGATTTTGAAGCCTATTGTGTGGATGCTGCTAAAGCCGCCGTGCCGTCATCCGTGAGACCAGCCAGTCTGGCTTCCCGCGTGTTGGCATTGCGCTGAGGAGCCGTTGCCAAGTTCTTTGGAAAGAGCCGTGCTGCGCTGGGTTCTTCTTTTGCCGCAGTTGTTAAGGAAGCGCCTCGCTTATTGCAAAGTCCCACAAACCGAAGGGAAATTTCTGAACGTCTGAATCAGTTCCACCCTGGTGCAAATAACCAATTTTGCTGCAGCGGCCGTGAAAAATGCCATTTATTCCTTTTGTGAATCCTTCCTGTGTGATGTCTCTGGGAAGAGCGAAAGAAAAGCTTCCAAGTGCTTAATCTGAGATGCCGCTTCGCCTTCTTTTGCTGTCTATCCCTGCGGTTTCGCAGGTCATTGGCCGCAGTCTCCCAAGAGAGCAATGCTTCTGCCTTTTCGGTCTACTGGTTAGGGAGCAGGACTCTTATCTGGACAGGTTTGAGTCTGCCCTCCACCATGAAGCCTGCTGGGTGACCTTGGGCTACTCACTGCTCTCTTCTGAGCTCTCGCAACCCCACCTACCTCACAGGGTATTCTTTTGTGGGAAGAAGAATGGAAGGTTTGTCAGCCACTTTGAGTCCCCTTAAATGGATGAGAAAAACCAGGGTAGAAAAGCCAACTCTTCTTCCTCCTACATCAAGCCAGCTGGGTGACCTTTGGCTAGTCACAGCTCTCTTCTGAGCTCTCACAGCCTCACCCACCTCACAGGGTGTTCTGTAGTGGGGAGAAGAATAGAAGGTTTGTCAGACAATTTGAGTCCCCTTAAATGGGTGAGAAAAACCAGGGTAGAAAAGCCAACTCTTCTTCTTCCTCCATGAAGCCAGCTAGGTGACCCTGGGCTACTCACAGCTCTCTCCTGAGCTCTCGCAGCCCCACCCACCTCACAGGGTATTCTGTTGTGGGGAGAAGAACAGAAGTTTTGTCAGCTGCTTTGAGTCCCTTTAAATGGGTGAGAAAAACAGGGTAGAAAAGCCAATTCTTTTTCTGCAAGAAGTTTTTGTTTTGGGGAGGGATGGGTTGGTGGAATGTGAAATTTTATATTTATTTATTTTCCATTTCTATCCGAAGTTCTCTGGGCCGGTAACAACAGATCATACAACTAAGAACAACATATTAAAAACAAAATTAAAATAAGGCACACAGTTAAAAACTCCTTAAAAATTCAAGGAAAACTGCAGAAAACGCTTCCATCACCGACTCCATGGAGACACTGCGCTTTCCTTGGAGCACTTTGTTAAGCCATTAAGGCAAACAAGACAAAGTGGTTTTTATTTTATGTTTTCACTTTATTTATAACATTTGTATCCTGCCCTTCACCTGGAGGTCACAGGGTGAGTCACAACATAAGACGCAACAAACATCAAAATATATTGAAGAGTTGGTTTTTATAACTCACGTTTCTCACCCTTATCGGGACTCAAAGCAGCTGACAAACCTTCTGTTCTTCTGTTTGGTCTAGTGGTTAGGGAGCCGGGCTCTTACCTGGGAGTACCGGGTTCGATTTCGCACTCCTCCATGCAGCCATCCGGGTGCATGGAGCTCTCTTAAACATAAGAACATAAGAGAAGCCTTGCTGGATCAGGCCACAGCCCATCTAGTCCAGCATCCTGTCGCACACAGTGGCCCACCAAATGCTCATGGGCATCTCAAGCAGAGACAAGGACAAACCTTCTCCTGCTCTCGAGTCCCAGCAGATGGCCCTAGAAGCGCCCCATTTCCTCCCCCCCCCCTCAGCCCGAAAGATGCACCTAGGCATTCGTTCTAGTAGCCATTGATACATCTGTCATCCATAAATTTGTCTAACCCTACCTTAAAGCCATCCAGACTGGTAGCTGTCACCACCTCTTCTGGCAGCACATTCCATAGGCCGATGACCCTCTGTGTGAAGAAATACTTCCCCCTGTCAGACCTTACGCTCCTACCCATCAGCTTCATAGAGTGCCCCCTGGTTCTAGTGTTGTGCGATAGAGAAAAGAAATTTTCTCTATCCACCTTTTCTATGCCGTGCATAATTTTATATACTTCAATCAGGTCCCCTCTCAAACGCCGTCTCTCCAGACTGAAGAGGCCTAGACGTTGCAGCCTGGTTTCGTAAGGGAGGTGTTCCAGACCCTTAATCATTCTGGTTGCCCTTCTCTGCACCTTCTCTAGTTCCACAATATCCTTTTTGAGGTGTGGTGACCAGAATTGTACACAGTATTCCAAATGTGGCCTCACTATAGATTTATAAAGGGGCAAAATGACACTTGCTGACTTATTTTCTATTCCCTTCCTAATTATTCCCAGCATTGAATTTGCTTTTTTTGCTGCTGCCGCACACTGGGTTGACACCTTCATTGAACTGTCCACCAGAACCCCGAGATCCCTTTCCTGGCGTGTTGCAGAAAGCTCAGACCCCATCAGTTTATAGACGTAATTTGGATTCTTGGCCCCAATGTGCATTACTTTACACTTGTTAAGATTAAAGCACATTTGCCACTTGGTTGCCCACTCACCCAATGCTAAGAGATCCCTCTGGAGCTCTTGGCAATCTCTTTCAGATTTTACTACCCTAAATAATTTAGTATCATCAGCAAACTTTGCTATTTTACTATGTACCCCCTTTTTCTAGATCATTGATGAATAAATTAAAAAGCATTGGTCCCAGTACTGAGCCTTGAGGGACCCCACTTTTTACTTCTTTCCACCCTGAGAAATTGCCGTTTACTACTACTCTCTGCTTTCTGCCCTTAAGCCAGTCACAAATCCAGGACAGAACCTGTCCTTTTATTCCATGGCTGGTGAGTTTACTCAGTAGCCTTTGATGTGGGACTTTGTCAAAAGCCTTCTGAAAGTCCAGATAGACAATGTCTACTGGTTCACCTTTATCCACGTGTTTATTGACACTCTCAAAGAATTCCAACAAATTTGTGAGGCATGATTTACCTTTGCAGAAGCCATGCTGGCTTTTGTTCAGCAATGCCTGCTGCTCCATATGCACACTAATTTTGTCTTTAATAATGGTTTCCATCACCTTACACGGAACTGACGTTAAGCTAACTGGTCTGTAGTTGCCTGGATCACCCCTGGATCCTTTTTTGAATATTGGTGTTACATTTGCTACCCTCCAGTCCTCAGGTACGGAGCCTGATGTTAGGGAAAGATTATATATTTTTGCTAGAAGGTCGGCAATTTCGCATTTGAGTTCCTTAAGGACTCTTGGATGAATACCATCTGGTCCCGGTGACTTGTTAACATTTAGTTTATTAAGACATGCCAGGACCTCTTCCTTGGTTATTTCTGTACAGTTTAACTCTTCAGAAAACACAGGCTCAGCTACTGGCATGTGTCTTCTGTCTTCCTCCGTGAATACGGAAGCAAAAAATTCGTTTAGTCGCTCTGCAATCTCCATGTCTTCTTTAATTACCCCTTTCTCTCCTTTACTATCTAGTGGTCCAACTGCTCTCCTGGTTGGATTCCTACTTCTGATATACTTAAAGAAGTTCTTGTTATTTCTTTTGATGTTTTTAGCAATGTGCTCCTCAAAATCTTTCTTAGCTTTCCTAATGGCCGTCTTGCATTTGTGTTGCCAGTGTCTATGTTCCCTCCTGTTCTCCTCATTTGGACAAGCCTTCCATTTCCTAAATGAACTCTTCTTGTTTTTAATGACTTCATCTACTGCATTTGTGAGCCACATTGGTTTCTTCTTGGACCTAGAAGTCCCCTTTCTTCTTTTAGGAATGCATTCTAGTTGCACTTCCGTTATTGTGTTTTTAAGTAGTCTCCATGCATTTTGAAGTGATTTAACTCTTTTGACTTTCCCTTTCAATTTCCTTTTCACTAATTTCCTCATTTTGGGGAAGTTTCCCTTGTGAAAGTTTAAGGTCTCTGTGTTAGACTTTATTAAGAACTTACTCCCTGTATTTAAGTTGAAGGTTATTGCATTGTGGTCACTGTTCCCAATTGGATCAGCTACAGTGACATCCTTTACCAGGTCCTGAGCATTACTTAGGATCAAGTCCAGGACTGCATTTCCCCTGGTTGGTTCCATGACCATTTGTTCCATGGAACAGTCATTTAGCAGGTCTAGGAATTTTCTCTCTCTTTCCTGAGTTGAACAGGAGTTCACCCAGTCTATGTGAGGATAATTGAAGTCCCCCATTATAACTACCCTATCTTTATGGGCTACCTCCTTTACCTCCTTCTCCAATTGTTCATCTCCTTCGGACGTATGGTTGGGAGGACGGTAGCATGTCCCTATTGTTAGACTTCCTTTTTGGCTTGGTATTTTTATCCACACTGCTTCTGTGGAAGAGCCAGACTCACTTGGACATTCCAGTTCATAAGATTCTATCTCTTCTTTAATATACAAGGCTACACCACCTCCATGTCGCCCTTCCCTGTCTTCTGAGCCCTCACAGCCCCACCTACCTCAAAGGATGTCTGTTGTGGGGAGAAGAACAGAAGGCTTGTCAGCTGCTTTGAGTCCCCTTAAATGGGTGAGAAAAGTGGGGTAGAAAAGTCAAAAAAGTCCAGTACTCAAACCGCAAGACCACCCCATCCTGCCTCCTTCTCTACCTGCCTCCCAGCCTGGCAGGACTGCATTCAGAGGAACTAGGTATCAAAGGGTGTTTTTCCACTTAGCACTAAAGGACCCATGAAGGGTCCTTAATGGGTTCTTAATGGGTACTCTAGTGCTAAGTGGGAAAACACCCATAGGCCCAGTCGAAGAAAAACATTCTAACCAGGTGCTGAAAATCATATCTAGTTGTGGCTTGGTATAACTCCTCTGGGAAGCTAATTCCAAAGCTGGGGGTGGGTGGGGGGGACACCACAAAGAAGTCCCTGTTGCATGCCACAGCCCATCTCTGTAGTCGTGTCGGAGTGAGTGTGTAGAAGGGAGATTGGAATGAGTTATATTTTAAAACGTCTCTGAGTATTTGTGTCATCATACTTTGCGACCTGCCACGTCCGTATGGGTGTTGGACTACGAGTCTGAGATACATTCGACTCAGCCTTCGCAGTATCTCACCTGGTATTTCACTGACAAGTGACCCTTTGTCATATAGGTATTTGTTATTTCCCCATAACATTTCTGTACACTGTTTTCTTTTATTGCCCAGATTTATTATATAGGATATTACTTTTATATTAGTAAATTTAAAGCTATATATGCAATTTGCTCCGTTATATTTTTACCTTTTGGTGTTTAGTCTGTTTCCATTATTGTTTTGTATAATAATTTTTATATTATTTTATATTATTTTCATTATTGTTTTGTACAACCTCTTTTTATTCAATAAATCTTTTGTGTCACCTTCTACATGCATGCATGCATCTCTTTTCTGAAATAACTTTTCTGATGCTCCTGCGATTTTCAGCTGCTCCTGCCAGTGGTACCTAGAAATGATCTCTCAGCATTCAGCATAGGCACATGTGATACGATGCTTAGCCCAGGAAGAATGTAACCAAGGAGACGGCTCATCAGCTCAGAAAAATCCATACCTATCTTGACATTTTCAGAAAACTGAGCTTCATTCTGCTTCAGAGATGGCTGCCTGGCTTTGTGGTCTCCCCCCCCCCCCCCCCCCGCGCGCCGCCAACAACGCTGCTTGTCGTTTCTCCAGTTAACCATCTCCCGGAGTTATTGTGAAAACACACACACATCTGCCTTGCCAAGCCACATCTGCACTGGGGAGCTGCGTGGATTAGACCCCACAGGCTTTGGAAGGCAGACGGGTCTTTCACAAGCCTGCTGGCCGGAAGGCACTTGGCCTTTGCTTATCAACCATCTCTTCACAGTGCAACAACCAAAAATTCAAGCTTTCTACAATCAGGAATGGTTTATTCATAAATAGTCTCCACTATTGAACTTAGACTTGAAGGACTCCACCTTTTGTCTGCATTGCCCCCAAACCCCTCAGATTAATGCGAGACAAGATTAACGGTGTTTTTCCACTTAGCACTAAAAGGACCCATTAAGGGTGTTTTTCCACCGCGCTCCTTTAATCTGGATCTAAGAAGATCTGGATCTAGGGAATGGGTACTTCCCTTAATCTGGATCTAGTAGATCCGGATCAAGGGGAGTACCCAATGTGTTTCCATGGGTGGTCTAGCACCCAATAGCAATGGGTGCTAGC
Source organism: Aspidoscelis tigris stejnegeri (assembly GCA_023333525.1). NCBI lineage: Eukaryota > Metazoa > Chordata > Lepidosauria > Squamata > Teiidae > Aspidoscelis > Aspidoscelis tigris. Next base: position 87,824,417 of record JALMGA010000006.1, on the reverse strand, counting down.
CTCCCTGCCGTGGAAACACCGGAGCACCCATTTGGAAATCCGGATCTACCCATGAGGGGTCTGCTTGTCACCCAGGTGTTCAGGGGGACAGGGGGTGCAATCTCCGAAGTGGCTTCAAAGTCACTTCGAAGTCACTTTGAAGTCTGTGCTGATCTTTGGAGTCACTTCGGAATTCACTCTGAAGATGCTCCAGAGCTATTTTGCACAGACTTCGAGGTGACTTTGAAATGACTTCAAAGCTTAGGTTTTGAGGCTCCTCCCCATGGGTGCCCCCTCCCCCTAGCCTCCTCTAGACCCCATTGCCACACAAGCGTGGAAACAGGCTCCCTTTAATCCAGATTTTCTGCCTGAAGACCCCATTGTGGACCCCATTACAGAAAATCCGGATTAAAGGCCAGAAAGTACCCATTTGATCTGGATTTCCCCAGTGGCAGTAGAAACAATCGGGTCCCAAATGGGTGCCATGGTGGAAATGGGATCATCCGGCTCACACCCAAATGGGTCCTTAATGGGTGCAAAAATGGGTACTTTCTCCCAGTGGAAAAACACCCCATATCTCCTTCCCAAGTTGGTCATAACCTGTTTGAGCAGCTACCTGATAAAGTGATTGTATGTCATGTAATTTCACAGTCGGGGGCTTGGCTTTATATGTCTATGTTTGTTCTGCTTTGTATCCTCAGGTTTAGTTTGTTATTGTGTTATAAAATAAAAGTTTAAATTAAAAAAGAAAGCAAGAGAGCAGAAGGGTCACACCAGCCCTCACATTTCTAGTCCTTCAGATAGGTTTGAACATAGCCGGGGACCGCAGGAACCTAAAGGAAAGCTTAGGATTCTGTTCTCTCCCTTCCCCAGCTGGCAGGAAAAGGCACTGGGTAGAATCCGGTGCTACCTGTCTTCTCTGGGTCACTGAAGATTCACACGTGCAAAATACGTCTTTGCAAACATAGGTGGGTTGGCAGGTAAGAAAACAGGGACCTCCAAGGTGCCTTGGGAGGCGGTAGTAAAGTGCGGCCTCGGGTTCTCATCCCACCCTTAAGCCACCTTTTCTAGCCTCAGATGCCCACAAGGGGGCAGGAGCAGAGTGGCGTGTGAATGATCCCACCTGCAAACTGTCTTTAAATCATTTCCAAAGTGCCTTGGAGGGGCTTTTTAATTGTGTAAATGTAGCATAGTATCGATGGTGTTGTTGGAGGAGAAAGTTCTATCTATCTATCTATCTGTCTGTCTGTCTGTCTGTCTGTCTGTCTGTCTGTCTATCATCTATCATCTATCATCTATCAATCATCTATCTATCTATCTATCTATCTATCTATCTATCTATCTTCGTCTGCCTCTTCTATCATCTGCCTGTCTACCTGTCTTTCTATCTATTCTACCTACCTACCTATTACCTGCCTTAAGGTCTGCCCCTTGAGGTACGCCTATCACCTTCACTGTACACATTTTGGAAGGCAGTGAAGGTTCACCTCTTTGCCCCGGTTAGACGGGGATACACTTTCCCCTTCCCACTTCCAGGCGCTGTTGTGTTAACGCATGCCATTATTGTTTTAATAATGTTTGATTTTAAATGTTGTTACCCCCCCCCCCCCCCGGAGACCTCTGGCTATAGGGTGGGATAAAAATGTAAGCCAACCAGCCAGTGCCATGAGATCTCTTCTGTGCTAGACCCTAAGAAACCTCCCGGTCTGGTTTGGCTTATCCATCTGGTTGCTTCCTTCTCTCTCAAACAGCCCCTGTCCCCATCGCCATCCCGTCTTTTTGTTAAGCCATGGGTCTCCCGCAGGCATCTCTTTTCTCAGGACTGAACTTCAGAGCCCACCTGCCCAGGTATCCTTCTGCAATGTGCCCCAGGTCAGGGATTCTGCTTCCGTCCCACTCTGCCTCCCATGGGCGATGCCTTCTCCTGCGGCAGTCCTGCTGGGGTGCATTTCAGCCATGCTGAACGAGAGCTAAGGAGCCGGTCAGACGAGACCGAATGTGGTGTCCAGGAAGCCTGGCAGGCGTCTTGGGGAAGTCCAGGCTCCTCCAAGTCTCCTGCGGTCCCCAGGGCGAGATCTGACCTTTCTAGAGTTTGGAGGTGGGATGCACAGAGCATATGCATCCTCCAGGACTTTCCTTGGGGGCTGCGCTTTGCTCTCTCGAGTTCAGTTGCTCTTGGAAACCATGACCGATGCCCACTGACCTACATTCTTCTGTCAAAATGCGGAGCTTGATTTTCCCTGACGGAGGAGCGAGACTCAACACAGGCCGCCTCCTGCCTCTGGTTAGAAGGAGCCTGGTGTCTGGCCAGGACTTCTTTGGGCTTCAGAAAGAGATAGAGGGCAGTTTGGTCTAGTGGTTAGGGAGCCAGATCCCTATCTGGGAATTCCGGGTTGATTCCACCCTCCGCCACAAAGCCAGCTGGGTGACCTTGGGCTAGTCACAGCTCTCTTCTGAGCTCTCACAGCCCCACCTACCTCACAGGGTGTCTGTTACGAGGAGAAGAACAGAAGGTTTTTCAGCCACTTTGAGTCCCCTTAAATGGGTGAGAAAAATGGGATAAGAAAGCCAAGTCTTCTTCTTCCTCCTCCATGAAGCCAGCTGGGTGACCTTGGGCTAGTCACAGCTCTCTTCTGAGCTCTCACAGCCCCACCTATCTCACAGGGTGTTTTGTTGTGGGGAGAAGAACAGAAGGTTTGTCAGCCACTTTGAGTCCCCTTAAGTGGGTGGATAAAGCAGGGTAGAAAAGCCAAATCCTCCTCCTCCTCCTCTTCTCCTCCTCCTCCTTCCTCTTCTTCCTTTTCTTCCTCTTCTACCTGTGACCAGAAACTTACCGGTGGGGCAGCCCACACTTCACTTTGTTGGATGCTATCACCATACCTTCTCATTGGCACCATGAGTACCAGCACCTTCCCCAACTTACCATGGCTGTTGGGGTATGGACGGTCCATCCCAGGCTGTATGGACTGCCATAGCAACTGTTGTGACAACATCTGCTGCATGCCTGGTTGTTGCCATGGTGATCACGCCACAGCATGCATTTGCGCAGTCCCAGCAGGCGTGAATGCCTCCAACCGGGAGGATGCTGGTCTCTTCTGGTTAAGCTCTGGAGCAGTCTTTGGAGGACCAGCATGCTCTTGCATGCTCTGGGCCGCTCTGGGACTAAGGCAGTGCTGCCGCATGCAGATGGAGTGACCCAGAACATGCGAGAGCGTCCTGGAACGGCAAGGGCCTTTCCCCTCAGCCAGACCTGGGAAGGAATTGTGGGTCTACCTTCCTGCCTGTTGGCTCATTGTGTTATAATCCCCCTTCCGGCTGAGCCCGGAAGCCACGCAAGCACATGAAAAACATCAAAGGAAAGTGGGCAGGTGCATGGCTGGCGTCCAGGGGTGTTTTCGGACTTCCCTTCCTCTCTGCTGGGCAGGAAGAAGGAGGAGGAGGAGGAGGAGGCTTTTCTACCCCGCTTTTCTCACCCATTTAATGGGACTCAAAGCGGCTGACAAACCTTCTGTTCTTCTCCCCACAACAGACACCCTGTGAGGTAGGTGGGGCTGTGAGGGCTCAGAAGAGAGCTGTGACTAGCCCAAGGTCACCCAGCTGGCTTCATGGGGGAGGGTGGAATCGTACCCGGTATTCCCAGGTAAGAGTCCGGCTCCTTAACTACTAGACCAACCTGGAAATGAGCGCAATGGACCAGCATTGACGGGCGCTTTCATTTGGAGCGCTAATCAACTTTGGCCGTTCCTCCCTGCCTCATAATCAAATACTTACCTTATTCGATCCTGGGGCTGGTCCTCTTCTGGACGCTGCCATTTTGCCTGTGGCACCCTCCACGTCTTCGCATGCGCCGTCACTGTCGCCATGGCAGCACTGATGCTCTGCGCATGCACAGTTCTGTCTATGGTCATGTGAGGTGCCAGCGTGTTTGTGTGGCACCTCAAATGACCCCGGAGCACCGGAAGGCGTGTGGATGGTCGCGCTGCTGGACGCTCCAGGTAAGTTCCTGGTAAAGGTTGGTTAAGGTGAGGAGCTTGATTTTGGGCTCCACACCTTATCATAAGAACATAAGAACATAAGAGAAGCCTTGCTGGATCATGCCACAGCCCATCTAGTCCAGCATCCTGTCGCACACAGTGGCCCACCAAATGCTCATGGGCATCTCAAGCAGAGACAAGGAGAAACCTATTCCTGCTCTAGAATCCCAGCAAATGGCCTTAGAAGCACCCCGGTCCCCCCGCCTGAAAGATGAACCAAGGTATTTGTTCTAGTAGCCATTGATACATCTGTCTTCCATAAATTTGTCTAACCCAAATCAACAATTCGTGAACTTCTGGTGAGGGCAGGCACGCTTGGAGGCTGTAGCATCCTCCCCAAAGTGCAGATGCTCTTCACCAGAAGTTCACTAATTGTTCACTAGAGGCCGTAGTGCGAATAGGTCTCTGGTAGCTACAAGTGGGACTATAACAGGAGACAAGCAGGTAGGCCCACGATTGCCGCCTTTGTCTGGAGGGGCGACAAGAAGCAATCATGGGGTGTTTTTCCACTGTCACTAGAAGCACCCATTAAGCACCCATGACAGTGGAAAAACACCCATGGTATCTCACACAATGGTCTCTTGCTGAACCAAAGGGTCTTTTTACACTGGGCTCAGTGGGACATCCATATCGAGTATCCGTTCCAGAAGCAGCTCCATGAACGCCAGACCATCCCCAGAGCATACAAAAGTGCTCTACAACCATACTAGCCATGTCTGGGATGTGGCTAGTGCAACCCAGCACACCCCCTTTGCACGTCTTCTGGATGAAGGGCATGTGGGGCCAGGTGGCACAGCTGCAGGTGTGCGCCACGCCACCCGGTTGGTGCAGCAAAGGCCAGTGCGCTAGTGTTCATGCCAGGCCTTGGTGTGAAAATGCCCCAAAGCTTGAAGCAATTGTGGTGTAATGGACACAGAATTCAGCCACACGAAATATAACCAGGGCAGAGAGCAGCACCAAACTCTGCAGTGGAGGCGGTTGGATGCCATTTCCATGACAGGAGAACATATCTGTGAAACATCATGAACCCACATTAAGGGGGGGTGGTAGGATTCATGGACCATTGAGTTAGTCAAGGGTGTATCTTGTAAGGACCCCCCCCCCAATAGTTTTTAAGTTAACCAGACAGAAATGTTTTGACACTTGTTATTTTTGATCCAGAGCCTGGTCTTCAGCCCCTGGTATTTCCAGGTGGTCTCCCATCCAAGTCCCAACCAGCCCCAACTCTGCTTAGCGCCTGAGATGAAGTGAGCTGCTGCCATCTAGGGGCAGCCTAGAAGCTACACCTGTTGAAAGGATGCTGAACCACAAAACGACTCTCACAACTCCCAGCTGGTTTTTCGTTGGTTTTTAATTTTAAATACGCATTGTTTACATTCGGCAAAGTTTAAAAGCAACAACATCAAAGTGCGTTTTACAGATGATAGTTCTGGCCCCCCAAGAGTCGAAAAAAAATGTAGGTCTCCTGACGGGGTGAGAGAGTCCCCGGGATGGACGCCAAGGTGGCAGCTTCACCAGCCTCTACCTTGGCAGGTTTCCAGCTCCCTTTGCCCTGCACCCCCAGCAGAATCTTGCTTGCTCTCGCCCCTGTGCCAGGTTGCGCTTAGGGAAGGAAAACCCACCTCGTCTTTTCAGTGCAAAGGTTTTCCTTCCCGCTTTGTGGGCAGCCTCTGGAATGGGGTGGCTCTGAAAAGGTGGGCCTCTTGGGGGAGCTGGCTTTATGTGTGTGTGTGTGTGTCAGGCAGCCTCCCACATGAAGGCATCTTCTGAATGATAACCGCCCAGAGGCTTGCAGCTGGTCGCAGGAGGCAAAGACCTCGTTTTCATTTGCCTCCTGGCTATGCGCTGGATATTCTTTGTGATCCCAGTGTGACTCAAGCCCAGGCTGTGGGGTTTAGGGCCCAGTCACACGGCCACATGGCAGTCTGTCTTAGGATGGACCAGGAACTCAGGCCATCTCAGGCCTGTCCACACCTGCTTTGAGGAGGCGCACAAGGCAAGGCAAGGCAGGGTCACTTCAGGTGCTGGCTGCCCTCCACACTTCAGCTGTGCGCATTGGCGCGCCCTGACTGGAGCGAGGCGAGGAGCCCTGTGAGTGGTACAGACCGAATGCAGCTGGTAGAGCCACCTAGGGTTGGCTCCTCCAGCTTTGGCCGGGAAGAGATGGCAGCCCTTCACCTGGGTCTATTTCTTGCAGCAGAATTGGACTCAGGGCCTGTTTGCATTTAGGAGATCAGGGTGGAGGGCTGGTCCACTTTAGCCGTTTCCTCCCCCTGCAATCAGATACTTACTTTATTTGACCCCAGGGCCAGTCCTCTTCTGGGTGCCACCACCTTGACAACGCCGATGCCCTCTGCACATGCGCGGTTGCGTCTATGGTCATCTGAGGTGGCAGCGTACTTGCACAGCACCTCAGACAACCCCGGGGCACCGGAAGAGCTGCAGATGGTCACACCACTGGACGCTTGAGGTAAGGTTTTGGTAAACGTTGGTTAAGGTATGGAACACAATTTCGTGTTCCACACCTAATCAACAATTAGTGAACTTCCGGTGAGGCGGGGCACAATTGGAAGCCATAACAGCCTCCTCCATGTGCAGATGCTCTTCACCAGAAGTTCACTAATTCTTCACTAGAGGCCCTAGTGCAAATAGGCTCCAGGAGGAAATATCACTTCTACTTATTTCCCTTCAAGCAAAACAGAACAAGCAAAATACACATTTTCTTTGCTTCTTCTCGTGCCACAGAAGGGATCCATGGGTGTTTCCGCACTAGCTATGGAAACCATTTAACCCCCCCCCCCGAAGCCAGATTAAGAACACTTACCTTAAGCGGCTTCCGCATTGGAGTCCTCTTCTGTGACCCTTTGCGGAGGCCGCTTCCGCATTTCGGCGTGCAAGACCAGTTTTTTAAACCGGTTTTGCCACCAAAATCTGGATTAAATGTAAGACCTGAAAAATTGGGTCTTAAGTCCGTCTCTTCGCCTGGATGTGTGCAGAATCAGGACTCTTCTGCACATGGCCAGGCGAAGGGATGGATGTCCCTCCGGCCCCCATGTCGGGAAGGGTGGAAGCAGGACTGCCCGCTTCCGAAGCCCTTCCCCGTGCTCTGGGCGCCGCCGGAAACACGCAGTGACTGGCAGTGCCATGCTCCAGTCCAGGGGCTCCGGAGGTGGTGTCGCTGGCGCGCGAGCCAGAGGACTTTTGGAATGGATGCTGATGTGTCCACACAGCACCCACTCCATCCGTCCTCCAGATTCCAGCCTTCCTGCGCATGTGTGGACACGTGAGGGCCCTTTGCATCTGTCACTGTTTGTGACGGACCAGGGGGAAGATGGATCACCCAAAAAGGATCTTTTTAGATCCGTTTTTCGGCGGCCAATGTGGAAGCACCCCATTAGTTTAAACGAAAAGTTCCTTTCGCGTGTTGTTTGTGAGGACCAGAGTTAATTTTGGGGGGGACCGACCGTGACATGAAAAATGAGCACTTAAACCAGGTCACCCCTCAGCTGTGAACAAGCCGTATTTCAATTTTCCTGCACAGTCTGCGCGTTTGTGAAATATGGATCCTGGAGATGAAACCCAGTTGGCTGGAAAGACTCTCACTGCTGAAAACCCGCATTTGGGCTTCACCTTTTCTGCCGAAATATTTCACCCCCCTTGGCTGAGGGTGTGCACGAGCTATTGGTGAGGTTTGCACTAGTGAAAATTTGCACAAACTTAAACATCTGCATTCAAACTGAATGTTTGCTACCTTTGAAGATGGACGTTTGAATGCGAAACGAACGCTTTTGTGTGTTCGTTCGACGCTTGGTTATATTCATGAAACCGTAAAGCGGGTGCCCAGTCACCTCTGCGGCGGATTCAGAGCGGATCAGAAGCATTTGGAGCAGTTTCAAAAAGGGTTTGGAGGGGATTTGGATTCGGACACACAACTGGTGGCAGGGATTTGAATTGGATCCGAATAGTATTTGAAGAACATTAACAGTGGATTCAAGTCCGACCATATTCACAGTGGATCTACACGCACAAATGCAAATTTCCTTCGCATGCACTTTTATGTTACAAAATCCATATTTGTTCAAATAGATCCCCTTCAAATGTGGTAGGATTATACCCAGTTTCCCTGAAAGTAAGACCTATCCTGAAAATAAGCCCTAGCGTGATTTTTCAGGATGCTCAGAATATGAGACCTATATAAGTGTTATAATAAAACATCCCCTGAAAATAAGCCCTAGTATGTCTTTAGGAGCAAAAATTAATACAAGACTCTGTCTTATTTTCGGGGAAACATGGTATTTGATATGAATGCATTGGTGCAAATTCGTATGAATATCCGATATGAATGAATATGTATCCAATATGTGTCTGAGATGTATCTGAGATGAATGCATACATATCCCATAACATATCCGCTTTGAAAGCATCAAATCTGACCTGAATCCACTTTGAATCCGCTCTCGATCCATGTTGAATGCAATCTGGATCCATTGCAGATGTGACTGGCGCATCTGCTTTCCCACCTTCCCAGTTTAACGGAGGTCTGAACTATTGGTACAAATGTCCAAAATGTTCATATTTGTAGAAATGTTAATGTATGAATGTCCTAACATTTGATTCATGTACGAATGTCTGAATTCGGATGAATCCGTGTGAAAAACGAATGTTACAAATATCCATGCGCATCCCTAGAAGAGAACACACACACATTGTGCACAAACTTATTCATGGCCCCGTCTGTTTCCCAACAGATTCCCAAAGACACCTTTGGTGACCTTTCAAAGTCTGCTGTGTGGGATCTGTTGGGATCTCATGCCTTTGAATGCCAGCATTAACATCTCCAGGTTTTGATTACGGACGTCCCAAGAGGGCTCTGCTTTTTGAGAACCACCATCCATTCTGTTAGCTGCCCACGACTTGCCATGATTGCCACATCTTAACTTCCCCCAACCCCCAACCCCTTCCTATCTTCCCTTTCCCATGTGCTCACTCTGGTTTTCAGGAATCAATGACAAAACACAGGGAAGAGACATTTTGGTTCTCAGGAACAACGGCACATTTCCGCTAAAGACTAAAATATACATATATTTATGTGATTAAAAAAATAGCTTAAGAGCTGATTTCTTCCTTTCTCTCTCTCTCTCTCTCTCTCCTTCTAGCACACACTAGTCCATTTTCAGACATTTAGGATGAATTGGCGGAGAAAGTTAAGGGCTCATGTGAAGTGATTCCTTCACCTGACCTCACCAAACCCTCCAGGAACCAATTTATTTTACCGATTTTGCGAGAAATTCCTCATCAGAATCCCCTGTTCCATTGTGAGTTACAATCCATGCTGGAAAAGAAAATCTGTGATGTGGCAAGCTCAGTTGCTTTATTACAACTTTTCTTATTCAGCAGAACTTGGGACAAAATCTAAACTCAGATTCATTCATTCTCTCTTTCCATTCATTCTGGGGAGGGGACTATGAAGGAGGAAATCCCTTTTATCTCTTGCAGCCCCATAAATAAGTGCTTTCCAGAAGCCCAATGTGAGTTCTCTCTCCAGCTCCTGTTATACCCACCAAGATTTGGCCCTGCTGTTTGAAAAATGCTTTTGCATTTCTGTAATCATGGAGGTCTTTCACCCTTGCTCCCATGACCGGATGGGATCCACCTACTGGATCTTTGCCTGGCCATTCCACTTTTAAGGGGCTTCTGAGATTACATACCCCTTACCCCTTACCACCTGAGCGGTCATGGCATGCCTCAAAGCATTCTGGGATTTTTTTGTTATGATCTGCTAAAGCAGTGGTGGGACTTTCCAGACGAATATCCCAAGAAGACACTAGCTGCACTTTTCCGTAAGCAATTGGTGATCATTAATAGTGACATGAACTTGTGGCATGCAAGTGGATTTATGGGATTGGCCACTCTAGATCAATGGGGATTGGTTGATAATTTTCACCATCTGCTTAAAAATATGCATGTCATTAAATAAATAAAGAAATAATGGTTTCCCTTCAATGTGAGAGTGTCCCCCTAACATGGAACAATGCAGACGATTGCTATTTCTTTATTACTGTGTTCAATATGCATTTGGGGAGACAAGTGAAGTCCATGTCCTCCTCATGTTCCCTGGGGTCTTATTTTGAATTCTCTACAAAGAACCTAAGAACCTAAGAGGAGCCCTGCTGGATCAGGCCACAGCTCATCCGGTCCATAAGAACCTAAGAGGAGCCCTGCTGGATCAGGCCACAGCCCATCTAGTCCATAAGATCCTAAGAGGAGCCCTGCTGGATCAGGCCACAGCCCATCTAGTCCATAAGAACCTAAGAGGAGCCCTGCTGGATCAGGCCACAGCCCATCTAGTCCATAAGATCCTAAGAGGAGCCCTGCTGGATCTGGCCACAGCCCATCTGGTCCATAAGAACCTAAGAGGAGCCCTGCTGGATCAGGCCACAGCCCATCTAGTCCAGCATCCCATCTCACACAGTGGCCCAACAACTGTCAAGCAGAAGAGCAAAACCTTCACCTGCTCTCAGATCCCAGCAAATGGCTTTAAGAAGCATCCTGTCTGCCCCTCCAACCTAGAAGTGGTACTTGAGCATCTATTTTAGTAGCCATTAGTGCACCTCTGTAAATTAAAGGTAGCCCTGCTGGATCAGGCCACAGCCCATCTAGTCCATAACAACCTAAGAGCAGCCCTGCTGGATCAGGTCACAGCCCATTTTGTCCATAAGAACCTAAGAGGAGCCCTGCTGGATCAGGCCACAGCCCATCTAGTCCAGCATCCTTCCTGTCTCACACAGTGGCCCACTCCCTGCAAATGGCCTTCAGTCGCATCCTGCCTGCCTTTTCAACCTGGAGACCATACTTAGGCATTCCAAACCAGTACGGAGTGGACAATGTTTGTGGAACTTCGTTATTTTTACTTTTCAATTAAATACACTTTCCGATTAAAGAAGCACATTTCCAATCTAATCAACCATCTTCCCACAGGAAAAACAAACCAAACCATAATAGAGTTGCTTTTCTCATGCAGCGCTTTTTTAAAGCGTGCAAAATGAAAAGACTTAGGAGGTAATTGAGGGTGTGTAGATTAAAATGTTGCCTGGCATAAAATAATCAGTCTCAAAGTTCTGGATCACAGATCCATAACTATCCCTTGAATTCTGGGGAAATTGCAGCTGGATTTCCAAAGGGAAGAAAGGGAACAACTGGTCTCAGAGATCAATGTTGGTAGAGAATGTGGGTCAAATGTGTTTCTCTGGTTTGCAGATAAGAGCATCCAAATCCCATAGAGTGCTAGATACCAAAATTGATTTAACCACAATCCCTGTAAATGATAATAAGAAAGGGGCAACCAGAATGATTAAAGGGCTGGAACACCTCCCTTACAAAATCAGATTGCAATATCTAGGCTTCTTCAGTTTGGAAAGATGGCATTTAAGATGGGACCTGACTGAAGTACATAAAATTATGCATGGTATAGAAAAAGTGGAGAGAGAAAATTTCTTTTCTCTGTCACACAACACTAGAACCAGGGGGCATCAATGAAACTGATGGTAGGAGAGATGGATCAGACACGGGGAAGCATTTCTTCACCCTGAGGGTCTTCAGCCTATGGAATGTGCTACCGGAAGAGGTGGTGACAGCTACCAGTCTAGATGGCTTTAAGGTAGGGTTAGACAAATTTATGGATGACAGATGTATCAATGGCTACTAGAATGGATGCCTAGGTGCATCTTTCAGGCTGGCCTCTAAGACCATTTGCTGGGATTCGAGAGCAGGAGAAGGTTTGCCCTTGTCTCTGCTTGAGATGCCCATGGGCAATTAGTCGGCCACTGTGAGAGATAGGATGCTGGAGTAGATGGGCTGTGGCCTGATCCAGCAGGGCTCCTCTTAGGTTCTTATGTAAGGGGATCACCGTTTCTGGGACATAGCTCTGGCCACAGAAATTTCAGCCCATCCTTTACAGGCTTTAGAGTTCACTTCTTCCTCCACTCATCTAGTCTGGTCATCTTCTGGAGCCACTACTATTGAGATCCTGCAATCAGGGGATAGGACAGCAGGAGACCTGCTCTAGGAAGCAAATTTTCAAGAGGAGAAAATGCAGAAACCTGAAAGAGTCTTTAGAGAGCTGAGTGACAGGGTACTAGGTGGCCGAGCTCTGCAGGTATAAATTGGAGAGGAAAGAAAACCAACCCAGTTCTAGCTGTAATCCTTCATGGATTTCTTGACTTTGGATGCATAATGGCGCCTAGCTGCTATGGCTGCAGAGATATCCCAGCGTGTGTTAAGGCTGGAGTCTCAAACCTCCAGGGCTTAGAGGGAGAAATCCCTTGTGGGATGCTTTCACTAGTTCTCCTTATTTCCCCATAATTAACAATGCCAGAATCAATTGGGCAAGATGGTGGAACCACTGCAGAACAAACAGCGTGGGATACCCGATGTGGGTGTAGATGAGTTGCATAATATTTCCTGCTAAAGGTTAGAGAGACTGCGGAAGCCTGCTGTTTATCTAAGAGATCATTTTATTTCTCAAGGGAAACGACCTCAAAGACGTCATTAAGTCCTTCTTTTCCTTTGTGGAGAAGAAAGGGCCCTCAGTGCCTGAATGTTTGACTAACCAACTATTGCTTGATCTTGGAGCGGCCAGCTTTTCATCGGTATTCATAACTGAGCAGCAGTAATCACAGCTAATTTGCTGCTGTGCAACTGAGCTCTACTCTCAGGAAAGCTCAGAATGGAAGGATCTAGTTGCGAGGATCCCCCTAACCCCCAAAGTATTACACACAGATGGGTGGTAGGGAGCAATTTCATTTTCTGAGTGTGGTGGTGTGCTGAGCTTTAGAAGCTGCAGAATCACACCTTGGTTTATTTTGTGGCTCAAAATCGCAATACCTGGGAAACTGAAATTGCGGCCGTGGTGTTAACATAATAATTGCTATCTTGCTTCAGTATTTGCTCTTGCTTTTAGGGAAAGTCTCAGCTATTTAGCTTGACATAAGAGAAGCCATTTTAGAAAGCGAAAAGCCTTTCTGTTGCTTAGCCGCTCAGGATACGAAGTCTCAAAAGAGGCCCCTTAGCTAAGAGACCAAGACCACCAGCTATGCACAAAAAATTAGCCATAAGAGGTGTAGGGAATGGAGAAGAGACCCTCACACGGACATAGGAGAACCAGCTGCAAAGAGGGTGTAAAGGTAAAGATAAGGTAAAGTTAATTGCAGGGGGGAAGTTCCTTTGACGTGCACAGTGAGGGTGAAAAGTGAGCTTTAGTTCCCCTTATGATGACAGAGAAGTAAAAACACACCTCCAATCCGCCTCCTTTTGGAGATAATTATATGCACGCAAACTCAGAAGTGCAAGATGATGGAAGCAGGGAGGGAAAGTTAAAATCACCTTCTCCAACACCAGAAGGAGTAAAGATAAGGGTGAAAGCTGGGATAAAAGGAACTGCTTCTGTGCCGGTAAAATGATAGAAAGTCTGAACAGCTTTCTGTCCCTTCCGTCTGATTGCAATAAAAGCCTTGTTGTACCAGATGCAAGACTTCTTCTCTTGTTTTTCTGGGATGGAAGGTTTTTTTGGGGGGCAGGTTTACGCCAACAAAAGCAAAACTTCCTCGGTGTCTGGAAAGCACAGAATCACAGAACCACGGGCTTGGGAAAGATCACAAGGGTCATCTCATCCGACCCCTTGCAAAGTTTGCAAAGGCAAGTTAAACCATTATTGACAAACTGATACCAAAGGGAGACTTTTGCTATTGAGAAAAAACTCCTTAGCAGACCGCTTTTGCATAAGAACCTAAGAGAAGCCCTGCTGGATCAGACCACAGCCCTATCTAGTCCAGGATCCTTTCGCCTACAGAGCCCCCCTGATGGCTTCTAGGCATTTCAAATAGAAGATGAAGGCAAAGCCTTCTCCTGCTCTTGACTCACTGCAAATGGCCTTGATGGGCATCCTGCCTGTCTCTCCAACCTGGAGGAAGCACCTAGGCATCCATTCTAGTAGCCTTTGATACACCTGTCCTCCATGAATTAAGAGCAGCCCTGCTGGATCAGGCCACAGCCCATCTAGTTCAGCATCCCGTTTGTCACCCAGTGGCCCACCAGTTGCTTCTGGGCATGTCAAGCAGAAGACGAAGGCAGAACCTTCACCTGCTTTTGACTCTGTGCGAGCCTTTGGAGGCCTCCTGCCGGTCTCTCCAACCTGGAGGCATTGTAAGAGGCTCGAATGCTCAGATGTAAAAGCCAAGAGAAGGCCGCTGGCTGGCGAATAATGTCCGGCTCACAAGCCGCCTTTGGGGCCTCCGTTGGGCCTTTGAGATCCCAGGTTATTTCCGCATGGGGAGCTTTACAGTAAGAAGAGCAGAACCCAGTCGGGAGAGCGCTTACATATTTGTGCCGTCAAGCTCCACGGTGTTGAGCAAAAGCATACAAGAGAGCACGGAGGATGGAAAAGGAAGGATGGGTGTTTTTCCACTGTCACTAAAAGTACCCATTAAGTACCCATTAATGGGTACAAAAATGCCATTACATACCCATTAATGGGTACTTAATGGGTACTTCTAGTGACAGTGGAAAAACACCCGATGTCTTCTCCTCCCAGCATGCTGTTCTCAGCCAAAGCCTCGCAGGTAGGGATGTACAGGAATGGGGATTTGGCATTCGGTTTGTACTAATTGAATGTTTAAAAATCCGTATTTGTTCAAATAGAGCCCCTTCGTGTGTGGTAGGATTCCATTTGATACAAATGTATTAGTATGAATTCGTATGAAAATCCAATACAAACAAATACATATCTGATACATATCCAACACAAATGCTTATGTATCCAATGCATATCCGACACAAGCGCATTTGTCCCCAATATATATCCAACACAATGCGTACGTATCCAACAGAAATGCACACGTATCCAATACATACCCAACCCAAATGCATACGTATCGATACATACCTGACACATATGTATCTGATACGCATCCAACACGTATCTGACACAAACACATACGTATCTGATACCTATCCCAAGTTTCATGAATGTCTGAACTATCCATACGAATGTTCCGAAACATTTGCATTCGTATGAATGTTAAAGGACGAATGTCATAACACATGATTTGTCTATGAATGTCTGGATTTTTATGAATTCAGAATGGGTGTTGCAAATATCTGTGCACATCCCTACTCCCAGGTGCAGCTCAGACTAGCCCGCCTAAGCCCGGTTCATGTTCCAGCCCTTCCAGCCCTGCCGTTAGTTACTAGGCTATGGCTCCATTTGCACCCCCTGGGCTTCCACCGGAACAATCCCCTCTTTCCCCCCATCTGGTCTTTCTCTGGCCAAGAAAGCAAAATGGGCTCCCTGCACGATGCAGGCGGAAGCGGTGGAAGCAGACACAAGGGACAATAATAAATTCCCACGATGCTCAGCAGCCTGCTAAACTGGCAGGGCAGCAGCTTACTGGACCCTTGGCAAAAGGCTGGTCTTGCTCCATGGTAGCTGCTTGAGACTGCTTTCCCACCTGTCGGTGCTCCAGCAGCCCCCCCCCCCCCGCCTCAGAAATGCACCTGAAGCCACAAAGAGCATGGAGCATATTCTAAGGAGGCATTCTAATAGGATTTCACACCTGTGCGCTCCTCCCTCTCCCCCCCCCCCCCCGTTGTCCCCTTCTCACCACAAGATGGAGAGGGCCTTCTCGGTGATGGCCCCCAGGCTATGGAATCGTCTCCCCCTTGAGGTGCGTCAGGCTCCTTCACTGCATATGTTTAGGAAGGTGGTGAAGATGCACCTTTTTGCCCTGGCCTTTGGTTAGATGGGAATACACTGTCTCTTCCCCCCTGTACAGACACTGTTGCTGTTTTATTATATACTGTTGCTGTTTCAATATATGTCTGATTTTAAATGGTGTTACCTGCCCTGAGACCTCTGGGTATAGGGCAGGACGTAAATGTAAATAAATAAATAAATAAATAAATAAATAAATAAATAAATAAATAAATAAATAAATAAATAAATAAATAAATAAATAAATGGGGCAGCATCATGCCAATATCTTGGCAGGACTGGAAGATGTCCCCAGAGTCACTCTGGGCCACTGCCAGTATATGGGGCTCCCAAAGTTTATGCAGAAACCCACACACTATCTTTAAGGTGCCAACATCCTGGGAAAGATTTGGGGTATGGCCTGCGCTGTGCCAGTACAGCCCTGAATCAGACATCTTCCATGTATGTGGAAGGAGGAGAGGGAGGGAGGGAAGCGAAGTGAAAAAGAAAGAGGAGAGAAAGAAAGAAAGAAAGAAAGAAAGAAAGAAAGAAAGAAAGAAAGAAAGAAAGAAAGAAAGAAAGAAAGAAAGTGTGTGTGTGTGTGAGAGAGAAAGAAAGACAGGGAAGGTGGGAGAGGAGGAAAACGAACTGAAAAAAAAGAAAAGGAGAAAGTGAGTAGGAAAGTGTGTGTGTGTGTGTGTGTTGAGAGAGAAAGAAGAAAGAAAAAAATAGTGAGAAAGTGAGACAGAGAGAAAGGAAGGAAGGAAGGAAGAAGGAAGGAGAGATATTGAGAAAGTGAAAAAGTGAGAGACATGAGTAAGTAAGTAGGTAAGTAGGTAAGTAAGTAAGTAAATAAGTAAGTAAGGAAGGAAGGAAGGAAGGAAGGAAGGAAGGAAGGAAGGAAGGAAGGAAGGAAGGAAGGAAGGAGAGATATTGAGAAAGTGAAAAAGTGAGAGACATGAGTAAGTAAGTAAGTAAGTAAGTAAGTAAGTAAGTAAGTAAGGAAGGAAGGAAGGAAGGAAAGAAGGAAGGAAGGAAGGAAGGAAGGGGGCAGCCGTAGGAGCTCCTAGAGGCTTTATCCCTGCAGTTCCAATCCAGATTTCTTGGGATCAAAGATCCAGCGTTTCCCTATGAGATCCGCAGAGACCCAGAATTGATTGCAAAAGCAGAGAACAACAGCAGGTCACCCACCCTAACGGGGTCTCTATTTTGGCCAAGCAGAGCCCAAGGTGGCCGGTGGCTGTGGCTTCTCCTCCTGAAGCGTGGGAATCCTCCTGTGACACAGAGGCCCTCTCTCTCTCTCTCTCTCTCAGTGGACAGTGGACCATTTAAGAGGGTACAACATTTGCCCTGCCCTGGGAGTGCTCTGCTAGGAGCTGAGGCCGGGGTGGGTGGTGGGTGGGGCCCTCGCCTGCTGTCCTTCTTACCTGGCAAAACATGGGAGGGGGTGGCGTGCCTCTGGATCGCTCCCTAAAAGAGTCACCACCCCACTGCCTGCTTTGCAAAATAACCCTTTCCTGAAAGGGCAGGAAGAGCTACAGAAACCGGTCAACTGGTTTGCTGCTGCTGTTGTTTTAGCAAATGCATCTACTACTACTTGCAGAGGAGGGAGCACCTGTGCCAAAGCGGGACTTCTCAGCTTTATCTGCGTCCCACCTGTTCCCCACTACCCGAATGCCATCTGAGGCCACCTGGACGTGAGCCCGGACCTCGAAGGCCAAGTACCCCTGTGCCCTCCTGGTTTTTAATGAGAGGCAATTCACACACCACACGCTTCCACTTCTCTTCGGCTTCTCCTTTGTGCATTCAGCAACGATGAGCAAAATGCGACCCTGCGGCCCCAGCCAGATGCGTTCGCTGAAGACAGAAAGGGCTGCCGGAAGGGGAGAACAAGACTTCAGCTGTGAGTCATACAAGAGGCATTGAGTGATACCCACATAGATGTGCAAAAGCAGCTCTTAAGCTTCATCACACCATTTACTCATCCATCTTATCAGTCAAAAAGCAATTAACGGTTCGGTCCCCCCGAGAGCTTCAGAAGAATCTTATGGAAGCTAATAAAGCAAAGGATCAACTTTATCATCGGTGGTCTTCTTCTTTTTCTTCTTCTTCAGGGCTCTGAAAATATTTTGCTGTTAAATGAGGCTTTAGGCTTTAGGTTATCCCCAGAAGATCAGGGGCATGATCCAGCCACAGTTTGATTGCAGAACTCAACACACACTGATCAATAACTGACCCCCCCCCCTTTCTCTTTTGGCTAGATAGTAAGGATGGGCACAAATGGGCTTTTTGACATTCGATTCGTAAGGAATTGAATGTTAGAAAATCTGTATTTGTTTGAATAGATCCCCTTCAAATGTGGTAGGATTCTATCCAATATGAATGTATTCGTACGAACTCATATGAATAGCAGATACGTATGAATATGTATCTGATACGAATGCATACGTATCTGATAGGCGTCCTATAAACATATCCGCACTCTGAAAGCATCAACAATCCACTCTGAATCCACTTTTAATCTGCTCTCGATCCATGTCAAATGCAATCTGGATCCGTTGCAGATGTGACTGGTGCAGCCACTTTCCCACCTCCCCGGTTTAACGAATATCTGAACTGTTTGTACAAGCGTCTCAACCATTCATACATTCATATTCGTACAAATGTTGATGTGTGAATGTTGTAACATTTGATCCGTGAACAAATAACAAATGGTACAAATATTTGTGCACATCCCTACTAGGTAGCAGTGGCAGCCAGTGTGGGTGAATGTGGCTGGAAGCCCCGCCCCCTGTTCGAAGCCAGTTCAGGCCACGTGGACTTAGAGGTGGTGGCTCACAAATTGGCTTCCAGGAGGGGGCCACCACTGGCGAAGCCTGACACAGTTATGCACAAAGCATGCAAAGCTTCAGCTGGCTCTCAAGGGGAGTGGACTGAACGTCGGCTTCTTTCATGATCAGTGATGGCTAAATGTGTCCAACTCTGGCTGCATCATTGCCCCAGCTGTTTCATTGCTGGTTAGCTGTTGTGTTGATATCATAAAGGGAAAGGGGAGAGGTCTGGTCTGGGGGAATTGACCCCTGTGCATAGTGGCCGAATTCAGGGCCAGAGCCACAGACATGGGGAAGTAATTTCCTGCCACCACCACATTAGCATCAGCTTAGAATCCCGTTTCCTCTTGCCCTCATAACATCAGAAGGCGCATGGAGGGGAAGGCCACAGACCACTCAAAACTGTACCATGAGAATTAGGGGCTGGGGGGGGGGGGGGAGAGGGAAGGAAGCCACGCGCCCACAGCTCCATTTTGAACACAATTCACAAGCGAGAAATTCTGCAGAGAAATTCACAGTTTCCAAAATAAAATAAATTATGAGGTCATTCTACCAATAGATAATCAGTTAAACAAATAAATAAACATTTTTCTTTCTTTTTTTCCTTCCTTCCTTTTTTTTTCCCCTCAGCCCTCCAAACCTAGAGCTAACATGTCTCTTAAAGGACAGTTTGGTCTCTTTTTCCAACGCACTGCAACCCCCTGAAAACCAACACCCGTTTTTCTCTCCTCTGAGCTTGTCGCAACCGAAACCCTCTGCATTCCCACAGGCCGTATTTTCGCGGCGGCCACACGCGTTTCCCCACATCCCTTCTGGCACGGAGCCCCTCTTGTGAGGAGAATGGGGCACGCAGCTCTCTCAGCTTCCATTCCATCCGCATCCTCTCCGTCTGGACCGACTCCGGCCCTTGGCGATCTCCTCCCATGTGCCTGAGGCCACAGCTTGAAAACAAAGACTTGCTTGCCGTCCAATCAAACTCAGCCACCCGGGCACAACCCTGGATTAATCAGGGGACCCAAAACTCAGATTTTCACTCCTGGAAATCCATGGTGGAAGAACAGGAACACCAACCAAAAATACACCCTGTTATTGAGCCGGAACTGACTCTCCACTTTCCCTTCTTCCGATGGGTTGGTGTCTCCTCTGGCGGAACATTTTGCGAAGGAAAAGAGGCCGAAAGGACGTGGAAAGCAACGCAGTCGCGCTAGCAGCAAACATGATTAGGTTCCTTCCTCCGCCATATAGGGACGAATAAGAGGGAAAAATATATATACCCAAACACCTCTCCGGCAAAGCAATCCTCCACTAAGAACAGAGAGTTGTACAGACACATGCTGAGTAAATAACTTTGCTTTTAAATTCTCTCTTCTTGTCTTTATTTTTAATTCTTTATAGAAATAAATACTGATTTTTCTTGCATTTAAGTTATGTCTGAGTTTCTGTGCAGTGGTTGAATTGGACCGTGGCTGCCAGCCAGGTGATGTGGAAAAAATATCAAAATGTGGAATTTGGGAGGATAGGCTCATTGTTAGCCCCTATCCTTGTTGCTTTTTTGTTCGTTTCTTTGTTTCTCTTTATACTTTTCTGTTTTGCTGGTTTTTAGGCAACCCTGTCCTATTCATCCGCCTCCTCGCTTTTCCCTTGGCTCTTCCACTTGCCATCTCCAGGGTGGCAGTAGGAAAGTCTGACAAAATGGCTGCTTTTCTTGTAAACAGGAAGGCAACTGGGGCGAGTGCATTTCCCAGCATGCAGTGCAGCCTGGCCTGCAGGTAGGTGGGTGCAGCTTGTATCTGGCGGCCGCCATATTGTGACGCTTTCCATATGTAGCCTTTGTGCTCCCAGAGATATGGAGTGGAGCAGAGGGGTTGGGAGGAAATAAAGAATGTTGTGCAAGTTTTGCAGAAGAAAAAAGTCAAGAACAAAACGAAATGGAAAAGAATAAGTTTGGGGGAAGCGTCTAGAGCAGGTATTACTGTTTTAAACAGCGATGGGTTTTAGCAGACCCCAAACCACCTTGAACCCAAATTCCTCCTTCACAATTCCATAGTGCAGTGGTCTTCAACCCTTTTTTCACTTGCATGCTCCTTGACAGTCAATTTCCATAAACTGTAGCCTTCATAATAGTTGACGTTATTTCCAGAAGTATATGTTGTAGCTGTAAGTGCCTTTTTTCATCATTCTCTCTCTCTCTCTCTTTTTGCATACCCTTAAATATCCTGGATCATACCCTTGGAGGTATGCGTAACCAGCGTTGGGCACCACTGCCATAGTGAATTAAACCGTGTGCATGAAAACTTACAGCCCACTGTACTTTCTTGGAGGACAATTTCACATCAGTTTTTGGGCTGTTATGTCGTGTTCCAGGTTTCTTCTTCTGAGAACCTAAGCTTTTGGATATAGCTGCAATATCCATTTTCAGAGGATTTTGCTCTTGGACAAGTCAGTGGCGACTGGTGTCTTACTAGATCTTGTTTCCCTTCTTATAGATGTCTGCTGTTCATTTGTTTGTCAGTTCTTCCTTTGTCTGAGTTGCTGATGAGTCATTGGTCTTTTCCTGGCTGTACTCTGTTGGCATTGTTTCCTTGAGTGGGAGTGTTAATGGTGGATTGTTGAGGCTTACTTGTTTACTATGTATTGGTGTAATCCCTGGGGGTGAGTGACCAGTGTGTGTTTGCAGAACCCAGGCGTGAATCTCTGTTTTACTTGTTTCTATATAGAGGTTTCCAGATGTTGCTGAGAAAAGGCCTTGGTCCCTGTGAAAGTTGTGAGGGTGTTGTTGTATTTCAATGGCCTCTCTGGCAGCCAGTTCCCATAATCCCTTTACCTTCGCTATGGTTTCTGTTTGTTCAAATAAGATCTTGTGGTTTTCTGACCATGCGTGTTCCACTATTCTGGATTTGTCCATCTGCATGAGATGCACATGTTTTTCATGTTCACATTTCCTTTTTTCTAACATGCATGAGGTTATTCCTATGTACACCTTCCTATATACGCATTCGCACAGTATTTTGTAGATGCCTGGGTTATGATGAAGGTTGTGTTTGTCTTTAGTTGACCTTAGCATCTGACTGATTTTGGTGGTAGTCTTGTAGACTGTAACACCTAGAACATGGCACAACAGTCCCAAAACTGCTACAAGTGAGATTGAATCCAGCTGTGAAAGCCTGCATACAACCAATTTTACATCTTATATGAAGCCAAACTTAGTTTAGCTACAAAAACACAGATTAGGCAGAACTGTAAGTTGCTAAATCTGTTACAAGTCCACCGCTCTATTTGGGCAGCAAAGACCCTCTTCAGAGGATACATAGAGGGTATGCATAGTGACAGAGGCTGAGAGTCCAGATTTATCCCAAAATTATACGCACTCTCCCATCCTACGATTCCTGTTCTCGTGGCCACTCTAACTCCTGAAGCAAGAACACCTTCAGTCTGGATGGAGCAACGGAAGATTCTGCTCTACCCTTGTTTTATAATAGGGCTGGTCAAATTCCGGCCCTGTAGATGCTGATGAAAGATAGCTTCCATGTTTACCAGACAGTCTGGCCAAGGTTAAGCCATGATGGCCCCAAAGGGTCTAGTCATTGCTAACAGCATTACTTTGGACAACAAAGCTCTGGTCCCTACACCCTGAGCTCAGGTGTTGACTTTGCAGCCAGGTAGCAGCACTAGACTATGAAAGTCTATTTGGCTTGTCCCTCTCTGCCAAGCACCTACTCCAAGTCCGACTACCAACTAGGGGTGTGAACAAATGCAATTTTCGGGATTCAATTCTAATATCCGAAGATCTGAATCAATTTGAATGTTTAAAATTTGAATGTAATCACATCCGACTTGGGTCAAATACATTTGAATCTATTTGTACCAATTTTCAATTCGCATTTGGAGATACGAATGTTGACCACATTTGAATGTGCCTGTACGCGTCCCATTTTCATCCTGTATGCATCCCGTTTCTGTCCCGTACGTATCCGTACAAATGCACACTGACACAAATAAGATGTGTACGGATACGTATGTAATGGGTACGTATCCATAAACATACAAATGTCTGATTAATTTGCATGAATGATTTGAAAGATTCAAATGTTCGTTTGAATGTTAAATTTGAATGTGTAGACATAAAATTCGAATTCAGGTATCCGAATTCGATCAAATTTCAAATGTTTAGAATGTTTCAAATATTCATGCACATTTCCTACTAGCAACCGGGTGCATTTGCCATCCATGACAATGCCTTATGGGCTTCCTGAGCCCTGCATGGAAAATGCCAATGCTGAACAAAGTCTCTGCTTTTCTTTTGGAACCCATGCACCACTGAGGATCATGAGAGGTGACCAGGGGGAGTTTCAAAATTAAAGCCATACTCAGTTTGGAGAAATGCTAGGCAGCTACTGAATCCATCTGAATGAATGGGCCTTCCCCCTGCTTCCTGGGAATCCCATCTGCACAGATTTTTGCTTTCTAGTGCTGCTACCTTGCTGCAAAGTTGCAGAGGTTTGAAGCATTGTAAATGGGCAAATCTGCTATTACAAAATGCATCTCCCTGCCTCATTTCATTCCTTGAAGATTTGTACAGAAGGGATTTTGTAGAACACCCAGCTATAAAAAGGACTTCTCCTGGTCTTAGCTAGTCTCTGTTTCTGGTCTTCTAAAGACAAAGCCCTGCCCATCCAGATCCAGGCAGTGGAAGAAGTTATACATCTGGAATATAAAACAGGAAGAGCATCTGATCTAGCTGTCTCTTCGAAGCAAGGTCACATTCATGCTCAGCCAGCCCTGTGAAATGCCTGATCTAATTCCTCTTGAGAGTTTTTGGCAGTAAAGATAAAAGACATTCCACAATGAAACTTTTGCCTCAACGTCTTTCAGATAGGGGCGAGGGGCGGCGACACGTGAGAGGGCCTTTTCTGTGGTGTCCCCCCCTCCCCCATCTCTGGAACAGTCTCCCTCTGGGGAGGGGGTAAATCAGGCACCGACTTCCTTTTGGCACTTGGTCAAAACTTACTTCTTCACCCAGGCTGATACTTAACTTCCTCTAAGTGCTATATTTTTATATATACCTTATACTCTTTTATTGTTGTGACCTGCCCTGGGACCTTTGGGCAATTTGTGTGATGATATAAATGCACAAACGAAGAAGTACAATATGGCAGAGATAAGCATCTGTCTGGACACAGGGTGTTGGTTCAGAGAGGGCTTTGGGGTTCAAACCCTTAGGGCTTCTAGGATCTTCCCCCTTGCACAATAGGGACAGGCCCTGAGGCAGGAGAGGGAAATGGAGTTTCCTTGTGGCATCTTTCGAAGCACCAGGGATGGATGATAGATTTCTGGAGATGCTCTGTCCAAGGTCCTGAAAGGCTATAGGGCAGCTGCTCTTTCTAGGGATAATGGGTGTTTTTCCACTTAGCACTAGAGTACCCTTTAAGGACCCATCCTTAATGGGTACTTAATGGGTACTCTAGTGCTAGGGTTTCCCCCCACTAGCACTGGAGTACCCATTAAGAACCCATTAAGGACCCTTAATGGGTCCTTTAGTGCTAAGTGGAAAAACACCCATAAATAATAATGTTCATTTCTAGTGCCCTTTCCACCAGGGGTGTGAGTGAATGCAATTTTCAAATTCAGTTCGTAAAGAAACGAATATTCAGAAATTGGAATGTATCTGAATAATGGAAAAACGAATGTCTGGACATTCGATTGGGATACGAATACATTTGCATGTATTTGTATATATAATTTGGGCATTCACATCTCTATGGGTACATACACATTTCCTACGTAAAAGCATCCAGGCTGAGTACGGATACGTATGCAAATGTGTACATATCCATACAGATATGAATTATCTGTACAAGTAACTCAAAATGTTAATATTAGTTTAAATTTGGAAATTTGAATGTTCTGACATTTGATTCGTCTACGAATGTCCAAATTCATCTGAATAACAAATATTTCAAATATTCGTGCACACACCTAGCTCTTTGTGCTGGCTTTGGCTTCCCCCACAAGAGCCTGAAACAAAGGTTGGACTCCCTCTGTGTGTGTGTGCGTGCGCGCGCGTGTGTGCGCACGCGTTGCGTTGTGTTGCCTTCCCTCGGATGCCCCTCTTCCACTGCATGTAAGGGCACCTACGGCATGGAGTAATGTGTTTGCCTCCTGTGAGCCTTTACTCAGTGTTTATACTTCAGCTTTCCGAGTGTTGCAAGACGTCACATATAAGCCTCAGCCAGTCTGGCCAGTGGCAAGGAATGCTGGGAGATGTTGCTCAGAGTTTGGTCAGCAAGCCATCCTTTAACTACTGGGTGTCTGCTGTAGGTTTTGGATTGGGTCTTTTATCCGCCCTAGCCAGCATAATACAGCTGGACTTTACAAAAGGGTGTGATCCGATGTTTCAAGACCCCCGAAGGCCCTGAAAGGGCTGCTTTCTTCCCTTACCGTAAAGCAGCCAGCAAGATCAATTGTAGCTGGAAATGGTCTTCCGTTTGCATATTCGACCTGCTCCGGATTGCTAATGGCAATGATTAAGTTGTGACATCCAAGGACCTTCAAACTCTTGGATTCTCCACAGTTGTCACCAAGCAAAGCTGTCCAGTTTATGGTTTCTGCAGAATTTTAGATTTTCCTCGGGCAGAGTGCTGTTTTTTTGGCACTGATCTTGGCTTTGGGTGGGAAAATTAGGCGGGGAAAAGACTTGACCGGTAGCACTCTTTCCCTTTTCCAGCTCTTTGTAATTACCGGACTTGGTTTCCGACAGCCACTTGATATAGGGGAATCTGAAAGGGTACGTACCTTGTTTAGCTGCAGTACGGGAAGAAATTAAGAATGTAAGAAATGTCCCACTGATGAGGCTAACGGCCTGCGGTCAGCAACATGTCCCCACAGTGGCCAGTCAAATGCCCACTGGAAGCCCACAAGCAGGACATGAACTCAACAGCATTTGTCTTCAGAACCTTCCAGCTACTGAAGTCTTTGAATAGCAACCCTTGCCCTGAAATAGACAAAAAAAAAAGAAGAAGATTCTCTGCGCTTTTTCTCAAAGTACCCCTCTACTACCTCAGAAATTCGGAATAGGTGTTACCCAAGAGGTTATGAAGGGTTTGGGCTGAGGTTTTGGATGTGAGCTGCTAAAACCAGGTCCTCTAGGCCAACATCTGGAGTCAGAGCTCAACAGCCAGAGGTTGTCACTTACGGGCTGGTCTATCACCGTGGCAATTTTGGCGAGTTCCATCGCTCTGCCCAACCTTCGTTGGCCTAGCTAGTTCTTGAGGTTTAGCCCTTCCTGACTAAAGCGAGAGATGCTGAGAAGCTGGAACAGCAAGGGTGTGTTTTTTCTTCCCTCTCAGTAGCATCAGGTCTTCTCAAAGTTGATGGGAACCAGAAAGTCTGGGAACCAGTCAGTGATATAGACAGGAATGAGCTTACAGGAACTTCAGATCATGGAACCCATCAGCCAGCTTTCTCTTCTTTCCACCAAACCGGCTAACTAGAAGTGATGGATGGTCCAGCCTTACGCTCGGAGTGGAAATGTCTTCTGCGTGTCCCCCTGCCTTTATTCCGGTTGCCGAGTGATTCTGCACTCGGTGAAATGACTTTCCCAATGTTTTTTTTTTTGTTTTTTTAAAAGGGCTTCTGTCCATGAATTCGGAAAGGTGGAGACCAATGGAAAGAGTTTTACAGTGCCACCAGTTGGCTGGCAAAATAGAAAGCTTATTGCCTGTGCAGAGTTCTGAAAGATCTCCTAGTTCCAAGAGAAAAAGTGGCCAGAGAAGGTTGTTTCTTGCTTCAGTGACCTTTGAGCTGCCAAGGGAAGGCCCCCCCCCCCTACACGCCACGGAGATTTTGGTCCTGGGCTGTTGTGACATCTGACCACATGGGAAACTCTTCGGCCCAGTTCTACTGCTTTTCTTTCTTGAAAAAGGTGGCCGGGGGTGGGTGGTGGGTGGGGGAGAAACGCCGATAGCCCAGTAGCAACTCCCTTCTTGTTACAAGAAAAAGGGAGAAGAGAGAGTCCTGTCGCTTTGGAAAAAAGATGAAAACGACGGAGGACAGGACCTCCCGGAGACCGAAAGAGTGACGCGTCTCTTAACAAGTTCGAGTGAAGCGAGAGCACGCCGGGCCTCGCTTATTCATCACTCCTAGCCGATGAGTTATTGAACTTCCCAAGGTAAAGAAAGGAACTGAATAGAGTTTCCGAGACAAAGGACCGCTCTGCAATCAGAGATCCAGGCTGGGACAATTCCACAGTTGCCTCCACGAGAAAAGGAGAAAAGAAAAAGGAGTCAAGGGATTTCCTTCCTGGGCAGTCTGGAGAATTTCACTCGGTTGGTTTCCACAGCACCAGCTTCATCAATAAAGCACCTCACCCTCCGGCATGGAAAAGGAGCCCACCGGAGGCTGGCCAGCCGGCCGGTCGGTCCCCACGGCTTGCCCAAAAATCTGCCCGCCAGGCTGGTGGCTTACTAAGGCGTCGATTCGGAGAACCGAAACTAGCAGGCTGCAGACGGTGGCTCCAGGGTGGCTTCAGTTCACAAGCAGACAGAAGGTTATCAGTGGTGACGTTTGTGTGTGTGTCAGGAAGGTTAACAACCTGCTTCGACCTTAATGTGCAAAATCTTTGAAAAGCCCGGCCTCTTCTTCAAGGCCTGGAAGAGACAGAAGTGGGAGAAAAGTTAAGAAGAGCAGCAGCAGGAGTTGGCTTTTACATCTCACTTTTCTCACCCATTTAAGGGGACTCAAAGCGGCTGACAAACCTTCTGTTCTTCTCCCCATCACAGACACACTCTAAAGTAAGTGGGGCCATGGGAGCTCAGAAAGGGAGTTGTGACTAACCCAAGGCCACCAGCTGGCTTCATGGAGGAAGAAGAAGGAGAAGGAGAAGAACAAGAACAACGACAACAAGAAGAGAGTTTTTATACCCCACTTTTCTCACTCTTAAGGGGACCAAAAGTGGCTGACAACCTTCTGTTCTTCTTAGCACAACAGATCACCCTGTGAGGTAGGCGGGACTGTGGGAGCTGAGAACGAGAGCTGTGACTAGCCCAAGGCCACCCAGCTGGCTTCATGGGGGAAGAAGAAGAAACACAGTTTTTGTACCCCACTTTTCTCACCCTTAAGGGCACTAAAAATGGCTAACCTTCTGTTTTTCTTAACTCAACAGATACCCTGTGAGGTAGGTGGGGCTGTGAGAACTCAGAAGAGAGCTGGAACCAGCCCAAGGCCACCCAGCTGGCTTAACTGAGGAGTGCAGAACCAAACCTGCTGACTACGAGATTTGAGTGGTCTTCCAAGTGTGTGTATAAAATAACATATAATAGGTTTCAGGGAATATAATGTGTTAAACATATCAGTATAAAAGCAGCATACAAACAGCTCACCAAAGTGACTGCAATCCAGCTATCACCTACAAGCTCTTCAACAATGTATATTTGGGATGTGCATGAATATTCATATCATTCAAAATTCGGCCAAATTTTGCTGGATTTGGACATTCGAACTCGAATTGAATGTTATGATATCTGTATGCTAACATTCAAATGAATATGAATGTTTTCAGACATTTGAACAAATAGTTTGGACATTTGTTAAGCTGGGGAAATGTATAAGATACGTATCTGTTTGTATCAGATTTTATAGGGGATTTAAAAATTGTTTTTGTTATCTTCATATCGATATATTAAACATGTTATATTCCATGAAACCTATTATTATAACAGTATAGTGTCAGTTGTGTTTTGGTGGTTGTAGACTCTTTGGCTGTGTTCACACCTAAGCATTAATCTGGTTTCAGTCCAGCTTCAGGATGGAAGAACGCACCGGCAAAGTGAACAGTCGTTTTTCCCCCGCATTATCTAACTCAAAGGTGGAACTTCCGAGTTAGATAATCCTAAATGAAACCAGCTTGTCACTTTGCTGATGCATTCTCTCATTCTAAAAGTGGCCTGAAGCTGGATTAAAACTTAGGTGTGAACACAACCCTTGTTGTGTTTAGTTCTAAGACAACATTGCGTAGGGAAGGACCAAGATCCACTGGCTGTAAGTACCCATTTTAGCACCCATTAAGGACCCATTTGGCTGAGAGCCGGATGACCGCATTTCCACTACGGACCCCATTAGGGACACATCTGTTTCCACCACAGCTAGGGAAATCCGGATCAAATGGGTCCTTCAGGACCTATAATCCGGGTTTCGTGTAGACTACAATGGGGTCTTCAGCCATAAAGTTAGGGAGCCTGTTTCCACTC
The DNA here is from genome assembly GCA_023333525.1 of Aspidoscelis tigris stejnegeri. NCBI lineage: Eukaryota > Metazoa > Chordata > Lepidosauria > Squamata > Teiidae > Aspidoscelis > Aspidoscelis tigris. The sequence goes on along the minus strand of JALMGA010000006.1, from coordinate 87,795,583 downwards.
CATTGGGCAATGGGATCTAGAGGAGGCTTGGGGGAGGGGGCACTCATGGGGGGTGCCCCAAAATCAAAGTCCCTCCGAAGTCATTCTGAAGTTGCCTTTGGAGATTAGCAAAGGCTCCGACGGAGTTTTTCTGCAGAGCCTGTGTTAATCTCCAAAGGCAACTTCAGAATGACTTCGGAGGGACTTTGGAGCCTTTGCTAATCTCTGAAGGCAACTTTGGAGATTGCACCCCCTGTCCCCCCAAACACCTGGGGTGACAGGCAGACCCCTTATGGGTAGATCTGGATTTGCAAATGGGTGCTCTAGTGTTTCCACAGCAGGCAGGCTACCACCCATTGCTATTGGGTGCTGGACCACCCATGGAAACACATTGGGTACTTACCTTATGGTGGAAAAACACCCATGGTTTCCCTGCTTCAAGAGGAGCAGCTGCTGTGGATCATTTAACTGATTATTTTACTACATTTTTATAGTCGGCCCATAACAACAAGTTCTTGTCCACAATAAAGGACATCAAACTCTGTCACTCTCCATACATATTAAAAACGACACCTCCTGTCCCTAAAGGCAAAGGGCATCGTAATGTCCAGACGAGTTTCTATGCGTCCTGACGATTGACTGTCGTAGTGCTGCATTATACGATTGGGACTGCGCATTTGCCTTAATGCGGAAACAGCAACACTTGCTGTGCAGTATAAAGAAAATCTGGAGCTTCAAGCCAATGCAGGCAGGACGGCGAGAAAATTTAGCGAGATGCTGGCTAAGCCAGAAAGGCAGCTCAAAATTTGATTGGCTGCCTCAGCCCACGTGACATCATGTGCCAACTCAGCTCTCGCAGCTCCGATTGAGGAAACTATGGAGCTGCCTTTCCAGTCGGGTCACCTGGTCTTCACTACGCAGTGAGTATACTGCACTTTTCGATTTGACTGAGGATTTATTCTGCTAGTCTGGAGGCAGCCACTGAGTGATTTCACCTGAGACAAAAAAGCCTCATGATCACTGTCTGGGATGGTTTAGGAAATCCTGCATTGAGTGGGGGTTGGACTGGATGACCCTAGGGGTCCCTTCCAACTCTATGGTTCTATGATTTTATGGTCTTATCCCTGGCAGTAAAAAGACAGAGGGAGACAGAGAGAGAGGCTGGGTCCAGATTACGGATTAAATCCGCAGTTATAACAAATATGCAGCTCACCTGTCTGAGAAGCCACAATGGACCATCTGGACTCCAGCAGCTTCCTTGTAGCTTTCTCACAGAAAGCTGCGATACTTCTGTGGCGCGCATGGTGAGGTGCGCATCATGTGGGACGGGGCAGCCAATGGCTCTTGTTGGCTGTTTCTTGCCGTCCTGTTAGGACAGCGGGAAGCTTTGAATTTACCTGATACTGCGGAGCGGGTGCTCATAGTTCCATAGTAGGTAAATTCGCAGTAGCAGTGGCATAATGCGCTGCCAATACGAAGTATCGGGCGTCAGGTGTGACGACCGTGCCCTGACTGCGCATTGGAATGCGCAGTACTCTCAAGCCTGGATGCAGCCAGGGAGAAGAAGGAAAAGAAGAACAAGAAAACATTCAATAAATTAAATAACAATTCCTTTGTTCTCCTTTCAAGAAACCCAGATTCATCTCCTTCTGCACTGCATATCTCCATCTGCCACCAGTTCTGCAGCCCCGAAATCTGTTGTTCCTATCTCACATGAGCCAGGATCAACTGACGTCTGTGGGAATCCCTCTTTTGGCATTGGACCCAGAAGAGAACTTGTGCTTCTAGGAGAGAAAAGCAATCACTTTCTGCATTCGGGGCTGGTCCAGGATATTTGACAATGTTGGGTGAAGTAGAGCCTGATCCCTTCTCCTGCATGCGGAGCCAGCTGGACTGAAGGTTGACTCTTGCGTCCACAGATGGGACAGGGCGCTCCCCAACGCCTGGGTCCTTATAGGAGAGGGCAGGGCCTGTGGGGCTGAAGAGTGACCCACTGGAGGAGGCTCTGAGAAGGAGCCACACACACATGCAATGTCAGGCTGCTCTCACAGTGCCATTAAGGCCCCATATGGATCTTGCCCAAATCCCAATTTGTTACGCCGTTGCTGTTAGGAGCCATCAAGTCACGGCTGGTTTCTGGTGACTACGTGTACAAATGCATGCAGTCCTTTGATGGACGTGTTCTCGATCAGGATTAAGGCAGGGCTCCTGTTCACAAGTTGATGCAGATCAAAGAGACCCCACTCCCTGTTAATCGGCGTGCAGTGGAGGCAGATCCAAATTAAGAGGTCCTTAATCCGGACCTCTTGTGGATCCACTTATTGGGTTCACAAGAGGACCAAGGACCTTGTTCTAGATCATGGAAGAAATGCAAGTGGCACATCTCCATAATCCGGAACTACAGGGGGGCTACTTTTCAGCAATGAGCCATGGTGCACCTCTGAAAAATACCCCTCAAGCCCTGAGAAGAAGGAGGAGGAAGAGGAGAAGGAGAAGGAGGAGAAAGAGGGAGGAGGAGCAGAAGGAGAAGCAGAAGGAGAAGGAGGAGAAGGAGAGGGAGAAGGAGAAGGAGAAGGAGAAGGAAGAGAAAGAGGGAGGAGGAGGAGAAGCAGAAGCAGAAGCAGAAGGAGGAGAAGGAGAGGGAGAAGGAGAAGGAGGAGAAAGAGGGAGGAGGAGGAGAAAGAAAAGGAGGAGGAGAAAGAGAGGGAGAAGGAGGAGAAGGAGGAGGAGAAAGAGAAGCAGAAGAGAAGGAGGAGAAAAAGAGGGAGGAGGAGGAGAAGCAGAAGGAGAAGGAGGAGAAAGAGAGGGAGAAGAAGAAGGAGGAGAAAGAGGGAGGAGGAGGAGAAAGAAAAGGAGGAGGAGAAAGAGAGGGAGAAGGAGGAGGAGGAGAAAGAGAAGCAGAAGAGAAGGAGGAGAAAAAAAGGGAGGAGGAGGAGAAAGATAAGAAGGAGGAGAAAGAGGGAGGAGGAGGAGAAGCAGAAGGAGAAGGAGGAGAAAGAGGGGGAGGAGGAGGAGAAGGAAGAGAAAGAGGAGAAGGAGGAGAAGGAGGAGAAGCAGAAGGAGAAGGAGGAAGAGAGGGAGAAGGAGAAGGAAGAGAAAGAGGGAGGAGAAAGAGGAGAAAGAGGGAGGAGGAGAGGGAGGAGGAGGAGGAAAAGAAGGAGAGTAGGCTTTTCTACCCACTTTTCTTACCCTTTTAAGTGGACTCAAAGTGTCTGACAAACCTTCTGTTCTTCTCCTCGCAACAGATACCCTGTGGGGCAGGTGGGGCTGTGAGAGCTCAGAAGAGAGCTGTGACTAGGGCTTGTGGTGGGCAAGTTCATTGTACAAAACACATCTTACAGTCACGTGAGAAGGGTGAAAGGATTTAGATGGACTCAGATCTCATTACCTGGAGTTTGTTAACCATTTCCTCAAACATTTTCCTGGCCTCGGAAGTGTTTGGTTCCTTAAAGTAGTCAGCGATCCCAACTTGCACCACAATCGACTTCAGGTTCCGGCAAACACCTTGAAGGAGAGAGAAACGCCTTCAGCTTGAGGTGGGAGGCAAACAGAGGGCCATCAGTCTATGGATTTGCAGCCAGGAGAGGTGGTGGCAGGAACAAGCCCTACGTAACTTTAAGAAAGGGTTGGACAACTCCACGGACAGCCTTATCAATGGCTACTAGAATGGATGCCCAGGTACATCCTCCAGGCTGGATACCTCTGAAGGCCATTGGCGGGGATTCGAGAGCAGGAGAAGGTTTGCCCTTGTCTTTGCTTGGGATGCCCATGGGCAATTGGTGGGTCTGTGTGGCACAGGATGCTGGACTAGATGGGCTGTGGCCTGATCCAGCAGGGCTCCTCTGAGGTTCTTATGGACTAGATGGGCTGTGGCCTGATCCAGCAGGGCTGGATCTTATGTTCTTATGATCTTAAATAGGCCTCAAGACTGCATCTTCAAAAGCCAGGATGAATAGATCTGGACAAAATTCTGCTCAAAGCTTTATGGGAAGATTGAGAGAACTCTCCACAGGTGTTTGCTCATGGTTCCGCCTCTCTTCTGGTCACCAGCCTCACAGGTCTGAAGAAACGGAGTTGTCCCTATATGATTCTTCTGTTCATGCTACCACTGCTGGCCCAATGCCTTCCTCCCCTTAGCCTTGACAGCAACCAGCCTGGATGGCCTTAAGAAAGACCCTTGGTGGGCATCATCATCAGTGCTGTTAGAACGGATGTTTAGGTACATCCTCCAGGCTGGAGAGACAGGCAGGAGAGCCTCTCAAGGCTATGTGCAGGGATTTGAGAGCAGGTGAAGTTTTTGCCTTTGGCTTCTGATTGAGATGCCTAGAAGCAAGTGGTGGGCCACTGTGTGAGATGGGAAGCTGGACTAGATGGGCTGTGGCCTGATCCAGCAGGGCTCCTCTTACGGTCTTGTGCTCTAATTGGGCATCAAGGTTGGAAGAATCCCCATTTGAACTACAACTTCCATGCCCTTTAGCCTGCTTTGGCTAAGGACTATGGGAGTTGCAGTAGAAAAAAGGACAGACAGGAATAACTTGAGTCGATCTGCCTCCTTTTCTAGAAAAGCGGCTTGCACTACTAGAATTTGCTGACTTCACCCTCGAGAGAGAAATTTGCCTAAAAAGGAGCAGATTTAGTAACAATGGCAAACCCTCACATTTTCCTATCTCCAAAAGTTATCTTTCACTGGGGCTTTAGAACTGCTCACTTTCTTATTCTTATTTTCTTAATCTGCTTAATTAACAGGGTCTGATTAAGCAACTAAAAAAACATTAATTAGAGAGCAGCGCTGCTAATTAATTGTGAAAGTATCCTTTGGTCGTCTTAGCAGCCTTCATAGACATTTGCATTAGACACCCAAATGGCCAGAACGCTGACCTCTGCTATTTCTGCACTCTCTATAAATAGTCTGTGTGACATATATTCCTTTGCTGAAGTCAAATGTTCACATCAAGAACATTCCAGAAAAGGGAAGGTGGGAGAAGAAGAAGAAGAGTTGGCTTTTCTACCCTGCTTTTCAGACCCATTTAAGGGGACTCAAAGCGGCTGACAAACCTTCTGTTCTTCTCCTCACAACAGAATACCCTGTGAGGTAGGCGGGGCTGTGAGAGCCCAGAAGAGAGCTGTGATTAGCCCAAGGTCACCCAGCTGGCTTCATGGATGAGGGTGGAATCGAACCTGGTATTCCCAGATAAGAGTCCAGCTCCCTAACCATTAGACCAAACTGGAGGGAACCAATTTAGCAGCTTGGAAGGTTTGATAGGGCCTGTGGACATCTGATCTTCTTTATGTCTGAATAAAGCACGGTGTCAGCCCTCCACAAATTGGCCCACCAATTCAGAACCAAAGCAGAGTAGGGAACACACATCTGTGTGCGGACTAGGGGTGCAATTTTTGAATTTGATTTGATTTTAATAGAATATTCGAATGTTTGAATTCGAACGAATAGAGAAAAGACAAATGTATTCAAATTTGAATCCGATTCAAATACATTTGTATCTATTTGTATGAATTTTCAATTCATATTTGAAGATAGGAATGTTGACAACATCCGTAGGCACCTGTACGCATCCCGTCTTCATCCTGCATCCATCCCGTTTCTACTCCGTAGATATCCATACGAATGCATACGGATACGATTAAGATGCGTATGGATACGTTAAGGATATGCACAGATTATTCATGCATTCAGAATCTGGATAAATACGTCCGGATTCAGAGATTTGTGGATGGATCGAATAGGACCCTATTCTAAGGGCCCTATCTGTCCATGAATCAGATAATACAGCATCCGTTGAAGCTTCTAAGGATAGTGAATGCCCTGGGGCATCCCTCCCCTGGCCACCCCCCAGCCACCCTCCCCCCATGGCCTCCCCGGGGGGCCCTACACACTCCAGTGGTGGGGCAGGCCTTTTCCAGGGCCCTCTGGAACCGCAAAAGGGTTCCAAGGGCTAAATACAGATCTGGACCTCTTTATGTGTAATTTTTTTCATATATACGTCAAATGCAACCACCCCAGAGGGAGCTCAGCTATGAACAACATATTGAAAGTTAACAATGTAACTTGACAATCCGTCACTAAAACTTGCCTTGTAGACAGAGCATCAATTCATTACAGTATTATATCACTTTAAAAAAATTGGCACGTATAGATCATATAAAATAGAGACCCCCCGCCATTTACTCCAGCACATATTTCTCCCCCAGCCCACAGCCCCCCCGCCCCCCGCAAGCAACCTGTAAGATCCTGGTGGGATTTCCACTCACTGTTGAAATGAAGCAAGGCCTTGGGCGTGACAGGGGTGGACGTCAAGACCAGCATCTCCAGCCCCTTCAGGCCTTCCCGGCACACCTCAGCGGCCACTTCCTGGTTCACCTCCATCACGTGGTCCAGCTCTAAGACCTGCAGCCGCATGCAGTTTCGGGCTGATGAGAAAAAGATGCATTTGGGGATTACCCGGGGACAGGGGCAGCTTATGCCTCATAAGAGGTACTTCGGACATGCTCTTAAAAGGCTAGATTACCTGAAGAGTCAGACTAGTAAATTTGTTTTCGTAAAGGGAGTGAAACTATTACATTAGGCATGGTCACACCTTCACTTAAACCCTTCTTTAGACCACCTTTGGACTTTTTTAGTCCTATCCATTTTATTTGTGGACTTTCCTCCCTTCAGTTGGACTTTCCTGAGTCCTGATTCGCTCAGGTTTGTAACGTTCGTTATTCGTGCAAATTTATACACTCGTACACAAACTGAATGTTACGTTTGTACATTAATATTTGTATGAATATGAATGTTTCGGACATTCATGCAAATAGTTTGGACATTTGTATGAATCAGACAAGGGGAAGGAATTCTTCACCCAGAGGGTCATCGGCTTATGGAATGTGCTGCCGGAAGAGGTGGTGGCAGCTACCAGTCTGGATGGCTTTAAGGAAGGGTTAGGTAAATGTATGGACGACAGATGTATCAATGGCTACTAGAATGGACACTTAAGTACATCTTTTAGGCTGGGTGGGGGGGAAGCAGGACGCTTCTAAGGCCATTGCTGGGATTCGAGAGCAGGAAGAGGTTTGTCCTTGTCTCTGCTTGAGATGCCCATGGGCAACTGGTGGGCCACTGTGTGTAATGGGACGCTGGACTAGATGGGCTGTGGCCTGATCCAGCGGGGCTTCTCTTATGTCCTATGTTCTTATTCATTAAAAGGAGAGGTGGGAAAGTGGCTGCACCTGTCACATGTGCAACAGATCCAGAGTGCATTCAATATGGATCGGGAGTGGATTAAAAGTGGATTCAGGCTGGATTTGATGCTTTCAGAGTGGATTTGTTATGGGATATGTATCAGATATGTATCCATTCATGTCGGATACATATTGGATACTTATGTGTTCATATCGGATACGTATCGGATAGGTATTCATTTGTATTGGATATTCGTTTGAATTTGTATGAACACATTCGTATCAGATAGACTCCTACACATTTGAAGGGGATCTGTTTGTATGAATATAGATTTTCTAACATTCGATTTGTTACGAATCAAATGTCAAAAAACCCATTCGTGGAAATCCCTAGTCTCAAGCTGTTATAGAGTGTTACTCCGTTTTCATTTTTTGGGTGTGATCAGGGAAGATTAAAGGAGGCTGAACCGGACTACGGTGGTTGGATCCTGCACGAATTTGCCTTCCCTTTCACCCAACGTGCTGAGTGACAGAACCTTTATCCTCTCAATGCTCAGGATGGGTGGTGAGGATGGAGAAAGGTGGAGATCTGAAAAGGTCTCATAATGGACTCTTAGGACAGGGACAGAACGGTGTGAGCAAAGCGACCCAAACTGAGGACGAACTGAGGAAGGATGGGCAGGTATCGGGTGTCGCCGGAGTGAGTGCGCTTTGAGTCCTGATTCTTAATAAGACGGACTATTTCAGCAAGGTGTGACCACCGCCTGAGCATCTGATTCACGCCATTTGAACAAGCCTCCTTTCTTGCCTTCCCTAAAAAGCTTCCCCAACAAGCAACGTCCCTCCCCCTGCCCTGCGCCTTTGTTCAGACAGCAGTCACGGAGGTGGATTTACCTAACGACGCCAGACCTTGCACTCCACAGCCTGCGCCACCGACGCCCAGCGCTCGTAGATGCGGCCAGCAACGGCCGATCATCTGCAGGCAGCGGTTGCTGAAGCGGGTCGGCTGCTGACTGGAAGAGAGCGTTCGAGGGACAGAAGACAGAGCAGATGAGAAGCGGATCAGAGCAATCCAAGGGCGAATCCCCACAGCAAGCTTATTTCGCTTTCCCTAAACCAAAATAATAGAACCGGATGCAAACACGAATTTGCCTGTTCCCATTACTTTTAACTTAATCGCGTTGGATCTGGATTCTGAGGATTATACGTGGCGTACATGACTCAAGGGGGGACTCAAGTGGCTACTTTTTAAAAGCCGCTTTTTGGGGCTGCCCTGCCCTCTTCCTCCTGGCATGGACGCGCCACCCATAAGGGACCCCTTCACCGAGCCTAACTGGGTGGCTGGGTGGCTGCCGCTTCCATGGATGGAGGAAAAATGGCAGCGGGCAGCCAGCCAGCGATTCTTTCCCCTCCTCTCCCCATTGCTCAGGGCACACAGCAGCAGCGGCAACTAAAGCCCCTTTGCTTTAAACATTCACATTCAGCTGCTTTCCTCCCTCTCCCTTTCTAAAGTCAGAACTCCAAAGTGCTAGAATTGCGCAAAAGTGCAACATTGTTATTCCAACCATCAAGGTGTGAAGTGGTTCCATCACTACAGTGTAGTGATCGCTGTTAAGTGGATTTTTACACTGAAATCACTGTCTTTGGAAGCAAGCTATTGGGAGAGGGAAAGCCTAAACATGGATTCTCATCTCTTAAAACGGTACTGTCCACACAGTACAAAATGTAAAACGTTTCAAGCGCACGATCCGGAGTGAGACCTGTTGAAATCAGGATTGAGATTCACCACGCTTTGGGGTGGTTTAACACGGGAAAAGCGTGTTAAGCCAAACTGCCGTGCGGACTCCGGGAATTGAAAACGTTTTGACTCTAAGATAAGGTTGCCGTGAAGACACGGCCCAATTTGCATAAACCATTAACAGGCTCAAATTAGGAAATCGGTGTGTCGTCGTTCCCAGTTTATGGGAGCCCTCTGCAGAAGGAAAAAAACCCAAGCCCAACGTAATTGCAACTTCAGTTCTAAGCTTCTCTAAGTAACAAAAAGGAACCGAGCCTTTCTTCCTAAATTGTTATTTCAATACACTTAATTGGGAGAAAAACAAGGAAGAACAGAGAGGCCTTTTCACATTAAGCCTTTTCTAATGCATCTACGATGCGCAGGGATGGGGCACTCGTTCTTCTGGGGGGCCGGATCCGTTCCGACCCGCCCCAGCGGTCCCAATGCGTCGTAGATGCACTAGAGTTTCAGAGCACAAAAAAGCTCTCGGAAACCATTTGGCCCATCCCAGGCTGTTCCCAGCTGTCACGGATGGAGAGGTGTGCCCCTCCCCTGGCCTCCCCCCATTGGGCTGGGAGGACTGTCGGGTGCCTTCCCAGGCTGAGATCGGCTTTCCGGGGCCAGCAGGACCCCCCCCCCCCAAGCCACCACAGGGGCACGCTTTCCTGAAAAGGGCTTACCTGTTCAGCACCGGGCAGCAACTGGGGCGAGGAGGCTGGCCACACTGTGCGCATGTGCGCGACATGGTCTCTGATTCGCCAGACACCCACGCCTAGGCAGATCGCCCATCGAAGCCAGGCAGTTGCCTGGACAATCAGAGGCCACGGCGCACACATGCGCACAGCGCGGCCAGCCTCCTCTCCCCAGATGCTGCCCGGCGCGGAACAGGTAAACCCCATTCACGCACGCGTGCTCCTGAGGTGGCTTGGGGGGTGGGGGTCCCGCTGGCCCCGGGAGGCCGATCTCGGCCCAGGAGCGTGCGGGACCCCAGGGAAGACACCTGACAGGCCATCCTGCCTGCCCCTGGCTCCACAGCAGCCAATGAGGGGAGGCCGGGGGCGGGACTTGTGAGTCGCGGGATGGACGTTCGGCCTAAACACGTCCAAGACATTTTACCATCCACACGTAGGCAGGTAAAGGACGTGTTTGCAACGTGTTCTTTACCTGCCAATGCGGTAAAGGTTATTTCCAAGCTGGCAGATGCTTGAAGTTTGTCCACATTGCCTCTTAGTCATTTATGTTGTTTTGAAGAGTCAGTTTTAAACCCTGCTTTTCTCACCCATTTAAGGGGACTCAAAGCGGCTGACAAACCTTCTGTTCTTCTCCCCACAACAGACACATTGTGAGGTCGGTGGGGCTGTGAGGGCTCAGAAGAGAGCTGTGACTATCCCAAGGCCACCCAGCTGGCTTCATGTAGAAAAAAGAAGAGATGGCGTTTATATCATACCTTTCTCACTCTTAAGGGGATTCAGAGCAGCTGCTGATGAACTTTCTGTCCTTCTCCCCACAACAGACCCTCTGTGAGGTGGATGGGGCTGTGAAAGCTCAGAAAGAGAGCTGTGACTAGCCCAAGGTCACCCAGCTGATTTTGTGGAGGAGTACAGAATCAAACCCCATGACTATGAGTTATGAGCCTGACATTCTAATGACAAGACAAACCTGCCTTCCCTTTCTTTATGTTATGGTGACACTTTATCTTTGCTGTTCTTGGATGGAGGCGTTTTCTGTCCTTTAATCCATATCAGATGCACTACTGTCTGGATGCTACCACCTCTAAGCTGCTTTCAAGCCGCCTTTTTTTCCTTTTACTGTGGGTGGATGCATCCTCAGCCCCACCCACGAGCCACTTTTCTGAACAAGATCTTTCTAGTGTTGGTCTTTGCCATGTCTGTAATCCAATTCCTGGCGCCAACATCCACGTTGACATTCTCACCAAGGGTGCAGGGGGGCCACCTGTAAGGAGATGATGTCTCGGCATCCAGCCCCCAGAGCCCAGATGACCTCATGGCCCACTGGATCCGTAGAGCTCCTGCAAGGGGAAAGGTAGAAGGCAGACAAATGAGGCCTCACCGAAGCGCCGTGCCGTCAACAAGAATAAGAGAACCTAAAAGGAGCCCTGCTGGATTGGACTGCAACCCATCTAATCCAGTATCCTGTCTCACACAGTGGCCCACCAGCTGCTTCTGGGCATTTCAAGCAGAAGACAAAGGCAAAACCTTCATCTGCTTTCAATTCCCTGCAAATGGAACATAAGAACATAAGAGAAGCCTTGCTGGATCAGGCCACAGCCCATCTAGTCCAGCATCCTGTCGCTCACAGTGGCCCACCAAATGCTCATGGGCATCTCAAGCAGAGACAAGGACAAATCTTCTCCTGCTCTTGAATCCCAGCAAATGGCCTTAGAAGCGCCCCAGTTCCTCCCCCCTCCCACACACACAGCTGAAAGATGCACCTAGGCATTCGTTCTAGTAGCCATTGATACACCTGTCCTCCATGAATCTGTCTACCCCTATAAGAACGTAAGGCAAACCCTACTGAATCAGGCTGGAGCCCATCTAGTCCAGCATTCTATCTCAGACAGTAGCCCACCAATTGCCCTTGGGCATCTCAAGCAGAAAACAAAGGCAAAACTTTCCCTTGATCTTGACTTGCTGCAAAAGACCCTTGGAATCTGTGCTCCAAACTGTTGGAACGAAGATACACCTAATATAATATCATTTTCCAAACATCGTTCCCAGCCAAATGCATCCAGCAAGCTTACAAGGAGAGTCATGAAAAAGACAGCCGGTTCCTTATTTCTCTGGAGCCCCTGAAGTTCCGTTTAGGTGTACAATAATCACAGTCACATGCATGGTTTCTGTTGGAGTGGTTGTTAATGGCATTGCCTTTTGCAAAACAAACTCCCAGATCAGGGCATTGGCAGCGGGGAAGAGATAATGGCTTCATGATGCCATAGCAGCTATTCTAACGGTCTGTTTAGCCAGAGCCGGACAGGCCACCAGTGATGTGGCGCGATTGGCCAGCACCACTGTCAGCCATGGCGTACTCCCACCAACAGAGGGCAGGGCAGAGAGGCAGGGTTTCATAGCTGCTTGTGCAGCAACTACAAAGCCTATGCTCCACTCCTTAGACAGCTATGGAGACCATGCAGGCCTCCGTAGCTGTGAGTGGCGGGACAAAGCTAGAGTCACCCCGCTGCAAATGGTGGCCACTGCACCCCCCACCCCCGGGCCCCATTGGCCCTGTAAGTAGTGTGGATGCACGTCCTCCAATCCGGTCTTCATGACCAAAGATCGGATTGTGGACACCATTAATGGTGTCTACAGGAAATCTGGATTTAAGGGACCGAAGGACCCATCAAATCCAGATTTCTCCAGTACTCGTGGGGACAGGGCCTTCAGGATGGGGCCCTAACGGGTTCTTGTGTGGGGACAGGTCATGCCTGATAAGTACCAATCAGGTTCCAAATGGGGGTTTAATGGGGTCTTCAGTACTAGTGCAAAACCAGCCTTAGAGTTCCCTGCCCACATTCCTTAGAGACAACTCATGGCTCCCTCATGCTTTGAATGACCCATTTTCCCCAGACAAGCCTATAAATAAGCAGAAATGTATTATCTGGGACCCTCGTATATTTCTGAGAAAGTTGCCTGCCAAGGATGCTGCGACGCCTTGGCCTTAATGAAAGCCCATGAGTCACAGTGACAGGTTAGAAAGCTGTCAAGCAGCATGCCTGATTATTCCGTGAAGATGAAGGGAAACACGGAAAGGAGGCTAGAGGCAGAGTAAGTAAGTAAGTAAGTAAGTAAGTAAGGTAAGTAAGTAAGTAAGTAAGTAAGTAAGTAAGTAAAAAACACCTTTGTACTGGAGGAAGATAAATGTCCACAGCATCTAACCCCAAATCTAAATAATTGGCCCATATTCTTGGCACTGACGGGCCATTTGTCTCCAGTGCTGATAGTTATTCATAGTCTGGGGGTAGACTGCTATCCAGAAAGCTGAATATTATTGTACGGTATTAAATCTTACAGTCCGGCAAATATAGGGTGTCATCAAAATTAGCCTTGGGCGCAAGTCCTGCAAACTCAGTGTTTTTATTTTTTAAATTAATTTTATAAGAGAAATTAAGGATGTGCACAAATACAGTATTTGAACTACTTGTTATTTGTATGAATTTGCACAAATTTGGATATTTGTAAACGAATTGAAAGTCCTGACATTTGAAATTGCGTATTCGTACAAATACGAATAGTTTGGACATTTGAACGAATAGTTCAGACATTTGTTCAACGGTACAGGTACATATGTATCCCATGTATATCTGTTCATACCCATATGGATACATACCAATACATACGGGATATGTATAGATACATATCATTGGATATGGATGCGTTCGCATTGAATATTCATGTGAATGAGCATGAATGCATTCCTATTAATCAATCCATGTCGAATGAACCCTGGATCCATTGCAGGTGCGACTGGCGCATCCTCTTTCCCACCTCCCCAGGTTCACGGACGTCCCGAAGCTTCGTACGAATATAAACGTCAAGGTACAAATGCTGTAACATTCGACACACATACGAATGTGCAAATTTGTACGAATATTGAGTGTTATGAATATTCGTGTGCAGCCGAAATCCATGCTCAGGTGGTTGGATGCAGGTTGCATCTGAAATTATGGGGCTGGGGGTGGGTTGCTGTTTCTGTAGGGCTGATTTTGTTCTACTTTTATTACTTTGACAGTCTGCAGTGAAATCTCCTTTGCGGTTGTGGTCCGCAAAATAAGTTCAGAGGCAGGATTTCTGCTAATGCAAGAGCTTCCATCGCTGCGGTATTTTCCCTCTGCCGTTTGACTCACTCCCTGTTGACGGTGGGTATGAAATGCTGATGGAGCTTATCTCAGTATGCAACATAATGAAATGGGTGTGGGGCGGCAGAGGCTGAAAGAGAAGAAGAGAGACCCTCCTCCTTCAGACGGCCGATGGAAGGTCCCAGTTTTGAATATTCCCGTATGCAAAATGATTTTCTGCAAATATGGGTGGGTGGGTGGGGGGAGGCGCATTTGGCAACTCACCTCCCGGATGCATCTTGATGTTGCCACCTTTTAATTACAGGCGTTACAGGAAAATGTTCCTAAAATAGCTTCCCCTATTTTTAAGTCCTTAAGTGGTACAGAGAATGCCAGAACAGCGGCGTCACGTCTTGCCACCAATGTAGACCAGACCGTGGCGATTATCCTAACCAGAGGGCAAATTGAAGTCGGTCCTGGGCTAGATTCTGGGAAGCATCACCTGCTCTTGCAGGAGGCGTTTCCACATCAGAAAGGTCTCCTGCAGGGGTGTGCACAAATGCATTCGTTTCATAAGGAGTCAAAGGTTTGAATTTTCACATTTGCACAAATGTGCAATTTTGAGTGTCTGGACGTTCGCTTTGATACGAAAGCATTTGAATATTCTACGTGTATGGATGCAATTCTAATGATACAGACACATCCAGGCATATCCTTTATGCATCCTGTATTCATCCCGTACTCATCCCATATGTATCCATACAGATGCGTATGGGGTGCATACATATCTGTACCATCATACAAACATCTGTCCAAAACATTCATATTCGTACGAATACTAAAGTACGAATGTCTGGACTTTCGATTCGTTTACGAATGTGCAAATAACGAATGCTATGAATATTCATGCACATTGCTAGTCTCCTGCTATACCAGAACCTACCAGAGTGGCCACCAATGGTGGTGCATGAAATTGTGCACCACATGGATACACATCCACACCTGTTCTTGCCAGGGGAGCGACCATTTGCACCTCTGCTGCTAAGGGGGGGGGGAGTGTCATCTGAGGTGCCATGCAAGCACACTGGCACCTCCGATGACCCCAAATGCAACTGCGCATGCACGGTGACGGTGATGGCGCACCTGCGGTCATGCTTGGCACCACGCAGAAGATGGCAGCACCTGGACACACCTCCAGACCCAGGTAGGTCTGGGGATGCGTTGGGGGTTGGTTGGTTTTGCGCACATTAGCACTCACAAGTGAGAATGGTCGTGTGCGCCAGTGGAGATTAATTTTTCCCATTCTATGGACGAGAAGCAACATGCATGCATGCCTCAGAACTGTTCAAAGCCTGTTTTGCAAAGAGCAACCCACAGCTATGTGTGGGAAGGCAAATGTCTTTGACTGTGTCCCTGTCCCCCCCCCCCCCCTGCCGCGGTCCCCCGGTTCAGTCTCCCAGTCTAAGACAATCTCACGCCTGAGTCAAGCTGGGCTAATTACCAGCTTTCTCTCTGCAGTCTTGACATGGAGACAAGTGTGGCCTCCCCTGCTGCCACACTAAGCCGATTGCTAAGCAATAAAGCTCAGAGATCACCAATCCTTGTGGTGGTTCACCTGCTTGGAAGGAAGCGGTTTTTACTGATATTGGTTCACACCTCTGCAGAGTTAGGCCATGGTTCAACACTGTAGTAGCAGTAGTCGTTGGAAGTCTCTCTCTCTCTCTGTTGAACATAAGAACCTAAAAAGAGCCATGCTGGATCAGGCCACAGCCCATCTAGTCCATAAGAACCTAAGAGGAGCCCTGCAGGATCAGGCCACAGCCCATCTAGTCCATAAGAACCTCAAAGGAGCACTGCTGGATCAGGCCACAGCCCATCTAGTCCATAAGAACCTAAGAGGAGCCCTGCTGGACCAGGCCACAGCCCATCTAGTCCATCAGAACCTCAGAGGAGCCCTGCTGGATCAGGCCACAGCCCATCTAGTCCATCAGAACCTAAGAGGAGCCCTGCTGGATCAGGCCACAGCCCATCTAGTCCATAAGAACCTAAGAGGAGCCCTGCAGGATCAGGCCACAGCCCATCTAGTCCATAAGAACCTAAGAGGAGCCCTGCTGGATCAGGCCACAGCCCATCTAGTCCATAGGAACCTAAGAGGAGCCCTGCTGGATCAGGCCACAGCCCATCTAGTCCATAAGAACCTAAGAGGAGCCCTGCTGGATCAGGCCACAGCCCATCCAGTCCATAAGAACCTAAGAGGAGCCCTGCTGGACCAGGCCACAGCCCATCTAGTCCATAAGAACCTAAGAGGAGCCCTGCTGGATCAGGCCACAGCCCATCCAGTCCATAAGAACCTAAGAGGAGCCCTGCTGGACCAGGCCACAGCCCATCTAGTCTATAAAAACCTAGGAGGAACCCTGCTGGATCAGGCCACAGCCCATCCAGTCACTCACAGTGCCCCACCATTTGCTTCTTGGCATCTCAAGTGGAAGCAAAGGCAAAATTTTTACCTGGGACGATTTTGCATTTCCCTTCCTATCCGCTGGATGGGAAAAGAGCACGATGAACCTACACTGACTAGTGCTTGTACTAGTCAACGTTACCTGTCCCTGCCCCCCATGATCAAATACTTACCTGATTCGATTGCAGGACCAGTCCTCTTCAGGGTACCGCCATTTTGACAGAGGTGCCCTGTGTGACTGTGCATGCGCCAGCATTGTCGCCATGATGATGCTGATGATCTGCACATGCGCAGTCGTGTCTATGGTCATCTGAGGTGCCAGCATGCTTGTGTGGCACCTCATGACCCCGGAGCACTGGAAGAGGCATGAATGGCTGATGCCTGGATGCGCCAGGTAAGTGATTGGGTAAGGTCAATAAAGGCGAACAGCACAATTTCATGCTCCACACCTAGTGCATGATTAGGGAACTTCTGGGCAGTCAGGGGGCGCCTGGCGGCTGTAACAGCCTCCTCAAGATCCGGATGCTCTTCCCCAGAAGTTCACTAATCATGCACTACGGACTGTAGCGCGAATAGGCCTCTGTTCACCACTTCCTGACAATGGCCTTGAGAGGCTTCCTGCCCGTCTCCCCAAAATGAAGACAGCATCCATGCTTTAATTCTAGTAGGCATTGATCATGTCCTCCATCACTTAAGAGGAGCCCTTCCAGATGAGGCCACAAGAGAAGTGATGGCCTGGTTCAGGGTCACGAAAGGTATGCTGGTGGCAAGCCACCATGACCCAGAACTACAGCCACTCAAGCCCTGACAGGTAGGAGTGAAAATTCCTAGCCAATGGGGCCATGGGGAGAGGCCGCTATTCAGCGTTGTGCCATAGTGCGCCACCCAAAACCAACACCCCAGGCACTGAGACTAAGAACTATCTTTCCAAGGGTGTTTTCGCACTTCCCTTCCTGTCTGCTGGACAGGAAAGGACCATGATTGACCAATGTTGACTAGCACCCGCACTTGGAGCGTTAGTCATCTTTAGCTGTTCCCTCATGATCTGGGGCCTGGTCCTCCTTTGGGCACCACCATTTTGGCTGTAGCATCCTCTGTGACTGTGCACGCATCAGCGCCATCGCTCTTATGATGCTGACGCTCTGCGCACATAGAGTCACATCTATGGTCATCACGTGCTTTTGTGGCACCTCAGACAACCCTGGAGTGCCAGAAGAAGAGTGAATGGTCATTGCCCTGGACGCTTGAGGTAAGTCCCTGGGTAAGGTTGGTTAAGGAGAAGTAATTTCAACCATTAGTGAACTTCTGGTGAGGGTGGGCACGCTTGGAGGCTGTAACAGCCTCCTCCACAGGCAGATGCCCTTCACCGGAGCTTCTCTAATCATGCACTAGAGGCCATGATGCGAATAGACCTCTAGTCTTTGGAGGTTTAGGTGTAGGGGCTACAAAGCTCACAGAAGCTCTTCAGCTGCTGGAAGGCATGGGCCAAATCAGTGCCAGGGGGTGCGGATCAGGCCTACATCTCCACAAGATCCCAGTCAGTGGGTTTGGTTGATCGGGATCCACTGATCTGGACCTAACTCAGGTAAGTGCAGGAAAGGGGAAGGATTTTAGCAGGGCTGAGCCAGGCCCTGCCCTGTTGCCCACAGATGGGTGGGCACAAATGCAATTTGATTCGCTTTGAATATTTAAAATTTGAACGTACCCAAATTGGATTCGAATTAAGCAAATTGGAATCTATTCGTCTGAATTTTTGGTTCGAACTTGCACGTACGAATGTTGACAACATCTGTATGTGCCCATACTCACCGTCTCGCACCCCGTACGCATCTGTACACACCCGTATGCATCCCGTCTGCAACCTGAGGCGTTTTCACACTATGGCGAAGAGGCCTCAGAACGCTTCGGGCCAAACGTGTTGAGTACAGTTCCCCATCTGCACTGGCAGGTAAATGACGCGCTCTGAACACATCCTTTCCCTGCCTACGTGCAGACGGGGAACTTTACTCAACGCATTTGGGCTGAAGACCCTCCCCCGGCCTCTCCCCATTGCCTGCCTTGCAGCCAGGGTGGGAAGGCCAGGCTCCTCCCTTCCCCACACTCTCTCTTGCTCCTGGGGCCCAGATTGGGCTCCTAGAGATCAGCGGGATACCCCCCCCCCACCCTGGGTCGCGTGTGCGTGTGCACGGCCTTACCTGCAGGCTGCCAGGTTGATTCTGGCTGTGGTAGGTGGGGCATGCTCTGCGCATGCGTGCGGGACAGCGCCTCATTGGCCAGCCATCGCGCCTCCACAGATGGTCTGGTGAAGCCAGGCAGGTGGCTGGCCAATGAGGCGGCGCCCTGCACGCATGTGCACAGTGCAACGGGCCTAATGCAGCCAGAATTGGCAGCCTGCAGGTAAGGCTGAGCACGCGCACGTGTGACCCGGGGTGGGGTGGTAGGGGTCCCACCGATCTCTAGGGGCCCGATCTGGGCCCCAGGAGAGAGCAGGAGCACGGGGAAGGGAGGCGCCTGGCCTCATCACCCCTGGCTGCAAGGCAGCCAATGGGGAGAGGCCGGGGGAGGGGGCCAGCTGTCATGGAGGGACAGCGTGTGAACGCTTTCCCTCCGTGGCAGCTGGGGACGTTCCGGATCGTTTGGAACGTGTAGAGACGTCGGGATGCTTGGCGTGGCCTGGAACGGATCCGGCCGCCCCACAAGAGCGAATGCAGCGTCTCAGCGTGTCGTAGATGCGTTCCAAAACCCCTCGTGTGAAAAGGCCTCTGTTTTCCTCCTGTACAGATCCGTAAAAATGCGCGCGGACTGCGGGAAAGAGGCGCATGTGCAAGTACGCATGGTGTATGGGCTCGCACGCATACGAATGTCTGAACAATGCGGACGAATGGATCAGACAATTCAAAGTCCGTCTGAACGTTTAAATTCAAATTTATGGACATTCGATTCGAGTTCGATGTCGAGGTTTGGACAAATTTGATCGGATTTCGAATATCTTCGAATATTCCTGCACGTCAAAAAAGCACAGCTCTGCTTTGGGTGGGCAGAAGTGGGAATTTCAACAGCTGCACTGCGCCAACTTTTGCCGTCCCAATGGCGTCAACCCACACAGCCGCCGTTGTCCCCTGGGAAGTGGAAACGGGTAATTGATTGCTTGGCTGATTGAAGATCCTGCTACAGAGGGTTATTGTTCAGGATTTTCCATTAGAAGGCATCTTATAGGAACACCTGGCCTTCTTACATAAAAACACTAACCTGGAATCACAAATAGCCCTGAGTTACAAATTACCTCTAAACCAGGAAGAGCTTATGACTTATCCACACTGCAGAAGAAGACAAGCACATGGGTCCTTTCTCAGCCTGCCCCATCGCTGCCTCCCCTTCCATAAGTCATTGTTTTAACTTTCTATTTTTGCTTCTGTCTATTCTCGCCTCGTCTGCGTCCTCCTTCTCCACCCAGGCCCCAGGATGCAGCTGTAGGATGCTGAACTAAGAAGAGAATAAATTAAAAACAAGACAAAGTCTGCTAGACGCCTTGAGATCTACCAGGCCAAGCTTTGCGGGCTGGTTTGCTCCATGTCAAGAAGGAAGAACCACCACCAACCCCATCATTTTTCTCTGCATTTGGCTTCTATTGGAGGGTTGGATGTGGTCCCCTAAATAGAGCAGAGATTTCTAATTTTCTATTTATCCTGATTTTCAGTGCAAAAGTCTAGGCTTATAAGCATTTTGTGTTAAGCGGTGGGGGGAAGCCAACAGTTTGAAGGAATGACATTAACTAATCCTGCGTAGAAGAAGAAGAGTTAGCTTTCTACCCCGCTTTTCTCACCCATTTAAGGGGACTCAAAGGCAGCTGACAAACCTTCTGTTCTTCTCATAACAGAACACCCTGTGAGGGGGGTGGGGATATGAGAGCTCGGAAGAGATCTGTGACTAGCCCAGAGTCACCGGGCTGGCTTCATGCAGGAGGAAGAAGAATGAGCTTTTCTACCCCACTTTCCTCAACCATTTAAGGAGACTCAGAGTGGCTGATAAACCTTCTGTTCTTCTCCCCACAGCAGAACACCCTGTGAGGTGGGTAAGGCCATGAGAGCTCAGGAGAGCTGGGACTAGCCCAAGGTCACCCAGTTGGCTTTGTGGAGGGGAGCGGAACCAAATCCAGTATTCCCAGATAAGAGTCCGGCTCCCTCACCACTAGACCAAACTTTTAAGGGGCTTCAAAGCATCTGACAAACCTTCTGTTCTTCTACCCACGACAGAACACCCTGTGAGGTAGGTGGGGCTGTGAGAGCTCAGAAGAGAGCTGGGACTAGCCCAAGGTCACCCAGCTGGCTTTGTGGGGGAGTGCGGAATCAAACCCAGTATTCCCAGACAAGAGTCCGGCTTCCTAACCACTGGATCAAACTGTGAATAAGGGAGAGGATATGGCCTTCCACATGCAACTAGTTGCTATTGTGATAGGAGGCTGCTGGGATACAAGAGGCACCAGTCCAATTCAGCAAGGCCGTTTGATGTTCTTAGGAACTAAGTTTGACCACTGAGAATGGGGTTGTTCCTGTTCTTTGAAGGACAAACTCTAGCCTGTCCCTGTCCCCGTCAACCCAGATTGGAAACACACCATTTAGAGGCTGTGGTCACATCTTCCCTTTAATTCTTCTTCAGTCCACCTGTCATGGAGGGAGAGTGTGCGAATGTTTTCCCTCCGTAGCAGCCGGGGGAGTTCCGGATCATTTGGAACGCGTGGAGAGCACTTTTTAGTGCCCTGAAAATGGGACGCATCTACGGCACGGCGGGACCCTTGGGGCGGCTTGGAACGGATCCGGCCGCCCCACAACAGCAAATGCTGCATCCCAACGTGTCATAGACGTGCTCCAAAACCCCTCGTGCAAAAAGGCCTCATGTCTGCATTTAATGAGTTACTTACCTTGCAACCATGAGGATAAGAAAAGCCTTATTGGAGTGAAATACTGTGTCTGCTACCGTGTCAGTGAATGCCATCTTCACATGTTATCTGCTGCGATCTTAGCAATTAGCTAGCTCTGCATACTGATCAATAGATCAATCAGTCTTCTGATTAGAACAGGTGTGACCATGGCCTGATAAAGGCATGGGCATCTCAGTTCCCTCTCCTCTGCAACCTGTGAAGGTGGACGGGTCCTGCCCGCTATCCCGTCTGGCCACCCTAGTGCGGACTTACCGGTATGTGACTGCTTGCAGAGCTCTGCAGTAGCAGCTGGCCAGCCACAGGGAGCGATCCGTCAAGATGTTTGGGCAGTGGGAAATCCGGAGGATGAGGAGGTTACTCCCTGTGGCCTTTAACAAGGACTCCAGTCCGGCTTCCAGGCAGCCCCTGGGGACAGAATCCAAAGGTATAAGGAAAGAGGTACTTTAGGGCAATCACCAGTGCTGCAAACCTGAGCATTTCAACCCATTTTAACTGCTATTGAAGGACCACTTAGTTAAGGAAGTGAGAATTTCCTGTTAGTGTCTTCACTCTCTTCCTGGTCACACCTTTAGTTTAGGATAGGAGAGTGAACAGCTATTCAAAGGTATTCGAAATTTGATCCAACCTGTCTGAATTTTGATCGCCGCTTCTGGAGCCAGGGCGAGCTTCCCTAAAGCCGGCCCTAGCCCACCCTTGGGGGAGCGCGGCGGATCCCCTCCTTACCTGGACGCCGTCGCCCTGAAACTGAAAGCAGGTGTGAGGGACACGGCGCACCTGTGTCCTACGCGCCGCCTGATTGGCCGGCGCGCATGTCCTGGCAGCGCGCCTGCGCAGCGTGCCTCCTGAGGGCAGGGGCTGCCAGGCGCAGCCCCGGCCAATCAGGCGGCGCGCAGGGCGCAGGTGTGCCGTGTCCGGCGCGCCTGCTTTCAGTTTCGGGGCGACGGAGACCAGGTAAGGAGGGGAACCGCCGCGCTCCCCCAAGGGTGGGCTAGGGCAGGCTTTTGGGAGACTTGCCCTGGCTCCAGAAGCAGCGATCCGCCACTTCTGGGGCGAGGGCGAGCCACGGCAGCAAGGTCCCCCGGCTCGCCATGCTTGGCTCCGGTGAGCCAATTGCGGCGGCCCAGGGGAGGGCCCTCCGATCTGGATCAGAGACGGGTGCCGTGTGTCTGCACAGCACCCGCCTCCAATCCGGATCAGTGCCATGTGTGTGGAGGCACGGGTGCGGGGTAGATCCAGATCTCTTAGATCCGGATCTACCCCGCAAAACCAGATCTACCTTGCACACGGAGCTATTAAAACCGGTTCCTCAGGGAGCCGGTTTTAATAAATCCGGGTGCCGTAGATCCTGGGTTTTTTTGCCCCTGTGCGGAAGCACCCTGCGACACAAGATAGCTCAGTTCACCATAGGCTGAAAACAATGAAACTATACTCAAAGAAAAACTAAAGGAGGTTAAATACAAGAACTGACTTGAATACCATTAGAGATGGAGATGATCCTGTAAGTACTCCAGGACCATTGGATGCAGAGAAACAGGCTATAACTGTTTATAAACAGTTTATAACTATTAGCCAGGACCTTGTTCCCTTTGCAGATAGACCTGTTTTGTCTTTGTTTGCTTTGTGTTTGCTTTATCTTGTTTGGATTATAGGTGCACATTCTATTCGAGTTCAAATGTCGAAGTTTGGCACATTCGATCGGATTTCGAAGGCCTGTGAATATTCGTGTACATCCACAATCCCTACAATTCACCCACCTTTTTCACCGTCTTCCTGGCAAGGAATCTGTGCAAGTGAATTTCTCTCTGTTTTCAAGGAGGCCCCCGGACAAATGCCTCCGTCGAGCTGAATGGCTCTCGGCCTCCCCAACCCAACAAGGATTTCAGCTCCGAGCAAACCACAAAGTGTCTCCGGGAATGGCCACAGGTATTCCAGCTCAGCGGCAAAGGACATCCTTCATATATAGAAAGCCCCAACAGCAAGTCTTGGGTGTGAGTGTGTGTGTCACCGACAGGCAAGAAATGATAGGGATCTGACCCACACGATAGGAATTGCTGCCAGGAACCCATTTGACTTCTCCAGGAGCCACCACCCCTTTCAACCGTTCTGCAGCCAGATAGTTAAGCTGCCTGATTACTTTCAGAGCTGGAAGCAAAGATAGCAGGTAGTTTCTCTTGTTGGTAAGAGGAACGGTTCTAAAAATAGTCGAGTCACTGCACGGAGGAAAATCAATGCCTTGGAAAAGGGGCTCTGCAGCTGGCTGTTAAGGGTGAGAAAAGCGCGGGATACAACAGCCAACTCTTCTTCCTCCCCCTCCATGAAGTTAGCTGGGTGGCCATAGGCTAGTCACAGCTCTCTTCCAAGAACCTAAGAGGAGCCCCACTGGATCAGACCACAGCCCATCTCATCCAGAAGAAGAAGAAGAGTTGGCTTTTCTACCTTGCTTTTCTCACCTATTTAAGGGGACTCAAAGTGGCTGACAAGCTTTCTGTTCTTCTCCTCACAACAGAAACCCTGTGAGATAGGTGGGGCTGTGAGAGCTCAGAAGAGAGCTGTGACTAGCCCAAGGTCACCCAGCTGGCTTCATGGGGGAAAGTGGAATCGAACCCAGTATTCCCAGGTAAGAGTTTGGCTCCCTAACTACTAGACCAAAATGGCTCACCCTCTAGACCAAAATGGCTCACCTAAGAACCTAAGAGGAGCCCTGCTGGATCAGGCCACAGCCCATCTAGTCCATAAGAATCTAAGAGGAGCCCTGGTGGATCAGGCCGCAGCCAATCTTATCCATAAGAACCTAAGAGGAGCCCTGGTGGATCAGGCCGCAGCCAATCTTATCCATAAGAACCTAAGAGGAGCCCTGGTGGATCAGGCCACAGCCCATCCAGTCCAGCATCCTGTCGCACACAGTGGCCCACCAATTGGCCAT
Source organism: Aspidoscelis tigris stejnegeri (assembly GCA_023333525.1). NCBI lineage: Eukaryota > Metazoa > Chordata > Lepidosauria > Squamata > Teiidae > Aspidoscelis > Aspidoscelis tigris. Next base: position 87,771,536 of record JALMGA010000006.1, on the reverse strand, counting down.
GGGCATCTCAAGCAGAGACAAGGGCAAACCTTCTCCTGCTCTCCAATCCCAGCAATGGGCCCTAGAGGCATCCTGCTTGTTCCCTCAGCCTTAAAGACACACTTAAGCATCCGTTCTACCTGCCATTCATGTATCTGTCATCCATAAATTTGTCTAACCTGTTCTTAAAGCCATCTAAGCTTTAAGTGTTACCACCTCTTCTGGCAGCAAGTTCCACAGACCAATGACCCGCTGGGTGAAGAAATCCTTCCCCTTCTCTGATCTGACTCTCCTACCCATCAGCTTCATAGATGATTTTACATACTTCAATCAGGTCTCACAGCCCCTCCGACCCCTCAGGGAGTCTCTTGTAGGGAGAAGAGCAGAAGGTTTGTCAGCCACTGTGAGTCCCCTTAAAAGGGCGAGGAAAGCGGGGTAGAGAAGCCAACTCTTCTTCCTCTGCTGCTCCTGTCCTGCAACTATACCCTTCCCCTTAAGAGTAGGGCTGGCCCTGCTTGAGACACCTGCACCCAGCTTCTCCCCACACTCTGCGGATGGGCGCTCCACATCTTCTGATAGAGGAGGGCCCCTGAAAGAGGTGGGTTCTGCTCACCGTGTGCTTTTCATGTAGTCCTCCTTGGTCTCCTTCTTCCCCCTCTGCCGGGGCTTGAGATTCTGGAGGGTGAGCGAGTGGGTTTGGGTGCACCACTGGGACAGCATGACCAGGAACTAAGGAGAAAGAAGAGCCATCAGCCATCAGTTAAAGCTGGTAAAGGTGTAAAGCTCAATACTGGGCTCCACACACCTAGTGCATGATTAGGGAACTTCTGGGAAGGCAAGGGGCGCCTGGAGGCTGGGGGTTCTTCCCCACAGGTTCCCTAATCATGCACTATGGGCTGTAGTGCAAATAGGCTGCAAGTTTTTTAAAAAAATAATTCCCTTTTCTGGGCTTTTCTGTTACCTTGGAGGACACCCTGGCGTTCTCCAGCAGCACTCGCGTCCACACGGCAGGGTGTCTGGCCACAAACTTCCAGTCCTTGCAAACCTCAGCGGCTCTAAGCAGCGTCTTCGTATCCAGGTAGGTGAAGATGCAGAAGAGAGCAGCTCGCATCTTCAGGATTTCGGGGCTGATGACCTCGTTGGAGCGGGCAGGGCTCCCCCGTTCCGGCCGGATACCTTTCCCTCTGTCCGACCTGGCTGTTGCAAGAAAGACCCCCACAAAACACAGTTACACACAGGCTGAGTTCAGAACTTTGCAAGAGCCACAGTGTCATCACAAGTGTGTCTGCTCAAGGACTTACAGGCATCACAACTTTTCACAAGGACTCACTTGAAGGTGAATTGGCACAAATATATACATACTGAAAAGAAAGCCAGAGAGGAGGATTCTTATATGTATACATCTCCAGCACTGGGAGACCAGGAAAAGCAGCATTATTTATTTATTTGCTTATTTATTTATTTTTTACATTTCTATCCCGCCCCATACCCGAAGGTCTCTGGGCGGGTAACAGATTAAAATAGAATATAACAGTAAAAGACAGTAGAAGGAATCGGGACCCCCAATCCAAGAGATGCAGTTTCTCTGCTCATGAGTTGTGAGCAGGGATGTGCCCATATGGGTTTTTTGACGTTTGATTCATAACAAATCGAATGTTAGAAAATCTGTGCTCGTTTGAATAGATCCTCTTCAAATGTGGTAGGATTCTATTCGATACAAACGTCCGGATATCCAATATACAGCTGATACGAACGAATACATATCTGATACATATCCAACATGAATGCATATGTACCTGCATAAGTATCCCATAACATATCCGTGCTCTGAATGCATCAAATTTGATCTGAATCCACTTTGAATCCACTCTCAATCCAATGCCAAATGCAATCTGGATCCGTTGCAGACGTGACTGGTGCAGCCGCTGTCCCACCTCCCCAGTTTAACAAATGTCCAAACTATTCATACAGATATCAGAACTATTTGTATGAACGTTCCTAAGCATTCGTATCCGTAGAAATGTTAACGTACGAATGTTGTAACATTTGATGCGTGTCCGAATGTCTGAATTTGGACAGATTTGTGCAAAGAACAAACGTTGCGAATATCCGCTCAGATCCCTAGTCGTGAGCTTCTCTGGGGGGCAGAAGAGGTCAGGGGCCGCTCTGGCTTGGTTAGAAGCCATTTTTTCCAAGGACAAGAAACTCACCTGGCAGCCTGGAGTTGTTTCCCGGCCTGGCGAAGTTCACCTGTTGGGTCTCTGAGGGGACTCTGGCCTCGGGCTCCCATATTTCGGCCTCCGATTCGGTGGTCCTGGAGCCCACGTCCGAGATGTCTCCTTCCTCGCCCTCGGTGCTGTTCCGGTAAGGCCTGCGGTGCCAGTTTTGGATCGCCTGCCGGCGGAGCCCCGAACCGCGCACTCCGCCGGGCCTATCGAAGCCGCTCTCCGTGCCTCGGTTCGAGCCGCTTGGGAAGGAATGTCCATCCGCGTTCTCGTCCCCCTGGTACAGCTCAGGACTGTCGCTGTCGTAGCAACCTGAGCTCTGGGACACGGCTTTGGCACGGCTGGAGGCTCTGCAAACACAAAGGAAAGGAACTAGGCCGCAGATCCCACCTCCGCCAACCCAGTCTAGCTTGCCGCATTTACAGTCGGACCCCCGTAACCGCAGGGGATACGTTCCGGTTCCTACCGAGGCTACCTGGAACCGTGGATAACCGCGAACAGGCCTTCTGGTCGTGCAACCCCAGAACCGGAAGTGCTTTTCTGACCTCCAGAAGCCTATTTCGGCTTCCGGAGAGCGTTGGAATAGGCATGTGATGGCACTGGATGCCTCCCACCTGCTTCCCACCCATCTCCTTACATTTTGGGATGGGCTCTGGTGGCGTCATGCGCCTATTCCAATGCTCTACAGAGGCCGAAACCTTCTGCAGGCCAAAATAGGCCTTCCGGTTCTACGTGCTTTTCCCTTATGGCGCCCGAGGGCTGAAACCATGGTTACCAAACCAGTGGATACAGTGGTCCAACTTGATTTATTTATCTGCATCATTTGTTTCCTTCTTCCCTTCCAGGTTGCTCAAGGTGACACAGTTTTTTTTTCTCCTGTCCATTTTCTACTCACTCTACAAACCTGTCTACAGATTTTCTACACACACAGCAAGCCCAGTCACCAGTCCAAGACCATCCGTTGTGTTCTCATGGATCCATGGGAGTTAAAATGGAGGGATGCCTAGGCCCTGGTCTAAGGGCTTCTCTACACTGGCGGGTATTCCATACCACTAAGTGTACTCAGGGCCTCATAAGAACATAAGAGGAGCCCACACCATTACTAACCTTACCCGATTACTTACCAGAAGTGCCCAGTGGCAAGTATCCACACCTCTTCCGGTGCTCTGGGATCATCTGAGGTGCCACACAAGCACGCTGGCACCTCAAACAACGGTAGACGTGACTTCACGTGCAAGGAGCATCAGCATCATTGGCTGACGGCACTCACACACCAGTCACGGAGGGTGCCGCGACCAAAATGGTGGCACCCTAAGAGGAATAGCTACGGGGATCGGTCACAGGTGAGTGACCTATCGTGTGGAGCTTAGTCTGTAAGTGACCAGGAGTCACAAGTGTGAGATCTTAGGGATTTTTGCACTGCAACGCGTTCCGTTTGGAGCGCGTGCAGGCGGGCAGCTTAAGACAGTTCCGGGCGCTTTCACCATTCACACACAGGAGCGCCGTGTGCAACTAGCAGGAAGATGCCCGGGCACCCGGGTGCCCATCGGAGGGCCCGGGGCAAGGTCCGTATGGGGCAGGAGGCCTTCGAAGATCGGAGCTCCTGGCTCCGATCTTCAAACGCCTCCCCGCCACACGGATCGTGCCCATCTGCGGGGCGCGAGCGCCTGGATCTAGGCGCGGGCGCCCCGCAGATCAGTCCCCCCACCCCCCCAGTCCCCAAAACCCCCACCCCCAACCACCTTCCGAGCCCGATCGGCCTAGGTGGCCTAGGTGGGCTGCGTGCTGCGCGCTCCCAGCATGCCCCCCCTCATTCGGAGGCCGGGCGGCAACGAGGTAAGTCCTCCGTCGCGCGCGCATCCTCCCAGGGCCCTGGGGGGGGGGGAATCATCTTCGCGGTGAAGGTGCCTCGCTGTAGATGGGTGGTTGGGGGTGGGGGTTTTGGGGACTGGGGGGGTGGGGGGACAGATCTGCGGGGTGCCCGCGCCCCGCAGATGGCCGCAATGGGGGCGGGAGGACCCTTGGGGGACCGGAGCGATGCGCTCCGGTCGACCAAGGCGTTCCTCGCCCCCAGCCAGCCCAACATCGGCCTCCTGCCACCCCGGAAAGGGGCTACAGGACGCCGATGCTGGTGGCTCCCTGGCTTCGGCAGCCCCATTGGGGCTGCCAGACCCAGGAAGGAGCCACGTCCCTGCGGCCGTCGGGGATGACAGACGGGACCCACCGAATCGGGGTTCCCCTGTCCCATCTGCCAGGGTCACTGACCCTGGCAGATGGGAAAGGGGAACCCCAATTCGGTGGGTCCCGTCTACCGGCTTCGCCGCGCTGGCGCGATCACCGGCCCGGCAAGTTGGGCCCTGGGGGCGTGCCGACGGCTGTCAGGGAGAGAAGCATGCGCGAACGCTTCTCTCCTGGAATGCGCCGGGGCGGTTCATCCGTGTCGGAACGGATGCAGAGCACTTTAAAGTGCTCTGCATCTGGAACGCGTGGAAGACAGCTCCGGACGTGAGGCGGCGCAAGCCCCGCTGGGGCAATGCGAATGCCTCGTCCGGAGCTGTCTTCCACGCGTTCGGAAAAGGCCTGTGCGAAAAGGCCTCTTGAGTATGCCATTTAAACAGTGAGAACATACCAGCCCAAAGAGACAAGCATGTACATCCAAGCTACGAAGAAGAAAGATTTTATCATCATACCTGGCTCTACAATTTGATTTTATATGTGCAAAGGAGTTCATATTTAAACAATTCAAGGTCTTTTCTGCACCACGCCTTATTCTGGATTTTAACCTGAAATAAGGACCTGCCAGGGTAGGTCCTGAATAGTTTGCAGTAGCACACAGATGGCAGGTGTCAGGCAGGGCTAGCTGCCTGCCATAATATTTGAATGTAAGATCTCTGCCACCTAGGTGATTCTGTGTATATGTATAATAATAATAATAATAATAATAATAATAATAATAATAATAATAATAATAATAATAATAATAATAATAATAATAATAATAATAATAATAATAATATTTATTTGTATACCGCCCTGTGGCGAACCAATCCGGGCGGTTAACAACAATAAATATAATAAGAACATCATATAAGAATAAAACATTATAGTCCCTCCCCCCTTAAAAAGTATTAAACAATATGACAAATTAAAATACAGTATCAAGAGTATAAAACATAATTAAACGTAATTAAACGGACAAACTGCCCTAGTGTCCCTCTAGAGCTCCTCAACCATCACTAAAGATGATTGCCTGTTGTTTTGGAAGTGACAGTTGACTCCCCCCTCCCTGCTGGAGTCGAGTGATACATTTTGGCTCCAAGTTTAAACTGGGTTTTGAAAAATAGTTATTGTTGATTGGTTAAAGGCCAAACCCCACCCAGCTATGAAACATATAAATATGCTGGGCTTTCTGTTCCAAGTTGCTCCCAACAAAAAATGCCTTTACGCGGAGCTGAAACAAATCACTGTTCATCTTTTTTAAAGAGTCTCGTGGTTAGTCTTTGCCAGCCTGACAGCAGGTCCCTATTTTAGGATATAATGCAGAATAAGTGGACAGTGGAATAAACATTTGAAGGAGAGATTCAATGTGCACACGGAACCGCAGTGGTGCATAGTGAGTGTGAACTACCTGTGAGAGCACCTCCCAAACCCAACATAATTGTCCCCGGGTAGTGAAGGGAAGGTGTATCCACAGACAAGGCGAACACCTGAGTTGTTTCGGGGCGACCACAAAACTGTCTTTCCACTGTTGGCTTAATGGTGCATGTTCCTTGATTTCACAGTCATGCTTAGGGATGCACATGAATTTTTTATGGCATTCGATTCCATTCGAATTGAATATTCAAATATCCAAATTCGTAAAAATAGAGAAAAACAAATGTATTGAAATTCAAACCAAACTCAATACATTTGTATCTATTCGCACGAATATTCAATGATACGAATCTTTGATGATACGAATCTTGTACGCATCCCGTTTTTATCCCATGTGTATCCCACTTTCATCCCGTCTGCATGCATACGGATACGAAAAAGATCCGTACGGATTTGTATGCAATGCATACGTATCCATACACATACGAATGTCCGAATTATTCATACAAATATTTTGAAACATTCGTTTTTGTTTGAATGCTAAAAACCAAATGCCTGGACACTCGATTCGAGTTTGAATGTCCAAATTCGGCCAAATTCAATCAAATAACGAATATCTTGAATTTTCGCGCACCTTCCTAGCCATGCTGTTTCCTGTTCCAGGGTACACGCGGATGGTCCATTGCTTGTTCCAGATCAAAAGGCACGAATGCAGTTGCGGAACTGATGAGTCTGGTCTGCCACTATTCCTGGCTACGGCGACCTTAGTAGGGTTTTGACCCAGATTACCACTAATTCTGTACCAACCATGTGGATGACAGAGCTCCTTATTCTGGGTTACCCGGTCAAAGCAGAACGAGCCAGCGGGAGAGGAAGGCCAATATTTAGGGCGATTTCTTACCCAGTGCTGGAAGATGACCTTTGGTTGGAAACGGCGTAGGAACCATGTGCTGTTGCTCCGGGCACAGAATGCCTGTCTCTCTGCCGAGACAAAAGCAGAGATCAGAATGCTCCTTCCCAATATGACAGGCAGAAACCTTTAATTGCTCCCACCTCCCTCGGGGAATTCCTCCAGAGCTACAAAGAGGGGCCATTGGAAACGAAGCACCATTCCAATCTCCAGTTCTTTAAATATTAGCAATAGTATTACCGGTATCAGAGGCCTTTTCGCACACGCCGGTTTGGAACGCGCGGAAGACAGCTCCGGGCGCGGCATTCGCATTGCCCCGGCCGGCTTTGCGTCCCGGCATGTCCGGAGCTGTCTTCCGCGCGTTCCAGACGCAGAGCACTTTAAAGTGCTCTACATGCGTTTGGGCGTGCACGAACTGCCCGCAGGCATTCGGGAGGAGAAGCATTCGCACCTGCTTCTCTCTCCCTAACAGCCGCGGGCTCGCGTCCCACGCCGGCGCAGCTTTGACAATCAGCTGTTTTCAGCCAGCGCCGGCTGCGGGAGCCTCCTCAGCTGTCTCCTTGCCCCTTGCCGGCGTTTGCCGGCTAAGACAGCTCACGACGCTTTGAGCATTCGCACACAGGCGCGCCAGAACGCGTTTACACGCGCTCCTGCGCTCCTGTGTGTGAATGGTCAAAGCGTCGTGAGCTGTCTTAGGCTTCCCGTGTAATGCGAAAATGCCTCAGGTGTGTGTTTCTCCTACATTCCATGCAGTCACAAATTAAAACCATATATCCAGGGGTCTATTCGCACTACAAGCCTTAGTGCATGATTAGAGACCCTTTATGGAAGAGCATCTGCACCTGGTGGAGGCTGTTACAACCTCCAGGTGCCCCCTGCCTGCCCAAAAGTTCTCTAATCATGCACTAGGTGTGGAGCATGAAATCATGCCCCACACCTTGACTAACCATAACTAATTACTTGTTTGGTGCATCCAGTGGTGAACTTCTTCACGTTTTCTGATGCTCCGGGGTCGTCTGAGTTGCCGCACCAGAACACAGGAGCCTCAGACTGTGTGTGCGTAGAGTGTGAGCATTGTCATAGCAACAGTGTTGATGCGTGCACAGTCATGGAAGGTGCTGCAAACAAAATGGCGGCAGCCTGAAGAGGACTGGCCCCAGAATCGGCCACAGGTGAGTGACCGATCACGCGGGGTTTAGGTGTAAGCGACTGTGCATGCAGTCTGTGCATGCGTTAAGTATTACTGTTGCTGTGGCGACAGCCACGGCACACGGACAGTTGTGCCAGGCTCAGAAAACAAGATGGTGGAGATTGGACACACACCCGAATGCAGGTAAGTATTTGGGGATCGTTGGGATTAGCCTGGTGTCTCCTAGCGTTCCCAAGTATGAATGCTAGGACAGGTTAGTGGGTGATGCACTTTTCCCATCCTGGGGGCGGGAACCCAATTGCAGAAGCAACCCTGTTCTGGGAAGCACACAGAATGGCCAATTTGTGTAGCCACTTCCTGGGCTCCCCCAAACAGTCCTGCCAGGAACACTTCATTCTCTAAGGTGGACATTTCCATTACCAGACGGGGACCTGTGATCAGCACACTTCCCACTCCAAGGGATCGGGGGCACTTGGTTGCAAAGGCTCAGGACCCTGGAGCAGCAGGAATGGCTGCCACATGGCTCCTGCCTTTGTGTGCACAGCTAAGGGGTGATGAGGACATTATGGGGCATTTGCACAAACCTTCTCATTTAGTTATGCATGAGCCCCTGCTCTGGGGGGAACGGATATGGGAAAGCTGCCTCCACCCACCCACCCAGTTTGACTAAGGATCATGGGTATTATAGTTCACAGAGACCTCCCTAACTTCATTCCTGCTCAGTCACTGCTTCGTAGTGCTAAAATGGCCCAGATGTTTGTTCTTGCATCAGACGGTCTGATTTTAGCTTCAGTTTCGGTTTTTTGATCCAGAGGTACTTGAGCCTCCCACAGTCCCGTGCTCATTTGACCAGACAGATGGGTTGGGTCCTTGCATTGCTGGAGGCCAAATTCCCTGCTCTTTTCGCCTCCTGCTTTTCTCTTTCAACATGGGCTCAGATCTGCACAGCCGTGATGAAGCGGTAGAAGAGAGAAGCCCTCTGTGCTGGCAGAACAGCCATCTGCTTAGCAGCAGCCAAGCAAGCCTAATCTAGAAAAACAAATTTGTGGGAAGCAAAGTCCTTTGGTACAGGTAAGAGGATGCTTAACCCTTCTGAAACTATGCCCCTTTCTGCACTTACCGCTCTTTAATCTGGATCATGGGGAGGCACAGATCCGGATTCATGCATGCTGTGTGGTTGCGAACCTTTGCAGTGACGCCCCCACACCTCCAAGGTCTGTGAGGGTGTCTTTCAATGGTGTGCTATGGTTCACCACTGAAAAGCAGCCTCCAGTAATCCCAGACACGGGAGGTAGACTTTAGCACACCTCCCTGTATTCCAGATCAGGGCTTTGGTCCCTCTCCTAGTAGTGAGAATGGTATTACCAGAGATCTGAAGTAAGGACTTCCTTAATTCTGACCGGACTTTGTCTAATACAGAGCAAGGTAGACCAGTAGCCTGTTGGGGCTTCTTGATCCGCATTAACATGCAGGTATGAAGACCCAGAATGTATGCTACATGGACCCTTAATCCAGATTAAAGATATGTGCAGAATGGACATAAGGACGGATGGAGAGATTGTGGACTTGGCTCCCAGGGTGTGGTCACACCTTCACTTTAGTCCTTCTTCAGTCCATCTTCGGATCCCAGCGCTCACACCTTTTTAGTGCTATCCGTTTCATTTGCGGACTTTCCTCCCTTCAGTCAGACCTTCCTGAGTTCTGATTTGTGCAGGTCTCAAGCTGCTATAGAGTGTTAATCCGTTTTCATTTTTTGGGTGTGATCGGGGAAGATGACTAAAGGAGGCTGAACCATACTATAGTGGGTGGATCCTGCATGAATTTGCCTTCCCTTTCGCCCAATGTGTGATGACATGCTGTTGAGTGACAGAACTTTATCCAATCAGGGCGCAGTGGGTGTTGTGATGGTGGAGAGGGGTGGAGACCTAAAAAGACCTTGTAAAGGAGTCTCAGGATGGGACAGAAAGGTGTGAACAAAGCAACCCAAACCGAGGACAAACTGAGGGAAGATGATTGGGTATTTGGGTCCTGATTCTTAATAAGATGGACTATTTCAGCAAGGTGTGACCACAGCTCCAGACTGTTTGCCTTCCCTCATTTAGGGAAGAGGGTGGGTGGAATGGAAGAGTAAAGAGCAGAGGAACATGGGTAGAAAATTAATACAAAAAGAAGACATTTTGGATGCCCCAGAGGTTGTTGTGGCCACCTTCCTAAACACAAGGAAGGGTATGCTACACTGGAAGTCTCACATCTAAAATGCTTCCAACGTGGATTTTCATTGAAATGGGCACTCAGGCTTCAGAGGCAAAATGCAGCTGAAGGCCAGCAGGAAAAGTGATTCTCTTTGGCAGCCTGCGTACGCACTGCCTTTGATGGACACTGCTGGGGAATGGGCACGGTAAACAATGCTGGCCTGGGTGATGCCAATGCTCTTCCTTAGCTCTATCATGATCCATTCAAGACCAGTGTTGAGGGGAAGGGCCAGAAGGAGCTGCTGGAGCTGCACCCCATCCCTGCCTCCCCAGGGAGCCCCACCTCACCCGTTCAGTACCACAGTTTTAGGAGAACGGCATCAGTAGGTACCGGTCTGCCGGTGCTCTTGGATCCGGGCACACTGCACCTTCCGAGACTGCAGTTGGGGGTGGTTCCACAGCTGCTGCTGATGATCTGGAGTTGCTTCTCAGCTCGGTCGGCCCGGTCCAGAAGCTCCTCAATGAACTGCTGGAGGCGGACTTTGGCATTGGCTTCACGGGCAGCCGTCTCCTTCAGGAACTGGTCAATTTGGATCACTTCCCTGCAGGAGGAGGCAAGAGTCAAATATCAGATAGATCCACTCGTGGACAGTTTGGTGGTCCTCCATAGCGCTCCATTCTCGTTGGATAGAAGGCCTCATTATTTTCCCCTTAAAATGATCATAAGGTGGTATGCAACCCCTGTTTGGTTGAACCACATCTCTTCTGCTCACCCCCCCAAAAAAAATGTTGGCATGGATGTGAGCTGCCAGGCACCTATACACACCTTTGGTGGCTTTGCCCTTATATTAGTAAATTTTGGACCCAAATATATCAGGAAATTGCCAAAATACTAGAAATACATATTGAATTTTCTCCAGCCAAGAACAAAGCCTATCTGGTACATTTTTTATTATTAGCAGGAAAATATCCAGACCTGGTATAATAAAGTAATACAATATGCGATAAATAAGTTTATTACCTCTCAATACTATAAATATGCAGGTAGAAAAGAATGATATATCTATCTATCTGGAGTCAATATCAGAGAAATAGCCATGTTAGTCTAATTCGAAAAGTTCAGCAAGGTAGTTAGTAGTACTTGGAGACTAACAGGAGAAGGGTTGGTGGTATAAGCTTTCATAGAGACGTCTATTTTTCAGATGCTAGGGGGCCCAATGGGCATGTCTCCTTCTTCAGATGCTAGGAGGCCCAATGGGCACGTCTCCTTCTTCAGATGCTAAGGGGCCCAATGGGCACATCTACTTCTTCAGATGCTAAGGGGCCCAATGGGCATGTCTACTTCTTCAGATGCTAAGGGGCCCAATGGGCACATCTACTTCTTCAGATGCTAGGAGGCCCAATGGGCACGTCTCCTTCTTCAGATGCTAAGGGGCCCAATGGGCACATCTACTTCTTCAGATGCTAGGAGGCCCAAAGGGCACGTCTCCTTCTTCAGATGCTAAGGGGCCCAATGGGCACATCTACTTCTTCAGATGCTAGGGGCCCCAATGGGCATGTCTACTTCTTCAGATGCTAGGGGGCCCAATGGGCACATCTACTTCTTCAGATGCCAGGGGGGCCAATGGGCACGTCTACTTCTTCAGATGCTAGGGGGCCCAATGGGCACCTCTACTTCTTCAGATGCTAGGGGGCCCAATGGGCACATCTACTTCTTCAGATGCTAGGGGCCCCAATGGGCATGCCTACTTCTTCAGATGCTAGGGGGCCCAATGGGCATGTCTACTTCTTCAGATGCCAGGGGGGCCAATGGGCACGTCTGCTTCTTCAGATGCTAGGGGGCCCAATGGGCACGTCTACTTCTTCAGATGCTAGGGGGCCCAATGGGCACGTCTACTTCTTCAGATGCTAGGGGGCCCAATGGGCACGTCTACTTCTTCAGATGCTAGGGGGCCCAATGGGCACCTCTACTTCTTCAGATGCTAGGGGGCCCAATGGGCACATCTACTTCTTCAGATGCTAGGGGGCCCAATGGGCACGTCTACTTCTTCAGATGCTAGGGGGCCCAATGGGCACGTCTGCTTCTTCAGATGCTAGGGGGCCCAATGGGCACCTCTACTTCTTCAGATGCTAGGGGGGGCCAATGGACACGTCTGCTTCTTCAGATGCTAGGGGCCCCAATATACATATTCATATCATAAGATATATGTATCTCATACAAACTATTGCTAGTGCCAATTCAAGATCAGTGTATTTGTTAAGGTCATCTGTAACACAACCTAAGTTTTCAAACAGTTAATTTTTATTTGTTAATTTTTGTATTATATGTATAACTTACATATTAAGTTATAAATTGTTGCTATAATTAATAAAAATTTGTAAAAAGAAGGCCTCATTATATGGTCCTGCTGGGTGAAGGCTGCTAGGTTTCCCCAAGGATACTCAACCCCTTAGTGGTAACTGACGCAAATAATGTAGGTTGTCCATGACCAGCAGTTTGCACAAAGCCTCATGTTTTTCATAGTGGTTGTGCAAACTCGGTGCTTTGGAGATGTGCCTACAAAACCATCGACCCCCACAGAAGAGTTCTATATGAACAAAGATGGGTCTCTACTTACCAACCTAGGTGGCTTTGCAACAAGTGTGCGGGAGAGGCATTGCAACCACCACCCAAAATTATGCTGCCTTTACCCAATTTGTAGGGAGGAGTAGGCATGTGAACAAATGTTTTTTTTCGTGTTTGATTCATATAAAATCAAATTCAAAAAACCTGTATTTGTTTGATACAAATGTTCAATATGAATCTGATTTGACTCCTTGCTAAGAATCACCTACGTATCCCTTACATATCCTCTACATATCCACTCTGAACACATCAAACCTGCTCTCAATCCACTTTGAACACACTCTGAATCTGCTTTGAATCCACTCTGGGTCTGTTGCAGATGTGACGGGAACAGCCACTTTCCCACCTCCCCAGGTTCACAAATGCAACAAAGCTTCACACAAATGTATCAAAACATTCAATTTGAATTTGAATGTCAATCTTTGAATGTCCCAACATTAGATTTGAATACGAATATCTGAATTCATATGAATTTGTACGAATTTTGAATGTGATGAATATTCATGCACATCCTTAAGGAGGAGCTATTTTCTAGAGCGGGGTTCCAAGACGTGTCCACTGAGGGCACCCAACAAGGCCACAGATGGCCTGCACACTCGCTACTTGGGGTGTTGCAATGGCCACAATGTGCTTTCTCCTATCGCACAAGCAGAGATGTGGACAGCAGCAGAAGATGCATTATTGAGTACCTTTTCTGATAAGAAATGTAGCCAAAATCATGATTCCCTCCCCCCTGGAAGATGTGCTAGAATCTAGATAGTCGCCTGATGTGTTGCGCAATTGCGCTAATGCAACACGGGACATGTCACACAAGTGTGTGTAGAGGGTACATCAGGATTGCCCTGGTGATGATGATGGCACACAGGCATTGCCGCTGGCAACAAAAGATGAACATAAGAACATAAGAGAAGCCTTGCTGGATCAGGCCACAGCCCATCTAGTCCAGCATCCTGTCACACACAGTGGCCCACCAAATGCTCATGGGCATCTCAAGCAGAGACAAGGACAAACCTTCTCCTGCTCTAGAATCCCAGCAGATGGCCTTAGAAGCGCCCCGGTTCCTCCCCCCCCCCCCAGCCTGAAATATGCACCTAGGCATTCATTCTAGTAGCCATTGGTACATCTGTCATCCATAAATTTGTCTAACCCTACCTTAAAGCTTTCTAGACTGCTGTCACCACCTCTTCCGGCAGCACATTCCATAAACCGATGACCCTCTGGGTAACACCCAGACACCCATTTGCACTCAAGGTGGCCCTTGGGGGGAGGGATGGTGTGTACTAGGATTCACCAGTGAGAACGCTAGTACGCACGTGGGCAACTTCGCCTTTTCTGTCCCCTGGACAGGAAGCGAAGTGCAAATTTGCTCCTAACCAAGACAGTGGATATGAAGCATCCTGGAAAATGTCCTGCTTGCCTGAATGTAGAGATCATGATTCTTGCTGATGAATACAAGTAAGGATGCCTTTGGCCATTTCTGCACTCACCTCCCTGCATTTGGAATCAATGGGTCTGGAACAGCCAAAACTGTTGATTCCAAACACGGGAAGGCACTGGTGGGATCAGCACTCTCTGTTTGATGGGGCTGGTCCACACCAGACAATGCCTTGGCCTCAAAGCTCCTGCGAGCTTCGTGGCTGGACTGGCATGCCTACCAGGGCAAGTACGGACCACTGGAATGCATTCCCCGGTAGTCTTGAATATGGAAGGTGTGCCAAATTAAGTGCCCGTGCAGAGGCGGCGGACGCGGAGGAGGAAGAGGAGGAGGAGAAAAAGAAGATTTGGCTTTTATTCCCTGCTTTTCTTACTCTTAAGGGGATTCAAAGCTAGGGATGTGCGTGAATATTTGAAACATTCAAGATTTGCCCGGATTTGCCCGAATTCAGACATTCGAACTTGAATTGAATGTTACAATATTCATATGCTAATATTCAAACGAATACGAATGTTTCCGGACATTTGCAGGAATAGTTCGGACATTAATTAAGCTGGGGAAACATATCAGATATGTATCTATTCATATCAGATACATACCTGTCCATATCAGGTATGGATCGAATATTCGTACGATACATACAAACAGATTCATATCGAATAGAATTTTACCACATTTGAATGCGATCTATTCATTCAAATGCGGGTTTTTGAATATTAGATTTGTTTTGAATTGAATGCCAAAAAAATTGTGCACATCCCTATTCAAAGCGGCTGACAAACCTTCTGTTCTTCTCCCAGCAACAGGCACCCTGTGAGGTGGGTGAGGCTGTGAGAGCCCAGAAAGTGAGCCGTGACTTGCCCAAGGTCACCCAGCCGGCTTTGTGGAGGAGCGCGGAATCGAACTGGGAGTCCACCAGATAAGTGTGACACTCTACCCACTGAACCAAACTGGCTTTGATATTAAGTTTTATATAGTTTGATGACTAACTATAAGGACGCAGTTACTGACCCTAATACGGGAGTCGGGGTGGTTCGATCGCCACAGTTTTCTTCCAGGGTGGCAGTCAACCAGTTTCCATTTAGATGGTTGAAAGAGAGAGGGAGGGGGGCAGGGAAGAGGAACTGCAGAATGCCATCTCTGCTCCATTCTCTCTCCTTTTTTCCTTCCCACGTTTTCTGTCAAGAGACACTTAACAGAGAATGGAAAAAAACGCCTACAGAAGGGAGTTTGAAGGTTGTTTATGGAGGGTGTTTCCAGGCCACCTTGGATTCTATGATTCCATGTTCTTCCTGGGAGCAGCCATAACCCAGTAGCAAAGCAAGGGTCTAGAAAGCATAGGGTTCCAGTTTCAAGCCCTGGCATCTCCCCAGAAGAAGGCAGTGATGAACCACAGGTAGATCAATGGTTACTGGGATGAATGCCTTGGTACCCAACCCTAAAGGCCATCTCAAGGAAGCCAAGGGCAGCTGAAGGTTTTCCTAGGCTGTGGCCTCTTACGTTCTTACAGATAAATTTAGGGAGTTCAGCTGTGTATGTGGCTACCATGTCCTATGAGGACTTGCCTGTATGTATCTTTCCCGCATCATACGCATTTGTACCGGTATGCATCATGTAGGTACCTGTACACATACGAATGTCTGAATAATTTGAACAAACAGATTCGAAAATACAAAATTCATTCGAATGTTCAAATTCAAATTTGTAGACATTCGATTCGAATCCAAATGTCCAAATTCAGACGAATTCAATTGAATTTTGCATGTTCTGGATATCTGTGCACATCGCTAGTCAGTGCAATGGCTTAAACTACCAGCGCATCCATAAAGGTGCTGCCGAGTGCCTAGGTACACAGTGTGAGAGAGAGACCTTGTTAGGTTGCAGGCCCTGAGCCCAGATCCATTATGGCTAGGATGCCAGAGACAGCATTAAGGGACATTTCCATGGTCTCCAGTTGAATTCAGTGTCAAGGAACAGGGACAAAACCATCCTTCCTATTTGAGCAGTAGAGCCTGTCTGTGCAAATCTGCTGCAGCCGGAGGCCTTGGAGCTTACGGCAAATTTTGTACCTGTCAGATTCTTTTTGGCTTAGCGTGGGGGCCGACTGGAGAGAGGATGTGGTGGTTAGAAAGGATACGTGCTAGCTGGACGTGGTGAACGAGAAGTGATACACTGGGTGTTTAATCCAGTTTCAGTCCACCTTCAGAGCGAGACAACATGCCAGTAGTAGTAGTAGTAGTAGTAGTAGTAGTAGTAGTAGTAGTAGTAGTAGTAGTAGTAGTAGTAGTAGTAGAAGAGTTGACTCAAAGCAGCTGACAAATGGTGTGTTCTTCTCCCTTAAGGGGACTCAAAGCAGCTGACAAAGCTTTCCATTTTTCTCCCCACAACAGAACCCCCTGTGAGGTAGGTGGGGCTGTGAGAGCTCAGAAGAGAGCTGTGACTAGCCCAAGGTCACCCAGCTGGCTTCATGGGGGAGGGCGGAATCGAACCCGGTATTCCCAGATAAGAGTCCGGCTCCCTAACCACTAGACCAGCTTGTCGCGACCCCTCTGAAAGGGTAGTTCGACCCCCAAAGGGGTCCCGACCCCCAGGTTGAGAACCACTGATCTAAGTTATTTCCTTTCACCCGAGTCCTGGGATAATCCGCATAAGGGATCGTCCCAATCAGGGAAGGAAAATCTGCATAAAATACAGATGAAGACTTTCAAGCGTAACCTCTCCGGACCCCAAGTGGGCCTCTGTTTGTATAAAAGCTAAGGTATAACCATGACCTCTGTCTGTGTGCAATGTTGTTTCAAGTGCACATATGCCCATCCCTATGTGTGAGGGAGACAGACAGACAGACAGACAGACAGAATGCACACAGAGATCATCAGTTCAAGTTCATGTGAAAACCATGGAGACCAGGCCCTCATTAGTTATTTCTGACCACTGTCAAAACAGAATGAATCATTCTCCCCAGGGTTTACTGATCTGCAGTTGTCCATCAGCTTAATTGGGTGTTGATCAGACCAGGAGGCAACAGAGCAGATAACCAAGGTGGGGGGGGGGGGGGGAGCCAAGGATTCAGCTCAGAAAATTCTCATTCTACAATCAGGGTTGACTTCAAGCAGGAGAGGACCTTTTCTGAGGACATTTTGATCCCTCGCAAAATGCTTCCCCCAATTTAATTAGGGGTGATGTTATTTTGGGGTAGATGTTAACACAACATGGTCTTAATGACGCGACAGGTGTCCAGAAGAAATATGGCGGCACTTCCTGCTTTCACTCGGAACTGGCTGCACGATGCTCTCAAATCTTATTGGCTAGCTAGGGCAGTGACGCCACCATGATGCTTATCATGGGATCTCTGATTGGCTAGGGATCAGGGAGGCGGGCAGCTGAGGTGGTAAGAAAAATAAAGAAGGCTAACAAACTGCATGCAAAATGAAGAAAAGCGTGAATCTGGGGGCATTCTCCTCAAATTGTCCTTTCCCCTCACTCAGAATGTTTCCAAAGGTAAATCTCTGGATCAAATCCAGCCGGTGGCCTATTCACACTACAGCCCATAGTGCATGTTTAGGGAACTTTTGGGGAAGAGCATCTGCATCAGAAATAAGCCTCCAGGTGCCTCCTGCCTTCACAGAAGTTCCCCAATCATGCACTAGGTGTGGAGCATGAAATTGTGTTCCACACCTTTACCAAGCTTAACTAGCTGCTCACCTGGCACATCCAACGGCAAGCATCCGGACCTTTTCCAGTGCTCCAGGGTCACCTGAGGTGCCATGCAAGCATGCTGGCACCTAGGATGACCATAGATGCGACTGTGTGTGCACAGACCGTCAGCGTCATGGTCGCGGCAGCACTGACCTCCGTGCTATCGCGCAAGGCGCTGCAAACAAAATGGCGGCACCCTGAAGAGGACTAGCCCTGGTGAGTGACCAGTTGTGGGGGGTTTAGGCTGTAAGTGACTAGCGTTCTCAAGTCTTCACATTCGAATTTAAACCTTTGAATGAATTTCAAATGTTCCAAAACATTCGTTCGGACGATCCAATAGTACAGACACAAATTGTACGAATCTCATACGTATCTGTGCGCATTTCTGCTTATAATATGGGATGAAAACGGGATGCATATGGGATAAAATGGGGTGCGTACGAAATGTGTAAAGATACGTATAACACATACAAATTTCGTCACCATTTGTATCTTCAGATTCGAATCTAACACTCGAACTGAATAGATTTGAATGTATTCGATTCGAATCGGATTTTGTTGCATTTGGATTCTAAACATTTGAATCAAATGGAATCTTTTGACATTCGATTGGACTTGAATTGGAAAGCAAAAAACCCCATTCCTGCGCATGCCTACTTAGAAGGAAGCCCTGAAGCGCCGGGTGGTGCCGATGGAGAATTTTTCACGCGCGGAATCACATCCTCAGGGATTCCTTTTACTGCCCACAGGTCTGTGCCTTATGCAGGGTTGTAGGACGGACACACAGTTAAACCCTGCACACCTGTGAAATGCAAGACCCATTTTGGGCTGCATTATTACCTGTTAAGTCACCTGCGCGTGGCTCTGGAACTACGCTTCAGGAATAGTAAAATCTCCCCGAGGCAGGAGAATCGAACAAAAACATTTGGGCTCTGTATTTTTCTCTCTAAATAGAAACCTCACACTCTGAACATCATTGGGATGGCAGATAAATCCATGGAAATAAGATAGAAAATTTCTACCTGAGGGAAGGAGGAAGTGAGGCATGCAGAAACATGAGAATGGAACATGAAGGCTGACTTGATGCATTTCACGCAGTAATAGGGGGCCCAGAGTGCTGGTTTGTATTCCTAAGGCTAAAAGACACCCTGGAAGTTTCCTTGTACTTCGAAACAAGAGGCATTTTTGTTTCAGTAAGGCTAGGCCGTGTGGGGATGGATTCCCCACTCACACCTAGGCAGGTAAGGAACGCGTGGGAACCCATCCCCATGTGTCCTAGCCTGAAAAGGCTGGTGCGGGGGCAGGATGCCCCTCCCAGGGTTATCCCCATTGGGTCTGGCTGGACCCAGGGGTGGGCAGGCCTGTCGCGTTCCTTCCGGATTGGGTCCCCTAGAGCATGCAGGAACCCCCCCCCCAGGCACCTACACACACACACACACCGGGCACAGGCCTACGCGAGGATGAGCGGACATGAGAGGCTCTTACCTCGTTCTTGCTGGGTTCCAAAGTGGCTGCCACAACCAACAGTGCTGCATGCGCTGCCCACTCTGATTGGCTAGCTACCCAGGTGTGCGCAACTAGCCAATGAGATTGGGCAGCAAGCACAGACGCACAATGCCACCGGCCAGGCTCGGCACTACAGAACCTGGCGAGCAAGAGGTAAGTGCCTCTCTCACGTGCACGCCCCCTGCGTAGACCCGTGCCTGGTGGTGGTGGTGGGGTGACCGGGGGGGGGGGGAGAGTTCATGCGGGCCCTAAGGGACCCAATCCGGTCCCCAAGAATCCACAGGAACAGGGGAAGGGACTGGACAGATCTGCCCAATGGGAGCAGATGGAGGCGGGGCCCGCAGCTGTCAGGGAGGGAGTGTGCAAACGCTCTCTCTCCTGAACAGTGGCTAGACGGCCGGGAACACCCTGGGCCGGGTGTAGAGCATGATTTCGTGTTCTACACATGGAACATGAGTTTGCGCCCTGGGCTGCGCTGGGCTGGGCTGGTTCCAAATGGAACCGCCAGCCCAGCGGAGCGAATGCTCTGTCCCAGGGTGTCCTACACGTGTTCCATTTGCCCTCATGCAAAAAGGCCTAAAATGTGGACCTCATTGTAAGCGTCTTGCATGTTAGCTCCTTACTCTAGGCTTCGCAATCACATGAGTTTTGAAAGTAATTACGTTAACAAATGGATTTTCAATTTCTAAAGGAGCATAGAACAGAGTTAGAGGGCCTGTGTCCCCAGCAGGGATATGTATGAATATTTGTAACATTAATTATTTGTACAAATTTGTTCAAATTCGGACTTTCGTACACAAATCGAATGTGACATTCGTATGAATAGTTTGTACATTCATTAAACTGGAGATATGTATCGGATATGTATTGATAGGTATGCATTCATATAGGATATGCATCCAATACATATTTATTTGCACAGGATCCGTAGGCAGGATCCATATGTGTTCGTATTGGATATGTGTATGAATTCATACAAATACATGCGTATTGAACAGAATCCTACCACGATTGAAGGGGATCTATGCGAACAAATACAGATTTGTAACATTCGATTCATTACAAATCGAACGCCGAAAAACCCATTTGTGCACAGCCAGCATTTGCTCTCCAGTAGAAGGTTGAATGGATCTGGGAAACACAGAAAGAAAACATAAAGGAGCCTCCAGTTTTTCTATGACAAAACTACCACCTCTATTTGTCTCTGGCCCTGCCCTGATGGGGGAGGTACAAGAACCTAAGAACCGAAGAGGAGCCCTGCTGGATCAGGCCACAGCCCATCTAGTCCATAGGAACCTAAGAGGAGCCCTGCTGGATCAGGCCACAGCCTATTTAGTCCATAAAAACCTAAGAGGAGCCCTGCTGGATCAGGCCACAGCCCATCTAGTCCATAAGAACCTAAGGGGAGCCCTGCTGGATCAGGCCACAGCCCATCCAGTCCATAAGAACCTAAGAGGAGCCCTGCTGGATCAGCCCACAGCCCATTTAGTCCATAAGAACCTCAAAGGAGCCCTGCTGGATCAGGCCACAGCCCATCTAGTCCATAGGAACCTAAGAGGAGCCCTGCTATATCAGGCCACAGCCCATCTGGTCCATAAGAACCTAAGAGGAGCCCTGCTATATCAGGCCACAGCCCATCTAGTCCATAAGAACCTAAGAGGAGCCCTGCTGGATCAGGCCACAGCCCATCTTGTCCATAAGAACCTAAGGGGAGCCCTGCTGGGTCAGGCCACAGCCCATCCAGTCTATAAGAACCTCAAAGGAGCCCTGCTGGATCAGGCCACAGCCCATCTAGTCCATAAGAACCTAAGAGGAGCCCTGCTATATCAGGCCACAGCCCATCTAGTCCATAAGAACCTAAGAGGAGCCCTGCCGGATCAGGCCACAGCCCAGCTAGACCAGCATCCTGTCGCACACAGTGGCCCATCGGTTGCTTATGAGCATCTCAAGCAGAAGACAAAGGCAAAACATTCATCTGATCTCAGATCCCTGCAAATGGCCTTTGGATGCCTCCTGTCTGTCTCTCCAACCTGGAGGTGGTACTTAAGCATCCATTCAAGATAAGAACCTAAGAGGAGCCCCGCTGGATCAGGCCACAGCCAATCTAGTCCATAAGAACCTAAGAGGAGCCTTGCTGGATCAGGCCACAGCCCATCTAGTCCATAAGAACCTAAGAGGAGCCCTCCTGGATCAGGCCACAGCCCATCTAGTCCATAAGAACCTACGAGGAGCCCTGCTGGATCAGGCCTCAGCCCATCTAGTCCATAAGAACCTAAGGGGAGCCCTGCTGGATCAGGCCACAGCCAATCTAGTCCATAAGAACCTAAGAGGAGCCTTGCTGGATCAGGCCACAGCCCATCTAGTCCATAAGAACCTAAGAGGAGCCCTCCTGGATCAGGCCACAGCCCATCTAGTCCATAAGAATCTACGAGGAGCCCTGCTGGATCAGGCCTCAGCCCATCTAGTCCATAAGAACCTAAGGGGAGCCCTGCTGGGTCAGGCCACAGCCCATCTAGTCCAGCATCCCATCTCACACAGTGGCCCACCAGTTGCTTCTGGGCATCTCAAGCAGAAGACAAGGGCAAAACCATCACCCGCTCTCAAATCTCTGCAAATGGCCTTTGGAGGTCTCTTGTCTGTCCCTCCAACCTGGAGGATGAACCTCAGCATCCATTCTAATAGACATTGATACACCTGTCCCCCATAAATAAGAGCAGCCCTGCTAGACTGGGCCACAGCCCATCTATTCCAGCTTCCCATCTCACACAGTGTCCCACCAATTGCTTCTGGGCATCTCAAGCAGAAGACAAAGGCAAAACCTTCACCTGGTTTTCTTTTTGTCTTCTGCATCCCTGATTGGCCAGGCACCTGCCTGGCTTCAGCAGGTCATCTGCACAGGCGCGGGTGCCTGGCCAATCAGGGACCATGTGGCACACATGCGCATAGTCTCCTTGCCCCAGTTGCTTCCAGGTGCCGAACAGGTAAGCCCCATTACAAGTGTGCACCCCTGGGATGGGTTGGGGGTGGGTGGGTGGGGGTTCCGCCACCTGCATGGGCCTGATCTGGGCTTATGAAGCTCACGGAACCCCAGGGAAGGCACCCAACAGGCCTTCCTACCCCTGGCTCCAAGGGAGCCAATGGGGGGAGGCCGGGGGCGGGACTTGTGACTCCTGGGACAGCCGTTCAACCCGAACGTGTCTAAGACATTTTACCATCCACGCGTAAGCAGGTAAAGGATGCGTTCGCAATGCATCCTTTACCTGCCAGTGCTGATGGGAAAGTTTCTTAGACACGTTCGGGCCGAAGCGCTCTACGGCATTTTAGCTGTGCTGTGAAGAGGCCTCTGCTCTCTACTCTGCTCTTGGAGGCATCCTACCTGTCCCCCCTAATTCCTTTCATTCTGTGACTTCCCTTCCTTCCTTCTCTCCTCCCTCAAACTACTGCCACAATCACTTTGTTCCCAGTTTTCCCACTTCAGACCTCAATGTACGGGAACCCACAATGAAAGCCATAACTACTGTTTGAGAATGGGGGCTAATGGAGAAGATGAATAGCAATTCCCCTTTTGTCTTTTATGTTCCTGCATTGCAGCAAAGTAGCCTTTGATTCAAGCCAGCGTACTTAGCAATGTGTTGGATAAAAGACTCATTTGCCACAACAAACGAGGATCAAATATAGATAGTGAATCACCACTCAGTCTTTCTATTGCATCCTGGTGACAAGGGAGGGTTGAGAATAAAGGAGAAGATTTGTAATCTTCTCAGCAGGTAGTCAACTCAAAAGCTTTATTTCTGTTTACAGCAGTGGAAATTCTGGTACTGGCCAAGATCTTGTCATGGCACAGAATGTTCACAAACATTCTGGAATGGTTACTGCTCACTTTTTGCGAGGAAAGAGGTAGTTGCTAATTTTTATGCATCCAAAATCTCACTGAAGGAGTTTGCAAAACAGGACATCTACTAGAGAGTCACCAGCCATACACTACTTAGACAAGAGGCTGAAGAGAAACGGCTGCCAGAGAAGCCACTGAAATAACATCCCCATAATGTGAACAGGAACCAAGGCCTGTTTATCAGCAACATCTGGAAACCCTTATACAGAAACAAACAAAACAACGATTCACAAAGAGGAAAGCCTCAACAACCCACCATTAACACCTCCACCAACAGATTATTGCCAGGAAAAAAACCAATGCCTCATTAACAACACAAAGGAAAGAAGAACTGCCAAACAAGCAGCAGGCATCTAGAAGAAGGGAAACAAAATCTAGGAAGACACCAGTTGCTTTTCACTCTATCCATCTTCTGAAGATGGATATTGCAGCAATATCTGAAAGCTAAGGTCCTCAGAAGATACCTGGAACATGGCATAACAGACCCAACACTGGTACAAATAAGAGTGAAACCGGCTGTGAAAGCCTTCATACAACATAACAATGCTTTTTATCTCTTGTCTGGATGGTGCCTCTGTCTATATCTTTTACAATGTAAGAAATTATCACACTGCCACATTTTGCTTCTCAGCACAGCTGCTATTTTTTTTTTTTTAATCCTCTTCACTGGATTCAGGGTGGCTGTATAGAGAAAAAGCAGCTTATTTTAATAGTTTTTATGAAGTTCTTTCATCAGGCGTAAATGTTAAGCTTTTCTAGTAACGATGCCCAGTAATCTGCTATTAGTTACACATGGGGTAGCACAACATTTCGTCTTCACGTTTTGCCTGAATTTCGCCACCGCTTACGGCTACGCATAATTATTTCGCTTAGGTCTGCGAGCGATCGTGGGGCAAAGTCCGATAAAGGCTCGTGATCCAGCATAATGGAACCACAATGAACATTTAGTGGTGAGAGGTGGGGGAGATACTCAGGATAATCTGTTTTGATTTCTGCAGAAGGGCGCATGGAATCTGACTTGAAACATGCCTTTTGGTCCCCCCGGGGAATGCAGAGGCTGTAATTTGAGGAAAAACAAAACATAGAACAACACAGAGGATATACCATCAAGCAGCAAGCCAGGACAGTCGCAGTAGGGTGGCATGGAAAATTAAGGTTTAAAGAGAGAATAGGAATGCCCGGCTGATCTTATTTAATAGCCGTTTTCAAACATTTGGGAGGAAAAGGGAACACAGCTGTCATTCTGGTTAAATCCACAGATGACTTCAAAGCGAGAGTCGCCAAGGTGCAACCAGACGGTACGTACGAGAAGTGTATGTAGGTAGAAATCCTAAAAGCTTTTTGCACGCCACCACATTTGCAAGAGAGAGGCCAAGTGGTTTGGGAGACGGACTCTTATCTGGGAATACAGCCAGGGTTTAATTCTGCACTCCTCCATGAAGCCAGCTGGGTGATCTTGGGCTAGTCACAGGTCTCTCTCTGAGCTCTCACAGCCCCACCTACCTCACTTGGTGTTCTGTTGTGGGGAGAAGAACAGAAGGTTCGTCAGCCACTTTGAGTCTCCTTAAATGGGTGAGAAAAGCGAGGTAGAAAAGCCAGCTCTTCTTCTTTTTCTTCTAATACTTCTACAGCCCAGGTTTCCAATTAAAAAATGGCTCCTAAGAATCTAAGAGGAGCCTTGCTGGATCAAGCCACAGCCCATCTAGTCCAGCATCCTGAACAACACAGTGGCCCACCGAGCACCTTGGGCAGAAGATGAGGGCGAAATCTTCACCTGCTCTCAAATCCCAGCACATGGCCTTTGGAGGCATCTTGCTTGTCTTTCTGGCTTTAAGGATGTACTTGGGCATCCATTCTAGTAGCCACTGACACACCTGTCATCCCTGGATTTGCCTAACCCTTCCTTAAAGCCATTCAGGCTGGTTGCTGTCACCACCTCTTCTGGCAGCAAATTCCATAAACCGATGACCCTCTGGGTGAAGAAATGCTTCCCCTTGTCTGATCCAACTCTCCTACCCATCAGCTCCATAGAGGGCCCCCGGGTTCTAGTGCTGTGTGACAGAGCACCTATTACAGTCCACTGTAATGACACCCTTCAACCTTGCAAAGAAAGAACAGATGGTTGTAGCACCACCCTCAGCAGCAAAAGGGGTGGGCATCCGGGAGAGGGCCTTCTTAGTGATGGCCCCCAGGCTATGAAATAGTCTCCCCTTGAGGTGCCTCAGGCACCTTCACTGTATATATTTAGGGCAGTGAAGAAGCACCACTTTGCCCTGGCCTTTGGATAAATGGAGCTATAGCTTTCTCTCCCAACTTTTCAGACACTTTTATTGTTTTAATATGTATATATCTGGTTTTAAATGGACTCCATGAGGGCTCTAAGGACAGGGACCTTTGTCCCCAGACTTCAGTGTGAGGCAAGGTGCAGGCAGGGGTAAAATGTTTAGTGTTCCCAGGCCAAATTCGACTCGGTGTCCCTTTCAGCCTGTGTGATAACAGCCTAGGGCATAGGCCTTTTCACCTGGCGGCTGGTACTCAACAATTGGTGAACTTCTGGGGAACACGCGGACGAAAGGGTAACAGCCTCCAAGCGCCCTCTGCCTTCCCAGAAGTTCACTCATGGTTGATTGGGTGTGGAGCATGAAATCGTGCTCCACATCTTAACCAATATTATCTGAAGGTGCTCCAGGGTCGTCTGAGGTGCTGCGGGAGGTCGCTGGCACCTCAGACAACCATAGACACGACTGCGCATCCACAGGGCATCAACGTCATGGAGGGGGCCGCAGCCAAAATGGCTGCGCCCTGAAGAGGATCGGAAGGAGGGATGGCTAAAGTTGAGTAGCGCTCCAAGGGCATGCGCCCGTCAACGTTGGTTAATCGCACTCCTTTCCCATCTAGCGAACAGGAAGGGAAGTGGGGAATTGCCCCATGATGCTCTGACCTATTTAGCCCTTACATCTGCACATCTAGGGATTTCAGGCAGGTCATGCAGCAAACCTTTGAAAAAATTCTCGACATCTCTCTGCTAGGGGAATGGTGCTCTTGCTTCATCTTGTTCCACTGCAGACTCAGCCTGTTCTGAGCCCTGGAAGCATCCTTCCCGCTAGGATGGGCACAACAGAAGCTTAACTCTTTCTGGACACACCGTGTATTTTAAGAGCGCCACCACAGAACCTCCAATGTGCTCTGAAAAACTGGAAGGACAAAGTCCTCTCTGTGGCTGCTTCCGCACAGGGGCTAATTAATCCGGGTCTACTGCACCCGGATTTAGTAGATCTGGATTAAGGGGGGGTCTACTGCACCCGGATTTAGTAGATCCGGATTAAGGGGGTAGATCGATGCGGATCTACCCCTCGCCCCGTGCCTCCGCACATGTGGTGTGGATCCGGATTGGAGGCGGGTGCTGTGCTGTTGCCCTTACTAGACGGCGCACCTGCTCAGAACGCCTCCTGAGGGCAAGGGCTGCCAGTAGCAGCCCCGGCCACTCAAGAGGCGCGCAGGACGCAGGCGCGCTGCATCCTGGGCGCCGACCCTCAGAATCGGGGCGATGCTGACAAGGTAAGGAGGGGATTCGCCGCGCTCCCCCCAGGGTGGGCTAGGGTACGCTTTAGGGAAGCTTGCCCTGGTTCCAAAAGTGGTGAGCCGCCGCTTCTGGGGCGAGGGCGAGCCGCGGCAGCGAGGTCCCTCGGCTCGCCATGATTGGCTCTGGGGAGCCAATCATGGCGGGCCGGGGGAGGGCCCTGGCTAGTCACATTTGCGCCGTGTGGACGCATCCAAAGTGGATGCGTTTTCACGGCGCAAGACCACTTGAAATGTGGTGTGTTATTAACACCCATTAGGCACACTTTAGTCACGGATAGGTGCGGACACACCTACCGGAAGTGTGCCTAATAGACCCCGCAAATGCGGACGCGCCGCCGAAAACCGGTTTGAAAACGGCGTTGCTGCGCGGACACACCTCACCGGAAGTGTGCCAAACAGCAACGCGTGTGCGGTCGCGCGCTTCCAAAAGTGTGCCTAATGGGTGTTAAAGGTCCTGTGTGGAAGCACCCTCTGTTTGCCTTTAACTTGCCTGTCTCCTCAAGATATCCACAGTTATCCATGCTCTGGTAACCTCCAGACTAGACTACTGTAATGCACTCTACATGGGGCTGCCCTTGAAGACGGTTCAGAAGCTGAAGCTAGTGTAGAATGTGGCTGCTAGGTTGCTGACCGGATGGGTCTGATCCGGGCCTATGAATCTCGTGGGACCCCAAGGAAGGCACTGGACAGGCCAAGGGAACCAATGCGGGGAGACCGGGGGCAGGACTTGGGAGTCCTGGGACAGCTGTTAGGCCCGAACACATCCAAGACATTTTACCATCCGCAGGTAGGCAGGTAGGCACAGCAGGGACCTAGGCGGTGGGTTTTTTTACTTGCTTTGAAGAGCAGCGTCCTGGGTGACTATGAAGTTTGTCATGGCTTAACTCCAGCCTTTGCTGCACTGGGCCTTATTTAGGATTAGATCCCAGAAGAGACGTCTGCCGTCTGGAAGCTCATAGAGGCAATGGCAGCCCTGGCTGGAAGCTCACATAACCTGCATGATGCGTCGGGATATCCACGAATATTCGAAAACCCAATTCGAATCTGACGAATATCGATATTCCAATTCAAATCAGATTTAAAAACATTTGCGTGTAGACATTTGGACGGATTTTGGATTTCCAAAAATCCAATACAGATATTTGAATAATTCGTATGTACAGATTCATATGTATCGTATGCGAATTTTGCAAGAAAATTATACAAATTTGCGCTTATAATACGGGATGAAAATGGGATGCATACTGGATAAAAACAGGATGCATACCGAATCTCACAAATTCGTATAACAGATACGAATGTTGTCGATGTTCATATTTCCGGATTCGAATTGGATTTTCAGAAATTCAGATTTTTCCCATTCGACTTGAATTGAATTTTCAGATATTCAAATCGACTCGAATTTGAATGCCAAAAATACATTTGTGCACAGCCCTAGTGCAGATGGCAAGTCCCTATTCCACAAACTGAGCGACACTGCGCTCCCGGGCGGAGCATGTGTGCTGCAAGGAGCCGTTTCCTGCGCTTTTATGCAGAAGGACGCTGCAGGTTGACTATGTATGGAGCATGATCAACTGTTCCACATGTGCATTTACCTTGTCCTTTCCTGACCACTCCCCTCCTCCGAGGAGACATCCATGACTTTATGGAATATGGAGGAACACATGACACACTGCACAAGTATGCTAGTGCATCCGTGCATGTGCGCACAGTGTCACTGTTGTTTTGGTGATGGCCCAACACATGTGCACTGCTGCCGGCATCAGGAGGGAAGATGGCCCCACACAGACATGCCTCTGCAGCAAGGCAAGTTCCAGATGCACAGGGAGTGCGTGGATTGGCGTGTACTGGCATCCATTAGTGCAAATGCTACTACATGCATGGGTAAGTTCACCTGGACGGGACAGGAAGTGCAAATTGGCCCCAGGATATAAACTGGAACAAAGCCCAATGCAGACAGTACCTCTGTTTTATCAGTTGTGTGTCTGCCTTACTACAATTCTTCTCTGACAAATTGCTGTGCAAATGAATTGAGGAGGAGGAGGTTTTTATACCCCGCTTTTTTCACCCTTAAGGGGATTCAAAGCTGCTGACAAACCTTCCATTCTTCTCCCACCACCACCACACACACTCTCCAAGGTGGATGTGGCTGTGAGAGCTCAGAAAGAGAGCTGTGACTAGCCCAAGGCCACCTAGCTGGGTTTAAGGAAGAGGAGAAGGACAGTTGGCTTTCATACCCCACTTTTCTCACCCTTAAGGGGGCTCAAAGTTGCTGACAAACGTTCCATTCTTCTCCCCACCAGAGACACCCTTTAAGGTAGGTGGGGCTGCGAGAGCTCAGAAAGAGAGCTGTGACTAGCCCAAAGTCATCCAGCTGATTTTGACGAGGAGAGTTGTCTTTTATATCCCACTTTTCTCACCCATTTATGGGGACTCAAAGCTGCTGACAAACCTTCCATTCTTCCCCCCAGCACAGGCACCCTGTAAGGTAGGTGGGGCTGTGAGAGCTCAGAAAGAGAGCTGTGACTAACCCAAGGCCACCCAGCTGGCTTCATGGAGGAGTGCGGAATCCAACTGGGAGGTGGCCGGCTAAGAGTCCGGCACTCTGACCGCAAGACCAAAAATGTTCCTGGAGCCCCTAAGTAGATTCAAAGCAGAGCCCAAAGGCCACTCACTGCTGCTTCCGCGTGAGCTCCTGTTCCTTCTGGACGAGATCCTGCTTGAGGGACGCCAACATCTCCACGCTGACGTCCACCTGGCGGGAGAGCTCCACCGCCCGCTCCTCCAGCTCCTGCTTCTCCCGGCTGAGCCTCAGGCTCTCCTGCTTGGCTTTCTCCAGCTCCGAGCTCTTCCTGTCCAGCTCCACCTGGAGCCGCCCGACCTGGGAGGCGATCTTCTGCTCCACCTCCTCGGTCAGCTTCTCCAGGCGCTTATCCACCTCCAGCTTCTCAAACGCCCGGATCTTGAGCCGTGTCAGGCCCTCCTCGTACGCCGCGTCCACGGCCGCCACTGCGGCAGCCGCGGCGGCCGGAGGGGTGCTGGCCGACGTCATGGCCTTCCGGGTGAAGATTTCGGTCAGCGGAATCTCGATCTCGTGGATGTAGCGGGACGAGACCGGGGACGAGGATGGGTCCAGGTCGTCGGCGGCGATGAGGTCGCAGGTGAAGCGCTGCTCCTTACCCTGGAAGGACGTGCTCTCGAAAATGTCCCGGCGGGTGGCCGGCGTCAGGAGAGCAGTGTCTGAGGCCAGGGGGAAGACGGTGGCATCACAGATGCTGTTGGTTTTCGAGAGGACATAGAGAGTCTCGTAGGTGTGGTTGTACTCCAGGTGAGCCCGCAGGGAAGAGAGGCTCCGGAAGCGCTTGTGTTCCCCGCAGCGCGGACAGCGGTAAGGCAGGTCCAGCGAGGCCATCCCTCAGCCAGAGCCACACCGCCAGGCCTGCAGCCCTCCTCCACAGGAATCCCGCTGCAGAGCCCCGGTCATGGTGCAGGCACGTGGGTGGCCGAGCAGAGCGCTGCTGGGTCGGTGCGGCACAGGGAACGGGGCCACGGCGGGAGATAGGGCAAGGTCCAGGAGATCATTGCGGGTCAGGGGCTGGTAGGCGAAGGCGCCGGAGCCGGAGCCGTAAATTCGGGCCACCAAGGAGCAACGGCAGGCAGCCTGGTCAGCATTGGGCACCCCCAGGGGTCCTGCAAGACAAAAGCAAATCAGCATTTCCTTGGCACTGAAGTTCTCTCTTCCCCTCCCGCACACAGCTTCCCTCGGAACCATCTCTGCCACACAATTCTACTGCCTGTCTCCACTGCAGACCCGTGGCACTTACTCCAGATTCGTGGCCCTCCTAGGGAGTAGGGGCGCACACGAATGCAATTTTCAGGATTCGACTGAATACATTCGAATCTATTCGTATGAATTTTCAATTCGTATTTGAAGACATGAATGCTAAAAACATTCAAATGTGTCTGTATGCATCCGTACGCATCCCATTTTTATCCCATATCCATCGCGTTTTCGTCCCGTGGATATCCCTACAAATGCGTACGGATATGTATGTAATGTATACGTACCCATACACATATGAATGTCCGAATAATTCCTACCAGTGATTCAAAATGTTCGAAAATTCATTCAAATGTTAAATTTGAACGTATAGACATTGGATTCAAATGCGAATGTCCAAATTCGATTGCATTTTGAATGTTTCTAATATTCGTGAACATCCCTACTCGGGAGTATCTGGGCCTGACAGGTCTGCCCATTGCTGTGGATCCAGGTGGCCATGCCTCCCCCTCCCCACTGTTCTGTTTCCATCTCCATTAGACGGAGTCTGATCCAGATAAGGGAGGCCTCATTTGGTATCACCAGTAGACCTGTTTCATTGGAAAGCCCTGAACTTGAATTTGCACTTCAGCCTTTAGCAGGCAATTAGGCAACATCTGGGCTGGCACATCTGCACTCGCAGGAGGCGTTTACATGCTAGAAACGCCCCTGGAGCACAAAACGATAGTTTACTAACCTTCCCCAAAACTTACCTGTTGCGTCCAGCAGCGACCATCGGGACCTCTGCTGGATGGGGAGGTCAATGAAGCTGTTGCGCAAGCGTGCAAGCATGCAAACATGCAAGCGCGCTGGCGGCTCTGCTAACCTCCTGACGTGACTGCGATTGTGCAGAGTATCAGCAGCATCATGGCAACAGCACTGACGCAAGTGCAGTCACGGAGGATGCCACACTCAAGATGGCGCTGCCCTGAAGAGGACTGGCCCCAGGATCGATCACAGGGTGTGGGCCCTTAGTGATTAGCACTCGCAACTGTGAATGCTAGTCAATGTTAGGCAATCGCGCACCTTTCCCGTGGATGGGATGGGAAGTGAAGTGTGAAAACGCCCCTGGTTGATCCAGACCCACCGCTTCTGACTGCAGGCAGATCAGTGCAAAAACAACCTACAAGCACATTTTGGGAAGTGTCCAGCTGGACAATCATTAGGATGCCATTTCAAGCATGTGAGCCAACAGAAAGCCCACTTGGATAGTGCAGAGCCATGTTCTTCCCCATATCCCATTTCAAATCTAAGCAGCAGTAGGGATGTGCACGAATGTATTTTTGATATTTGAATCCAAGTAGATCCGAATGTCATAAAATCTGATTCGATTCGGAGATTTAAGATCCGAACGTCATAAAATCCAATCTGAATCCGCAACATTTGAATCCGTACGTTCAAATGTTAGATTCGTATTTAAAGATACGAATGTCGACAACATTCGTATCTGTTATACGTATCTGTGTGCATTCTGTCAAAATCCATATGCATCCCGTATTATCCCGTATGCAACCTGTTCTAATCCCGTATTTTACACACAAGATACGGATAATTTTCCTGCAGATTCATGTACGACAGATATGAATAATCTGTATCGGATGTTCGAAAATCCATATTTGAGTTCGAATGTCGGCGTTCCTTGGATTCGGACCGAATATTCGGCTTTTTGAATATTCGTGCACATCCCCAAGTGGGATGATCTGTGAACAGAGGAACCTGACCAGAAAACCAAAGAGGTGTCCTGAGGAACCAGGAATGAAAGCTGGGTGGCTTTTTGCGTTTGTTTTAATAGCAAGATCAGAGGGCGTCAAAGCAGTATCAACCAGAATGTAAAAAAGGGCCTTCCCTTTTGGTTTATTTTTAATGGACCGAGCCAGCTATTTAGACTCCCAGAAATATTATGACTTTGGAGAGTGTGAGGCCAGTAAAATGAAGTGATGGGAGGCCATCATAAGACCATAAGTGCGAGCGTTAGTCAACAGACGGGAAGGGAAGTGCGAAATCGCCCCAGTTCTGTAGAGGGAAAGTTCCATTGCTCGCTGCATGGAGGCAGATTTATATGATTCACAGTCACGCGTTGCCGTGAGATGTTTGGAAAAGAGCGCATGAGGTTATTTGGGAATTTGCAGGGTGTGCAATGTTATTATATACCTATCAAAACACTTGTGACATTTGCTTGACACATGTGCACGTGTTACACTAAGCTCTACAGGCCCGGAGACTGACCTATGTCTGGGCATGTGTCTGATCACCAGCAGGGCACCACCATCTTGATTTTGGAGCCTGGCGCAACTGTGCATGTGTCAGTGCCAGTGCCACAATGATAATGATGCTCTGCACACGTGCAGTTGCATTTGGGGTCTTCTGAGGTGCCAGCATGCTTGTGTGGCACCTCAGATGACCCCTTGCACCAGAAATGGTGCGAATGGTCACGGCGCTGGACATTTCAAGTAAGCCCAGGGCGAGTTGGTATGGATTTGGTGGACCGTTTCATGCACCACTGGTAGTCAATGATAGGGCAACAACAGGGGCCGATTTGGATTTCGGCCTGTGGTTGACAATTAGGCAACATCTGGGCAAGTGCATTGGCAGGTGGGCAACATCTGGGCAAGTGTAAACTCGTAGGAGGTGCTTACAGGCTAGAACTCCCTCCTGCCTGCCCAGAAGTTCCCTAATTATTGACTAGCTGTGGAGCATGAAATTGTGCTCACAAGTTACCTAACCTAGGGATGTGCATGAATGTTCTAAACATTAAAAATCTGATCAAATTTGATCAAAAGTGGGCATTCGAATCTGAGTAGAATGTCTACACATTCGGATTTAAACATGTGAATGAATTTTGAATGTTCCAAAACATTCATTCAAATGATTCAACACATTCAAATGTACGGATACGTATTGCATAGATATCTGCATGAATCTGCATTTGGATTCTAAACATTCAATATCAAATTGAATGTTTGGATATTCGATGTGAATTCGAATGAAAAAAAATAAAATAAAATCGTGGACATTCCTGCTCAGAAGAGAGCTATGACCACCCTAAGGCCACCCAGCTGGTTTCATGGATAAAACCCAGTATTCCCAGATAACAGGCCGACTCTCTAACCACTAAACCGGCTCACAAATTTATGGATGACAGATGTATCAGTGGCTATGGGATCGAGGTGTTGCGCAAGCATGCTGGCACCCTGGATTGCCGTAGATGCCACTATGACTGCGCATGCGCAGAGCATCCACGTTGTCAAAGTGATGCCCAGAGCAGGACCGGGCCCCAGGATCGAATAAGGCGAGTATCCAGTCCCAGGGGTAAAGTTGACTAGCGCTCCCAGTGTTGGGTCCTTGTGCCCCTTTCCTGCCCAGCAGACAGGAAGGAAGTGTGGAAACGCCTCTTGGGTCTGAAGCTTCAGGTGAAGAAGACTCACCTGGCATTCTTTCCTTTTCTGAAAAAAGCAAATGCCAAATCCAAACACTGAGTGCATTCCTGAGCATGTGGTAAAAACCCACCTCTTTCTCTGGGCCTTTTTTACCTTTTGCATTTAACTTCATTAGATGCTGTATTTATTTATTTATAACCTTGTCTTATTTGCCTCAGTGGGTTTCTGTGGTACAGTGTTTTGTTTTTTCCCCACTCTGATTTTGCTGCATAAAGATCCTTGGCATATCTAAAGGAACATCTACTCCCATACTGGCCTGCCCATGCCTTAAGATCTGGAGGGGAGGCCCTCCTGGTTGTCCCATCACCCTCAGCAGCAAAAGGGGTGGGCACCCGGGAGAGGGCCTTCTCAGTGATGGCCCCTAGTCTATGGAATAGTCTCCCCCTTGAGGTACGTCGAGCTCCTTCACTGTATATGTTCAGGAAGGCGCTGAAGACGCACCTCTTTGCTTAGGACTGCATTTAAATGGGGACATACTTTCTCTTCCCGCTGGCAGGTGCTATTGTTTTAATACGTACTGTTGTTGTCTTAATAATGTTTGATTTTAGATGTTGTGACCTGCCTGGAGGCCTCTGAGTATAGGGCAGGAGAAAAATGTAAATAAATGTAAATCTTTAAGTGAATGAATGAATGAAAATCTTTAAACAGACAGACAGACAGACAGACAGACAGATAGATGATAGATAATGCGAAAACGCCTCTGATTTGCTTTGTTTGCCTCTGCATCACATTAGTGGCTCACATTCAGTCCATAATTAAATTGTAACTAAACTGAGCCACCTTGATCTTCCTTACTTTTTATGCCACTGTGGCCAAGCGCAGGTCTCGACCAGCCCCAGCCTTCCTGCACATGACCATCCTGTGTATGTATCTCAGATGTAGGGCGATTTCTCAGGTCCACAGCAGAGAAAGAGAGGGTTAAATTCTGCCTTCTGTGGTTTTTCAAGTGCATTAATTATCAGCCCTGTCATCTGATTTAATTTGCACCTTTGGAAATCTGAATAGTAGATGCAAAAGAACATTCAGCACCACCTGTCATTTGTCCTCAGGCTGGTGAAAATGCTGTGTGCATCGCGTCCCTGACTGTTCCGGCTAGGGGTGCACATGAATGCAATTTTCAGGATTCAATTTGAATCTTTAAAATTCGAATTTAACCAAATTCAATTCGAATTAAGCAAGTTCAAATCGACTCGTTCGAATGCTCAATTCGAATTGGCACTTATGAATGTCAACATCTGTATGTTCCAGTATGCATCGTTACGCATCCTGTATGCATCTGTACACATCTGTATGCATCCCATAGTTATCCCATATGCAGCCCGAACCGTACAAAGGCATACGGATGCCGGAAAGATGCATTTCTGCAAGTACGCATCAGGCATGAACCTGTACAAATACAAATGTCCGGATAATTCGAACAAATAGATCCAAAATTCAAAATACGTTTGAATCTTTAAATTTGAATTTATGGACATTCAATTTGAATTTGCATGTGGAAATTCGGATGAATTTGATCAAATTTTGAATACCTTCAAATATTTGTGCCCAGCCCTAGTTCTGGCCAGGGCACTGAAGCTGCAGCAGACTCCCAACTACAACTCCCAGCATCCCACTCCCAACATCCCACCATAGAGTTGTGATCCATGGGGCATCAGAAGGGCACCATGCCCCTAAAGGTCACTTACAGGGAAATGGAACTTCTTAGCTTAGCAGAGCTAAGTGCACAGCATGTGTGCATGGAGTTCACATACAAGAATGGAGTCTCTTTCTGCACCCGGCTTCATTATGGATTATATCCCAGAATAGGAATCTGCCAACTGCATCCTGGTGCAGACTATGGGAGGCCCTGCCTGGGATCTGGCATAGTCTGCAGTAGCATGCAGATGGCTGGTCTGTATCCTAGGATATAATCTGGAATAAGGCGCAGTGCAGAAAAGTCCAGAGTCTCTTTTGCTTATCACTTAGGAGTTGCAGAATATATGCTTGTATATGGTGAATAAATGAAAAGAATAAAAGATATACAGCTTAATCACTATCACGAATATAGGCTATAACACTGCATGAGTACTGAGAAACTGAGATACATGCAGATGAATCAACATGGGGTTATAGGGAACATCTATTCCACGTGAGCATCCTGGACCAATCCTAGCAAGGGATGGTTCTTCGGTGTCACATCGACCTGCTTCCCATGACAACTTGCATTTCTCTCAACATTATAGTACTTATTATGGCTACGCTGCTAAAACAGGATACAAGGCATTCTGAAGTGCCTTAGCCGGCAAACGCCGGCAAGGGGCGGGAAGATGGCTGCCGAGGCTCCCGCAGCCGGCAAGGCAGGCAATCAGCTGATTGTCAGCCAGCGCCGGCGGGGGAGGCGAGCCCGTGGCTGTCAGGGAGAGAGAAACATGAGCAAATGCTTCTCTCTCCGAACGGCTGCGGGCGCTTCGTCCGCGCCGGAACGGATGTAGAGCACTTTAAAGTGCTCTACATCTCGAAGGCGCGCAAGACAGCTCCGGACGCGTCGGAGCGCAAGCCCCGCTGCAGCAATGCGTATGCCGCGTTCGAGGCTGTCTTGCACACGTTCCAAAACCCCGTGTGCGAAAACGCCTCAGCTCTCCTCTTAGGTTCTTATGTACTGCCTCCAGGTGGGAGAGACAGGCAGGATGTCCCTCAAGGCTATTTGCAAGGATTCAAGAGCAGGTGAAGGTTTCACCTTTGTCTTCTGCTTGAGGAGCCCAGAAGCAATTGGTGGGCCACTGTGTGGGACAGGATGCTTGACTAGATGGGCTGTGGCCTGATCCAGCAGGGTTGCTTCTGAGAATGGGATCTCTGTAATGAGGACACCCTTCGCCACTCTCAAAGCTTCTCTCAAGCTGTGGAAACAACGTGTCTTCGCTGCTTCTGGATCTGCCTGAAGTTCATCCACCTTCCCTGTTATCCTATACTTATTCTACCCCTCTCCTCCTTGCCGGCCCAACCATTTGCCTGCAGCACTGAAAGACCTCATGGCCATGTGAGCTCATGCCAAACAAGATAGCAACATTCTAAAGGGGGGGGGGGGAACACTTTGCCCTGCAAACAATTTGCATTTTTCTCACGTACAGTTTTAGCCTTTTATTTGCAGGTACATATTTTATGAGGTGAAACATTAAGTGCACAGTTAAAAAAAGAAAGGGTGGCTCAAAAGCACCTTAAGAGGTGGTGGCATTCCTAAGCTAGTGGCCTAATTCACATTAAAAGCCAGAAAATGGTCTTCTAAGATGCATTCTCTGGCCAACTACCTCTAAGCCACTTCTGAACTGCTTTTTTAAAAAATGCTGGGAACAGCTGGGAATGCACCGAACGCGCGTAGACGCTTTCAGAGCAGGTTTTCTGCTCTGAAAATGGACCGTGTGGGACGCTTGGGGCAGTCCGGAACGGATCCGGCCACCCCTGAGGTGTGAATGCGTGTTCTCTGTGTGTTCAAAAACTCCTCGGGCGAAAAGGCCTCAGATGAAGTTCGTGCCTTCTTCTTCTGCTTAAGATGCCCAGAAGTAATGGGTGGCCGACTGTGTGGGACAGGATGCTAGACTAGATGGGCCGTGGCCTGATTCAGCAGGACTTCATTCATGGAGGACAGGTGTATCAGTGGCTACTAGAATGGATGCCCAGGTTCATCCTCCAGGTTGGAGAGAGAGGCAGGATGCCTTTGTCTTCTGCTTGAGATGCCCAGAAGCAATTAGTGTGAGTCTGGTTGCTGGACTAAATGGGCAGCGGCCTGATCCAGCAGGGCTCCTCTTATGTTCTTTTGCTGCTATGATGACTTATTCAGGACTTCTTCACCCTTTTGCCAAGTTTGAAAAGGCTGTGGCCCTCCTTACATCTCTCCATGGATATCAGAAATTGAACTTGGCTTGCATGTAATTTCCAGCATACTTCTTCATTCAACCTTGGCCCCAATGCCTCTATCCAACTCTCCAAGGCCGCGTTCCCATTCATGCTTTAAAATGATTTGAAAACGATTTGAAAATCACTTGTCCCCATTTCAGATTGGCTTCCCGGACTTTCCGAGGAGTAAATAGTCAAAAATCGCATTAAGAAAACACTTGTTTAAACAACACTCACTCCCGTTTTTGTGGCTAACACACCTTATAATTTGCTTTGGGAACTGTGCAGTCGCCAGCCCACCCAGCTACCTGCCATTTTGGCCACCTCGGCTGCCTTGGCCAACCAGCCACCCTTTCAGCCTGCGCCACTGCTGCCGCCCTGCTCTCCTGGATGCTCACCTCTCTGCTTGGCTGCCCACCATTTTGGCCGCCCCCTGGTCCAGCCAGCCTTTCAGGCTGTGCCACTGCCGCCACCTCACTTGCCCGGCTGCTCGCCCACCCACTAGGCTGCCTCCTATTTTGGCCACTAGCACAGCGCTCCCAGAACATGGTGAGGAGGCCTGCCTGCCTGCCTGCCCGCCCGCCCTTTTGGCCACCACTGCTGTGCTCGGCTTTTTAAAGCGGAATTAATGAAAAAAAAATGGGAACGGACATAATGCGCATTCGCATCGGTTTTGTTAATTCCGTTTTAAAAAGTCAAGTGGGATCACGGCCCAAGAGATTCATCTTCTTGGACACACTATCCTTATCGCTCGGCAAAGACTCCATCTTGGCATTCAGAAACAACTATAGGCCCTTCACATATATTGGCAGGACTGGAGTGTTCCAAAAAAATGCGCTGAACAGAAACCATGGAGACCGGATCTCACTCCATCTTTCGGCTATTGTACTCTTTGCAAAGCAGAGAGAACGCTCACGTGGGGATAAGAAAAAAAGGTGTTTATGTGGCATATGGGGGAGGAGACACATGTATGCTTTCCTCTGCTGGTGAAACTTGCCAGCATTCTGCAGTCAATCAGAAATATGTTTACATCGTCGCAGAATTCAGACTTTGGGTTGATGCCTACACATAGTGGGGGAAAAAAACCACCAGGAAGTTGAAATCCACAATCAGCACCATTAAAAAATAATGTGGCAAGAAAGATCTCTGGTTCAGCAATGTAACAGCCACGATTATCCCCATGGGGTTCCCTCCCTAGAGAAACCCTTTTGGCTGCCTTGCAGGCTGGTTAAGAGTTTGCAACTGCTAAAGCCCTTCAAAGCTTCTAGCAGTCTGAGGATGCCTCCAGACGCAGCCTAAAGCTTGGGATTCTTCTGGGATTCTACTGGTAGAATTCCCAGTTTAGCCTGAAGATCTTGTAACATGTACAAGGACAGAATGTAAGAGCAGCCCTGCTGGGTCAGGCCACAGCCCATCTAGCCCAGGATCCCATCTCACACTGAGGCCCACCAATGTTTGTGGGCATCTCAAGCAGAAGATGAAGGCAGAACCTTCACCTAACCTCTCAACTCTCTGTAAATGGCCTTTAGAGGCATCCTGCCTGTATCTCAGAACTGGAGGAAGTACCTATACGTGCATTCTAGCAGTCATTGACACACCTCTCCTCCATGAATTTGTCCAACTCTATAAGGACATGAAAGGAGCCCTGGTGGATCTGGCCGCGGCCCCTCTAGTACACAAGAACCTAAGAGTAGCTTTACCAGATGAAGCCATATCCCATGCAGCATCCTGTCTCTTATAGTAGCCACATGTTGCTTCTGGACAACTGCAAAACTTTCACCTCCTCTTGAACCCCTTCAAATGGCCTTCAGAGGCATCCTGCCTGTCTCTCCAACCTGGAGGCAGTGTCTAGGGATCCATTTTAATCATCATAGATACACCTTTCCTCCCAGCCCCTATACAGGATGGTTCCTGGTGTCTTGTAGTTCTCTCACTCTCAGAGGTGTGGTGACTTGGGACAGGACCATTTTTGTGGTGGCCCCCAGCCTCCAGAGGAGCCCTACAGTGAGGGGACATCAGGACCCTGCTTAAAACACACTCTCCCACCCAGACCTTTGATATTTAGCTTCCTCTGAATGTTGCCCTACATGAGAGGTAAGGTAAGGTAACATATTAAGGATGTTTTATGGATTACATCTTTTTTCCCCATAATCTACACTCTTGGGCCTTTGGGCAAAGGGTGGAATATAAATGCCTGAACAAAGAAGTAATCCATAAAACCAAAATAACCCCCATCCTCTGAGCAAATTTGGTCTGAGTAAGACTTCCTAAGGCAGAGACCCTTGGGAAGAAACAGCTAAAGCCTCCTGTGACCACCGGTGAAGATATGGCAGTTTGGCTTTTGAGTCCCTGAAGGTCACTGGCTGTCTATTTGAGGAATAAAGCTGGCAAGGACCAAGGCTACAGAGATGAGATCTGACTGGGCTGACAGGTAGGGCCTCTCCAGGGTTCCAGAAGGCGTGCATGTGTCTGTGTGCGCACATGTGCTGGACCCCTTTGCTGGCTAACCTGACGATGCTGGGGGTGGAAGAACAGAGCTTTCACGTGCCAAGTAGGTGTTCTGTTCCTGAGTCTGTTTGTGAACGCGGCAGAAGCGCTAAATTCTTCTGCCTGCTAGGAAGCAACAGGTAAAGCAGGGTTGTCATGGAAATGGTTGTGAATGGGAGGCAGAAGGTGGAAAGTGAAAAACGGAGATGTTTCCCCTTCCTGGGACGCTGCGAAGAGCACATCTCCTACCTTTGTAAATGCCTAAACCGAATGCTCAAAATGACACATAGCAAAGCAAAGGACAGTTCAAGAGGGAAACCTGACTTCACAGATGGCTGTGCAAAGATCTACAGGGAACATAAGAACGCAAGAGGAGCCTTGCTGGATCAGGCCACAGCCCTTCTTACACCGCGCCCCGTCTCCCACAGCAGCCGTGGACGTTCTCTAGCAGAAGACAAAGGCTCTTGAGTCCCTGCAGATGGCCTTTAGCTAGATCCTGCATGTTCCTCCAATCTGGAGCGTGGTACCTAGGCAACCATTCTGGTAGCCATTGATACACCTGGCTTCCATGGTTTCTGTGCATGAAGACACCTTCTCTCCACACCTGGATGAGGTGGTAGTGGTGCTTGAGCCTGCCTTTCAAATCATGGAACTATGGCCAGTAGTGCATGATTAGCGAACATCTGGTGAAGATCATCTGCACTTCAAGGAGGCTGCTACAGCCCATCTAATCCATAAGAACCTAAGAGGAGCCCTGCTGGATCAGGCCACAGTCCCATCTGGTCCATAAGAACCTAAGAGGAGCCCTGCTGGATCAGGCCACAGCCCATCTAGTCCATAAGAACCTCAGAGGAGCCCTGCTGGATCAGGCCACAGCCCATCTAGTCCATAAGAACCTCAGAGGAGCCCTGCTGGATCAGGCCACAGCCCATCTAGTCCATAAGAACCTCAGAGGAGCCCTGCTGGATCAGGCCACAGTCCCATCTGGTCCATAAGAACCTAAGAGGAGCCCTGCTGGATCAGGCCACAGCCCATCTAGTCCATAAGAACTTCAGAGGAGCCCTGCTAGATCAGGCCACAGCCCATCTAGTCCATAAGAACCTCAGAGGAGCCCTGCTGGATCAGGCCACAGCCCATCTAGTCCATAAGAACCTCAGAGGAGCCCTGCTGGATCAGGCCACAGCCCATCTAGTCCATAAGAACCTCAGAGGAGCCCTGCTGGATCAGGCCACAGCCCATCTAGTCCATAAGAACCTAAGGGGAGCCCTACTGGATCAGGCCACAGCCCATCTAGTCCATAAGACCCTAAGAGGAGCCCTGCTGGATCAGGCCACAGCCCATCTAGTCTTAGAGACATCCTTTGGTAAGGATTCCCATTAACCCTATTTTAAAGGATTTCCAAAAGCAGAACGAGGAAAAGACAATGCCACAGTGACCTGCCACCACCAACTCTTTGCCCATCGTCTGTACTGGACCAGTTTCCCCTCTAGCCCAGCCCACATGGTTCTATAAACTGCACTGTAAACAAACTCATCTCTTTTCCCTAACGCGTAAGAGTGCCCTACATTTCTTCTCTTACAAATTCAGGTTCTTGACAGCTGATTTTCAGTATCTCTCTGTGGGATGCTAATTCTTAAAATCACAGGCTTTGAGATGCTGAAGAATCCCCATTAATTCTTTGCAGTATTTGAAGCTATTTCTCTTTTACGGGCACCTGAGTTTAGCACTTGCTCTTCCTGAATAATAAGCCTGATGGTTCTTGGTCAGAGAAAACAGGACCTCCTGTCTGTCAGCTAAAGAAGTTCAGCTTCTATTATACACTCATTGTTAATTAGTAAAAAAAAATTACAAAAGGGTGGGGTGTTCTTTTTTGCCATTGATACACCTGTCCTCCATAAATTTGTTTAACCCTATATGAAGATAAGAGAAGCCCTCCTGGATCAGGCCATTTAAGGGGACTCCAAGTGGCTAACAAACCTTCTGTTCTTCTCTCCACAACAGAACGTTTTGTGAGGTAGGTGGGACTGTGAGAGCTCAGAAGAGAGCTGTGACTACCCCAAGGTCACCCAGCTGGCTTCATGGAGGAGTGTGGAATCGAACCTGGTGTTCCCAGATAAGAGTCCGGCTCCCTAACCACTAGACCAAACTGGCTCAGGTCCAACATCCTGACAGACCAGTTGCTTCTGGGCATGTTGAGCAGAAGACCAAGGGAAAATGTTCATCTTTGGACTCCCCTCAAAGGGTTATTCCAACCTGGAGGCAGCATCTAGGCATCCGTTTTAGGGATTTTGCACAGATGTCTCTTGTGCGCGTTTGGTTCATATCGAATCGAATGCAGGACAATTCGTATTAGTTCGAATAGATCCCCTTCAAATGTGATAGGATTCATACTCGATACGAATCTTCAGTACGAATCCGATCTGAATCCCTGCTACGAATCACATATGTATCTCTACGTATCCGCTCTGAATGCATCAAACCTGCAGTCAATCCACTTTAAATCCACTCTGAATTAGCTTTGAATCCACTTTGGATCCGCTGCAGATGTGGCTGTGCAGCTGCTTTCACACCTCCCCAGGTCCACAAATGTAACGAAGCTTCATACGAATGTATAGAACCAAACTATTCATATTCGAATGTCAATCTTTGAATGTACCAACGTTTGATTCGAATTCAAATGTCTGAATTTGGACAAATTTGTACGAATTTTGAATGTGACAAATATCGGCGCACATTCCTAGTCCGTTCTAGTAGCCATCGGTATACCTGTCCTCCATGAATTAAGGAGGAACCCTGCTGGATCAGGCCACAGCCCATTCAGTCCAGCACTGTGTCTCACACAGTGCCCCACTAGTTGCTTCTGGGCATCTACAATGGCAAAACCTTCATCTTTTCTGGACTTCCCGCAAATGGCCTTTAGAGGCATCCTACATCTCTCTCCAGCCTGGAGGCACTACCTGGACAACCATTCTAGTACCCATTGATGCATCTGTCCTCCATGAATTAAGAGGAGCCCTGCTGGATCAGGCCACAATCCATCTGGTCCAGCATCCTGGCTCACCCAGTGGTCCAACAAGTGCCTTCTGGACATCTCAAGCTGAAGATAAGGGGAAGAACTTTATCTTCTCTGGGCTGCCAGCAAATGGCCTTTAGAGGTCTCCTGTCTCTCTCCAACCTAGAGGTGGTACCCAGGCATACACCCTAGATGCTTGCGCTGAGCTGGACTCCCGGGGACAATGCAGACAGATCCTGGCAATTTTCTTAGCAGAGGTACAGGAAGTGGCTTCCCATTGCTGCCTTCCAGGTACAGGACTTTGACTGCTCTGACAGTGGCAGCTGGTAAAGGAAGACATAGGTGGCGTTCCTTCTTCTGTGCCAGTTAGCTGGCTTTGCTGAAGCTCCCACAACACTACTCCACTACTGCGGGAACTTTGGGAAGGGCAGCAAATTGTCACGGTGCAAGGGAGACGCTTTCAATCTATCAATGGTTGT
This sequence comes from Aspidoscelis tigris stejnegeri, assembly GCA_023333525.1. NCBI lineage: Eukaryota > Metazoa > Chordata > Lepidosauria > Squamata > Teiidae > Aspidoscelis > Aspidoscelis tigris. The sequence continues at coordinate 87,727,643 of JALMGA010000006.1, read as the reverse complement.
ATCAGTGGCTACTAGAATAGATGCCCAGGTACATCCTCCAGACTGGGGAGACAGGCAGGAGGCCTCTTATGGCCATTTGCAGGAAGTCAAGAGTAGGTGATGGATTTGCCCTTGTCTTCTGCTTGAGATGCCCAGAAGCAACCGGTGGGCCACTGTGTGAGACTGGAGACTGGACTCGGTGGGCTGTGGCTTGATCCAGCAGGGCTACCCTTACTTCACGGAGGACAGGTGCATCAATGGCTACTAGAATGGATGCCCAGGAACCCTGTCCAGGTTGGAGACAGGCAGGATGCTTTTCAAGGTCAATTGCAGGGAGGTGAGAGCAGGTGAAGGTTTTGCCTTGGTCTTCTGCTAGAGATGCCAAGAAGCAACTGGTGGGCCACTGTGTGAGGTGGGATGCTGGACTAGATGGGCTGTGGCCTCACCCAGCAGGGCTCCTCTTAGGTTCTTATACAGATGGCTTTAAGAAAGGGTTAGATAAACTTATGGATGACAGGTGTATCAAAGACTACTAGAATGGATGCCTCAGTACATCTTTCAGGCTGGGGGGCAAGCAGGAGGCCTCTAACGCCATTTGCTGGGCTTCGAGAGCAGGAGAAGGTTTTTCCTTGTCTCTGCTTGAGATGCCCATGGGCAATTGGTGGGCTACTGTGTGGTGCAGGATGCTGGACTAGATGGGCCGTGGCCTGATCCAGCAGGGCTCCTCTTAGGTCCTTATGTTCTCCCTAGAACCAGCCCCTTCAGCTGTCACCATGTCCCCTCACCACCCTGAGATCTTTCCAAGGAACACGAAGCCAAGTGTGTGACGATACCATTGGGGTTTGTTGACAAAGGTACCTTCTAAGGGAAAGTGCAAAGATAATCTGGAAATATAAGTTATTTTCTCAATGATCAGAAGCTACATACAGGTAACCATAAAAGAAAGGACAGAGAACCTGGAGAAGGAGGAGGAGGAAGAGGAAGAGGAGATATTCACAACACCTTCCGTAAGATCCATCTGCCCAGTGCTACAGCAACCACAGAGACAAAGCCCTTGCAACTGCTTTCTCTCTCTCCCCCCCCCAATGTTTTGGACTACAACTCCCATGCATCCTGGCTAGCATTATTGTCCTACAGCCTCTTTCCGATAGGTAGACAGGAGTGGAAGGGGTGGGATCCATAAGCAATTGTAACCAATCAGGGACCAGCCTTCCAGGTTGCTGACGAAAGCCCCTCTGAAAGACTGCTGTGCAAATTTGCATGCACAAATGAATATCACCCATGATATTTTCTCAGCCAAGACCCAAAGCTGGAATTCCTAGCACGCTACATTCGCATCTGTGGGTGTGACAGGATCTCTGAATCAGGGATACCGTTGTCCTTCTTCTGACACATCACATAAGATAAACCTGCTCTTTCCTGTCTTGCAGCAGGACAGGTACATCCGGCACGAAGCTGCATCTTTCCCTTTTCATGTGTCACAGACAGTGGGTGGAGGGACTTTGCCCTCGCATAAGGCAGACCGGGCAAGTGGATCTTGCTCAGCCTCAGTTTTTCCGTCTGTAAAATGGGCAAAAGGTTGAGCTGCTTTGCAAGACTGAAAAATAATTCACAAATACACCTCTACGGCTTCACTGTGTCCAGCTGTTGGCTTAGAAGCTGCCAACATGTTCTTCAGCTTCCAGCATTCTGGCTAGAGTGAATGTAAGTTGAATTCTAAATATATATAGCCACTAAATATATATATAGCCACTGTCCTGAAATCAGACAGACAGACAGATGATGGATGGATGGATGGATGGATACATGGATAGACAGAGAGACGGATAGACAGATAGACGGATAGAGAGAGATATGGATGGATGAATGGATGAATAGTTGGATGGATGGATAGACGGATAGATGGATAGAGAGAGATGGCTGGCTGGCTGGCTGGCTGGCTGGCTGGCTGGCTGGCTGGCTGGATGGATGGATGGATGGATAGTTGGATAGATGGATGGATAGTTGGATAGATGGATGGATGGATGGATGGATGGATGGATGGATGGATAGTTGGATAGTTGGATAGATGGAGAGAGAGATGGAGGGATGGATGGATAGTTGGATCGTTGGATGGATGGATAGTTGGATAGATGGAGAGATAGATAGATAGATAGATAGATAGATAGATAGATAGATAGATAGATAGATAGATAGATAGATAGATAGACTTATGCAAATTAGATTGGCTGTTTTCATTAATGCACTTTCATGACTGCTGTTCCCTCAGATCATTTATTCCATACCAAACCTTTCCTTTCTTGCCTGAAAAATCACCTCAGCTACAGGCGCTCATGCAAGATCTGTTCAGGGCTGTTCTTCTTGCACCGTTTCATGCTCTCAGGTCAAACAAACAAACAAACAAACAAACAAACAAAAAATCTTCCTCCATGGACCGAAAGAAGCTAGAAACCCTGCTAGACGGTCTCAAGATAATCGCAGCCAGAAACAGCCCAGCTTAGACTGAAACACAGGCGCATTTAGTCATTCTGCTTTTAAGTTTGGGGTTTTTTTTCATGTTAGTAAGGAAATGTGACCTGGCTGGAATTCAGACTGGATGTTGTTTTGTTTTCCAGACTATGATGATGATGATGATGATGAATTTCTATCCCACCCTATACCCAAAGGTCTCAGGGCAAGTAACAACATATCAAAACAATAACAGTATATATTAAAGCATCAGTATATATTAAAATATCAGGGCCAGCAATGGAGAAATGGGAATTAAAAAAAACCCACCATGTACGGGATACCATTTGTATACTGTGCAGCATTGTGCAAACCGAGCATTATAAAGTGTGATCCCCCCCCACACACACCGCCCCCCCCCAGTCAAAACAGTGGAGTACAACACGTTTTCTTTCTCTTTCCCTTTTTCAGCAGGGCCCTTTTATTTTTCACTCCTTCTTCCCTTCTTCCATCTCTCCTCTCTTGCTCGCCAGGCCAGAAGGCGAACACAGCAGATCCGGTTCCGAATTCAGCCCATGCCTCTCTGGAAGAACGAGAGAGGGGACCTCAGCCCGCAAGGAACCCACCACCCTGTTCCTTTTGGCTCGCTCGCCTTCAGATCCAGCCCGGGCTCTTTGCACGCTGGCCCATGCCACATTTCGGAGGAGCTGCTTGCATTAATGCCCGGCCACCCCTCCCTCCCTCCCTCCCGATATTAACCCTTGACCGCCGGGCTTGCAGGGCCAGCCGCGTGCGTGCAACACCCACAGGCGCCCAGCTCTGCCAGCTGAGATGCCAGCGCCTCTGGAAGCGAGGAAGCGCCTTCTTTGTGGTGCTCGGCGCCTGCCCCGATGGTGTCTCTCGCGCAACGGGTGGCTGGCTACACGCGACCCCGCGGTGGCCAATTCACACATGCAGGGGGCAGAAGGAAGGAAGGAAGGAAGGAAGGAAGGAAGGAAGGAAGGAAGGAAGGAAGGAAGGAAGGAAGGAAGGAGGGGGGAGAAGAGAGAGCCCCCCGCCTTCTCCATCTATTGCTCCATCGGGGAAAAGAAGCCGGTGGCAGCAAGAAGAAAAGATTCCCTGAGCTTAAGGACACCGCCCCCCCCCGCCCCGCCATCAGCTCCTTTGGAAGGAGGGAGAGTGGAGAGAGAGAGGAAGGAAGGAAGGAAGGAAGGAAGGAAGGAAGGAAGCGAACCTGAAACCCCCCAGCTCCAGCCTCGTCCCTTCTGCCTGCGAAGGGGGGAAGAGATCGCCCTCCCCAGGCCCGATCCGCCGTCCCCTCCGCCCCCCTCTCTCCCTGAACGCGAGGGGGCCACAGCGGCTCAGGCCATCCCTGGCGGGGCGTCCGAAGCCCCCGCCCGCCCACACCCAGGCCACACGGAGGGCTGAACAGGACTGGGCACCGGCTGGGATGGATGGGTGGCATTGGGAGGGCGGCAGAGGACGGGCCCGGGGTGACTTCTTGCCAGGCGGCCGGCTGACCCCCACCCCCGCTTTGCAAAGCGGCAGCTCCGTCCGGGGGGTCCCGTCCCCCCCTCCCCGCACACACACCCCGTCCCCCTTCCCCCCGCCAGGGCAGGAGACAAGCCGGACTTTGCCTGCGGAGTCGCTGCTTCTCTCGGCCGGAGGCATTCCGGTCCACGCAGCCCAGGCACGGATTCGCCCGCACCCACCCACCCACCCACCCACCAGCCTCCCCGGCCGGGAAGCCTTACCTCGAGCATCCGCGCTGCTGCTGGCTTGGCTGCGCCGCTCAGCCTGGAAAAGTCGGGATGGCGACGGAGCGCAGGCGGCTGCTGCTGCTGCTGCTGCTGCTCGGACTTCCTCGCTGCTCTCTCTCTCTCTCTCTCTCTCTCCCCTTTGCCCGTGCTGCGATGGGGTGGGGTGGGGGGAGAGATCGCGGGATCGTCTGTTCCCGGGGAACCGGGGTCCTCGTTAAGCCATACCTGCTCCTGGGGGGCGCCTGCAGAGAGCGACCGCTTCCCTTTTCCGTCCAGAGGGGGCGCTAGAGCTCGGCGGCGGCCAGAGCATCTCCTGCATCCCTCGCACCGGTCCTTACCTTGCTTAGAAAGCCCTTTGTTGGCTGGGGGGGGGGGGGAGCACGGGCTTTCGGGGGGGGGGGCGAAGGAAGCCGAGAGAGTGCAATGGAGCCGGAGAGATGCAAAGCAGGCTGGCAGGTGGGGGGGGGTCCCCCCCCTTCTCAGCGCGGCCATCTGCGTGCCTCCATTTCCAAGTGAGCAACAGACAGGGGGGGGGGGCGGAGAAAAAGAGAGGAGTGGAAAAGGAGAAAACGGGGGGGGGGAGAGAAAGAAGCGGGGAGGGGAGGAGGGAGAGAAGGGGGTAGACGCAGCAGCAAGGAGCCAACGGGAGGCTTGGGGGAAGGAGGGATCCGCCAAGAGTCTGAGGGCGGTGGAAGGGGGGGGCTCGCTTGGCATGGGTCCCGAGCCCCCCTTCTCTCCTCCCTGCTACCACCCACCCCCCAGCTGGCCGTGCGCCGTGCGAGCGCAAGCAAGCCGCCTTCCTTATGCCCCAAAGATGCGCCGCTGGCTGCCTGCTGCTCTGGCTTGGCAGCAGCTGCCTCTCGCTCACCGCACCGTGCCAAGCAGCCCCCGTGCCCCCCGCTGCTGCCTCCCCAGCCAGAGCCTGCCCGGGCATCGCCCCATGGGCCCCCACCCCGCACACCTTTCCCTCCGCTTCCTTCCCCAGCCGGCCAGCCAACCCCGGAGCCAGAGAGAGGGGTGTGTTCTAGTTCACATGCCCCCCCCCCACAAGGTCACCGGAAAGGCCCCCCAGGGTGTGTGTGGAGTGGATCCCCGGGCACCTCATTGGCAATGCAGGGCAGGGCAGCACCTCCCACCTAGCCACCTCTGCACACGCAGGCCTGGAAAGGCACCCAGGGGGATGAAGCCCTGGGCACCACAAGGCCACCTGAGCATGGGGGGGGGGCAAGATTTCTGTGAAACCTGAAAGGTGTTTAGGGGGAAAGGTCTGCCCCGGCTACTTGGGATCACGCAGAGAAGTTTGCTGCCATTTCACAATCTGATCCATAGGAAGGAAAGCAATGGGTGTCTGTGTCTCTCTGTGTGTCTCTGTGTGCCTGTGCCTGTGTCAGTGTGTGTCTGTGTGCGAGCCTCTGTGTGTGAGCCTGTGTGCACCTGTGTGTCTATGTGTCTCTCTCTGTGTGTGTGCCTCTGCGTGTGCCTGTGTGTGTCTTTGTGCCTGTGTGCCTGTGTGTGTCTGTGTGTCTAAGCGTCTCTCTGTGTGTGTGCCTATGTGCCTTTGTGTGTGTGTCTTTATGCCTGTGTGCCTGTGTGTGCCTGTCTCTCTCTCTCTCTGTGCCTGTGTGTGTCTTTGTGCCTGTGTCTCTGTCTGTGTCTGTGTGTCTAAGTGTCTGTCTGTGTGTGTGCCTGTGTGCCTGTGTGTGTCTTTATGCCTGTGTGCCTGTGTGTGCCTGTCTCTCTCTCTCTGTGCCTGTGTGTGTCTTTGTGCCTGTGTCTCAGTGTGTGTCTGTGTGTCTAAGTGTCTGTCTGTGTGTGTGCCTGTGTGCCTTTGTGTGTGTGTCTTTATGCCTGTGTGCCTGTGTGTGCCTGTCTCTCTCTCTCTCTCTTTGTGCCTGTGTGTGTCTTTGTGCCTGTGTGTCTGTGTGTGTCTGTGTGTCTATGTGTCTCTGTGTGTGTGTGTGTCTGTCTGTGTGTCTTTATGCCTGTGTCTCTCTCTCTGTGTGCCTGTGTGTCAGAGTGTGAAAGACCAACCTGTGCACCCAGTGTCTATGAATGTGAGTTCAGAACTCTGCGGTCATTTCTCTTTGAGCGTGAGATCGGGCCACATTCACCTGTGTGCCAAGCTGGGTCGCTGGCATTACATGGCTGAGGTTCATTTTAAAGCAACATCTACAGCCAGGGCCTAAAAGAATCCCACATCTGCGAAAGGAAAATATTTATTTTCATACTGTCGCAGTTCAAACCGATAAAACCTTTATAAGTCATAATATTTAACAAGTCTGTAAAATGTTAACAGTTATGATGCTGAGCTCAGATATCCAACCAAATCTATCAAACCCAAAACATTAAGCACTGAAGCACCTCCAAGAGAGGAACACCCTAGAAAGCAGCAGAGATTCAAATAAATAATATGAAATTAGGCGGTGAGAATACGGTCAGAGCAACCTAGGCAAAAGAGAGAGCGTCTTTCCTGGTACCAAAAGAAGAAGGAGGAGGAGGAGGAGGAGAAGAAGAAGAAGAAGAAGAGTTGGCTTTTCTACCCCTCTTTTCTCACCCCTTTAAAGGGACTCAAAGTGGCTGACAAACCTTCTGTTCTTCTCCCCACAGCAGAACACCATGTGAAGTAGGTGGAACTGTGAGAGCTCAGAAGAGAGCTGTGACTAGCCCAAGGTCACCCAACTGGCTTCATGGAGGAGGGTGGATTCATACCCGGTATTCCCAGATAAGAGTCCGGCTCCTTGAGGTGCGTCAGGTTCCTTCACTGTATATGTCAAAGACAGCAGTGAAGACTCACCTCTTTTCTCTTGCCTTCATTTCAATGGGGATACTTTCTCTTCCCACTCGGAGATCCTATTGTTTTAATACATATGGTTATTGTTTTAATAATTGATTTTCAATGGTGTTACCTGCCCGGAGACCGCCGGGTATAGGGCGGGATAAAAAAGTAAATAAATAAATAAATATTTATGTCATCATCTTTTTAAAATCAGAGGTTCTTCTTAAAATTACCAGTTCAAAGCAACCGTCTTCCTTGAAATCTTCCAGCATTACAATAAATTGACTTGCTTTTGGACACGTGGAAACAGGGAAAATAAGAAAGAACAGAATTTCCAGTTTGCCCAGCATGTAAGAATTGAAGGATCTCCATCCAAAGATCTGTTATATTCTTAGACGATAAGCAATTGCTCCGAGTCTTTCTGCAAATGGATTCCATACGGATAAGAAGAGAGATCAGGGAAATATCCTTTGATTGTTGAAATCTTTCGCCTGTGTGTTCATTGTCCTTTTGGGTTGTGATTGGGGAAAAGATTCTGTGGAGGGCCTGGAGATTTTTTTAAAAATGTATTTTTTAACAAGAGGAAGATGTAGAAGTGTTTTAAATAACAGTAATGAACCAATAAAGCGGAACGTAAATGCTTTGGTGTGCATCTTTTTGGAGCGCAACACACAACTTAAGCATGCAATTTGTTTAGGCTTCTGTTTATTTTCCCTCCTGGCATCTTTGACGTAATGGAATTGCACAGAAGGCAAGAAAGATTTCTCACCAGACTGCAGTTCTCAGGGTTTTCTAGGGGATCCATGAATTGGGGGGGAAACAGACGTAACATTTAAAGATACTGACAAAAACTGGCATCACCACAGTGTAGTTATCACTTTTCTACAGAACTGATGGCAAACACTGTCCTAGGATGTACCAAGAGGAGCATAGAGTCTAGATCACGAGAAGTAATGATTCCTCTTGACTGTACCTTGATCAGACCTCACCTGGAGTCCTGTGACCAGAGGCATTTCCGCACTGAATCGCGTTCCAGACGGAACGCGTTCAGGCGGAAAGCTTAAGCCAGCTTCGGGCGCTTTCCCCGTTCACACACAGACGCGCCAGAACGCGTGTAAACGCGTTCCGGAGCGTCTGGGTGCGAATGGTCAAAGCGCCCGAAGCTGCCTTAGCCGGCAAACGCCGGCCAGGGGCGCGCCGGCAGCCGCGGAGGCAGATCGACAATCAGCTGTTTGAAAAACAGCTGATTGTCAAAGCCGCGCGGCGTCGGAGGCGCGCCGGCAGCCGTTCGGGAGACAGAAGAAGCGCGAACGCTTCTTCTCCCGAACGGCTGCCGGCGGCTCGTCCGCGTTGGAACGCGTGTAGAGCACTTCGAAGTGCTCTACATTTCGAACGCGGAAAAGACAGGTGAGGACACGTCGGAACGCAAGCCGCGCGCGGCCAATGCGGATGACGTGTCCTCACCTGTCTTTTCCGCGTTCCGTTCAGCCCCGTGCGAAAACGCCTCAGTTCTGGGCACCCCAATTAAAAGAAGACACTGACAAACTAGAGCAAGTCCAAAGGAAGAAGAAGAAGAAGAAGAAGAAGAAGAAGAAGAAGAAGAAGAAGAAGAAGAAGAAGAAGAAGTAGTGTTGGCTTTTCTACCCCACTTTTCTCACCCATTTAAGGGGACTCAAAGCGGCTGACAAAGCTTCTATTCTTCTCCCCACAACAGAACACCCTGTGAGATAGGTGGGGCTGTGAGAGCTCAGAAGAGAGCTGTGACTAGCCCAAGGTCACCCAGCTGGCTTCATGGAGGAGGGCGGAATTGAACCCAGTATTCCCAGATAAGAGTCTGGCTCCCTAACCACTAGACCAAAGGAGGGCCACCAAAACGGTGAGTGGCCTGGAAACCATGTCCTACGAGGAAAGGTTGGGAACCACCATATGTACCATCATTCACAAGTGCAAATTCTAGTACACACTAGGAGAAGCTCACCATTCTCTTCCACCAGGCAGGACAGCAACGGCGAACTTCCCCCTGGTAAGTCCACAACTGGATTGCTCCTGGGAGGACTATGGCAGCTTCAGGTGAGTTGTTGTGACTCCCAGGTGTGGATGGAGTGATCCAGTGAGCGGCCTGGATCTACGGGCGTGCACGAATGCAATTTTTGGGATTCAATTCGAATATCGGAAAATTTGATTAGATTCGAATCTTTAAAATCTGAATTTAACCAAATTGGATTCAAATTAAGCAAATTTGAACCTGTTCGTTCGGATTTTTTATCTGAATTTACACTTACGGATGTCAACAACATTCTTATCTGCCTGTATGCATTGTCACGCATCCTGTACGCATCTGTACAGGTCCGTATCCATCCCATTATTATCCCGTACAGATCCGTACAAATGCAGACAGATCCAGGAAAGATGCCTGCATGCAAGTATAAATCATGTACAACCATACACACATGTGAATGTCCAGATAATTTGAATGAATAGATCCAAAATTCGACATTTGTTCAAGTTTTAAAATTCAAATCTATGGATGTTCCATTTGAACGGGAATTTTGAAATTCGAATTCAATTTGCGCAGGCTCTAATTATGGGATATAGTAACAGCACAGAATCTCTCCCCATATTACCATAGACTGCATGGTCCAAGGGTGTTTTTCCACCGGGGTCCTTTAATCCAGATCTAAGAACCCATGCTCCTTTAATCCAGATCATTTCCACCGCGCGCGGGCATGCCAGGGACAGACTGCCCACCAATAAGCAAAGTGCCTGAGATCCTGTGGCTGCCCGGCTGCGTCGCCTGCTTTTGTGGACGGAAGCCCCTGTGCGGTAGCGTCGTCCTTTGATCCGGAATTTGCAAGCAGGAATGAAGACCTAATTTTTCAGGTCTCCCCGAAAAGACTGCCGTGTTTGGAAGATTCAAAGGCTGATATGCTTATCCCAATACATGGCTGTTAAATTAAAGCCTTTAGCAGCAGGTCTAAGGTTATAAACATCTGGACAACAGGAGATCTAAATCTAGGGTGTTTCCGCACAGGCTGTTAAGACCCCATTAAGCACCCAATAAGGACACATGTGGCACACATCTGCAAATTACTTTCCGCCCAGGGGCCCCTTACCTGCTCTGGTGGTGGAGCAGGTCTTTTCCAGGGCCCTGTGGGTTCCGAGGGCTAAATATAGGCCTTCCAGTATTTAGCCTGTGGAACCACAGGGTCCTAGAAAAGGCCTGTGCTGCCACAGGAGCTCACACGCCCGCCTCCCTGGGGCCCTCTTACCTGGGCAGCGCACTCAGGTGGTGGCGTGGGACTTTTCCAGAGCCTGGGCTGGCAGCAATAGCAGAAGCAGCTCAGAGAAAGCACCATAGATTGCGATGGCAAGGACGTAAGTGGAGATGGGGTGGGAAAGAAGTTATACCCCACTTTTCTCACCTATTTAAAGGGCCCCCAAAGCAGCTGACAAACCTTCTGTTCTTCTCCCCACAACAGACAACCTGTGAGGTTGGTGGGGCTGTGATAGCTCAGAAAGAGAGCTGTGACTAGCCCAAGGTCACCCAGCTGGCTTCAGGGAGGAGTGCGGAATTGAACCAGGAGAATACCAGATAATAGTCCAACACTCTAAACACAAGACCAAACTGGCTGGAAAACAGAACTTGAACAAATTCGGGAAGTCTCACAGGGTTTGCCAGGGTTGGTGGGTCACTGGAAGGCAGCTGTGCCCTTATGCCCTGGCTGCCCACTGTGGGAACTTCATCATTATCGTCATTACATTTATTAATTGTACTGTAATTGCCCAGGCACCAAAATCATATGAAAAGTTTAAGCTTTAAAGTCCCCTTAAATGGGTGAGAAAAGCAGGGTAGAAAAGCCAACTCTTCTTCTTCTTCTTCTTCTTCTTCTTCTTCTTCAATAGAGATATGAATGTCTGAATTATTTGCACAAATACATATGTATTATACCCCTCTTTTCTCACCTATTTAAAGGGCCCCAAAGCCGCTGACAAACCTTCTGTTCTTCTCCCCACAACAGACACAATGTATTCGTAGTGATTCACATGTCCAGATGTTTGCTTTGCCTTATTCATACGAATTTGTACTTTCAGATATTTGATTTGTTACGAACTGGATGTCAACCGTTGCATTTGCGCCCACCCCTGTTGCTGGGGGTGGGGGGGAAGCATAAGCTCTTGCATTCCCTGCAGATTTTCCATCACACACCACATGCTCCTTTCAGGGGGAAGCTGAATGATTGCTTACCAGCACGAAAAGGGGCTTTGGGAACCTGATGCATCCCATCCCGCCCGGGTCTTTTGGCACAGCTGTGCTGTGCCATGCCAGGCACTCGGCTTCCCGTGCGTGACCTTCATTTATTTGAGGCTCGCCCGCCTTCTGAAGGTGGCTTGATTTTCCACCGTTGTGCCATCGCACTTTCCCTTTCTGCTCCCGGCATCTGCCACACAGGCTGTGCCAATCTCACCCTTCCCCTTTTCGCCGCAGTTGGGGCTTTCGCTTGCTCTAGCAGGATTTGGCTGCTGCCCGCTGAGCTTGGGTGTCTGTCAGGCCCGGGTGGTGGGCAGTGGAGCGTTCGAGAGGCCCCAAAGGGAAAAGCCTGGCAGGATCCAGGCTGTCACAGCCTGAGCTGGGCATCGGGGACTGAGGCACACAGGGTGGTGGCAGGGTGGGCAGAGGAATGGCGGAAGGCAGAAAGAGGAAAGGAAATGCAAGGCTAGGAGAAGAGGCCTTTCTGCCCTGGGCTTTATTCCAGATTATATCCAGCAATAGGGACCTGCCGTCCACATGTTGGTACACGCTACGGCAGACCCTATTCAGGGCCTTCTGTTGTCTAATCTAGCATGCCGATGGCACACCCCTATTTCAGGATACAATGTGGAATAAAGCCCAGTGCTGAAAGGACCAAGGCCACAGCTGGAAGGAAAGAAGGCAGATTTGGCAAGGCGAGAGTGAAAAGGAGCCAGAAAACTAAAGGGTTCTGGGAAAAGGCAACACTGGTTCTCTATCCTATATTGGTAGCTTGGAAATGGCTTCTGGCCTCTCCATTCTTGATGTTTGTTGCTCGTTTATTCCAGTGAATTAGGACCGGTGGTGTGGACGAATGCAAATTTCGACGTTCAATTAGTAACAAACCGAGGATTCAAAAAATCCAAATTCGTGCAAATAAAGGAAAAAATGAACTGATACGGATACATTTGTATCAATTCATTTGAATATCTGGTACGTTTCCAATGCTACAAATCTTGTACGCATCTGTACGCATGCCGTAGGCACCCGGTACGGATACGCACAAGATGTGTACGTACACGAATGTCCGAATTATTCGAACAAATAACTTGAAATATTTGTATTCGTACAAATACTAAAGTCAGATGACTCCAGAACCGGAAGGCCTTTCCCAGACTCCGGAAGGCCTATTTCCGTCTCCAGGGAGTGCAGAAAGCAGGCTGGGATGCCACTAGAGCGGTTCTACCTGCCTCCCGTGAGCCCCCTTACCACCACCTTACCAGTGGTGTCCCAGGCCTCTTTCAGCCGTCTCCGGAGGCCGAAATAGGCCTTCCGGAGCCCATGAAAGGTACTTCCGGTGTGTGCCTGCAGACCTGCAAGTGCCGTAGAGCAGAGGTTCTCAACCTTCCTAATGCAGTTCCTCATGTTTTGGAGACCCCCAGCCATGGGGGTGGGGCAGCTGGGAGGGGGGAGGGTGGAGGGAGGGGCGGTGGGAGACTCATCGTGACCCCTCTGAAAGGGCAGTTCGACCCCCAAAGAGGTCGCGGCCCACAGGTTGAGAACCACTGCCATGGAAGGAGGGGCAGTGGTTGGTAGCGGAAAGGGGGACACGAAAATGGGGGTGGGTAGGCATGGAGGGGTGGGGGGAGGTTGTATTCATTCCGTGCACAAATCTACTTTGGAATATTTGTGCATGAATACGAAGCCCCCCACATTCATGGGGCTGCGGTTCGGCCAAAGCCAAGTTTCCCCCACGTTTGATTTGTACCAAACTGAATGTGAAAAATGGCTCCATGGACACCCCTACTTGGGTGTAATGACCCCTGGGTAAAGGTTTGTATTTCTTCTGGGTCCCACTAGGTGGCAGCACATATTGGTTCTCTCCGTGGTGGCTGAGGAAGAGATTGGCAGCCCTTTGAAGCCCAATCCAATCTGCTCACTCCCTTTCATGTATCAATGCTGCTCTCAGTGACTCAGTGGGCGCTCAGGGCGACATGCAGCATGCTGATCTGAGCTTATCTGCAGAAGGAGGATTTGCACGCTGCATCGCCTTTGCTGCTGGGTCCGGCTTGGCCTGGGTAAAGACCAGGCGTTGACTCTGGCCTTCCGCTTAAGGAGTTCCTAATCAGGCATTTGGCACGTCCCTATTTCTGGGTGAATAAATAGTGCAGACCGTAGAGCAACGGGCTGGTCCAAAGGCATTGTCTTTCAGCTTCCTAACACAAGAGGGGAAGCAGCAGATGGTTGGATCCTGGGCGGGAAGTTCAAATGGAGAGCGGAAGGTCCGCAAATGAAATGGATAGAAAAAAAGTGGGGACCTGAAGAAGGAGAAGGAGAAGGAGCTGGCTTTTCTACCCTGCTTTCCCCCACTCTTAAAAGGACTCAAAGCAGCTGACAAAACATCTGTTCGTCTCCCTTACAGGGACTCAAAGCGGCTGACAAAACGTCTGTTCATCTCCCTTATAGGGACTCAAAGCAGCTGACAAATCTTCTGTTCGTCTCCCTTAAGGGGACTCAAACTGGCTGACAAAACTTCTGTCCATTTCCCTTAAGGGGACTCAAAGTGGCTGACAAAACTTCTGTTCATCTCCCTTACAGGGACTCAAAGCGGCTGACAAAACTTCTGTTCGTCTCCCTTAAGGGGACTGAAAGTGTCTGACAAAACTTCTGTCCATTTCCCTTAAGGGGACTCAAAGCGTCTGACAAACCTTCTGTTTGTCTCCCTTAAGGGGATTCAAAGCAGTTGGCAAACCTTCTTTTGTCTCCCTTAAGGGCTGACAAACCTTCTGTTTGTTTCCCTTAAGGGGACTCAAAGCAGCTGACAAACCTTCTGTTCATCTCCCTTAAGGGGACTCAAAGCGGTGACTGTTCATCTCCCTTAAGGCCTGAGAAAACTTCTGTTCATCTCCCTTAAGGAGACTCAAAGCGGCTGACAAAACTTCTATTCGTCTCCCTTATGGGGACTCAAAGCGGCTGACAAACCTTCTGCTTCTCTCCCCACAACAGACACCCTGTCAGGTAGGTGGGGCTAGGAGAGCTCAGAAAGAGAGCTGTTAGTAGCTCAAGGCTGCCCAGCTGGCTTCATGGAGGAGGGCAGAATCGAACCAGGAGACCACCGGTTGAGAGTCCGGCACTCTAACCACAAACCAAACCGGCTCACAGTGGTGCGTGATGGTGGAGAGAGAAGGTGAGTTTCCTGGGCAGTTTTTGTCTGTGCTGGTTTAACAAAGACCCCACTGGGCAACTTCCAGGGCCGCTGCTCATCCAGTGCTACGCTGGTACAGACGGAAGCCCTGAACTGTGCAGCTGTTCGGATCGGGGGCCGAGATTCTGGCCCTCGCGCCCTTGAGCTGACCCCTCGGCCTCCTGGGATTCAGACAGCCTGTTTCTGGATGCTGCCTAGGAGTAGCTGAAGAGAGCGGACTGCGCATTGTTCTAGGAATGCGCACAGGTATCCGTAACATTGGTTATTTGAATCTGGACATTCGTACACAAATCGAACGTCACAACATTCATGCACCGACATTCGCATGAATACAAATGTTTCAGACAGCTGCACGAATGTTTCAGACGTTCGTACGGATAGTTCAGACATTCGTGGCGAGATGGGAAGGCGGCTGTGCCAGTCTCATGTGCAATGGATCCAGACTGCATTTGACACGGATTTGAGGACAAATTAAAATTGGATTCAAGTTGTATCTGGCACTTTCAGGGCCCGGATCTGCTACAGGATACGTATCGGAAAGCAATGTGCCCAAATGCAATTTTCAGGATTAGATCTGAATCGAATACCCGAAGATTCGAATAGATTCAAATGTTTAAAATTCGAATGTATTCCCATTCGATTAGCGGCAAATACATGCAGATCTATTCATATGAATTTTCAGTTCGTATTTGAAGATACAAATATTGACAACACTCAAATGTGTCCATATGGATCCGCACACATCCATCCCATTTGCATGCCATTTGCATGCCATTTGCGTACGGATACAAATAAGATGCATACGATACATATGTAATGCGTACATATCCACACACGTACAAATGTCCGAATAATTCGTACGAATGATTTGAAAGACTCAAAAATTCCTTTGAACGTTAAATTCGAATTTAGAGACATTTGATTCGAGTTTGAACGTCCAAATTTGATCGAATTCGATCCAGTTTTGAATGTTTGAAATATTCATGCACGTCCCTAGCATTGGATGTATATTCCTTCCTATCTGATATTCGCACGAACTTGTACAGATCCATTCGTATTGAATAGAGTCCCACCACATTCGTAGGGGATCTATCCGAACACCGGCAGCTTTCTACCAGTGCTGTCCAAGTCTACTCCCTCCTCTGAGTAATGGATGTGTTTGCAATTCTCAGGGCAGAGTTTATTCATCTGAAATGCTCAGAGTCCTGCAGAGAAATGGGTGGAAAGGATTTACTCTTCTTTCCACTGGAGATCAATTGCTGCAAAGGCCCTGATTTTGCAATGAATATTAAGTGCTGTATGTAATTGTCTTCTCCTGAATGAACTTGCAATGGCCTCAGGCTGATATAAATCAACCTTAATACTTTCTGGCTTTCAGAGAAAAAGCCTCTTGCCAAAAGGAACACTCACCCTCTTCCCTGCCCAGATGCAAACAGAGATTTCCTCCAGCAGCACACAGCAAGCGCTCCTCCAGTTCCCCCTTTGAGGAAAAAAAGAAACATTTCCAGATCAGAAACCAGGATAACAAATGCTCAGCAAACAAAGAGCCAAGAAACGACAAATTTATTTTGCGGGAATTTGGTTTAACACCAAATGTGAGACCACAGAACCACACGGACATCTACAGAAAGTGATATCCTCATGGAGAATAAATGTTATTGCTAAGGTGATACATTTACCTCTTACTACTGCCTTAAGGATGCCCCATGGTTAGGGAGCCGGACTCTTGTCTGGGAATACCGGGTTCGATTCCGCCCTCCCCCACAAAGCCAGCTGAGTGACTTTGGGCTAGGCACAACTCTATTCTGAGCTCTCACAGCCCCACCTACTTCACAGGGTGTCTGTTGTGAGGAGAAGAAGGTTTGTCAGCAGCTTTGAGTCCCTTTAAATGGGTGAGAAAAGCAGGATAGAAAAGCCAGCTCTTCTTCTTCCTCTATGAAGCCAGCTGGGTGACCTTGGGCTAGTCACAGCTCTCTTCTGAGCTCTCACAGCCCCACCTACCTCACAGGGTGTCAGTTTGGTCTAGTGGTTAGGGAGCTGGAGTTTTATCTGGGAATACAGGTTTGATTCCTCCATCCTCCACAAAAGCCAGCTGGGTGGCCTTATTTTATTTATTTATTATTTGTTTGTATTTATATTTCTATCTGGCCCTATACTTGAAGGTATCAGGGTGGGTAGCAACCTTTAAAACAACAAATTAAAACCAATTTTAAAAGCAATAATATACATAAAAACATTTAAAAGATCCAGCATATTAAAATACTAAAATAATAGTATCTGCCTTGGAGGGTGGGGAATATAATCACATCAGCCAAATGCCAGGGCAAAGAGGTGCGTCTTCACCACCTTGGGCCAGTCACAGCTCTCTTCTGAGCTCTCACAGCCCACCCACCTCACGGGGTGCTCTGTTGTGGGGAGAAGAACAGAAGGTTTGTCAGCCGCTTTGAGTCCCCTTAAATGGGTGAGAAAAGCAGGGTAGAAAAGCCAACTCTTCTTCTTCTTCTTCCCGCTGTCTACTGTTACTATAGACAGAGGCCCCCATGGTTGTCCCACCACCCTCATTAGTAAAAAGGGTGCGCACCCAGGAGAGGGCCTTCTCAGTGATGGCCCCTAGAGTATAGCATAGCCTTCCCCTTGAGTTGCCTCAGGCACCTTCACTGTTCATGTTTCAGAAGGCAGTGAAGATGCACCTCTTTGCCCTGGCCTTTGGCTAAATGGGGATACATTTTCTCTTCCCACTTTGGGAATAGGGCAGGATGAAAATGCAAATAAATAAAATGAGGTTAGTATCTCTCGTTCTATAGCAGTTTTATTGTCCTCATTTACCAGAATATTTGGAAGCAGCCTTAAAGCTGTTACACAGGTGAGCGATGTGGAGAAAGGAGTTTTTTTTCCCATTCAATTTATATTGAATCAAATGTAAGAGAATTTGTATCCGTTCAAATAGATCCCCTTCGAATGTGGTAGGATTTTATTGGATACAAATGCATATAAAGAGGGTGCCTGATGCATCTCAGAAGGAAGACGGTTCCGTACCTGGGGGCTATCACAGAGTGTGTCTGCCCAAGTTTAGGACGGGTTGCTTCTGACACAGGATGAGGCTCCCAGCACTAGAGGCCTTTTCCCCTTAGGAACCGGATTAGTACCTGATTGGCTGCGTCTCCGTGCAAGTTGCTTGGTGCCGCGTTGGCGCCGCTTCGGCTCACATGGGACTGGGTGCAGGACGAGATCGGATCTCGGCTGTCCCCATGCCTTTCCCAGTAATGCAGGCTGGGGGCAGGTTGGGGCCGGATTCAGCTGTCCCCATGCAAACCACGCCATGCTTTATCCAATTTCCAGGCAAGCTGCTTGCTCGCCTGGAAACAGGACTAAAAGCAAAGCCTGTCGGCCGAGACCCTGTTCACAATCCTGCCTTACTCCTTTTCCCAGCAAGCCTCTCCCGTCCCCATGCGAGGTCTCCGTATGCTAAGCAATGCGTGCTGGGACCCCAGACTGTGCCCAGACTTCTTTTTTGGGGTACCAAATTTTGTCCTGGTCTGGCAAGGGTTTGGCTGATTTGGTCCATGGAAAACAGACCAAATCTAAAACACACGGAGACTCTGCTTGGTGAAACTGATTTTGGATTGGGACCAAATGTGCACGATTGATCCCAACTGGAAAGGCCTGTCCCCACCTGGACCCCATTGAAAGCCACATCTGCAAGGCCGTGTCCCCACGAGGGCAGGGGAAATCTGGATTTAATGGGTCCTTCGGACCCTTAAATCTGGATTTCACGTGGACCTGATTAAAGGTCCACAATGGGGTCTTCAGGTATCTTCAAGATCTGGGTCTCCAGGAGAACCCCATCAAAAAGATCAGGATCTTGAAGCTCAGGATCTTATACTGTGCATGAAAAAGGGTATGTCCTCTGTCCTGCTCCAGCGCTCATGGGAGGTCCAAGGCCTGCAGGAGCTTTGAAGCCCACGTGTCTCTGGGCTCTGAAGGTAGAATCCTTTTCCAGCTGGTCAACAGAGGGCCAGGAGGCAAGTGGGGTAGCTCTACGGAGCCGTCTGTGCAGCCTTGAGCTAGATTTTACCCTTACCTGTTTTGATAATCCAAAATATTGGTGGATAACCTAAAACCAACTCTAACAGGTTAATAATTAAACAACTGTATGCCATCCTAATTAACGCCCTCCCTGACATAATGCCAAACCTAAAATCATCTTGGGATATTGAATTGACACAACCTTTGAGCAATACTGAATGGCATAAAACCATCTTTTCTAAACCCTGTTCCTTAGCCCCTAATATAGTAGAAATTAATTTGAAATGGGACCGTACACCGGTCCAGATCTTTCAAGTGACACATACATCTTCCTCCCTTTGTTGGCATTGGAAAAAAAAGTCAGAGGTTATTACTTCCGTATGTGGTGGAGCTGTGAAAAAAATCCAGGAATTCTGGGCTTAGATCGATGTAGAAATTTACAGTGTAGAATTAACCCCAGAATTGTGCTTGCCACAACTGGACTTGGATCGTAAACTGAGTAAACCAAAAGGTTTACTGCTCGGCTTTCTTTTAACAGCAGCTAGACAAAATAGCCCAAGGTTGGAAGAAATGGTACATCAGACTTTGGCAAATTGCATTGCCAAACTGGAGTATGTGGCAACTATGCATAAAAAAATGGAAGGTTATTCACAGGGCTTAGATTATCTCACGGTCTGGCAACCTTTCTTTGTGAATGCCTCTAACTCATCTGACCTCACTGATTCAGATCTGACAAGGGGAAGTATTTCTTCATCCAGAGGGTCATTGGTTTATGGAATTTGCTGCCAGAAGAGGTGGTGAGAGCTACCAGTCTGGATGGCTTTAAGGTAGGGTTAGACAAATTTATGGATGACAGATGTATCAATGGCTACTAGAACGAATGCCTAGGTGCATGCTTCAGGCTGAGGGGGGGAGGAACTGGGGCGCTTCTAAGGCCATCTGCTGGGACTCGAGAGCAGGAGAAGG
Organism: Aspidoscelis tigris stejnegeri; assembly: GCA_023333525.1. Taxonomy (NCBI): domain Eukaryota; kingdom Metazoa; phylum Chordata; class Lepidosauria; order Squamata; family Teiidae; genus Aspidoscelis; species Aspidoscelis tigris. The sequence goes on along the minus strand of JALMGA010000006.1, from coordinate 87,708,255 downwards.
TTTGTCCTTGTCTCTGCTTGAGATGCCCATGAGCATTTGGTGGGCCACTGTGTGCGACAGGATGCTGGACTAGATGGGCTGTGGCCTGATCCAGCAGGGCTTATGCTCTTATTCCCTTATCCTTTTTATGTAATAGGATTAATGATTGAATTATATGTATATATGCCTTTGTTTTAGATGCTCTTTGTATCACCCTATAGATTTTATCTAATCTGTATGCTTCTTATTTGGTTATTGTATTTATAGGGTTTTATTTATTTATTTTTTAAAAAGATAATCCAATGTGTGCCCCATAGAAGGTCTTGCTTGCACTTTTTCTTCTTTGATGAGGTCAATAGCTGGGAAGGGTGACAAATCTTGCAAATTATAAGAGTTTTCGACAAGAATGCTCTAGGAACGGCACACCTCCTGCTAGGGGACCCGACAAGGGATTTTCAGCCCTAGCATCTATAATAGATGTGTCTTCTAAGGGGATATTAATAAAGTTTCATGCATCTTTCATTAGACCTCGTACAAAGAAAGAGTCCAGCTCTGTTTATTCTGACGTTAGAAGAACCTCTCTCATGGTGGAATGAAGGGAAGCAGGACCCAAGAGGGATACACAGGGTGCTTCCGCGTTTGCCGCCAAAAAACGGATCTAAATAGATCCGCTTTTGGGCAAACCGTCCTCCCCCAGATCCATCACTATTTGTGATGGATCGGAGGGACCCCTGCGCATCCACACACACGCAGGGAGGATGGATTCCGGAGGACAGATTGGAGTGGGTGCTGTGTGGACGCACCAGCACCCATTCCAAATTGTCCTCTGGCTTGTGTGCTGGTGACGCCGCCCCCGGAGCTGCGGGACAGGAGCATGGAGCTGCCGGTCACCGCGTGTTTCCGGCGGCTCTTGGCGCACAGGGGAAGGGCTTTGGAAGCAGGCAGAATCCATCCCTTCCCCTGGCTGTGCACAGAAGTGTCCTAATTCTGCACACATCCAGCGTGAAGTCGCAGATGTAAGACCTGATTTTTCAGGTCTTACATTTAATCCAGATTTTGGTAGCAAATCCGGTTTTAAAAACCGAGACATTTTCGCACGGGGCTGAACGGTGCGCGTGGGAGACAGCTGCGGACACGGCATACGCATTGCCCGAGCGGGGCTTGCGCTCCGACGTGTCCGCAGCTGTCTTTCTCGCGTTCGAAATGTAGAGCACTTTAAAGTGCTCTACATGCATTCGAACGTGGACGAGCCGCCCGCAGGCGTTCGGGAGGAGAAGCATTCGCGCCTGCTTCTCCCTCCCTAACAGCTGCGGGCTTGCCTCCGACGCCGGCGCGGCTTCGACAATCAGCTGTTTGACAATCAGCTGATTGCCGATCTGCCTCCTCGGCTGTCTACGCGCCCCTGGCCGGCCTTTGCCGGCTAAGACAGCTCACGATGCTTTGAGCATTCGCACACAGACGCGCCGGAACGCGTTTACACGCGCTCCTGCGCTCCTGTGTGTGAAAGGTGAAAGCGTCGTGAGCTGTCTTAATCTTCCCGTCCTACTCCCGTTCCAAATGGAACGGGAGTAATGCGAAAACATCTCCGGTCTTGCACGCCGAAATGCGAACATGGCTTCCACAAAGGGTGCCAGGAGAGGACTCCAGTGTGGAAGCTGCTTGAGGTAAGTGTCTTTAATGTGTTCTAGGGGGTGGTTAATCCGGTTTCCCCAGCTAGTACGGAAGCACCCACAGGGTGCAGCTGCAGTTGATTTGGTGCATTAATGGTTGTGGTCCCACCTTACTTTGTATCAGGTCTGGGATCGTCTTAAGGACTTGGAAGCCGGACGCCAAATGCCAAAGTGAGCAGCTGGTTCTTCCGAGGACTTTCCTGGCCAGAGAGGTACTATCCTGTAACCAGATAGGCCCAGAACTTCAGTCTGGGGAACTCTGGGAATGTTCCAGGGTGGAGATTCACACTGCATGGAGGCACTTCCAGCCAGAGCATCCCCCTGCCTGCACAGCTACGGATCTGGGGCCAGTTCATACTTGGCCCCTAGTAACATCTGGCCAGGTACATCTTCACTTGCAGGAGGTGTGCGGGTAAGTATGAGCGCTAGTCAGCGTTGGGTCATTGCGTTCCTTTCCCGTCCAGCGGACGGAAAGGGTAATGTGAAAACACCTCTGATTTTTGTAAACAGGATATTTCGAAGGGAAGTCCTCGTAGTTCCTTATCCACCATTTCTTATTTAATTTATTTAGTCTGGACTGGGCAAAGCAACGTCTCTTGTGGAAAAATATTAGAGATGCTTTTTCGTGTTGCTCAAAAATAATTGGTTAAGGGAACAGCTTCTCCTCAGTTTCCTTCTCGGTGGCATGTGATGTATTTTAGGTGCCTTGTGAAAAATTCAAAATCCAAGACTCCCTTAAATAGCTGTTGGGATTAATTGCATAATTGGTTTATCAAGCTCTTGGGATGGATGGATACTTTTTATGTACGAAGAAAGAGATTTTGAGCATGCTAGCAAGCATCCCTTTGTTACATAATGAGGATCCATTACCAGGCAAGTGGCCTAGGAAACAGAGATGAGTCAACACCTTTTTAAGGCTACATAACCCAACATTGCTGTCATCCGGAATTTTTAAAAAAGTATAGTTAGCATAAACCATCTGACATTCACCAGGAATAACAAGGAAGACATAAAAGATGGTTGAGGTTGCTAAGTGATACCTGAAACCAATTAGTCATTCTGCTGGACCTGGTGGAAAGATTAAGCTCTTGGGGTGGACGAAAGTTCCCAGATGAAGCTCTCTGGGTTTTACACATGGATCAGAATTACCCAGCAGAGCTGCATCTGCTAGAAAATACTTCGTGGCATTTCAGACGATAAACCCCTTGACCGCTGTGCTGGGAATTGCAGCCTGAAACATCTGAAGGATGCTCATTTGCTAAGAACGGAATAGATGGTATCCATACTAAGGAGGCACATGAATGCAATTTTGGACGTTCGATTCGTGATGAGTTGAATATATGAAAATCCAAATTCATACAAATAAAGAAAAATGAATGTCTGGACATTCAAACCGATACAAGTACATTCGTATCTGTTCATTCGAATATTTGATACGTATCTGATGATAGGAATCTCGGGTGTTTTTCCACTGTCAGAAAGTACCCATTTTTGCACCCATTAAGGACCCATTTGGGTGTGAGCTGGATGATCCCATTTCCACCACGGCACCCATTTGGGACCCGATTGTTTCGACTGCTGCTGGGGAAATCCGGATCAAATGGGTACTTTCTGGCCTTTGATCTGGATTTTCTGTAGACCCCATGGGCAGAAAATCTGGATTAAAGGGAACCTGTTTCCACGCTTGTGTGGCAATGAGGTCTAGAGGAGGCTAGGGGGAGGGGGCACCCATGGGGGGGAGCTCCAAAAACTAAGGTTCAAAGTCATTTCGAAGTAACTTCGAAGTCTGTGCAAAATAGAGTGACTCCAAAGTCACTCCGAAGTCTCTTCGAAGTTCACGCCAAAGATCAGCATAGACGTCAGTGGAGCTGTTTTGCACAGACTTCGAAGTGACTTTGAAGTGACTTTGAACTGACTTCAAAGCCACTTCGGAGATTGCACCTCCTGTCCCCCCAAACACCTGGGGTGACAGACAGACCCCTTGTGAGTGGGTGGGTGGGTGCAGTGGTTGGGTGGGTTGGGTGGGTGGGTGTGGGTAGGTGGGTGCAGTGGGTGTGGGTGGGTGGGTGCGGTGGGCGGGGTCATCTGCGCGGCGTAGGTGCCTAGATCCAGGCGCCTACACGCCGCAGAGCGGTGCGATAAGGGTGGGAAGCCTTCTGAGACTGGAGCCACGTGCCCCGATCTCTGAAGGGGTCCTGCCCCATAGGGAGCTTGCCCCGGGCCCCGCGATGGGTGCCCGGGTGCCCAGGTAGCTTCATGCCAGCTGCACAGGGCTCAATCAAGCCCCGTACAGCTGGCACGAAGCGGGGCAAGCGGGGCAAGCGTTCTGACAGCACTGCCCGCTCCTTGGGTGCTCACACCCAATGGGAGGCCGCCTTGCGGGCCGTATCCCTGCCCCTGGCCGGCCTTTCCCGGCTAAGTCACTTCGAACGCTTTCAGCATCCGGAGATAGGTAGGTAGGAACACGTGTAAACGCATTCCTGCCTGCCTGGGTGTGAATGCTGAAAATGTCCCGAAGTGACTTAGCCCACGTGCTCTACATCCGTTCCAGATGTAGTGCGGAAAGGCCTCCGATCAAGCCGTCACACACGGCGATCAATTAGGGATGTGTGTGAATGTCTGTAACATCTGAAATACGAATTCGGCCAAATCCGGACTTTCGTATTCAGACTGAATGTTGTTGCTTTCAAAGATCGACATTCAAATTCAAATAGCATGTTAAGATTCATTTGTAGGAAGCTTCGTACAGGATTCGTATGCATTTGTAGGGGACTGAACATTCATATCCAAATCCCACTAAATTTGTAGGGGATCTATTTGAATAAATAGGAATTTTCTTGCATTCAATTCAATACAAACTGAATGCAAAAGAAAATATTTATGCACATAACCTGTGGTCCATCGATGGTCATGGTGCCACATTATATGATCAGGATTGCACATTTTCCTAATGCAACAAGACTCCGCTTAACCCAGCAAGCTTTGCCCAAGATTGATTTATTCCTCCCTTGATTACTGTTATTATTCATTACAGTTATTATTAATACACCATAGAATGCACGTAAATTAGAGCTTTTAACTATGCACCTTGTTTTAATCTGTATCTGTTTTTAATATGTTTTAATTGTATCTTATTTTTTAATATGGTTTTAAAATGTTGGTTGATTCGTTGTCACCCACCCAGGGACCTTCGGGTACGGGGCGGGATAGAAATGGAAATAAATAAATAAAATAAAATCCGATTGGCTGCCTCAACCCATGTGAGGGCCGCGCCGCCTCAGCTCTAGCAGCTCCGACAGAGGAAACTACAGAGCAGTGCAGGATTCTGCTTCCATTTGGCACAACCGGTCTTCCCTGTGCAGTGAGTTTACTGCACTTTTAGATTAGACTTCAGATTTATACTGCAAGTCTGAAGGGCAGCCTTGAAGGCTGAAGCTTTGGCCTTCTCTGACAATAGATGTGGCGTTCACACCAGTCAGCAAAGACAGGGCAGCCGTTTCGTGGGCTTTCTGAGCTCCGTGACTGACAGCTGGGGCGGAGCATTGGAAGAAGCCCTGCCAGCCTGCCAAAACGGACCAATCAGAAGCACAGAATCGAGGACTATAAAAGCAGGTGGCTTGCTGTGTCTCTCGTCTTGGGTAGAGGGGGATCAGGGGAGTGTTACTCCGAACTGCTGCGTGTAGGCCTCTTCTCGGAGGCTTCTCGTGTGACTCTCTACTCGGAGCCAGAGTGGAATGGAGCCCAGAAGAACAGTATTGGGATTGCTGCAAAGCTATTTTTATTATTTTGGGGATTTGTATTACTTCAGGTCAGAGAAAAGCCTGAGAGGCGAGGACTGATTGAACTTACTGTGGAGCTTAATAGGGTCTGTTGGCTCACAGTAGGGCTTTCTAAGGGGACGGGACAGATTATTAGCTTCTATATCTTACTTTTCAAGTTACAGAAGAACATTCAAGTCGAACTACAAACTTGCTTCTTTACTTTTCCTTTTGTAACAATAGACTAATAGTGTTTGTCTTACAGCTGAGTCAGCTTGCTGCTTTATGGGAGTCTGATTCACAGACATATAAGACAGGACGCTACTGGATGGGGAACTGATTGGCACACAGCCCTGCCAGAGCTGGTAGGGACCTGGGTGCTCAGCGGCTCGCTTTCTTTCTCCATTGCTCTGCGGAGGATGAGAAGGGAGGGGCTGAGCTGAGTCGCCACAATAGATTTCTCAGGACCTTGGACAGTCCCAGCCAGAACCCTGGACAGATCCCATCAAGCACGGCGGAGAATACAGGGGCCCTGGAGCTTGCATGCAGCATGCTCCCAGACAGAGCATCTGCACTTGAAGGGGCCATTTCCAGCTCAGAAGTGTCCCTTTCCATTCAGGAGTGTACTGCACGCAAACTACCTGCAGAGCACAATTTCGTGCTTCATACGTAGACTTATCTTCAGCTGAGACACCTATCCAGTCTCTGGTGCAGCCCTTTCACACCTCTATGGAGCTGGGCGGGTCATCTGAGGTGGTGCGCAAGCGTGCTGGCACTTCTGATGACCCCAAACATGAGTGCTGTCATGCTGGTCTCCAGGACAAAGATGGTGGCACCTGGACAGGTGTCCGCACCTCAGGTAGGTCTCCAGACGCATGGGGGAGGGATGGCACACACAAGCATTGGTACACGTGAATACTGGTGTACACCATGGGAAGCGCACTATTCCTGTTCCCCAGATGGGATGGGGAGCGCAGAGAGGCCCCTGCTCTCCTTGATCTAAAGGTCTGAATGTGAGAGCCTAAGACATGCCTTCCTAGTTAGTTCCTCAGTCTGTTCCCACAGTGGCCAACCAGCTGCAAGAGGAAGCCATCCAGCTGAAGTTGCCCTTTCCACTGTCTCTCTGCAAGTGGCCTTCAGAAGCCTCCTGAGTAGTCATGCTGCCAATCTAGGAAATGTCCCACTGGACTGGACTCACGGCCATTTGTCCAGCAGCCTGGTCTCCTAGTGGCCAACCAGCTATGCATGGAAGCCCACCAGCAACTCATAAGCTCACAGCTTGCCCTGGTCCCAATATCCTTCCTCCTCCTCCTCCTCCTCCTCTAGGGTCCCTATAGTTGAATGGAGGAAGTGTCCTAATCTCCCCCTGGGAGTGATGTCTTGGCATCTCCAGTTCTCAGGGCCCGGTTGCAATGCCTCTGTGCAGGGAGTGAAATTGCACCCTTCTGATGGCCACAGCACCCACGAAGAGGCACCGACTGGACTGTGAGGCACCTACTGCCTCCAGAAGTGGAAATGCATCACCCAGAGAACTTTTGTTTGGGAAAAAAAAATATGTTTGCCTGAAATAGCTAAATGAAATCTACTTGATCGCTCATCATCTGAGCTTCTGAAGCCCCTGATCTAGCAAGATCTACCCAGTGCAGGATTCCGTTTCTGGCAGTTAACTGGCAAGTGCTTCAAGAAATCTCAGCAATGTAGGAAGAAGGCAAAAGCTTTCCCCAATATCTAGCTATGCCTCTCAAGGCCCTTTGCTGGGATTCGACAGCAGGAGGTTTGCCCTTGTCATCGGCTTGAGACGCCCATGAGCAATTGGTGGGCCACCGTGTGGGACAGGATGCTGGGCTAGATGGGCTGTGGCCTGATCGAGCAGGGCTCCTCTTAGGTTCTTATGGACTAGGTGGGGTGTGGCCTGATCCAGCAGGGCTCCTCTTAGGCTCTTATGGACTAGAAGGGCTGTGGCCTGATCCAGCAGGGCTCCTCTTAGGTTCTTATGGACTAGATGGGCTGTAGCCTGATCCAGCAGGGCTCCTCTTAGGTTCTTATGGACTAGATGGGCTCTGGCCTGATCCAGCAGGGCTCCCCTTAGACTCTTATGGACTAGATGGGCTGTGGGCTGATCCAGCAGGGCTCCTCTGAGGTTCTTATGGACTAGATGGGCTGTGGCCTGATCCAGCAGGGCTCCTCTGAGGTTCTTATGGACTGGATGGGCTGTGGCCTGATCCAGCAGGGCTCCTCTTAGGCTCTTATGGACTAGATGGGCTGTGGCCTGATCCAGCAAGGCTCCTCTGAGGTTCTTATGGTCTAGATGGGCTGTGGCCTGATCCAGCAGGGCTCCTCTTAGGCTCTTATGGACTAGATGGGCTGTGGCCTGATTCAATAGGGCTCCTCTGAGGTTCTTATAGACTGGATGGGCTGTGGCCTGATCCAGCAGGGCTCCCCTTGGGTTCTCACATGGGATAACCTGTCTCTGGGTAGCAACAGTCCGTTGACTCACGTTGCCTAACAGGTGAAGGAAGTGGAACCCTGCTGCAACAGAATGTGGCAGCATGAAGTTCCTTTTTGCCAGGATACCAGACAGCTTGTTTGGGTGGGTGGGTGGGGAAAATCTTTGATTCCCTTCTCCTTATCCCTGATTTTCAGTGCAGATAGGTTACATAACACCCATCCTCTTTCCTCTGGGAAGGGATCTGGTCCCGCTCTCACTCCCGACGCGCTTTCGGGAATCCTGCCAAGTCACTCTCTTGTTTGGGGAAGGTTCTATTTTTTGCTGCAGAAGGACTGGCACTTAAGAAACGCATTTGCTCTTAGCGCGTCTCCATTGGCAACAAAATGCAGCCATGCGTTCTGACCTCCACACACCTTTCTCCTGGATCTGGCCACAGGTGCAATCACCTGGCACCCCTCTAGCATTCACCTGGACAGCTGAGAACGGGGTTGGAAGTTGGCTGTGGCTGGGGGGAAGGGGGGGGCTTTTGCCGGACCGTGCAGCCCTAGGAGACCACACAAGTATGACCGCAGCAAGCAGCGTGGAACCGAGAGCGCGTTCAAGCGTTGCACGGTGTTTGGTTGTTATAGGAACAACGCTTCTGGAAGCACAAAGAGAAAGCAAATAATCCTGCAGAATTTGTCAGCTGACAACCCATGCACACACACACACACACACACACACACACGCAAGCACACACACACACACACACTGTGTGTAGAGTGTACAACTTTGAATATAGACCTGCCCAGGTGCTGAGATCTCAAGGGGAGGTGCCTCTTGTAGTTCCTTCTCTTTCAGAGGTACAAGGCACAGGGACTTGCCAGAGGGCCTTTTCTGTTGTGGTCTCTAGAATCTGGAACAGCCTCCCTCTTGAGGTTCACCAGGCTTTTACTGATTAAATCGCTTCCTCGGGGTGGTGTCCTGTTAGGGAGGCTGGGTGGGGGTGGGAAGGAGGGTGGGGGTTGGAGGAAGGGGCTTATATAAGTTTTCTAAATAAAATAAATAAATAACACAAACCCAGGGAAAAGCATGGGAAACAGGCTGTAAAAATCCTTTCTCCTGCCATTGAGGTGCTGGGTCACCTTTTCACATTAAAGCTGGACTAATAGCACCAAATGTGCCAAGATTTGGTTGCGTTAGAACTCAGCTGACCAGCCAACGAAGCCAACCTGATCTTGTGTGGCTCCTTCACAAACGTTTTTACAGTTGGGGAGTCATTGCAACAAACAATGTTCTTTTGCTTTAAGGAAATTGGGGCGAAGAACCATGAACTGGGGAAATGGGAAAGCGGAGGTGGGATCCAGAGTCCATTTGGCATGGTTTGAGAGTGGATTCAGAGTGGATTCAGGGTGGATTAAATGCTTTCAGAGTGGATATGTTACAGGGTATGTATCGGATACATATGTGTTTGTATCCGATATTCAGTATGAATTTGTGTTAAGTAGAACCCTACCACATTCGAAGGAGATCTGTTTGAACAAATACAAATTTTCTTACATGTGATTCAATATGAACTGAATGCAACCCCCCCCCATTTGTGTACATCTCTATTTTCATGCGGTTTCAGCCCTACATCTGGAGATCTGTGGCAATCCCAATTTAGATCCCAGGATAATCTCATGCTTTAGGCTTCATCTGGATGGTGCTTGACAGGTGGAGGAGAGGCAATTGGAGAAGAAGGAGAAGGGAAAAGGAGGGAGAAGAAGGAGGAAGAGGAGGCTTTTCTAGCCCACTTTTCTCGCTTAAGGGGACTCAAGGTGGCTGACAAAGCTTCTGTTCTTCTCCCCACATCAGACACCCAGTGAGGTACGTAGGGCCGTGAGAGCTCAGAAAAGAGCTGTGACTCTCCCAGGGTCACCCAGCTGGCTTCAAGGAGGAGGGCGGAATCAAACCCGGTATTCCAAGATAAGAGTCCAGCTCCTTAACCACTAGACCAAACTGGCCCAGTACCTTCCCTGGGAGAATTTGTATAAGTTGATGGTTTCCTGGAAAGGAATCGCCCATTCTACCTGAGGTGACTGCAGTTGAAAGGGAGAATGATCTACAGGATTTCTCCTGTTCAAAGCTTCATCTTTCTGCTTTGCAGTTTTCTCTCCCTTGTGCCTGGTTCTCTGGGGGTGGTGGTGGAACTCAGACAATGCAGGGACAAAGCCGTGCCCCACCTGGGGGCCTCAGGTGCTCCTGCTCCTGCTCGGACCTTTTGCAAGGTAGGCAGAGAGTTGCCAACGGGACAATAGGAGCTGGCGTGACACGGTTTGTTTTGCATAATGGAATCGCCTCATTGCAAAGACAGTGACTCAAGAGTTGCCATTATTTTGCTGCTGTAGCCTTCCCACACAGGATATGATGTTTCCCGTGCAACTGATTGTGTCTGTGGCTAGGAGATCACAAAAGGGAAGCAGGAGATCACGCCCTCGACAAGGCACCACAGACAGAAAATGTACATCACCGCTGTCCCTCTGTCTTTCCTGACAAGGACTCTTCTGACATCCGTTGGATGAAGTAGCGTGATGGCATTTGCAAGGGATGTTCACAGGCAGTCCAGCTGCCAAGGAGGGAAGAGTACAGATGTGCAGGGATATTCGTGCCAATTAGAAATTTGAATGAATTTGTTCGAATTTCAACCCTTGCGGCAGTCATGCCTCGTGCCCTCTCTGACTGCTTGGATGATGTCCCCACCCACGCCAACCAAAAAGGGGGACCCATGCCTCAGGGGGCTGCCTCGGAAACTGATTCCATCCCCCCAGATGTGGATGGCTTGGACTTTGACACCGAGCCGGTGACAGAGACAGAGAGAACACCTGTGCCGTCCGCACGCCGCCATGCCAAACAGCTGCACCAGAGAGGGACAGACAGGCGTAGCCCATAGACGTCACAAGGAAGTCTCACCTAGCAGCCTCTGTTGCAAACAAAGGATTTTCCTGGCAACCCCCAACTCATGTTAACCTCTGGACTCCTGACCCTTGACTGGCTGGCGACGAATCTGTGGTAACCTGGCCCCTGGCTTGTCTACATTTGACTCTATATCCTGACTAACTGTCGGAACTGACTTGGCTCCTTGCTACCCCTAGCTGTTGACATGTGTGCACATGTGCTTTGGGGGATTGGGGGAAGGAGGCCGGAAGAAAGGGGTGGGTGTTCCCTTTGCATGTGAATATTCATTGGATGTTTGCATGCAAAGCCAAAGCCCCTCCCCCAAATTTGGCATTCCCAATATAGTCCCAGGTTAAATCAATATTACGGAATTTCTCATAATATTGATTCCTTACCAGCTTTTCGTGTTATAGTTGCAGTTCCAGAATACCCGGATGTTGGCAAGCGCAGGAAAAAACAAAGGGAAGCGGGCAGATGCTTGCCAACATCCGGGTATTTTGGAACTAGCAATGGTAATGAAAGACAATTGGGGGATCTAAAGAAGATCCTGCAATCCCCTCTTGCTAGCAGGAAGCAAGGGAAGGTAAACAAGGGAGGGCTGTTTACAAATAAAACGGACAGAAATGAAAAGGTGTGAGCAGCCAGACCTGAAGACGGACTAAAGAAGCTTTAAAGCAAAGGTGTATCTGGATGCCAGTTGGTACCTTGGTGTAACTTTCCAGACCGGAGCAAACAGATCAGGAACTGAGGAGTTCAGAAACTGCTTTCTATCTGAGTTGATGCAGAGATGCTGAAGGCTGCTGATCATGGAGACTTATTCTTGGAAGGGACTCCTGTGACTTTGCAGGGTGGCAAGTGAGGTCCTGATGCTGCCTCTGCTGTAGGCCACTAGATGGCACTGTGAGTCCAGTTTTCTGCTTCTGGGGTGCCTCCAGACGGGGGCTAAAACCTGCAGTTCTCCAGGGACTACAGCTGCCCCCCCCCAATGGCGGCCGAATATAACTCCAGCAAGTGACAATGCAGAATCTCTCCCCACATCTACCATTGTCACTTGCTAGTTAGATAGTGCCCACCACAGTGCCACCTTTGTGTGCTATAGTGATGCTTGCCAACATCATAGATAAGGCAATGGTAGGAACAGGAATTCAGATTTTTTTTTCCTTCAGAGGGACTAGCGAATGACTGACCACCAAACTGTATCCTCCCCTGCTGTATGAACTTGACATTGGAGGTGGGCAACAAAAACGCAGCACGCCCAGAAGCAAATGCCAAACATGTTTTCTCTCTCTGGTGAAATCCTGGTTTTCAAAGCTTTCCCACAAAATGCTTACCTTAAAATAGTTTTCTCATTTGCAAAGCGGTTGCAAACCCTCATTTGCAAGATCATGAGAACATAAGAGGAGCCCTGCTGGATCAGGCCACAACCCATTTTGTCTAGCAGCCTGTCTGGGGGACCTGACTGAAGTATATAAAATCATGGATGGTATAGAAAAGGTGGATAGAGGAAAATGCTTTTCTCTGTCACACAGCACTAGAACCAGGGGGAATCTATGAAGCTGATGAGTGGGAGAGTTGGAGCGAACAACGGGAAGGATTTCTTCACCCAGAGGGTCATCGGTTTAGGGAATTTGCTGCCAGAAGAGGTGGTGACAGCTACCAGTCTAGATGGCTTTAAGGAAGGATTGGACAAGTTTTTGGACGACAGATGTCTCAATGGCCACTAGAACGGATGCCTATGTACATCTTTCAGGCTGGGGGGACAAGCAAGATGCCTCTAAGACCACAGCCCATCTAGTCCAGCATCCCGTCTCACACTGTGGCCCACCAATTGCCCAAGGGCATCTCAAACAGAGATGAGGGCAAACCTTCTCTTGCTCTCGAATCCCAGCAAATGGCGTTAGAGGCATCCTGCCTGTCCCCACAGCCTGAAAGATGTCCTTAGGCATCCATCCTAGTAGCCACTGGTACATCTGTCATCCATACATTTGTCTAACCCTCCCTTAAAGCCATCTAGGCTGGTTCCTGTTACCATCTCCTCTGGCAGTGAAAGAGGATAGGAATGAAAGAGACCCCATCTGCTCCAGATGTTGGGTTTAAGCCTCTATTCCCCTGGAATCTTGGCTCTGTGTCCTGTCAAAGCTATTGACATTTTGATTTCAGCCACACCTGGAAGGTTAGAATTCTCCCATAAGGCACCATGGTATCAAGCAGTAAACATTCCAGACAGAAACGATTTCAATGCATGAGGAAGAACAGAATCTGAATCCAGGCAAAAATTGACTCCAGACAGGAATCTGGGTTTCATTTACTGGTGGAAAAGACCTGAAGTCAGGATACGGATGGACAAACCGTGGTTGTCAGCAGGAGCTGTCAGTTTCAGCTGTACCCAATGTGCTGGAAAGGACATGTTACCTTGTTCTTTTTATTTATTTAATCCAGATTTCCTTTCTCGTGTGTGTGGGGAGAAGAATCTAGCAAAAAAACAAAAACAAAACAAAACCTACGTTCTGCAGTTGCTGCATCTAAACCAGATGCTTGTGAAATGAAACGCAGACAACCACTGAGACACACCTGAGTTGATGCAATAAAGATCTGGCCTTTATGGCTGCCACTGTCGTGTCTCAGGCCAGCAATGTCCAAGGAGCAAACACACATGTGCACGCTCAGGATGAGCAGTAGCAAGCAGTCAGGTTCCAAAGTCCATTGACGGTTAAAGAGTTAAGCAAAGCCAGGGGCAAGCCAGTGTCAAAGGGTATCAGAGATTCAGCACTGTCAGTCGTAATTCAAGAGGCAGGGTCAGAAGGTCTGGGAGTAACAGATTTATGATTATCTTGTCTGCAACAGCTCCTGTTCAGTCTGAGCAGCTCTTACGTAGAGCTGTGAGAGGTGTGCCCCTCTTTGCGCAGCCGCTGCTTGATTTGCAGCTGGTGGGAGCGCCTCAGGTGTTCACGCTGTTGCCGGAGAAAGCTCTGCGAAGGGCGTGGCTCAGCATCTTCACTTGAGTTGTCTCCAACTTGGGTGACAAGACCACTGTTTATGTTTGACTCCTGAGGTGCTCCTTCATCACCCTGGCTGGCAGGGAAGCTTGTCGAGCATGTCTGACACCCTCCTCATCCTCAGAGGAAGAGGGGCTGATGGCATGAGGCACGACAGTCACACATTGGCATGTGATTGCATTGTGGTGGCCTTATTCTGGAATATATCTCAGGATAGAGGTCTGCTGGCCACAAGCTAATGCAAACTATGGCAGATCTCACTTGGGGCCTCCCATAGTCTGCACTAGCTTGCAGATAGCAGGTCCCTGTTCTAGGATCTATTCCAGAATAAGCTCAAGTGCAGAAAGCCCCCCAAAAAGAGATGATACCTTGTGCAGTAAAAATATCAGGATTTGCCAGGGATGGGAAAATGCTGAATTGGAAAAGGACCACAGTAGGAAATCTCAACTATTTTTCCCCCAAAGATTAAAACATTTATTGTAAAAAATAAACACAGCTCTGTAATAACTTTGACACATTCTGCTTTTTGCAAAGAGGGATCAACATTAAAAAACCAGCCCCAAGAATTCCTATTCACAATTACATACAAAACATTCTGTAAGCAAAGTCGGCCATCATACCAAGAATCACGAGCTCAGCAATGCATCGTGCAAGCTGTTTGCCCTGTAGAAGTGTTTCCTCTCCCGCTCCTGCCGTTTGAGAATAGGAGAGATTTTGTTCTTAGCCTTAGGAGAAGAAGAAGAAAGTTCTTTCCACCCCACCACCCAAGAAGTCCATTGAAGTCCTTGGGAACGTGGGGCAAATTAGACCCATCTTGTTCAAACACCGGAGCGCTTTTTAAGGTACCTCCCGTATAAAATGCAGACACGTTTTGCTGTAATCTTTTTTGCAACAATTGGTTTGGGGGAACAAAAATAAATAAACCTTGAAAATAAAATAAAATAAATAATATAATAAATAATATAATAAAATTAAGTAATAATTAATTAATCAAATCTTTGCTGGCCTGTTCATCTCATTAGGGAACTGTCCACACGCTTGCGGTGCTGAAACCTAATGCCCTGGAGCTGTCCATAGTCTGTGGTGCTGAATTACAGCTAAAGTCCAGAACAGCCCAGAAGCCGCCCTGCTTCTTCTCCTCTTCAGCTCCATCGCATTTATCGACACAAAAGAGGGCATGGTTTTAAAATTGCCAGCCCAGTGCCCCAGACTTCCCTTATCCTTTTTACTGGTCCACTCCCATTTATCCAGTTAAGCATGAAAAAGCCTGACACGCTCCTTCTCTTAATAAAGTGAATCACCCAGCCAGACGCGATACCTGTGGCCCAGCCAAACCTCTGATTTCGTTTTGTCTCTGCCCAGCAAAGGACCCACATTGAAATGGGCCCTCTAACCTGAGCATGACAACCCTGTACCACCCAAGATAGCCAAGTCGCCATGGGATCCCCGCGCTGAGTTTTAAAGCATGCCAAAGGAGAGCCCCATGGAGTAGAACCCAAGACCCTTGAGCTTCTCTTCTGCCCGAGCTTTCTGCTTCTGGTGGACTTTGCTATGTCTCTTCTTTTCGTCGCTTCTGGCGAACCTGCGGCCACAGTCATCACAGGAGAAGGGTTTCTCACCCGTGTGAGTTCTGATGTGCGTGGTCAGGTGGTCGCTGCGACTAAAGTTCCTCAGGCAGATGCGGCACTGGAAAGGCTTGTGCCCTGTATGGATCCGGAGGTGCCTGTTGAGTTCGTCAGACCTCGCGAAGCTCCTGAAGCAACTTTCCACTGGGCAGGCGAAAGCTTTCTCGTGGGGCTTTGGACAAAAGCATTTGGAGGAGCATTTTCCTCGACGGGATTTCTTCTTTGGCTCTGTCGAGATGCTGGGAGTTCTAGTAGGGACCTGAGGAACCGAGGAACTGCAGGGATGGCTGAGAAAGTCCGTCATGGGGACTCCGACTGGGGAGTGGTTGGTATGGAACCTTTGGTCATTGGTACTCATCAGGTTGGGCACGGCCTCAGGTTGTTGCAAGGAAGATTCAAATTCTTGGATGAGCTGCGGTGGAAGGTTTGGGATCTTTGTCTCTGCAAAGTCACTGGGGATTTCCCCATGGGAAGAGAACCTCTCCGGATGGCAAATGAAGTTCAGACTGTGTCCAAAGGAGACCGAGTCTTCTGGGAGACCGTTGAGTTCTGACTGGCAGCTCACTGACAGCACGTTTTCAGGTTTCGATGCCAGTTGTGGGAACATTGACTGGCTCGTCTCTATGGGGTGAAATGTCTCCGGGGATGAGTACTCCGTCGGAAGGTAACTGTGAGGCTGTCCAAGCGGTTCCCATTGGGAGCAAGACGTTTTGAACTTCTCCAGAGACGGGGAGATGGAGGAGAGCTTGATGTCTTGCTTATTCTCCAGGAGCTTTTCATGAAACATACACTGAGGAGATCCACCAATTTCCGGGGACGTCTGGACCTGCTGGATGTTATCAGCTCCAGAAAAGGTGGGGTAACCTGGTTCGGCTAGGGATGGCTGGACAGAGATGTTCAGTTCGGGTTGGCAGCTGGCGTAGAGGTCCATATGATTCTGAAGGGTCTCCGGACCACTGTAAATGGACTCTGATGGCCTTGGGTGGGCTTCTGAGGTTGAGAATGGAGATAGGCCAAGAATTCCAGACATAAGGCTGAAGAGCGAGTCTTGGTCTTGGCATTGCTCTGTCTTAATGAAGAAGCTGCCCGTGTAACCGATGGGTGGCGAGGGCTGCCCAGAGATGTAATAGTAATCCGTGGCTTCAGGGTTCATTGTTGCGCCCATAAAATCACCTAGAAAACAGAATAGCGAGAGACACGTGGGTATATTGCAAGAGAAGGCAACAGCACTGGATTCAGAGAAATACACAAACTGAGACATTCCAGAACATCTGAACAGCTGAAGGATCTTGGAATGTCTAGCCTACAGAAGAGAAGTTTGAGAGGAGACATGATGGTGGTCTCCAAGTATCTGAAGGGCTGTCAGGGTGCAGAGGGATCGTCCCTGTTCTCACTTGCATAGGACTGGAGGACTAGACACAACGGGATGAAACTCCAAGGGAGTCAATACAGATTAGATATTAGGAAAAACTTCCTGGCAGTGAGGGCGATCGGTCAGTGGAATAGGTTGCCACGGGAGGTAGTGGGTTCTCCTTCGCTGGAGGCCTTCAAGCAGAAGTTGGACCTACATTTCTATGGGATGGTTTAGGAAAGCCTGAATTGGGAAGGAGGTTGGACTGGATGACCCTGGAGATCCCTTCCAGTTCTTTGATTATATGATTCCATCTGCCTTGCTGGTGGAAGATTCTGGATTTATTTACTGTATTTATTTACACTGATTTTTGCCTTGCCCAATATCTGAGGGTCTCAGGGTGGGTAACAGCAATAAAGATAAAACATAAGATGATCAGCACACTAAAAAGACTAGCCTGAAAGAGGGGAGGGGGAAACTCAGCCAAAGGCCAGGGTGAATAGGTGCCTCTTCATTGACCTCCAGAACACAGAGAGTGAAGGTGTCTGGCATAGCTCAGGGGAGAAATGATTGCATAGTCTGGGGGCCACCCCTGAGAAGGCCTTCTTAAAAGAAGAAGAAGAGTTGGATTTTCTACCCTACTTTTAAGGGGACTCAAAGCGGCTGACAAAGTTTTCTGTTCTCCCCACAACAGAACACCCTGTGAGGTGGGTGGGGCTATGAGAGCTCAAAGAGCTGTGACTAGCCCAAGGTCACCCAGCTGGCTTCAAGGAGGGAGAGGAGGAGGAGAAGAGTTGGCTTTTATACCCTACTTTTCTCACCCTTAAGGGGACTCAAAGCAGCCGACAAACCTTCTGTTCTTCTCCCCACAAGAGAACACCCTGTGTGGTAGGTGGGGCTGTGACAGCTCAGAAGAGAGCTGTGCCTAGGCCAAGGTCACCCAGCTGGCTTCATGGAGGAGAGTGGAATCAAACCCGGTATTCCCAGACAAGAGTCTGGCTCCCTAACCACTAGACCAAACTGGCTCATTTATTGCTTGGACAACTGAGCAACAGAGTAGTGAAAGTGCCTTTTTCTGTCCTGGCATCATGCCCGCATCTGGGTATTTCAACTGGACAGAATACCCAGAAGTGCCCACACACTGCCCTCCACACATGCAAAGTGACAGTTTTTGCACACATGCAGGTAGGCATTGTATTCCACAAAAATTGGACCCCTAACCACTAGACCAAACTGGCTCACAAGACAGTTACGTTTGCACTGGTATTCTACACAAACATTGACTCTTGTCTTATTTTTTCTTTTCCTCTCTCCAAAGCCCTTCCACGGGGAAGGTATGATTTAGTCCTTTCACAGCAGGACAAGGTCCTAACAACACATTCAGCAACTGAACGAATAGCTCTTTCAAACGGCACCTACTGGCCCTAAGTTCCCCAAGTGTCCTTGATCTTTTCCCTCCTTCCTTCAACCCCATAACCATGTCTGGTGGACCGTCACCTCCCTATGGACAATTCCCGAGACAGTATGTGGCCCTTAACAACAACAACAACAAAAGATGCTTGAATTGGAGCTCCCTGACCAGCAATTCCAATTTCGGTCTATTTGAGGGCTCAGCGGCAAGCGTGCCAACGATGCATCTGTGACCAGCCACGCCCACTGTAGATGGGAACGGTGAGGCTTCAGTGGCTTCCTGGGAAATCAGGTTCAGGAAAGGACTTTGTTGTCCTTGATTGGAATATACCAGCTCCCCACAAGAGCTTTCATTGCCCCCAAATCCAGGCAGGACTTTGAGTTGCCCATGGGCAATTGGTGGGCCACGGTGTGAGACAGGATGCTGTACTTGATGGACTGTGGCCTGATTCAACAGGGCTCCTTGTAGGTTCTTATGGACTAGATGGGCTGTGGCCTCATCCAGCAGGGCTCCTCTTAGGTCCTGATGGACTAGATGGGCTCTGGCCTGATCCAGCAGGGCTCTTAGGTTCTTATGGACTAGATGGGCTGTGGCCTGATCCAGCAGGTCTCTTCTTAGGTTCTTATGGACTAGATGGGCTGTGGCCCGATCCAGCAGGACTCCTCTTAGGTTCTTATGGACTAGATGGGCTGTGGTCTGATCCAGCAGGGCTCCTCTTAGGTTCTTAAGGACTAGATGGGCTGTGGCCTGATCCAGCAGGGCTCCTCTTAGGTTCTTATGGACTAGATGGGCTGTAGCCCAATCCAACAGGACTTCTCTTAGGTTCTTATGGACTAGATGGGCTGTGGCCTGATCCAGCAGGTCTCTTCTTAGGTTCTTATGGACTAGATGGGCTGTGGCCTGATCCAGCACGGATCCTCTTAGGTTCCTTAGGTCCCCCACATTTCTAGACTCATTCTACGGGGGAATGGGTTGCAGTGAAGGGCAAAAAAGAGTTGTCTTTTTCAGCCTCTTTCAACAGAAGGTTCAACAGACACTTGTCAGAACTCCCCCGAGCTGTCAGGATATTAGTGGGTTGGACTAGACGCTCTCTTGAGTTCCCTCCTCCTATTCCTCTCCCCCTCCACCCCTGGCCACCCCCACCCCCCCAATATCCTGCCATGCAGTTCTGTATTTGGGCCACTCATTCACAAACACATTCCCACAGCAAAGCCCCGTTTCAACGTCATGGGTCAGGAGACGCCAGAGCATCGCATCTGTGCTGCCATCTATGACAGTGCATGTTTACAGGTGGGAGCCCAAGTCCCACCAGATGCCCGACACACAAGGGGCTCAGCCAGCGCACGCACAAAGAAGCCCAGGGCCAACAGACCACCCTCGCCCAAGGTGCTTACCTGGAAGAAACTCGGGGTCTCCCTCTGCCAGCTGCTCCGTCAAGAGTGGCGCCCTCCCTCCCTGACCATCGCTTGCTCCCTGCCGGTCCTTGATGAGGCCACAGAGCGGGTCCTGCTGGGAGAAATCCATGAGGTTCAGCATATCCCAGTGAAGAAGGGGTGGAGGCCAAGGAACACCCCCCCCCCTCCCCAAGCAAAGCCCTGGGGAAACGTGTAGATGCCGGGATGATGGTCCTTCAAAGACCATGTGCCAGGGAGAGGAAGCTTCCCAGGGGAAGGGAGGGAGGTGGGGGTGCTGTCTGTTTGGCAGGCCCACCTGGCCCGTCCTGCCTCACCTGGGCTGGGCTCCGCAGCTACCTCTGCGCCCTTGGGTTTGTAAGCAAAGAGGCCGGCAGCCGCAGCCCCGGTTTTTATATCTGACTCGGATCTTCCGCTGCATCCCGGCTCTTCCATTTCTGGAGTTCCCAGCTAAGGCTGCTGTGACGTAAATGCCCATATATGGACTCAGGATGCAGCCAAGGGAGACCCAATAAGGAAATCTCTCCTGGTGACGTTTTAGCAGCTTTGCTGGCACCCCTCCCGCCGCCACCTCGCTCCCCCTTCTCTCCCTCCCCCCCCACTGGCAGCAATAATCCATAACTATTATTATTATTATTATTATTATTATTATTATTATTATTATTATTATTATTATTATTATTATTATAGAAGAAACAGAAAAAACCTGAGCGCCAGGTGGTTGGAAACTTGCCAGGGGGTCTCCCAAAATCCTGCCCCTTCTGGAATGTCACAGAAAGCGCCATGTGTGTGGAGCAATTGCTCAGTGGGGCCAGATGGAAGGGCTTCCCCCCCCCGCCTGAATCAGCAGCTGCAGAGAGGAAGGGTGTCCTGGGAAGGGAGATTTCTAGGTCATTGGGACAGGAAGATCGCGGGGAAAGGAGGGCAGGAAGCGAGGGGAGGGGAGGGAAGCGCCGGGAAGGAGCGCGGACGGAGCGGGAGTTACACAAACAGACCGGTGAGTCATTGCTCTACCGAGGAAAGGGGAAAGGTGACTCCCTCCTCGCTTGAAAGATGACCCTTTTCTTTCTTTCTTTCTTTCTTTCCTTCCCCCCTCCGTCCTACTTTCCTTCCTTCCTTCTTTCCTCCCTCCCTTCCTCTTTCTTTCCTCCCTTCCTCCTACTTTCCTCCCTTCCTCCCTCCCTTTCTTTCTTTCCTTCCTTCCTCCCTCCTACTTTCCTTCCTTCCTTCTTTCCTCCCACCCTGTCTTTCCTCCCTCCCTCCCTCCTCCCTACTTTCCTTCTTTCCTCCCCCTCTTCCTTCCTTCTTTCCCTCCTTCCCTCTTTTTCTTTCCTTCCTTCCTCCCTCCCTCCCTCCCTCCCTCTTTTTCTCTTTCTTTCTTTCTTTCTTTCTTTCTTTCTTTCTTTCTTTCTTTCTTTCTTTCTTTCTTTCTTTCTTTCTTTCTTTCTTTCTCTCTCTCTGGCCTCTCCTTCTTTCCTTCCTCTCTTCCTCTCTGTCTCTCCCTCCTTCCCTATGCTATGAATTCATTGCATGGGCTAAAAAACCTTCCAGGCTAATCAGCACCATGGACCAAGACACAGTTCCTCACCGCCCTGCTGCTGCTCTTCTGAGAGTCAACAGCAGGAGGAGGAGGAGGAGGAGGAGGAGGAGGAAGAAGAAGAAGAGTTGGCTTTTCTACTCTGCTTTTCTCATAGGGATCTCATAGTGGCTGACAAACCTTCTGTTCTTCTCCCCACAACAGAACACCCTGTGAGGCAGGTGGGGCTGTGAGAACTCAGAAAGAGAGCTGTGACTAGCCCAAGGTCACCCAGCTGGCTTTGTGGAGGAGTGTGGAATCATTGGGCCCCCTAGCATCTGAAGAAGTAGACGTTCCCATTGGGCCCCCTAGCATCCGAAGAAGTAGACATGCCCGCTGGGGCTCCTAACATCTGAAGAAACAGACACGTCTAGACAGCTCATGCCACCAACCCTTCTCCTGTTAGTCTCCAAGTGCTACTAACTACCTTGCTGGACTTACTCCAATAGTCAATTTCATTAAGAAGCCAGACTCAAAGCACACTAACTCTGACAGCAGCCAAAACATGATCATCCTTCTTCTGTTCATCCTCAGTTCGAGACTTTATGAGACCTTTTTAGATCTCCACCCCTCTCCACTGTCACACCACTCCCTGCACTCTGATAGGATAAAGGCTCTGTCACTCAACAGCGTGTCGTCACCCATTGGGCAAAAAGGAAGGGAGATTCCTGCAGTATCCACCCACTATAGTCCAGTTCAGCCTCCTTTAGCTCTCTTCCCTGATCACACCCCAAAAGTGAATACGGATTAACACTCAAGACCTCTACAGATCAGGACTCGATTGAAGGGAGGAAAGTTCACAAATAATACAGATTGCACTAAAAAGGTGTGAGTGTTGGGGTTCCGTGATGGACTGAAGAAGGATTAAAGGTGTGACCACAGCCCTTGTGTGAATAGGCTCTACATTCTGATAGTCTTTGAAGTGCTGTTTCTTGGATATGAAATGGATATTTACATTGTGCGCAGTCACACATGCACACATCTGACACACATGTGTGGACAAAAAGCCACAGCTGTTTTAATCATTTTACCGGTGCTCTGTTTGTGCGCATGACAGCCCCTATACCTGCCTGACAGCTGCTCAGCTGACTGCAAAGAAGCTGTCAGGCGATCGTTTGGAGGTAAAGCAAGCCCTTAACTAGGCGATTGCATGCTCAGGCAAGGGGGGACAGTTGTGATTGCAGCATCAGTGGCGGGGACAGTACTCCCCCCGCTAATGCTGCGATAGTAACCCAGGAGTGTCCCCATGCCCCCAGGATAACACATTCTTGCCCCCTAATTTGGAGCGAGAACAGTTATTAAAGGGGGGGTTGCTTCGGTTTTTTGGATTTTGTCTCTCATGCAGCCTGAATTAGGGCTTTGCATGGGGACTCTCCCGAAGCGATTCGAGGATTCGCCCATAGTAAGTTGGGATGTGAAAATAAGGCCTTTTCCATGGCCTTATTATTTGAAATTATTAATGAAATTATTTCGTTAAGGAGGTCTGGTTGTCACCCTCACCTCTTTTAAGGGGAACACAAAAGTCCACCTTTCTAATTAATCGCTTAGCAGGTCCGAAGTTCAGTTAAGGGAAAAGATGTCCTGAGTGGCTGTAGCGAACTGCCTGGAAAGCAAACCACTTCTATATCCCTTCCAAGAAAACTGCACAGAGGGGCTCCATGGAATCTGGAAATGGCTGTAGCTCAGTGGTGGGTCAAAGTGCCCGGAAAGGGCTGCCGGTTCAATCTCCAGCCTCTCCCCAGAAGTAGTCAATGGCAAACCACTTCTATATCCCTGCCAAGAAAACTGCATACAGACACCCATAGAGGTGTCCATGCAGTCAACCAGCAGTCAGCCAGGATTCAGTGGTACCCAACAAGAACAACAGCAAAGGTGTCCTCAGTGTGAGTACTTATACAGTTTTCTTGGCAACAAAACAGAAGGTGTTTGCCAGTGTGTTCTGCTGGGTTATTTTTCCAACCATTGATTTTTCCTGGTGACTTTTCATTGAAATACCATTCAAGCCCGCGGTTGCTTTCTTTCAGACAAGAGGTTGTGTAAATGCTAAGATATTTTTCAAGATTACCAAGGACAGATTTTGTACCGTATCCATGGTTTTGCATTTAATAATAGTTTAATGTATTTTTGAAATTGTTTTTGTATAGTAATTTAAATCATTTAAAGCAGTGTTTCATTGTTCCTTTTATTTGAAAGGTGAGATAGAAATGTATAAGGTAAGGTGACCTTTTTGGATGAAATGCAGTTCCTGTATAATCAGCATGCAGCTAGATTCATTTATATACGTGCAAAATCCACATGAATGGTCACACAGTACCATGAATGAATATTTCCCTGAAATAAACATATACGAAAAGGCGCATAGAAGTTGCTGGTAAAGGTAAGGCATTTGCAGTACTCATGTTTCTTATGCTCTTTGCTTCTTAGAGGCATGACTGTGCATTTTATAATTGGGGATTTATGTTGCTGATCTACGTATAGATTAAAAAATATACCCTTGATCTGAAACTAGCTCCTAGTAACTCCGTGTAGTCTCCCTGGCAAACAAGATGGCTTGCTACCAGGATAGATTTCTTTACAGTAGTCTACTGCCCTGGGATTTCCTGGTGGTCATCCATCCAAGTACTAATGGAGTTCAACTGTGCACGAGCCCTTTGAGATCAGTCAAAGACTCCTGGGTCCTGCCACTTTTTCTGCATGTATGTGTGTTCTATGGGCATGAATGAAGTATACTTGCTACATATGCAACACTGCACATATGTAGATGCTCAGTGTTTCTACAAACACTTTGAACACACCGCTCATTCAAATTAAGAACCTTCCTTGCCACTCTCCTTCTTTGCTCCCTCACTTCTTCCTTCCTTTCCCTCCCTCCCTCCCTCCTTCTCTTCTTTTCTTGCTTCTTCCCCCTGTTCCTCCTTGTCTTCTTCCTTCATTATTTCCCTCCTTCTTTCTTTCCTTCCTTCTTTCTGCTCTTCTTCCTCCTTCTATCCTTCCTTCCTTCCATCTCTCCTCCCTCCCTCCCTCTTTTCCTCCCTTCTTCCTCCTCCCTTCCTCCCCCTCTCTCTACTTCCTCCCTTCTTCGTCTCTCGCCCTTTTCCCTCCCTGACTCCTCTTTCTTTTTCGTTCTTTTTCTCTCTCCCTTCCTTCCTTCCTTCCTTTTCCTCCCTCCCTCCCTGCCATGGTGAGCACAGGATGCGCCTGTGCAGTCCTGCCCCAGATCGGCCGTCACAGGCACAGTTTTCAGGATCCACTCCCTAAAGGCCATGACCAGCTCTCCCGTGCCCCCCCCCCGCGACCCCCGCCCCAGGGTTTGGCTTCTGCTAGACAGCACTTCTATTCCACAACAGAGCAGCCCTTCATGACTTTGGCAACCACCTGTCAAAACAGCACTGCAGCTCACCAGGCAAGGGATCACCTGAGGCTATTTTTGCCCTGAGAGCATCCTTGGCGGCTCTGGGGCCTTCTAGGGGCACAGAAGAGGGTGTGATCTGACCCTTGCTCCCCCTGTCTCCCCCTCCCCTTTCCCTGACCACCCCCCCTCCCCCCCAATTGCTCCTGGCATTAGGCCTTCCTGCCTTCCTGGGAAAACCGTGTTTCACTCACTGGCTCTTGCTGCCTTTCCACTTTGTTTGTTTGTTTGTTTGTATGTATGTATGATTTCCATTTCTATCCCACCCCAATGGCAGGTGACAATGGATCAAACAACATATTAAAAACATATTAAAAAACAAGATACAAATTAAAAGAAGGTACATAGTTAAAAGCTCTGATTTAAGAGCTTGGCCAAAGGCTAAGGCAAAAAGATAAGCCTTTACAGCCTTCTTAAATGATAACAAGGAAGGGGCATGGCGCACCCCGAAGGGGAGACCATTCCATAGTCTGGGGGCCACCACCGAAAAGGCTCTCTCCCAGGTGCCCACCAGCCTCACTACCGAAGGTGGTGGAACAACCAGGAGGGCATCTTCTTTGGATCTTAAGGCACGGGAGGTGTCCCTTTAGACCCAATGGACCGCCAACTCGAGGCCCAGGTGTGCCCAGATTCCCAGGACATTTCCCAGCATTCTCACCAGGTGCTCAGGTATCAGATGGGCTAACAGACCGCCCAGAGATGGATTCTGGTGTGTGTGTGTCACATGAGCAACTAAAGCGGGTTGTAGTAAGCAAAACTGATGGCGCCATGGACCTTAATAAAGCTACATTTCCAGCCCACGTTTCTAGTGAGACAAAGGCTACATCTGAACACAGGGGAAAAAAGTGGTTCGAAAGTGGCTTTGAGGTGGTAGCATCTATGCTCTAGCAAGCAAGTTTGGATCGAACCAGTTTGGTCTAGTCTAGTGGTTAGGGAGATGGACTCTCATCTGGGATTCAGGAGCTACTTAATCTGGATCAGGGGCCTTCTGATCCACATATTAATGCGGATCAAGGAGGGTCTGCCCCCATTGCTCTGGCTCTGTCTACACTGGGCAGAGCCAGATCCAGATTAAAGAGTCTCTTAATCTGAATCTATTGTAGACCTATTTAATCAGGGGACCTTCTACACTTAGCTGATCAGTCTGCCGCATACTAGGGCTGATAAACTTCTGGTAAAGGACCATTCACATGTCATGAGTAAAGCTTCCCCAAAGCATCCGTTACCGGCCAGAGTTGTGAATGGTCCTCCCGTTTACCAGCCTGCGCTGATGCTCCAAAGCAGGAAGTTCCACCTCCTTGCCACTGCGCTTGGCCGCTCGGACGCCGCTGCGAGAGGGCCGCGTTCGAGCACAGGGTAAGCCATGATCGAAGGGCCCTCTCACGATTCTATGATCAATCGCCACTCCCAGGGACCGGCGGTCCGATCACAGCATGGGTGAGTGATGGATCACGGCTGCCACTGTGCCTCCGCGGACACTGTATCCCCACCACCACCAAACGCAAGGAAGCAAATCCAAAGCGAATGGTCACATCGCTGGACGCGGCAGGTAAGCTTTTGGTAAGCGTTGTGTAATCAACAAGTAGTGAACCTCTGGGGAGGGAGGGCATGCTTGGTGGCCGTAACCGCCTACTAGAAGTTGACTACCAGCCTACGTGCGAACAGACCTAAGGTCAATGGATATTGTGCATCTCTTCCAACTGCCCTGGCAACACCATGTTCCAAAGGAAAAAGAATTTAGGGTCCTTTCCGCCAAACTGAAGTTGGTCCCAGGGGAGCAGAGGAAAGGGGTGGGCGGAAGATTGCAGAGAGTTTTGGTGAAATCAAGCATGCCGCAACAGTTTCCTATAGAACAGCACAGGTATTCTGAGAATAACGTGTTTCCCCAAACAAGCTGGAAAGCTGCCGTGGTGTTTCCCACCTGCTCTTTTGGAAGTCCCTGTGCAAAAGGCAGCCAATATGGGGCTGTGCCAGGAACCTTTGAAAGGGCTCCCACCCCCTGCCGATGGCTAACTCAGTGTAAGTCCACACTGGTTCCAAGATGCCATCTGATCCGTCCACCTGTCCGCCTTTGCTGGCCAAGATGGAGGAAGGGAGGAAGAGGATTGCGTCCCCTTTCAAGGCAGGGGTGAAAAAGCTTGATTATGGTATGATTACGCTGGCATTGCCACGTGTTATCTGTGGCAACCGCAATATAGCCCCACTCTATAGAAGAAGAAGAAGAAGAGTTGGCTTTTCTATCCCACTTTTCTCACCCATTTAAGGGGACTCAGAGCAACTGACAAACCTTCTGTTCTTCTCCCCACAACAAACACCCTGTGAGGTAGGTGGAGGTGGAGAACTCAGAAGAGAGCTGTGACTAGCCCAAGGTCACCAGGCTGGCTTCATGGAGGAGGAAGAAGAAGAGTTGGCTTTTCTATCCTGCTTTTCTCACCCATTTAAGGTGACTCGAAGCAGCTGACAAAGCTTCTGTTCTTCTCCACACAGCAGACACCCTGTGAGGCAGGTGGGGCGAGAGCTCAGAAGAGAGCTGTGACTAGCCCAAGGTCACAGAGCTGGCTTCATGGAGCAGGATGCAGTTAAATCCGGTATTGCCAGATAAGACACCGACTCCCTAATCCTAACCCCTAGGGGTCAAATGGTGCTTTTTCCTCTTCAGGGAAATCTTAAGGCTCAGTGAGGGTTTTTCCAGAGTACCGCAAAAACTACCTTCCTGGGAACTGAGAAGCACAATTCTTGCTGAATACAGTGCCCACCTGCACATGCACATGGCTGCATCTTGGGCAAAAGTGGTCACTGTGCATATGTGGAGGGCAGTGTATGGGCACTTCTGGGCATTTTGCACAGTTGAAATACTCAGATGCGGGCATGATGCCAGGACAGATAAAGGCGCTTGCACTACACCAAATGTCTGAGGAATAAGTGAGCCAGTTGGTCTAGTGGTTAAGGAGTCGGATTCTTATCTGGGAACACTGGGTTCGATTCCACCCTCCCCCATGAAGCCAGCTGGGTGACCTTGGGCTAGTCACAGCTCTCTCCTGAGCTCTCACAGCCCCACCTGCCTCACAGGGAGTCTGTTTGGGGGAGAATAACAGAAGGTTTGTCAGCCACTTTGAGTCCCCTTAAATGGGGAGAAAAGGGGGGTAGAAAAGCCAACTCTTCTCCCTCCATGAAGCCAGCTGGGTGACCCTGGGCTAGTCACAGCTCTCTTCTGAGCTCTCACCCCCACCCACCTCACAGGGTGTCTGGTGTGGGGAGAAGAACAGAAGGTTTGTCAGCCGCTTTGAGCCCCCTAAATGGGTGATAAAAGCAGGGTAGAGAAGCCAACGGTTCTTCTTCTTTTTCAGACTGTCCAAAACTGCATGGTACGTGCAGAAAGGCCCAAAGGCTGAAGTAGGGAGGTACATTTTCACCAGCCATCTAAGTACCTTACACCCTTCAGAGGGGAGGCTATTCCGTAGCCTAGGGGCTACCACTGAGAAAGCCCTCTCATGCCTCTTCACCTTTTTAACTGCTGTTGCTTTGGCCCCTCATGCCTCTGAGAGTAGTGAAACCAGAAGAAGGCCCAAGCCATGTAGGGCTTTGTATGTATATCAGCACCTTGAGTTGGGCCCATCCTTGAGTCCTTCCTTTGCAAGAGGCCCTTACTCCTTTCAAATGAAGACCCAGAATCTTGGAATTCTGTGACAAGCTGCGCATGTTGCACTAAAGCTCTGCTTCTCCTCCCTATAGTGCAGGGACATTAGCATGCTCTCCTTGGGGCACAGCTGTCAAGGCAAGCCTCTGCCCAGGTTTGGCCTCTGGCCCAGAAGTGACATCCTACAGGCCTTTCACAGCCCTTGCTCTTGACACATATGGCTGGAATCCTGGTACCCAACCTGTTCCCTTGAAGGTCCCGACTCTGAGCAACTCACCAAGAAAGCCTAAGACTTTGGGTTCCGAACAAGGACGCCGGTTCCCCTCCCTGCAACTGCCCAACTGACTCCTTCTCTCCTTTCAGGAGAACTTCTAGAATGTGCATCTTGCAAAGTTCCTATAGCAACCAGCCCATGGCCATCTCCATGCATTCTGGCGTAACTCCTTTCACAGCCACTGATCATTCCCAGCGCATCCATGGCTTCCTGGAGAAATCGGATGAGAAGGTGGAGATAAACCGGAAATGTGGGATTGGGTTTCCTTCTGGCTTGTCTGTGAACCATGCGTTGGGGAGATGGCACATAGCCTTCCTTTGGTGGCTTCTGATCTCACAAAGAATGGAGTTTTTCAAGATGCTCTCCTTCAGGATCAAGGAAACAGGTGGACATTTCCTGGGGAGACACCTGGCTTCAAGGCTGGCCCCGCTGTTCTTCCCCAAGGAAAGCAAAACGGGTTTTTCAAAAATTCCACCCTTCCTTTAGGTAGAAGAGTGCGCCCAAGCAACAGTGCCAGATGATGCCTTGAAGATTATTGATTGTGATGCCTAGGGAGACCACAAGACTTAACAAAACCAAAAGGGGATGAAACACTCTATGAAACCCGCGTTGAGACCAACAAGGGGAACTATCTTCTCACACCGAAGGTCATCAGGCTGTGGAATTTGCTGCCAGAAGAGGTGGTGACAGCAACCAGCCTAGATGGCTTTAAGGTAGGGTTAGATGGATTCATGGAGGGCAGATGTATCAGTGGCTGCTAGAAACACCGGGAATGAACCTCAGGTGAAGCTTTGCCTTCACCTCCTTCCTGAGATGCCCATAAGCACTTGGTGCGCCACTGTGGCTGTGTTCGCACCTAAGTTTTAATTCAACCCCAGTCCACTTTTGGAGAGAAATAATGCACCAGCGAATTAACACATTGTTTGCTTTCAGCATTATCTAACTCAATAAATCCATTTTTGGGCTAGAGAAAATGGAAAATAAATTACTGGTCACTTTGTTGATGTGCTGTCTCACTCCAAAAATGGACTGAAGCTGGATTAAAAGTTAAGTGTGAACGCAGGATGCTAGACTAGATGGGCTGTGACCTGATCCAGCAGGGCTCCTCTTATATTTTTAACTGGAATCAGTGCATGAGGGAAGGCTTTACCTTTGCCTTCTGCTTGAGATGCCCATACGCAATTGGTGGCCACTGTGTGAGGCAGGACAGGATGCTGGACTAGATGAGCTGTGGCCTGATCCAGCAGGGCTCCTCTTATTCATGGAGGACAGATGCAGAATGGATTACTAGAATGGGTGCCTGGGTACCACTTCCAGTCTTGAGAGACAGGCAGGATGCTTCTGAAGGCCATTTGCAGGGAGGTGAAAGCAAGTGAGGATTTTGCTCTTGTCTTCTCCTTGAGATGCCCAGAAACTATTGGATGTGTGAGACAGGATGTTGCACTAGATGGGCTGTGACCCCATCCAGCAGGTCTCCTCTTATGTTCTTGTGTTCTAAAAGGTGTAAATAGAGAACAGTTGACCCCATATTTGCAGCCGTGATGACAGTATCTCACAGCCAGAGTCAAAGACCAGGGGTGATTTTGGAAAGGAGAGCGATGAACCAGTGTTAACTTAGCTCACTTATACCCCGTGCCCTCTGCGATCGGTCACAGAGCCAGTCCTCTCCGGGGCACCACCATCTCGAGTGTGGCCCTCCACGCGACTGACGCTCTGCACAGTCACAGTTGCGTCAGGAGGGCAGCAGGCCAGCCAGCACGCTTGCGCAGCCTCCCTGCTGACCTCCCCGTCTAGCAGAAAGGCAAATACTCTGCAGCTGGATGCATCAGGTAAGTGATTGGGGAAGCTTGTGGAGGACGTGGAGCACGATTTTTGTGCAATATAGACAAAATACATATGACTCTGTGTGTGCGACGTGTCACCCTTGTTGTGGTGATGGCGCTGGTATCAGTGCTGTCACGCTGAGCTCCGCGTAGAAGGTGGTGGCACCCGGAGACACGTCTGGACCTATGTGAGTGTCTGGGCGCATAGGGGGTTGGTTTGGTGTGCTCCAGAGGGGATGCACAATTCCTCTCCCATGGACAGGAAGCCACGTGCAGAAACTAGGGATATGCATGAATGGGTGCTTTTGCATTCGATCTGCAATAAATTGAATGTAAGAAAATTTGTATTTGTTTGAAGAGATTCCCTTGAAACGTAGGATTCAAATTCGTTACATCTGTATTCGTATGAATTCGTACAAATATCTGATATGTATCCAATAGATATCCTGTAACATATCTGCTCCGAAAGGGCCAAATCTGCTCTGAATCCACTTTGAATCCACTCTCAAACCGTGTCGAATGCACTCTGGATCTGTTGGAGATGTGGCTGGTGCAGCTGCTTTCCCACCTCCCCATTTCACGAGTGTTCTGAAGCTTCATATGAGTGTATGAATGCCGTAGCACTCAGGTCGTAGATGAATGTCCGTACTTGTCTGAATTTGTCAAAATAATGGAAGTTATGAATATTTGTGCACATCCCCACCAGAAACATCTCGGCTCTTTTCCAATGAGCATATGCCCTACACGGGCTCAGGGGTGACACCTGGACGAAAATACCTACCGCGCAAGTTTGGGGTTGGCCACTTGCACCATTTTGGGTCTTGCACCATTGGGAGCAAGCGCCAGTTCAGCATCGGTGTGGGCTTTCCCTGGGACATTACCCTGCTGTCTGCCAGAACTGGCAAGAGACAATTGTGAGATTTAAACAAAATCCTGTATTTTCCTCTCGCTATCTGGAGGCAGTCGAAATGTTGTAGGTGCCACATTGGCCCTTTGGCACCACCAAACACCTGTCTCCAGACTTCCTGTCCCCGCGTCGCCCTGCCGCTGTTCCCCCCTCCCTCCTGCAGAAAATTCTCAACTGATCCGAGAAAGGCGAATTGTCGAGGCCAGAGGTTGTACGTATGTTTCTGTTTTTAACTTGTGCTCCAGTTTGCTGCATGTGGCAAATCTGCTTTCTCACCCCACCCTGATTGTCCTCTAAGGTGGCTCATTTCTCTCTTTTCTTCTCTTCTTCTTCTTCTTTTTTAGCAGGAGGCCATGAGCAAAAGGCAGGGGAATTAATCAGGTTCATTCATGTTAATCATAGCTCAGAGGTGACAAATCCAGCCGTTTCAAAGCTGTTCTGGCACTGAGCTCTGTTGGAAGGATTTTTTCTCAATGAATTGGACTTTGAAATGCTGGTCTCTGCAGGAGGAAAGTTCTCTGCTTATTTGAAGTGGAGGGTAGAGTCACATCTGGGAAAGCAGTACCCTTTGAGTTTACTTTGACACAAAGGGGCGCATTTGACAGCATTCTCCGAATAAAGACCAGCAGCTGTGCAGGCACTTTGTGAAAAGAACCTCCTTTGCACTCTAGATTGACTCCAGACAAAATGGTGGATGCCGCATAAAAGATGCTCTTCTTTAAACCGGTGACCCTTTCGAATCTGAAGGCAGCATCCAACCCAGAAACTGCCCTGTGGCACAATTCTGACGCATGGGGAAGGGCTTTCTGTTTGCTTCCGGAGGCTTCCAAGGCATGAAAAGGTGGATTGAAAGCGGCTTACAGGTAGTAGGTGCACAGACACCAGTATTTCCTTTCCTTCTCTGTTCCACATTAAAGGCCTTTGAAAATGCATTTCTGGCCTTTAATATGGATTAGAGGCACTAGTGTGTGGACACTGCCACCTCTAAACCACTCTCAAGTCACTCTTTTTACTGTGTAAGGATGCAGCCTGAGTTTTACTCACAAGCTTTTCAGTCGTTCCCATTCCACTTCTAGGCGTTTTCTGTACTTACTGACCTCATCTAGAGTCCTGTGTTCAGTTCTGGGCACCCCAGTTTAAAAAAGACATTGACAAACTAGAGCAAGTCCAAAGAAGGGCTACCAAAATGGTGAGTGGTCTGGAAACCATGTCCAGAACATCTGGAACAGGTGAAGGATCTTCACGTATCTGAAGGGCTGTCACAGTTCAGAGGGATCCTCCCTATTCTCATTTGCACAAGATGGGAGGACTAGAAACGACAGGATGAAACTTCCAGGGAGTCAATACAGATTAGATATTAGGAAAACCTTCCTGACAGTGAGGGCGATCAGTCAGTGGAATAGGTTGCCACGGGAGGTAATGGGTTCCTCTTCAATGGAGATCTTCAAGCAGAGGTCGGACCTCCATCTGTCTGGGATGGTTTAGGAAATCCTGTATTGAGCAAGGGGTTGGACTTGATGACCCTAGAGGTCCCTTCCAACTCTATGATTCTATGATCTGTATTAGTGAATCTAGATTAGCTTGATCCGGATCAACCCCAAAAGGAGTCACCTGCTTTAAGCAAGCTGGATGGTAGCAAATGCAGTTTAAAATTGGGAAGCAGTGCGGATGCAGAAGTGCTGTTCCATATTAGTGGATGCAGAACAGCAGCTCCAAAACCCTGACGCAATTGGTCCATGTGCCTGTTCGTTGCTCCCCCTAGTGGGGACAAGGTGTCCTTGCAGGCAATGTGAAGACACCATCACTGCGCGTGCGAAGTGTCTTCATATGCAATGCTGTCGACGTGACTGTTGTTCTGAAGGGCTTGCAAGGGCGTATTCACAGTCTTACTGCCACAACGCATCTTCCCCAATGTTGCACCCACAGCCTGTCTCGATCTGTCCTGTATGTGGATGCTCCATTGCGTGTTCTGGATCAGACAGCGCTGGTGTGGTTGTGGCACCAATTAATCCTGTCCACCACTGATCCGAATTAGTGTCCCTTTCTACAGATCTGATCTGGAATAGCCCAGGTCCCGTGCAGACCACGTGATCTACATGTGAACTACGAGACTCCTTGATCCAAATTACCAGGTAAGTGCAGAAAGGGGTCCTAGTTCCACCCTTAAGTCACATTTTGAACACATTTTGGAAAGTGTTTGCATAAAAACCTAAATATAAGCATGAACCGATCTACAGATGTTGTTGTTGTTGCTATAATTATTATTATTATACAACACAGGAAACCACAGTGTAACCCAACCACAAGATTGCTAGTTGGAGTTAGTCTTCATTGTGCATCAAGTTATTCCTAAGAACTTAGGATGTTGTGATTAGTCATGTGCATGAATGGTGTTTTTTTTTTTGTATTCAATTTGTATCAAATTGAATGTAAGAAAATTACTATACGTTCGAATACATCCCCTTCGAATGTGGTAGGATTTTATTGGGTACGAATGTATTCATACCAATTTGTATGAATATCCTTTCTTAAAAAAAATCAAACATTTATTATACAGTAACATACTTAACTTACATACATATATACATACACCAAGTAAAAGCAACAGTAAATAAACACAAAATGTACCAATACATGCCTTTCCCCCTTCCCTGTGATAGACTAATTCAGCTGACTTAATTGTGGCTACTATCTAGGCATACAGCCATTTTAAATAAAAATTCTTTTCTCGAATTCGTATGAATATCTGATACAAACGCATATATATCCCATACTGTTATGCCCTGTTCAGCCTCATCAGAAGAGGAGGATATGCCTGCAATGCGACCACAGGATGAGGAGCAGCCACAGCATGGCATTGCAGGCATGGAAGGGTTAAGGCCGGTTCCAGGTGAGGAGCCAGACAGCTCTGATGATGAATCCACCAGCAGTGAGCCTAATCAAAGGCTCTCCCATCGCCTGCTTAGGCAGCAGAAGCAGGTGAGACGCAGATCAGAGCGATTAGCCCAGCTGCACCATGGGCGTGGCTCTGACTCCTATTTAAGAACAAGCTCACCTTGCCTCAAGTTGCTGCAGACAACGTCTCTGGAGCCTCGTGTTACCTGAGCTTGAAATCCTGTACTCCTTGTGACCTGCTGACCCTTTGGACTGCCTGACCCTTGCTGACTTCTGGACTCCTGGACCGGAACTGACCTCAAACGCCTGGAACCCTTGGGACTTAGTAGCTGTGCAAGTGTTTGCCTGTTGCCTGACTGGCCTGCAACATGAAATGTGCATCCCATAACATATCCTCTACCCTGAATCCACTTTGAATCCTCTCTCAATCCATGTCAAATGCACTCTGGATCTGTTGCAGATGTGACTGGCATAGCCACTTTCCTGCCTCCCCAGCTTCAAGAATGTTCTGAAGCATTTGTACGAATATGAATGTCAATGTACAAATGTCGTAACATTCAATTCATACACAAATGTCCGGATTCATATGAATATTGAATATTATATTTGTGCACATCCCTTGTTGTGATGTACTAGTGGATAACGCAGGCAGATCTGATTGGTGTGGCTTTTCGCGATTAACCAATGGTGCTTTGTTTCAAGTGTTGCACAAGGTCTTTTAGGACGGCACCCAGAGTGCCAATCACCACTGGTGCCACGACTGCCAGCTTGTGCCAGAGTCTCTGCACTTCGATCCCCAGGTCTTCAGATGTGGCTATTTTCTTGTGCTGGTTCTCATCAACCCAAAAAATAAAGATTGAAATCAACGTGCAGCTCAGCACCAAAAAGGAGGGGCATCTTACCAACCAAAGCCAGGCTGAAAAAAGGGCCAGGTGTTAAAACATTTGCAGTAACATACCTACAAAAATATCTGGCTTCAGAAATCCTCTGACAGTTTTGCCCTGGGAGGCTCCAAAGGATGTAACTCAGTGATAGAATGTCCTGTCTCTGGCCGGCAAGGTCTGTAAGCAAAAACACACATGCACGCGCACAGGCCTAGTATTAGCAAGAGACAGTACCAAGGTACAGTTCCTTGGGGGCTTAAGAGTTAATGTGTTGTCAAAGAATTCCAGGGTCAAAGATATCAGAGAGGCAGAAGGGTTAGTCATAAATCACAAAGCAAGGTCACGGATTCCATGAGCTACAGATTTACGGTCTTTGTCTGCCACAACTCTGGCCCAAATGTGAGGCTTTAAATAGAGGAAGCAGGGTCGTGCCTCTTTCGTTGCAGGTGGCATAATCGTTCTGATTTGTGCAGCTGTGAGTGCTCTTTTCTTTACACCTGTGTGGAAGGGCGTCACCCGGCTTCTTTCTCCAACTCTGAGCTGCTGTCAGTTTGAGCTATAGACTCAGCGTTCTCACTTGCCACTTGTGTCAGGCATTCCTCGTTGTGCCAGGCTGGGAAGCCTGCCTCAGCTTGGCTGGGCATCGCAACTGCTCCTTCATCGTTGGAGGAAGGAGACCGAGAAGAGGAGGCCTGACATAGAGCAAATCACCTGGAAAAGGGACAGTTACCAGTTCAGTCCAGAGCCTCTCCCGAGAAGTAGGCAGTGTCAACCTCTTCTGCATGCCTGCCAATAAAACTGCATAAAGCTGCCCATTGAGTTGGGGTGGTGGTGAAGCTCAGAGATATATCTGTCCAAAAAGTACCCCCCCCCCAAGTCCTGAGGCCACTTTCGCTCCTAGTCATGGAGGTGTTGGGGTAGTGGCTGTGAAACCCATGTGAGCTTTGCAGCCATAGGGAAGTAGGGTGCTGTAATTTCAGGTGGTGCTGATCAGCCCACGCCTCCACGCAATCCAAATCAGTGGACCCAATTATTCTGGACCCACAGATCTGGAGCTAGATCAGGTAAGTGTAGGAAGGCCCTAAGTTAAACTCAAGTACCAAATGCCTGGGAGAAATACCCACTCCTACCTTTCTCGGAGTTTATGATATATAAATGAGTGGTATCCGTGGCTGGTTTTGAGAAGCACCAATGTCACAGAGGAACAGTGGTGACTGGGGAAATGGGAGGGGGTCAGGAGGACAGAGATCTGAAAAGACTCTGGGGGGGTGAGGAACTGGGGTGCTTCTAAGGCCATCTGCTGGGACTCGAGAGCAGGAGAAGGTTTGTCCTTGTCTCTGCTTGAGATGCCCATGAGCATTTGGTGGGCCACTGTGTGCGACAGGATGCTGGACTAGATGGGCTGTGGCCTGATCCAGCAGGGCTTCTCTTATGTTCTTATGTTCTTATTTGATAAAAGCAACAATTCCTTCCTTCCTTCCTTCCTTCCTTCCTTCCTTCCTTCCTTCCTTCCTTCCTTCCTTCCTTCCTTCCTTCCTTCCTTCCTTCCTTCCTTCCTTCCTTCCTTCCTTCCTTCCTTCCTTCCTGCCAAAGAAACAGTGATAGTCAAAACTTGGAAACGCACACCCACCTACCCCAATCTCGGAGGAGAGAACTTAAAATGCATCCACTTTGTAACAGGAGCAAAACAGAACACAAATGGCATAGAAAATAGTTGCATGACTAACGCAGCCCTCGGTTTCTGTTGGTTAATGGCCAGGAAAACAAATCTGTGCGGGAGCCGTGCCTGGTAGATGGCGGATCCTGTTGGCTTTGGGTGCATCATTTTTTGGGGGAAGATGGCTGACAACACAATCTTCTGGTGCCTTGGGACTTGTGGGAAGCCCCCCAGACAGAACTGTTGCGGAAATCGGATTAGTTTTCAGTTGAGCAGGTGAAGGCTTTGCCTTCTGCTTGAGATGCCCATGGGCAATTGTGAGACAGGATGCTGGACTAGATGGCTGTGGCCTGATTAGGTTCTTATGGATTAGATGGGGTGTGGCCTGATCCAACAGGACTCCTCTCAGGTTCTGATGGACCAGAAGGACTGTGGCCTGATCCAGCAGGGCTCCTCTTAGGTTCCTGGGTACACATTCACGGAGGACAGGGGTGTCAATGGTTACTAGAATGGGTGCCTAGGTACATCCTCCAGGTTGGAGAGACCTGCAGCATGATGCCTTTCAAGGCCATTTGCAGGGAGTTGTGAGCATGTGAAGGTTTTGCCTTGTCTTCTACTTGAGATGTCCAGAAGCAATTGGTGGGCCACTGTGTGAGATGGGATGCTGAATCATATAGGTTGTGGCCTGATCCAGCAGGTCTCCTCTTAATTTGTGATGGACAGGTGTATCTATGGCTACTAGAATGGATGCCCAGGTACCACCTCCAGATTGAAGAGACAGGCAGGTGGCCTAAAGGTCATTTGCAGAGAATCAAGAGCAGGTGAAAGTTCTGCCTTTGTCTTCTGATTGAGATGGCCAGAAGCGATTGATGGGCCACTGTGTGAGACAGGACGCTGGACTAGATGGGTTGCGTCCTGATCCAACAGGGCTCCTGTTCTTATAGGCTTAGACTAATTCATGGGCAATAAACGTATTGATGGCTACTAGAATAGATGCCCAGGTACTCCCTCCACATTGGAGAGGTAGGCAGGATGCCTCCCAGGCCCCTTGCAGGGAGTCCAGGCCACTTGAAGGTTTTGCCTTTGTCATCTCCTCGAGATGCCCTGAAGCCATTTGTGGGCCACTGTGTGAGATAGGAGGCTGGACTAGATGTGCTGTGACCTGATCCATCAGGGCTCCTCTTAGGTTCTTATGTCCATCAGAAAGAGGGAAAATACTTTTTCATGGCACTGCAAGGAAAAAGGATAGGCCAGCCCACCGTATCCCCTTCCTCTGATCTTGCAGATTCCTGCTTTTGTTTGCTTTGGGGTATTTTTCTTATTGTTCACCACCTTTTTTCCTTTCCTAAGAAATCTCCAGCATCAAGTGCCCATTTTTATATTTAACCCTGGCCCACACTGTGAAGAACCCGTGAAAAGAACGACTAGCGGCTTTTAAAAGCATCTGGCTTCACAATATAGAAATGGCCAGCTGAAACCTCCGCGACAAAAGCTCTCCTGTGAAAAAGAACTGTGGTCCAACTTGTTGCCAGGCAGGGCTGAGATGTGGAGGGGTGGAAGCCAAAGCCCTTTGAGCATTTGCTCCGTAGGAAAGCCCATTGGTGTGTGTGTGTGTGTGTGTGTGAGTGTGTGTGTGTGTGTTTTCCCCAGCGAACCCCTTATCAAGTCACTCTGAATCCAATCCAGAACATTTCATCAGTGCATCATCGATGCCGAATCAGAACAAATCATTTCTGTTTTTGCCTTTCTGGAGCATTAGAGACGTTGTCATGTGGGAAGATTTAAAATAAGCTGTTGCCAACATCCTGCCGGGAGCGACCAAATCTTGCATAACAGGCGAGGAGAGGTATTTTATGAGCACTGGTTGGCAGCCCGTGTTTCTGGAAGTTGCGCCGCATTGGAGGCCGTCTGCCTTCGCGCTTGTCTTACCGGTTCCTACGCCTTCCTGCTAATTTGCAGAGG
This sequence comes from Aspidoscelis tigris stejnegeri, assembly GCA_023333525.1. NCBI lineage: Eukaryota > Metazoa > Chordata > Lepidosauria > Squamata > Teiidae > Aspidoscelis > Aspidoscelis tigris. Next base: position 87,669,664 of record JALMGA010000006.1, on the reverse strand, counting down.
CATTTTCAATGGAGAGAGTGAAAAATGCTTCCTTGGGATAGCTCCAACAGGTCTGTATTAAGTGATTCGTAGGCCGCCTCCAGACAGCGCCTGGATATGTCGCTAGCACCCTATAATGCAGAATATTGTCCCTCTGCTGTTCTTGCTTGCTAGTCTGACGGAACCTCGCTCACTGCTGTCTTTGCGCATTTAAAGTGACATGCACATCTGAGTGTTTGACCAGCACTGAAAACCAGGAAGCGTGTGTTGCCACCACAGTGCATGCACAGTTGTCTGTTTTGGCCTCCACATATGCACGGTGAATGGAGCAATAATGGCGACTCAGTCCAGAAGGTAAGTAAACGTGCCGATGTGAGAAAAACTTGCCGCCAGCACTGGGTTTTCCAGCAATGGGGTTTAAAACCTTTTTTGGGGGGACACAGAGTGGAGCCATGGTGGGGTTGCCACAGATACATGTGGCAATCCAACCATAGCGGCGCCATGATGGGGCTACGTTCACCTTGTCTGGATGGGGACTTAGTCTATGGTCTTGGTTAAGCACATGACAGTTGTCTTGGAAGCCACAGGTGTGAGCCTGGGCAAACTACAAGATGTGGTCTATGAGGTCATGAAGAATCAGACGTGACTTAGCAAGTGGACAGCAACAAATGATGTTATGACTTTGTTGACAAAGATCTGTATGGTCAAAGCTCTGGTTTCCCCAGTAGTAATGTATGGCTGTGACAGCAGGGCTGTAAGTGCTGAAGAATCAACGCTCTTGAACTGTGGAATTGGAGAAGACTTTGGAGAGTCCTTTGGATTGCAAGAAGATTGAATCAGTCAAAACTGGAAGAAATCAACAGACGCTGATCACTGGAAGGAGAAATACCGAAACTCAAATACTTTGGCCACAATGAGAAGACCAGACTCACTGGAAAAGACCCAGATCCTTTCTGCACTTAGCTCATTTAATGTGTGTTAGCTAGGGGTGTTTTTCCACTGTCACTAGAAATACCCATTAAGTACCCATTAATGGGTACTTAATGGGTACTTCTAGTGACAGTGGAAAAACACCCTAGATCTGCATTAGCTAGATCTGGATCAGCCACTGGCAGACACATCTGCATTGAGTAAACCTTAGACCAGAAAATGTGTGCTAAAGAGGACTAGCACAGCTAGAGACTACGTTATGGGGGCTGAGCTTTCCGCAACACACCAGGAAAGTTCAATGAAGGTGTCAGCCCAGTGCGCAGCAGCAGCGAAAAAAGCTACCGTAACTCAGTACTGGGAATAATTAGGAAGGGAATAGAAAACAAGCCAGCAGGTGTCATTTTGCCTCTTTATAAGTCTGTGGTGAGGCCACATTTGGAATATTGTGTAGAATTCTGGTCACCACACCTGAAAAAGGATATTGTGGAACTAGAGAAGGTGCAGGAAAGGGCAACCAGAATGATTAAGGGGCTGGAACACTTCCCTTATGAAATCAGACTGTAATGTCTGGGCCACTTTAGCCTGGAAAGATGGCATTTAAGTGGGGACCAGATTGGAGTATGTAAAATCTGTCTGCTGCACAACACTAGGACCAGGGGGCACTCTATGAAGCTGATGGGTAGGAGAGTCAGATAAGACAAGGGAAAGTATTTCTTCACCCAGAGGGTCATTGGTCTATGGAATTTGCTGCCAGGTGGTGACAGCAACCAGCTAAGATGGCTTTAAGGAAGGGATTGACAAATTCATGGATGATAAGTGTGTATCAGTGGCTACTAGAATGGATTCCTAGGTACATCCTCCAGGCTGTGGGAACAACTCCAGGGCCATTGGAGTTGAGAGCAGGTAAAGGTTTTGTCCTTGTCCTCTGCTTGAGATGCCCATGGGCCATTGGTGGGCCACTGTGGTTGCGTCCCCATGCACTCTATAGTCTGAATCGAATCCGAATTCAGCAAGAAGCATCCCCATGCAGAGCCCCCAAACCGGGCTACATACAGATCAAATCGCCCAAATCCGCAGTAAATTTAGTCCTGAAGAAAACTGTTCTTGCTACGGTTTGGGAGGTAAACCCACATTATTTTGGAGGCTGAGTCTGCACACAGGGAGGCTCCCGGGTTATTAGGAGAGGAGACTGATGCTCGCGTCATTAGCGGGCGGGTTTCACATCCTGTGCTCACCATTCCTGTCCTGTGTGTTGGAGATCACAAGTGTTTGGGCATTTTTGGCCATAAATGGTGACTGAACAGAAACAAGTCTCTTTCTGCGACCATTATTTCATCCCACTTACTCAATTGCCAAGTCAGCAAGACAAATAGAAGCTTCAGTGTCCCACAAATCTCTTTCTGTGACCATTATTCCACTACCCCCTTCCCGATCATGAAGCCAGGCATGGTAATTTAATTTAAATGGCTTAATTTAGTGCACAAGCAGTAAACTGCTGTACTGGGTGGAGGGAGGTGTGCACCTCCAGTAAACTGCTGCCAAACCCCATAGCGGCTTTGTAGAATGATCTGGCTTTTTCATTTTTTTAAAAAAAATTATATTTTTCTTGCCTTTGGGCCCTATGTGTCACAATCGGGGAAGAAGGTGTTGGGTGGCATTTCCCTGCCATCACTATAGTGGGCGGCACAGGGGTTGGCGACATCAGCCTGGCTTCCAATCGGGACAGCGGGGGGCGGAGAGAAACCCATGCAGGGGTTTAGCGTGGTTTGCATGGGGACACCCGTAATCGAATTGAGCCCACGTTATCAGCAAACACATGGGGACGGTTCAATTTGAATTCGGCCCTGCACCCGGATTAAAATTTTTCCAATCTGCACTAAACAGAGTGCATGGGGACATGGCCTGTGTGAGACAGATGCTGGACTAGATGGGCTGTGTCCAGATCCAGCAGGGCTCCTCTTAGATTCTTATAGACTAGATGGGCTGTGGCCAAATCCAGCAGATCTCTTATGTTCTTGTGTTCTAACCACTCTCCCCTGGGATATTTTCCCAGGAACATCGAACTGCAAAAAGGGGTTCTGTAACTCATAGACCCATATTATTTGTGTTGCATCAGGCTTCTGGGGCAGGATGCAATCATAAAGTGGGCCTGCCAAATATCTATCCATAAAAACAGGCTCCAAAAGTTTGGTGACACTTCTTGATCCTCCAAATTATGTATAAGCTCTTTATCAGATTCAAAGACTATGGAATGGATTTCAGTATGTTTGTACTTATAAATAAAATAAGACTTATAAAGATGCATGGTGCTCTTTGGTTCAACCCCTGCATGGCAGAGGAAGGAATAAATGCCTAGTTGTTTCTTTGCGGGTGTGCTATGGGGAAAGAATTACAGCTGGAAAAAACAGACCCTCTCGGTTTAAGAGAGTGCAAAGATTATGTGATACTCAAGAGCTTCTGCATTTGGGCAAAAAAAAAACCCCAAAACACCCCAGAACCTCAGTACATTAGTGGACATTTTGACATATATATAATTGGCAGTGCGGTCACATATTGGCTGTTCTGCAGGCATAAGTGTATCTGGGGGACAGGAATGCTGAACCTGCTCCCACAAGTACTAGCATTTGCACTTGTGAATGCTAGTAGTAGTAGTAGGGATTTTTTAATGATGAGCTTTAAGCGTTAGCACAGAGTCCAAGAGCACCCCCAAATTTTGCACCTGTCCCTTCCAAGGCATTACGACCCCATCCAGGGCAGGATGCCTCCTAACTTCATGGGCATGACACCCAGTGACACACAACACCTCCATCTTGTCTGGATTCAGCTTCGATTAATTGCCCCTCATCCAGCCCATTACCTCCTCCAGGCGCCTGTCAAACACTTTGACTGCCTTTCCTGATTCAGATGGTCCAGAGCAATAGAACTGGGTGCCATCTGCAATATTAGGGAATGGGAACCCAATCTTATTGAAGGAACTTGCCATAATTTTCTCTTTCATAATAATTTCCTCCCATCCCTCTGCAATGACTCAGTGATTATGTGGATCTTCCCAGATTGATTTTTTTTTAAAGCCTTCTTTCTAATCTTTGGTTACAGAAGTGAAGCTCAGTGGCATGTCACTTATTTTGCTGCAAAATTAGCAATTTTCACACCTGAATTCTCCAACAATGTGCCTGGCCCTGTGCTACTTTTTAATTTGCCAATAAGGGCTCGGAAAGTGCTATCTCTAGTCATCACCGCACACCACTTATTTGCCTGAGTTCCTCAGACCTTTCCAAGAAATTTTGCTGCAGCTCAAACATCAGCCTTGGAGTTTCTGTGAGGACAGAGGCAATAATTGCTTTTTACTTCCTTGCAATCTCTTTTTCCTCCTGCCGTTCCTCTGATATTCCAGTGGGCAATATTTTTGGCAGGGATGGGAGAGAATTTTAGAGTAGGGTTCTCTCAGCCTGTGCTCCCATTCAAGATTTTAAGAGCTTTGAGATTGTTTCTGAGAGCTCACCCTTCCCAAAGTTTCAAAAGAATCTGCAGTCTCTGAGGATTAAAGGTCCTGGAACACAGATTATCTATATTCAAATCAAAAGAGGTCTCACTGATGGATTTAGAAACAATCCTCACTATTTAGCAATGGGAATGCAAGCATGTTTTTTGGGGGAGAGGCAACCATGCTTTAGGGGTGTTCTCCTCAGTTTCCCCTGACCCAATGATAAGCCATGATTTTGCTGCCTTTCCCCCAGGCTCTAGCCGTTACGTGCTAAGGAGATTGGGCTTGGCTGAAGAAGAAGAGTTGGCTTTTCTACCCCGCTTTTCTCATCCATTTAAAGGGACTCAAAATGGCTGACAAAGTTTTTCTATTCTTCTCCCCACAACAGAACACCCTGTGAGGTAGGTGGGCTGTGAAAGCTCAGAAGAGAGCTGTGACTAGCCCAAGGTCACCCAGGGTCAGGCTGGCAAAGAATGACCACGAGACTCTTTCTTGAAAAAGATGAACAGTGATTTATTTCAGCTCAGTGTTAGGACATTTCTTGTTGGGAGCAACTTGGAACAGAAAGCCTAGCATATTTATATGTTTCATAGTTGGGTGGGGTTTGGCCCTTAACCAATGAACAATAACTATTTTTCAAAACCAATTTAAACTTGGAGCCAAGACCTTGAAACACAAATGTATCACTTGACCTCAGCAGGGAGGGGGGAGTCAACTGCCAGTTCCAAAACAACAGGCAGCCATTATATGCATACATATAGAATCCCATAGGTGGCAGAGATTTTACATACAAATATTATGGCAGGCAGATAGCCCTGCCTGGAATGCAACTGGCTTCATGGGGGAGGGTGGAATCGAACCGGGTATTCTCAGATAAGAGTCCGGCTCCCTAACCACTAGACCAGAGGTGTCAAACTCAATCCAGCCGAGGGCCGGATTCAAAAAAACTATATACTGTGAGGGCCAGGGGGCGTGGCCTGGGGTGTGACTGGGGCACAGAGGAGGGGCTGGGGGCGTGGCCGGGGTGTGGCTAGGGAACAGAGGAGGGGCTGGGGGCGTGGCTGGGGCGTGGCTAGGGAGGGGCTGGCTGTCCATGGCAGCGCCCGGGCAATGGAGGTTCCCGCCGCGCGCTCGCTCACCTCGCGTCGCCTTGCCTCGCCTCCTTCGGCGGCGGCGGCGGCGGCGGACCTCTGCGGCGGCAGCGGGCGTGGGCCTCTGCTGCTGCTGCTGCTGCGGGCGTGGGCCTCTGCTGCTGCGGCGGGTGTGGGCCGCTGCGGCGGCGGGCGTGGTGGGTGCGGGCGGGCGCGGGCCGTATTAAAACGTCCCGTGGGCCGCATACGGCCCGTGGGCTGTATCTTTGACATGCCTGCACTAGACCAAACTGGTAACATTGAGCAGAGCTTGCAGGAGCTTACAATGTAACAAGAGATCAGACTATTACAATATAACGAGAATATCAGACCATAGCGGGGAGTGAATCAAAAGTGTCTGATTTTACTTAAAGAGGCATTGATTGGAAAGACTTTGGCCTCAATGCCTGCCATTTCTTGGTGGTCTTCTATGACAACACAGTGCAAAGCTGGTGGCTCTTTAAAGCCTGCCTATTTTGTCCCTCCTCCTTCCCTCCCTCCCTTCCCCATCTCGATCTCTATTCCCTTCCTTCCCCACCTGTTTTTTCCTTCCCCCCTGCCATTTGATGTTGCTTTGATGTACCAATCTAGCACAAAACAAAGGGGAATTGATCTTTAATCTTCTACTGCCTTGTTAACAAAAGAGGCTGTGCTACGGTGCTGTGCTGTGATCTGAATTGGGGACAGGCTTATATAGGGGGTGTAATTTGAATTGCCCCCCCCCCATTAAGTCAGGGTATGAGGGTGCCCAATTGGTGACTGCATGGGGAGGGGCTCCTGCTGAGGGGAGGGGAGGGCGTTTCTCCCCTACAAATCTGCATTATAAGCTAACAGTGGGAACGCAAAAAACCAGACCTTGCTGCTGATTAAAAAATCCCTGCTTTAAAACTGGATTAAAATGCCCAGAGGGATCCTGGCCTAAGAGGGGATAGTATCATTATTCATTGAAAATTTCATTCCTTCAATTAAAAAAAACATACTTAAGTTTTTTTAATTCTCACTTTAATTAGATATGAGTCTATCTATGATTTAAAGGGATTGGGGAACATTTTTAAGACTCACAAGGGATCAATGCGTGAAAAAACTTTGGCAGTGGAAGAGACTGAGGGTGGTCATATTAGATTCCATTAAATGTTAGTCTTTTACATATTGGGTAACAAACTTTTATTTACCCAGACTTTTAAATTAGGTTTAATTTTGTTTTTATATCAAATAAGGATTTAAGTCCTTGAGGCAAAGAAGCTACTTGATAGCAGCCCTGGCAGGTGTGCCTTGAAGCAAATACAGGTTAATTGGGGGAAAATTCAAAAATCTGAAGGAAAAATAAAATAGTTTTAAATTTCTTTTAAAATTTGACTTTAGTGTGTTTATTCTGCATGTTTTTAAATACCAGGTGTGTTGTAGCAGCGGCTTTCTTGCCTCTAATTGCTAGAGGATGGACTAGACCCATGGTCGGCAAACTCATTAGTCCAAATATCAACAGTACAACGACTGAAATTTCTTTTGAGAGCCAAATTTTTAAAACTTAAACTATATAGGTAGGTACATTGTTATTAACTTAATACTCCTTAGCTGGAAGAGCCACACTCAAGGGGCCAAAGAGCCGCATGTGGCTTGCCTACCCTTGGACTAGATAACCTCTTGGACTAGTCTATTCTGAGGGGAGAGAGTCCCACTGACGTGAATTTCAAAACTTAATCTAAAGGCCACAGTAGCTCGGAATCATGGGATCTGTAGTTCCCCTTCCCTCCCAGTCTTTGCAGAAGCCAACCTCGTAGTGCTTGATGCCCGTTATAGCTTGCGCCCGCCTCCGTCGGGAAGCTCGCCCAATAATAATAATAAAAAAGGATTGAGCGGAACAGCCGTGCAAGCTGATTGGCTCCTACGTCGTTTCCCGCCTTCCCGTTGCTTGCCTTCCCTTTCGTGTCTCCACCCACTCTGGCTTGCGCAGGCGCACGCGCCTCTTCCCCTCATTTTTCGGAGCGGTTGGCTTGGCGGCGGCCGTACTCGTCTCGCGGCTTCGTTCGCGCCAGATGGGAGGGAGGGCACTAAGCCCCGCCCACTTTGTCCCTTCGCGAGCCGCAGCAGCGCCGAGCGAGTCCCTAACAACGAGGAGGGAAACCAGGACGCGCATGCGCGCCGCTCACTTCGGTGGGCCTGTGTGGTGGGGGGGCTCTGGAGGCGGAAGGTCTTTGCTCCCCCCGCCTCAATTCTCCTTCCTCTTCTTCCCTTGAGGCATGGAGGGGCCCGAGCAGGAGAGCGCCTTCGTCCCCGTGAGTAGGGAGGGGAGGGGAGGGCTTTAATTGGGGGAGGGGGCGACCCCCACCCATGGGCCCTTTCTGGGGGCCTGAATGCAGGAAGGGGCCCCACTGTACAGGGAGCCCCCCACCCCGAGGAGGGGGCGCCTGCTCCTCTGTGCTAATGTATAGGGAGACTGTCTGAAACTGCCCAGAAGGGGCCCACGGAGATCCACGCCTACACTTTAATCCGGTTTCAATCCACTTTCGGAGTGGGATAACGCACCAGGAGGGTGACTGGTCGGTTTCTTTCCAAGAGGTGAATTTTCTGACTTAGAGGATGCTGAAAACAAAGCAAAAAGCACCTCACGTTGCTGGTGTGCTCACTCTCACTAGCTGCGTTCACACCTAGGTGTTAATACAGTTTCAATCCGCTTTCAGGTCGGGAAAAGGCACCAGCAGGGTGACTGGTCATGTTCTTTCCAGGAGGTGAATTTTCTGAGTTAGAGGATGCTGAAAACAAAGCAAAAAGCACCTTGAGTTGCTGATGTGCTTGCTCTCACTGGCTGCGTTCACACCTAGGTTTTAATTCAGCTTCAGTCCAGTTTCAGAGTGAGAGAATGCATCAGCAACATGACGAGCTGATTTCTTTCAGTGTTAAAAAACTCAGAAAATTCACCTTTGGGTTAGATAAATGTGGAAAGAAAATGTGTGTTCACTTTGCTTAAAGTGGAGTGAGAGTGGATGAAGACTGAGGTGTGAATGCAAGCTGTTTCAAAACAGCCAGGTGCTCTGAGAATAGAATGCACAATGATCCTTTCGAGGGGGTGGCCAGGCGTTTCATTACCGGACTGCATCATTATAAACTAGTATATATGAACAGTTTCTGTGTGCCACCATCTTGGAGACATCAAGTCTGGTCATAGTCCTTGTGCTGATGAGCAGAAGGCTTACTGGCTTGACCTGTCTTTAGCTTAAACCTTTAATCATCCTCTTCTCCCAACTTCTTAATATTTTGCATCCTAAAACGTCATTCCTCTTTGCACAAAGGTCTGTCTTTTCCCATCCCCATTAAGGAAGTGAAAATGCCCTCTGTAGCAGCCTGTTGAATCCTTCATTCACGTGGAACGGCCTTTGTCCACCTTAAGAAACCATTCAAACTGCCTGGAAAGCAGAGGTTATCTGGTTTAGCCTTCAGCTTCTCCTCGGATGTAGGGAATGGCAAACTACTTCTGCATCTCTGCCAAGAAAACTGCAATAAGGTGCCTATGGAGCCTGGGAAAGGTGGTCGTTCAGTGGCGGAGTGAAAAGCAGAGGGTTGGACCTCAGTCCTGAGGCCCTCCCCAGAAGCAGGTGATAAACCAAATTACCTGGAAAGCGGAGGCTGCTGATTCAGTTCCCAGCCTGTCCCGGAAGTAAGCAGACAAACCACTTCTGTACCTCTGCCAGGAAAACTTGTCCATGCAGTCAACGAGGGACGGGAAAGGAACGTGATCACCCAAGGTTAACTTGCATTCATACTTGCGAGCGCTAGGTAACTGCCGCCTAAGCCCCATGTGATCGGTCACTCACCTGTGACTGATCCTGGGGCCGGTCCTGTTCTGGGCACCCCATTTTGCCCGCGACACCCTGCGTGGCTGTGTGTGCATCAGCGTTGTTGCCATGACGACACTAATGCTCTGTGCATGGGCAGCACGTTTGCATGGCACCTCAGATGACCCCAGAGCGCCGGAAGAGGTGCGAATGGCCGCTGCCTGGATGCACCAGGTAGGCTTTAGGTTAATGTTGTTAAAGGTGTGGAGCACGATTTTGTGCCCCACACCTAATCTATAATTAGTGAACTTCTGGGAAGGGAGGGGGCGCTTGGAGGCTGTAACAGCTTCCTCCAAGTGTGGGTGCCCTTTGCCAGAAGTTCAGTAATCATGCACTACTGGCTGTAGTGTGAACAGGTCCCAGAAGTTGGCTGCAACTGCGTGGTACCTGACAACAGCAGCGTTTCTTTGCCTCCTTGGTTCAACGCATCCTGGTGACTCCAGAAACACATTTGTGTGCGTATTTTGTGGCAACAGTGTAAGTGTGGTTTGCCATTAACCTTCTTCTGTGAAGATGCTGGGAATTGAACCTTGGACATTGTTCATGGAAAGCAGATATTTACCATGAGGTTATGTCTCCTCCCTGTGGAACGCTGTGAAAAAAATTGTGCAACCGGCTTACAGTAGAAGCTGGGAACTTTTTAAGGTTTGTGGGCATATTTGAACTCTTTCTCTTCCGTCTGCCATCTATCTCCCTCTGCCCGGGACGAAAGGAGCAGCGTGCACCAGCTGTCTGGGCACCCTGTGGGGCTCCATGTGTCCTCAGATGCCAGGTTGATAGCTCCAGTTTTCAGACTGTTGTCTGCGGTTTTCAAATGACATTGCAAATTATGAAGCAAAATCACGTCTTACAAACTTCTTAGAATTCTTTGAGAGTGACTAGGGCTGTTTTTGCACGTACCTCCATTAATCCAGATTTAGAAGATCTGGATCTTTTGAGATGTGGTCCTCACTGAATCCGGTCCTTGAAGTTCTAATTCAAGTATATACAATTATGCATGGTGTGGAAAAGGTGGATAGGGGAAAGGTTTTCTCTCTGTTGCACAGTGCTAGGATCAGGGTGCACTTTATGAAGCTGATAATGAGAAGTTTTTACCCAGAGGGTCATTAGTCTATGGAATTAACAACCAGAAGAGGTGGTGATAGCAACCAGCCTGGGCAGTTAGACAAATTCATAGAGGACAAGTGTATCAATGGCTACTAAAATGGATGTCTGGATACTGCCTCCAGGTTGGAGAGACAGGTGGGGTGCCTCTAACAGGAACTGAAGACCAAGTGGTTTTTTCCTTGTCTTCTGCTTGAGGTGCCCAGAAGCAGTTGGTGGACCACTGTGTGAGACAGGATGCTGGACTATATGGGCTGTGGCTTGATCCAGCAGGGCTCCTCTTAATTCATGGAGGACAGGTGCATCAGTGACTATTAAAATGGATGTCTGGAAACTGCCTCCAGGTTGGAGAGACAGGTGGATGCCTCCAACAGGAAGTGTAGCCCAAGTGAAGGTTTTGCCCTTGTCTTCTGCTTGAGGTGCCCAGAAGCAGTTGGTGGACCACTGTGTGAGACAGGATGCTGGACTATATGGGCTGTGGCTTGATCCAGCAGGGCTCCTCTTAATTCATGGAGGACAGGTGCATCAGTGACTATTAAAATGGATGTCTGGAAACTGCCTCCAGGTTGGAGAGACAGGTGGATGCCTCCAACAGGAAGTGTAGCCCAAGTGAAGGTTTTGCCCTTGTCTTCTGCTTGAGGTGCCCAGAAGCAGTTGGTGGGCTACTGTGTGTGAAAGGATGCCAGACTAGTTGGGCTGTGGCTGGATCCAGCAGAGCTCCTATAATAACAGAAATATGTCAGAATGTATTGAACTATTAGTGCTTGATAATGGGAAAGTTATTTAATGCTCCATGTAGCACACATTAAATCCCATTCGGTCTGATTCCCTTGTTGTGCAGTGAAGAGCAGGTGCCATTTGCACTGCATTACTCCTTATGTGAAGGTTCACAACCGAACTTGGCAGCGTGTCATGATGGCTTATGGGACCTCAGCAGGAGGCTGCCCTCTGGGAATTTTCTCATGACAGGGGGTTAAGTATGAAAGATACCTAATATTAAGTTCAATAAAGCTTAATTGCTGAGGTTTCATGTCGTTTTATTTGAGCAGGTTCTAAATTTTTACATGCTGTGAAATGATTTTTTCCCCTCTGGCTGCCATATATTATTCCTGGTCTTCACCTGAAAAGCAATAAAAAGAGAATAATAATAATAATAATACATATTTAATAATTAATCAAATTCTCCTCACTGTTATTTTATTTTTTTATTCAGCCATTCCCAAGAGAGCAATATACTTTCTTTCCCACCTCTGCTTTATAAATATCTCTCCCCTGAACTTTAGAGAAAATGCCTTTAATTGTTTGCCATAGAAAGGTGGTCACATTTTCCCCAGGTTTTAGAAGATGGTAGGGGATAAACTCTGTGTCTTGCTAAAAGAGGCGAGATGGTTCTTCCTTTGTTATTGGTTGCATGTTTTATTATTTACTGAAAACCGTTTCAGGCTTTTCTGAAAGGAGAAAATATCGTATTTTGCATAAATAATTTTTGAGTTAATAGAATCTGCTATACTGTGTAGAAAGTTTGACTTGATCAGATTCATTTTTCTGCTGTTTCTATCGTTTTTGGGTGCTTTGCAAGTTTTCTGTAGAGGTGTGCAAATTTGTTTTGTATTCATTTGGTTCAAATTGAGCTGAACGTTGGACCTGTTCGATTTGATCTGACCCATACCCGGTTCGAAAGTGGATGGTTTGATTTACACTGAACCAGGGGGTTGAAGTGGGTCAAACCAAACTGTTCAGTTTGAACTGTTTGAACTTCACCTCATTCTGGCCCTTCTAAATGGGATGTTTCAATCTACTCTATTATTTCTTAAATGTTCACAAGCTGTTTGAAATTTGACCCAGAACTACTCAGGCTTGTTTGACCTGGTTATAGATCAAACCAAACTGGTAAACATCTGGTTCCTGCAAATCTCTAGTTTTCTTTGTGGACTTTGCTGCTTTGTGGACTCCGCCAGAGTCTGTTTCCTATTGCCATTAGTTAAAAAACAAAAGGAATCCTTCTCTTCTGCTTCTTAATTACATACCCTCAAGAGTAATTACATACATATTATTCTTAATTTGAAATATTGGAATTGGTGAACATAAGTGTTGCTGAGATTAGTCCCTCTCTGTGTTTGAATGCATAGTTTATCTTACCTCTGTTTGTTTGTTTGTTGCATTTATTTCCAGCCCTTTACCTGAGGGTCCCAGGGCAGGTTACAGCAGTAAAAAGATAAAATTTCAATTAAAACACTGTATAAAAATATAGTCCCATTTTCCGCAATGGTACCACAGGGAAACTGACTGTCGAAGGCCAGTTTAACAGCATTTATGACTTGCACTGAGGCCTTAGGGTATTAAGATCAGGCAGAAATGTACACAAGTGAAGAAAATAATTGTATTTGTAGTATATTGAGTGCAGTTTCTGTCTCTCATGTTTGCAGAGATATCTTTGCAGCCTTGGATAGATGACATTCCCTTGGGCCTCTGCTTTGATAATGCTCTTTTATAGTCCAGGACAATACAGGGACAAAGATGCTTAACTCAGTGTCTTCTCCGGTGCCTGCTGTGATTTGTATTAGAATCTAAGAAAATTCTTCCCTTTATTTATGGTTCAGGGCTGAGAATACAAATGGATTATCCAGGTTTATCTCTGTCTTTGTTGCCAGGCTGGCAGTACAGTATTAAAAATCATGCAATGCGAGTAGAAAACAGCCCTAGTCTCACTGATGAACTTTATTGTTCATAATTTAAAATATTTCTGTGCTGCTTCTTTATGTCTAAGTCTTGAGGCTTTGGGGAATACAATTTAAGAACAAGATTAACAACAGTTAAAAATAGCGGAATATAAAAGCACTGTTAAAAGCTGGGAGCGAATGTCGAAGTAAACAAATATAATTTCCAATAGGCATTGAGAATATATAATAATAGATGCCCCACAAAAATCGGAAGGGAGAGCATTGCAGAGTGTAGGCTCCACCACAAAGAAAGCCCTGCTACAGAAACTGGCAAGATGACATTCTGTGATTAATGGTACTGACAGTAAAATCTCCCCAGATGTTTGCAGTGAGTTTAAGCAAAGAGACCACAGCAAGCTGTGATCACCACATGATGCTTTTGTTAACAGCAGGCAATATTATTTATATCAAAATATTTATATCCTGTCCTTCACCCACCCTTAATGATCTCCAAGTAATTTTCATTTGAAAGACCTGGTACTTTCTGCAACATTTCATCTAAGACTGCACTTTTGCTTTTCCAGGTTCTGCTGCCCGTAGCCTTCTCTGTAATAACAGTATAAAGTATCATACATTCATACATTTCATTGAATATGGCCATATGCTGTCACAAAACTATTTTAATTATTTTTTACACGTATACATTTTATTGCATATAGCCGTAGGCTGTGAAAATAATTTCAAGATAATAGATAAAAGGAGCAGGCACCTGGGAGAGGGCCTTCTCAGTGATGGCCCCTAGGCTATGGAATAGTCTCCCCCTTGTGGTGCCTCAGGCACCTTCACTGTGAAGATGCATCTCTTTGCCCTGGCCTTTGGTTAAATGGGGCACACTGGGTGTTTTTCCACTGTCACTAGAAGTACCCATTAAGTACCCATTAATGGGTACAAAAATGCCATTATGTACCCATTAATGGATACTTAATGGATACTTTCAGTGACAGTGGAAAAATACCCACTGTCTCTTCCCACTTTCAGACACTGTGTGTGGTCTCTGTGTGTGTGTGTGTATGTATGTTACCTGCCCCTAGACCTTTGGGTATAAGTATAAATTTGCAAATAATAAGCAAACTAACTTACAAATAAATAATAGTTTAAAGCCTGTGTGTTATGTACAAATTATGAAGATGGCAGGAAAATCATGAATAACTACGTACCTAGGAGCGTGCAGTTTCCTGTGGAAAGCAAGACTCTTCAGAATGTTCTTTAGGTTGGCCTGTTGGCCCATAATCCTTGGCTTGTGGCACACTAAATGAGCCAGTCTGTCGGCAAAGACCTCTGGAATCTCTTCATCGTTGCCCGGTGGATGCTTTTAACTATGGCCCTTTCTGCAGTGTGCTTTATTCCAGATTATAACCCAGAATAGGAGCATGCTGTCCACGTGCTGATTCAGACTACAGCAGGTCCTGGGTGGGAACCGTCTTAGTCTGCAGGTGGGAGGTTCCTATTCCAGGATATAATATGCGCTGAGGTGTGGAAATTTTAATTTGGCAGTGGAGTATATTGCAGGAGTATATTGCAGAGGTAAAGGTGTCCAGTTGTTCATGCACAGGAAGGCACAGCATAGAAGTTGGGTTGTCCAATGTCTGGGATCCAGAGCTTACGTGTCGCGTGATCCATTTTAGGACCATACTGCCGGGATAAAGTAATATTGTGAACTCAGCTGCTGCACTGCTTATGGACACAGATGTTGTCAGCTCATGTGTTTTACGCAAAGGTGTTCAGTTGCTCATGCGCAGGAAGGTGCAATGTGAAAGCTGGGATATCCCCTTTTTGGGATGCAGAGCTTGTAATGGCGCTCAGGTAAAGAAGAAGAGTTGGCTTTTCTACCACACTTTTATCACCCATTTAAGGGGACTCAAAACGGCTAACAAAGCTTTCTATTCTTCTCCCCACAACAGCACCTGTGAGGTAGGTGGGGCTGTGAGAGCTCAGAAGACAGCTGTGACTAGCCCAAGGTCACCCAGCTGGTCACCCAAGGTCACCCAGCTGTACCCAGGAGGAGTGCAGAATCAAAAGCAGTATTCCCAGAGAAGAGACTGGCTCCCTGACCACTAAACAAAACTTATTAGAGGAGGAGGAGAGTTGGCTTTTCTACCCCACTTTTCTCACCCATTTAAGGGGACTCAAAGCGGCTGACAAACCTCTTGTTCTTCTACCCACAATAGACACCCTGTGAGGTAGGTGGGTCTCTGAGAGCTCAGAAGAGAGGTGTGACTAGCCCAAGGTCACCCAGCTGGCTTCAAGGAGAAAGGCGGAATCATATCCAGTATTCCCAGAAAAAGAGTCTGGCTCCCTAACCACTAGACCAACCTGGCTCACAATTCAGAAGTCCACTCTATGTTCAGGGTGGAAATTATTTCGCTGTTCCCCGCTGTTTCCAGTTTTCAAAACGATGCTCATTGTGTAATTATCGGAGGCAATGAGAAGCTTGGCATTCTCTGCCAATTGTTCAAGCATAGAAAATCAATTGAGGCTCCAGCGGACCTGGAGTGTGCGTTGCCCGGCCTGTGGAAATGAGATCAGTTCAGGCGGTTTATATCAAGGCTAATTACATGCTTCTTGTGAGCCAATCCAGGGCTCTTTACAATGTGATTTCTCGACAGAAATCCACTGGTTGCATTTAATTTGCCCCCGTCCTTCTTCAGGGGCTGCGGCTTGCCTTGTCCTTTATGAGACTCAGTAAAAAGGGATTTTGTAATGGTTTAGAAAAATCATGGCATTGCACCTTTCAATCTGGCAATAGTTTCATTCTGCGTGAGCCCTGTAGAGAAATGGAGATGCCGGCGTGTATGTACGAGAGTGACCACGTGCACCTTTTGAACACACTGAAGGTGCAACAGGTAAAGCCGTGCAATGTAAAATGTGACTGTAAAGACCCATTAGCTTCTGGGGCGTGGGGCATATCTCACAGTAGGGATGAAGCTTTAGGGGGACCATGCCTCATATTCCACCTCTATTGAACTAGTTTGGTCCATTTTGGTCTAGCGGCTAGGGAGCTGGGCTTTTATCTGGGAGTACCAGGTTTGATTCCACACTCTAAGAAGCCAACTGGGTGACCTTGGGCTAGTCACAGCTCTCTTCTGAGCTCTCATAGCCCCACCTACCTCACAGGGTATCTGTTGTGGGGAGAAGAACAGAAGATTAGTCAGACACTTGAGTCCATTTACGCGTGAGAAAAGCAGGGTATAAAAGCTAACTCTTCATCCTCCATGAAGCCAGCTGAATGACCTTGGGCTAGTCACAGCTCTCTTTGAGCTCTCACAGTCCTACCTACCTCACAGGGCCTCTGCTAGGGCGAGAGGAATAGAAGCTTTGTCAGCCACTTGAGTCCCCTTAAATGGGTGTTTTTGGTGCACGTATTTGTATCATTTGATCTAAGGTAGGAAGTTAGAAAGGGGAAAAAACCCCAGTCCTGAACTATTAATAGTGGACTGCCATAATGAGCAGTGATTTAAATATATATAAAAACACTTCAAACTGATCAGAGCTCCTGAACATTAAAGATCTTCAAGAAGTACAACAGGGGTGCAGAAGCTATGGCCCTCTTCTTAATGCCTGTTAAATGCCTGCTGCTTTGTGCAAAACATGGTTTGATGTTACATCAGTGCCTCTTGTGTGCCTGTGCCCAGTCTCCTTCATTTGGTTTCCTTCCTCTTTCATACGCTTAGCCCGAAGAACCATTTACCTGCTGCAGCATTGTGCGCTGTCGGTGCCTCTGGCTGGCAAAATAGTACTTTGATTATGTGATGGCAATTTTGAAGGAGGACTTCATTAAAAGAAATTCCTTTCAGGGAGCTGCAGCTAGTACAAAATGTCTTGACCTGCCTTTGTAGTAGAATGAAGAGGTGGGAATATGCAGCAAGGGCTGTGATTTGTAATTCCGTTCTGTAGACCTGGGCACTTAGCTCTGAGGGCCTCCAGATGGTATATCCATCCCTCTGAGCTTGGATTTCACTTGGAGAAGGCCAGCTAGCTGAGAACCTGGAAAGCTACCAGGAGTTTGGTGAGGGGGTGAGTTTGTTAAGATAGGTGCTAGTGAAGCAGTGCGTTGGTTCTCATGTGCTTGGATGCATATTTGTATAAAGGTTTGCTTGGTACCCATTGTATGTCTGCTTGGTTCCCAATCTTGGACCAAAGGTATAGGGCGGGATAGAAATGCAAACAAGCAAACAAATAAGGTCCGAATAAGAGTGGCAGGATGGATGCCTGGGTACTACCTTCAGGTTGGATTGACAGCAGGATGCCTCTAAAGGACATTTGCAGGGAATCAAGGGCAAGTGGAAGCCTCACCATCTTCTGCTTGAGATGCCCATAAATAGTTGGTGGGCCACTGTGTGAAACAGGATGCTGGACTAGAGGGGTTGTTGCCTGATTCAGTAGGGCTTCTCCCATATCCGTATAGGGTTGGACAAATCCATGAAGGACAGGTGTATCAGTGGCCACTAGAATGATGCCTAGTTACTGTCTCCAAGCTGGCGAGACAAACAGGATACTAGCTTCCCTTGCTTTCAGACTCTCAATTGGCTAGCTTTCTTCAAAAGGAACCTAAGAGGAGCCCTGCTGGATCAGGCCACAGCCCATCTTGTCTAGCACCCTGTCGCACACAGTGGCCCACCAGTTGCTTCTGGGCATCTCAAGGAGAAGTCAAGGGCAAAACCTTCACCTGCTCTTGACTCTCACCAAATGGGTTACTTAATACTGGTGTGAATTGCAGTGCAAATGAAGAGTATTTGGGACATATCTGCCCATGTTTGGTTTCAAGAACTGTCAAACTTCCTTTCTTAGTCCAGACTAGAATGGCTTTGTTAAAATGTAGTAACTGTTGAACTATTCAGGCAGGTTTTTCTGCCTTGCAAGCAGATCAGTATAGCTGCCATGAGCGAAACTTAGGCCCTTTCTGCGCTGGGCTTTATTCTGGATTCTGGATAGGGCTTGCAGTAGTTGGCACCAGCATGTGGACGTCAAGTCCCTGTTCTGGGATATAATCTGGAATAAGGTCCAGTGCAGAAAGGTCTTTAGCTTCAGAACTGTCATTATTTCCCTTACTGTGTATTTTCATGGTAGAAACTGATTCTCCTTCTTCTGACCACATTCATGCACGCAGACACACATACATCTCTAGAGAGGGATTATTTCATCTTCTTTAATTTAAACTCCTCGTCTATTTATAAATGTGTTTGACTACTACTGAGACAAATGTGATTCTGCCCAGTTTCTGCACCAAATGGTGCAACTTCTCCTGCTTTGCTGTCTTGCTTCTTCATCCCTTTTTTGGCATCCATTTGTAGAAGTTCACCAGGGCTGCCCATTTCACCCAGTTTCCAAAGCAACAGTCTGTGAGGCCCTGCTTAATCCTCTCTTTCTTTGTTACATGGAGCGTTTTATTTGATACTTGGTTCTGGCACCAGTTACCTCTGCTACCTTGAAAGAACGATTGCTCATACTTGATGTGTATATTTGCATGTGTCGCTGCAACTGAAATTGATAGAATGTGTTTACTTGGGTATTTGACATGTTGCTTATGAAGACTTGTAGGCGTGTAGCTACCTGGGCATGGTAGGAGATTTATTTTATGGCGGCTTCTGTGATCTCATCAAAAGGAACAAAGGAGCTGGAATGAAAGAGGCGAGCCCAAGGCCAACTAACAGTGTAATGGGCACATTTAGTTCAATGTAGACATTTCCCATCAGTCTGGATCAGGATCTAATGTGATGTGATAATTTGTGAAAGTTGTCAAGACGAGGCAGGCAGTAATATCAGCAACGTCTCAGTCTTTGTGACAACAGTTTTAGATGAAGTCTAGGTGTAGGGTGTTCAGTCCTTGTGGTGGTCCCAGAGGTGGGGGACTCCTGCAGCGTTTGGAAGACCTTGCTGTGTTCGTGTCCCGGCCCCATGTGTTTGGGCAAGGAAGGGCTGCTAGCCGTGGTAAGTCCTAAGTTCTGTCTCCCTCTGCCTCTTGGCTCTGAAGTCAGATTCCTTACCTTGCATCTTCTGTAGTGCAAGTGAATTTAGTAAACGCAGCTGTGGGTGTGCGTCCAGAAATAAAGCTGTTGCGTGGCAAAGCTTGACCTACAAAGACCTTTGGCTTTTGTATTGTTGCTTGTGAGACGAAATGCTAAAAGATGAGTGGTGATATAAAGTAAAAGATAGCAACGTAGGGTGTAGGAAAACCCAGATTATAAAAGGCTGAAGTCACATTGAAGGATTCTTTTGTCCATAAAAACTAATGTTCCTTTCTCAAAGAGATGGTGCATGTTTCCACCCTTTGTCAAGGTCTCTGTCCCTCTCTCTTTCTCCCTGTTTTTGTGATAATTTGCCTCCTGTTGAACAGACTCTCTTCTTTTTTTTGGTACTTGCCATATTGCTAAAGGATGGGTTTAGCTTGGTATTGCTAAGGCATACTTAGCATCTCATGGGTTCTCTGGTTCTTGTGGCTCCTTGTACCAGGGTAGGACATGGTCGCTGAAGCATAATGTGGGTTGAGTTGAGATACTCTTGGAAAATTTTATGGAGGAAAAGCACAAGTAAGACAGAAGTCTCTTGCCTTGGAGCTACTGGTAGACCGTTTCAGGCTATCTTCATTTGTTTCCTCAAAATTGCATGTTCTGTTCTTCCGATCTTTCAGCAGAAGGTAAAATAGATTGGTCCCACAGGTAATGTTCTGTGTTGGGATGGATTAATTTCTCCTCTTTCACTCCAGTAGACAGCACTCTTTTTGTCAGTATTTCCAACATTTTTACACTATGAGTTCTACTTCTGAAATGGAAATGTTTTCACACGTGTATCTTTATTCCAGTTGGAAGGTCAACATCATTTCCTTTGCAAATATGAAATTGCATTCTACGATGCCGTTTAGCGGAAGTTCAGCGTTATCTCATTTCTAATGTCCACAGAAACAATTTTTGTAGAGTATTGGCTTCCAAATAAGTTTAATACTTTGCACCGTACTTATGTTATTGCTTGCGTTTATTTATTTTGAAATACATGTATGTTATAATAGACCACCACATGACTGTTTGCAGTCACCCAGCTTGGAATGGTGGGAATTGAACACTTGGAGTGCCACTGCGGTTTATATGGTTATAATCCCTTCTGTTACAGAGTCCAAGATGCTCTGATCCAGGGATAGGGATCTGTACACAGATATATTGTGGCTTGAAAAATACTAAGCTTTTGTGCTCCAGTATTCTTTCCGAAGAAGGCCAAAAGCAGTGGCTGTATAGTATATAGAGATGTGCATAAATATTTGAAACATTTGAAATTTGATCAAATTTGTTCAAATTTGGACATTTGAATTTGAATCGAATGTCTATAAACTCAACTTTAAATATTCGAACAGCTTCTGAATTTTTGAATCTATTTGCAAATTATTTGGACATTCGTATGTGTATATATACATACACAATGCATACTTGACTGTATGCATCTTTCCCGCATCCGCATGCATTTGTACAGATCCATACGGGATGCATACGGGATAACTACGGGATGTGTACGGGATGCGTACGGATGCATATGGGCACGTGTGAATGTTGTCGACCTTCGTGTCCACAAATTCAAATAGAAAATTTGCACGAATAGATGCAAATGTATTAGATTTCAACTGAATATGAATATATTTGAATTTTAAAGATTCAAATCGATTTGAGTTTTCAGATATTCGTTTTGAACCGAATCCCGAAAATTGCATTTGTGCACACCTCTAGCAGTATAATTGATCGTGATTGATAATCAGGACCTATCATTCTGACTAGGCATTCTGCAATGAAAGGATTATTTTTTTCAAGGCCATCTACATCCAGAGTGCGTTGCAGTGATCTAAGGGGAAGTGAGCTGTGAATAGTGAATTAGATGAAGCCTTCCTTGTCAAAGAATGCCTGGAGCTTCTGCCCTGTCCACAACTCCCTGCCGAAGCAGCAAAATGAGTTTCAGGTGACAATTTGTTGGGCATCCATCGATCCAAACTACACACCTCTCCTTGCAGGGGAGCCCTGCTCCAGTTGAGACAAGACTGTTAACCAGTTCCCAGATGCAGGTTGGCAGCTGTTTCGTCTGTGTCTCCCCAAGGGGCAGTGTCTCTTTCTTGGCACTCTGACAACCAGGATTGCCTGCAGACGTTGGCATATGATGTGAGCAGGTCCTTCTCGTTCATTTAGACTAGAGCAGTGGTTCTCAACCTGGGGGTCGGGACCCCTTTGGGGGTCGAGCTACCCTTTCAGAGGGGTTGTGACGAGTCTCCCACTGCCCTTCCCTCCCACCTCCCAGCTGCTCTGCCCCCATGGTTGGGGGTCTCCACAACATGAGGAACTCCATTAAGGGGTCGCAGCATTAGGAAGGTTGAGAACCACTGGACTAGAGAGACAGAGCTGGGTAGCTTTTGCATGTCTAGCAGATTCTACCGACCTTCCTTTTCCTCCTCCTCTTCCTTTGGATTTATATTCACTCTATCATTAAAACACCCAGAATGGCATTACCTTTTAAAAGGATGAAAACTGAGTGTGCAAAGCAATAAAATCTTGAACAGCAGAATAAAAACCTGACTTACTTCCACTGGGAGGCTATTTCAAATCCAGGGGACTACCAAAGAGAAAGCCCTCTCACGGGCCACAACCCCTCATAACTATGAGAAACTACAAGAAGCCCCTCCCTTTTTGATCTTAAGGCAGGGATAGGTCTATAGGGGAAGGGGTGCGTCTACAGAAGAGGAGCCTGATTAAGGATCATGCCAATTTCTATGTCTACTTAAGGATATGCATTATACCCCCCCTGTTTTTTTTTACTGTTTCTTTGTAAGTTTCTTGCTTCCCAGATGGGTGAGCTAAAATTTATACTCCTTTGCCTGGGATTTCTTCACTTATTTTGTGGCATGACAAATCTGGTTAAATGTACCTTCTCTGATCATGTATTGGTGTTGTGATCCAGGAAAGATATATGAGACCAGGTCGCTGATCTGAATCCAGCTGCACAAGCCGAGGTTGCCAAAATAGACTTTTCCTGAAGATGGCTCCCCCAGGCCAGAGCTGGAAGAGCTTTGACCACTAGTCTGCAGATCCCATAGGCTGTCCGTTCTGACTAGAGGTACACAGGTTTAGGTTCAGGGTGCAGGACACCAATTTTTGCCAAGAACTAATGGTCTGGGAGGTTCTTCTTCTCCATTGACCATAGCCTGACAAGGCCTTTTCCAGGTGGTGAGTCTCCCCTGAGCCATAGATGTTTGCAGGTCTGAGGGTTCTGGAGTTAAGGGCTGTTTCTGCACCAGCAATGAAGACCCCATTAGGAACTTGATTGGTATGCAGTTGGTATAGATCAGTTATGTACCTTCTGCACACAAGACCCCTTCAGGACCCCTTAGGGCCCCATTCTGAATGTGCTATGCCCACAAGTGCTGGCGAAATCTGGATTTAATGGGGTCTTCAGTCCCTTAAATCCAGATTAACACAAGACCCTTTTAATGGTGTCTTCAATCCGGTCTTCCACCATGAAGACTGGATCAGAGGCTGTGCTTCCACACATACACTGGGGCAATGGTTTCCGGGGCAGGCTTGGAGGCTCACATGTCCTTTGTAAATAGTCTACAAAGCTGAGCACAAGCTTCATAGCGCCTATGTAGGCAACTGCAAAGCTATGTCTCTCCGCCATGCCCACTGTAACCAGAAGTGACCCCTGGTTGATGGCTACACCAGCCAATCATGCTGCACCACTGGTGGACCTTCCTGCTTGGGCCTAATCGGAGCCTTGGGATGGGTGCTACAGCGTCTGCATGGCTGCCCTGTTTAGCACCCATTGCCACTGGGTGCTAGACGGCCTGTGAGGACGTATGGGGCCCTCACCAAGATGTAGATCTTCAAGGACTGGATTCCACAAGGACTGGATATCAAAGATCCGGATCTTCTAAATCCAGATTATTGGAGGTACGTGGACAAACAGCCAAGGACAGTTTCTGAGCATGTGGGCCCTTTGCAGGCCTAAGAGCTGTCCTCTTTTTAAGTTGCTCTTCTGTTCACCTCTTGGGCCAAGGCTCATCAGCCTCAGAAGGGCATTTTCATCCTTGCTTCCTTCCTCTTCTCATCTAGGTCTGCCTTACACGATACTGTACCCACTTTGGAGCCCCTTTTCTGCTACTATTGTCAGTCTCATCCCATCCACACTCAGTTGATATTCTGACTCATGCTTGTCCCCTCCTAAAGAGTATTCCGCTGCGGCTTTAACCTGTGCAACACCGGGTTGCGAATCTAGGAACATTTGCGTTTCTTCCGCAGCACGTTGATGCTAGTAGGACACTTTCAAAGACTCTGCTTTGTCTCTCAAGTGGCCCTGGCTTTTGAAAGTTGTGCTGACAGACTTCCTTAATTCATTCTACTACATTATACTGGGTTGGCCTTCCTGCCTATGTGGATTTGAGCTATTTCGCCTTATTAAAGTTGCGTGTATCTTTGAGAATAGCATATGCCTTCCTTCATACCCTATCTTACCTTGGACTCACTTTAATTAGCCAAAGTTTCAAGACCTACACAATGCTGGCGCTTCTACACACACATGCATACACATTTTCGGGGGTTCCATACCACTAGGGAGTGTAGCCTTTTTGGCTTCACAAGTAGAGGGGGGACCCACTTCCTCATTAGGTTTCGGCGAGACAGACCCCATTTGTCCTCCTCTTGAGGATCCAAAATTGCTACTTGGAATCATGTTGGCCTTCCTCTCTGTTTAATTACCATTTAGAATATCTGTATAGTAACATCTATTTAACAGACTCTCACTCACATCCTGTGTCTTTTTCCTCTTTCCTCCCTGTACTCTTTTTCCTCTTCGTTACCTACGCTTCATGTGGCACTGTAAATTTTCTCAGTACAGTCCTTTCATAAGTGGAGTTAATGTACGTGGGCTACGCAAGGGGCCTGTCCAGTGTAGGATGTTGCGTTTCAAAAATAACAATTTAAACATCTTAACTTTTAAAAGAGAGGTTCTGGAATTTAATTGCCTAATGAATTTATCTTCCTTGTGCAAAGAGGAAGATAATTATGGCATTTGATAATTGGCTGGCAAAAGTGTATGTAAAAATGGAAATTGGGGATTTCAGAGGATGGAGTAGATAAATAGGGATAGACTGTTCCAAATATAAGGGGATTTGGGAAAGAAAATGGAAAGGTTGGAGAATGAAAGAGAGCTGTAATTTCCTGCAATGCTCTTTTTTGTCAATCAGTTCTATTCTTGTTCAAGGTAGGTAGAAATGTAAAAAACTGGGGGAGAAGGTACGGAAACATAAAAATGGAAAGCATTGGATATCTTGAAGAAAATTGAAATGGTCGTTCCTCGTCTCCCGTATTTTAAAATAACATTTAATTTCAGAATGGTAAATGATTTAGGAGTTTGCACAGACGAAAAATTAAGGCCAGGTTTGTAGTGAATTGAAACCACGAGCCAAGAAAACTCTTCAGACATCAAATCTGGAACTGACCAAACATCGAACCAACTGCTCTGTTTGTCAAATGGTTTCTGAGAGCCCAAATCGTGCCCCACCATGCTCCCATCAACCATTGGACATCCAACCATCTCCCAGATTAGACTCCACCACCTTCTTCTCCTTAATTGCTCCTTGGCATCCCTCAAGCACGTCTAGCCGTTTCCTTTTCCACATCACATGCCCCAGACCCCGTCACATCTTTGGGCTCTTATCAGCTCCTCTTGGGCCTACAGCAAACTTGGGATCCTTTTCCACTGGCACTAAGGACCCATTGAAGCACCCATTAAGGACCGATTTGGCTGAGAGCCGGATGACCCCATTTCCACTACAGACCCCATTAGAGACATATCTGTTTCCACCACAGCTAGGGAAATCCAGATCATATGGGTCCTTCAGGACCTATAATCCGGATTTTGTGTAGAGCCCATTGGGTGTTTTTCCACTGATCCGGATCTAAGTAGATCCAGATCTAAGGAATGGGTACTTCTGGATTAAGGGAAGTACCCATTCCTTAGATCCGGATCTTCTTCTGGATCAAAGGAGCTCAGTGGAAAAACTTTGCTGTCCCCTTCTTTCCAGGCTGTTGCTTTAACAATGAGCCGCCGCTGCTCCTGTAATCGACTTAACCCCACCAAAATCTTTTCTGTATATATGTGAGTGATGACAGTAGTCTTATGGTGTGATGCTTGGGAAAATATATTAAATTTAAATCCTGCAAACACAGCTGCCTTCAGTACTTGGTTCAGGTGAACAGTGGTGTTCTCCAAGCCCATTGCTGTGTTAAATTTATGAAAAGGTACGTATCATCCATCCAGCTTGGGCTTGTCCCACAATTCAAGTGCAGTGGCATAAAATTAACCATGAAATCTCACTCATAATTCAGTTCCAGTAAATGTGGAACCAGCATTAAATCTCCTAGCTAAATGTAGAGGTGAGAACAACAGAAATTTCTGATGAACAACTTGTTGAATTTTTACTCATGGTGGTGAAAGCTAACCTTGCACAACACGGGAAGAATCACTCTATGTTAAACCTTAAAGAATGAGATACATATTTCAATGAATTAATTGCATCCCAAGTGAAAACTGTAGAAACCAATAACATCAATGCAATATATTTCAAGCAGGAATCTATTACACAGAATCCTCCTTAACAAACCATCTGATTTTTTACCTTCACAGCAATTCCTGAGTAATTTAACAATTATTTACTAATAATACCTATGCAATCTTAGATTTATGTTTCTCCAATTGTTAATGGGCTATATGCCACGTGTAAATGTGTCTGAGGGTGTTTTTCCACTGTCAGAAAGTACCCATTTTTGCACCCATTAAGGACCCATTTGGGTGTGAGCTGGATGACCCCATTTCCACCATGGCACCTATTTGTGACATTTGTTTCCACTGCCGCTGGGGAAATCCGGATCATATGGGTACTTTTCTGCCTTTAATCCGGGTTTTCTGTAGACCTCATTAATGGGGTCTACAATGGGGTCTTCAGGTAGAAAATCCAAATTAAAAGGAGCCTGTTTCCGCAAGTAAGCTGCAAATTTTCCTACAGCTGTGGATTTTGTTCTGCTAGTCCGGTGGAGGCCTTCATCTCTTAGCTATGGTTTCTTGATTACTGTAGTCTTTCTATTTCCATGCCTTTTTAAAGAAGAGATAACAAGCGTATAAAAATACTTGCTAGTTTCTAGTATGGTGTTCAAAAGTCAGAGTAAGAGGCTAGGATCTTCCAGTGTGCAGTTCTCTTATCTACTTGGTTAGAGCAGGATATTAATAATGGGGCATATAAAATGAAAAGCCAACTTTTATATTAATGTAATGATACTGCCTGTTAATGATAGTGAAACAAAACTGAATTTTCATTTGTAAGTAAAAAAAAAAATCAAATTATTGCTGGTGCTCTGATTGCACTCAAAGGGTGTTTTTCTACTGTCACTAGAAGTACCCATTAAGTACCCATTAATGGGTACAAAAATGCCATTTCGTACCCATTAATGGGTACTTAATGGGTTCTTTTAGTGACAGTGGAAAAACACCCAAAGAATACTTCTGTTTTGAACGCTTCATCTATAAAAGTGACTTTCTTCTATTTCTGTTGAAATGAGCTTGAATACCAATTTTGTTTAGTATTTCCTCCCCTCCCAGTTTTTCTAATGAGCAAAAGATAAGATACCCTTTGGGCACTAACTACATCTGCTTTTCTTCTGTGTCTTGATTTAAATATATTTAGGACTTTGATGCTTCTAAGTTCATGAAGATGCCAGACCATGCCAATTTATATTTCCCCCATATTTCTAGTTTTTAGAAGGAGCTTTAAAATTCTAGAAACCTTTTATCCGTTCTTCACAGTTTATTAGTCACCATGACTAAAATTAGCCTGAAGCTATCCTCTAATGAGTATTTTTGTGTAAGTTCTCTCTTGGAAGGATTCCCCTAAACCAGCGGTTCTCAACCTTCCTAATGCCGCGACCCCTTAATGGAGTTCCTCATGTTGTGGGGACCCCCATCCACGGGGATGGAGGAGGTGGGAGGGAAGGGCGGCGGGAGACTCATCGCAACCCCTCTGAAAGGGTAGTTCGACCCCCAAAGGGGTCCCGACCCCCAGGTTGAGAACCACTGCCCTTAACGGATGTGGTGTGTACTGGGCTGCTATCGCCACTTTGCTTCTAAGTTTTGCTGGGCACTAGAGGTTAAGAAGTGAAATTAAAAAGGCCTGTTCTTAGCAGGTAGGTGTGTGTTGAGGTTATCCTTTGTATGGAGTTGACCATTTGAGTCTGGACAATTATGTATGTTTTATATGCCCCTTTGGCTATTCTAATAATTGGTTTGTGCAGCTTAATTGCTCTTTCTAGTCCAGTATTTGCCTCTGTCTTTGCTGCCTTAAATTCATGACTGCTAAAAAGCAGTCCAGATGTTTATCAGGAGTGGCTGGAGCCCACATCCTTTTCTTGGTGCGGTGTGGCTACACAAATGCGGCTGCACAGTTGTACGCAGTGTCCAGATTACCATAGTAACATCTGAGTGTGCACCAGGTGTTTCCTTGGCAACCTGAGCAGCCCCAGGTTGGCTGCTTGCACTGCGAGTGTTACTGGCCAAGTGTGGGGACGATTTAGTGCCCGTTGAACGGGCATCACCGTGCTGGATTCTTACTGGCCTGGTTT
Source organism: Aspidoscelis tigris stejnegeri (assembly GCA_023333525.1). NCBI lineage: Eukaryota > Metazoa > Chordata > Lepidosauria > Squamata > Teiidae > Aspidoscelis > Aspidoscelis tigris. The sequence goes on along the minus strand of JALMGA010000006.1, from coordinate 87,641,854 downwards.
GGAATTGTTTTATCATGCCAGGCCAGGAAGTGTGAACAGGCCCACATTCTGTAATACCTTAATATACGTAGCTTTGAAAGCTGAAACTGTACGCAAGATGTATTTGTCGATGATCCTTCTTATTCCTGTCTGTTTTGTTTTTTCTCTAGCCCATTGCAACAACACCGCCACATCCCGGATTGAAGGGGGGACTCTTAAGCCAGAGTAGCAGTGGGACCCAGATTTCAAATGCCAGCGGCCTCTCCTTAGGAGAAGCAATCAGACAGAGATCGGCTATTAATCGGGTAACTTTGCGGTGCTCTCAGTATATGTTTTTGTTTTTGTATTGTGTGTTCTCTTATATTACCTTTCTGACGACATTGCCAAAATTGCATAGAGATCCCTGTGGAGTCCGGCAGGGGCTATAGCTTCGTGGTAGAGCAAGCTGCCTTACATTTGATTCACATCAAATCGAATGTAAGAAAATTCATATTCGTTCAGATAGATCCGCTTCAGATGTGGTAGGATTCTATTCAGTAATGTATATGTACAAATTCGTATGAATACCGATCCGAACGCATACATATCCCGTAACACGTCCGCTCTCAAAGAGTCAAATCCGAATCCACTTTCAATCCGCTCTCGATCCATGGACCCATTGCAATCTGGATCCATTGCAGATGTGACCGGCAGAGTCGCTTTCCCACCTCCCCAGGTTTACGAATGTCCCGAAACATTTGTAGGAATACGAATGTCAATGTACAAATGTTGTAACATTTAATGCACATACAATCATCCGAATTAGTACGAATATTGAGTGTAACGAATATTTGTGCAGAACCCTACTGGAAAGCAGAGGGTTGCTGGTTTAATTCCCAGCCTCTCAGAGAAGTAGGCAAAGACAACTTCTGTATCTCTGCCAAGAAAACTGCATGGAGCTGCCCATGCCGTCAACCAACAGGAGTCAGCCGTGACTCAGTGATGCTACTCTGTCTCTGGTGTGGATTCTGGTGGTCAAACAACTGATGGATGGCAGTTAAGGAGGGAATCCAGCTACGTGTTGGAGCCACCCATGGTTTAAGAACAGGTAATAACTCTATGAAGCCATGCTAATTGCGTCATCTGATGGGTCATCACAGAAGACCAAATATTTATTTATGTAAATAAATTTTATCCCGCCCTTTAGCCAAAGGTCTCGGGGCGGGTTACAACGTGTAAAATGAACCCATTAAAACCAGGTTTTGAATATTCTAAGGTTGATTTTTAGATAAAGGTCCTTGAACCTGCCTGCTTGTCTATAAACATTGGTACTTTAATGTCTGACAAAATCAAATATTAATTAGAGGAAACCCTCTGCCTGCCAGAACGACTTCTTTTCACGATGGACAGTTGAATACCTTATCTTGCACTCTCTACCCCTGCCTAAATCCAGTGTTGCCTGGAAAAAAATGGATAATCATGTGATTTTATTCACAGTAGATGAATGAAAGCAGCCTCGCTCTTTGTAATGTTTTGTTCCACACGTTCTTGTTTGTAAATGTTATAGCACTAAAAATGAGCAATGCAGCCCCCATTTTGAAATCCATGTAGCCTCTAAAGGAGATTGAAGATTCCAAGGGATGCAGAAGAAGAAGAGTTGGCTTTTCTACCCCACTTTTCTCACCCATTTAAGGGGACTCAAAGCAGCTGACAAACTTTCTATTCTTCTCCCCACAACACAACACCCTGTGAGGTGGTGGGGATGTGAGAGCCTAGAAGGGAGCTGTGACTAGCCCAAGGTCACCCAGCTGGCTTCATGGGGGAGGGCGGAATTGAACCCGGTATTCCCAGATAAGAGTCTGGTTCCCTAACCACTAGACCAAATTGCATTTTGTAACTTTTAAGTATTTTGCTTTGGAAGAATGAGGAATCTTTGTGTGCATATATTTTATCTTTTTATGGGTTGGGCAAAGTTTGGGGAAAGGGGCAACTCAGAGGAGGTCCTGGGAAGCCCTGCTGGATCAGGCCACAGCCCATCTGGTCTAGCATCTTGTCTCATGCAGTTGCTCACCAACTGTTTGTGAGCCAGTCTGGTCTTGTGATTAGAATGCTGGACTGATATCTCATAGTTACTGGGTTTGATTCCATGCTCCTCCACGAAGCCAGCTGGGTGACCTTGGGCTAGTCATGGCTCATTTCTGAGCTCTCACAGGCCCAACTACCTGACAGGGTGTTCTGCTGTGGGGAGAACAGAATGTTTGTCAGCCACTTTGAATCCCCTTAAATGGGTGAGAAAAGCGAGGTAGGAAAGCCAGCTCTTCTTCTTTCTTCTTGCTGCTGCTTCTTGGCACGGCGAAGTCTTGTTGCCCAATGTGCTACTTAGCAGCATAGGGTCTAAGGAAGGAAGATTCAATTATTGTAGTAGTAGTATTTATCTCCCCTCCTCCCTTCTATATTGCTTCAGGATATGGAAACGTGGTACCTGCCCTGCACAGAACCTGATAGCAGCAATGCCGTAGCAGCCGTAAGGAGAAGACTTGGCCAGACTGGAGGGGCCCATGACTTGACAGAGTTTCCAAGCATAGAAGAAGGCATAATAAGTCCCACAGAAGAATCCAGAAGACGGCAAGAACCCAGCCTAATACACACTCCATTACTAGGTATGTTCAGGGTGTGATTAAAGCAACTTTTGAATTTGGGCTAATGATGATGTATCTTGCTTAATCGTTGTAGTGAAAACTAGATTTTATTGGACAGGGAAAGGTTATCTCTTCTAATGTCAGTCATTGAAGTGATGAACTCGTATATCTGGAGAAATGGTAGCCTGTGAAATGGATGTTTTTATGTAACCGTTAACAACAGTTTGAAGTTCAGGCCATGTTTATGATCTGTGGTCCTCAGCAACCAGGTTCTTAGTTGCAGGGTCTTCACAGGTTCCCGGGGCTTTGGACAATTACCATCTTCCCTTCTTTTCTAAGGTCCTTGAGAAGGTGGTGGTGATCCAACCAGAGACAGGCTTGGATGACACGGATTTCCTAGACCATTTCAATCAAACTTTGGACTGGTGTATGATACTGAAACTCTCTTGGTCTCCCTGATGGACGACTTTTGGCAAAGAGACAGGGGGAATGCAACTCTAGTAGTTCTCCTGAACTTCTCAGCAGCTTTTGATACAGTTGACCACAGTATTGATAGCCCCTCCTCTTTTATATAAAATTAATTTACTTTCTCTGTATGCAAAAGCCTACCACATTGGAAGGAGATATGATTGGTATAGTTAAGAGTTGCAACAATTGGCATTAATATGAAACGGCCGAAGAGGACCATAGGAACCTTGGGAGTTTGGTCAAGCAGGTACCATTCTGTTCAAAAAGAAAAGTCTGGACAGGTTAGTTTTCCTGTTTTCTCCCCCTCCCTTTACACCTTTCCCAGCTGAGAACTGTCACAAATGGTCCCTATTCCAGATTAGCTTCAGCCCTCTGCAGCCCTAGTAATGTCATCTATTCCAGTCCAGGCATCGGTGTCCCCATGGCTGGCCCGGAACAAGAATAGGGATGTTCCATACTTGGCAAAATGTGGTGGCTGTGGTTCACCACCATCACCAGCCCATCTTTGCAGCCTAGGCACCTGCTCTGAAGGTCACTTTCAGAACTTAGTCATGGAGGTGAGCATGCTGCCTTTGAGGATAGTTCGTTCAGTTTCACACTGATGTATGAGTGAACATGATGTATGAGTGATGGTGCCTGGGGCAGCTGCTGGCAGGAGGGGTGGTGTCTTGGGCAGGGCACCAGTTGTGTGGACCAGAACGGCTATGGTGGGCATTGCTGTGTGTTGTGGATGACATCTGCCGTGCTTGGTCCAGAACAGGCTGGAGCAAACTCCTTAAACCACTCCAAGTGACTGGGTGTCCAGACCAGAGCAGCCTCCCGTAGCTTCTTCATTGGAAGCTGTGAGAGCTGAGACTGGTGCGCGCGGTCACATGGGATGAGGCAGCCAATCGGAGTCGAGCTGCCCTCCCTGTTCTCGTTGGCTCTTCTCGCCGTTCCATCTGGACTGGTGCGAAGATGTGAATTTTCTTAACACTGCGCAGGGAGTGCTGTTAAATCGGCATTATGCAGAACCATTGGCGTAATGAGTCGCCACCATGATCCAGCAATTGTCATGGGTGACGCCTCCAACGCGACTGTGTGTTCTGCTATGCAGCATTCACAGGCCTGGAGGCACCCATAGATCCATTTAAATTATCCTGGGTCAGAAGAGTGGAGTTATGAGTGATTTGTGGGAAGAAGACAGGGTGGTTTCCATAGCGTGACCTGAAGATTTTCTATATGCTTGGGCTCCCAAAGAATTTGGCAAGCCATTTTTTGAGGCTTAAGGGATAGTATTCTCTTTTTTGGGGGAGGTGGGTAGGACAGTGGGTTCTGTTGCCAAATAAGGGAGGTAAAAGGCCCTTTGGAACTTGATTTCGTTCTTTCCAGTCGTAATACCCTTTGCCCAAAGGTAAGGATTAACATAGATGTGGCAGCCCTCTAGAACTGACACAGCTAAAAACGGAGCGCAACCTTATTTTAAAAAAATGATATTGTGACTAAAGGTGCTATATTTGGATTATATGGTACATTTTCTTTATAGCAGTCGAATATTGTAAAAATGGCAAAAAGGCACTGGGGAATGAGATCCCACCTACACTCTGATCTCTCTCTGCTGCTTCATCTTCTGACTTGTGGTGGCAGCCTCAATGTTTAGTCACTGGCAGGCTTGTATTTTCCGTTGTGGCTGCGAAGGTACAAGACGGTTGAGCGATTATTGCTCATGTAGTCAGAAATGGATAATGGCTACTTAAGCATTTCCGTTGGTCTGAACCAGAAGATGGAGGCTAATTTCTTTGCGGTGTTTCTGGAACTGTGGCTGTTTGTTCGCTGTCTCCTGCACTACCCAACTGACCTTGTGTCTATGAGCCTTGTGTCGATGTCTGGAACTGTGCAGCACTGCAACCAGCGGTGGATATAGGAGCTACCTGGTGAGCCAGTTTGGTCTAGTGGTTAAGGAGCCAGACTCTTATCTGGGAATACTGGGTTTGATTCTGCCCTCCTCCATGAAGCCAGCTGGGTGACCTTGGGCTAGTCACAGCTCCCTTCTGAGCTCTCAAGCCCTACCTACCTCACAGGGTGTCTGTTGTGGGGAAAAGAACAGAAGGCTTGTCGGCCGCTTTGATTCCCCTTCTTCTTCTCCTCTTCCTCCTCCTCCTCCTCCTCTTCCTCTTCTTCCTCTTCTTCTTGGTATTAAGTCAACTGTGTCTGTGCTGCTGTTCATACCAGCTCCTGCAAGGTGGATCTACAGGCAAGGAGCAGATAAAGTTTGGACAGAAGTGTTATTTCTGCCAAGACATATATAGCTTGAGACAGCTTTAATTAGGAAAAGCAGTGAAGTGCTAGGTGATCAGAAGGATACATACAGGCAAAAGACACATGCCACCAGTGCCCCCTCTTCCTGTCATGTCCCCCTGAAATGGCAGGTGCATCCCTTGGCCACGATGCCCGGCGTCTTCTGGGCGATCTGAGCTGAAGTCCACCTTGGCTGTCCTAGGACCTTGCTTTTTATTGGCAGCTCACGCCATTAATCACACTTGTTTACTCACGTGGGTGTCCCTTCCTTATCTAGGGCCTAATTAGCGTTTGCTTTAATGTCTCTCTCTGCCAAGTGTGAAGATGAGCTTCTCCCAGGGTCAAAAGGGAGCCTAGACCAATTATGTTACCCACATGCCAGCCACTAATAAGGAAGCCGTGGTGGGAAAACTTATGCTATCTGCCAAAAAGCGATTATTGCCCAAGGTCAGGTGGAATTGCATCATTCTGCATGTCCCAGGTGCGCCAACCAAAGATAGAAAAGAAAGCAATTTTTATCCTTAAGAAGCATAACCAGAATATATTGAATACAGTAGGAGCACCGTATCCACTGATCCTGTAACAGCACTACAAGGGTGTCTTCTTCCCCTACGTACTTCAGTAAACCTTTACCTGTCTTTCGTATAAAATTTGTAGTAATTATGGTTCTTTGGATCTCACTAGTTCATAAGTTTCTCTTGCGACTCCCATATCTGGGTGCTATTCTAAAACGAATATGGCTGTTTATCTACCTTCAGCTGAAGGCCACCCGTTGGGCTCTCTGGGTTGTTCGCTCTTTGCATCTTTTGGCAGGAAGCATGCTTAGAAAAAATAGTTTGGGTCAGAATGCCGGTGAACTGGACACCTCCAAAGAATGCGAGTTCTTACCTCTAAGAAATGTTTGTGAAATGCCCCATTTTAAACTTAGAACAAAAGCATAAACCACCTATCTGTAGTATATTATGTTGAGTAATTGAGATAACTGCAAGAGTTTGTAGAAATGAGTCGTCTCCACTGTAAAAGATGCTAATAGCAGGCTTTTGGTGAGCCAGTTTGGTCAAGCGGTAAGGGAGCTGGACTCTTAGCTGGGAATACTGGGTTCAATTCTGCCCTCCCCCATGAAGCCAGCTGGGTGACCTTGGGCTAGCCACAGCTCTCTTCTGAGCTCTCACAGCCCCACCTACCTCACCGGGTGTCTGCTGTGGGGAGAAGAACAGAAGCTTTGTCAGCTGCTTTGAGTGAGAAAAGCAGGGTAGAAAAGTCAACTCTCCTTCCAGCTTGAGTCAGGGCAGTTTGGAAGCATCTAAATCAAACCAGTGCACAGACCCACAAGTTAGAATTAAGTGTTGCATGCTTAACATTCTGTCAGGCTGTGAAATGCATCAAGAACCCTTCTACCTGTTGAAGAATTTGGGGGCCTGTTCACACTTAGCCTTCCGGATGCTCTGAGGGGACTTCATCCACTCTCTGGCAGCACTGCCACTGTCCTGCGCTGTTCCGGAGCATCTGGCAGCAGCCCCACACTTCCAGAGCTGTGGAGAAGTAAAAACATCTCTGCAGCTTCACCAGGAGCTCCTGGCCTGCTCCTTGATGCAGTATTTGCACTCTTCCAGGTGCAGACACTGCATGGGAGTAGGACAGTTGCAGGTGTGCAATTGTGCACTGTCTGGTGATCGCCATGGCAATGTCCAACATGCCCCAGATGTTGCTGTGGCCGTTGCTGTGTTAAATCTAACTGGGCCAGGATTGACCATCTGCACTTCAGGTGCAGGTGATCAGATTCAGAAGCCCTCCAGCACTTGACGTGCAAAGGCGTCCCAGGCCACCTGGTCTTAACTTCAGTGGGATAGGATTGATACGCCGTCCCGTGAAATGAAGTGATCCCCAATTTGCATTTCATTTGTTCTTGTGTGATCTAGTGTGTACTTCTTGGAGGAGCTCATTATTCATCGTTAAGGGATTTAATTGGTTTCTTGTGTAAAGCAGAGCGGCAAATTTAGTAGGAAAAACTGAACCTCTTCAAGTACTACAGTTTGCCGCCCTTAAAGGGCAGAACAGCTAACAGGAACTGGTTAGATTAGATTGGGTACTTGTCCTTCATCTATATGGCTGCGGACAATAAGGCAGGTCGTAGATGCTAAAATTGAACAATGGATTGGTTTACTCAGAGCTGAGTAAGCTCTCCATTTGTAGTTTGTAGTAGAGAAACAGGAATGTAAAACACATTCATTTTTATGAATAACTCTTCTCTCCAGTCGTCTGAAATTATTTTCTGAGGGGAGCAAACACCGCATGTTCCTATGTCGTGTAACACATTTTTTAAACGATGTGACGACCTTTAAAAAATGTCTATACTCTTTCTGTACCTTGATTCACTTTCAGTAGCTTCGAGTTGCCGTATGACACTGTCTAAGCATAGATGATTTCTTTAGCTCCAGTGGCATTAGTAAGGTATTGATTAGCAGTCATTGATGTCTCATTGTTGGTGCGTGACTGTGAACTCTCTAATTTTGACAGAAATTCAGAACACTCACCTTTCTCCTAACCTCCCGCTGTTGACAACGTATTCTTCACAAGGCCGTACATTCTTCAATGAGAGCTTGTTTCAGCGGACGGAAGTGGATTTCGCTCCCTTGAGGTGGGCTAAACTTAGCTTCTCGCTTAATCCGTGTCAGCTGCTTTGTATCATATTTTGAGTATTTATTTACGTGCTTTCATGTCCACCTTTCTGCAATTTGTGACCTTATGAAACTTACCTGTGGTGCCGCCTCCTCATTCCTGCCTTTCCCTCTGTAAAAAGCTCGAGGGAGAGTGAATGGGTACACTTATGTTGGATAATGCAAGAGTCAGAAAAAAGTGCTTCCCTGTTTCTGCCTCTTGCATACATCAAGGCTGTGAAGCCAAAATGGAGAAGTGCAGAGAGAATTGTGGGGACTGGGAAATCACAGAAATCCATTTCCGTTGGATTGGGCACGGCTAGGAAGCGTAGAGATATAAAAAGCGTGGAACGAGCAGATAAAGAATATGAGTGTAGTCGCAAGATGAAAAAATTTGGCCTTGAGTTGATCAGCAAAGAGGCTACACAGAATTTAGAATCTAATTGGTCCTAAGTGATGTCACAGCTTTGCATCATTTTAATGTAATTGGTAACTAGAATTTCTTTGTCTGCTCATGTTTTCCTTTTCTGTATGTGTGTCCTTTAAAGAGTCACGCACAGGCAGCCCACCTGCCTCCATGTTTTTGCTTTCATCACTAAATTGGTATCTGTAGCGGACTCCTTCCACCACCCAAAGACCAGGATTGGCTTCCTGACACTAAGAGATGGTCTCCTGATTTAGTGGCAGCAAAGAGGTCAACTTGCTGCAGGAGAAGCGTCGTGACACCTTACCCGGGGACCCACCATTTACCTTTCTTTCCAAGCAGATCGGGTTTGGTATATTTCCAAAATACCGCTTTGTGAGAAGGAGGCAAACCAGAAGGGGAAATACAGATAAGCAGTTATCCTCCAAGACTGAGATCAAAGATAGATATCCTCAGATGTTTCTGAAAATATCTAGAGTAGTGGAAGACTTGATCTCCATAGGAGGAGAGCTCCATAACCCACGTGCTTTTGGAATAAAGGTTTTATTGCATATCCCTAGTTTTGGGAGTAAAATACATGGGATACTATATTGATTCATCTTTTCACTTAATTTTGTCTCTTCTTTTCTACCCGGAATTGGGGAAACAATCTACTTCTTAGTTTTTGTGGTGGCCCACAGGGTCTGGAGCAGATTTCCAGTGGGAGCGCACTAGGCGGCTACATTACATGGTTTTGGGTGTCTGTTCAAACATGCCTTTTTGATTCAGGCCTTTGAACCTTAGCTTCCTTGGAGTGCTATCCTGCGGAGGGAGGGAGGGAGGGAGGGAGGGAAGGAAGGAAGGAAGGAAGGAAGGAAGGAAGGAAGGAAGGAAGGAAGGAAGGAAGGAAGGAAGGAAGGAAGGAAGGAAGGAAGGAAGGAAGGAAGGAAGGAAGGAAGGAAGGAAGGAAGGAAGGAAGGAAGGAAGGAAGGAAGGAAGGAAGGAAGGAAGGAAGGAAGGAAGGAAGGAAGGAAGGAAGGAAGGAAGGAAGGAAGGAAGGAAGGAAGGAAGGAAAAGGACTGTATTTCAAATATGTTTTAGAAATATACTCTATGTTTTATCCTTTTATTGTTGCAACCTGCCCTGGGAGCTTTGGGTAGAGTATGGGATATAAATTATTAAATAAATAAATGTTTCTCCAGCCAGAAAGGTTTTGTTTGTGAATAATCTGCTGGGCCAAACTTCATTCTAACACAATAAGTACCTGCAGTAAAGACTGCAAACCCATACACCTTTGGAGGTCGGTTGGGGAAACTTTTAACCTTTAAATTCAAAAATCTGTTAAATGCAAGCAAAATGTAAAACACGTTAAATTAAATAAGAATCCTATCTGCCTCTCATGCTCAGGAGAGATTATATGGAGTTGAGATCCTGTACTTTGTGGTGTCAGACCTTGGGATTTTTGTAGAAGAGACCCCTGAAGGCGGTTTAAGCATGAAGGAAGATACCAGTCTTCAGAAGTCGAATTTGTTAGAATTTTCTTGATTAAATCAGAAGTCTGTCAGACTCAAGTCTGCTAAGAGAACACTGAGTTATCTGTTGATTGGACTTGGTGGTCTCTCTGAACTCTGGAAGATGCATGGCTGTGATTTTAATTCATTTTAATTTTCTTCATCTCTGGTCTGTTTCAGAGCAACTGCAGATACTTCAGATATTGCTTCTGAAAAAGCTTCCGGGCGCTTGCAGATAAATGAGGCTGTGAGGTTGGCAGCTACAGATGTCGGCTTGGATTCCTTTCTTCACTCAGATTGCTTTTCTCTGTCACAGCATCCAATAGCTTTCAGCACTGTGGCAGCAAGTGGTACCAGTTTCAGAAGCAGCCTGTCCCAACACACTCTTTCTCTCTCTGGCCATATACCTCCTGAACCAAAGTACCACGGTGAAAAGCAGGTGCTGGATGGAGACAGTAGTGGCCCAGATGGCAAAGATGAAAATTTTGGAGGTGTAGGTTCACAGAATTTGATGAACCAACCACTAGATCTTCCAAAGGGATCTCAGGGCATTGGGCCAGGCCATGATCTATTCCGTTTGGATAGCAATGTGCCAGCCCCTCTCCTCCTTGAAATGCTGGAGAAAGAGATAGGGCTACCCAAGCATTCTGGCTTTTTATCTTCGGGGAGCTCTTCTTGTAAAAGTGTTTTGGAAAAAGATCCAGAAGGAAATGAACTGAGCCCACAAATGGAGACCAAGGAGCAGGAAGGAACAACCATTCCTCAGCACGCCTCTTGGGAACCAGACGATAAAGAAGAAAGGAGGCTTCGAAGGGCCTGTAGCTCAGAACAACCCTCTGCCCGTATATCACCGGTGTTGGTATCTTCTGAGGCACGTGAGATGGGTACAGGGGATTCCTGCATCATCACAGGGGTACCTCCGTGTTCCTTGCCAAGGAAAGAGCAGATACAACCAGCTTCTGAAGCTGCGTGTCAGGATAAGGTTCTTGCTGCCTGTAGATTTCATGATGCTGCCTGTGGCAAGCAGGGAGATGTCTTGGAAGTCCAGGCAGGGCTGGCCAAAAATGAATTGATGCTTTCAGGCTTCAGCATAGAGGGAGCTTCTCCTTCCTTTAATGAAGGGTCATTCTTTGGACATTTGGCACATCCAGTTCATCATTCTACTCCAGGGGTTTTCCCATCCAGAAGCCTGAAGCAGGAGGTTCCTGGTGTGACGCCCACCATCAAAACTGTTCTTCAGCCGCCTCTCCCTTGTCTGCGGGAAGAAATGTCAAAGAGTTCTTCTGTTCGCGTTCCTTCTGTGGAAAAGCCGCGTGTGTCTTCTGCGGATGGAGCTCGCACTCCTTCAGCTGAGGATCTCATTACACTCCAAAGCGAACAAGAAGCAAAACGTGAAAATAGTGATGGCTTCAGAATTATATGTTCTCTTCAGGGCAGGATCCAGTCTCTACCATCTCTTAACTTCATGGAAAAAGTTGGGGCTTGGAATGTCAGCCCATCAGCCGAGAGGATGTCCGATGCTTTGGTGTTACCTGCCTCAAATGCCATTTCTCCTAAGCAGAAGGCCTGCAGTGAAGTTCTAAGTTCCTTCAGCCGCCTGGCTGGACCTGTGACAAGTTACTATCATGGGCCAGTCTCCCATGATAAAAAATCACCATGTGCTTTACAACTTGCTAGGTCTCAGTCTGAAAACTCCTTAGTCACAGTCAACAAAGAGATTCCATGGGTGGAAGTGGTCCACGAAGGAAACCAGGATGAACTTTCACTAGCAGAAGAGAAGAAAGTGGTTCCAGACACTTCCGAAACAAAGCCAGGTGTTGTAAACATGGAGGCTCCACTTGTCCAAAAAGGTTCAGCTCTTCAAGTCTCCACTGTATCTAGTGATGAGGAAACTAGTGGAAATGTTAACAGAGGAAAAGATTCAAATTTGGATCATCTGATTTCCAGTGAAAGGGTTGCTGAACTCCTCAGAGAAGATTCTAACTCTGTTGAAGGTAGTCAGAAGAGATCTGATGTCTCTCAAGGGAATATCAATGAGCTGGTGGACCTTCATTGTACTGTGAACCCGATCCGTATGGATTGCTTTAGTGATGTTTCACCCGATAGCTTGAATCAAGCAACCAGTTCTGGAAGGGGCAGCTGTGCTGACTTAAAAATTTCCTCAAGACAGTCTTCAAGACGATCTTCACCTGTTTTGGGAAAGCTGCAGAGGTTGGAAGATGGAGTAAAAACTCCAGATGGCAAAGAGATAAATATAGAAGAGAGAATACCGGTAAGTGTAATAACATTCCCCTTTACTACTGGCATTACATTATGGTATTCTTATGGTGTGTATGTGAATTCTTATGGTTCTTTCTCTTGTACGTCAGCCATTGTGGTTGTGTTATAAGTGCTGTATTCCTTCCTTCCTTCCTTCCTCCCTCTCCTTAGAAAAGGTGTTGATCCACCTGGAGAATTAAAATCTGGAAAAAAGTTCCAGTTAAGTACAGGAGTTTTGAACTGAGAATACCTGGACCTTTCAGAAGAATGTAAGAGGAGCCCTGCTGGATCAGGCTGGATCCCATCTAATCCAGGATCCTGCTTGACCAAAACATGTACTTGAGGCCAGCAATATTGTTGTCATAACCATGAGAGTAGAATTATTAATACTGTGGCTTGCTCATGGGGATGTAAAATGAGACTAATTATTTTTTTTTGGGGGGGGAAGCATCCTTTAGAAACTAATTTGTAAATTGTAAGGTGTTACCTCTCAGATTTTCAAATCGTCCCATGTTGATTGCTGTAAGCTTGAATCCGCCTGTGAATATTTTCTGTTCCTCACGTTCCTAGGCATTCTAGGGAAGATGGTTTTGACATCCGTGCCCCTTCCCTCCTTCCCTCCCTTTTTGTCAAAGCAGTCTGCAAAAACGTGAGGATGGGGTGGGAGAGAACTTTGGAGCAGCAGCATTCCTGGCTGTAAAAGAAAACTAGCACAGCGATTCAGGGAAGAATCCGCGCCCAGAAGATGAATGATCAGGTGCCGGTGCCGTGAGGCCGTTGGCCCGACAGCACAATTGGATCTGCTGTCCTTTCGATGAGAGGTGACAAGGATGGCGGGAGGTAGAGGTTGACTGATGAGGAACTTAACATTCTGTGACTCTTGCGTCGAAGGGTCGCACGTGACCTTCCGCTTTCTCCCTCCTGGGTAGATACCGCGTGGCACGCCGCAGCAGAAATTGAGTCCCTGAAACTAAAAGCCTCCAAACTGGTAGCGATGATTAAATGTCAGCCTTGCTGGGCTGTCCATCTCCTTAACGTCACTGTCTGTTGAACGCCGATCTTGGGTGATGGGAATTGCCTTCTTGGTGGCAGCCAAGTTAATATTTGCCCCTGTGGACTGCTGTTGCTGGAGGCATGGCGTTGAGGCCACATGCTGCATGCCGGGAACTGATGCCACGTGCCTGAAATTGAGGTTCTTGCCACTGCACGGCTCCGCCGGCACCACCATAAGGCCCTGCCACCTCGCTGCAAGGCCTCTGCCATCGCAAGGCCTTGCCAGCGGCGGCGTAAGACCCTGCCAAGTCACTGCCAAGCCCTGCTGCAAGGGTCTGCCACCGTGAAGCCGTGCCACTGGCACAAGGCCCTGCCAAGTCGCTGCTGTCTCTAGGTTCCACTACAGCCGCAAGGCCCTGCCGCTACAAGGCCCCGCCGGGCAGGCAGCTGAAGCGGCAGCTTTGGCTGGTGGCAGCGGTGGCATTTTGGGGAAGTCGGTGACGGTGTTTGCGATTATCCGTGGTTTCACGTATCCGCGGAAGGAGACAGAACATACCCCTGCAGATATGGGGGTCCATCTGTATGTCCAAATTCAGACATTTGTACGCAAATTGAATGTTAGCACATTCATACATTAACGTTTGTATGAATACAAATGTTTCGGACATTTGTACGTATAGCACGGACATCTGTTAAACTGGAGAGGTGGGAAAGTGGCTGCACCAGTCACATCTGCAATGGATCCAGATTGCATTCGACATGGATCAAGAGCGGATTAAAAGTGGATTCAGGCCAAATTTGGTGCTTTCAGAGAAGATACGTATTGGATATGTTTTTGTGTCTGACACATATTGGATATGTATCTGGTATGTATTTGTTTGTATCAGATATTCATATAACTTCATATAAATACGTCCATATCGAATAGAATCCTACCACATTCGAAGGGGATTTATTCGAACAAATACGGATTTTCTAACGTGCAATTTGTTACAAATCAAAAAACCCATTCATATACATCCTTAATATAGATACATAGGTATAGACCCACTCTGAGACCTTTGGGTTTGGGGGAGGGTATATAAATATAAATAATAAACACAGATGTATAGCTCTGCATCGCATCTTTTCATCCTGGTTCTTGTTTAAGTCCTTCCAAAGAGGTGCTGAGCCTGAAAGCTGTTCTTCATCTGCTTAGCACTTGTAAGAAAGAGGCAACCCCAACATTAATTTAATAAACAACAGAGTGTGCTTCTAGTAAAATTACTCACAATGAGCTTGTGGAAGCTCTATTTATGAACGCAGGTCTCTGTACTTAAATGGAGCCTGGACTCTTGCTTCAGGCAGATAGGTCCCTTGAGCGCTCCCAAGCAGGGAGGGAAAGCAGAGCTTGGCAGGAGAGGTTGCTAGGAGGTCTTGGGTACTCCCCCTAATTCAAGTTTTTTCCCCTTTTGCTGTTTAGTATAATTACAGTAATAAAATATAAATAGGCGTGCAGGTAGGAAGCCAGCAGGGAGTAGGGTTTACCCAGCGTTATTTACTGAGTGCTACCTGTGTGACTCTCTGCTCCCTGGAGGGCGAATGTGCCTCTGAGCCTCGTGCAATGAGTTCCTGGTGCTCACCGATCCCTTGGGGGATGGGGGGGGGGAGAAGATTAGAAACTTAATAGTTGGAGCTCCGAGGGATTTGTGATAGTGAAGTCCTATAAACAGTTTGACAGGCTTTCTGTGTTAGAGAGAAGGAGGGTCTCAAGAAGGGAAGGTCTCCTAGGGTAGGAGAGTAAGGTCTGACAGGGGGAAGTATTTCTTCACCCAGAGGGTCATCGGCTTATGGAATGTGCTGCCGGAAGAGGTGGTGAGAGCTACCAGTCTAGATGGCTTTAAGGTAGGGTTAGGCAAATTTATGGACAACAGATGTATCAATGGCTACTAGAACGAATGGCTAGATGCATCTTTCAGGCTGGGGGGGGGGGAGGAACTGGGGTGCTTCTAAGGCCATCTGCTGGGACTTGAGAGCAGGAGAAGGTTTGTCCTTGTTTCTGCTTGAAAATGCCCATGAGCATTTGGTGGGCCACTGTGTGCGACAGGATGCTGGACTAGATGGGCTGTGGCCTGATCCAGCACGGCTTCTCTTATGTTCTTATGTTCTATTATACTCCACACCAGAGGATGGCCTCCTTGGAAAGTCTCATCATCTTGCCCTGAGAGTTCTTCCTCTCTTGGTGGAGAATGGGGCTTCTTGTAGTGGATGGTCTGACATTTAGTCAATAGTTGGCTTTGGGAGGGAGATGCCAACTGCTTTGTGTGGAAGTTGTGGGTCTTGCACACAGTTTCGAGAGGCTGTTGGTTCATCATGGAGTGGAGTCAGTGGTCACTGTGTGTAGAGTCAACAAAGATATATACAGATATCCTGGCAGCTCTGTTTACAGGTCTTTCCACGCTTACCTCGTATACCAGAACACAAGGATTGCCGGACCACTTCTTCCACATATGGAAATCACCAAAATGACCCCGAATGATAGGCTTCCCAAACCACTTCAGTGGTGGACCTCTTAAAATAGGTCCACAAGTGGTCCAACAGCACCTGTTCTAATCCAGGTGGTGGTCCTTCAGCAAGCCATAGCCTCAACTTCAAAGCTTGTATGAATTTCAGAGATGAGGTTTGTTCCCAGTGGGAATGTTTATATTTCTCTTAACAACCAGGCACAGAGGAACGTACACCATCCCTTTATGTACTGCAGGTAACAGTTTGAGGGACAGGGCATGGACCAAGGCCAAGCACATTGAAGACTGGGTGGGTGCCAGTAGTATTTTTTGCCTGAACCCAGTACAGGACAGGGTGGTCCGTCTACATTGCTGCAGGTGTTGGACTGGTCCATTGGCATTCCTGCCCTTGCAGCACCAACTGGAGTAGAAGCAAGACAGCCTGGTCTTGTAGAACCATTCCACTGTGGTAGATGTAGCAATGACCTAGGTTGTTCAGCAGGAGGTTTTATTTTTGGGTCTGTTGCGCTGTGTTCCAGGTTTCTTCTGAGAACCTGAGCTTTCGGATATAGCTGTGATATCCATCTTCAGAGAATTTTGCTTTAGGAAGCATTTAATGGCTTTGAACCAGTAGTCTGAAGTTTGAGAGATTCAGCTTGTAAATAAGTGCCAGTACAATTTGTGAATATGTCAGGCATTTCGTAAGCGCGTGTATGGTAAGATCTTCCCTCGGGCCTTTCCTGCGCCATTTAAAATGGTGGTTTGAATTCTGGCTGATATGTATTTTCTGTTAAGGAGAGCATATCTAGGGCTCTTTAGCCTGGAAAGATGGCATTTAAGAGGTGACCTGATTGAAGTGTATAAAATCATGCACGGTATAGAAAAGGTGGATAGAGAAGATTTCTCTATCACACAACACTAGAACCAGGGGGCCCTGTATGAAGCTGATGGGTAGGAGAGTCAGATCAGAGAAGGGGAAGGATTTGTTCCCCCAGAAGGTCATCGGTTTATGGAATTTGCTGCCAGAAGAGGTAACAGCTACCAGTCTAGATGGCTTTAAGGAAGGGTTAGACAAATTCATGGCTGACTGATGTATGAGTGGCTACTAGAATGAATGCCTAGGTGCATCTTTCAGGCTGGGGGGGGGACAAGCAGGACACTTCTAAGGCCATTTGCTGGGATTTGAGAGCAGGAGAAGGTTTGCCCTTGTCTCTGCTTGAGAAGCCCATGCGCAATTGATGGGCCACGGTGTGCGACACAATGCTGGCCTAGATGGGGTGTGACCTGATCCAGCAGGGCTCGTCTTATGTTCTTACTAACATACTCAGTGTTCAGATTTCCTTGTGGAATTATTTTTGCCTTTTCCAGTTGTGTGCTCTTTGTAGGGAGGCAATAGCTGTAAAATTCTGAATTGCAAATTTCCACAAAGCCAGCCTGTCCCTGTTGCTCTTCCCTCTTGATTTTGATTTTCTTTTAATCTCGCATCAGGTTTACCTTCATAACCTTGGCATTGATCAGTCACCTTCATCCATACTGACACCTTTTATGCCCCGAGGACCAGTGCGAGAGGTGGAATTCTCTCCAACTGAACTCAGAACTCTGAAGGCATCTACTGATCTGTTCACCCAGCCCTTGCCCTCATTAAAAGGTAGGACAGCAGGTGTGTCAGTGGAGAAGACATGAGTCTCTCGCAATCTGTTGGTGGCAATAGCAGAATGGAACTTCCAGGGCCAGAGACCGTCCGCTTCTGCACATGCGTAGCTAGGGGAGGGGGAGATCAAAGAGGGGGAGATATTGTGGAACTGGAAAAGGTGCAGAAAAGGGCAACCAGAATGATTAAGGGGCTGGAACAGATTCCCTTATGAAACCAGGCACGCCTCTTCAGTATGGAGAGACGGAGTTTAAGAGGGACCTGATTGAAGTATATAAAATTATGAATTGTATAGAGAACATTTCTTTTCTCTATCACGCAACACTAGAACCAGTGGGCACTCTGTGAAGCTGATGGGTTGGAGAAAGTAGGACGCTTTTAAGGCCATTTGCTGGGACTTGAGAGCAGGAAAAGGTTTGTCCTTGTCTCTGCTTGAGATGCCCATGAGCATTTGGTGGGCCACTGTGTGCGATGGGACGCTGGACTAGGTGGGTTGTGGCTTGATCCAGCAGGGCTTCTCTTATGTAAAGAGAGAGGAGAGGCAGCTGTCTTGGTGCTTTGCTTGTCTGCTGGGGAAATGAGATCCTGGCCATCTCTTGGCTTGAGCCACCAAGACTCCTTTGGTGTTGCAGGTTTTCTGCAAGTTTTGAGGATCTGTCAGGTTACTAGTGGAGACATCTGTGTCCATGTTCCATTCTGATCTTTAGTTGCTCTTCTGTGGGCCTTGAACTCCTGGTTCCAAAAAGCAGTGTTGTTTGTTAGCGTTTCCTGCATTTGCTAGCTGTCTTCCTATTTCCCTGAGTGAAGTTCAGAAGAGTGCCAGAACTTGGTTGCTTGATAGGTATCTTCTGGGCCTTAAGCTGAAAAGTCTCCTGCGTAATATGTAGCTAAGAAGCTTAGATGTGGGGTATGTGTGTGACATTTGCTCTGGCAATTACTAGAATATATGTGTGTGACAATTTCATTTTTTCCTAGAATAACAGCTTGCAGCATACTGGTCGTCTTTTATTTTAATTCCAGACAGTGACTTCTATTATTCCTTCAGGTGACGCTCAGAAATCTGTTCTTCCTTTCCTTCCAGGCGACTCATGCTCAGTGATAGATACAACACAGTCAAGCTTGAATTCATCCACTCTTGGTGTCACTGGTCCGGCAGCAGGGTTAGATGGTAGCCTGGATACTTGTCTACCTGCAGAGCTGTCTCCACAACCTTCTAGAGAATTTGGTCTGAGCAACACTGATGGCCACCAACTGCACATACCTGCTCCTGCTCTGCAGTCTACAAGGGGCGCCTCTGACGCTGTGGGGATCCCCAAAGCCCCAGAGCAGAATCCTGTGACCTCTGCAGTTTTGGCCACCTCTCATTCTCCCAAGGAGAGATCTGTGAAATGTGCCCAGAAACTGATGGGTAGGTTTGATTCGAAGGAACTTGGTGAAAGCCAAGAGGAAGTCCCGCCTGATTGTGCGACTCAAGAAAAAGAAGAAAACGGTTTAAGCGAAGAGGGCGTCGTTGCCGAGAGCGAGAAAAGCAGTTCCTTCATGGGGTCTGAAGAACTGAAGGAGCTCCAGGCTCTTTTGGAAGAGGTAGAAATGAAGAGTTCAGGCTACGACGTTACGTCTGCTTCAACCATCTCATCTTCCACAGACCAGGGCATTGCGCCGAAACCTATTAAAAAGACGGATGGGCCCATCAAGGGTGGCAGCCTGGGGCTTCAGAGGATGTGGTCATGGGATGAAAGACTGACCAGGCCAAATGTTCACAAAGAAAAGGAACTCAGCAAAACCCTTAGCTTCAACAGTAGCTTGAAACAGGAAGGCTCTCTTGCTGGGGGGTTTCATGACCTTGAAGAACGTGTGCCAGAAATCTCTAGGCCGGAACCCCAAGTACAAGGTGAGGTCAATATGGTGGCAGTGCCTGTAAGGAGGTCTGAACCAGAAGGCTGCAATAGTGAAGCAGCAAATAGAAACCTACCTATTTCTGTAAACAGGGATGGAGGGAGCAAATTGGGCGCTTCCAAAGCGCCCATGCACTTGCCAGCAACAGCTGACTTGGAGTCCACAGGAAGTATGTTGAGTATTTTGGGACGCAGTCAGCAGGCCTTTGAAAAAGCAGGGAAAATTAGCAATAAAGAAACGGGTAGCAGCCATCGGAGTGGAAACAGCAGCAGTATGGACTCTCTGAGCGTCAGAGTGAACAACCTCCTGGATTGTGGAGCTCCTGGGATGAGCGGAACCCCGTGGGTTGATAAGGAGAAACCCAGTGGTCAGAAAGGAGACTCGATTGGAGCTAAAGTGGCCGGGAGCAGAGCAAATGCTGGTGCCTCAGGGAGCGAGAACAGCAGCAGCTTGGACTCCCTTGCGGTCCGCGTTAAAGCTCTCCTGGATGAAGAACGGCCCGTCATGCACGCTGCCCAGATCCTGCAAAGTGCTGAGGAGGAAGAACAAAGAGCGCGTGGTAAGGACGGAACCCCAGGAGTTCTGTGATGCGAAATTACTAGGTTTGTGGTAAGGAGATGTGGAAAGTGCGTCCGCCCCTGTCCCTGGGTCTGTGTCTTTGAGTTTGTGCAAGGCATGATGGGATGGCCACAAGCTCCTGGGCTGCCAGTACATAAGTATTGTGTGTGTATGTGTGTTGGAAAGGTGGTCAGGCATAATTTCCCCTACCTGCTGGCTGTGGGGTTGTTACCACAAGGAAAATTTGGAGATGGACAGTAAGGAGAGAGGAATAAATAAAAACCTGTGATGTCACATTCTGTGGGATGTACCCTTATGACAAGGAAGGGGGACTCCAGGTAGGAAGGACAAGCAGGATGCTCCCAGCAACAGCAGCCAATGGCAGGAGTGACTGGTGGGCCACTGCATGGGACAGGATGCTGGACTAGATGGACTGTGGCCTGATCCAGCAGGGCTCCTCTTAGGTTCTTATGGACTGGATGGGCTGTGGCCTGATCCAGCAGGCCTCCTCTTAGGTTCTTATGGACTAGATGGGCTGTGGCCTGATCCAGCAGGGCTCCTCTTATTTAGAATGGATGACTAGATATTGCCTCCAGGTTGGGGAGACAGGCAGGTTGCCTCTAAAGGCCATTTGCAGGGACTCAAGAATAAAGGTTTTGCCTTTGTCTTCTGCTTGAGATGCCCAGAACTGATGGGTGGACCACCACGTGAAATAGGATGTTGGATTAGATGGGTTGTAGCACCTCTCATGTTCTTACTTCATGTGTAGCTTTTTCATTGAGGGCGGAATTTTCTGCCTTTCCAGCCCCACTCCAGCAAACAATCTACAGAGCCACCGCTTTGTTGTCTGTGCTCAACACTTGCCCTAATTTCAGATGTATTGAAAAAACACACAGTCAACCCTACTGCAGCCTCAAGTTCAAGACCAGTTAAAATATTTCAGTTGTACTTTGTCAGGGGTGATTAATCTTCTGTGTCTGAAGGACGCATCTCCATCTTTGCTGTCTCTTGGGGAGCTGAGGAAGAGGCTATCAGCCCTCAAGCCCCTTGTTAAATGAGGTGTCTGTTGCCGCAGTATTTTAAACTCGTAGCTCATGGCATGAGGGCATCCTTTTAAAACTAATAAGAACAGATGCTACACGTGAACTTAGACAAAAGGCCAAGAAGACTCTTTCTCTTTTGCTGCCATTCAAATTTGTCAGGTTTTGAAGAGTTGGTAGAAAATTACTTTGAGGTTTCTTGTAGTGGAGCACCAGTATCAGGAAACGTGATAATCTAAGAGCTAGTTTGGTCTAGTGGTTAGGGAGCAGGACTCTTATCTGGGAATAGCGGGTCTGATTCTGCACTCCCCCACAAAGCCTGCTGGGTGACCTTGGGCTAGTCACAGCTCTCTTTCTGAGCTCTCACAGCTGCACCTACCTCGCAGGGTACCTCCTCCTCCTCCTCCTCCTCCTCCATGAAGCCAGCTGAGTGACCTTGGGCTACTCACAGCTCACTTCTGAGCTCTCACAGCCCCTCCTACCTCACAGGGTGTCTGTTGTGGGGAGAAGAACAGAAGGTTTGTCAGCTGCTTTGAGTCCCCTTAAATGGGTGAGAAAAGTGGGGTAGAAAAGACTTCTTCTTCTATTCCCCATCCTTGTTTTCATTTCTAGTTTGGGGCCAGTAATGGGGATGATTTATTCCCTGTTGAGTCCATTTCTTGTGCCATAACAATTTATGTGGTAGCTTAATAGACTCACCAGATAATAATTTGATCTGTCGGGTGCTGTGATGTTGATGGAGCTGACTGTATATGGAAGTTTGGCTTTAAATCTTTTAAACGGTGGCTGTAATGTTTCTGTTGTTTGCAGTTTATCGCTAGCTAAGTTCATAAAATGACAGTTCCGTGAGGCACAGAACTTGAATTGCTCAGTGACTAGATTCAGGCGGCCTATTTCCCCATTGAGCTAGCAGTCCCATTGCTAACTTTTTAAATCTGTGTTTATGTGGAATTTATTCTAAAATGCCTTTGGCTCTTTTGGGTATAGGGTGGTACTGAAATATAGAGATATAAATATAAAATAACATATAGACAGTAGCTTGACCCTTCGAATCCCAGTCTTTTCTTATTTCTGAAGTGATTTCATTTCAGAAGGAGGATTTCCCATTATTTAGGGAAGCAAGAGATAACTTTGGGCCTTTTCTCACTTCCTGGGAAAATGGCCCAAAGACTTGGAATTGTTTGGATATCCACACTTTGGGATAGCCAAACCATTCAAAACCTAGCTGGACTTAACTATGCGCTGGCTAAATGCACACTGCCGCCATTAAGGAGGCGATTGCATTGGCACAGTCATGGCACCAATGTGCCTATGTGGTACCGCTGCTGTGGCAACCGGGCGGCACAGTGTGTAAACTGTTCCTTTGCTGCCTTTCACCTCTTCCACCCAGAAGAAGTGCAGATGGAACCCGTGAGGCTTTCCCAGCCCTGCTGGTATGATTGTGGAATAGTTAAAACTGCTCCCCTGCTACATGGGCCGGGAACACTCCTTCAGGCACTGAGCCGCTTCTAGTGTAGAAACGGCTCAGCATAATGCGCCACGTGGGATTGTCCCTGTTGCCTCCCGTCCTGGCATGTGGGAATTTGCCCTTTGCTAATGAGGCTGTACGTCTCCAAGGGGTCTACAGTGGCCTTCTGTGTTTGTGTTTATACACATGTTTAAATAATTCCGCAAAAACCTTTTGGGATCGTTTGTCCTGAACAAGCAAGTGAAGTAATTGCCGCTTGGCATGTCCTACCTTTCATGTGCTTGTGGCGTTCTATTTCACTTTGGTAGCATTCCCTTTCCAACTCGGAGAGCATGCTCAGTGGGTTTTTTATTTCTCATCTCCCCTAGCGGCTCTTCTAATAGGACCTGAGCCACTTGCCACCCCCTCGGACTAAACTGGCAGCGGTCGAGGCCTCAGCTCTGACTGTCTATAATCTCTTTGACAGCCTGGGTGAAACTAAAGCTTGCTGCTCAGCCTCCAGGCGGCCTGCCCGTCCTAAACGATGAGGACCGGAGGATGATTGAAGTCATCAAGAAGGAGCATTTTCTGAGCGCCCTGAACCCTGAAGCTGCGAAGGTAAGAACGAACTGGTACGGGTGCATAGGTCTTGGGAAACAGGGCAGAGTCGGACTGAACAGCCGTTTCCTGGTTATGCAGGAAACCCTTTTAAAACATTTGGAGGAGTAAAGATGAGAGAATCTTGGCTTAATAGTAATTCACTCCCATTAAACTAGTTTTACACGATGCCCAGGAGTAGCATTTTCCTGACATCCCCGCATAGCTTGGGTGTGTAAGAAATAGAATGAAGAAATGTCTGGAATGCTTTTATTCTCGTTAGTGAGCTTCTGTCTGCTCACTGGCAGGCGCATATGCACAGCGCTGCCTCTGTTCCAGACTGGAATAACCCTTCCTTGCAGAAACCCATCTGTGGGCTGCTAAAAAACAGTCCACACGGTTACCAGGAGTGGCAGGATTGCTTCAGTTTGGTCTAGTGGTCAGGGAGCTGGATTCTTATTTGGGAAGACCAGGTTTGATTCTGCCTTCCCCCATGAAGCCAGGTGGGTGACATTGGGCTAGTCACAGCTCTTCTGAGCCCTCACAGCCCCACCTACTTCACAGGGTATTCTGTTGTGGGGAGAAGAACAGAAGGTTTGTCAGCTGCTTTGAGTCCTCTTAAATGGGTGAGAAAAGGGGGTAGAAATGCCAACTCTTCTTCTTCTGGGGAAGTAGTTTTGTGCTACCATCTGGGTGAGGTGTAACCGGTGGGTGTGGCTCCGCAACTGTGGCTGTGCAGTCACGTGCATTGTCTTGTTTGCCTTAGCAGTGTCCAACTGCACACCAGATGCCAATGTGAACTTCTCCATGGCCATCCGGCTGGCCCGTTCACACTGCACACGCTGCTAGCCAAGAATGGGGCTGGTCCAGCACCTGAAGTGTGGATGACTGCCAACGCGCTGCTAGCTTATCTGACTTGTATGGCATTATAAGGCCATATCAGTTAACTGAGAAAAGATGCAGATTGTCTGATTCCTTGTGTTTGTCCTGTGATGACAAATCATCTTTATCACAGTTGACATCCTTTTTTCCCCAGTGTTATACAGAGGAGCAAAGGGGTCATTCTGAATTCCTTTTTTTTTTTCAGTGCTCCGTAATATGCTTTTATAGCTGGTGCCCACAATGCTTTTGCAGAATATTACAGATGCTGACAAGGCCATAAATGTTGGGGATTCCTCCTTTAAGTATTGTGCTATATTAGAATACAGTATATTGAATTTCTGCCACTTCTTTGGTGCTGTCTTATTAGACATAGAATATTTCTGCATTGAAAAACCCGTGGTCTTAACCTGTAGGTCTGGACCACCCAGAACGAGTGGTTCAGACTGCAGAAAGGCATGGTCTGGAACAGCCCCACCTGACGCCAGCCTGGGGCCAGAGCTTTGGGGCTTGGCCTGAAGTGGTCTAAAGAGCTAGCAACAAACATTCGTAATCTTGGAACCACCGGGGAGATAATTGTGGTAGCGTACTTTAAGGTCCCACCAAAATGTGCCACCAATAGTCCAGAAGATGTAGACTTATGTTCTGCATACCTCCATGTTCTGGACTAGGCTGTGTGTCAGGGTCTACCAGTAATTCCAGTCAAGGCCTCTCTGACTGGGATTATGGTACATACCAGTGGTGGACAGGGCCTCACAGATCTGCATTAATGTGCCACCAATGAGACCTTGAGGTGGGCTTTGTGGCCCCTTTTTCCAGATCTAAGGTAAGTACCGAAATGCCCTCTGGCACCACTTTTGTGTAACTGCCACACAATAAAAATCTGAATAAGCCAATATGATTGCTAAAGGAATGTTTTCATTCATATACCATTGTCTAAAGGTAGTAATCCACTTGAACTCTTTTTTCTGTGAGTTTGCACAGCTGCGATTAGTCACCCTTGTTCATTTCCTCTGTCTGCTCCAGCTTGAATCCCATTTCAGAGAATCGCCTGAAGTGGTATGGAAGAGGGGTGCCTGATAAATCACCGCGCCTGCTTGCAGTCTTCCTATTGCCACGTAATTGATGAAGCTTGGACAGTGTTTGGTGGGCCCAAGCTAACATTATCATAGCTTGTCCACATGACACTTAATTTGTTATAACTCTGGGCTTTCTTAAGTGGGAGTGTCAAGCCTGAAAACTCTTGCCCAATAAAAAGAGCAGAAAGCTGACCGGCAAAAGCCTTCCTTCCTTCCTTCCTTCCTTCCTTCCTTCCTTCCTTCCTTCCTTCCTTCCTTCCTTCCTTCCTTCCTACCTACCTACCTACCTACCTACCTACCTACCTACCTACTTGATCTGTGCTCCTAGGGAAGCTCTCTGGCCAAAGTGGTGGGATCAAAGTTCTCTTTTCACATGTGGAGGACCCAGATGCCAGCAGTGGCAAGACCAGCCTCCTTCAGTAGGCAGCTTGGTGGTGGTGGAGCTCTCTTTCTCAGTGACCTTACCAGAAGGAGCCTTTCGATCTTTTAGTTCTGAAAGTCACAGGTTCAGAAGAGTCATGTGAGGGCTTGTTTGCACTTACCTTATCAAGGTGCTTCTGGATCCTGTGGGGGAGCCACTGTCCTGGAGCGTCCAGGAGACCCTTTCAGCTGTTCTGATCTTCCGTGGCTGTGGACAAGTAAAAACTTCTCCATAGCTTCACAAGGAGCAGCCAGAGAGCTGAACATAAGAACATAAGAGAAGCCCTGCTGGATCAGGCCACAGCCCATCTAGTCCAGCATCCTGTCGCACACAGTGGCCCGCCAACTGCTCATGGGCATCCTAAGCAGAGACAAGGACAAACATATTTCTGCTCTAGAATGCCAGCAAATGGCCCTAGAAGCGCCCCGTTCACCACCACCCCCAGCCTGAAAAATGCACCTAGGCATTCGTTCTAGTAGCCATTGATACATCTGTCGTCCACAGCTGGTCACAGTGTTTGCCCTCACTTATGGGTGTGAACACTACAAGGGGGTGGGATGGTGCGGCTGAAGCTGCACAGTGGCACACCGTGGGCCCAATCACTATAACAGTATCTTGGCATGTGCTGGATGTTTCCGTGGCCATTGCTGTGGTGATCAGCTGGGCCAGGCCAGGCCATCTGCACTTCAAGTGCTGGTGGTCCAGTTGGAGAGTGCCCCAGTGCTTGAAGTGTGGATGCCTTCCTCTGCAAACAGGCCATGAGAAATCGCCCTACTTTTTCCGGGAAGAGTTTCCCTTGTGTGTTGCAACATTTTGTAATGCAAGGAGCACACCTCTAGTGGTTTGCACTCCTGAGATGCAGCCTGAGAAAATGCTTCTTGGTTTTTCTCTCTCTGTATCTTGTTTGTTTTCAGCGTAATAATAACTGAGACTCTGACATTGACATTGATATGGAGATGAGGTTACTGGAGTGTGGATTCCCAGTATGTCTTGAGGCTTTTAGCACAACACCTAAACAATAACAATATATATGTTGTTTACTTTTACTCTAGCAGGTTAATAAAAAACAACAACATTTATTTATAATGCCCCATCCACCAAGGGATGGTACAGGATTAAAAATTACAATAATCATAACAACATAACAACGTAGATCAACCTAATAATAATCAGAACAGTATTAAGCTCAATCTACTAATAAAATATAATGGATTTCCCGAATCATCATTTCGCTAGTCAAGGACAAATAATGTCTACTACAATAAATAAATTCATTTAGGAGTATTAAAAAGAAAGGTTTTCGGACCCTTTTGAAATTGAACCAGATCTTCCTCTAAGCTAAGCTAAGGGTTTGTGGAAGTTTATTCCAAAGGTGGGGACTGAGTCTTGGAAATCTTGCAGTTTAGAAGATGCAGTGTGGGTTTGAGAAACTACAAGGAACACTTTGTCTGTGGATTGTAAATTTCTAGCTGGGGTGTACCAAGAAACTCTAGGGGAGCCTTTCCACTTACCTCCCTTAACCCGGATCTAACATGATCCGGATTTAAGGAATGGGTGCTTCAACTAATCCGGATCTAGTAGATCCGGATTAAAGGAGGTGCCAGATGCGTCCCCACAGGTGATGCAGCATCCAATAGCAATGAGTGCTAGCTTGCCTGCACTGGAGCACCCATGTGGTGAATCCGGATCTACCAGGTTTTGGGGCGGGACAGGGGGTGCAATCTCATAGATGCTCTGGAGAATCTCCAGAGCTTTGCTATAAACTCCAAAGATTCTCTGGAGAATCTCTGGAGCTTTGCCATAATCTCCAAAGATTTGCCGCAAACTCTGAAGATTCTCCGGAACCTTTGACAAAAGTCCACAGCAGTGGTTCTCAACCTGGGGATCAGGACCCCTTTGGGGGTCGAACTACCCTTTCAGAGTACAGTGGTACCTCGACATACGAGTGCCCCAACATACGAGTTTTTTGAGATACGAGCCACCGAGCGAGTGATATTTTGCTTTGAGATGAGAGCAAGATTTGAGATACGAGGAATCCGTCTCTCTCCCTTCCCCTTCCGTCTTCCATCCTCAAGCGCGCGCACACCCGCTCCCTCCACCGCTCGTCGCTCGCCTTGGGATGCCACCCTGTGTCTGTTTTCCCTTCCGTCTCTCCCCCTTCCCCTTCCGTCTCTCATCCTCAAGCGCACGCACACCCGCTCCCTCCACCGCTCGTCGCTCGCCTTGGGATGCCGCCCTGCGTCTGTTTTCCCTTCCGTCTCTCCCCCTTCCCCGCCGGTCTCTCATCCTCCAGCGCGCACACGCTCCCTCCCTCCACCGCTCGTCGCTTGCCTTGGGATGCCGCCCTGCGTCTGTTTTCCCTTCCGTCTCTCCCCCTTCCCCGCCGGTCTCTCATCCTCCAGCGCGCACACGCTCCCTCCCTCCACCGCTCGTCGCTCGCCTTGGGATGCCGCCCTGCGTCTGTTTTCCCTTCCGTCTCTCCCCCTTCCCCTTCTGTCTCTCATCCTCCAGCGCGCACACGCTCCCTCCCTCCACCAAGGCAGAGGGGCGGGGGCCGTGACGAGCGGGGGAAAAGCCAAGGCAGAGGGGCGGAGGCCCTGACGAGCGGAGGAAAATCCAAGGCGGGCCGAGGGCTGTGACGCACCGAGGGAAAGAGAAGGCCTTCCATTGACTCGCCTGTTAGTAATGACAGCTGTTTTTTGCTTGCTGCGCTCCTGGTTCAGAGACAGGGAGAGGGAGGGAGGAAGTGAGCCCCGAGGGCAGGCTGGCCGCTTTCAGGGACTGAAATTTTGCTGTGGAGCTGGAAGGTGGAGGGAGGTCTCTTGGCTGTTTGCAAGAGGGCCCAGACCACAGTTTGGCTGCCCCTTCTCAGACAGGCTGACCTCCACAGCCAGCACATGTAGCTGCCTCATTCTGGAACCCTCAGGGGTGGGGGGAGACGCTGACGGACAGCCTGCTCTTAATGCCCCTTCTGTGGTCTCCAGGCACTTAACAAAAACAACTGAGGTGGTTTTTTGAGACCCGTAACGGATTAATGGCATTTCAATTAATTTCAATGGGGAAAATTGCTTTGAGATACGAGTGATTTGACATACAAGCAAGGTTATGGAACGAATTAAACTCGTATCTCAAGGTACCACTGTAGTTCCCTCCCACTTCCCAGATGCTCTACTCCTGTGGTTGGGGGTCTCCACAACATGAGGAACTCCATTAAGGGGTCGCGGCATTAGGAAGGTTGAGAACCGCTGGTCCACAGGAATGGCATTGCTCTCACGTGGGGTCCTCTTCGAAGACCGTGCTATTCTTTGGAGCCGGCTTTGGAGATTGTGCACAGGCTTCGGAGCTTTGGGTTTCGGGGCACCCCCCATGGGTGTGCCCCCCCGACCCCATTGCCTGACCGCGGTGGAAACATGTTCTGTATAATCCAGATTTGATGACTGAAGACCCCATTGCAGACTAAGGAGGTCTATAGGAAATCTGGATTATAGGTCCTAAAGGACCCATGTAATCCAGATTTCCCTAGAACTGGTGGCTCTAATGGGGTCTGCAGTGGAAATGGGGTCTTCCTGCTCTGAGCCTAATGGGTCCTTCATGGGTCCCTAATGGGTACTTAGTGCTAGTGGAAAAACACCCTTTTATGCTAGATAACTTGGAGTTTGGAGGGAATAGTTTTTTATTTTTTTATTTGCATTTGGTAGCTTTTGCATTACCCTTTGGTTTGCAAGACGTTAAAGACTGAAAGTTCACCTCTTGATTTAGAAGAAAATTGTGTTGTCTGTACGTTAACACCCTGTTTTGGTAGTGTTTTCCAGAAAATCCCATTTCTGTTAGCGTTGTCAGCAAAACAAAAATAGTCTAATACCACTATAAGTACACAGCTGGATGGGAAAAGAGCACTGGGAGAGAGGAGAGAATTCAATTTGTTTATTGCTAAACTGGTATTACTGAACTTCATTTCACATTACATAAGCAGGAAACGAAAACTGTGCATCTCTGGATTTTTTCTTATGTAATGTGAAATAAAGTGTTCTCTTTGATCTACATTTAATAAAAGGATTCATTGTCAAAACGTCTGCTTCCTTTGTCTGTGAAGGATTTTGGCCTTTTCCAGCTGCCAGGGTGACCCCTCAGTTGCACATTTTTTTCCCTTTGGGGAATCCACCAAGTTCCCTTCTTTCTTATTTCTAGATTTCTGCCGTTCTTTTTTAATCTCTTCAGGTGATTTATGATTGCTCTTAGTGCTCCCTTCTATTTAAATCCCACCTCAAGGCAGCTCGTGAATGCAGATTTTCAGATAATTCCGTTTACGGCCCCTTATCTTCACAGGCAGCCTTGAACAATCTTCTTTCTGTGTTTTCTTAAAGGCAGGAGATAAGTGATTAAAATAAAAATAAATGCTTATCAACACCAGCTTTAAATGTGAGATGTGGTGGATGTGATTTTGTAGGTCAGAGTCTCATGGCCAGGCCGTACCATGTCCGCTCTGAAAGCGTCAAATCCGCCCTGAATCCACTTTGAATCTGCTCTCAAACCATATCGAATTCACTCTGGATCCCTTGCAGATGGGGCTGGCGCAGCCGCTTTCCCACCTTCCTGTTTCATGAATGTTCTGAAGCTTCGTACGAATGTTCAGAAACATTTGTATTTGTCTGAATATCAATGTACAAATGTCATAGCATTTGCTTTCTGAACAAATTTCCGAATTTGTACGAATTTGTACGAATAATGCATGTTATGAATATCTGTGAGCATCTCTATTGTTGGGGTCACTGCCACCTGCAAATGTGAGATGCCTGAAATGTCTTAAATAAATGAAACAGAAATTGCTCCCCACTCCACCCCAGCAATCTAGTGTGGAAGAGATCTACGTTCTAATTCCATGGATTTGGAGTCAGGGCCATGACGCTTGTCTTAATAGTTAGAAAAATCAGGATAAAGAGCAAAATAATGGCATATTCACAGCTTTTGGGCAAATCCCTGTTGCTGGTTTGAGCTGTCAGGATTAGGAATGTAGCACTAATGGGCTTTTGGGCATTTGATTCGTAACAAATTGAATGTTAGAAAATCCATATTTATTCGAATAGATCCCCTTTGGATGTGGTAGGATTGATACAGAGGTATTTGTGTGAATTTGTAAGAATATCCGATACGAACAAATATGTATCCAATGTGTATCCAACACAAACACATACATATCTGATGTGTATCTGATATGTGTCCTGTAACATATCCTATCTTAAAGTGTCCAATCCGACCTGAATCCACTTTTAATCTGCCCTCAATCCATGTTGAATCCACTCTAGACCTATTGCAGATGTGACTGGAAGGGAATGGATGGACTCAAGGTGACAGAGCTTGCCATCAGTTTGCAACTTCAATTTTTTTGTTCGTTTGAGTTCTTATCCCACCCTGTACCCAAAAGTCTCACGGCGGGTTACAGCAATAAAAACCAATGAGCATATAAAATGAGCATTAAAACCATGACAGTGCCTGAATGTGGGGAGGAAAGTCATTCCCTTGTTTGGCCAGAGACCAGGGTGAAGAGGTGCATCTTTACAGCTCTCCTAAAAGCATAAAGTGAAGATGCTTGATGTACCTCAGGGGGGAGACAATTCTACAACCAGAGCTACCACTGAAAAGGCCCTATCCCGGGTGCCCACCCCTTTTGCTTCTGAGGGTGGTGGGACAACCAGGAGGACCTCCCCTCCAGATCTTTAAGGCACGGGCAGGTCGATATGGGAGAAGGCGTTCCTTTAGATATGTGGGGCCCAAGTCATTTAGGGCCTTATAGGTTAAAGTTAGTACCTTGAATTGGGATCGGTAGCCACTTGGCAGCCAGTGCAGCTCTTTTAAGACTGGTGTGATGTGTGTCAAGCTGTTTTTTTCTAGCTGTTTTTCCCCTCCTTTGAGCTAAACATTTTGGGATACAGTTTTGGATTAAAAGACCTTCTGATCGTATGATTGTGGTACTCTTTTTGCAATTCCAGTCTTAATTTGTTTCTCTCGCCTTGCCCTAACTGGTGAAAGAAACCTAGTTTTGGAGCTCCAGTTTTCTGCATAGACTGTATTAAATTATGCATATAATATATTACAATCTCTTCCGTTTCTCTTGGATTCTTGACAGGATCAGCTGTGGAAGAGCACCCGTGAAAGAACACCTGGCTATGATCACATTCTGAAAACAGACCTGGGATTCTCAAAAGTTCTGATAGACAGTGATTTTCAAAGGGATCCCCAGATAACGGAGCTCCCGAAGGCTGATCAGCCTGTAAGGATGTCTGAAACTGACTCTATCCTTACAAATGGCCCGGAGGTTAAGCATTTCCTTGCTGGCCAGAGTAATGCCTGTGGACAGTTTCAGCCTCACTCTGAAGTCTCAGTGGATTCCTGCGACAATTTTCAAGCAGACACAGATACATGTTTGATAGATCTAACAGGGCCCAAACAAGAGAAAGTGAGTGGCCCCACCCCAGTAAAGCCAACACTGGAGAATTTGACTGCGGAAGCTGCCAAGCAAATTACGTCCATCACTTTTGCGTCCCGTAAACGGTCTTCTCCTGCTTACAGCGTGCCTTCTACCCGCCTTATCGAACCTGCTTCTTCTGGCCTTGTGCCTTCAGAAGTCCAGACTTTTGCTGATGGGCAGCTGAGGTCTAGTAAGCAGCAGATGGACCTGCCTAAACCTTGTGCTTCAGCGAATCCGTCGGCACTACGCATCCCAGATAAGACTGCTGCATTATTTTCTGGTGAGGGCAACCTTTGGCACGCACCTGCCTTAGAAAGCAGAGGTGAGGAGGAAGCTCCTAAGGTATTGGAGAATTCACACACCATTTGTGCCCATCCAGAGCTTCACTTTGTTTCAGTGAATCCCGGAGAACTTCGGGCAGCATCTCAGCTTCTTTCTAGGATGGGAAAATATGATGAGCTTTCAGGCAGTGGTTTTGGCAAGAAATCTACTCTTGAAGAACCAGCAACTGATTCATGCTATGCCATCAACCTGCCCACCCAGAAGACTAGTGGTGTTGGCTTTCCAGACTGCTTGAGGGATGAGCCGGGTAGCTTTGCCTCTTTCTCAGAGCCAGTTTATCCTCAGGATAGAAAGAACATTCTAGTGAACAATAGCCAGTGTACTTCTGAATCTTACCTGTACAAGGTTAAAGAGAGAGACAAAGAGAACGGCAGTCTCTTAGCATCTCCTACTCCGGCCTACATTGCAACTATCACGCCAGGAACATCACCAACTAGGAAGGCCCTGTCTGGTGTTCATATTACGCTGTCTGGAAAGCATGTGGATTTGACCCATCCGAATCTGTTGAACGCTGGAACAGCAAAGAGACAAGCCGGTGCACTTCAAACCAGTCCACATCCAGGAAAGTCAAATATTTCAAATCGATTGTCAGAACCCATCACAGAGATGAAGCCTGGAGACGTTTCTGCAAAGCCTGGAGACGTTTCTTTCTCAGATGCTCACAGCATGCGCCCCTATGTTCCAGCTCCAGCAAAACCTCTCCTAGATCAAGGCCAGAAACCACAGGAGGGCAGGTGGGATTCTCCACTTGCAAATCCAAATCACACCCGCGTTAAGGGTATCTGTCGCCAAGGGGCAGGAGATAACTTGAAGACCACAACTTCTTCCCAAACGGAAAGGATGACATCAGACGCCGTGACGCAGATAACAACAGAAAGCCACGAGAAGACCACCTATTCCGCTGAGATCTTTGTTAATGCCGACGGGGGTGAGGGAAATGTTCCAAAAGCTTCTCTTCCAAAGGGGCGTGAAATCCTGAGTGCCAGATCACCTGTTGTGAACCAGAACTCCGCTTTGAACGGCCAGGACGGTGAGAAATATGAATTGCTTTCATTTGACCTGAGGAGCCACGTTACTATCTGTGATGGTTTCACTTTAACTCCCTCACAGGTGTGTATAATAAAGGGAAAAGATGCTGAATCACTGGGCAGTGTAAAGGTAAAATTGTATGTAACTAAAGACAGGGAGAGTGGGAGGAGGATGGTAGAAGGAAGGAGGAGAAAAGAAGGAGGTATTGAGGGAGCAGGAAAAGAAGAGACGGCGGAGCCCTCAGCAAGGCCATATCTGAAGAAGGTGAGGAGAAGGTGGAGGCCAAACGGGGGACAGAGAAGAAGGATTCCCAAGGCCACTGGAGTCATCAGCCAGGACCAAGTCTGGGTTCTCTCTCTCTCTCTCTCTCTCTCTCTCTCTCTCCATCCATCCATCCATCCATCCATCCATCCATCCATCCATCCATCCATCCATCCATCCATCCATCCATCCACCCATCCATCCACCCATCCATCCACCCCACCCCACCACCCCATCCTATACCTAAAGGTCTCAGGGCGAGTAACAACATTTAAAATCAACATATTACAATGATAACAGTATATATTAAAGCAAGTGTCTGCAAGTGGGACAGGAAAATGTATCCCCATTAAAAAACAAAGCAAAGAAACGCTCTGTTTGTGCTTTCCCTTTCTCTGCCTGTCAGTCTCACCTCCTTGGGAAACTCCGAGAACCCGTGGTAGCCCTTTATAACCTCATGCCATTGCACTGGCCAGGGCCTGTATGGTATCAAGCTGCAAAATTGTTTCCTCATTTGATATAAAGCCCTGAGTGGAGATCCCTGTCTATCCGGAATTTATGCACATGAATCTTCCCAATCAGGGGGGATGAAGCCTGGGCGTTCTGTTAGTTTTTATAGGGAAGAAGTTGTGTGATAGAACCGTTGCTAGGAATGTTGCTTTACTTTGCCCATGCTTTCTTCTAGGGTTGTCGCTGGCTGCTAGCCCAGATGATGGTGTAGCTTCCTCTGACGTGGGATGCCGTGTGCCTCAGGAACCTGGGTGCTGGGAGACTTGTGAGCAGGGTAAGATGTGCCCTGATGCTCTGCTTGTGTTGCTGCTGTGAGAAGAGGCCGCTTGCCTAGATGGGACTGCTGGTCCAGTTCAGCGGGAATTTTCCTATGTTGTCCTGTTCTATTCCTGCAGGTAAGCCGGTGTTGCTGCCATATAAGCCACCTGGAAGCTCAGAGGTGTACTATGTTCCTTGCCCAAAAGAGAAACTCCAGTTGTCCCGTGTCAAGTCAGAGACCACTGTGGAGAGCTCCCATTCAGGTATCTCGTGCTGGCTTGGTCTTCAGCAGAGCTGTGTCCAAGCATTTGGGTAGCTGAGGATGCCAGGAGTGGAGTGGGGCTGATCTAGACTGCTAGTGAGAAAATTAACCTGAAAATGGATGTCCTTCCTTCCTTCCTTCTTTCCTTTCTTCCTTCCTTCCTTCCTTCCTTCCTCCCTCCCTCCCTCCTTCCTTCCTTCCTTCCTTCCTTCCTTCCTTCCTTCCTTCCTTCCTTCCTTCCTTCCTTCCTTCCTTCCTTCCTTCCTTCCTTCCTTCCTTCCTTCCTTCCTTCCTTCCTTCCTTCCTCCCTCCCTCCCTCCCTCCCTCCCTCCCTCCCTCCCTTCCTTCCTTCCTTCCTTCCTTCCTTCCTTCCTTCCAGGGTCCAGTGATGCCATTCCACCAACATTTCCTGCTCATGCTCTTGGCAAAGTGGCTGAAAGCCCTCCGGAGTCCATTGCTGTCAAGCACAGAGAGGGTATATATAGTAAAAAGGCCATACGTAAGGATTGTTGGACAGAAGAAAAGGTAGCAACAGAGGCACGCGATAAAGGTAACTTTTATATCTAACGGAGCCTATATTATAATTTATGATCATTGCCTAAACCCCACTAGGTGCAGATAATCAGGTGGCTAAAAGAGCTAAAAAGAAATCAGTCTGTGTGGAATATGGAGTCATCAGGAAGCCTGAGCTCTTGGCTGCCTCTCTTGGTGGAATTCCTCTCTTTGATTGGGCTGTGGTGGTGATTCTCAGTTTGATTCCCACCTGGGCCTCTACTACCAATCCTCTTGTAAGAAAACTAGGGAATTTTTGGGCTGTTATTTGTCTCTTCTCCTTAACTCCCATCAGGACATAGGGTATTGGCCTGACTTGGACAGAGACTTTTCCCTGGGGGCTGTCCTAACATTTGTTGCATCATCACATTTTTGAAGGGTGTATAAACTGACACCAGCAATAGTGAGGAGGATTAAATATCTTATCCTGAGCTTTTATTTCCTGCTTTATGGTCAGGGTTAATGACGTGGCTTTAGCTCAGTGGTAGAGCAAACTGCTTGGAAAGCCGATAGTTGCCAGTTCATCCCCAGCTTCTCGCCAGAAGTAGGCAATGGCGAACCACTTCTATGGGTTTTTTCCCACTGACCTCCCTTAATCCAGATCTAAGATTATCTGGATCTAAGGAATGGGTCATTCAACTCATCCTGATCTAGTAGATCCGGATTAAGGGAGGTACCCGATGCGTCTCCACAGTTGGTGCAGCACCCAATAGCAATGGGTGCTAGCCTGCCTGCAGTGGAAATGTTGGACCGACCCACGTGGGGCCCGCCCGTCACCCCAGGTTTTTGGGGGACAGGGGGTGCAATCTCCGTAGACACTCCGGAGATTCTTCGAAGATTCTCCGGAGCATTTGACAAAGGTCCATAGGATTGGCAATGCTCTCGTGTGGGCTTCTCTTCAGAGCCTGTGCTATTCCTTGGAGCCGTCTTTGGAGCTTGTGCACAGGCTTCAGAGCTTTGGGTTTGGGGGCACCCCCCCCCGGGTGCTCCCCTCAGAGCTCCCCCCCTAGACCCCATTGCCCAATCCCGGTGGAAACGCGCTCCTTATAATCCGGATTTGATGTCTGAAGAGCCCGTTGTAGACCCCTTTAATGGGGTCTACAGGAAATCCAGATTATAGGTCCTGAAGGACCCATTCAATCCGGATTTCCCTGGAACTGGTGGAAACAAAGGTGGCTCTAATGGGGTCTGTAGTGGAAATGGGGTCTTCTGCTCTGAGCCTCATGGGTACTTAATAGGCATTGGCATTTGGTGCTAGTGGAACCCCCCCCCCCAAATATCTCTGCCAATAAAACAATAGAGGGGCCCATGGAGATGCCCACATAGTCAACCTGGAGTTGGACATGACTTGGTGGTCCCCAGCAAAGTAGAAGATGAGGAAAAAAACAGGCCAGGTAGATGGCTGGAACCAAAGGGGCTACAAGGTATTGCTACAATTAGTCAAGGTGGCTATTTATATCTGCAGGAGTTGGGCGAGACCTGCCCTTTGCAACGGATTCTACTTTGTATTTCCCTTTGTTGTACAAGGTGAATTGTGTCCCCTGGATGAGCTCAGCGCATTAACTTTCAGAAGGAAGAGCGACTCTGTGTGAGGAGAGCATTTCCCACTAGAGAAAAAGATAATTGTATTATTCTCTGTTCAGACACCACAGTAATACAGTTATAGCAATTAGGAAGTGCTGGCAGCTGTAAACATGTGAGCTGCACACCAGCTTTATAGTTTCTTTTAGTTTGGTCTAGTGGTTAGGGAGCCGGACTCCTGTCTGGGAATACCGGGTTTGATTCTGCCCTCCTCCATGAAGCCAGCTGGGTGACCTTCGGCTAGTCACAGCTCTCTCCTGAGCTCTCACAGGCCCACCTACCTCATAGAGTCTCTGTTGTGGGGAGAACGGAAGCTTTGACAGCCGCTTTGAGTCCCCTTTAATGGGTGAGAAAAGTGGGGTGGAAAAACCAACAAGTGCGCCCTGAGCAAATGAAGCGTGTGTGGGGATGGGTGGGCTCACCTGCACGATTTCCATCCAGCGACTGCCATTTTTGGCCCCATCCTGGGTGGGAAATCTCAATGCCTATGCACCATTAACACACAGGGGCAGAGAGCCTCAGTGCGCTGTTGTTGGCTGCTCTTGTCTGTACATTTTTGTGCATTTACGAAAACCTAGAAATCCCCTCTTCCCTTGACATCTTTGTCCTGGTGCAGAGGGGTGAGTTCTTTGGAGGGGTGAGTCATGGCTGAAGGAAGGCCTTGAAATTGCCACAGAGCCAAGAATTCAACGGTAGTGTGAGCAAGATGTGACAGCCTTTGGTGCAGCCTTATAGAAACATATTCCTCCTTATAGCAGTATAAGAATGCTGGCACAGAAATGTGCGGAGATTTCTTGCCCAGGTAACCCTGATCAGGTTTTGCTAGGAAGTTATATATTCCTAGATTTTAAAAAGTAGCACCCAGAGCAGGTGAGAAGAATTGTGGGTAGAAACCGTGAGTTGCCAATTGACGCCTTTGTCCTGGCTGAATAACGTTTCATCTTTCTCTTCCTGCCCAGTCCCAGGAGAACGTGCCACGTTCAGAAGTCCTTTGGAATCTGCGAGTGCTACCCATTCAGTCTTCAAGAGCGCTCACTTTTTCCTTCACCATCCGATGCCCACGCAGCATGAAATTGACTTCCTTTCTGGCGGTGAGGCCCTGGAGCGGCCTACAGCACAGGGGCGCGTGGACCGTCCTGCGAAAGACTCATTCCAGCCCAAGGACCCTCCAGAGAGAGATCGGGCCTCTCTCTCGATATACCGGCCAACTGGGGAAGAGATGTTTCTCCCTCTGACTGCTGAGCCAGACTACAGTTTGGTTGAAGAATCGCCAGGGCTCCCTGGTGCTTTGGGAGGAGATTCGCCAGGAAAGGAACTGGCCGTGCTGGACGGGAAGAAAACTGGCCAAGAAGGAACCCAGGAGCAGCTTCCTCCAGGCGTCCATAGGGGTGGACCAGAAAGGGAACAGGCCGATGGACTTCCGGTGACGCACAGTGCTCGTATTCCCCGCAGCTTGGATGAACTTTGGGCTAAGTATCTGGAGCGCCAGAAGCAGCACCAGGAACGTGGCCCTCGTAGCCACAGGGGCCCAAAGGAGTTGTCTCTGGTGGACCGACTAGATCGCTTAGCCAGGCTCCTGCAGAACCCTGTCAGGCACACACTGGCGCTTGCCCAGAATGAACAGAACGAGGTCCAAGAAAATCCAAAAGGAAAAGTGACCAGGGAAAGCAGCACTCAAGGAAACAGGGCTTACAAAGGGGGCCTGCCAACCTCTAAGGGCATAGGGAAAGAGCTTGAAAATGGTGGCGGCCAGTGGCTGCGGCAGTCCAGCTTCCGTAAAACTGGAGCTCTTGGTCATGAAGTTAGAAGTGCAGAACAGAACCGCAGTTCAGAGGCGCTGAGTGGCACCTCCTCGGAGATGCAGCCAGCCGGAGACGCCAGTGTGTTGAGTGACGTCCCGTCCGATTCAGAAGTCACTGCGCCAGAGGCAGAGACTGCTTCTCGGACGGAGGCCAGTGGCTCTGTTTCCACCATCGATACGGCCAGGCTGATCTGGGCTTTTGGGCATGACAGAGTGCAGGTATCTCCAAAACTGAGCCAGCTCTACAGCGTGATCGACCTGCAGAAGACACAGTCTGAGAAGGGGCCCAAGGGAGGTCGAAAAGACAGGAGGACAAAGGGCCCGAGGGCGACAAGGGTGGAGCGGAAAACGAAGGACACACAGGTATAATCCTTCTGGCTGGCTTCCTTTATTGGACTTCTTCCCACATTTTATTGTGACCTGCCCTGGAGACCCTCTGGGTAGAGGGTGAGAGGAAGGGAAGGGAAGGGAAGGGAAGGGAAGGGAAGGGAAGGGAAGGGAAGAGAAGGGAAGGGAGGAAGGAAGGAAGGAAGGAAGGAAGGAAGGAAGGAAGGAAGGAAGGAAGGAAGGAAGGAAGGAAGGAAGGAAGGAAGGAAGGAAGGAAGGATATATATGAAAAGTTAATGCAGTATGGCAGGTGATATTCTGATGATAGTCTTTTGGTGAAGGCCAGGATATAAATTCTGAAGTAAATATATAAATAAATATTAAGGAAGTTTTGGGGGGGGTTGTGGGGGGAGTCACTGCTGCTTTGGGGGAGAGCTGAAAGGCTGGTTTTGCCAGCTCCAGTACTTTTCACCCATGCTGACTTAAAAAAAGTGTATTTATTTATTTATTAGTTTTTTTGTTTATATTTCTGGCCTGCCCTATACCTGAAGGTCTCAGCGCATTTAAAATCCAACATATCAAACAAAATAATATATAATACAGGCAAATTAGGACCCGTATAGTGGAGCACAGAAGCTGCATTAAAAATCAAAGGATAGAAGCCCCTGTGCTAAAACATTTCCTGGATAAACATCATTCCTTTGATTCTTTCAAGTTTTGGTGTATAGATGGTATACCTAAAATTAGTAACATCAAACAATTAGAATTATTGGAACTCAAATGGATCCATAGATTGAAGTCTGAATCCCCGTTTGCTCTGCATGAAAATGTAAATTGGTTGGTCTGAATTCTTTTTTGTTTGTCTTTCCTAACCCTAGTCTTTCCCTGTATTTTCTGCACTCTCATTCTTGAGTCTTTGCAGAATCCTTCCCCTCACCTGTGCAGCTGTATATGAGTTAACTGACAGCAGAAGAGTACAGTCATTTTGCAACTTTACAGAGTCACAGTTGTGAGCTGTATATTTTATCATTTTTGTTGCTTAAGAAGACTTTTGGGGTGTTTTTCTACCGCAGCCCTTAGATCTGGATCTAAGAAGATCCGGATCTAGTAGATCTGGATTAAGAGAAGCCCCCAATATGTTTCCATGGGAGGTGTAGCACCCATTAGCAATGGGTGCTAACCCCCTGCCATGGAAACACCTTTGCACCCACGTGGGGAATCCAGATTGACACAGAAGAGGTCTGCCTGTCACCCCAGGTGTTTTGGGGGACAAGGGGTGCAATCTCTGAAGTCCCTCCGAAATCCCTCCGAAGTTGCCTTTGGAGGTTAGCAAAGGCTCCGAAGTCCCTCCGAAGGCAGCTTTCGAGATGAGCAATGGCTTCGAAGACAAACCTCTTGCGAGAGCACAGCTTGCATATTAATTAGCTTCTTGTGAGCAGGGATGAGTCAGCCTCATCAAATATGTACCTCTTTCCATGCCTGAAGGTAACAGTCTACTTTGTTCTCCCTTTCTTCTCCGAGGTTTGTCTTCGGAGCCTTTGCTAATCTCTGAAGTTGCCTTCAGAGGGACTTCAGAGCCTTTGCTGATCTCCGAAGGCAACTTCAAAGTAACTTCGAAATGACTTTGAAATGATTTCGAAGCCTCGGTTTTGGGGCTCCCCCCCATGGGTGCCCCCTCCCCCTAGCCTCCTCTAGACCCCATTGCCAAACTAACGTGGAAACAGGCTCCCTTTAATCCAGATTTTCTGCCTGAAGACCCCATTGTAGACCCCATTAATGGGGTCTACAGAAAATCCGGATTGAAGGCTGAGATGTACCCATATGATCCGGATTTCTCCAGTGGCGGTGGAAATAAATGTGTCCCAAATGGGTGCTGTGGTGGAAATGGGGTCATCCGGCTCACATCCAAATGGGTCCTTAATGGGTGCAAAAATGGGTACTTTCTCCCAGTGGAAAAACACCCTTGTTCGAAATGCGTTTGGCCTCTTATATTTTATATTTCATTACATTTATTGAAGTATTATTAAACTATTATTTTTAATATTTTTCAAAAAAACTAACTAGTGGGGTATTGTTACCCTTTCAGACATTATATTTGCTCTTCTGCTTTACAGTTTTGAATTTTGTTTTACTATTCACATTGGTGATTGGGGGAAGACATTGTCTTTATTAGTTATTTTTACCCTATTGGGTTACTTTTATCTTTTTGGCAGAACTCCTGTTCAGTTTTGAGAATTAGGGATATGCACGAATATTCATTAGATTTGATATTCATACAAATTCAGACATTCCTATACGAATGGAATGTTACGACATTTGTACACTGACATTCGCATTCGTACAAATGTTCGGAACATTCATATAAATGCGGCTGCACCGGTCACATCTGCAACAGATCCAGAGTGCATTCGGCATGGTTTGAGAGGGGATTCAAAGTAGATTCAGGGTGGATTTGACGCGTTCAGAGCGGATATATCACGACATACGTATCGGACATGGTGTTCGTATTGGATATTCATACGAATGTGTATGAATGCGTTCATATTGAATAGAATCCTACCATTCGAAAGGGAGTCTATTCAAACGAATATCCCATTCCATTCCATTCCATTCTATTTTTATTTGTGTACCGCCTTTCCAAAAGAATTTTGCCCAAGGCGGTTGACAACAAACAGAAAAAATAATGCAAAGTAATAATTGAAACGTAATAAAAATACATTATAAAAATTGCTCATCATTCAAAACACTGCAAAATAAGGAAAAGAAAGAAAAAATGCTCAAGGCAGGTTCAACAAAGAAAAAATACAATACAAAATGATTCATGATAAAATTACCTATAAAAATACATACTGTATTTTCTGGCGTATAAGACTACTTTTTAACACAGGAAAATCTTCTCAAAAATTGGGGGTCATCTTATACACCGGGTGTTGTCTTCTTATACAGCGAGTATATCCCAAACTCTATATTTTAACTGGAAAGTTGGGCGTCGTCTTATACGCCGGAAAATACGGTAGTAACATTCCGTACATTATACAGTGGTAAATTACAAAATCCCTCAATACTGTGGGGAAAAGGTAGCGAGCACCTCTGAATTGAATGCAAAAATACCCATTTGTGCCCGCCCCAATGAGAACCCTTGCAGAGAACTAGGCCTGGTCGTCTCCTGAATGAAATATTCATTTAAAAGTGGGGCTGAAAGATTTGAGGCTGATGAAGTTGATTGTTTATTTTACAGAGTGTGCAATGGCTTCAGGCATTTCTGATCTGAGCATGGATGTTGTCCCATTTGGCCTCCACATACTGTACAGTTGCTGTTGCTGTCTGGGTGCCCGGAGATTGAGTGAAGGGCTCTTGAAGTGCAAAAATGATAGTTCCAGTATTTGGTTGATTTGCAGACACTAATGACAGCGCTTCTTCTCCCTGTATAAGAATTTCATTTTAGCATTAAAAAGCTATTAATAAACCCCTAATTACTTCATTAGGGATAAAATGTATGCTCTCTTCCCCAATTTAAAAGAAGTATAGTAACAGAGTTCCTTTTAATATGTGCTTCCTGCAATATAAAACAGTCAAATCACTGATTTTAACGGCGTTTAAACAACAGCCTCCATCATCTGTCCACCGGGACATTTTTATGAGATAAGAAGGAAGCCCCCCCCCCCTTTTAAGAGCTGGTAATGAATTTATTAATTGCTGTAAGATTCTAGATCAGATG
The DNA here is from genome assembly GCA_023333525.1 of Aspidoscelis tigris stejnegeri. Taxonomy (NCBI): domain Eukaryota; kingdom Metazoa; phylum Chordata; class Lepidosauria; order Squamata; family Teiidae; genus Aspidoscelis; species Aspidoscelis tigris. The sequence continues at coordinate 87,599,531 of JALMGA010000006.1, read as the reverse complement.
CATCAAGTAAGCTTTTAACTCCTCCTGTGGAAAATTTGTAAGCCTTTATCTCACAAGATCTTTAATCTCTAGAAGCAAAACTGGCACATACTGCTACTCTTTTGGAATTTTATGACCTGTTATGCTGTACCCTTTTATGCCTTTTGGTTTTGCAACTCCCTTCCCAATCATTTTTTTATTTTGTAAGAGGGTCAGAGTCAGTAAATTATTGCAAAACAAGAAGGTGGGAGAGTTTGGCCAGTCTCCCAGACTGCCGTTAAAGATTTAGGCCCGTGCTGCCCTTTTGATAGACCACGGCTGAATCTGGCCAGCCAATGGTTTTGCATCCACTGCTAAATTTTGCTGACATTTTAGTACCCCATTCTCAGTTGCTGGACCTTTGTGATCCATTTTTAAAATTCCATGTCGGCATCTAATTTAGGCAGGGTCTGGGAGGGTATGTTTCATCTGTGAAAGAGGTCCGCTGACCAAAATTTTTACGGCGTCTCTTGAATGCCAATTAAGTGTAGGGCGGATAGCGTGTTTTCTCGGAGGCGAGATTTGGCTCTGGGACCACCAGTTGCTGGCCCTCTAATGGACACCGTAGCTGTTTTTGCACTTACCTCTGTTAATCTGGATTTAGAAGATCTGGATCCTTGGAATCCGGTCCTTGCTGAATCCGGTCCTTGAAGATCCGGATCGTGGTGAGGACCCTATGCGTCTGCACAGGCTGTCTAGCACGCGATGGCAGTGGGTGCTAAACAAGGCCACAGTGCAGGTGTCATAGCACCCATCCTGAGGCTCTGTTTGGCCCAAAGTGGAAGGGCTGCTGGCGGCACACTTGGGCAGCGCAGACGTCAATCAAGGCGTACTTCCGTCGACAGTCAGCATGGCGGAGAGACCTCTCTCAGCATCTTCCTCCCCCTCTGAATACTGCTCTCCTTCTGTTCCTGTGGGTGAATTGCATGGACGTTCCTGTTGTCCCAGGGGGCTGACCATGGGTTGGGGGGTTAAGAGTGTAAGTCAGAAAATATGGATATGTATTTCAGTAAGTTGGGGGGGCGGGTTGAGATGTAATTCTGTTTATGAGTGTGTTATGAGTATAAATAAAAATAATAATATTAAAAAGAAAAGAAAAGCAGATACAGGAATGGCTACAATTTAGTATTGATGGTGTTGGAGGCAGTATTGACGAAAGGAGGGAAGGAAGACGGGGAAGGATATTTGAATATGTGAAACAGAGGAAGGGGAACAATGAACTGATGGATAGTATTACTTTGATCTTTCAGTGGAAAAGTAAGTGTTTTTGATAAGACTATTGCCAGGCAGGCAGAGGGATAGGGCAGCAGATGAATTTTGATATGAAGGACTTAATGTGTTATATTGTATTCCACAATTACAAAATATCTCTCTCTCTCTCTATTATTGCTTTTAATATATATCCATTTGTAATTTATTGTTTTAAAGGTTGTTACCTGTCCTACGACCTTCGGGTATAGGGCGGGATAGAAATCATCCATCCATCCATCCATCCATCCATCCATCCATCCATCCATACATACATACATACATACATACATACACACATACACACATACACACACACATACATACGTATCAATTTTAAAAAGTGGTGAATGATACTCAGATTTCCAGGGCCTGTGATAGGAAAGGAACTTGCCCAACATCCCAGGCTTTGCTGAGATATTGGTTACTTATTCTATATTTGGATATTCTGGAATATCTAAATATATTGGAATACGCAAGTGATGTCTGGGGGCAGCTGAAGCTTTGCTCCGTGTTGCTGATTCCGTGCAAGGGAGTTAGCTGGATTTTGGAAAGGAATACTATGACATACTGTTTTCCTGAGTGCCAGGATTGAGGCGAAGCAGCAGAGCATGTAAATCTGGGGGAACAGGTTGTCATGAGAACCAGATCTTGTAATGGAGTGAGGTGCATTTGGGAAGGCTGTGCATATAATCTCGAAAGCCCCTTCCACACTGGACCTTATTCTGGGATATATCCTGGAATAAGGGCCTTCTATAATATGCTCTAGCATATGGATGGCAGGCCCCTATTCCAGGGTATATCTCAGAATAAGGCCCAGTGCAGAAATGGCCTAAGAGGCCTTAAAGCTTTGATTCATTGAAAAAAAAATATTTTTGTTAATTAATAAGCAATTGAAAATGTAACAGGAGTTAACTTTCTTCCTCCAGGGATTTTATTTTTAGTTGTCTCTTGGCTAGTGTTTGTTGCCTAAGGAACTGGAATCAGGTATACCAGTAGTCCCATATGGCGCAGGGCCTAGCCGCCTTCCAGCCTTATCTCTTCCAAACTTCACCGTGGTCTAGAGAGTCTCTGCCTCCTGCTAGCATGCTGGCACATCCACGTTTGACATAGCGTGGCCCGGTTTGGGCGGACAAAATGGCCACAATTACCAGGAAGACGAGTAGACCTGTTTTTTCAGGTCTTGTGGGTGGTATCTTTCAGGCCTAGGGCCCTGCTAGCTTTAGATTTATTTATTTTAGAGAACCTATTTAGAAAACATATATCCTACCCTTCACCAAATATAACTCCCTTCCTCCCACCCCCATCCTCCTTCCCATTCACCCTCACCCTCCCTCCCTAACAGGCCAGCACCTTGAGGGAGCTGTTTAAACAGTTAAAGTCTGGGTAAAAAGATATGTTTTCACCAGGCGCTGAAAAGTATACAATGTAGGCGCCTGGTGAACCTCAAGAGGGGGGCTGTTCCAGAGTCTAGGGGCCACAACAGAAAAGGCCCCTATGCTTCGTACCTCTGTAAGAGAAGGATGCTACCGTCCAGCCTCAGAATCTGGAGAGGAACTTTAAGCATAAATTCATTTCAAGAGTGAACCAGCCCTGTGCCCATGAGTTTCGGTGGTTGTCAGAATGAGACAGATTGGGTGCTTGCTAACTTGTGGCCAAAATGAAAGCGTAGGTCTCAGGTCCACTCTTCCTTTCTCCTCCTTGCTGTTTCAGTTCAGGGTTGAGTAACGGGTTTGTAATCTGCCTTTTTTTCTTGTGGGTTTGCGTAGAATTTCTCCCTTAACACCGTCTTCATCTACCATGACCAGTTCTTGTCTTCTACCTGACTTGCCACGGTTGTGTCACCTTGGGAGTCCTTTTTTGGCTAAAAACGGGATAAAGATGTTTATAAAGGGACAGCTGCATCCATACTGGTGATACTCTGTAGGATTTCAGCTTGAATCCAGGTTAACTCTCCAGCACCTCAGATAATCTGTGGCTCAATTTGGTGGGGCAGCCGGATGTTCTAAAAACCCTGAAGGTGATGCTCTCTACAGTGAAAGTGTTGCTTTATGCGATCAAGATCTTGGAAGAATGACTTGATTCCTTCTTAAAACTGAGAAGTTACCTAGCAGTCCTCTGAAATGCTTATGTGTCTCCTGGTTCTTCCTCCAGGCTACAGACTCTTTCATTTCATCTGATTCGGTTTCTGGTCTCAGCAGTTCCCACGGACCAAGCTCTGCTCTCAGTAACAAGCGGAGTAGGCGGATGTTAAACAAGGCTGTCCAGGCAGGTGAGTAGCTCAGTGCCGGAGTCTCCTCCAGAGATGCCCTTGTCTTTTTTTCTTACGGAGAGGTTCTTCAAGGTTCAACGTTGCTGCTTGTCATCCAGGCCTGTTCACAGGCCACCCTCTCTCTCCACCTCTTTACGGCTCCAGCCCTTTCAAAGGTAGAGAGAAAAGATGATTGTACAGGGTGCTCTTGTAAACCTCAGCAGGCAACTGCTTTGTTCACACTGTGGGCTTTTTAATCTCTGACCTCAGGGGGAAAAAATGTTCAGAGAGCTGATTTTCTTCCACTGGGCCTTTTTTCCCTACCTGTGAAGAGAGACAAAAAACATTGGCACTATTTCAGATACGCATCACTTCTCTTCTAGTGAGAGGTTAGGGCTGATTCCACTTGGAGATTTGCTTCATGTTTGATCATTGGTTAGGAAGCCGGTCTCTTAGCTGGGAACACTAGGTTTGATTCCATCCTCCTCTACGATGCCAACTGGGTGACCTTGGGCTAATCACAGCTCTCTTCTGAATTCTCACAGCCCCACCTACCTCACAGGGTGTCTGTGACGGGGAGAACAGAAGGTTTGTTAGCAGCTTTTCATCCCCATAAGGGTGAGAACAGAAGGTTTGTCAGCTGCTTTGAGTCCCCTTAAATGGGTGAGAAACGTGGGTAGAAAAGCCAACTCTTCTTCTGAAGAAGTAATTCTTCGGCAGCTCTTTATCATCACGCTGTCCTGTTCTTCCCTTGTTGAGCCACAGGTGACTTTGAGATTGTGAACAGCGCAACCAGGAAGCACACGCGAGACGTGGGCCTGACTTTCCCCACGCCGGCATCCAGCCAAGCCCGGCTCCGTGGAGACCCGGAGAGTGGAACGGAGGATGAATTTTCCCATCCGGACGGACATATCTCAGAAAGCAAGGGCAAGCAGAGAAGGCCACAGAGAAGCAGGTCCCGGGGGCTACAAGGTCTTTGGCGCAATGCTGCATTGCTGTATGTCTTGCATGGCCCGCTCTTGAACGTGTCCACCTGCTAATGCCGTCAGATTACAATAGCCCTGGAGGATAAGCAGCACAAAGTGGAGTTATATCCATATGAGAAATGAGGAAGGGATATAAAAATGCTTTCATTTTGCCTTGCCTGTAGAGGAAAGGTTTGTGTTCCGTTAACATGTCTTGAGGCAATGTTTCGTGTTTCTTTGCTAGAATTAATCCTGCTTTTGTCTGTGAGTTCCAGAGAACTCAGGGGAGTGAAGAATGCAGGCAAAGGCTGTGGGTTGGGGAAGGAGGTAAGTATGTATTAAAATCTTAGCTTAACCTTTGCAGATGGATGTAGAGTAGACTTAACACAGGTTAAAATCCTGTTATCTTTTGTATTCACACGCACAGGGAGAAGGTAGGGTGAGGGGATGAATTTATTTATTTATTCAATTTATATTCTGCCTTTTTCCCAAATAGGGACTCAAGGTGGTGCACAGCATCAAACAACGATACAAAATTAAACTAACCACATATATAAACAGATAATGCCATGTTAAATTATTAAAAATATATTAAAACGAATTAAAAACACAGTGATATAAGAACTGCACTAAACTTCACCTCAGCAGAACCCTCTTCCCTCATACATTCAGGTGGGCAGTTCAACCCCCACCCTCTGTATAAACCTGTTCCCAGAGATCATGGAGTCCTTTAGCAGCAGCTTTTGTTCACCTCTTGCCCATCCCCAACGTAGCACAGCTTCTTTCCCAGGTTAACAAGGCAGTGGAAGATTAAAGATCACTTTGCCTTCTTATAATCGTGTTTTGCACAAGATTGATAGACCGGAGCAGCGTGAAATGGCAGGAGCAAAGCAAAAGGGGGTGATTGCAGAGGCAGTGCTGGAAGGGAGGGAGCAGGCAGGCTTTTACCCAAGAGGCGGCAGCTTTGCATCTTTGATGATGGCTGATCTCTTTGCAAAATCAGACTCCTCACTTCCCAATACATCTGATCTCTTGTTACATCTCACTCTCTGATACGTATATGTCTTGTTGGCTACTGCAGGCTCTTCAATCGTCCCCTCCTCCCCCCCCACCTCCCTTTCAGCCAGACCGATCTCCTTAGAACGTAATGGTGGACAGCCCAGGGAAGGGGGGACTGGGGCAGGGGAAATCGGGGCTTCTCATTAAGGCAGGGGAAACTGAGAACACCCCTAAAGCATGGCTCCCTCCCCCCAAAATAGCTTGTGTTCCCATTTGCTAAATAGTAAGGTGTATTTCTAGATCCAGCAGCGAGGCTCCTTTTAATCCAAATAGGGATTCTCTGCATTTCAGGACCTTTAATCCACAAAAACGGGAGATCCCTTCCAAACTGTCGGAATGGGCAGAACAAGTAGATAAAAGAAGAGCAAATGCTGCAGTTTGGCCTTGAGTCTCTCGAACCGCTTCATTAAGGAGCAAACTTTGGGCAAGCTTAATATTTCACGACATTAATTGACACTTAGAACCATAATGGCTTATTTGCATGCTTCAGATGAGATTGGTTAATGATCTGTGAATATGTATACCTAAACTCTGACCGCCTTTCTTTGTTCACTTTCATCTTCTCTGTATAAGCACCTTTCGAGAATTTGGCAGCGCGACTCCATCGCTTTTGAAGATGGCAAGGGCGTCCTAATGCATTAGTAAATAATAAAAGCTGCAGCTTTGCTTTGATTTTCTTTAGGTCCAGTTAAAGTGCCTCTTCCAGAGAAGACACTTTAAATAAAAGCGACAAGAAGGCAACATATTTCCTCAGCTAATGAACCTCTTCTTTGCTTTTTTCTGCTGTGTTGCTTTTCTATTCTCCACTGTCTTAAAGTAGTACATCTCATCCCATTCCAGTTGCTGCTGAAATCATAAGGAAGGGAGGGGTGGGGTCCACATAGTGCATTTCAAACATTTGGCTTGCCTGTGCCTTCAACGTCCATCCTTTTGGAGATTAAATATTGAATAAACCTCCAGCGAAAGGGATTAAGACGCAGGGATTTAATTCAAAATAATTAATGGTTTTGACTTTTTTTTAGAACATGTTGTGATCTGACGAGATCTCTACAAAGATCTAAATAGTGTTTTCTTGTCATTGATAGCTTTGAATTATGATTGACAGTTGGTTGACTACATGTCCACCTCCATGGGGCCCTTTATGCAGTTTTCTTAGCAAAGATGTAGCAGTGGTTTGCCATTCCCTACTTCTAGGGAAAGGTTAGGGATCAGACTGGCACCCCTCTACTTTCCAGGCGGTTCCTTTACAACTAAGCTATAGCCTTTCCCAGGCTCCAAGGGGCCCCTCTATGCAGTTTTCTTGGCAGGGTTTACAGAAGTGGTTTGCCATTGCCTACTTGGGGTCGATCCAACAACACCCTGCTTTCTAGGTGGCTTACTCTTCTACTGACTTATAGCCACTCTCAGCTGTGGGCGTCCATCTATTTTTCTGTGTTTGGAATGCTCATTTTCAGTACACAACCTAAAAATATATATTCTCCCCTCCCCACCCCACCTGGTCCCTGAAATCTCTAGGAGTTTCCTGGTTTGTTCCAGCTGATGATTTAAAGTCTGATCCACGGAAAGGACAGGATTCCAGTTTTATTCACCACTCCCGTCGTTCGTGGTCTGAACCGATGCCCAGCAGGAAGCCGTGGCGAGAGCCCCTCCGGGAGAAGAACTGGCAAGAGGATCCCAGTGGCCTTCAGGTGCGTCTGGAGGCTCCAGCGAGAGACAGTGAGAATAAGCCACCCCCACCTTTTGTGAAAGTGTCATTGCAGGTAAATGCCAGGCTCTGCTTATGGGCAGTATGTCTGGTCTCTGCTTGTCATTTCTGGTTCAAACGTCCAGTGAATTGAGCTGCTAGTTTTGTGTGTGGCACTGCAGAATGCCAGTTTAGTCTAATGGTTAGGGAGCTGGACTCTTATCTGGGAATACCTGGTTTGGTTCTGCCCTCCTCCATGAAGCCAGCTGGGTGACCTTGTTGGGCTAGTCATAGCTCTTCTGAGCTCTCACAGCCCCACCTACCTCACAGGGTGTTCTGTTGTGGGGAGAAGAACAGAAGGTTTGAGTCCCCTTAAGGAAGAGAAATGCAGGCATAAAAAACAACTCTTCTTCCTCCTCCATGAAGCGAGGTGGGTGACCTTGGGTTAGCCACAGCTCTCTTCTGATCTCTCACAGCCCCAACTACCTCACAGGGTGTCTGTTGTGGGGAGAAGAATGGAAAGCTTTTGTCAACCTCTTTGAGTCCCCTTACAGGAGAAGAACAGACCGTTTGTCAGCTGCTTTGAGTCCCCTTAAATGGGTGAGAAAAGTGGGGTAGAAAAGTCGACTCTTCTTATCCTTTTCCTCCAGTTTGGTCTAGTGGTTAGGGAGCCAGACTCTTATCTGGGAATACCGGGTTTGATTCCGCCCTCCCCCATGAAGCCAGCTGGGTGGCCTTGGGCTAGTCACAGCTCTCTTCTAAGCTCTCACAGCCCCACTTACCTCACAAGGTGTCTGTTATGGTTGAAGAACAGAAGGTTTGTCAGCTGCTTTGAACCCCCTTAAATGGGTGAGAAAAGCAGGGTAGAAAAGCCATCTCTTCTTACCCTTTTCCTGCTCCTCCTTTCTCTTCTTCTGGTCCAGACCCACTGATTCCCACCACAGACAGGTAAATACCGGAAGGCCATATGTTTGCAGCCCTTGGCTGAACACAGTCATCAAACGACCAGACTTTTGGAGCTTCCTCCTCCCCCCCCCCCCCCCCGCCATAGATGGTTGAACCAAGTTTTGGCGAAAAGAGAGTGTGAAGATGGGAAAGTATCCATTCTCGGTGCTGTTCTGAGTCCAGTTTGGCAGGCTTTTATAAGGGACAGAGCTCTCCCGGGAAACCTTCTTCAAGGCTAATTTTATGCTGCGTTAATTTCCCCCTCCATTTCATTTACAGCCTCTGTGAGGCCCCACATGTGGCATAAGAGCTTTTCTTTTTTTCTCTCCCATGGGTGCTCTTTATCCGGCTTGTTTGTGCTTAAACATTTATCCCTTTCACCAGTGCGTAGCTGTGCTTATTCCCCGCCTGATATGTTCCGGTTGGTTGTCCAACATCAAAGCCTTTGTTAACAAGACCTACGGAGAGATCTCTTCTGCTTTACAAATGCAATATTCTTTCCATTTGCAGGAATCAGTTCTATTCTTCTGAGGCCTGTTTTCATTGCTAAGTTAATGGGGTTGGCTATTTTTGACATCTCTTGGAGCTTTAAATTCGGGGGTCTTTGAGCTCCTCTTCTTTTCTCCTTTCTCCAAACTAGGAGGCTCTGGTGTTGCACCGCCCTGATTTCATTTCCAGCTCCGGGGAACGCGTGAAACGCCTGAAGTTGATCATGGAAGAAAGAAAGTTGCAGAGCATGCTTGAGGGTGAAAGAGAGCAGTTGTTCAATCCTCCCGATCAAAGAAGAAGTTGTACACTTTCTAACAAAGGTGCAGTAGTATTACTGAATTTCCAAAAAAACAATGAATGGGTGTGGATGGTCAGTAACGTTTCTTTTCCTCACTTTTCCTCTTCCATGCTTGCATGGAGGTGCTTCTGCACACATAAGAACTTAAGAGGAGCCCTGCTGGATCAGCCCGTCTAGTTCAGCATCCTGTTGCACACAGCGGCCCACCAGTTGCCCATGGGCAGAGACAAGGGCAAACCTTCTCCTTCTCTTGAATCCCAGCAAATGGCCTTAGAGGCATCCTCTTGTGTCTCCCAGCCTGAACCATTCTAGCAGCCATTCTAGCAGTCATTGACACATCTGTCATTCATGAATTTGCCTAACCCTTCCTTAAAGCCATCCAGGGTGGTTGCTGTCACCACCTCTTCTGGCAGCAAATTCCATAGACCGATGACCCTCTAGGTGAATAAATCCTTCCCCTTGTCTGAGCAGACTCTCCTGCCCATCAGCTTCATAGATGCCCCCTGGCTCTAGTGTTGTGTGATAGAAAAAAGAACTTTTCTCTATCCACCTTTTCTATATATGCATAATTTTATATACTTCAATCAGGTCCCCTCTTAAACGCTGTCTTTCCAGGCTGAAGAGGCCTAGATGTTGCAGCCTGGTTTCGTAAGGGAGGTGTTCCAGCCCCTCATTCATTCTGGTTGCCCTTTTCTGCACCTTTTCCAGTTCCACGATATCCTTTGTAAGGTGTGGTGACCAGAATTGTACACAATATTCCAGACGTGGCTTCACCATAGATTTATAAAGAGGCAGAATGACACAACTGGGCATAGGCTGAATACCTTAGGGCATTTGGCACTTGGACCCCTAGTTCACACTAGGGTAACATCTGAGCAGGTGATTCTGCACTTGCACGAAGCGTTTGCACCCCAGAAACACTTCCTGACTTACCAAATGTTACCTATCGCCTACTAGCAGCGGTGCACAAAGTCATGAACCGCACACATCCCAACCCTCACCTTTCCCGTCCTGTTCCTTACCTCTTGCATCCAGTGCCGCGACCATTCCCACCATTTTCGGTGTGAGGAGGGATCATCTGAGGTGCCGTGCAAGTGCGCTGGCCCCTCAGATGACCCCAAACGCAACTGCGCATGCGTGGAGCATCATCGCCACAGCAGTGGGACATGCACAGTTGCGCCAGGCTCCGGACCCAAGATGGCAGCGCCCTGCTGGCGATCGGACAGGTGTCCAGACACAGGTAAGTCTCTAGGCATGTGGAGCTTAATGCAGCATGTACTAGCATTCACAAGTGTGAACGCTAGTGCATGTTACTTTGTTGGGAAGCCAAGTGTGAAAGCAGCCCTGGATCTGCACATCACAGGGATAATGGCCGGTTATCAATATCCTGCTTTATCGCTTGCTAGCGGGTTATTTGGCCGCCTCTGAGTCACCTGAGATGCTCTGTGTTTGAATACAGCCTCCCTTTACAGTGGCCAAGTTAGTTCCCCAAGCACTGCTGTCCCTGAGAACTGCCACCAGCACCACTGGAGGGTGAAGAGAGCATATTGCTCACCTCCCTTGCTTGCAGGCCTCCCATAATCCTCTGGGCGGCCAGTGGGAGAACAGAGGCGGTTGGAGTTGGTGGCCCATAGGTCAGGGGACTGACGGCTGGAGTTTTCTGATCTTGCCTTACGCCCAGGCAGCATCAGAAATCTCCGGGCCCTTTAATGTTGATACATTTATGGTGGGATTAGGAATAAAGATCACCGACAAATGAAGCAGTAGGGATGTGCATGAATATTCATAACATCGAATATTTCTACGAATTTGGACATTCGCATATGAATCAAATCTTACGACATTCGAACATTGACATTCGTATGAATACAAATGTTTTGGAACATTTGTACGAAGCTTCGGGACATTCGTGAAATGGGGAGGTGGGAAAGCGGCTGAGCCAGTCCCATCTGCAACGGATCCATCGTGAATTCGACATGGTTTCAGAGCGGATTCAAAGTGGATTCAGGGCTGATTTGACACTTTCAGAGCAGATATGTTATGGGATACATATTGGATAAGTATTGGATACGTATGCATTCATATCGGATATTTGTGCAAATTAATACAAACACATTTGTATTGAATAGACTCCTACCACATTTGAAGGGGATCTATTTGAATGAATACAAATTTTCTTACAGTCGGTTTGATGCAAATTAAATGCAAAAAACCCCATTCGTGCACATCCCTTTGAAGAAGATACGGCACAATAATGAAATATGTGCAGTGTGAACTAGGAAGTCCTTTCAGCCAGCAAAGTATGAAGCGCGAGGCCAAGTCCCGAGCTGTGAATTGCCACACTGATCGTTTTTCCCCTCTTTTGTTTAGATTATCGGACTATTCAGAAGAAGAAGGCAATTTCCAGAAATGAAATGGTGCAGCGGTCCAAGCGGTAAGGCTCCTTAGGCCTGGTTTTTGTACAGGCAAGTTCCATTGGATACTTGTGTGTATAAAAATAGGGACAGAGGCTGCAAACAGAACAGGAGAGAGATTCTTCTCTGCTCTTTCGAACCTGGCCAGTGGTCACAAGGTCCCAAGTTAGCCCAGCATAGGTGGTGTCTGAAGATCCACAGAAAGTCCTACCACCCTCAGTTCTGGGCACAGTAGGACAGGAAATTCACATTCAGCTGCCCTCAACATTCAGATGACCAGCCAGCTTGGTCTAGTGGCTAGGGAGCCGGACTCTTATCTGGGAATACCGGGTTTGATTCTGCCGCCCCCCCCCCCTCCCCATGAAGCCAACTGGATGACCTTGGGCTAGTCACAGCTCTCTTCTGAGCTCTCACAGCCCCACTCACCTCACAGGGTGTCTGTTGTGGGGAGAGGAACAGAAAGTTTATCAGCTGCTTTGAGTCCCTTTAAATGGGTGAGAAAAGCAGGGTAGAAAAGCCAACTCTTCTTCTTCTTCAACAGAGACTCTGAGGCAGGCAGGATCCTTCCCCTTTGCTAGCACCCCAAATTGATCTGTGTTCTTGTCCCACAGCCACTTCTGCGAAAGGCCTGGGCAGTGGTGGTGGTGGAGGGCGCTTTAAAAACATGAACTGATGCGCTGAGCGTTTGGGGTGCACCCTTTGACCAAGAGCCGCTTCTGTGAATTATGATTGGGTCGTCTCTGCTGTCGGAAAAGGCGTCCACTTTCCCCCTCTTCACGTTCTTATCCCCAATATTTTCAGTGTCAACAGCCACCAGTGGGGTCCGTCCACTTTGGTGCGCTCTGCCTGCAGATAGCGTTGGCCTCTCGACACAGACACAGATAGTTTATGCTAGGGATGTGCACAAATATTCGTAACATTCGTTATTCGTACGAATTCAGACATTTGTACACGATTCGAATGTGATGACATTTGCACATTAACATTCGTACGGATGTTTTGGAACATTCATGTGGATAGGTTGTACATTCGTTAAACTGGGGATAAATATCCGATACGTATCAATACATACATGTTTGTAAAGGATACGTATCAGATACGTATCTGTTTGTATAGGATCCATATGGATCTGAATGCATTCGGATTGGATAATCGTATACAAATACATTAGTATCGAATAGAATCCTACCACATTTGAAGGGGATTTATTCAAATGAATACGAATTTTCTGACATTTGATTCATTACTAATCCAGTGCCCCAAGCCCCATTCATGTGTGTCTCTAGTTCTTGCCTCTTCCCGACAGCAGAGATCCTGACTTGCATTTCTTTGTGGTGTGTGTGGACCTCATTCCTGACCCCACCACTATATCTGGTTTAATCTCCCCCCCTCCCCACCTTTTTTGCTGTCAAAATTGGCCCAGGCCCAGATTGCACCGCCAGGCCTTAATCAGAGGCTTTTGGCCTCATTGCTTTTAAGGCCCGTGTGATTGCATGTGATCGAGGAGGCTCTCAGCTTCTCCCTGACTCAGCAGAGGAACCCCTGCAAAGCAAGAGTGTCTCTGGGAGCAGCCCTTTAATGGTGTCTTTCCTCTAGCATCTACGAGCAGCTGCCTGAGGTGCGGAAGAGGAGAGAGGAAGAGAAAAGGAAATCAGACTACTCCACCAATCGATTAAAGGCCCAGCTTTATAAAATGGTAGGTGCCTTTGCCTCTACACAGATACACACCTGTGCGGGGATGGACACTGAGGATCAAATTTGCTTGTGACACAAAGCTAGGGGGGATTGCAAACACCAGAGAAGAGAGAGAGAGGATTCAAAAAGATTTAGAGAAACTCGAACAATGGGCTGCAACTAATAAAATGGTATTTAACAAAGAAAAATGCAAGGTTCTGCACCTGGGCAAGAAAAATGAAAAAAGCACATATACAATGGGAGGAATTCGGCTGAGCAGCAGCACATGTGAAAAAGACTTGGGTGTCCTGGTAGATCATCAACTGAACATGAGTCAACAGTGCGAGGCAGCTGCAAAAAAGGCAAACGCAATCCTGGGGTGTATTAGGAGAAGCATAGAGTCCAGATCACGTGAAGTTATTATCCCCCTCTACTCTACCTTGGTCAGACCTCATCTGGAGTACTGTGTCCAGTTCTGGTCACCCCAGTTTAAAAAAGACACTGACAAGCTGGAGCAGGTTCAAAGGAGAGCTACCAAGATGGTGAACGGTCTGCAAACCATGTCCTATGAGGAACGGCTTAAGGAACTAGGAATGTTTAGTCTAACAAAAAGAAGACTGAGAGGAGACATGATAGCTGTCTACAAATACCTCAAGGGTTGTCACAAGGCAGAGGGATCAGCCCTGTTCTCACTCTCTCAAGGAAGGACTAGAAACAATGGGGTGAAACTGCAGGGGAAAAGATTTAGTTTAGATGTTAGGAAAACATTTCTAACAGTAAGAGTGATCAACCAGTGGAACAGGCTGCCACGGGAGGTGGTTGGTTCCCCTTCGATGGAGGTCTTCAAGCAGAGACTGGACGGCCATCTGTCTGAGATGGTTTAGGAGATCCTGCCTTGAGCAGGGGGTTGGACTCGATGACCCAGGAGGTCCCCTCCAACTCTACCATTCTATGATTCTATGATTCTATGAATGCCCATTCGAAAATTTGATGAAATATTCAAATTTAATAGTAATAATAAGGCCACACCCATCGGGGGGCTAATATCATTTACAGCTTTATAAAATGGTAGGTGCCTTTGCCTCCACACACATACACACCTACGCGAGGAACTCCCATTTGAAAAATTGATGAAATATTCAAATTTAATAGTAATAATAAGGCCACACCCATCGGGAGGCTAATATCATTCACAGATACATCACTCCGTCCTAGGCGCTTGGGAAGGGCCCGACTAGTGATAACAACTACCCAAACCAGCATAAATATCTTGTTTGCTGTATGTTACTGCTGTGTTATGTTAATAATAATAATAAATGTTTATTTCCGGTACCCTTTCCGCCAAAGGAGGGTACAAAAATGGAAAAACAACAGCAGCAATAAAGCTTAAATATAAAACATGATAAAACAACCTTAATACGTAATAATTTAAGATACATATGGGACGAATACAAACATTTCCACATTTTTGCATCCAAATGAACGTACAGAGATGGGAACATTTGAATGAAACAAACGGTGCTCCTGGCTCACGACTATAAACATTTGATCAATTTTTTGCACTTTGGCAGTATTTTATTGATGAAAATAGGCTTTTTCGATAGAAAAAAAAAGCCATGAAAAATATTCGTCTGTGAGTGTTTGAAGGAACAATTTGATGATGGAACGAATTTCTGGACGAACGTTAATTTTTCATTTGTGGGCATTCTACACCCATGCTGTGAGTTTGCAACAGGTAGCATTTGAAAAGAAAATTCAGTCGCCTGACCAGATTAGACATACCAGCATTTTCTCGGCACTCAGACGGTGATGAAATATTTCCTGCCGTTTCCAGCTTCAGAATTTGAATGGTTGTCCCCAGATAACCAAAGACACCCAACTGTTGGTGGATCCCTCCCCCTTTCCTGAAACCTGGAATATAACAGAGATGAAATGCCACCTGTTCTAGTTTTGGGCATTTTAGCAAAACAGATACAATTCATTTGAGCACAACAGATACAGTTCATTTGAAAAATTACTTTTTGGCTTTTCATCCGACTAAAGTCCTTAGGACTCTAAATACTCTGCTTTTGCTGTGCACACCTGCTTTTAAACTGATATCATTCTAACTCCTAAGTAAACGGAGTAAAGCTCCCATGGCTCCGAGGAACCGAAGAACCGAGCTATCCCATGACCCACCGCTGAATTCTAGATAGGGACCCGTAGGGGGGTTTAGAATTCGCTTGGGGTTCAGCATTTTTGCCCTGCTTTTAGTTGAAAGAGTTGTTGGATGGTTTAGAGCAGCGGTTCTCAACCTTCCTAATGCCGTGACCCCTTAATGCAGTTCCCCGTGTTGTGGAGACCCCCACACGTGAGGGGGCAGCTCAGATGAGGATGGGGTGGGAAGGCGGGAGGCTCGTTGTGACCCCTCTGAAAGGGTAGTGCGGTCCCCAAAGGGGTCACGACCCACAGGTTGAGAACACCTGGTTGAGGGTTCTTACCCTCAAACCTAAGAGGGCAGGAATTAACCGTATTAAATGAAGGTACCTGACGCACCTCAGGACGCAGACTACAGTCAGACCCCCGTATCCACTGATTCGGTAACCACGGTTTCAGTTAACCATGGTTACCGGATCAGCCCACCCGCCCGTGGCCACATAAGGGAAAAGCACCCAGAACCGGAAGGCCTATTTCAGCCTCCAGAAGGCCTGTTTCAGTCCCTGTAGGGCTTTGGAATAGGTGCGTGACGCCACCGGACCCCATCCCAAAATGTAAGGGGGTCCTTGGGAGGCGGGCGGGAGTCCTTCAGTGGTGTTGCATGCTTATGCCAGAGGTCTCTGGAAGCCGAAATAGGCCTTCCGGAGGCCAGAAAAGCACTTCCGATTCTGGGGATGCACAACCCCAGAACCGGAAGGGTTGTTTGTGGTTATTCACGGTTCCAGGTAACCACAGTAGGAGTCAGAACGTATCCCCAGCGGATACGGGGGTCCGACTGCATTTCACAGTTTGGGGGCCACCTCCATGAAGGCCCTCTTTCTCACTTCCTTTCTAGACTAAAAAGTCCCAGCTCTTTCAGCCCTTCCTCTCCTGAAGAATGGCCTCTTTACCATTTTGGTTGCCCTCCTTAGAAATATTTCCCAGTTCCACTTTGTCCTTCCTAAGATTTGGCAGCTAAAGCCTGATGAAGGAGGTGTGGCACCTTATTCCTCCCTCCCTCCTTTAAAAAAAAAAAAGGCGGTGGAATTTCCCACAGTTTCAGTTTCCCCCTTCCCCCGTTCAGCACAAATGTGTATCAAAGGAAGAAAACCAAAGGGGAATTTGGTTTTACGCCCATCTTTAACTTCCCCCACCAGTTGGAAGAGTTGAATACAGTTGTGGGTTACGCTTTGGCCACTGGGTGGCGGTAAGGATAACAGAATGGTTACCATGCCTGATTGTTTTGCAAAGGATTCCTCTGATTGTGCAAACGTTTTTCTTCCTGATGTGTGGCTGAGTTGTATCATCTGATTATTATTTTTCTGTGCCTTACATGATAGAAAAGAATTTGCGCTTCTCTTTCCTCTGACATTTGTTCAAGGTTTTTGGAGAAGGCAATCCTATCTCCCCAGGACCTTCCTTTCTCAGTTTTCTTAGGCCATCTTTATAGAGGTTTGTTCCTGCTCCCCTAAGCTACATCTTTGCTGACCTTCGTCCCTCTTCTGGATTTTCAAAACCTTCGAAAGGAGAAATATCCAGCCTCCCCAGAGGCTATACCCATACTCTTAAGAATTTGCCTGGCAGCCGCCGATGCCTTTGGCTTTATTTCTGTGAGGGTTACGACCAAGAACATAAGAACATAAGAGAAGCCATGCTGGATCAAGCCACAGCCCATCTAGTCCAGCGTCCCATCGCACACAGTGGCCCACCAAATGCTCATGGGCATCTCAAGCAGAGAAAAGGGCAAACCTATTCCTGCTCTCCACTTCCAGCAAATGGCCTTAGAAGCGGCCTGCTCCCCCCCCCCCCAGCCTGAATACTTTAGGCATTCATTCTAGTAGCCATTGATACATCTGCCGTCCATGAATTTGCCTAACCCTACCTTAAAGCCATCTAGGCTGGTAGCTGTCACCACCTCTTCTGGCAGCAAATTCCATGGACCGATGACCCTCTGGGTGAAGAATTCCTTCCCCTTGTCTGATCCGACTCTCCTGCCCATCAGCTTCATAGATGCCCCCTGGTTCTAGTGTTGTGACAGAGAAAAGAAGAGGCAGTAGAAATGCCTGGTCTGATATGCTCAGGCTTCCTAAGCCAGTTGCGTGGAAATTTCCTTGCTTTCCCGCCCTTGCGCTCTTAGAGCCTCAGGAAATCTTTTTCCATACCACCAATGGGGCAGCCCTTGAAGACTGCTTGGAAAGAATTCTGCACAAGAGGTAACAGTAACTTCACTGACTGGGGCTGAGTGTGTTCTGTGTGCCCTGGAATATTTGCTACCTATGAATTCAGGTCAGAGTGTGCATCCTGGGACCGGGTGAGAAGACCTGTTTCTTCCACCTTGCCCAATCCCTTCCCTGAGAACTTATTTCCCAGGTGAGATTCCTACAGGAGGTCCTTTTTCTGTGGTGCATCTGTGCCTCCTGCCTGTGCCAGGTTGGTCTTCTGCTTTAGAGTGTCAGTCTCTTATCTGGTTGTTTCCTGGTTGGATTCTGCTGTCCACCATGAAGTCAGCTGGGTGACCGTGGGCTAGCTCTTTCTCAGCCCCCCCAGCCCCACCTCTCTCACAGGGTGTCTCATGTGGGGAGAAGAACAGGTTTGCCAGCCACACTGAATTCCCTTAAGGATATAAGACAAGCAGGGTATAAAAGCCAGCTCTTTAAGGTAGGGTTAGACAAATTTATGGATGACAGATGTATCAGTGGCTACTAGAATGAATGCCTAGGTGCATCTTTCAGGCTGGGGGGAAAGCAGGAAGCTTCTAAGGCCATTTGCTGGGACTTGAGAGCAGGAGGAGGTTTGCCGTTGTCTCTGCTTGAGATGCCCATGGGCAATTGGTGGGCCACTGTGTGCGACAGGATGCTGGACTAGATGGGCTGTGGCCTGATCCACCAGGGCTCCTCTTAGGTTCTTATGGACTAGATGGGCTGTGGCCTGATCCAGCAGGGCTTCTCTTTCTTATGCTCTTCTTATCTGGTAGTCTCCTGGTTCGAGTCTGCACTCCTCCACAAAGCCAGCTGGGTGGCCTTGGGCTAGTCACAGCTCTCTTCCTGAGCTATCACAGCCCCACCTGCCTAACAGGGTCTCTGTTATGGGGAGAAGAACAGAAATTTTGTCAACTGCTTTGTGTCCCCTTAAAAAATGGTGAGGAAAGCAGGCTATAAAAGCCAACTCCTCCTCCTTGCCATTGTCCCCCTTCTCAGGTCTCCTTTCCTTCCAAGATGTCAGTGGCACAGCCTGTCCTGTTTCCTTTCCGCTTTCAGCCCACAAATGTCAGACACAAATCGGCCACATGGTGGCAGTAGGATTTTGTCGTGGTGCAGATGCAACCCTGAATCTGGGGGACTGATCGTGTTCTTTTCCTGCAGAAAATCACCAACCGCGTTTTGGGAAGAAAAGTTCCTTGGGAGTGATGCTGGAAACAAATGAAACTAGAAACGCCCTGCTTTCTCTTTCAATAAACCTTACCGTACGAAGCAATTTTTATATTTTCTTGGCAGGTTTAGTCTTTTTCATCTGTAAGCCAAAATTTGTCTCAATAGACTATACAGACAGTTTTCTAATTATGCAAAACAGCCTTTGTTGTGAATTTTAATTAATATTTATGGATCCTGTCCTGGATAACATCAATAAAACCACTCCTTCTGGACATTTTTTTTTTGAAAAAAATCAACTTTATTTAAAAAGAAGAGAAAATGTTTCCAGTACATAGCTGATTCTTATATTGTGCCTACATTTTCCCAGATTAAGGTAGTTTAGGAATAATTTATTTGAATGATTAGGTGTGTATCTTGCTATTGTTTGTTTTTTATTCTTTTGATACTTCCATTCAGGGATTTTTGTACTTTTTATAGTTGAACTTTTGCCTGTATTGTTTGTTTTTCTGTCACTAGAATCAATTAAATTTCCTAAAATTCTGTCCTGAAGGAGTTGTTTCCGATCATTTTTATTTCATTTTGGCTTGGGAACTTTGAGTTGTGCGTTTCTGCCTTCCAGTATTTGCAGCGAGGAGAAACTTTGGGATATTGTTTAGATTCCTCAGTCATCCTGCCAAATGGCAGGAGGCGATCCTAAAGCTAACACAGGCTGATGTTTCTTTTATAGAAGCTTTGCTCTTGCAAAAGTACCCTGTGCTAGAAAAGGACCTGCCCAAATGGGGTTTTTGGCATTCAGTTTGTAGTGTTAGAAAAATCATATTCGTTCAAATAGACCCCTTCGAATGTAATGTGAGACAGTCTGGTCTAGTGGTTAGGGAGCCAGACTCTTATCTGGGAATACTGGGTTGGATTCCGCACTCCCCATGAAGCCACCTGAGTGACCTTGGGCTAGTCACAGCTCTCTTCTGAGCTCTCACAGCCCCACCTACCTCACAAGGTGTTCTGTTGTGGGGAGAAGAACAGAAGTTTTGTCAGCCACAACTCTTCTTCCTTCATGAAGCCAGCTGGGTGACCATGGGCTAGTCGCAGCTCTCTTCTGAGCCCTCACAGCATGTTCTGTTGTGGGGAGGAGAACAGAAGGTTTGTCAGCCGCTTTGAGTCCCCTTAAATAGGTGAGAAAAGTGGGGTACAAAAGCCAACTCTATTTCTTCTTTTCCCATTTGATATGAATATATTTGTATGAACTTCCAATGTGAATGGATACGTTTCCATTCACATCAGATATGTATCAGTTCATATTGGATATGCATCCATTCATATCAGCTACCTATCTGTTCGTATTGGTATCCATTAGGGATCTGTAAAATATTCAAAATATTTGTTATCTGTACAAATTTGGATGAATTTGGATATTCGTTTATGAATCACATGTCCAGACATTCGTATTTTAGTATTCACAGGAATAGGAATATTTGGTACAAATAATTCAGAATTTCGTATTCATATGAATAGGAATTATTCATACAGATTATTCGGACATTTGTGTACACATATGTACACATCGCGTAGTTATCTGCACTCATCTTGTTGTATCTGTACACATCTATACAGATACATACGGGATGAAAACAGGATGCGAACAGGATTCATATCATTGGATATGTATTGAATATTCACACAAATAGATGCAAAAGTATTTGTATCGGTTTGAATGTCCAGACGTTCATGTACATCCCTACTGCCCTGTTTCCACATGCTTCCTACATCCGGGTACTTTTGCAAGAGCAGCGATTCTGCAAAGAGGTGACCGACAAGGTAAGCAACGTGGCATGATGGAAAACCCAGCATCAGAGCTGGATTTTCTGTCCATCCGATTTTGTACTTTTTTGGTAGCCTGTCCCCAAAGTATATTGAGATTAGCATGTTTCTGTGTGGAGTTCCCTATATAGCTCCAGGAATATCGTGTTTTTTAAACTGCGTCTGGATGGAAGCCACTGAAGGCCGGTGAAAAACAAATGTATTATCTTCCCTCCAACTATTTCTACTGAAATCTGTCCTCTCTCACACATACATCCCCTGAAGGGAGAGGTCTGAAGGGACATGGCATTTGTTCTCTTGCTTAGTTCAGACAAAGCAGGAAAAAGTTGAAATGCAGAGGAAGAGAAGAATGTGTCACAAGATCTGTATTAACAAGGGCGTGCAAAATTGAGCATTGAAGTGAGGCCGTAACTTCTAAGAGCGACTGTTCATATTTCTCCAGAGTGCATAGCTGACTTGCAGTCTTCTCATTGGGGCTTATTTCCCGCTGCCAGACTTCACACGCACTACTTCTCCTTTCATCACTTTGCTGCTTCATCCTAGGAGGTGGTTGATCTGATTAAGGTTGAAAAAGATGCCAGCAGAAAAACAAGAGGTTTGAAGAACTGAATGGAAGCCTGTCTAGCAGTCTCCACTGATCTTCTGGCAATTGGGTGCTTGCAGTAAACATGTGCACGAATATTCATAGGCATTCGAAATCCGATCGAATGTGCCGTATTTTGACATTCAAACTCGAATAGAATGTCCCAACATTCAAATGCAAACATTCGAATCGAATTTTGAATTTCGGATCTATTTGTTCTAATTATCCGGACATTCGTATGTCTACGGCTTTGTACACAATGTGTACCCCAAGATCCGCATCTTTCGCGCCCCCGTACGCATTTCTATGGATCCACACAGGATAAAACGGGTTGCATACGGGATAAATACGGGATGCGTATGGATGTGCAGAAGATGCTTAGGTGTACGTACAAATGTCGTCGACATTCGTATGTGCAGATTCGAATCAAAAATCTGAATGAATCGATTCGAGTTTGGTAAATATGAATCGAATCTTGTTAAGTTTGAATTTAAAAGATTTGAATGGAATCGGGATTTTTGGGGATTTGATTCCAATAGAATGACCCAAAAATGTCTGGAAAAATAGAGGCAACACTCCAGCTCTTTCCTTTCTCACTGGGACCAAGTTGGAAGTCCTCCTCCCCACGGAGGACGCGGTTCAGATTTGCAAACAGGAAAAATAGCTCAAAGCTTGACGGCTCAATTAGCGTGCGCAGACCATGCGCTCTTTGTTCTGCCAGAATCCTTGGCCTCAATTCTATGGCGTTACAGAGTTGGACTCCTGTCTTCAGGCAGCATATCTCCTACCAGATTCAAATCCCTGATCCTCCTCAGTCAGTGATAGTATTTCTTGATATAGGAAACAGAATATCTCGGAGGGCACCCAGAGTTCAAAAAACTGCTGATTCTTGAAGTTTGATGTCTGCAAGGAAACTGAGATGACTGTACAATCTAACGCATCTGTGGATGATTCATTTCATTCCGATATTCTTCCTCCTCTGAGGTTTCCTGTATTTGTGGAGGACATTTCAGGATGTGATGTGTCCATAGCTCAGTGTCATTTGATGCAGAAACTCTCAGGTTCATATAATTTGGAGGCATCCTGCCTGGTCCTCCAACCTGTAGGCGGCACCTAGGCATCCGTTTCTAGTTGCCATTGATGCACCTGTCCTCCATGAATTAGTAAGAATTTAAGAGCGGAGCCCTGCTGGATCAGACCACAACCCAGACATGCATGATACTAGCCGTTGGCATACCCGTCCTCCATGAATTAAGAGGATCCCTGCTGGATCAGGCCACAGCCCATCTAGTCCAGCATCCTGACTCACACAGTCGACCACCATTTGCTTCTGGGCATCTCAAGCAGAAAACCAAGGCAAAACCTTCACCTGATCTCAAATCCCTGCAAATGGCCTTCCGTGGCCGCCTGCCCGAGCTGTGTGAACAGGTTCTTAGCCGAGAGTTGCCTAAGTTTTCCCTTGAGCCTTGGAATTACCACGACTTTCTTCCAGTCTCCAGCAACGGAAATCTAAGGCCTTTTCGCGTGTGTACACGCGTTCCTGCCTGCCTACATGTGAATGGGGAAACCATCCCAAACTGTCCTAGCCGGGAATGGCCGGACAGGGGCGGGGACGCTTCTCCCAGGCCTGCCCGCCATCGGGTGAGAGCACCCAGGGGCGGGCAGGCCTGTCAGGCGGCTTCCCCCTATTCTTGCATGTTGTAGAGGACAGGATCGGTCGCCCTACAACTGACAGGAACCGCCCCCAGTCCCCCACCCACCCTGGGCAGTCTGCCCAATCAGAAGCCGTGCTGCTTGCACGTGGTGCGGGTCATTGAGACCCAGCACAGTGAGAAGGTAGGACCTCCATGCGCGCATCCCCGGGTCCCAGGGTGGGGGGTGCTGGGGCGCCTCTGCGGGGCTTAGACGCCTCGATCGAGGTGGCTCAACCCTGCAGATGCCTGCAGTCTGCCCTGATGGGCCGAGTGCTCTGCCGTTCTGGCAGTAGACTGGACCCACCTATTCAGAGCTTTGCGTGGGTCCGGTCTATTGCCAGAGCGGCAGAGCACCCGGCCCATAGATAGCCGGCAGTTTGACTTCCCCCCGCCCTGGAAAGGGGTGAGAGGGAGCCGATCTGGGTGTCTCCCCGACTCCTGCAGTCCCGATGGGACAGCAGCAGCCGAGAGTGAGCCACCTCCCCCCCCCCCAAGCGGCGCTCGCTTACCTTGCTGGCCTGGGGTTGCCGTCGTGCAGGCACATGCGCTTCCAGTAGATGGGGCCCTGTGGGTCCCATCTACCAGAGTCCGTGTGCCTGCGCAGACCGCGGCAGATGGCAACCCCAGAGCCAGCAAGTTAAGTGATTTCTGCACCCCTGCCACCTGTTTGGCTGATTTTTGACCAATCGTGGGGGGGGGGCGTGCCCACGGCTCTCAGGGAGGGAAGCGTGTCTGAACGCTTCCCTCCCTAGATGGCCAGGGATGCTTTGAACACGGAAAGACGGGTGTAGAGCAGAATTAACTGCTCTACATCTCGAACACGCGGAGAACATGGCGGCGATGGGCTGGGACGGGACCGCCGCCCCAGCAATGCGAATGCTCCGTCTCTGCGTGTTCTCCGCGCATTACAGATGGCCTCATGAGAAAAGGCCTCCAGTTGCTGTGGTCTTTTATTATCTGGCCCTGGTGATTACTTACCAGTACAGTCTGCTGCTGCTTTCAGTAGAAATGTGCGCAAATGGTTTTTTTTTAACGTTCTATTCGAACCGAATGCCTGAAAATCTGATTCGATTCGAATCTTTTAAATTCAAATTTAATAAGATTCTATTCGTATTTACCAAATTCAAATATATTCATTTGAATTTTTGATTCGAATCTGCACATACGAATGTTCACAATATTCATATGTGCACGTGCGCATCTTCCCCACATCCGTACGCGTCTGTACACATCCGTATGCATCCCATAGTTATCCCGTATGCAACCCGTTTTCATCCCGTACGGATCCGTACAGATGTGTACGGATGCGGGAAAGATGCAGATCTTCAAGTACGCATCGTGTACGAACCCGTACCCATATGAATGTCCGGATAATCCGAGCGAACGGGTTCGAAGTTTGACATTTGTTTTGAACGTTTGCATTCGAATTTTGGGGCATTCCGTTCGAGTCCGAATGTCGAAATTTGGCACATTTGATCAAATTGATCGAATTTCAAATGCCTACGAATATTCGTGCACATCCCTAGTTTTGAGCGGATCCCATCCGGAAGTCCTTCCCCTGCTGAATGCTGGTTCGCTTCAAAGGAAGCTCACACACCGGCTTTCATCAGGGAGAGGGGCTTGCAGTTCTCTCCCACTGGCCCACCCCTCTTGTAGGAACACCCTATTTCCTGGTGAACGAGCAGGAAGCACCTTGCGTCTGATTCAAGGCCCTCCAGTAAGGATTCTAATTTTCTGGCTCATAGCTTAGTCATTATCTGCACCGGAAGGAGACGGAAGGAATGAATTTCTGCATGTGGAGGTCTTCTTTTTATTCAAACAAAAGCAGAGCACGCCCTTGGACGCTGAGGTGGACATTTCCCGTTGGAGGTTCACGTTGGTGCTTTTCAACACGGTACCTGGCCGTCGTTAGAGCGACGGAGGGCAGGCTGACTTCACCTCTAACTGAGACAAATGGGAGCAAGCTAGAGGAGACCAATACATTACAAGGCCAATAAATCAAGCTGATTGGAAGTCCACCTTTGTGATCGTTTCTAGATTATCAAGCAAAGATTAGCTCTCACGCTGCCGCATTGGAGTAACAGTCCAATCCAGCCATCACATCACCATTTCCAGTAACTGGGAGTCTTGTTTCCATATCATAATATTGCAACACTGGATGGGAGCCGCGGCCCATCTGGGTCAGCCATCGGCTCTCCCAGGTGTTCCAAGAACATGGAGTTCTGCTTGCCGTTTTACCGCAGCTGGTAGACAAGAACCATCGATGGGCCTGATCCCCGTGCATTGGCCCAACTCTGTTTTAAAACCACCCAAGCTCCTACCCAACACCAGGGATTCGTACCCAGCGCGAATATTTGTAATCTATATTTGGAGAAATTCGGACAAATTCAGATATTTGTATACGAATCGAATGTTATGACATTCAGATATTGACATTGATAATTGTACGAGTGTTTTGGAACATTCGTGAAACGGGGAGGTGGAAAAGTGGGTGCGCCAGTCACATCCGCAACAGATCCAGAGTGCATTCAACATGGATTGGGAGCAGATTCAGAGTGGATTCAGGGCAGATTTGATGCTTTCAGAGTGGATATGTTATGGGATACGTATCAGATATGTATGTGTTCGTGCCGGATATTCGTATGAATACATTCGTATGCAACAGAATCCAGGAAGGAAGGAAGGAAGGAAGGAAGGAAGGAAGGAAGGAAGGAAGGAAGGAAGGAAGGAAGGAAGGAAGGAAGGAAGGAAGGAAGGAAGGAAGGAAGGAAGGAAGGAAGGAAGGAAGGAAGGAAGGAAGGAAGGAAGGAAGGAAGGAAGGAAGGAAGGAAGGAAGGAAGGAAGGAAGGAAGGAAGGAAGGAAGGAAGGAAGGAAGGAAGGAAGGAAGGTAGGTAGGTAGGTAGGTAGGTAGGAAGGTAGGTAGGTAGGTAGGTAGGTAGGTAGGTAGGTAGGTAGGTAGGTAGGTAGGTAGGTGTGCATCATGCTGGTCTTAAAATTGACATCATGCTGTCCGTTTGCTGCTGGGCTGAGTTCAGGGTGTTAACCTTAACCCCTAAGGCCCGCCCTAAATGTCTTGGGGCCCAGATTAAAAGGATGCCTTCTCCCATGTAGATAAGTCTGGGCCTTAAGATCTGCAATGGAGGCCCTACAAGTTGTACCACCACCTTCATTAGCTAAAGGGATAGGTACCTGGGATAAGGCCTTTCCGGTGGTGGCCCCCGGACTGTAGAATAGTTCTGCCCCTGAGGTGCGCTAGGCACCTACACTTTATACGTTCTGTGAAGATGCCTCTTTCCACCCTCTTTCAGGCACTGTTAGTGTTTTTAGTGTGTTACTTTTACATTTTGTTTCCATTGATTAAACTGCCCTGAGAACATCAGGTATGGTGGGGGATAAAAATGCAAATTAAATAGCGCTGCAGCTCAAAAGCAGCTTAGAGACAGAAGCGCAAAGAGATGACATTTTCTGACTTTTAATGTGGATTAAGGCACTAGAAGGTGGATGCTACCACAGCTGCTTTTGAACCTCTTTCTTTTCTTACTTTCCCTTTCTCTTTTTTCTTTTTCTTTTTCTTTTTCTTTCTCTTTTCCCTTTCCCTTTCCCTTTCTCTTTCTCTTTCTCTTTCTCTTTCCCTTTTCCCTTTTCTTTCTTTCTTTCTCTTCCTTTTTCTATTTTTCTTTTTCTTTTTCATTCTTTCTCTTTTTTCTTTTTTCTCTTTCTCTCTTTTTCATTCTCTCTTTTCCCTTTTCTTTCTTTTTCTTTTTCTTTTTCTTTTTCTCTTTCTCTTTTTTGTTCTTTCTCCTTTCACTTTCTTTTTCTCTTCTCTTCTCTTTTCTTTCTCTTTCTCTTTTCCCTCTTTTGCTTTCTTTTTCTTTTTCTCTTTCTCTTTCATTCTTTCTCTTTCTTCTTTCTTTCTTCCTGTACTCCTGATCACGCTTGTGGAAAGTTGAGTCAAAGGAAGAGCTCCTTCCCAGCCTGGGCTCCATCCATCCGCCAGCGAATGTGCTCAGGGGGAGAGTGGCGGGCGTGGGAGGTGAAACTCCAAAAGTGCCCCTTTCCTTTCCGTTCCTCTGCTTTCCTTTCTCAGCAGAAACACTGAGGCCGTGGTCTGCCCTGCAGGGGAGGAATAGCTGTAACCCCACCCGGCAGGTCGGTCGGCTGGAGCGACGTGTGTTTCTTGGCCCACTCATTTGGAACGGAAAATAGGGCACAAGTTTAAACGCTTCCTGAATATGATTCCTCTCCTCTCCACCCCAGCGGCAGCAGCTGGGCTCGAAACAGGATGCCGAACTGGTGCTGAGTGGATGGGCTGCAGCTAGGTGGAGGCCAGGGTGGAAAAACTCTGAAAGCAGGCAGTGCATTGGATCAATCCCCGTTTGGCCGTTAGATCCTGGGAAGTCCTTTGAAGGGGATCAGGTCTGTGGCTGCTCTTGGCCCAGGGAGGCCTTGCAGCCTGTCACAGGTTTCCTCCCAAACACACAGATCAGCTCACTGTGTTTTTGAGTTTTAAACTGGAGACGCTCTATAACAACATCTAAGGGAGGCTGGATTCCCAGGCGTTCACCAATAGTCCAGACTAGGGATATGCGCGTATGGGGGGTTCGACATTCGGTTTGTAACAAGCCAAATGTTAGAAAATCCATATTTGCTCAAATAGATGCCCTTTGAAGGTGGTAGGACTCTATTCGATAAGAATGCATTTCTACTGATATCCAAAACGTATCCAATACAACCGAATCCGATGGGAACAAATACGTATACAATACGTATCAAATGCACATCCTGTTAACATAAAGAGTCAAATCCAACCTGAGCCCACTTTTAATCTGCTCTCGATCCGTGTCGAATGCCATCTGGATCCGTGGCAGATGTGACTGGCGCAGCCGCTTTCCCGCCACCCCAGTTTAACGAATGTCTGGAACATTTGTATTCGTAGGAATGTTAATGGATAAATGTCTTAACATTCTCTTCATGTACAGATGTCCCAATTCAGACGAATTCATATTAATAATGAATGTTACAAATATTCATGCACAGCGCTAGTCCAGAGTGCTTCATGGTAGTCCTTCCCTGTCCCATGCCTTGGGCTAGTCACAGCTCCTCTGAACTCCCACAGCCTCACCTGCCTCACAGGGTGTCTGTGGAGGGGAGAAGAACAGAAGCTTTGTCAGCCGCTTTGAGTCCCCTTAAATGGGTGAGAAAAGCGGGATAAAAACCCAACTCTTCTTCCTCCAAGAAGCCAGCTGGGTGACCTTGGGCTAGTCACAGCTCTCTTTCTTCACTCTCAGAGCCCCACCTACCTTTCACAGGGTGTTCTGTTGTGGGGAGAAGAACAGAAGGTTTCTCAGCCGCTTTGAGTCCCCTTATATGGGTGAGAAAAGTGGGGTAGAAAAGCCAACTCTTCTTCTCCCTGCCTCCTCCATTCCCTCTCTCCATCCATCCATCCATCCATCCATCCATCCATCCATCCATCCATCCATCCATCTCACTCTATACTCAGCGGTCTCACGGCAGGGCACAACAGATTCACCCAGGGATTGTGACCCCTTTCGTCTCCAGTGCAGGACAACCATGGGTGGGGAGAGCCTGAACACTGGAGGACAATGGAAGAAATATATTTTAACCAGGCACTGAGAGCAACGCCATTTTGGAAGCACCAGAGGCGGTCTATTCCAACGTGTGGGGTCCACCACGATCAACGCCCTTTCAAGCGCCATCAACCCCATGCATTTCAGAAAGTAATAAACCATAAGAAAGACTTTCCCACACCATCTGAAGTACTTGATCCCTTTTTTAAAAAATGTTTATTATGTAATTCAGATTTTTAAAATGGGGGCAATGTGACCTTGCAAATGCAGAAATATATTAATTGAACAGAAAGGGGGGAAGTAGAAAGACTGCAATATTAGAAAGGAATTCAATAATGACAACTAAATACACTTTGGATTTCATCTCCTGCTCAATCAAGGGGTCTACAGATTGACCCACTTCTGTCCGTAATGAATCCTTCCTGCCAAGATCGTATATAAAGTTGTTTTGAAGTTATCAAGCATAGAAAACATGAGATGTAAT
This sequence comes from Aspidoscelis tigris stejnegeri, assembly GCA_023333525.1. Taxonomy (NCBI): domain Eukaryota; kingdom Metazoa; phylum Chordata; class Lepidosauria; order Squamata; family Teiidae; genus Aspidoscelis; species Aspidoscelis tigris. The sequence continues at coordinate 87,570,772 of JALMGA010000006.1, read as the reverse complement.
CAAAAGGTATACTTTGAATCTGTTGCTTTAATAAAGAATACACCATGAGCCAATACTTCTGGATCTCTTCACGTTCCACAAGTGGGGAGAAGATTCAATAGATTGTTAAAGTTGACGAGGTAATTTGCAGCCTGAACCAGGAGGACTCCTCCGCTTAGGTCTTCAGAGAGGAAGTCAAGTGTGTCTCAAGGGCTACTAGAATGGATGCTTAAGGACCATCTCCAGGCCCTGGAGGCAGGCAGGAGGCCTCTCAAGGCCATTTGCAGGGAGTCGAGAGCAGGGGGAAGGTTTTGCCCTGGTCTTCAGCTTGAGATGCCCAGAAGCAGTTGGTGGGTCATGGTGGGAGACGTGATGCTGGACTAGATGGGCTGTGGCCTGATCCAGCAGGGTGCACAGGTATGTCAATGGCTGCTAGAATGGATGCCCAGGTACCACCTGCAAGTTGGAGAGACAGGCAGGTGGGCTGCGCATGATCCAGCAAGACCTACCTACCTACCTACCTACCTACCTACCTACCTACCTACCTTCCTTCTGTGAGCCAGTTTGGTCTAGTGGTTAGGGAGCCGGACTCTTACCTGGGAATATCAGGTGTGATTCCACCCTCCTCCATGAAGGCAGCTGGGTGACCTTGGGCTAGCCACAGCTCTCTTCTGAGCTCTCGCAGCCCCAACTACCTCACAGGGGGCCTTTTGCAGGAGAAGAACAGAAGGTTCGTCAGCTGCTTTGAGTCCCCTTAAATGGGTGAGAAAAGTGGGGTAGAAAAGCCAACTCTTCTTCCACAAAGCCAGCTGGGTGACCTTGGGCAAGTCACAGCTCTCCTTCTGAGCTCTCACAGTCCCACCTACCCCACAGGGGGTCTGTTGTGGGAGAAGACCAGAAGGTTTGTCAGCCTCTTTGAGTCCCCTTAAATGGGTGAGAAAAGCGGGGTAGAAAAGCCAACTCTTCTTGTCCTTCCTTCCTTCCTCCCTCCCTCCCTTCCAGGCTCCACTGGACTAGATGGGCCTCGGGCTGGACGCAGCGCGGCCCCTGTCCAGACTTCCCTTGCGCTTCTTTTTTAACGCTCCCCTTCCTTTCATTCTGGCTGGCGAAGTTGCCTCTTCTTTTCTCTTCTCGCCCACTTGCGTTCTGAGCCTCGCTCTGCCCCTTTTTGTCTGCTCTGGGGCAGATTTGGGGAGGAAGCCCTCTGTCCACCTTCTGGACCCCCCAAGGCGGGCGTGGGCGTTTGAAGTTCTCCCGAAGACTCACCCATCCGCCAACACCCAACACACACAAAAAGTGCGCTGCGGATGCGGAGCGGAAACGCGCGAGGCTCCTCTTTGTTCTGCTTCGGGCGCTGCCGTGGCGCACGGGACGGGGCGGCGGGGCGCGCTCGGGGCTCCCCGGCTGGCACTCGGTCCTGGGGCCGCCCTTGCAGCTGCCGCTTCGCCAAGGGGCCAGGGCAGGGCAGGGCAGGGGCTCCTTGCCGGGCAGCATCGCAACAGCTGGGCTGCCCGCCTGCCTGTCGCTCAGGGTCCGATCTGGGCGCTCCTTGGCTTGCGCCTGGCACCGGGGGGGGGGGGTCTTCGGAGCGGCGATCGCCTTGCAGGAGGGCACGCGTGTCTGTGTCTGTGTGTGCTTGGGGGGGGGGCAGCCCGGGGGGGGCGAGTTCCAAGGGCGGCGGGGGGGGGAGGCTTTCCCCCGAGCCATGTGTTTCTCGTTAGCGACGGCGCTTTGCGCACGGAGAGAGACGAGCGAGCGAAGGAAGGAAGGCGAGAGGGCAGCAGAGAGAGGGAGGGATGCGATTGGGACGCGGGGGGGGGAGGGAGGGGAGAAGGGGAGCGAAAGCGGGCGGGAGGCACTCCGAGGAGCCAGACCGGGGACGGGACGGGCATGGAGAGGAGGCGAGCCCAGCCCCGGAGGTGCTGCTGCACGCGTGCCGGGCGCTGGGGCCATCCGATCGGGCACCGCTCGTGGCCGGCGCTCCCGTGGCCTTGGCTGCTGCTGCTGCTCCTCCTCGGCCATGCCGGGGGGGCCTCGGAGGGGCGAGGAGGTAAGGAGCGGCGCCGAGCCGAAGAGCCCGGCCGGGCCGAAAGAGCGCTCCAGGGCGCCCTCGGGTTGGGCTGCGCGCCGGACAGGCTCTCCAGCTTGGCCGGAGAGTGGGGGGTGGGGGGTGGGGAGGTCGCTTCTTGGGTGTCGCCTGCGCGGGGTTGGGGGCTGGGGAGGGAGAGGGAGAGGGGGGCGCAGAAGAGGTCCGGGGGGCTTGGATTTCGGGAGAGCGGCGAGCGGGTCCCACAGAGGAGCGCCCTCGCCTGGCATCTGGGGCGGGCACCGGCGTGGGCTTCCTTCCTTCTGAATCTATCCACGGGGTCCCTAGGGGGGGCCTTTGCTTGGGATGTTGCTGGCTGGAAGTGGGCGCCCCCCCCCCCACCGCCGCCCCGCGGCTGGCACTGTATCCGGATGTCCGAAAGCGAGCGCTGATTCGGTCTCCAGGATCCCGCAGGGGGGATTTGGAGTTGGATGGCGTCTCCCCCTTCCCCTCCCCTCCCCAAATCGGAGGCCCTCTGGGGCACTTCGGGTGACAAGGAAACTACCTGATTCCGGGCGGGTGGGAGGGTGGGTACCAGCCAGGTTTGCTTTGTGTTTTGCCCATGCAACAAAGCGCAGATCGTCCCCTCTCTGTTGCTATCCAAAGGAAACTCTCTGACCCGCGATGGTGGAACTCAGGATCCAGCAAAACTTTTCTTGGGCTGTGTTCACACTTCAGATTCAATCCAGCTTCAGTCCACTTTCAGAGCCAAGAGAACGCATCAGCAAAGTGACCAGTCATTTCCTTTCCACATTAACTCTCCCAAAGGTGAATTTTCTGAGTTATTGGATGCTGAAAGTTAACAGCTTCTTGTCACTTTGCTGGTGGTTTCTCTTGCTCCGAAAGTGAACTGAAGCTGGATTAAAATGCAGGGCTGTGGCCACACCTAAGGTTTAATCCAGCTTCAGTCCACTTTCAGAGCCAGAGAACGTATCAGCAAAGTGACCAGTCATTTCCTTTCCACATTACCTAACCCAAAGATGAATTTTCTGAGTTATTTAATACTGAAGGTAAACAGCTTCTGGTGTGTTCTCTGGCTCTGAAAGTGGCCTGAAGCTGGATTATACCTTAAGTGTGACCGCAGCCAAGGTCATCTCTGGCTGGTCAGACATTTACCACCAGACCAACTGCAAGAGGGTTTCTTTTGGGTGGAGCAGGGTGGGGTGGGGGGACAGGTGGGGGCTTAATTCTGTGATCTTCTTTGTCCTTCGCCTGATGTCTCCCTGTACAGGAAGGCAGAGGGGAGACATTTTGATGCCTTCATCTTTAAAGCTGGCCCAGGCGATTCCCTGCAAAATGCATTTGCTCCGATAAAAGCTGCCCATGGGGAAAGCAGGGCTGTGGGCATGACCATGTAGGCGTTCCTAGGTATCTTCAAAACCAACAGGAACTATTTATTTATTTATTTATTTGATTAATATCCCGCCCTTTTCCCAAAAAGGGACTCAGGGCGTTGCACGAGATTCGACAACGATACAATGGTATACCAAATTTAAAAACTACCCAAACATATAAAAACTACCCATGAACTGCCATGGTTTGAATATCTTTAATAAGTTATTGGGTTTAATGTGTTCAGTTTGTATGTTGTAACCCGCCCTGAGACCCTTGGGAATGGGGCTGGATAAAAATGCAAACATACCCATGCATGCATGCATATATACAAGTAAAATAATCTCAGATTTTAAAATATTAAAATGCAATAAAGGTAAAAAAAACAGGAAACAACTAAAGTGTGTGTTTCTTTCCTAAATTTGAGTAGCGGGAAACCCCGGAGGAGCTTGCAGAAGGAAGCAGAGAGACTTGTTTGCAGGCCTGCTTCTTGCCTGGGGTCATTGGTTCAGAAGGAGGGCAGGAGGAGTCCTCTGTGGAAAAAGGACACCCAGCCGGGCAGGGGACCACGGCGGTTGTTTTGTTTGTGGGTGAATTTCTCAGGGAGACCCTTTGCTTTTCCCTCCACGACTCCACATCCTCTTCTTGGCTGCCGGAATCTGCTGCTGTCTTATGATGACTCTATATATGGCCTAGTCTGGGAGAGATGGAGGCAGAGACTCGGCCGGCCTCTTTAACCCTGGAGGTCCGGATGGAAAAGTGAATGGCATGTGACCGGATTGCTGGGCTGTGAACCAGGAGAGCCAAGGCACTGGTGCTGCAAAAATTCTTTCCCCCACCCCTTCTGTCTGCACAACAGACCTTTGCAGCACATTATGGGGCACCCCCCCTTCACTCCTGCCCCCACCCCACCCCTTATAGTGAGCCAGCTTGGTGTAGTGGTTAGGGAGCTGGACTCTTATCTGGGAATACCGGGTTTGATTCTGCACTCCTCCATGAAGCCAGCTGGGTGACCTTGGGCTAGTCACAGCTCTCTTCTGAGAACTCACAGCCCCACCTACCTCACAGGGTGTCTCTGGTGGGGAGAAGAACAGAAGGTTTGTCAGCCGCTTTGAGTCCCCTTCACTGAGTGAGAAAAGTGGGGTAGAAAAGCCAACTCTTCTTCTTCCTCCACAAAACCAGCTTGGTGACCTTGGTGTAGTCACAGCTCTCTTCTGAGCTCTTAAGAGTCCCACCTGCCTCAAAGGGTGTTCTGTTGTGGGAAGAAGAACAGAAGGTTTGTCAGCTCCTTTGAATCCCCTTAAATGGGTGGGAAAAGCAGGGTAGAAAAGCCAACTCTTCTTCTTCTTCTTCTTCTTCTTCTTCTTCTTCTTCTTCTTCTTCTTCTTCCACACTCGCTTTCTCTTGGGCAGCCATAGAAGAGGTGGGACTCTGCTTGCTGGGATGAGGGCTCACCTCAACAACCCTTGGGCACCCTTTGTATGCCTGGATGGAGTGCCCAGCTGCGATACTAGACTGGAAATGTTTCTGAGCATGTGCAGAGTGCAGTGGTTTTTTTTTTTAAAAAAAAAATCCCCAGGCAGAGGAAGTTTGTGGGCAAGGTATGAGGACCTGAAACTCTTTCAGTTAGAGATTGTGGCCAGAGCTTCACTTCTGCCATGCTAGAAATGAGACACTCTCTGGGCAGGTGCCAACAGATAAAAACAGCACTAAGAGATCAAAAGCGGGGGGGGGGGGAAAGAGGGGGGGCAGAAGGTAAGTAAAATCACACATAAATAAGACTTTTTAAAATATAGTTAGTTTGCTCAGGAGGGGAAAGTAGAGTAGTGAGAAGGCATGTCTCCACCAAACATCTCAATTCATAAGCAGGGGAGCCAGGTGTACCTTGGAAGAAAGCCTGTTCTTTTCTCACCCATTTAATGGGACTCAAAGCGGCTGACAAAGCTTCTATTCTTCTCCCCACAACATAGCTGGGGCTGCAAGAGCTCAGAAGAGAGCTGTGACTAGCCGAAGGTCACCCAGCTGGCTTCATGGAGGAGGGCAGAATCGAACCCAGTATTCCCAGATAAAAGTCCAGCTCCCTAACCACTAGACCAAACTGGCTCACTTATTAATCTGGAACCCTTATTAATCTATTTAAATAATTTCTGTATTGCTTCTTGTAAATGAAGCCAGAAAGTAATTTTCAGGTGAATTTAAAAACACAGAAACAGTGTTCTTAACCTAAGTATAAAATAAGTGCCCTCAAAAGGTCAATGGGTGGTGTCATGTGAAAGGGCCTTTTCTGTGGTGGTCCCCCCGCAATACTGGATGCCCACATTATAAGCCTTCAAGGGCCTGCTTAAAATGTAGCTCTTCACTCAGGTCTTTGATCTTTAGCTTCTCTTCAAATTCTGTCCTGCTAGGGTTGGAGAGCTGGTGGGCTATGCACTGAGTAGTTTTAGGTTTATATTGATGTTGTATTTAAGCTGCACTGGGACCTCTGGGTAAAGACTGGGATAGAAGTACATCTTCTTTCTTCATGGTCTGCCCATGCCTTAAGATCTGTAGGGGAGGCCCTCCTGGTTCTATCCCCACCTTCAGTAGCAAAAGGGGTGGACACCCAGGATAGGGCCTTTTCAGTGTTGGCCCCCAGATTATGGAAAATCTCCCTCCTAGATGCATCAGGCTCCTTCACTTCCCATGGCTAAATAAGGAAACGGCTTTTCCTCCCCACTTTCAGGCCCTGTTATTGTTTTTAGTATCTTCATTTTATATATATATTTTAAAAAATATTGTAACACACGGTGGGATAAATATTGTTAATACACGGTGGGATAAAAATGCAAACAAACAAACAAACAAACAACATAAAATAGTCTTTAAAAGTGTGTTAGGTAAGGAATCCACATAAGCAACTCAGATGTTCTGAAATGTATATATTTTTCTCTCCCCTGAAAGTCATGCGCTTGAATGTTGACTGTGTCCAGTTGGGTATCATGGACCAGCAGTGGCCATGGGGAGGTGGTTGCCGTGCAAACTGCAAAAGAAAAACAAAACAAAACAAAACAAAACAAACACTTGCTGAAGGAGCATGGCATGGGGGTATGGGGGAGCAGCTACAATTCACATGGACATGACTCATCATGCGCAGTTATTCCTTATTATTCTGCTTTTAATGTCTTTTGTGGCCACATCCAGACATGGGATTCATGTGGGATTCGTAGGGGATTTGTATGGGATTGAACATTCCTATCCAATTCGAATCTCACTGCATTCAAATGGGATCTATTCGAACGAATACGAATTTTCTTGCATATGATTCAGTAGGAAGCAAATACAGCAACGAAAAACATTCATGCACAAGCCTAGTAGGAATAGATCTGAGCTAGAATCATCCAACCCACTTAGGTGAAGAATGGGGGTGTGCACAAATGCACTTTTTGCATTCAAATTTGAGTCGATTCGAACATTCAAATATTTGATTCGATTAAAAATTCAAAAATCCGGATTTTTGAAAATCTGATTCGAGTCTGGATTATCTGGATCTGTACTTTCAGGAAATAGATTTGAACCCGAAAATACAAATGTCGGCAACATTAGTATCTGATTTTTGAATTTGCACACGTCCCGTTTGCATCCCGCATTATAAGTGCAAATAAACATGATATTCAGATGCAATATACAATGTTCTATTCAGTTGAATTATTCAAAAATCCGTATCGGGTTTTTGTAAATCTGAAACCTATCCAAATGTTTAAATTTGAATTTTCAAAAGTCCGATTGAAATTTGAATGTCGATATTTGTCGAATTTGAATTGGATTTTCGAATTTTCAGATATCCGTCCGCATTCCTAGTGGAGAAATGACCTTTATTTGCAGGATCGACACAGTCTGTTACAAGTGACCAGTGATTCTTGCTTTTCTAACAGGAGGAGTTGAAACGGCCAAATTTGGTCATTTTGGAGGCTTGGCACTTTCTCCTGTCCTTGGTTCTAGCCCTGATAACTTTGGTGTTTTTCAGTTGTGATGCTTCTTCTGCTTTTGGTCACTTGCATGTCCTGAAGCTTGTGAATGTCTGAGGCACAAGAAAGTCAGTTGCATCTATTTACCGACAATGCCAGTGGCCTCGCGAGACATGAGAAGCAGGCTGCATCTCTTGCCCATTCTGTAAAGCAGAGTTTTCAAATGCTTTAGAGACACTGTTATTGTTTTAATAGTTGTCTGATTTTAAATGCTGTTTCCCACCCTGAGACCTTTGGGTATAAGGTAGGATAGAAATACAAACAAGAAATAAGAACCTAAGAGGAGCCCTGCTGGATCGGGCCACAGCCCATCTAGTCCATCAGAACCTAAGAGGAGCCCTCCTGGATCAGGCCACAGCCCATCTGGTCCATAAGAACCTAAGAGGAGCCCTGCCGGATCAGGCCACAGCCCATCTAGTCCATAAGAACCTAAGAGGAGCCCTGCTGGATCAGGCCACAGCCCATCTAGTCCATAAGAACATAAGGGGAGCCCTGCTGGATCAGGCCACAGCCCATCTAGTCCATAAGAACCTAAGAGGAGCCCTACTGGATCAGGCCACAGCCCATCTAGTCCATCAGAACCTAAGAGGAGCCCTCCTGGATCAGGCCACAGCCTATCTAGTCCATAAGAACATAAGGGGAGCCCTGCTGGATCAGGCCACAGCCCATCTAGTCCATAAGAACCTAAGAGGAGCCCTCCTGGATCAGGCCACAGCCCATCTAGTCCATATAAGGTATAAGGTAGGATAGAAATACAAACAAGAAATAAGAACCTAAGAGGAGCCCTGCTGGATCGGGCCACAGCCCATCTAGTCCATAAGAACCTAAGAGGAGCCCTGCTGGATCAGGCCACAGCCCATCTAGTCCATAAGAACCTAAGAGGAGCCCTATTGGATCAGGCCACAGCCCATCTAGTCCATAAGAACCTAAGAGGAGCCCTGCTGGATCAGGCCATAGCCCATCTAGCCCACAAGAACCTAAGAGGAGCCCTGCTGGATCAGGCCACAGCCCATCTCGTCCATAAGAACCTAAGAGGAGCCCTGCTGGATCAGGCCACAGCCCATCTAGTCCATAAGAACCTAAGAGGAGCCCTGCTGGATCAGGCCATAGCCCATCAAGCCCACAAGAACCTAAGAGGAGCCCTGCTGGATCAGGCCACAGCCCATCTAGTCCATAAGAACCTAAGGGGAGCCCTGCTGGATCAGGCCATAGCCCATCTAGCCCGCAAGAACCTAAGAGGAGCCCTGCTGGATCAGGCCACAGCCCATCTAGTCCATAAGAACCTAAGAGGAGCCCTGCTGGATCAGGCCACAGCCCATCTAGTACATAAGAACCTAACAGGAGCCCTGCTGGATCAGGCCACAGCCCATCTAGTCCATAAGAACCTAAGAGGAGCCCTGCTGGATCAGGCCATAGCCCATCTAGCCCACAAGAACCTAAGAGGAGCCCTGCTGGATCAGGCCACAGCCCATCTAGTCCATAAGAACCTAAGGGGAGCCCTGCTGGATCAGGCCATAGCCCATCTAGCCCACAAGAACCTAAGAGGAGCCCTGCTGGATCAGGCCACAGCCCATCTAGTCCATAAGAACCTAAGGGGAGCCCTGCTGGATCAGGCCATAGCCCATCTAGCCCACAAGAACCTAAGAGGAGCCCTGCTGGATCAGGCCACAGCCCATCTAGCCCACAAGAACCTAAGAGGAGCCCTGCTGGATCAGGCCGCAGCCCATCTAGTCCATAAGAACCTAAGGGGAGCCCTGCTGGATCAGGCCACAGCCCATCTAGTCCATAAGAACCTAAGGGGAGCCCTGCTGGATCAGGCCACAGCCCATCTAGTCCATAAGAACCTAAGGGGAGCCCTGCTGGATCAGGCCATAGCCCATCTAGCCCACAAGAACCTAAGAGGAGCCCTGCTGGATCAGGCCATAGCCCATCTAGCCCACAAGAACCTAAGAGGAGCCCTGCTGGATCAGGCCACAGCCCATCTAGTCCATAAGAACCTAAGGGGAGCCCTGCTGGATCAGGCCACAGCCCATCTAGTCCATAAGAACCTAAGGGGAGCCCTGCTGGATCAGGCCGCAGCCCATCTAGCCCACAAGAACCTAAGAGGAGCCCTGCTGGATCGGGCCACAGCCCATCTAGCCCACAAGAACCTAAGAGGGGCCCTGCTGGATCAGGCCACAGCCCATCCAGTCCATAAGAACCTCAGAGGAGCCCTGCTGGATCAGGCCACAGCCCATCCAGTCCATAAGAACCTCAGAGGAGCCCTGCTGGATCAGGCCACAGCCCATCTAGCCCATAAAAACCTAAGAGGAGCCCTGCTGGATCAGGCCACAGCCCATCTAGTCCATAAGAACCTAAGAGGAGCCCTGCTGGATCAGGCCACAGCCCATCTAGTCCATAAGAACCTAAGGGGAGCCCTGCTGGATCAGGCCACAGCCCATCTAGTCCATAAGAACCTAAGGGGAGCCCTGCTGGATCAGGCCATAGCCCATCTAGCCCACAAGAACCTAAGAGGAGCCCTGCTGGATCAGGCCACAGCCCATCTAGCCCACAAGAACCTAAGAGGAGCCCTGCTGGATCAGGCCGCAGCCCATCTAGTCCATAAGAACCTAAGGGGAGCCCTGCTGGATCAGGCCACAGCCCATCTAGTCCATAAGAACCTAAGGGGAGCCCTGCTGGATCAGGCCACAGCCCATCTAGTCCATAAGAACCTAAGGGGAGCCCTGCTGGATCAGGCCATAGCCCATCTAGCCCACAAGAACCTAAGAGGAGCCCTGCTGGATCAGGCCATAGCCCATCTAGCCCACAAGAACCTAAGAGGAGCCCTGCTGGATCAGGCCACAGCCCATCTAGTCCATAAGAACCTAAGGGGAGCCCTGCTGGATCAGGCCACAGCCCATCTAGTCCATAAGAACCTAAGGGGAGCCCTGCTGGATCAGGCCGCAGCCCATCTAGCCCACAAGAACCTAAGAGGAGCCCTGCTGGATCGGGCCACAGCCCATCTAGCCCACAAGAACCTAAGAGGGGCCCTGCTGGATCAGGCCACAGCCCATCCAGTCCATAAGAACCTCAGAGGAGCCCTGCTGGATCAGGCCACAGCCCATCCAGTCCATAAGAACCTCAGAGGAGCCCTGCTGGATCAGGCCACAGCCCATCTAGCCCATAAAAACCTAAGAGGAGCCCTGCTGGATCAGGCCACAGCCCATCTAGTCCATAAGAACCTAAGAGGAGCCCTGCTGGATCAGGCCACAGCCCATCTAGTCCATAAGAACCTAAGGGGAGCCCTGCTGGATCAGGCCACAGCCCATCTAGTCCATAAGAACCTAAGAGGAGCCCTGATGGATCAGGCCACAGCCCATCTAGTCCATAAGAACCTAAGAGGAGCTTTACTGGATCAGGCCACAGCCCATCTAGTCCATCAGAACCTAAGAGGAGCCCTCCTGGATCAGGCCACAGCCTATCTAGTCCATAAGAACCTAAGGGGAGCCCTGCTGGATCAGGCCACAGCCCATCTAGTCCATCTGGGCATCTGCAAATGGCTTTAGAGGCATCCTGCCTGCCACTCCAACCTGGAGGTGAACCTAAGATATCAGATACGTATGTCTTTGTATCGGATATTTGTATGGATTCATATCGAATAGAATCCTACCACATTCGAAGGGGATCTGTTAGAACAAATTCAAATTTTCTTACGTTCGGTTCGATACGAATCCAATGCGAAAGAAACCCATTCATGCACCTCTCTTCCCTTGGACCAGTCAGACTGGCGTGAGTCATCTTAGAAGCTTTTCTGGTCTAACATCAGAGCCAGGCTTATTTCCTCCACCTCTTTCTCAACTCCCGTGGGTTTAAATTCCTGCTCTCCAGCTTTGATGCTTCAAGACAAGAGATGACCCTCAAAGATTCAGGGAGCATCAAGCTGTCCATGTGTAGATCAGCAGATGAGGAAGCCCATCGGAGGTCTGAAAAGGATCCTTACCCCTTGCTTTAAAACCATCATCTCCAGGGAAATCTCATATGGCTGTGTAATGGTTTTTCACACTTTTCTAGATAGTTTGGGGTTTTTTTCCGGGCGTGCGCACATGCGCAATGCTGAATTCTGGAAGATGAGCATCTGCTTCTGCTGATACCATCTCACAAGAGGTTTCGGTCCTCTATCTCTCTTTCCTTCCCGTCTCAACGTTTGCAGAAAAACCACAAACTAAAGTATCGCTCCAGCTATTTTTGCTTTTCTTATGCCTGCCTTTTTTTTTTTTTACCTCTTTTCAATGCTTCAACTTGCTTTTGGGGGGGCTTAACACAATGTCTGTGTTTTTGGTCACAGGGCCATCACCGCAGGGAGAGCTTGTCACTCCGAACTGGATTTTGGGCGGCCGGAGCAGACGTGATGCCAGCGTGGTCGACCAGGTGGGTGTGGCTCCTAAGCAACGAACCGGGTCTCCATTCCATAACTCTTCATGGTTGCTGGAAAGGGCGTTACCAAACATTGGCCGCTTCTGCGCATATCTTGCTGACCTGCTCCGCCAGGCTCGGTCTGGCCTGGAATGGTTCCAGTGGCAGGAGTGACTCCATTGTCCTGGAACAAGCCTTCTGCACTTGGAAGGTGGGACCGTTAGAGCTCCATGCTGGCTCTGAAGATTGCGCAACCATTGGAGGCAACATCTGGGTTCTCTGAGGGCTAGGAACTAATGTTTTGGCCTCGGAGCCCTAGGGGGACCCACTTGGGCGGGGCAATTTGGTGTGCCACCAAAATGGGTCCCCCTGCTAAGCGGAACTGGGGAGGCATCAGCTGCTTTGATGAGAAAATGGGGGAGAAAAGTGGGGTACAAAAGCCAACTCTTCTTCTTGTGCTCTCTTGGTGGCCTCCTTGTACAGTGGAGAACTGGCTGTGGACTAGATGGGACACTCATGGAGGTCAGGGCTATCATTGGCCATGAGGTCCAGCGGGAGTAGTAGATGCTAGGCCTCCAAAGGCCAATGACTGGGAGGTTGAAAGTGGAGCAAGCTATGCGCTCATGCTGGTGGGCTTTCTTCTTCTGCTGGTGGGAGCAGTCTGCTGGACTAGACGGACTATAGGGTTTTCTTATCAGAGCTGTCAACAGCTACTAGTCCTGATGGCGGTCGGAGGTGCTCTGCTTCAGAAGGCCAGATGTTGGGACACTGCAAGCAGACCAGACTAGATGGTCGCGTCTTCTTGGTGGACTTCCTCGTGCAGCTGTTTGGCTGCTGTGAGAACAGAGTGCTGGACTAGATGGGCCAAAGGACTGATCCAGTAGGACCTTTCTTAGGCTCTTATTTGGCCGGGGGGGATGGCTCCTCAAATTTTTATGAGAAGGGCAATAAGTGAGGAGAACATGATTTTGACCCCTGGACATAGGCCTGATGGATTCTACAGTAATCACAGGACCACCATAGTCTGTGAGTCAATCTTGGGGCCAGTGCTTCTTCGTTCCCTGTGGCTAAACAGCTTTGTGGCCTTTTGGATCAATGCAAGACTCAGTTAACCACAGCTGACAGTAGGATAATTTATTTATTTATTTTTATGAGTATATGTCCCAGACCTCACCAGATGGTCCCAGTTGTTCAAAAGGGCTTGAGGCTTGGAGAGAGGGCTAGAGATGCCCATTTACCCCCAGAGCCAGTTTGGTCTAGTGGTTAGCGAGCTGGACTCTTATCTGGGAGTACTGGGTTCGATTCTGCCCTCACCCATGACCTTGGTGACCTTGGGCTAGTCACAGCTCTCTTCTGATCTCCCACGGCCCCACCTACCTCACAGGGTGACTGTTGTGGGGAGAAGAACAGAAGGTTTGTCAGCCACTTTGAGTCCCCTTAAATGGGCGAGGAAAGCGGAATAGAAAAGCCAACTCTTCTTCTTCTTCTACCAATGTGCACAAAGCCAATTTCCCTCATTTGATTAGATGCAAATCCCTTATTCTCCCAGGAATGCGGGGGACTTTGGCTTTGCGCATGAACACCCGTCAAATGTTCCCTTCCCAGTCTGCCTTGGCCCCCCATTCAGCTGCTGCTGCCACCACTGCCGCCGCCACTGGACTCAAAGTCCAGCTAGGCCTTCCGGAGGTGTCCATGTGCCTCCCTCATCTGGGAATTGTGGGAAATTTCAGGAATTTTGCCCTGGCCTTTGGCTAAACAAGGAAATGGCTTTCCTCCCCACATTCAGGCTCTGCCATTTTATATGCTCATTGTTTTTTAATGTTGTAACCTGCCCAGAGACCTTTGGGTACAGGGTGGGATAAAAATTCAAATAAATAAATAAAATATACCTGTAGGCTGGTGCTGCTGGGCCTGTTTCCCTCCACCACACCCTCACCTGTGGGCTGGAGCTGTTCCTGCTTTTGTGATGCCTCCAAAGGTAGCAATTCTTTCCCTTTTCTGGAGGGTCAGCAGCGATTTTAAAAATGTTTTAAAAATATTAACCACGGCCACAATTGTGCTGGTGTGCCTGGCGCCAGACGTGTCAACTGCTTGCATGAAATGTCTCCAAAGGCCAAAGCAGCCCGGTGGGTTCTGAAAGCTAATTTAAGCAGAAGGCCCCAAATACAATGGATGGGATCGTCGCAGGCGCAGGGGAAAGGCAAAACCAATTAGGCAGAAATTAATTTCAAAGCAGGACGAACGCCAGATGGTAACGTGCTCTGTTAGCAGCAGGCCGTGGAGGGGACGGAAGCGTTAAAGGGAAAGTCATGCAAAGCTTGGAAAAGGGGGGGGGGCGGCGGCGATGTCTCATTTACTGGTTGAAGGATCAAGATGTCCATAACCCCAAACAGCTATGGAAGATCACCTTTGGGGCAGTTTTTGCTTGGCAGCTGACCTCACAGGGTCGTTGTGAAGTAGCAGAGGATTCAACATGCCCTGAATGAAAATGTCTTGGCATTTCGCCAATCCTGGAAGATCTGTACTGCTTAGCTAGTCTCTCCTGAGCCCAGTTCAAGCTGGTGACGCTAACATATGGCCTCCAGTGATCTAAAAGAGCAACTTCTCCCATATAGACCTGCCTGGGTATTATGAGGTCAAGGAGAGGGCTTTCTGGTCATTCCTCCTTTCTCACAGGTCCAAGGCCAGAGTCACATAACAGGGCCTTCTTTGTGGTGGCCTCCAGACTCTAGAACAGCCTCCCTTTGGAGCTTTGCCGGGTGCCACATTATATGGTCTTCAGCACCTCGCATTCAGCACTTCGTCCAGGCCTTTGATACTCAGCTTCTGGGTGCTGTCCTGCCAGGGTGGGCGGAATATATTTTAAATGTGTTTTAGGAGTTCTGTAGAATATTTTACTTTTTATCATTGTGATTTCCTCTGGTACCTTTTGGTACCTCTGGTACCTCTATCACACAACACTAGAACCAAGGGGCATCTATGAAGCTGATGGGTAGGAGAGTCGGATCCGACAAGGGGAAATATTCTTCACCCAGAGGGTCATCGGTTTATGGAATTTGCTGCCAGAAGAGGTGGTGACAGCTACCAGTCTACATGACCTTAAGGAAGGGTTGGACCAATTTATGGATGTATCAATGGCTAGTAGAATGGATGCCTAAGTTCATCTTCCAGGCTGGGAGGACAAGCAGGATGCCTCTAAGGCCATTTGCTGGGATTGGAAAGCAGGAGATTGTCTCCTTGAGATGGCCATGGGCAATTGGTGGGTCGCTGTGTGAGACAGGATGCTGGACTAGATGGGCTGTGGCCTGATCCATCAGGGCTCCTCTTAGGTTCTTATGGACCAGATGGGCTGTGGCCTGATCCATCAGGGCTCCTCTTAGGTTCTTATGGACCAGATGGGCTGTGGCCTGATCCAGCAGGGCTCCTCTTAGGTTCTTATGGACCAGACGGGCTGTGGCCTGATCCAGCAGGGCTCCTCTTAGGTTCTTATGGACCAGATGGGCTGTGGCCTGATCCAGCAGGGCTCCTCTTAGGTTCTTATGGACCAGATGGGCTGTGGCCTGATCCAGCAGGGCTCCTCTTAGGTTCTTATGGGCTTGATGGGCTGTGGCCTGATCCAGCAGGGCTCCTCTTAGGTTCTTATGGACCAGATGGGCTGTGGCCTGATCCAGCAGGGCTCCTCTTAGGTTCTTATGGACCAGATGGGCTGTGGCCTGATCCAGCAGGGCTCCTCTTAGGTTCTTATGGGCTTGATGGGCTGTGGCCTGATCCAGCAGGGTTCCTCTTAGGTTCTTTTGTAAAGGGCAGGATATAAACAAACAAACGAATAGGTTTTAGCTTTCTTGCCTCTGAGAGCAGGATCCTGAAGGATGCTTCATGAGGGTTGGGG
This sequence comes from Aspidoscelis tigris stejnegeri, assembly GCA_023333525.1. NCBI lineage: Eukaryota > Metazoa > Chordata > Lepidosauria > Squamata > Teiidae > Aspidoscelis > Aspidoscelis tigris. Next base: position 87,555,090 of record JALMGA010000006.1, on the reverse strand, counting down.
AAGGATGGCTACTGAGCAGAGATGTGCCTGAATATTTATAATGCTCACTATTTGTACAAATATAGACAAATTCAGACATTCGTATACAATGTTACGACATTTGTACATTGACATTCTTATTCTTACAAATGATTTGGAACATTCGTGATCCTGGGGAGGTGGGAAAGCAGCTGCGCCGGCCACATCTGCAAGAGATCCAGAGTGCATTTGCCATGGATTGATAGCGGATTCAATGTGGATTTGGGGTGGATTTGACACTTTAAGGCAGATATGTTACGGATGCATATGGGATATTTGTATGAATTTGTATCAAATTCATTTGTATCAAATAGAATCCTACCACATTCAAAGATTTATTCAAACGAATACAAATTTTCTTACATTCGATTTGACCTGAATCAGATGCAAAAAGACCCATTTATGTGCCTCCCTATTGCTGGGAAGACCCCTTGCCTTTTAGGAACCAGCGCTCCGCTCCGTACTGGATCTGCAAGGGGTCTGTGGAATGGTGGGTGTTTTCCCCTCCCCATCTGATCTGTCGCTCACCTTCTCTTGCTGCCGTTGAGCAGATGGGCCCATCAAGGCATCGGCTCCTTTTGCCACAATTACGTTAGTGGGTTTGCTCTTCTGAGGCACAGAATGAAACCCATTCTGCTGTCTGCTCAAAGTGCGCAGTAGAATGCAACCCTTTGTTTCCCGGGAAATCCACAAGCAGGTGGGTCCATGAGAACCTAAGAGGAGCCCAGCTGGATTAGGCCACAGCCCATCTAGTCTAGCATCCTCTCTCACACAGTATCTTGTTTCACATCCTGTCTCACACAGCGGCCCAACAATTGCGTCTGCATATTTCATTGAGCAGAAGGCCAAGGCAAAACCTTCCCCTGCTCTGGAATCCCTAAATGGACTTTAGAGATGTTTGCAAATATTCAGACTATTTGTTATTACGAATTTGGACATTCGTAAATGAACCGAATGCCTGGACATTTGTACTTTCATCGTATTCGTATGAATATGAATGTTTAGAACATTCAAATGAATAGTTTGGACATTTGTATGACGGTACGGATATGTATGCACCCCGTGAGTATATGTATGCACCTCATGTGTATATGTACGCACCCCGTGTGCATGTGTACGCACCCTGTGTGTTTGTGTACGCATCCCGTGTGTATGTGTACGCATCCCGTGTGTTTGTGTACCCATCCCGTGTGTTTTTGTACACATCCTGTGTGTTTGTGTACGCATCCCGTGTGTATGTGTACGCATCCCGTGTGTATATGTATGCACCCTGTGTGTTTATGTATGCATCCCGTGTGTATGTGTACGCATCCCGTGTGTATATGTATGCACCCCGTGTGTATGTGTATGCACCCTGTGTGTTTATGTATGCATCCCGTGTGTATATGTACGCACCCCGTGGGACCAAAACATAATTGAATAGGGGTGTGTACGAATGCAATTTTTGGGATTTGATTTGATTTGAATCGAATATCTGAACATCCAAATTGATTTGAATGCTTAAAATTCTAATGTATTCACATTCAATTTAAATATATACATTCAAATCTATGCATACACATTTTTCATTTGTATTTGAAGATACAAATGTTGGCAATATTCGAATGTGTCCGTACGCATCCGTACGCTTTCCATTTTTATCCCATTTTCAACCCGTACAAATGCATACGGATACGGATAAGATGCATACGGATACCTGTACACATATGAATGTGAATGTCCGAATAATTCGTACGAACGATTCAAAAGATCTGAAAATTCACTTGAATGTTTAATTCAAACTTAGGGACATTCGATCCGGATTCAAATGTCCGAATTCAATCAAATTTTGCATTCATATCAAATTGACTGTCCAGACGTTCGAAATGGCACTTTCGTACGAATACGAATGTTTGAACATTTGATCTGTTACAAATCGGTGACCAAAAGCCCCCTAGCGGGCCCCCTGGTTCTAGAGCTGTTCAGCAGCGAAGAGGCAGGAGCCCTTCCTGGTTTGCCCTGTCATGCCTTGGCATGGGAGCTCTGTATCTCTGGCAACCCTTTCCGCGAATCCGTCGAAGGGCGCTGCGTCACCAGCCCAGCGGCACGGCTCTGAGTCAGCCCAGGCCCTGGCGCTCTCTGTGCCTGCCAGGAACGTGTGCTTAGCAAGCCCCAAATAATAGCTTTCCAAGTGGTCACTGGGGAGTTCCTGCAGCTGCTGCCCAAAAAGCGCTACGATGCCAGGAAGGCTGGCTGCTGTTTCGCGTGGCAGCTGGCAGGGCACTTGGAACGTGGAGGCAGGGAATGGTGCCAGTTGCCAATGTGGAGGGGGGCACCCTTGTCCTCCCCTTTCTCCCTATCTGACATCATATTGCGAGCAGGTGTAGACCCAGCCAGACACCCTTCTATTTTTATTTATTTATTTATTTATTCTTTATATTTATTATTTTGCCCATAGTTACACAGTCATGAGCAGTCTTGCAAGTCAAATGGAACACGCAAGCCAACAAATGCATTTTCCGTGGCATGCCCCGGATGGGACCCCACTGGCTGGCACAGGTGAGACCGGGGCGTGGGCTGCCTGCCCAGCTCGTCAACGGGCCCATCAGACCCCTTCCCCCTGACATCGGACTGCTTGCCGGCATGTCATTGGAGCCCTGAGCAGCCGGGAGGAAGCAGTGCGTATGGTCTCCCTCCCAGACGCATCAGGGAAGCCTCTGGGGAAGGTTGGGATGGGTGTAGAACATGATCTAGTGCTCTACACCCTGGACACAATTTGGACAGCTCTGGGATAGGCTGGGATGGTTCTGGATGGAACCCCCCCCCCACACACACACAGAGCTCCTGATCATTTTCTAAGGCACATGGGTATTAAGGATCTTTCTTTAAGGACGTTTAATCTGGATTAAGAGTCCGTGAAATACACTTTAAGCCTCATAGTTCTGCATGCTAATGTGGATGTGTGAGGTCATCTCCTCTCTCCGCTGCTGGTCTTCTCTGTCTGTGTTAGGGTGTGATCTGGATTAAGGGAGGCCTTAATCCAGATCACTGGTAGACCCTTTCAATCAGGCCCTGATCCAGAACAGGGGAGGTGTCCTGCTCCAGAAGAGGCTTGTCTGCATACTGCCGCACTGCAACCGCTGTCCCAGAACGGTCCAGGAGTTCTCTCCAGCTGCCCTGATCATTCACCAGAAGCAACTGGCGAGCTCCAGACTGCAGTGTTTGCACTAGCTTCTGGTTGCGTGAACTCTGCATTTGGGTGGGGCAGCTACAGCTGTGCAGTGGCATGACATAGGCTGCTTGCCATGGCAACATCCTGGTACAAGCTGGATGTTGCTACGCCCATTTCTGTGGCTATTGGGCCAGTCCAGTCCAGTCCATCCACACTTCAAACGCTGGTGTTCTGGCTGGGCAGGACACCAGCGCTTGAAGTGTGGATGTCTCTCTGTGCATCTGATCTTTGCTTCACCGCAGTTGTATAATAATAGTGAGCAAAGTGTGAACAGGCTTCCTGTTGCATTTCATTCGTACAGTTCTAGTTTTCCTTTACCTTTCCTTGGGCCTGTTTGCACTATGGCTGATAGTGCATGATTAGTGAAACTCTGGGGAAGAGCATCTGCACGTGTTGGAGGCTGTTACGGCCTCCAATTGTGCCCTGCCTCACCAAAAGTTCACTAGTTGTTGATTGGGTGTGGAGCATGAAATTATGCTCCACACCTGAACCAACGTTTGTCAAAACCTTACCTCAAGGGGCCAACAGCGCGACCGTCTGCATCTCTGCCAGTGCTCTGGGGTTGTCTGAGATGGCATGTAAGTTCATTGGCACCTCGGATGACCACCGACACGGCTGCATGTGTGCATGGCGTCAGTGTCGTCAAGGTGACAGTGTGATGGATGCCCAGTCATAGAGGGCACCACAGCCAAAATGGTGGCACCCAGAGCGGGACCAGCTTTGGGATTGAATCAGGTAAGTATTTGATCATGTGTGTGTATGGGGGGGTACGGTCAAAGTTGACTAGCTCCAAGTGTGAGCGCTAGTCAACATTGGTTAATGGTGCTTCTCTCCTGTCCAGTGGACAAGAAAATGCCCTTTGTCTTACTCGACCTAATCTTACATACAGTATTTATATACCACTTCCTATTAGAAATACAATCTTGTTTCTCTGACTCATCTGTATTCTGCTTTTCCAAAGAAAGTGTCCAAAGTGACTTACAACAAAAAGCAGGGAATAGGCTCCAAACCCCACTGCGAATATACGGGAAACTGCAAGAATGTGGAATGCCAAGATATCTCACTCGTTTTCCCACAATCGCCGAGAAATCGCGCAAGATTTCCCACGATTCTCGGGACATCTCGCACGATTTCCCACAATTCTCAACTGGGGGCAGCCATTTTAGCTGTGTCCGCACCTCTCGGTGGCCTGGCTTCTGCCTCTGGGGGGGGGGCACAGTGGTGCTGGCGGTGGGGTGGTGGCGGTGGGGTGGCAGCTGGTCTGGTCAGCTGTGGATGACCGGTCTGGACACTTGGTCTTATTCTGGAATACATCTCGGAGTAGCGGTCCACTGGCCACAAGCTCATGCAGACTTCGGCAGGGCTCACCTGGGGCCTTCCGTAGTCTTCAGTAGCACGCAGATGGCAGGTCCCTATTCTGGGATATATTCCACAATAAAACCAAGTGCAGAAAGGTCTGAGATCAGCAGATACGGGGGAATGCCTGTAGAATAGAAGCATTGCCAAATTAAGTAGATTTTTTTTTAAAAAAAAATGCAACACGCGTATATATCTCCTTGCGAGACAAAGGGCGGTAAAGACCCTACCAGGGGCCGAGGGGTCTTGGGATTGTCCTGCCCCATCCCCTGTGAATTTCAGCAATAACGGAGGGAACGCACACAGAAGGCTGCTTGTCGTTGCTATATATAGGACCCGGCGTGGCTGGCTGGGAGAAAGGAATGCAGGCCAGATTATTTTTAGTTGCCCCGAGTCCCAGTGCCTGGCATTCTTTGGGAAGGCAGCAGAGAGGGCGTAATTTTAGGGTAGGGTTCCCGTTGCTGCAGTAGATGTTTTCGTATCCTTTCAACTTCCTGAGCTGGTGCCAAAGGTGGCTGGAAGTTGCTCCGTCTCTCGAGGACAAGGGCAAACGCTCCCGACATTCGACTCGTAAGAGTTCAAATATTCAAACATCCGAATCCGTATGAATAAAGAAAAACAAACGTCTGGACATTCAAACTGATACGGATGCATTTGTATCTATTTGTTTGAATATTTGATATGTACCCAATAATACAAATCTTAGACGTTTTCGCACGGGGCTGAACGGAACGCGGAAAAGACAGCTGAGGACACGTCATCCGCATTGCCCGCGCGCGGCTTGCGTTCCGACGTGTCCGCAGCTGTCTTTTCCGCGTTCGAAATGTAGAGCACTTTAAACTGCTCTACACGCGTTCCAACGCGGACGAGCCGCCCGCAGCCGTTCGGGAGGAGAAGCGTTCGCGCTTCTTCTGTCTCCCGAACGGCTGCCGGCGCGCCTCCGACGCCGCACGGCTTTGACAACAGCTGTTTCTCAAACAGCTGATTGTCGATCTGCCTCCGCGGCTGCCGGCGCGCCCCTTGCCGGCATTTGCCGGCTAAGGCAGCTTCGGGCGCTTTGAGCATTCGCACCCAGACGCTCCGGAACGCGTTTACACGCGTTCTGGCGCGTCTGTGTGTGAACGGGGAAAGCGCCCGAAGCTGGCTTAAGCTTTCCGCCTGAACGCGTTCCGTTTCGAACGCGATTCAGTGCGGAAATGCCTCTTGTACGCATCTGTATGGATCCTGTATGCATCCTGTATGCATCCAGTTTTCATCCTGTATGCATCCAGTTTTCATCCTGTATGTATCCATTCGGATGTGTACGGATACGCCCAAGATGGCTACAGATATGTACATGAAGCGTACGGATACCTACCCATATGAATGTCCGAATTATTCGCACAAATAACTTGAAATATTCCTATTCGTACGAATTCTAAAGTACAACTTCAAACGAATAACGAATATTTTGAATATCCATCCACATCCCTCATTCTATTGATATAAATGCATTTGTACAAATCTGCTCTCAAAGTGTCAAATCCGGCCTGAATCCACTTTCAACCTGCTCTTGAATGCACTCTGGATCCATTGCAGATGTGACCTGCGCAGCCGCTTTGCCACCTCCCTGTTTAATGAATGTTCCGAAGCATTTGTATTTATACGAACGTTAATGCATGAATATTGTAACATGTGATTCATGAACGAATGTCCAAATTTGTACAAATAACAAATATTCATACACATCCCTATTCCCTGTTCTGCATTTCAGCAGGCTGTGGGGTTGGATGGGAAGGGATGCCTGTAGCTAAGCAAAGAAGGCCGTTGGGCCATCAAGGTCCAGGTGGGCGAAGGACCCTGCAAGAGAAGTCGCCACAGTGTCGCCTTTGCACCCTTGTGACTTCTCAAGGACAAGAATGGAAGGACCTAAGAGGAGCCAGTTTGGTCTAGTGGTTAGGGAGCCGGACTCTTATCTGGAAATACTGGGTTCAATTCCGCCCACCCACCCCCATGAAGCCAGGTGGGTGACCTTGGGCTAGTCACAGCTCTCTTCTTAGCTCTCACCGCCCCACCAGCCTCACTTGGTGTCAGTTGTGGGGAGAAGAACAGAAGGTTTGTCAGCCGCTTTGAGTTCCCTTAAATGGGTGAGAAAAGTGGGGTAGAAAAGCCAACTCTTCTTCTTCTTCTTCTTCTTCTTCTTCTTCTTCTTCATGAAGCCAGCTGGGTGAACTTGGGCCAGTCACAGCTCTCTTCTGAGCTCTCACTGCCCCACCAGCCTCACTTGGTGTCAGTTGGGGGGAGAAGAACAGAAGGTTTGTCAGCGGCTTTGAGACCTGGAAGTCATTGACTAAGGTGTGAAGATCTATGAAATCAGCTTCCTCTGTGTCTCTCCAGTGGCAGACGGCGAGGGGGGTGGGTTGCAATGGAAGCCTCTTGTTGCACTAAATTTTGCACACTTTTTGGAAGTCCTGCAGCATGAGTTTCCAAAAGGCTTTTGAACCAATAAGACATGGGGGAGATGCCTCCACCTGTGACATTCTTCCTGTCCATTGCTGTCTCAATCAGTTACTTGGTTTTCTTCTTCTTTTTCTAACTACTTGGGTGTGATGTATTTAGGAAGCCCTGTCCAAGGAGGAGGAGGAGAACCTGGCCAACCCTCCAGGGGTGGTGGTCTAGTGGTGATGCCTAGACCCCTCTGCCCTCTGGGTGACTCTCCAGCCTGGATGGGCCCTGATCATTTGGAGCTGCTTCCTTGCAGAACTGGGTCCCTCTTGTCAGCTGCTCTGGACATCACCTGGTCTCACCTACACCAGACACCACAAAGGACAGGTGCTTATGCCATCCCGCCTGTGGGTGGTCTAGCTTGGCTGGGCACAGACATCTTGGAGGAGATGATTCTTTATAGGACTGGGGCCTTTGGTCAGCTGCTCTGGACCCCACCTGGTCTCAGCTAGAGCAGAGACCACAAAGGACAGGTGCTTATGCCATCCCTCCTGGGGGTGGTCTAGTGGTGGCAGCCTAGACCCCTCTGCCCTCTGGGTGACTCTCCAGCCTTGATGGGCAGGGACATCTTGAAGGAGGTGATTCTTTATGGGACTGGGGCCTTTGGTCAGCTGCTCTGGACTCCACCTGGTCTCAGCTGCGTGAATTTGTGTTTGGTTTATTTTGCAACGTTTTGTATGAGGTGCAATTTTTGTAATGTATTTTTATTATAATGCTTTGGTGGTTGTTTTGCATTGTGTATTTTCTGTTTGTTGTAATCCGCCCTGGTCAATTTTTTCCTTTGGAAAGGCGGTATACAAATAAAATGGGAATGGAATGGAATGGAAGGCAGAGAGAACAGGGCCGTACAGATGAAAGGGAAACGAGACATCCTGGAAAGGTTGGCTCCAGTTTGCATTTTTAAAATGTGACACCTTTTCCTTTTCAAATGCTTTAATGACAGAGGGGGAGAAAAGCAGCGTCACAGCTGATGCGTCTACATTGGAGGCTCCTCTTTGAATCTGGGGCTTGGGCCGACTTGCCCTCTTGCCCTCCTTGGATTAAATCCTGCTCAGCATCCTCAAGCTCACGTTGGGAAGCCTGATCTTTGGCAGGCTTGGCAATGCAGGCGTGGTCTGGGGTTAGCCAGAAGTGTTGACTCAAACCATTTCCTTATAGGGTTAAAAGTTTACCAGAGTTGTGAGATCTGCAGAGCCAGAGAAGCCCAGAACTAGACGCTGGGTGTGGAACATCATTGTGCAATGCATCTCCTTAGAGCATCTCCTGCTCTTCAGGGACCTTATTTTGGAGCACAAAAAATATTTCACTAATAGCTCTTAGTTTGTGAGCCTGGCTGGATAGAGCTCTAAAAATGGCTTTCTGCCAAAATAGTAAAATACTATACTGGCCACAGAAAACAGGACAAAATGAACCAAAACACACACACCCTACTGTGTTCTTCAGTTTGAGATGTAACAAGGAGGCCTTTGGCATCCCAGAGAAGTAAAGATCAGCGGCCTTCCTGCACTTTCCTTCTCATCCACAAGACAGGAATAGTGCATCCCCACTGGACCAATGTGGACCAACCCCCCCCCCATGTGCCTGGACATGTGTTTCGGCACCATCATCGTGGCTCTGGGCTCCCTGATTTTCTCACCTATTTAAGGGGACTCAAACCGGCTGATAGACATAGAATCATAGAATCATAGAATCATAGAATGGTAGAGTTGGAGGGGACCTCCTGGGTCATCGAGTCCAACCCCCTGCTCAAGGCAGGATCTCCTAAACCATCTCAGACAGATGGCCACAGAAAACCTTCTGTTCTTCCCACAACAGACACTCGGTGAGGTGAGTGGGACTGTGAGAGCTCAGAAGGGAGCTGTGACTAGCCCAAGGTCATCCAGAGGGTTTCATGGAGGAAGAAGAAGAGCTGGCTTTTCTACCCCGCTTTTCTCACCCGTTTAAGAGGACCTATGGCATCTGACAAACCACTTTTCCCATGCTTTTAAGGGTACTCAAAGCCACTGACAAACCTTCTGTTCTTCTCCCAACAACAGACCACCCTGTGAGGCGGGTGGGGCTGTGGGAGCTCAGAAGAGAGCTGTGACTAGCCCAAGGTCATCCAGATGGTTTCATGGAGGAAGAAGAAGAGTTGGCTTTTCTACCCTGCTTTTCTCAACCATTTAAGGGGACTCATAGCATCTGACAAACCACTTTCCCCATGCTTTTAAGGATCCTCAAAGCTACTGACAAACCTTCTGTTCTTCTCCCAGCAACAGACCACCCTGTGAGTTAGGTGTGGCTGTGGGAGCTCAGAAGAGAGCTATGACTAGCCCAAGGTCACCCAGCTGGCTTCATGGGGAAGTGCAGAATCAAATCAGATAAGAGTCCGGCTCCCTAACCACTAGGCCAAACTTGCTCACCAGATCCGTCCTCCACCTGCCATCAAGATCATGGGGAGGAATGATAGAGCTGCCCCTGCCTGTCTATGTTGCAGTAGAGATCTCAAGGGAATCTTCTCCCCACTGTTGAACTTGAAGTTGGGGTGCTGGCTGTGAACTGGATGGTGGGCACAGGATCCATCACTCACAGGGCTCTTTCCTGCATTGGATGAGAACCTCTCTGCTATCCTGCTCTCTATGGGTGCTTATGGCAGCACGGCAGGGGAATGAATCCACATTGAATGAGCCGTCAGGGGGCCAAGACTGTGCAGGCCATGCACCTAAATGTAGCTTTCGCGGCATCGTACAGGAATCGTACATACTGTTCTTAAACTTTCTCATAAAATAGCCACAGGGCCCCTCCAATTTAAGCCCTTTCACTATTTCCCTCAACACCCCTCCTCATGATAAATGACCCTCTGAAGCAGTTCTTATTCTCTTTGGGAAAATATCTGGGCACCCACAAGACATTTGTTTTGAATCATTTCATTGTGACACTTTTGCCAGATATCTGCTTTGGCATTCTGTCTTTAGTTTCCCTCACCACTTAGTGGCCAGAAAGGAAGCCTGAATTCTTTGGATTTAAGTGGTTTGCCTTAGGGGGTTCATTCTCAGCTCTGAACCCCCTGCAGTTCATGGGGCCTTTGAGCAGGAGCCCAAAGGATGCTGGGAAGTGTGGGTGCATGTTTGTGCATGCATGAGAATCAGAGAGAGAGGGAGAGAGAGATTGCAAGATCTTCCCAATGGTCTGGAACCGTTTTCCAGGTCATCTGGGAGTGTCCTGGGGTCACGATGTCCTGTCCGTGTTTGCATTTGCTGACCTTAGAATAGACTTTAGTCCTCGCGGGCTGAGCGCAGCGCAGGGCGATTGTTTTCCCATGCTTTTGTGGCGGCAAAGGCTCGGAGGACGGTTAGCATGGATGGGGAGTGGGAATAGGGTCGGGGGACGGAGCTTCTGCAACCAAATGGCCTTAAAGAATGCGTCCCCAGAGGCGACCGTGGTAGAACTGGAGGAAGATCGGTGTTTAGAAAAAGGGAAGGCAAAAGGGGCTGTTTATTTCTCCTTGCAGCCCAAAAGGGTTTGGAGCTGAAACAAGAGGAGTATGGGAAAAAACCCTGAACCAAAGGGGCTACTTGCCAAACGTAATGCGGAGGCCAACGTTATGTCAAGCGTGGGGTGGCGAGAACAATTCCATCCTTCACATTAAGTGTCGTTTTCTGGGAAGGCATTTTCTTACACATCTGGTTTCTATGTAGGAAGGTTCCCACAGGGCCAGCCCCCTTCCCTTTGTCCCCCCCCCCCCCCCCGTGTGCGCGTTTGGATACATGCGCTTCTGGCAGGATCTGTCTTCCGGGAATAGGAGTCATCTACATAGATATATATATATGGTTTGGATGTTAAGCACATCTGTAAGCTGATGTGTAACTCCAGCATACAGATGTGCATAACAGATTTGCATCCAGAAATTCGATCGAATGGTCAAAATTTGCAAATTTTTCGCACCCAGTCTGTGGGAATGCGCCCCGGCTCGGATGGCAAACCTCAGCAGAAGGAAGCGTTCCAGAGCACGCCGACTCTTCTAATCTTTCTTAAGCATAAACATGCATCATGCCCAAGGACGTGGTTTATGGAAATGGTTCACGAGGACACCATGCGCCAGCTCAGCCGGCATCTGAATGTTTTCTTCCTAACCAACGATCTATCCAGTTTTACCAATAACAATGTATCCTGTGGAAAGAGATATAAGTAACTGTGTAGCCTAGTAAAGCAAGCAATTCTCCTCGCTTCTCGCCTCTGCGTCATTCATTACACCACGAATTGAAAGTTCAGGCGCTTGAACCAAGCGAATGAGGCTCCCGGTTCGGAAATACGAACAGCTAATCGAATGTTCATGCTTTCATGGTACATTGCGGATGGAAATAGGCTTCTTCAATGGTAGAAACTGGACTGCAAATGTTTGAACATTTGAATGAATGGCTCAACGAACAAATCATCACACGTTCGCTTCGATTGTGGATCGAACGTGAAGATTTTGTTTGCGTGCACTGCTGACCCAGAACATTTGCAATTTGTCTTAGGTTGCATTGGGATGCATTTTTTTAAAAAAGAAAAGCTAAAAAGCAGCATAGAGATGGTAGTGTGTGGCAGCTAGTGTTGCTATCCCACTTCTAATCTTCTAAAAGCCAGAAATGTGTGAGTCGTGCTGGCCACCATCCACATTAAAAAATAAAAGGAGATGAGAAGAGGCTTGGAATGGTAGCAGATGATGGAGATTTCCCACATCGAAGGACACATTAAAGGTCAGAAAATGTACTCTGGGAATGTTGCAACTATCCCCTCTGAGCCACTTTTGTGAGCCAGTTTGGTCTAGTGGTTAGGGAGCCAGACTCTTATCTGGGAATACCGGGTTTGATTCTGCCCTCCTCCATGAAGCCAGCTGGGTGACCTTGGGCTAGTCACAGCTCTCTTCTGAGCTCTCACAGCCCCACCTACCTCACAGGGTGTCTATTGTGGGGAGAAGAACAGAAGGTTTGTCAGCCACTCTGAGTCCCCTTAAATGGGTGAGAAAAGAGGGGTAGAAAAGGCAAATCTTCTTCTTTCTCCTCCATGAAGCCAGCTGGGTGACCTTGGGCTGGTCATGGCTCTCTTCTGAGCTCTCATAGCCCCACCTACCTCACAGGGAGAAGAACAGAAGGTTTGTCAGCCGCTCTGAGTTCCCTTAAATGGGTGAGAAAATCAGGGTAGAAAATCCACCCCTTCTTCTTCTTCTCAAAAATGCTTGTGGCTGCAGCCTTGGGTCAGGCCAAATGTTTTTGAACCAATCCAAATTACCCCATTAATCTGCTGGTCTTCTGAGCTGGGAAGGAAGCAGGTCTGGTAATTACAACCCATAGGGACCCCACTGTTCTTGCAAACATTGCACATTTATGCGCACTCCCAGAGCACCTCTGAGCCCAGGGCTTGAGTCCTCCCACTTTCCACAACACCAGGAAGGTGATGGGAAGAAAGTGGCTCTCTTCTGAACTGTTATAGCCCCACCCACCTCACAGGGTGTTCTGATGTGGGGAAGAACAGAAGGTTTGTCAGGCGCTTTGAGAAAAGGGGGGTAGAAAAGCCAACTCTTCTTCTTCTTCTTCTTCTTCTTCTTCTTCTTCTTCTTCTTCTTCTTCTTCTTCTTCTTCTTCTTCTTCTTCTTCACACCAGTTTGGGAGACGATATCTGAGGCAAACTGCCATGCCTGCCAGATTCTTGGCTGCCTGGGAAGCTGAGTCAGAGCTCCCTCCTTCGCTCCGTCTCCGGCGGTTATTTTTTATTTATTCGTTTTAAACACCTGCTTGTCATCTTGTGCCTGGAAGCTGAAGCGCCTGTTTTTAGCCTGGGAGGGGGTGATGCATTCTGCAGTCACCCAGAGGAGGGGAAGGAGCAGTGGAAACAGGTGAGCAATTCAAGGAAGGGATGCCTCTATGCAGTTTTCTTGGCAGGGAAACAGAAATGTTTTGTCATTGCCTACTTCCCGGGAGAGGCTGGGGATCAAACTTGTGACTCACTGGTTTCTAAGCAGTTTGCCTTACCACTGAGCTACAGCCATTCCCAGACTCCAAGTGCAACTTGAAGCAGGCTTCCTGGCAGGGATACAGAGGTGGTTTGCCATTACCTACTTCTCGGGAGAGGCTGGGAATCAAACTTGTGTCCCACTGGTTTCTAAGCAATTTGCTTTACTGTTGAGCTACAGCCATTCCCAGACTCCATGAGCACCCTGAAGCAGGCTTATTGGCAGGAATACAGAGGTGGTTTCCCATTGCCTACTTCTGGGGAGAGGCTGGGGACCAAACTTGTGTCCCACTGGTTTCTAAGCAATTTGCTTTACTGTTGAGCTACAGCCATTCCCAGACTCCATGAGCACCCTGAAGCAGGCTTATTGGCAGGAATACAGAGGTGGTTTCCCATTGCCTACTTCTGGGGAGAGGCTGGGGACCCAACCAGCAACTCTCTGCTTTCCAGTCAGTTTGCTCTACCATGGGACTCCAACCCTTCCCCCTGGTTACACTGTGGCCTCTAGTTATTTGTGCAGATTCCCAAAAATAGCATGGATCGATTCCAAAATGTGTGAATAATCAAGAGATGCAGAAGTGATTATCACTGCTACTTTCACATCCCATTTCACAAATATCCACTTTTTTTAAAACCAATCTTTTATTTATTTAAGAATATATATCCTGCCCTCCACTTGAACTGTAGAGAAATCCCAGTGGCTGGAAAAAATGTCTGGCAGCTGTGTTTGACCCACCCGCCTCGGTCTTAAAAGTTTCCTATCCTTTCAATCTAAGTGCATGGTAGGGGTGCTCATGAATGCACTTTTTGACATTCAATTTGTAATGAACTGAATATTCAAAAATCCAAAATTGTCCAAATAAGGAAAACCGATGTCCAGACATTCGATCTGGTATGAATACACTTGTATGTATTCATCTGAATATTGGATACATATCCAATGATACCCATCCCATTTACATCCCGTATGTATCCTGTTTTCATCTCGTATGCATCCATACAGATGCATATAGATGTATACAGGATGTGTACAGATACGTACACCATGCATACATACCTGTAGGGATAAGGATGTCCAAATTATTCATACAAATAATTCAGGATATTCGCATTCAAATTCGGAAATTTGAATGTATGCACATTGGATTCATATACAAATATCTGAATTCGTCCAAATTCATTCGAATGACAAATATTTCAAATATCTGTGCACATCCCTAGTATATGGGCATAAATTGGACGGCCCTTCCCATGTGCAACCTGCAATCAGCCTACATTTTTGCTTGTGGCTCAGACGTCTATGGATGAGTAACTTGTATTTGTTTCCTTCCCCTTCCAAGGCCAGCCCTTCCGTTGAATATGATGGGCCTTTGAAATCTTTCTTGAATTGCCTGGCTAGCGTCGGCATGAAGGGCCTTTATTGGTGGTGGCTCCATCCTTCTTGCTGAGGATGGTTCTGGCAAGACTGGTGCTCGGACATTTGCAAACTGCCTTGTGCAAAACCTCTGCACGAATTTGCAAGGGAAGATTGGTGCAACATCTGGGCTCTTCTGCTTTGAAATACAGAGTTTAAGAGGAGACCTGATTGAAGTATATAAAATCATGCATGGTGTAGAAAAGGTGGATAGAGGAAATTTTTTTTCTCTACCACACTACACTAGAACCAGCAGGCATCTATGAAGCTTATGGGCAGGAGAGTAGGATCTGACAAGGGGAAGGATTTCTTCACCCAGAGGGTTATCGGTCTATGGAATTTGCGGCCTGAAGAGGTGGTGACAGCTACCAGCCTAGGTGGCTTTAAGAAAGGGTTGGACCAATTCATGGATGACAGATGTATCAATGGCTACTAGAATGGATGCCTAAGTCCATCTTCCAGGCTGTGGGGACAAGCAGGATGCCTCTAAGGCCATTTGCTGGGACTGGAGAGCCGGAGAAGGTTTGCCCTTGTCTCTGCTTGAGATGCCCATGGGCAACTGGTGGGCCACTGGGTGGGACAGGATGCTGTGGCCTGATCCGGTAGGGCTCCGCTTATTATGCTGATTTGGGCTTCAGCACCCCTGCTAAGGTGAATGTACCTCCCTGTTTCCCTTTCTTTCCTCATCCGCCTATGCCAGTGATGGTGAACCTTTTGAGCTCGGTGTGTCAAAATTCACAAGAAAACCTAGCTTAACTCGGGTGCTGTGTCACATCTAGAAATATCCATAATTTTGTGATATTTGTAGCTCTAGTAAAAAAGTTATATTTTTGATATATGTACTTTATTAAAAGCAAAAACAAACAATTCTTTACATTAGTGACTTTTGTTGCTGAATTTTGTTTGCTAAATCTTCAGTTGAAAGTTGGTATTTCATATACTTCAAGAACAAGCAAGCACTACACGCCCAGGTGCCAGGGTGACCAGGTGTGTCACCCAAAAGGGCTTGGCCATCACTGGCCTATGCTGTTGACTGGCAGATATTTTGGGTACTTTGCCTACCAAGGGAACTTCATGGGGGCAGCTATGGAGTTGTAGACTAATGTTCTCTCTCTCTCTCTTCATCTCTTCTGTAGGCTATATCACCACCCCGGGGAGAAGTGGCGGTGACTGCTGAAGGCAAGGAACTCATCCTGGTGCTGGAAAGAAACCAGTAAGTATGTGCTTGTTAGAGTCACTTCAGAAAGGAGCTCAGAACCGCTAGAGTCCATATTGGGGGTTTATCCCCTTGAGTATCATTTGCATGAACCTGAGGAATGTTATCCAGCAAAATCCATTTGCTTTTGCGCAGATCCGGAATCCATAGCTTAGTGAATATAGGATTTATAGTGTACATTTCTACACTTGTTTAGTGGCACAGGTGTGCCCCCATATCCATGGGGGATATGTACTGGGGGTGTGCACAAATACACTTGGTTCATAACGAATAGAATATTTGGAAATCCAGAAAAACGGAAAAATGAATGTCCGGACATTCAATCCGATACAAGCACATTTGTAATCATTTGGACATTCATATCTGCCTTTGAAGACGGTTTTGAAGTTGCAGCTAGTGTAAAATGCAGCCGCTAGAGTGCTGACCAGAACATCTAGCCGGATGCACATCATGCTGGTCTTAAAAGAATTTCACTGGCTGCCAATTCGCTACCGAGCCCAATTCAGGGTTCTGACTTATAAGGCCCTAAATGACTTGGGCCCCAAATATCTAAAGGAACGCCTTCTCCCGTCTCGACCTGCCCGTGCCTTAAGATCAAGCAGTGAGGCCCTCCTGGTTGTCCCACCACCTTCAGTAGTGAGACTGGTGGGCACCCGGGAGAGAGCCTTTTCTGTGATGGCCCCCAGACTATGGAATAGCCTCCCCCTCGAGGTGCGTCATGCCCCTTCCTTATACATATTTAGGAGGGTGGTGAAGACGCACCTCTTTGCCCTGGCCTTTGGCTGAGCTGATTATATTTCCCACCCAGGACAGACACTATCATTTTAAACATAATGTGTATTGTTTTAGAGTCATTGAATTTTTAAAGTCTTTTAATGTATATTCTGTTTTAATCTGTTGTTTTAAGGTTGTTACCTGCCCAGAGACCGCCGGGTATGGGGCGGGATAGAAATGTAAATAATAAATAAATAAATAAAATATCTGTACAGGTAAATACGCATCTTGGACGTACCCGTTTGCAGGCGTACGCATCCTGTATGCATCCTGTTTTCATCCTGTATGGATGTGTACGAGATAGATACGGGATGCGTATGGGTACATACAAGATACGTATGAATGCCCGAATTATTCGTATGAATAACTCAAGATCTTGGTTCAAATTCAGAAATCCAAATGTCCGGATACTCACTTCATATGCGAATGTCTGAATTCATCTGAATTTGTGCGAATAATGAATATTTCAAATATTGTGCACATCTCTAATATGTGCCAGTTCTTGCTGCAGTGAAAGGAAACTGTAGATTAGGGACATGCATGAATTATTCATCCTATTCAGAATTCGGACGAATGTGAGCGAATTCCAACATTCGTGGACAGATCAAGTTGGAAGGGAATCCAGTATCCTTAGAAGCCTCTACCAAAGCTTCTATGGATAGTGGATTATCCAGGGCCTCCCTCCCTGGGGCTGCCTATCCCAAACCTCCAACCAACCACCCTGGCAGCCTCCCCGGGGCCCCTTTACCTGTTCCAGTGGAGCCCTGTGCCTCTTCCCAAGCCCTCTGGAGCTCCAAACAGGCTTTCTGGAAACTGGAGAGAGGGCCTTCTGGGATGGTTTAGGGAATCCTGCATTTAGCAGGGGGTTGGGCTGGATGACCCTGGAGGTCCCTTCCAGCTCCTATGATTCTATGATTCCTTGGCTTTCAGGATGGACTCTGCGGAGGGTTTGTGTGGTTTTGGTGGCCTGCGTGTTCTTCCGTCTGAATGCTCGCTGTGCGTATGGTTTGCTTCCTGGCTCTGGGCTCTGAGCTCTCCGGCACAAATGACTTTTCCATTTCACCAACTGCTTGGGGATTACTGGAAGGGCCTGTCTGGAAGGGCTGCTTCAAAGGTTCCATAAAAATGCAGATGAGAAGAGGGAATAGTGGAGTGAGCTCAGCTGCACTTAATACCAGGTAGCCAGGAAGCTCAAGGGCTTTTCAGCATTTCCTGAACTGGGGCTCTGTCTGCACTGGGCCTTACTCCAGCTTATATCACAGAAGAGGGACCTGCTGTTTGTGTGCTAGTGCGCAGGTTACGCTGAGTCTCAGCTGGGGTTTTCCATCGTCTGCATTAGCATGTGGATGGCAGATCCCTATTCCAGGATAGAATCCAATAAATAATTTAAAATAAAATTAAGAATTTGTACCCTGCCCATCACCGAAGGGTCCCTGAGTGGGTCAGAATAGTAAAAAATAAAATACATAAATCGTAAAACTGCCTTAAACTGTAACCCTCCCACTATCCACCTTCCCTGGCAGGACTACACCCAAAGGGAGCAGAACATCCAAGGCCTGGGCAGAGAGGAATGTTTTAATCTCTCTGCACTTGGCCTAATCCTGGAATGGATCCCAGAATAGGGACCTGCTATCTGTATGCTCATGCAGACTATGGAAAGTCCCAAGTGAGGTCTTCCTTAGTCTTCCTTAGTTTGTGGCCAGCAGACTGGTCTCCTGAGATGTTTTCCCGTATAAAGCCAAGTGCAGAAAGGACCTAGGTCCCCAAAACCATATAATACAGGGAGGCTGTCCCAGAACCTGGGGGCCACCACAGAAAAGGCTCTCCAGCATGTCCCTAGCCCCCCTCCTCTCTGAGAGAGGAAGGAGTACAAGCAGCCCTTCTCGCAGAGATTTCAATACATGGGCAGGTCTATATGGGAGAAGGGGCATTGTCATGCCCTGTTCAGCCTCATCGGAAGAGGAGGATATGCCTGCAATGCAACCACAGGCTGAGGAGCAGCCACAGCAGGGCATTGCAGGCGTGGAAGAACTAAGGCTGGGCCTAGGTGAGCAGCCAGACAGCTCTGGTGATGAACCCACCAGCAGTGAGCCTAATCAAAGGCTCTCCCATCACCTGCTTAGGCAGCAGAAGCAGGTGAGACGCAGATCAGAGCGATTAGCCCAGCTGCACCATGGGCGTGGCTCTGACTCCTCTATTTAAGAACGAGCTCACCTTGCCTCAAGTTGCTGCAGACAACGTCTTAGCAGCCTCGTGTTACCTGAGCTTGAAATCCTGGACTCCTTGTGACCTGCTGACCCTTGGACTGCCAGACCCTTCCTGACTTCTGTACTCCTAGACCCCAGACAGGAACTGACCACAAGTACGCCTAGAACCCTTGGGATTGAGTAGCTGCGCAAGTTTTTGCCTGTTGCCTGACTGGCCTGTGACGTGACAGGCGTTCCTTTTTAGACCCCACTCCAATGGGTTGGTGGGAGCAGCAGCAGCCCAGCTGGAGTGGGACTGTGCAGCGTTTTACAGCTGTTTGGCGTGCTGAGCAGCTGAAAATATGGCTGGTTGCTGGAGCTATACGCTGGCAAAGGCTGAGCTAAGGAAGCCAGAATGGGCAGATCTAGAGGAAACACAGACGAATGGCTGGGAGAAGGGGGCTTCATGGCACATTCTCTGTGTCCCGTCCTTTCTGTACTTCTCCGGTGGGGTGCATGCAAGGGCTGTCACAACTGGAACACAGTCTTTCTGTGCTGAAGGGGAAGCTAAGGTCAAGGGTTTGTCTGCCTCTGGCCGCATCCCCATTACAACCTTATTTCGATTTCAAACCGTTTTCAATCCTCGCAGACCCCACGTCAGTTTGGCTTAACACGCTTTCCGCGTGTTAAATTGCCCCAAAACATTGTAAATGTTAATCCTCACTTCAACAGGTCTCACTCCGGTTTGTGCGCTTGAACCCTTTTACATCTTTTATTGTGGGGACCATAGGGTGTTAAGGGATGAGAATCCATGTTTAGGGTTTCCTTCCCCCAATAGCTTGCTTCCAAAGATAGTGATTTCATTGAAAAAATCCACTCCTCAAAACAGCCACTATAAAAATCCACTCCTTAAAGCAACCACTACACTGTAGCGATCTAGCCACTTCATACCTTATAACAATGTTGCAAATTTGCGCAATTCTGAAAGTTCTGACCTTTAGAAAGGGAAAAGAAAGGAAAACAGCTGGAGGCTCTGTTTTAAAGGCTGTGGCTGTGAAGGGGGCTTGAGTTGCCACTGCTGCTGTGTGCCCTGGGAAATGGGGAGAGGAGGGGAAAGAATCGCTGGCTGCCCGCTGCTGTTTTTCCTCCATCCATGCAAGCGGCAGCCACCCAGCCACTCAGCTAGGCTCCCTGAAGGGGTCCCTTATGGGTGGCGCGTTCATGCCAGGAGAAAGAGGGCAGGGCAGCCCCGAAAAGCGGCTTTTAAAAAGTACATAAGAACATAAGAACATAAGAGAAGCCTTGCTGGATCAGGCCACAGCCCATCTAGTCCAGCATCCTGTCGCACACAGTGGCCCACCAAATGCTCATGGGCATCTCAAGCAGAGACAAGGACAAACCTTTTCCTGCTCTCGAGTCCCAGCAGATGGCCTTAGAAGCGCCCCAGTTCCTCCCCCCCCAGCCTGAAAGATGCACCTAGGCATTCGTTCTAGTAGCCATTGATACATCTGTCATCCATAAATTTGTCTAACCCTACCTTAAAGCCATCCAGACTGGTAGCTGTCACCGCCTCTTCCGGCAGCACGTTCCATAAGCCGATGACCCTCTGGGTGAAGAAATACTTCCCCCTGTCAGACCTTATTCTCCTACCCATCAACTTCATAGAGTGCCCCCTGGTAGCCACTTGAGTCCCCCCTTGAGTCATGTATGCCAGGTAGGATCCTCAGAATCCGGATCGAACACGATTAAGCTGAAAGTAATGGGAACAGGCAAATTTGCATTTGCATCCGGTTCTATTATTTTGGTTTAGGGAAACTGGATTAAGCTTATAATGGGGATGCGCCCTCAGTGTCCTCGGGTACAGCCCTGACTGTGGTAGGGATGTGCACGAGTATTAGAAACATTTGAAATTTGATCGGATTTGCATCTTATTCCTTTCCATATGCATTTGTACGGATACGTACACGACAAAAATGAGGTGCAAACGGGATAAAAACGAGATGCATATGAATGCGTACAGACACATTCGAATGCTGTCGAGATTCGTATCTTCAAATGCAGACTGAAAATTCATATGATTAGATTTGAAAATATTCGAATCAAACAGAATGTGAAAACATTTGAATTTTAAACATTCAAATCGATTTGAATCTTTGGGTACTGAATTCGAATCAGATCGAATCGCAAAAACTGGCATGCGTGCGAACCTCTGGGCTGTGGTCCTCAGCTTTCTAGCATCAGATCCTGACGCAGACGTTGGCTACGGCTGAGCGAACAGCTGCTTAGCTCCGACGGAAGCACTTCTTGCAGCTGTTGGTGCGTTGCAAGACCCGGCTGGCAAGGTGCGCTCAGCTGGTTGAGTAAAAAGGAAATAAATCAAAAGCAAACCGGAATGTCTCCAAGTCTGAAAACGGAAATGCAAGAAAGCAGAGACCCTTTAGTTAAGCCAGGGTGATGTATTGCCAGTAAGAGCTGCGCACAAATATCCGTAGCATTCCTTATTTGTACGAATTTGGACATTTGTAATCGAACCGAGTGTTAGGACATTTGTACATCAACATTTGTATGAATATGAGTGTTCCGGACATTTGTATGAATAGTTTGGACGTTGGTTAAACTGGAGAAGTGGGAAAGCCCCTGTGCAACGGATCCAGGTTGCATTCGACATGGATCGAGAGCGCATTGAAAGTGGATCCAGGTCAGATTTGACTCTTTCAGGGCGGATATGTTACCGGAGACCTATATCAGTGACGTATCGTAGATGTTTGTGTTTGTGAGGATACGTGTTCATTCGTATCGGATCCCTTCAAATGGGATCTATTCAACCAAATACAAATTTTCTAACGTCCGATTAATTATGAATCGTATGTCAAGAAACCCATTTGTGCCGATCCCTAATTGCTAGGGATCACAGGGCCATTTTGGATACGTTTCCCCCTTCCATGCCTTGAAAGGGTTTCGGCAGGAGCTTTTCTGGTGGCCAAAGGATGCTCTCAGGGGCATCACTCTGTCATTGGTGGAGCAATTCATGGAAATGAAGCTACACCTTTTCCCTCCTGTACCAGGTGTCTTTTTGGCTCCGAAATCCTCAACTTGGTGAAGACTGTGGGATGTTATTGCTCTCCCTCTAGCACAAATGTCGACCACATTTATCTGGTCTACCACTAATCCGGACTAATGAGCCCTTAGCACAGCTCTGATCCAGATCTACTCCACTCTCGTGCAGACAATGTGTTCACAGGAGCTCTTTGATACAGATTGCCTTGCAAATGATACATTCTTAGCAGCTGTTGGATCCGGATTAACAATGGAGTGCAGAAAGGACCCCGATACAGAACTACAGTCAGCGCAGAAGGTCCCTGGTGCCTGATCCTGAGCTGGAGAACCAAATTGCCTGTGCTGGAGGGCTGTTGCAAAGAGAGATGCCAGGAGGCAGCCGAGCTGGGTACCCCTTGCCCGACCCATTAGCTGGCAGCTTCCCCCTTCTGCAAGGTGTAAATTGCTCCATCTCCAAATCACAACCAACATTGGTTTCATTTCTGGGGCTGAGAGGTGGCCAAAATCCCTCTTCTCCCTCCTCCACTGCCTTTACTTAAACACAATTTCACTTAGCCTGAGCAAACCCATGAAACCAACCAGCACTTCTGCATTTTGCAGAAACTTTAAGGGGAAGTAGAGAGGAAAAAGAGAAATAAATCAGCCAATTGTCATTTTCTTCCTTCTTCTTACCGCAATGTTGTTGTTGTTGTTGTTTTTAAACTGCAGTCAGGCAGAGAGATCTTTTGCCATGCGCAGATTCCGGGAGACAGTTGCCCTCCCAGGTTTGCCATAACAGTGTTTTCTCTGTTGCAGAAATTAAGGGAAGGTTCACACAACACCTTTGTGCTCTCTTGAATGCGCAGTGAAGGTGCAATGTCTACACAACTCTTTCCCCCCATTGGGAATTCATTGCTGAGGAACAGAGCGCCAGCTAGGCGGATATCACACTCTGTTCTCACCCTGCAAGAACAGCCATCAGTACGGTGTAAGGCCGCTCTGCTCTGGAGCATAACGGGACAGGAAAAGTGCATAGAATCATAGAATCATAGAGTTGGAAGGGACCTCTAGGGTCATCGAGTCCAGCCCCCTGCTCAATGCAGGATTTCCTAAACCATCCCAGACAGATGTAGGTCCAGCTCTGCTTGGAGACCTCCAGTGAAGGAGAACCCACTATCTCCTGTAGCAACCTATTCCATTGACTGATCGCCTTCACTATCAGGAAGTTTTTCCTAATATCTAATCTGTATCGACTCCCTTGAAGTTTCATTCCGATGTTTCTAGTCCTCCCATCTTGTGCAAGTGAGAACAGGGACGATCCCTCTGCACTGTGAAGCCCTTCAGATACTTGAAGACGGCAATCCTGTCTCCTCTCAGTCTTCTCTTCTGTAGGCTAAACATTCCTAGATCCTTAAACCTTTCCTTGTAGGACATGCTTTCGGTAGCCCTCCTTTGGATTTGCACATGCCCACTAGCCTGCATTCCCACTAGCATGCACTAGCATTCACACTTGCGAACACGAGTGCCCACCAAACCAACTTCCCACATGCCCAGCTACTCGCCTGTGTCTGGTCACATGCCCAGGTGCCACCATCTTCTTTGTGCCATCACCAGAACACCAGTGACACACAACACATGTGCAGTGACGTTTGGAGTACACTTGCATGGCACCTCAGGTGACCCCAGAGCACCAGAAATGCACTAGTGCTCCAAGTGCAAGCGCTAGTCAACATTGGTTCATCACACTTGTTCCCCGTGCAGCGGATGGGAAGGGAAGTGCGAAATTGCCCCGATTTTATTTTTCTTTGCCAGTCAGTTCCTGAAAGCCTTATATGGTCAATGGGCTAATCAAGAAATTAATTCATTCCTTCATTCATTCGCTCACTCGCTCCTTCATTCATTCATTTGTTCGTCCGTTTGTCCGTTCATTCATTCGTTCGTCCATTCGTCTGTTCGTTCTGGTAAGGATCTGGGGGTCAAGGATCTGCTCTTGGTCGGAGCAGGGCGGTGAATTTCTCAGCTGCAGTCCTCCAGATGTTTGTACGAATCTGTACGAATTTGAACGACAGCTCCCAGCACACAACTCTTGTGAGGCTCACATGGAATGCTGGGAGCTGTAGTTCAGGAACATCGGGAGGCAACCAGCTGAGGAGCCCTGGTCCGTGGCTCTCTGAGATTTTTGAATCACGATTCCCATCATTCCTGGCAATTGACTCGAAGCAGCATCTGGGCGATGAAGATTGCTCCAAAGTCCTTTTCTTATCTTTTCGTCATTCTCTGAGCCAATGTAGGTTCCTCCAACTTCTGTAGGCCTTTTGGCATATTTGGAATTTTGAGTATTAGCAGGTGACAGAAGGTGGCTGGTGGAAAAGGAGGTCCGCATGGATAAAAATGCAGCTCCTCATGTCTCTCTCTTGAAAAGGGAACGAAGGGGGTCTAGTCATGGGGTGAGATGCAAGATTTAGGTTTTTGGGGTTTTTTAAGGTTTTGAGTCAAGGCTGGAGGGTAGAGAGTACCTGCTCCAAGCAGGAAGGGAAGAAGAAGAAGAAGAATTGGCTTTTCTACCCCTCTTTTCTCTCTTAAGGGGACTCAAAGCGGCTGACAAACCTTCTATTCTTCTCCCCACATCAGAACACCCTGTGAGGTGGGTGGGGCTGTGAGAGCTCAGAAGAGAGCTATGACTAACCCAGGGTCACCTAGCTGGCTTCATAGAGGAAAAAGAATTCATAGGTATAGATATATCCATGGCTTCTAGAATGGATGCCTAGGCACCTCATCCAGGTTGGGGAGACGGTCAGCTTGCCTCTAAAGGCCATATGCAGGGACCTGAGAGCAGGTGAAGGTTTTGCCCTTGTCTCCTGCTTGAGATGCCCAGAAGCCATTGGTGGTCCACTGTGGGAGATGGGTTGCAAGACCAGATGATTCAAGCAGAATGGCGGCTCCGATGGAAGGTTGGACAAATTCATAAAGACAAGTGCACCAGTGGCTGCTAGAATAGATGCCCAGGTGCTGGCAGGATGTCTCTAAAGGCCATTTGCAGGGCAGGTGAAGGTTTTGCCCCTGTCTTCTGCTTGAGATGCTCAGAAGCGGTTGGTGGCCCACCGTGTGAGACAGGATGCTGTGGCCTGATCCAGCAGGGGTCCTCTTATGACTCCAGCCCCCATCAGCTCCCAGACCCAAACAAATCCTGCTCTTGCCCTCGGTCCCAGAGGCTCTGCCCCGAGGGCCTGTTTTCCCCCACTGCAGATGATCTAAGAGGAGCAGGAGACTAAGAAAGGGCACACATAACGCGTCCCGGTCCCTGCTTTTGATTAATTCTCTTGTCTCCATTCCTGGCTCCGTATCCTCCATTCCAACATCAGGAAGTGATCTGTCAGCGGTACGGCTGGGCTGTCTCAGTCCCCGGGCAAGGCTGCTGAGCGACAGCAGGCAGCTGTGAGAAAAAGCCTGTGCCGTGACTCAGGGCTACCTTTTCCGGGGGCACGGCTGGGTCCCTGTGTGGCGCTGCCGGGGAGGGGCGAAGAGACCCAGCAGATAAAGACGGGGCCTGTTTTCCCTCCAAGCGGAGAGAAGCTGTTCAGATGCAACTGAGGATTTCTAAAGGGCTGGGGTAGGATGAATGATAAAGGAAGCCGGAAGCAGGAATTGTCTGCCGTGGCAAACCTGGAAGTGGCAGCTAGAAGAAGGGCTGGGAGCATCAATGCGCACAATTGTGTTTTCTGGCATTCGATTTGTAATGAATCGAATGATAGAAAATTCACATTCGTTCGAATAGAACCCCTTCAGGGGTGTTTTTCCACCGCACTCCTTTAATCCGGATCTAAGAAGATCCGGATCTAAGGAATGGGTACTTCCCTTAATCCAGATCTCGTAGATCTGGATTAAGAGAAGTACCCAATGTGTTTCCATGGGTGGTCTAGCACCCAATAGCAATGGGTGCTAGCCTGCCTGCTGTGGAAAAACCGGAGCACCCGTGTGGCAAATCTGGATTGGCCCACAAGGGGTCTGCCTGTCGCCCCAGGTATTCAGGGGGACAGGGGTGCAGTCTCCGAAGTTGCCTTTAATAGGGTCTACACGAAATCCAGATTGTAGGTCCTGAAGGACCCACATGATCCGGATTTACCTAGCTGTAGTGGAAACAAATGTGTCCCTAATGGGGTCTGTGCTGGAAATGGGGTCATCTGGCTCTCAGCCAAATGGGTCCTTAATGGGTGCTTCAATGGGTACTTAGTGACAGTGGAAAAACACCCCAAATGTGGTAGGATTCAATATGAATACAGTCAGACCCCTGCATCTACTGATTCCGTAACAAGGGTTTCAGTTAACCACAGTTACTGGATCAACCTCACCGCACCACCCATGGGCACCATAAGGGGAAAGCACCCAAAATCGAAAGACCTATTTCAGCCTTCAGAAGGTCTATTTAGGCCTCCATAGAGCATTGAAATAGATGCATGACGCCCCTGGGGCCTGTCCCAAAATGTAAGGGGGTGGGAGGCCAGAAAAGCACTTCTGGTTCTGTGGTTGCAGGACCCCAGAACCGGAAGGCCTGTTAGCAATTATCCACGGTTTCAGGTAACCATGGTAGGAGCTGGAACGTATCCCCAGTAGACACGGGGGTCCGACTATATATTCGTACGAATATCCAATATGAACAAATACATATCTGATATGTATCGGACACAAACGCAAATGTATCCGATATGTATTTCGTAACGTATCCGCTCTGAGAGTGTCAAATCCGACCTGAATCCACTTTCAGTCTGCTCTCGATCCATGTCGAATGTCCGGTTCCATCGCAGATGTGGCTGGCACAGCTGCTTTCTCACCTCCCCAGTTTAACAAAAGTCCAAACTATTTGTACAAATGTCTGAAACATTTGTATCTGTGTGAATGGTAATAGGTGAAGGTTGCAACATTTGATCCGTGCAAGAATGTTTGAATTTGTATGAATTTGCATGAATAATGAGTGTCATGAATATTAGTGCACACACCGCACTGAATTGTGGGAGCTGTTGGTCAGGGGTACATAGAAGGCTGAAGTTGTGTGGCCAGATTTCAGAGAGGCAAAAATGTTCTTGTTTGGACCACAGCACCTGTGATCCGAAGTCTTTGGGGCTGGGGAGAGGTGATGACTCCCAGAATCCTTTGCTGCTTCCAGTATCCTATGCATGCTGGTGATCACTCCCAGAATTCTTTGCTGCTTCCAGTATCCTATGCATACTGGTGATGACTCCCAGAACCCTTTGCTGCTTCCAGTATCCTATGCATACTGGTGATGACTCTCAGAACCCTTTGCTGCTTCCAGTATCCTATGCATACTGGTGATGACTCCCAGAACCCTTTGCTGCTTCCAGTATCCTATGCATGCTGGTGATGACTCCCAGAACCCTTTGCTGCTTCTGCTTCTTCTTCTTAACTGTTAGTCACCTGGTTCGAGTCCACACTCCTCCACAAAGCCAGCTGGGTGACCTTGGACTAGTCACAGCTCTGTTTCTGAGCTCTCACAGCCCCACTTACCTCACAGGGTATCTGTGGTGGTGGGAAGAACAGAAGGTTTGTCAGCCACTTTGAGTCCCCTTGAATGGGTGGTAAAAGTGAGGTATAGAAGGAAGGAAGGAAGGAAGGAAGGAAGGAAGGAAGGAAGGAAGGAAGGAAGGAAGGAAGGAAGGAAGGAAGGAAGGAAGGAAGGAAGGAAATCTCTTGCAATCACATAGGCAAACATTGGTCCTGTTGCCAATTGCTGCCTTCCCTTATCTGGTGGCTCATCTCAGCGTCTTCCAGCCTGGCGTGGGAGGCGTTGAAGCCCAGAATTGTGAAAAATCAACAAATGTGCTCAGATTTCCATAATTGGCATAAACACAGAGGCCTCCTAACTGAGCTTCGCTTGACACAGAAGTGCCGATTGACTCACTTGTCTTCCTTTTCTTTCAAAAACCGCCTTTGTAATCTGGAATGCTGAATCAGGACCAGCCTGGAAGCTTTATGAAGCCACCCTGTGGTCTGCTGTCCGAGAGATTCCAGACTGTCTTGAGACAGGAACCCAGAGAGAGGGCACAGCGGGTTAATCCCCATGGTGTTTGGATAGAGTCAAGGAGTCGTGATTCATGCCGAATGCACGTCTTTTGAGTCCCTGGAAATGCAGCCGGGAGAAGGTGGGGGCAGCAGATGGATGGAGGAGCCCCCTTTGCTGCCTGCTGCTGGGTTGCTGTTGCTCCTGATAACGCTGTTGCAGTGCTCCATTTAAGGCCCTTGCCACACTGGTCTTTACTCTGGGTTATAACCCGGAAGAGGGACCTGCTGTCTACGTCTTTTAAGCTCGAGATGATATGCATCTGGCCAGCAGTGCCGGTTTGGAGTTTCCCTGCTGCGTTCTGCACCAGCTGCAGCTTCAAAACTGTCTCCACGGGTGGCCCCATGTAGACTGCATTACAGTAGCCCAGTCTGGAATCAGCCTGCTGTAGTCTGTCCCAGCATGTGGACGACAGGCTTCTATTCTGGGATATAATCCAAAATAAGGCCCATGATCAATGGGCCCTCGATATTGAGGTCTATGGGAGATCCAGATAGGGCCTCCTGCCCTAGATCGCTTTACGTCCTGTAGTTTGGCTGGGCCATGCTAGTTTGCACCCATTTGCGGCCAGAAGGGCCCCTGAAGATGACTGTGGGTGTTTTTCCACTGTCACTAGAAGTACCCATTAAGTGCCCATTAATGGATACAAAAATGCTATTATGTACCCATTAATGGGTACTTAATGGGTACTTTTAGTGACAGTGGAAAAACACCCTATGAGGATTGTAGTCCTGATTAAAGGTGAACGCAGAAAGACCTGCCCTATTCTATAGCACCCTGTTGATCCAGATCAACGGGCCTCTGATCCGGATCCCTGGGCCTCCTAATCCACAAGTTAGTCTGGATCAAGGAATCCCCACCCCCATTAGTCCAACTCCATTGGCACAAGTTGGATTCAGATCTGGATCGGGAGGCTTTTGATCCTGGTCTATCGTAGACCTGATACATCAAGTCTATCCTGGCCACCTGCAGGTGGGCTTGCACATGCTTCAGGAGGCTTGAACCAGATTAGTGTCATCGCTGACCTGGCCCTTGTTCTCACCTTCCTGTGATCCGGATCAGTAGATCTGGTAAATCCAGGTGTACTGACCGCGACCAACCTCAACACAGATCGGGGCTTTGAGTGCTCAGGTTTTGTCTGACCACATGCATGTACCTTTTGATGTTTGGGATATGCAATTGCAAACCAAGGCCAGCCTTCTGGAAGACTTGGTACATTCCTTCTTCTTGGTGCATGGAATGGTCCTGCGCTCTGTGCGTTCCCCGGTCCTTTCCCAGCTTTGAGTTCTCCACCCACCCAGCCAGCTTAGAAGGTTTGGTCTTAGCTCACGAGGCATAACAGGAGGTCTTTGCTGCACCTTCTCTTCCAAGGTCTTTGCTTTTGCAGGACCTGAGCTGGTCCTCTGGTGGCCTGCCTTTCTCCAAGAGGCAGAATGTTGGGTCATCTTGCCTGTGCGTTCCAACTGTGCGGACAGCTGCTGCGTGTTTTTTGACGGTGACTCTCCATGCTACAAGTAAATTGCTGCCAGACCTTCAGACTTGAAGGTTCTAGAAACTCAAACTCTTCCTCTGCTTGCAGGAATCTTCTGCCAGGTCTGGTGATAGGTGCTGAGCCCAATATTGTTGTTCTTGTTATTATATACAGAAACACTGCAATATAGCACAACACTAAACATGCCAGCTTTGATATTTCATAATGCATTGGGATCTTCCCAAGGTCCGAATATGACGTTATGTACGGGCGGATAGTGTTAGCAGAACCTAGCAGGGTGGCTTTTTACAACCGACAGATGGTAACCTTGTCAATGCTAAGCTGGTTCAAGTGCCACCTAAAGTCTTCTGGAGTGGCACCCAGTGTGCCCATCACCACTGGAACCACCATTGTGGGCTGGTGCCAGAGTCTTTGAAGGTCAGGGTCTTTGAGCCAGTTTGCTCTAGTGGTTGAGAAGCCAGACGCTTATCTGGGAATACCAGGTTTGATTCCACCCTCCTCCATGACCTTGGGCAAGTCACAGCCCCACCCACCTCACAGGGTGTCTGTTGTGGGGAGAGGAATAGAAGATTTGTCAGCTGCTTTGAGTCCCCTTAAATGGAGAAAAGTGGGGCAGAAAAGCCAACTCTTCTCCTCCTCCTCCTCCTTCATCTTCTCCTTCTCCTTCTCCTCCATCTCCTCCTCCTCCTCCTTCTCCATCTCCATCTCCTCCTCCTCCTCCTTCATCTCCTCCTCCTCCTCCTCCATCTCCTCCTTCTCTTTCTCCTCCTCCTTCTCCTTCATCTTCTCCTCCTCCTCCTCCTTCTTCATCTTCTCCTGCTCCTCCATCTTCTCCTTCTCCTCCTTCATCTCCTCCTCCATCTTCTCCTTCTCCTTCATCTCCTCCTCCTCCTCCTCCTCCTTCATCTTCTCCTCCTCCTGCTCCTCCTCCTTCTTCTCCTTCATCTTCTTCTCCTCCTTCTCCTTCATCTTCTCCTCCTCCTCCTCTTTCTCCTCCTCCTTCTCTTTCTCCTCCTCCTCCTCCTCCTTCTCTTTGAGTCCCTATATTCCATAATTTTCTGTTTGCTTCATGTCAATCCTGCTGTCTCCTGGTATAGCAACATCAACGAGCCGCACCCTCTTCTTTCAACAATGGTGATGTCAGGGGTGTTATGTTCCAAAACTTTTATCAGATTGTATTCTGAAATCCCATAATATTTTGGCCTGTTCATTTTCAATCATTTTTTCAGCTTTATGATCCCACCAGTTCTGTGCTGCTGGCAGATGGTAACTGTGGCATGGATCCCAGAGATCTTTCTGCAGTAACTGAGCGCACGGTTGACTGTTTCTTCAGCTTCTTTGCATAATTGACCTTAATGTCTACAGCTGATTTTTCTGTTTCGTGCTTAACTCCTAATAAACTTCTGGTGATGCAGGGCACTCTTGGAGGCTGTAGCAGCCTCTTCAGAGTGCAGATGCTCTTCACAAAGAGTTCACTAATTGTTCACTAGAGGCTCTAGTGCAAAGAGGCCTCAGCTTCTAGCATTTCAGTGGCTGCTGTGAACTCCTGGATTAAGAGGAAAAATCCCACTCCATACTAAGCCTGCCTCCAGACGTGGTCTTAAATCCATGATTCTCCCGGGACTGGATTGGGAACGCCACATATCATGGTGGCATTCCCAGTAGGGTTGTACATGAATGCAGTTTGCAACATTTGATTTGTAACAAATTGAATATTTGAAAATCTGAATTTGTCTGAATAAAGAAAAATGAATTTCTGGACATTTGAACTGATAGGAATACATTTGTATCTATTCCTATGTATGTATGTATGTATGTATGTATGTATGTATGTATGTATGTATGTATGTATGTATGTATGTATGTATGTATGTATGTATGTATGTATGTATGTATGTATGTGTGTGTGTGTGTGTGTGTGTGTGTGTGTGTATGTATGTATGTGTGTGTGTGTGTGTGTGTGTGGGTGGGTGGGTGGGTGGGTGGGTGGTGGTGGTGGTGGATGGATGGATATTTCTATCCTGCCCTATACCCAGAGGTCTCAGGGCAGGTTACAATATTAATCTTAGGTCCCTGCCCTCAGGCTTACAATCTAAAGAGACAAGAGACAAAAGGAGAATGTTGTGGGAGGGAACAGGGACCCTCATAATGATAATTACCTACAAATTAAAATGAGGTTCTTAAAGATCTTCACTTGCCCAGATAGGAAACAATTAAAAACTTTTAAAGGTGTATTGAGAAAAAACCAGGTCTTCAAAAACATTTTTCACTCCCAAAAGGAGACTACCTTATTATTTTTTAAAAAATAATAAAACCCCCAGCTGCCTAGATAATGCAGATAGTTTGTTATTTGGCCAACAGCAAAAAGCAGGCACTTAAGGTCAGCAGTTCCAATTCTTCAGTTCATTCCTTATTGCCGGAATTTTCATATTCTCTTTATTTCAAATTTTCTCTCTTCATTGATGACTAAACCGGATGACAGTGGAGACGGTAAGCTGGTGTTTACTCAGCCCTGCCCTGCTCAGCCTCAGGAGCAGGCATGTTCTCAGCTGGTGGATCGGGCCACCTGAGTCTCTTTGCCACCTTGTGGTTTAGGGTTTTTGAATGATACGATTCTTGTATGCGTATGTACCCATCCTGTTTTCATCCCGTAGGCATCCCATATTCATCCTGTACATATGTGTCTGGATGCACACAGGATGCGTACCGTACCCATATGAATGTTCAAATTATACTCAAAATATTCCTATTTGTATGAATACTAATGCACAAATGTCTGGGCATTTGATTCATATATGAATGTCTGACTTTGTACAAATAATGAACATTTCCAATATTGGTGTCCACCCCTAATTCCCAGTATAGCCCCAGAATGTTGAGACTATATCCCATAAGTTGGCTATTACAGGAACCCAGTGAGGATGCCGGCTTTCCCAGAACAGAGATTGCTGCCCTCCGTCTGCAGGCTCCTCCTGTTATCACTCCTCTTGCAGCTAACTGGATGTGAGCCAAGGGTGTGAAAACAAAGGCAACCGGGCAGGCGCTTGGCTGACTTCCGGGTGGCTGCAGGAGGGATGGTAACAGAAGGAGCCAGCAGACACAGGGAAAAGCCCATGACTACCTCCTGCTTCTGACACGGATGGTGGGAGGTGCCTTAAGGTGCCCTTTCTCTGCTCTGGGGTGGGTGGGTGGGTGGGGGGAGTCTGCTTCCACAGTGCAATGGAGCTGCCGCCAGAATATCTTAAGGAACATAAGAGGAGCGCTGCTGGATCAGGCCACAGCCCATCTAGTCCAGCATCCTGTCCTATGCAGTGGTCCACCGGGTGCTCATGGGCGTCTCAAGCAGAAGACAAGAGCAAACCTTTACTAGCAATTGGCCTTAGGCATCCTGCTTGTCCCCCCAGCCTGAAAGATGTACTTGGTAGCCGTTGATACGTCTGTCATCCATAAATTTGTCTAGACCAGCGGTTCTCAACCTTCCTAATGCCGCGACCCCTTAATGGAGTTCCTCATGTTGTGGAGACCCCAAACCACAGGGGTGGAGCAGCTGGGAGGTGGGAGGGAAGGGCGGCGGGAGACTCATTGCCACCCCTCTGAAAGGGTAGTTTGACCCCCAAAGGGGTCCCGACCCCCAGGTTGAGAACCACTGGTCTAGACCTTCCTTAAAGCCATCTGGGCTGGTTGCTGTCACCACCTCTTCTGGCAACAAACTCCATTGACCGATGACCCTCTGGGTGAAGAAATCCTTCCCCTTGTCTGGCCTGACTCTCCTGCCCGTCAGCTTCATAGTAACAAAGTGTTTGCATGCATTCACGAATCAGAGACCCAAAAGAAACCTTTTATCCAGTGCAACGTCTCAGTCTCCTTTTTTACTAGCAGGCTGCTGTCGGAAGGCTACTCGGAGACCCACTACACGCAGGACGGGCAGGCTGTGACCGTGTCCCCCAGCCACAGAGTAAGTAGGATGCCCAGAGTTTGCACCACAAATGCAAGAAAAGTTATATGCAATTGTAATTAATTAATATAGAATATGCATACATGAATATATGCTGTACTTATATATTACTATATGCTCATAAAAGATTAGCATATAAGTATATAATGTAACAAGTATTTGTTGTTGTTGGGCACAGCTCAGTTGTGGGGATGTGCCTGACTTTTTTCCCCTTTTCGCATTCAACTCATGAAATTGAATATAACAAAATCCATATTTCTTTGAATAGATCCCCTTCGAATGTGGTAGGATTCTATTTGATACGAATGTTCCATACGAATGTGCATGAATATCCGATACGAATGCATACTTATACGTATCCGATACGTGTCCCATACGTATCCCGTAACATATCTGAAAGCGTCAAATCCACCCTGAATCCACTTTGAATCCATTCTCAATCCATGTCGAATGGATTCAACAGGTTCACAATTGTTGCGTATGAGTACGAAAGTCAATATACAAGTGACTCAGTTTGTACGAATATTGAAAAACCGGTATTCCCAGATAAGAGACTGGCTCCCTAACCACAAGGAAGTAACGTGAACTTTTGGGGAGCACCCTAGACTCGCCTGGTAAAGCACTGGAGCAGTTTTTATTGATCCACAGCCACAGAGGATCAGGATGGCCACCCGTGCTCTGGGCCACTCTGGGATGGAGGTGGTGCCACTATGCACAGAAGCACCATCCCAGAGGATGCAGGGCTCTCCTGATCCAGTTTGGTCTAGTGGTTAGGGAGCTGGACTCTTATCTGGGAACACCGGGTTCAATTCCGCCCTCCCCCATGAAGCCAGCTGGGTGACCTTGGGCCAGTCACAGCTCTCTTCTGAGCTCTCACAGCCCTACCTACCTCACAGGGTGTTCTGTTGTGGGGAGAAGAACAGAAGGTTTGTCAGCCACTTTGAGTCCCCTTCTTCTTCTTCCTCCTCCTCCTCCTCTTCTTCTTCCTAGACTAGAGCAGCCTTCTGTAGCTTCCTCATCAGAAGCTGCAAGAGCTTGAGTCAGCGCATGCGTTCCCATGGCATGAGGCAGCCCATCGGAGTTGAGCTGCCCTCCCTGTTCCCATTGGATCTTTTCGCAGTTCCATCCGCTGCGCCGCAAGTGCTGTTAAGTCAGCATTGATGTCAATGCACAGTAGCTACGTGCACTCCGCTGCACACTATTAACGAGTGGACGCACCCTTAGTGTGAAAAGGCCCCAAAAGCCCTAGTGTGGAACTTCTGCCCTGTAAAAGCCATCAGAAATACCAAGAAGTGTCTCTTGCTGCTGGAAAGACCTTGGGAAAGGGCGCGGAGGCTTCATAGAGCCATGACACTTTCACCCGTTGCAGATTTTGCACCGCTGTAGGCCATCCAAGTCTGTTAGTGGCTTTTGTGGCACGTGGTTCAACAGCTGCACCAGCTGGCAGCCTGAAAAACTCTGCTCTCATCCCCATGGTGTATCTGATTTCATTTTGGAAGGGGAACAACAGATGCAGCTGTCTTCACAATGGGCCTTTTGGTCCAGGATGGATGCCTGGCTGCAAAGTGAAAGCTGGATCACTCCAACTAATGCTCCCTTCAGTATTAGATGCGCTCAATAGGGGTGTGCAAGAATGAAATTTTCAGATTCGATTCGATTCAGATAGTCAAATGTTCAAATTCGTACCCATAGAGAAAAATGAATATATGCAAATTCGAACCAATTTGAATACGCTTGTATCTATTTGTATGCATATTCAATTCATATTTGAAGATAAGAATGTCGACAACATTCGTACGCGTCCACACGCATCTGTACTCATCCTGTTTTTATTCCGTTTTCGTCTCGTACATATCCGTACAAAGGCATAGGGATACAATAAGATGCGTATTAATGCATGCCTATCTGTACACATAGAAATGTCCAGATAATTCATACGAATGATTTGGAACATTCAGATTCATTCAAACGTTAAAAAATGAATGTACTGACATTCGATTCGAATTCAAATGTCCAAATACTGTGCAATAGAATTTGATCGAATTTCAAATGTTCCGAATATTTTTGCACACCCCTAATGCTTAAGAATATAAGAAATGCCCTGCTGGATCAGTCCGGTGGCCCATCTAGTCCACCAGCCTGTTCTCATTGACTGTTTAGAAGCCTCCAGCCTCTAGCCTCGTTGGACCCTAACTGCTGTGCCCAGACCAAATTGCATCACCAGGATGTGTCCCCAGGGGGAACCGAGGCTAGAAACTTCAGTTCCTAGTGCTCAATGTACCCATAAATGGCTCCAGAGATCACACAATCTATGGAGCCAGTGAGTTGGTTGTACTGTATCCCAGTGCAGATCCTAGGACTGGAACAGCTAGATAAGTGTAAATACAGCCTAAGATTGGGTGTTTTCCCACCGTCATTAGAAGTATCCATTAAGTGCCGAAAAAAGCAAATTCAATGCTGGGAATAATTAGGAAGGGAATAGAAAATAAGTCAGCAAGTGTCATTTTGCCCCTTTATAAATCTATGGTGAGGCCACATTTGGAGTATTATGTACAATTCTGGTCACCACACCTCAAAAAGGATATTGTGGAACTAGAGAAGGTGCAGAGAAGGGCAACCAGAATGATTTAAGGGTCTGGAACAAAATCCCTTACGAAACCAGGCTGCAACGTCTGGGCCTCTTCTGTCTGGAGAGACGGCGTTTGAGAGGGGACCTGATTGAAGTATATAAAATCATGCATGGTATAGAAAAGGTGGATAGAGAACATTTATTTTCTTTATCGCACAACACTAGAACCAGGGGGCATCTATGAAGCTGATGGGTAGGAGAATAAGGTCTGACAGGGGGAAGTATTTCTTCACCCAGAGGGTCATCAGCTTATGGAATGTGCTGCTGGAAGAGGTGGTATCAGCTACCAGTCTAGATGGCTTTAAGGTAGGGTTAGACAAATTTATGGATGACAGATGTATCAATGGCTACTAGAACGAATGCCTAGGTGCATCTTTCAGGCTGGGGGCAGGGAGGAACTGGGGCGCTTCTAAGGTCATCTGCTGGGACTCGAGAGCAGGAGAAGGTTTGTCCTCATCTCTGCTTGAGATGCCCGTGAGCATTTGGTGGGCCACTGCATGCAACAGGATGCCGGACTAGATGGGCTGTGGCCTGATCCAGCAAGGCTTTTCTTATGTTCTTATGTTCTTATGTACCCATTAATGGGTACTTAATGGGTACTTTTAGTGACAGTGGAAAAACACCCATTATTTCCCTCAGTCTTCCAGAGGCGATTTTGCACTTCCCTTCCCACCCACTGGATGGGGAAGGAGCGTCATCACCCAGGGTTAACAGCGATCGGTCACTCACCTGAGACTGATCCCACGGCCGGCCCTACTCTGTTTCATTATTATTTGTATTATTTGGTTGTGGCACCCTCCGTGGCTGTGCATGTGTCGGTGTCGTCGCTATGATGACACTGACACTCTGCACATGTGCAGTTGGGTCCATGGTTGTCTTAGGTGCCAGCACGCTTGCACAGCACCTCAGACATCCTCGGAGGACCAGAAGAGGTGTGAATGGCCATCACCTGGATGCGCCAGGTAAGCTTTCAGTTAAGGTTGGTAAAGGTCTGGAGCACCATGGTGTTCCACACCTGGTGTATGATTAGGGAACTTCTGGGAAAGCAGGGGGCACCAGGAGGCTGTAACAGCCTCCTCAAGGTACAGATGCTCTTCACCAGAAATTCCCTAATCATGCGCTACGGGCTGTAATGCAAATAGGCCCCTGGAATCAGCAACGCGATTCAGTTCTTGAATTTTTTGCATTCGAATTCGAGTCTATTCGAATATTCAAATATTCAGTTTCATTTGAATTTTTAAAATTGGGATTTTCAAAAATCCAATTCGTATCTGGATGATCCGAATCTGTTCTTCCGAAAATACAAATGTCGGCAACATTCCTATCCGTTCTCATCCCGCATTATAAATGCAAATAAACGGGATGTTTGGATGCGGTATACGTGGATCCATCCAGTCAAATTGTTTGAAAATCCATATCGGATTTCTGAATATCCGAAATTTGATCGGATGTGTTAATTCGGTTTTCGGAAAATCCGATTCGAATTCGAATGTCGATATTCGATGGATTTGAATCGGATTTTTTAATTTTCGGATATCCGTGCACATCCCTAGTTCTTGCTGTGGGTGGCCTTTGTATGAACATAAAACGACTGACTGGGCATAGGAAACTCCTTCCTTCCTTTCTAAAAAAAGACCCTGCATGGTCAATTATGGAATTTGGGCGGAGAATGCCGATGATGTGATGATGAGCCGTCCCTGTTCCCCGCTTCCTTTGTGCCATCACCAGACTTGGTTGGGGCGAAGACAAATGTATCTATGGGTGCCCTTGTGGTCACGAGGACTGTGGTTCTTGAGGTTGCAAGCACAGCTGTCAGCCGGTGGGGGCTCCAAACTGCAGCTGGTGGTGCCATTGGTATGGCAGATGGAACAGGGAGCGTGAGAGGGCCAGGAAGGGTGTGCTGACAGCGCATGGAAATTCAGGCCTGCGGTGCATAAAGGGATTGTTTTAGGATGACTAAGTGCAGCATGAATCACAATTCCCCCATGAACAGTTGACACGGCTCGGTTGCCCCTGAGTCTGTTTGCTGTCGTTTGTGGACATTTATGGCATCGAAGGGGCGCATGCTGCTTTGCACTTCAACACAGTGGCACATTCCAAGGGTCTTGCATCAGCAGTGGTGATGGCCGCTGGAGTCTGATAAGGAAGAAATATGATTAGAAGACCCTGGGAAAGAGTTTGTCTCGTTTGACACTCCCAGGCCGCATCCCCATTATAAGCTTAATTCCCTAAACAGAAATAATAGAATTGGATGCAAATGCGAATTTGCCTGTTCCCATTACTTTAAACTTAATCGCGTTCAATCCAGATTCTGAGGATCGTAGGTGGTGTACATGACTCAAGTGGCTACTTTTTAAAAGCCGCTTTTTGGGGCTGCCCTGCCCTCTTCCTCCTGGGGTGAATGCGCCACCCATAACGGACCCGTTCACCGAGCCTGGCTGGGTGGCTGCCGCTTGCCTGGATGGAGGAAAACTGGCAGGGGGCAGCCAGTGATTCTCCCCATTGCCCAGGGCACACAGCAGCAGCCGCAACACAAGCAAGGGGGCTTTAAACATTCACACATCTCCCAGAACCTGCTCCTGCTTTCCTTTCCCTTTCTAAAGGTCTGAACTCCAAAGAGCTAGAATTGTGCAAAATTGCAACATTGTTATCAGGTGTGAAGTGTGTGGATTGCTACAGTGTAGTGGCTGCTGTAAAGGGTGGATTTTTACACTGAAATCACTGTCTTGGGAAGCAAGCTATTGAGGGAGGGAAACCCTAAACATGGATTCTCATCCCTTAAAACCGTACGGTCCCCACAGTAAAAAATGTAACACGTATCAAGTGCATGATCCGGAGTGAGACCTGTTGAACGCTTTGGGGCGATTTAACACACGGAAAGCGTGTTAAGCCAAACTGACGTGGGTCTACGAGGATTGAAAACGGTTTGAAACCGAAATAAGCTTGTAATGGGGATGCGGCCCCAGTGATGGGCCAGGCACATAGTTTCAGAGGACTCTGAGACTCTGCCCTGGTAAATCTGCATGGCCCCCAAAGCCCAATGACTCTTCCAGGCAGACGGAGCCACGGTCCAGCCTTTGAGATTTGGATGGTGGCTGTTGAGATTGCCCCTGGCAATCCCACACTCCACTAAGTGAGATTGTCCCGGGAAGACATAGAGAAATCTCCAGCCAAAACTAAGCAGCTGTGTTATCGCCATAGATTGAATGCCTATGGAATGTGTTTCGTCATTAGAACCAGATTCTCCTGGGTTGTGCTGGGGTGTTTTCACACTTCCCTTCCTGTCCACTGGAGCGCGATTAACCAATGTTCACTAGCGCTCGCACTTGTGAGCTCGAGATAACGATAGCCCAAGCCCTGAATGATCAGTCTCTCACCTGGGACTGATCCTGGGGCTGGTCCTTTTCTGGGTGCCGCCATTTTGGTTGCGGCGCCCTCTGCGACTGTGGGTGTGTCAGTGCCGTCACCATAATGTCCACGGTGCCAGTGCGCTTTCATGGCACCTCAGACGACCCCAGAGTGTCAGAAGAACAGCAAATGGCAGCTGCCCCAGATGCTTAATGGTAAATATTGGTTAAGGTGTGGAGTACAATTCCATGCTCCACA
Source organism: Aspidoscelis tigris stejnegeri (assembly GCA_023333525.1). Lineage (NCBI taxonomy): Eukaryota > Metazoa > Chordata > Lepidosauria > Squamata > Teiidae > Aspidoscelis > Aspidoscelis tigris. The sequence goes on along the minus strand of JALMGA010000006.1, from coordinate 87,515,667 downwards.
CCTAATCAACAATTAGTGAACTTCTGGTGAGGACGGGCACCCTTGGAGGCTGTGACAGCCTCCTTCACATGTAGATGCTCTTCACCAGAGGTTCACTGATCTCACACTACTGGCTGTAGTTCGAATAGGCCTCTGGTTTCAACATTTAAAGCTTTGACTTCTGGACATAGAAAGTTACTCTTGTGTGGCAGGAGCTTGGATTATAGTGGTGGGATTCCAGTGACAATTTTTCACTGTCTGCTATACAGTACTGGGCCACCAAGTACATTAGAAGCCTCCCTTCCATATGCTGGTGTGATCCTAGTGAGACCCTGCCCCTTGCTGGTATGCTGTGTCCACACAGAATGGAACATAGACCAGACCGGGAAGCTCAAAATGGCGGCTTGGTCCAGTCTACTGGTAGACCTCTTTTTTTGAGCTCTAACAGAGCACTCGGAGATGGTATGATGGACCATGGCTTGGGTCCCAAATATCTAAAGGAATGCTTCCTCCCATATAAACTGGCCCCCGCTCTAGGTCCTGCCCGTGAGCCATTCCTGGTGGTTCCACCACCGTTGGTTGTTGGTAGCTGGGGAGATGTGGGAGGGCCTTCTCAGTGGTAGCCCCCAGGCTATGGAATAATGTCTCTTCAGAGGTGCATCAAGCACCCTCATCGTGTGTTCAGAAGACTGATGAAGATGTACCTTTTTAGGCTGGCTTTTGGTGAAGGAACAGCATCCCCTCCCCACGGAGGGCTTGTCATTGTTTTAGTCCTGCTTTTTATTCTGTTTATATTCTGATTTTATTGTAGCCTGACTGGGACCTTTGGGTACAGGGCAGGATAGAAACAACACAACACAACAACAAAACAGTGGCATGGTCTGGTGCAAATGGCACACCAGTGCAATACGTCCCCCGGGCATTTAAAACTTGCAGAGACCTTTGCTCCAGTTCTGAAGCTGGTGTGAGCTTTGGAGCTGAGTTAGGGCCTGAGGCCTCTTCGCACTTGGGTTGGTAGTGCATGATTAGGGAACTTCTGCCCTTGGAGGAGGATGCTACAGCCTCCAAGCGCCCCCTGCCTTCCCGGAAGTCCCCTAATCATGCACCACCTGTGAAGCATTAAATCATGCTCCACATTGTCCCCGGCCTTCCCCATTCATTTGCCTGTTGGGTCCAGCCAGGGAGCCCTGCTGCCCTCCTGACGCGACTGCGCACAGCACCAGCAGCATCATGGCGACGGCACTGACGCATGCACAGTCCCACAGGGCGCCACAGCCAAAATGGCGGTGCCCTGAATCGGATCAAGATAAGTATTCAGTTGCAGGGGGGCAGCGGCTAACGTTGACTAGTGCTCCAAGCGTAAGTGCTAGTCTGTGTTGGTTCGTCATGCTTCTCTCCTGTCCAGCGGACTGCAAGGGAAGTGCGAAATCGACCCTGGAGTGGAACAGGCTGTCCCAGTGCAAACAGCTTTGGCCCAGTCCAAGACTCATTTGTCCCAGCTGGGTCCAGTCTGTTTGGTCTACTGGATCAGTTTGTGTCTAGTGGTTAGGGAGCTGGACTCTTATCCGGGAATACCAGGTTTGATTCCACCCTTCCCAATGAAGCCAGGTAGGTGACCTTGGGCTAGTCACAGCTCTCTTCTTAGCTCTCACAGCCCCACCCACCTCACAGGGTGTCTGTTGTGGGGAGAAGAACAGAAGTTTTGTCAGCCACTTTGAGTCCCCTTAAATGGGTGAGGAGGAAAAGCCAACTCTTCTTCCTCCATGAAGCCAGCTAGGTGACCTTGGGCTAGTCACAGCTCTCTTCTGAGCTCTCACAGCCCCACCACCTCACAGGGTGTTCTGTTGTGGGGAGAAGAACAGAAAGCTTTGTCAGCCACTTTGAGTCCCCTTAAATGGGTGAGAAAGGTGGGGTGGAAAAGTTAACTCTTCTGCCTCCATGAAGCCAGCTGGGTGACCTTGGGTGAGTCACAGCTCTCTTCTGAGCTCTCAGAGCCCCACCCACCTCATAGGGTGCCTGTTGTCGGGAGAAGAACAGAAGGTTTGTCAGCCACTTTGAGTTCCCTTAAATGGGTGGGAAAAGCGGGGTAGAAAACCCAACTCTTCTTCTTCTTCTTCTTCTTCTTCTTCTTCTTCCTTAGTGCTGCTATTTGGCCGCTCAGCTGCTAAGGGAGTTGTCCTTATTACTTGCAAAGGGCTTTTGAAATTAGCCGGAGGACTGCAGCAGCCGGGCGAGTGTCTGTGCTTTATTAAGCAGAACCGCCCAGTTGCGTCTTGCTTTGCTAATTGCTCGCTCAGAGCCATCCCAGCGCACCAACTTGTATTCTGGGGCTGCGATGTACAGGCAACCTCCTTTAACTTTTATGGGGCCTTGTTTGTATTGGTCTTGTACTCCCATGGGAAGAGGCAGCGTTTCTAATAATGAGCACCAGCCGTTTTAAGGCTGCCCATTGGGGATTTTCTCCAGTAAATCCACAAACCTTTACTGAGGTTTTGACAGGGCGGAGGTTCGTTTACCTTTATTTTAGAATGCACGGTGAGCTGATGAATTTACTTAGAATGAGCAAGCGATCGATCCGTTAGTGGAAAGATGAAACTGATCAATTAAGAACTTTTATCTTTGTCTCTCCGTGTGCCCTTAAATTGTAAGCTTAAATTGGCTAAGGCCTTTTTTTGCACTTACTGCTTGACTGGTACCGTGTGGGGCCTAGCACTCTTCTGCGCTCGTCTCTTCTGCATTCGGGGGCAGCACTAGGAAGGCCCTGCTCTCTGTTAGTGCACGCTGTGTCCACGTTGGACAAAGCATGGCCCAGTCTAAGGTGGTCAATACAGAATGCCCATACTGGGACATAAGATGACCTGTTAGTCCGTTAGGGGAAAGTGCGGAAAGGTCCATTTTCATTCAGCTGTAGCTGATATCTCCTTCTTTTAACCTTAGGAGCACTGTTACTACCACGGCCACGTCCGAGGGTATGAAGGATCTTGGGTTGTTCTAAGCACCTGCCGTGGATTCAGGTAAGGAAGTTGCAATTTTTAAAAAAATGCACTTGCATCCTGCTTTTCCTCTGAAGAGCTCAAAACAGAATGCATCCTCTTGGTTTCCAGTTACTCCACCCGTCCATCCACCCGTCCATCCACCCGTCCATCCACCCGTCCATCCACCCGTCCATCCATCCATCCATCCATCCATCCATCCATCCATCCATCAATCACAAAAGCTGAGTGGGGCAGAGAAGAAGGAAACTTTCAGTCAGCAAATGCTTGTGGAAAGAGGTCTTAAATAGGCACCTAGAAGCTGTTAGTGTAGGCACCCTGTGAACTGCAGAAGAAGGGCATTCCAAAGGGAAGGTGCTACCACTGAGAAGGCCCTAACTAGCTGAGGCTGAGAGACAGTTGTTGGTCCAAATTATCCTAGGTCCTAGTATTCTTTGTTGTGGGATTAACACTATCCTAATCCATAACCGCCCAGAGGGGTCCCTGTTCCAGATTAGCTGTAAAATCTTGTCCATGGCTTGACTGGGAGAAGCAGGCAGCTCCTGGTCAGCAGGCCTTGAAGCGTGGAAGGGTGGGAGGTGCCAGGCACGTTTCCACTTCATTGGTGGGTCAGCCATGAAGATGCACACTTTGACCGCTGCCTCTGGCTGCTGCCACATGAAATCTCATGGTCTCAGAGGCGCAGTGCTTTGGAATGATTGGTAACCTGAGAATTATTCCCCTCCATCCTCTTCCACCCTGAAGACCTGGGCTGAGGGCGCTTGTTATCTGGAGCCGTGGACCACAGGAGAAAGGAAGAGGCATCCCATTGGGGTCACTTAGCTGTCTCCCCATGCCTTGGGTCCAGACTGAGGCTTTTCCGCACTTACCTCATTATTCTGCCATGAATTAGGGCTGGTACACTCCAGGGACAGGAGGTCCGTTTGCATTTCTGGCTGGTGAAGGACATTCCCACTGGCCAAAAATGCAAACGGTCCTCCACTGACCAGCCGCTGCCGCTGCCACGAAAGCTGGGCGTCCTGCCTCCTTGCTGTCTCCGTCAGCTGCTGCCAGCCACATCACATGTTCTGCGATGTGCCAGCAGGCTGATGAAGAGGGGCAGCCTCGATCCCGGCAACGTGTTGAGGGGCCTGCCAGTGCGGGGCTGGCCCACAGGGACTTGCTGGATTGTGGCAGCAGCTGGCGCAACGTGGCGGCACGTGCGCAAGATGCCAGCAACCAGTCAGCACCGGCAACATGGCCATGCCTGCGCCTACGATGCGCTCCCTACCCACCGCAAGCAGCGAGCCAGAAGATGTGCAAATGGTCGTGCTGCCGGACGCTGCCGGTAATCCTTGAGTAAATCCTGGTAAAGGTATGGAGCACGGAATCGTGCTTCACACCTAATCAGCAATTAGTAAACCTCCAGTGAGAGTGGGCACACTTCTAGCCTATAGCAGCCTAGTGGGCGTGCATATGCGCTTCACCAGAGCCGCACTCATTCTTGGCCAATTCTGCAGGCTTTGGAGCAGCTCCGGTTGTCAGTGCCTCTGTAGGCTTCATCTGTAGGGATGCCAGCGAGTGAGTTCACCCCTCAGCTATGCGCAGGCGCACGTTCAAAGCGCATTCTTCACACAGAAGATGAGGAGATGCTCAGATTTGTCCCAGAGCTGGAGATTTGCCTCGCGTCTTCCTTGTGAGGCCTCACCGGAGGAGGCTGTGGCCATTGATGGGACAACAGGGGCCCCTGTCGGCGGCACGGATTGAAATCTTGACACAGAATTCCAGGAAGCCTTGCTCCTTGCTTTTGTGGTGATTTTGTGAGAGTAGCTGTGCGCTCTCATGCTCCGCCACCCCCTCCTCTGTTTCGGATAGTCTGAGAACAGCTGAGCTTCGCTCACCCAGCCCTCGCCTGTCGCATGCCCTCCAGAGATTTTGGGCTGCCGTCCACAGGCGGGGTGGGCTCAGCTGCCGGAGACGGAGAGGGAGTCCAGAACGTCTCATTTGTGCCAGGTTGGGAGAGGCGGCTTTCATCTCCTGGAAAGGGGACACGGATGGTTCTTCCTTCTCCATCCACGCCCATCTTGGCGCTAAGAGTCGTAAACTGCATTTTCACAAGGAACACGAGATCCAGACGGCCTGTGATTTCAGGTTTCTGTGATCTAGATGCCGAGTGAGATATTGCCCTCTGAGAGCTTGTCTGGGCGTAGGATCCCCAGTCACCCTTTTATTTCTGAGAAGGCAGCCAAAAAAAGGGGTGGAGAGGATGCTGGGGGGACTCTTCCCTTCTATAGCGGTTGGCCGACATAAATCTCCTCCAAGCTCCCGTTCATCACGTAGGAGAGCAGGGCGAGAACTTACGCTGCTAAACTCATTAACTTCCTTCCCCCATGGCTCGTAGCTGCTTGAGGGGTAAACTGGGCCTGCAGGACTAGAAAACGGCGTGGCTGCCCCATTTTTAGGAGGCAAACCCAAGCCACATATAGACCCCTTCTAGGGATGTGAACAGATATTTGTAACATTCGTTATTCAGACAGATTTGGACATTCATATAAAAATCAAATGTCCAGTTATTCGTTTTTCAGCATTTCAAGTTATTCGTATGAATATTTCAAGTTATTCGTATTAATAATTTGGACATTCGTATGTGTACGGATACGTATGCATTGCATACCTATCCGTACGCATCTGTACGAGATGAAAACAGGATGCGTACAGGATGGAAACGGGATACGTATGGATGCATATGAGATTCGTGTCATTGGATTTGTATTTGTATTGAATATTCGTGCAAATAGATATGAATGTATTCATATCGGTTCGAGTGCCCAGACATTCATTTTTCTTTATTCGTACAAATTCGGATATTCGAATATTCAATTAGAACTGAATCGAATGTCAAAAATTGCCTTGAAATATGGGGAAGTGGGGAATATGAATGTTGAAATGACTGGAAAATGCTGTTGGAAAATAAAAATTATATGGAAAAATAGCATTCGTGCACACCCCTATCCCCCTGAGATCTTCAGAGGGTTTCTGAGAAAGAGAAAATATCTTGGACAAAGCAGAAAGCTTGACCGTATGGCCAGGTGAGATTTCTGGGGCAGCCTGATCATTCCTCCTTTCTCCTGTTCACCGTGAGAGTTGGAAAGGGTGTGTGTGTGTGTGTCTTGCATTTGCGAGAAAACAAAAGCTAACTAGCTTCCTAAAGGAGCTGGATTGGTCCCCATCCCCAGGTATGTTCTACGCCCATAGCGGGAAATAAACAAACAGGAGGAGCCCTGCTGGATCAGCCCAAAGGACATCTGGGGCCTCTTTGCACTTACCTGCTTAGGCTGCCATGAACTAAGGCAGGTAAACTTCAGGTACAGGTGAACCATTCACATCTGCTGGGAGGTAACCTTCTCCAAAGTGTCCACAACCGGCCAGAAATGCGAATGGTCCTCCTGTTTACCAGCCTGCGCAGATGCTTCCAGAGCTGGAAGTTCCACCTCCTCACTGCCACGACGGGCTGCCCAGCTGCCATTGCGAGAGGGGCACAATTGATTGCTCACTCAGGCTGTGATCAAACGCCCCCTCATGATTCCACAATCAATCTCCACACCTGGGGATAGGAGGTCCGATCACGGCACGGGCGAGTGATCGATCGTGGCCGCCAAACGCAGTGGACCAGATGCAGAGCTGGACGCTTCCGGTAAGCCTTTGGTAAACATTGGTTAAGGTGTGGAGCACTCACCTAATCAACAATTGGTGAACTTCTGGTGAGGGCGGGCACGTTTGTAGGCTGTAGGATCTGCCCATCAGCTTCATAGGTTCCCCCTCGTTCTAGTGTGGTGTGATGGAGAAAATAAATGTTCTCCATCCACTTTCTCTATACCGTGTATGATTTTATATACTTCAATCAGGTCCCTTCTTAAACGCCATCTTTCCAGGCTGAAGAGATCTAGACTAAAGCCTGTTTGCACTATGGCCTCTAGTGAACAATTAGTGAAATCCTGGTGAAGAGCATCTGCACTTCAAGGAAGCTGCTACAGCCTCCAAGTGTGCCCTGCCTGCCCAGAAGTTCACTAATTATTGATACAAAATCATGCTCCACACCTTAACCATCATTTACCAGGAACTTATCTGGAGCATCCAGCGGCGTGACCATCCGCACCTCTTCCGGCGCTTTGGGGTCATTTGGGGTGCCATGCAAGCACATTGGAACCCCAGAGAACCATAGGCACGGCTGCGCATGCACAAAGCATCAGCGTCATTGTGGCAATGGCACTGACACACGGCAGAGGGCGCAGCAGCCAAAGGGAGCAGCACCTAGAGGAGGACTAGCCCTGCAGCTGAATCAAGTAAGGATTCGATCGCCGGAAGAGAGAACGTCCAAAGTAGACCAGGGATCCAAGTGTGAGCACTAGTCAACGTTAGTTAATGGCGCTCCTTTCCCGTCCAGCAGAAAACGCCCCTGGATAATGTGCAGTACAAGATGAACATTAAAGCATTAGTGCAAATCTTTTGAAAATTATGGAGCCAGCGGGGTCCCTCCGCTTTCCTCCTGACTTTCTGCAACAGGGTGAGTCAGACCGGCTACAAATAGGGCAAGAGGCCTGCAGACATTCCATTCTTCCTGAGTAATAGCAGAAGTCAAAACGCTGTGGTTAAAAAAAGCTTAAAGCTATACGACTGGAATGTGCGGAATGGGCTAATTTATTAATTTCTTCCTACACCCTCATCCTGCGCCTTCAATCAACTCCCTGTGTTTCTCTCCTGATGTTGCATATTTACAACAATCCTGCGGGGTCGGTCGGGCCAGCATTGCACCAAATGAATTCCCTGGCTGAGTGGAGATTTAACCCACAGATGTAAGAGCAGAAGAAGTACCTTGCTGTATTGGTTGGATGGTCCATTTGCCAAGCAATCTGTAGCCCTAGTGAACGAGCAGATGCTTTGGCTAATCCAACACGGAGATTGCAGGCTTGTGTAGAACCAAAGGTTGGCAGAAAGAACTGTGTGTGGAGGCCTGGTACTGTTAGGCCCTTCCGGTATTGCCCTTTATTCTGGCATCAGTTTTGGAATAAGGGGTGGCAAGGGCACACAGCGCATACTAGACCAAGTCTAGTTGGACCAGATGTCCTGTGGCCTGATCCTGCCGATCTCCTTTTAATTCGTGGAGGATAGTTTTATTGGTGCATCCTAGAATTGACACCTCGGTGCCACCTCCAGGTGGGAGAAACAGGCAGGATGCCTCTAAAGGCCACTTGCAGGGATTCAAGAGCAAGTGAGGGTTTTGTCTTTGCCTCCATGGTCCAGCCTACTACAATTTTACAAAGCTAAGGGTCTGTTTTCAGCTGTGTTGGTTCTGAAGGGGGGGGGGGGAAACCCACCAAGAGAGCCTTCTTCAAAGAGCTGTTGTGCAGTCAAGGTGCCACAACAAAAAAGGCCCTGTCTTTGGCCACTGCCATTTCTTCTTCTCTTGGGAAAGTCACCTGGGACAGGCCATCTGGGGAGATCCTGACAGCGTGGGTGGAGGAAAGAGGTAATCTAACTTCAGATGTTTAGGGCTTCCTTGACTGTGCCATCTGGAAGGGGTGATTTGCTCTCATCTCAGACTTAATCAGTGCTGCTGCTACGCAAACCCAGCGGCCTTTATTTCCGCCTGCTACAGATCTTTCCCTTTGCAAGAACTTGTAGCTGACGACAAAGCCATTGGTCCTGGTTTCCTTATGGCGCAACATGCTCTTGGTTTATATTGAACACGCTGGCAATCCAACCTCTATTAACTGAAATAATAAGACCTCTTTCCTGTGGGCAATATCCTGGCTGGTCTTATTGTATATGAGATTAACTTTTGGTTAATTTGGATCTTTTAGGTCAGCCTTCAGTACCCCGGTGTGCAGGCTAAGACTGTGATAAAATTTTATAGGGGGTAAGCAAGGGACCGTGGCACACGAGAGGGCCTTCTTTGCGGTGGCCCCTTGGCTTTGAAATAGCTTCCAAGTGGAGGTTCAAGGGGCACCGTCTTTATATGAAGGTTTTGTGCCTGGTTGAAAGATGTCCACCTGGGCCTTTGATCCCTAGTTCTTCTAAATGTAGCCCTGCAGTGATGGGGAAAAGGAGGCTGAATGGGTTGGTTTTATCATATGTTGTGACCTGCCCTGCAACCTCCAGGTGAAGGTTAGAACACTGGATGGATGGATGGATGGATGGGTAGGTAGGTAGATAATTGCATAATCTGTAGTGTGGATAACAGCTGCCTACCTTGACATGATGTAGCAACAGGCTCCTTGCAATCAACATTGTTCTAATCCGTTTTTGCTCTTTTCCTCAGCGGCCTGATCGCGCTCAGCCAGAATGACAGCTACTACCTGAAACCTCCCACAGGAGAATCTGGACCTCATACCATCTACAGGGCGGAGCATTTGCCAATTAAGGGTGGCACCTGTGGGCGAGGTGACCCGCTGCAAGGGAATGTAGCCGAAATTGCCAGGGTCTTCAGCTCGCCTGGACGCCAGCGGGTAAGGTTTGTGCGCTGCCTTTCGTGAACATTTATCACCAGAGGGGCCTGGCAGCAGAGGGCACAAAAGATCACTCTGCCTTCACAGCTAGGAGGAAGGAGGGGAGTGTGTTGGGGGGGGGTGCGCCCAACTCTTTGCTTCTCAAAAAAGAGGAAGGGGATTTCTGCTGCTGTGATAGGAGTCTCTGCTGCATTCCCTCCCTTCCCATCCTTCTTTCCTCTTCTCTCCTCCTCCTCCTCCCCTTCCTCTCTCCCCTCCCTCCTCCTCTTTCCTTTTGCTTCTTTCCTCCCTCCTTCTTTCCCCTCCCTCCCTCCTTCCTTCCTTCCTTCCTTCCTTGAGATGCTCTTTTCCTCTACCTTCATTTCCTTTTCCCCTTCCTTTTTCCATCTTCCTTTCTTTCTTTGTTGAGATCCTCCTTCCTCCCTCCCTCCCTCCCTCCCTCCCTCCCTTCCTTCCTTGAGATACTCTTTTCCTCTACCTTCATTTCCTTTTCCTTCCCCTTTTCCCTCTTCCTTCCTTTCTTTCTTGAGATCTTCCTTCCTTCCTTCCTTCCTTCCTTCCTTCCTTCCTTCCTTCCTTCCTTCCTTCCTTCCTTCCTTGAGATGCTCTTTTCCTCTACCTTCATTTCCTTTTTCTCTCCCTTGCTCCCTCTTCCTTTCTTTCTCTCTTGAGATCCTTCCTTCCTTGAGATACTCTTTTCCTCTACCTTCATTCCCTTTTCCCCTCCCTTGCTCCCTCTTACTTTCTTTCTCTCTTGAGATCCTTCCTTCCTTCCTGAGATCCTCTTTTCCTCTTCCTTCATTTCTTTTTTCCCTCCCTTGCTCCCTCTACCTTCCTTCCTTCTCTCTCCAGTTTGGTCTAGCGGTTAAGGAGCTGGACTCTTATCTGGGAGTCGCAGGTTTGATTCTGCTCTCCTCCCTGAAGCCAGCTGGGTGACCTTGGGTTGGGCGCGGATGGAGGCGTCCCCATGCAAACCACGTCAAACCCTGGCACAGGGGAACAGCGCCCCCTCCTCTCCGCCCCCCCTCTCCTCATTGGAAGCCGGATTGACATCAGCCCACCCCTGTGCTGCACCCTCCCTCCCTCAGTGGCACTGAAAGCCAGGACTGGGCTGGGAGGCATGGGGGGGAAAAATAATATAAAACTTACTTCTTAATAATAAATTTATAAATAATTTTAAACGACCAAAAGCCACTACGAGGTTTAGCAGCAGTTAGGCACTTGAGCAGTTTTGCACACCTCCACTCTACCAGGGACCGCGAGAACGCCAGTCAAGTTTGAAAGGGAGAAAATCAAGCCTTCATTTCATGATCACCTTGGCGATCGGGAAACGGGGTTTGAACATTTTTGGAATTGGAACAAAAATCAAGCCATTATGCTGCCTGCCTTGGCCATCGGAAAATGAGGGTGGAAATATTTCCATGGAAAATACACAAAAATTAAGCCAGTATCCTGCCTGCCTTGGCAATCAGGATTTTAAAATGTTAACGGCTGTGATCTCCAATGCACAGGGCAGGAACGGGAGGGACGCCCCACCCCCTGATGACATGAGTGCCAACCTCCTCTCCAGACAGCCCGCGACTGTCCCCATGCACATTCTCAGCTTGCTAACCAATGCGTGCCAGTATCTCAAATCATGCCGAGACTTGTTTTTTCAGGTACCAAATTTGGTCCTGGTCTGGCACAGTTCAGGGGGATTTGGTCTGCTTTCTGTGGACCAAATCCAAAATACATGGGGACTCCCCTTGCCAATCCTGTGTTCAGAACTGTACCAAACGTGCATGGGAATGCGACCTTAGAGTCCTCTTAAATGGGTGAGAAAAGCGGGGTAGAAAAGGCAACTCCTCCTCCTCCTCCTTCCTCTTCCTTCTCCTCCTCCTCCTCCTTCCTCTTCCTTCTCCTTCTTCCTTCTTCCTCCTCCTCCTCCTCCTCCTCCTCACAGGGTGTTCTGTTGTGGGGAGAAGAACAGAAGCTTTGTCAGCCACTTTGAGTCCCCTTAAATGGGTGAGAAAAACAGGATAGAAAAGTCAACTCTTCTTCTTCTTCTTCTTCCTTTACTTCCCTCCTTTCTTCTCCCTCTCTTCCTCACCCTCCTTCCTTCCTTCCTTCCCTCCGCACTCCTTCCTCCCACCCCACCCCACCCCACCCCACTCTTTCCTCCCTCCCTCCCTCTCTGGTGATTCTAAGCAAATTTGTCTTTCAGAAAAGGAGGGACACCTGGAAGACCTTGAAGTACATGGAGCTCTTCATTGTTGCAGACTACACACTGGTGAGAATTTCCATCCCGTTCGCTTTTGCTGGAGGTGGGCAAACGCCACAGTCAATTGAGATGCGCAGCAGCAGCTGCCCAGATGTCAGCTATGCGTTAATCTTCAGCATGGGGCCTGCACATGAGCATCAGGGGCCACAAGGACCTTTCCCAGTGCAGCCCCAATGAAAGCGTCTTTCCCTCTGGCAGGAGGCAACAGAGCCCTGACCTCCGTTTGAGTGGACTCAGGGGCAACGTCTGCACATGATGCTATGGGGCACGTTGCAAATATCATAGCTGGCCTGGGAAAGGCATTCAGGGCCAGGAACAGGCTGGGCTGGAGTGGCAATTCAAATTTAAAAGATTCGAATCAAATTGGATTTTTGGGTATTCGATTCGATTCAAATAGAACGCCAAAAAAACACTTGTGGACGTCTCTATGCCATATCTACCTGCAGAGGATCCGACTCCTGGAAGCGTCAAATGCAACTGATGGTCTCCTAGATCTTGCCACCCTTCTTAGAGATGTCTCCTGACACCACACCAAAGACCAACTGCCAGGAAATAAACAACATGAACATCACAAGTCAACACAAGCAGCAGATATTCTGTAAGAAGCATAAGAAGATCTAGGAGACCATCACTTGCATTTGACTTTTCCAGTAATCAGATCCATGAAAGATGGATATCGTAGCTAAATCTGAAAACTCAGGTTCACAGAAGAACTGTGGGAAGCATGGCAAAACAACCCCCAAACTGCAAAAAGTGGGATTGTGACCAGCCGTGAAAGCCACGTTCTGTGGTTCTACTGCTCTCTGGGGGTTGTTTGTGCTGTGAGTTTGGGTAGTTCTGAAATTTATGCATTGCAGTGTGATTGTGATCAAAATGAAAGCAGTTTTGGGGGTTATTCTTTAAGGAGCAGCCAGAAGCTGTGTTTGATTTTGCTTGAAGTTCAGCACTAAACTTCGTTTCTTTCCTTACCTTTCATACTTTTCTCTTCTACCGTCTTCTCTTCCCAGTTTACAAACCAAAAGCAGAATCTGGGGCTCACGAAGCAGCGGATCCTGGAGATTGCTAATTTTGTGGACAAGGTGGGTATCATCATCAGCCTCCATAATCAGCTGTGTTCTGTGCATTGTCCAGAGGCCTATTTTCACTACAGCCTCTAGTGAAGAAGTAGTGAATCTCTGGTGAAGAGCATCTGCATGTATTGGAGGCTGTTACAGCCTCCAAGTGTGCCTGCCCTCACCAGAAGTTCACTACGAGCGGGACCAACCAACCAACCAACCAACCAACCAAAAACCAACCGACCGACCGACCGACCGACCGACCGACCGACCGACCGACCGACCAACCAACCAACCAACCAATTAAATAAATTAGATAGATGATAGATGGTAGATAGATGATAGATAAATTTCAGTGGTGTACCAAAACGTGCCCCTGAAATTGGTCCCCTCCTGTGAGCTTTGGGGCCAGGGTGGGGGCTGGTGTGGACTGGCCTTGTGGCGCAGACAGCGCTGTTCCAGAGCACGCCTTTCGATGGTCCATGTGAGGGGTCCTGGCTGGTCAAGACCTGTTTGTTCAGACCACGGAGAGGCGAGGGCAGAGAGACCCATTGTCAATTCGGTCCATCTCACCCCATGCGCAGCCTTGACCTACGAGGGCAAAGGCAAGGGGGTAAAACCTTCCAACCAAGTCAATGATCCATCTGCTTTTCCCCCCCAAGGGCATCTCCTTCACCCCCGCAATTCTTTTTCCTTCCAGTTTTACCGGTCCTTGAACATCAAAGTGGCCCTGATCGGCCTGGAGGTGTGGACGGAGCGAGATATGTGCACAGTCAGCAGTGACGCGCACGCCTCCTTGGTGTCTTTCCTGCAGTGGAAAAAGTCTTTGAAGGCGCGAAAAAAACACGACAATGCTCAGCTTCTCACGTGAGTCACTGGGGGGGGGGGGAGGGGGAGGCAAGGAACTTGTGCATCCCAGAAGCTCTTCCAGTGTGGCGTATCCGGCTTACGCCACGAAATGTGAGGGCTCCGGGGAATGGGGAGCAACAGCTGATTGCTGCAGCTCCTGAATGCCAGATGTTGCGAAAGTCTTCAAATTACCTGACTGGCCCAGATAATTTGGGATCAGGCCCATTTGTTTGGCCTAACCCTGAGAGCTAGAAAATGGGGGAGGGGGAGAGAAGAGGCAGGACGCAGAGATCAGCTGGAAGAGCGAGAGTTTATTTCTGTGCAGGGCTTTAAATAACCCCCCACAGAGGGGCGGGGAAGGAAGTGACCTCAGGAGAAAATCCAGGGAGGTGATAGGTGAGCAGGGCAGAAGTCCTTCTGATGTCATATCCTGTAGAGGGAGGCGGGGAGGATCCTGAACCAGGATGAGAAGACGGATGCCATGCGGCTGGGGAGCCATTTTGCCCCAAGGCGAAGTGTCCAGCACCCTGCTGGTGCTGGGTGTGTACTGCAAGCCATGGGAGCAGGAATATTCTTTTTACTCTGAGGCTCGACAAATGGAAAAGCCAGGAGAAAAACCCATGCAAACCTTTGCGATTACTACATTCCAGTTTGACACCCTTTGTATAGTCTTCTGTCCTCCGGTTTCTCACTAGGATTTGTGCCTCAAAACTAGGCGTGTGCATGACATGAATGAAATTTTCAGGACTCCGTTTGATTAGAATCGAATATCCAAAGATTCAAACTGATTCAAATGTTTTAAATTTGAATGTCTTCACATTCGATTCTTGTCAAGTACATTTGGATCTGTTCCTGTAAATATTCGATTCGTATTTGAAGATACGAATGTCAACAACATTAGAATGAGGCCGTACACACCATGTGCGCCTATATGCATTTGTACGCATCTGTATGCATCTGTACACATATGTACGCATCCTGCTTTTATCCCGTACATATCCGCACAAATGCATGTGTATATGAATGTCCGAATAATTTGTACAAATGATTTGAAAGATTGAAAAGTTTATTCAAATTTTAAATTTAAATGTGTAGACATTGGATTCGAATATTTTGAATATTTGTAGACATCCCTACTTAAAACCTTCTAGAACCTGAACCGTCTACAGGGGTTATATAAGTTCAGTGCCAGAGCACATAGAAAGCTCCTGATGCAATATTCTCTGCACCCAATTTGAGAAGGAATGACCTTTCTGCACTTACCTCCCCAGTCTGGTTCCAGTAGCTCTGGGGCAAAACGGTCCATCCCAAAGTTGACATTGCTCATGATGGCCTGGAAGAGCATCTGGCCCAGACCTGCACCAGCCCTGAAGTTCACATGAACCCCTCTGAGTTCTGACAGCCAGGAACAAAGGTTCCTGCCCCAGAGCTCCCGAGCGACCTATTTTGATGTTGCAATAAGGTGCACTTCCAAAATGGGTCCCCCAGCAAACCTTCTGTATGCCTCAATGATCCAGATCAAACCCCACTAGAAGAAGAAGAAGAAGAGTTGGCTTTTCTACCCCACTTTTCTCACCCATTTAAGGGGGCTCAAAGCGGCTGACAAAGCTTTTCTATTCTTCTCCTCACAACAGACACCCTGTGAGGTAGGTGGGGCTGTGAGAGCTCAGAAGAGAGTTGTGACTAGCCCAAGGTCACCCAGCTGGTTTCTTGGGGGAGGGCGGAATTGAACTAAGTATTCGCAGATAAGAGTCTGGCTCCCTAACCACTAGACCAAACTGGCTCACTATTAGACCTTGATCACAGGCCATCCCTTGTGGATGGAACATGCTACCAGCAGGTGGAACCTCCTGTATTTCACACTGATGTGCATGGGTTAGTATGGAACACAGGCCAGTGTAGAAACATCTGGTGACGATGAATCCCTCGGTTTCAGTTACTTTTTAACATCCTTAGCCCACGTGACATCTGAGGTGAATGTTGTTTAAACCATCAGGGGACCCGAGAAACAGTCTGTCTCTGCCTTTGCCCATCTCCACAGGGGGATGACGTTCCGGGGCACAACCATTGGGATGGCTCCACTGGAGGGCATGTGCAGCGCAGAGAACTCTGGCGGCGTTAGCATGGTAAGGAAGATATTTTGCTGCTCCTGAATCCGGGGAGTGTTTGAAGTAATTCCCATAATAATACAACATGGTCCTTCTCTTCCCTCCTTTTTAAGTGGACAGCAAGGTTGTGTTCAGCCATAATGAAAGGAGCACCTCGGAGGGCCCTGAGAGAAAATAGGGTGTGGCCCACATGTTCCCAGTCCTTCTCTGATCCACCTTTTCTAGCCTAGAATGTTCAGGGGAGAGAAGGAAAGATTGGTGTGTGAGCAATCCCACCTCAGGGTCTTCTCTAAGACTGTGTTGAGATATAACAAGATGGTGCCTCAGAGGTGCCTCAGAGGGACAGTGTGTGGCCCTCATGTTCCCTGTCCTTCTCTGATCCACCTTTTCTAACTTAGAATGTTCAGCAGAGTGGAGGGAAGGGAAGACTGGTGTGTGAGCAATCCCACCTTCAGGGTCGTCTCTAAGACTGAGTTCACACATAACAAGATGGTGCCTCAGAGGTGCCTCAGAGGGACAGGGTGTGGCCCTCATGTTCCCAAGCCTTCTCTGATCCACCTTTTCTAGCACAGAATGTTCAGGAGAGGGGGGAGGGGCAGACTGGTGTGTGAGCAATCCCACCTCAGGGTCTTCTCTAAGACTGCGTTGAGATATAACAAGATGGTGCCTCAAAGGTGCCTCAGAGGGACAGTGTGTGGCCCTCATGTTCCCAAGCCTTCTCTGACCCATCTTTTCTAATCTAGAATGTTCAGGAGTGGTGGGGGAAGGAAGACTGGTGTGTGAGCAATCCCACCTTCAGGGTCGTCTCTAAGACTGCATTCAGACATAATAAAATCGTGCCTCAGAGCCACCTGAAAGGTGACTCAGAAGGACAGTGGGTGGCCCTCATGTTCCCTGTCCTTCTCTGATCCACCTTTTCTAACTTAGAATGTTCAGGAGAGTGGAGGGAAGGGAAGACTGGTGTGTGAGCAATCCCACCTTCAGGGTCGTCTATAAGACTGAGTTCACACATAACAAGATGGTGCCTCAGAGGTGCCTCAAAGGTGCCTCAGAGGGACAGTGTGTGGCCCTCATGTTCCCAAGCCTTCTCTGATCCACCTTTTCTAGCACAGAATGTTCAGGAGAGGGGGGAGGGGCAGACTGGTGTGTGAGCAATCCCACCTTCAGGGTCGTCTCTAAGACTGAGTTCACACATAACAATCCTCTGACCCCAGGACCATTCGGAGCTGCCCATTGGAGCAGCCGCTACCATGGCTCACGAAATCGGTCACAACTTTGGCATGAGTCACGATGTGGAAGGCTGCTGTGTGGAGGCCACGGCGTCCCAGGGTGGCTGCGTCATGGCTGCGGCAACAGGGTAAGAAGTTCTCTCTGTGTGTGTATGTGTGTGATCCTTGAGTCCAGGGGTGTTTCTGCACAGCACCTCCGAAATCTGGATCTACTAGATCTGGATTTTGGAAATCCGTGTTAAGGTAGATCTGTATCTAGTAGATATGGATCTACCAACATCCCTTCTGTCCGCACACACGGCGGAAGGGTGGATTTAGATCCGGATTTGAGGTGGGTGCTGTGCCTCCTGATTGGCCAGGGTTGGGGCCTACGCAGAGAGCCTCCTGAAGCCAGGCGCTGCCCTGGCCAGTCAGGAGGCACGCAAGACGCAGGTGTGAAGGCAACCGGGACCCCGCAGCCTTAATCGGGCTGGCTGCATTAAGGTAAGGAGGGGATCCCGCTGGATTGCCCCAGGGTGTGTTAGGGGGGGTTAGGTAAATCTCCCCCTGGCTCCAGAAGAGGAGATCCACTGCTTCGGGGGCAAGGGCGAACCCCAAAATCAGAGTTCCCCAGCTTGCCATGCTCTGCTCTGGAGGAGCCAATCATGGTGGGCTGGGGGAGGGCCCACTTAGGGACCCTTTTTGCTGTGTGTACGCATCCATTTCGGATTCGGATGTTGCAGGTTCAAATTGGATTTTTGGAAATTAGGATTTTAAACATCCAAATCGAATCGAATTTTCGGATATTCAATTGGACTCGAATTTTAATGCAAAACAACAGCAGCAACAACATTTGTGCACATCACTGCTCTGGAACTGTTTGCAATCTCCTTCAGCAAACTTTGCTATTTTACTATCTAGCCCTTCTTCTAGATCACTGATGAACAAATGGGTCTTTATGTTTGCTTTCTTCCTGTTTGTCTCTGTCCTCAGACATCCCTTCCCCAAGGTCTTCAGCACCTGCAGCCGGCGGCAGTTGGAGAGCTACTTCCAGAAAGGGGGCGGCATGTGCCTCTTTAACATGCCCAACACCAAAGACCTGGTGGTGGGCAAGAAATGTGGCAACGGATTCCTGGAGGATGGCGAGGAATGTGATTGTGGAGAGATGGAGGTATGTCCGCCGGGGGCTGAATCTCTGAAAGTTGCAACATCACTTCTTTTCGCCACCCAGGAGGCGATCCTGGGGCCCTTCCCTTTTCTCTTGTTTCTTTGCAGAATCACCGCTCTTGCAAAAGTACCTGGATGTAGGAGCACTTGCTCACCTGCCTTTTGTGGGTTTTTGGCACACTTCCTACAAATGGGTATTTTTGCAAGAGCAGAGATTCCGTGAGGAATCTACAGACGGGGTAAGGAATTTGGCTTGATGGAAAACCTGGCATTATAACTGGATTTTCCGTGATGCCTACATAGTGTCTGGGAGACTGGTGGAGGACTGGGCCAGATGGAGCAGGTCTTAGCAGTGCCTGCTGGTAGCAAGAGGAAGCATAAGCTAGACTGTTGTAATGCACTCTACGTGGGGCTGCCCTTGAAGACAGTTCCGAAGTTGTAGCTAGTGCAGAACGGAGCTACTAGGTTGCTGACCGGGACACCTGGCTGGACACACATCCCACCGGTCTTAAAAGAGTTGCATTAGCTGCCGATTCACTACTGAGCCCAATTCAAGGTGTTAACTTTAACTTACAAGGACCTAAAAGATCTAAAGGTACGCCTTCTTCCATATCAACCTGCCTGTCCCTTAAGATCTGGAGGGGAGGCCCTCCTGCTTGTCCCACCACCCTCAGTAGTAAAAGGGGCAGGCACCCGAGAGAGGGCCTTCTCAGTGATGGCCCCCAGGCTATGGAATAATCTCTCCCTTGGCTCCTTCACTGTATATGTTTAGGAAGGCAGTGAAGATCCACCTCTTTGCCCTGGCCTTTGGTTAAATGGGACACTTTACAGACACTGTTACTGTTTAATGTATATTGTTGTTTTAATATATGACTGATTTTGGGTGTTGTTACCTCCCCTGAGATCTTTGGGTACAGGGCGGGAGAGAAATATAAATAAATGACAGACAGACAGACAGACAGACAGACAGACAGACAGACAGACAGACAGACAGACAGATAGATAGATAGATAGATAGATAGATAGATAGATAGATAGATAGATAAACTCTGCTGGATCAGGCCACAGCTTATCTAGTCCAGCACGCTGTCTCACACAGTGGGCCTCCAATTGCTTCTGGGCACCTGAAGTGGAAGACAAAGGCAACAACCTTCACCTGCTCTTGAGGGAAGAGCCTTAGAGGCCTTAAGAGGCATCCTGCTTGCCCCAAATGGCCTTAGAGGAATCCTGCCTGTCTCCCCAACTTGGAGGTGGTACCTAGGTATCCATAGTAGACAAAAACATAAGAGGAACCTTGCTGGATCATGCCACAGCTTATCTAGTTCAGCATCCTGTCTCCTGACCCCCTGCAAATGGCCTTTAGAGGCCTTCTGTCTGTCTTCTCCAGCCTGGTACTCTACTTGATGGGAGGTTCTTCCTCAAAACTTCCTCAAAACTTCCTGGTAGCTAATTTCCAGGGTGGTCTGAGATGCTAAACCTTGCTTGGAGTTGCTGGTGGTTAAACCTGAGGTTCTCTGCATGCGAAGCAGGTGCTGAGTTCTTGAACGTGGGGCCTTTCTCACTGTTTGTTCGGTGGAGTGAAGATGGTGTCCATCTTTGTTTCAGGAGTGCATAAACCCTTGCTGCAACCCACATAACTGTACACTGAAAGCCGGCGCAGAGTGCGCCCATGGGGACTGCTGTAAGAACTGCAAGGTAACCCGGATCTTCTCCAGGAAGTCCTGGAGAGAAGCGAGCAGGGGAGAAAGATGGAAATTGTCTGTACGTCCGTGCTTTTGTTCAAAGTAATGCATCCGTAGAACAAGTGAGGGAGATGTATGGATATTCAGCACATTTGCAATTCGCACATTTGCATTCAAAGTGACTGCTGGCGAGATTCAAAGACCGACGTTCAAATCCAAAGCAAATGCTTTTGCGCCTTTGTTCAGCGCTGTGTTATATCCGCCAATGCGAGGAGGCAGCAAAAAGCCTGCCCAGTCACATCTGCAGCGGATTCAGAGCAGGTTCAAATCAGATTTGAACAGCGTTCAAAGAACATTCACCACAGATTTGAATCTTACCACATTTAAAGTGGATCTATTTGCATAAACGTGGATTTCCTTCACTTTTGTTTTGATGCGCTTTGAATGCAGGAAATAAATTCATGCACATCCCTGGGACAAACCTGTGTTTAACTGGTATAAGAATATAGTTTTTGTACTTATATTCTTACAGCCAGTTTGGTCTTGTGGTTGGGGAGTCGGTCTCTTATCTGGAAGTACTGGGCTTGATTCTACACTCCTCCACAAAGCCAGCTGGGTGACCTTGGGCTTGTCACAGCTCTCTTTGGAGCTCTCACAGCCCCAACTACCTCACAGGGTGTCTGTTGTGGGAAGAAGAACAGAAGGTCTGTCAGTTGCTTTGAGTCCCCTTAAATGAGTGAAAAAAGCGGGGTAGAAAAGCCAACTCTTCTCCTCCTCCTCCTCCTCCTTCCTCTCTTCCTCCTCTTCCTCCTCCTCCTCCTCCTCCTGGGGGCATGGATGCCACAGAGCTTTCCACAACTGGGACACTGCATACCGTTCCTTTCCTCTTTCCCCTCCAGATTTCCCTCATCTTTAAGCATTGCAAACGTTTCGCTGCCTGAGAGCTTTGAAGTGAAATAAGTTATTTGCAGAAAACAATTGCACATATATGTAAGGTATGCTACAGAACTTTGATCCGTTGGCTCGAAGGATTTTTGTTCTGATTGGCAGAGATCCTTTGGCACCTCAGATGGGGAGAGACTGCTAATGTTGCTGCCCTTGGCTGAGGATGAAGCCCCAAATTTTCTGCATGCAAAGCTTTGCTGCTAAGTTCTGGCCGTGGTCCTCTGTAAATACTTGCAGATTGGGGCGTGTGATTGTTATCTGTACCTTTGCAAAGGATTCGGTTCACTTTGAGTCTTTCTGCCCAGAAAAGAAGAAACTCCGTGATATCCACTGCAATTCCAAAGTGTTCTGCCTGTCACTGAACATTGTTTTGTGCTTGAAACATTTTAAAGAGGGAGAACGTGATAGAATTGCAGCCATTTTTTTGGACCATGTGTAGCTGGCCAATCAGAGCCAGCAGCACACGCAGATGCACAACAACGCCAGCCAGGCTCACTACTTCGAACCCGGTGGCAAGGAGGTAAGTTGCGTACGCACCAGCCCGGTGTGTGTGTGACTGGAGTTTTTTTTTCCTGTGGGCTGTAGGTGATCCAATTGGGTCACCTAGAGTCCACAGAGGCCGAGGATCTGTCCCAGTGTGCTAGAAGCTGGGGCTGCCCGGATTGGGCTGCCCTAGCTGCCAGGGCCCCCCTAGGTGTCCACCAGCACCCAAGGGGGTGGTGCCCTCTCCCCAGCCGCGTGACCACTTACCTTGTCATGGTTGGCACACAGCTGGCTGGGGCGATGTGCCATTCCAGATAGCTTGGGCCCGGTCTACCAATAGCGGCAGCTGTGGGACAGCCTGGGACAGGCGAGAACGCCCTGGACTGGGTGTAGAGCGCCATTTTGTGCTCTACACCTGGAATGCAAGTGGGTGTCCTGGGACGGCCTAGGGTGGTTCCGAACGGAACTGCTGGCCCAGCTGTGTGCATGCTCCATCCCAGGGCCTCATACACGCGTTCCTCAGGCCCTCGTGCGAATAGGCCTCAGGATACTAATTGCTTCATTGTAACAACGTTTGTGAATAGGCAACAGTCTAGCACTTCAGTATTGATAAAGAGAATGTAATTATTGTGCCTTCAATTAACACAGCACATTAATTATTGTTGCCTGGAAAGAACGTTTCTATTAACTAATATAGTCTCTCAATGAGACACCTTCTCGGGACCCCCTGACTGAACTTCCCTCAGGTAAGTAGCTTACATGAGCCCGTTTCTCCCTGCCCACCCTCAGTGAGTTAACCCAGGAAAAGAACCCCAAACCCCTGCTGGACGGCCTTATATAGTCTCTCCTCGGGATGCTGCCGTGCCCTGATTGGCTCTCCCTAAGGGCAAACTTCCCCCTCCCTCAGAGCTACAGTCAGCCACTCCCACTAGCTACCTTCAAGCATATTTAGAAGAAGAAGAAGAAGACCTGGCTTTTCCAGCCCACTTTTCTCACCCATTTAAGGGGACTCAAAGCAGCTGACAAACCTTCTGTTCTTCTCCCCACAACAGGCACCTTGTGAGGTAGGTGGGGCTGTGAGAGCTCAGCTGTGAGTAGCCCAAGGTCACTCAGCTGGCTTCGTGGGGCAGGGGCCAGAATCAAAGCTGGTATTCCCGAAAAGAGTCTGGCTCCCTAACCACTAGACCAAACTGGCTCATTTACTGGGACTAAACTGAATATAATCTTACCTTATTAACTCAGTTGTCACACCTTTTCTGCCTTTGTCTCTTGCGTCTGTAGCTCAAGACAGCAGGGACCATGTGCCGCGAGCCGGCTGGATACTGTGACCTCCCAGAATACTGCACTGGGGTTTCCCCCTACTGCCCAAGCAATGTGTACCTGTTGGATGGTTCACCGTGCTCCTCTGGGGAAGCATATTGCAACAACGGCATGTGCATGACACACCACCAACAGTGTGTTCAGTTGTGGGGATCAGGTGAGCGCATTACCTGCAATGTAGAAGATGGAACCGCAGCTAAAAATTCACGCTATCAAAACTTTTTTGTTAAAAATATACAAGAAAAAAATGAGACAACCAATATCTGCAATGGAGGAAATAATAAAAGAGAGGAAGCTTAGCAAAAAGAGAATGTGTGCAAAGGTTTGTAAAACAATAACTGATGGCGGAGGAGGTATACTTGGGAGTCCTGGCAACTTGGTCTAGAAGAAACGAAAAGAAAGTTTGGTGAAATAGCGAGAATAAAGCATCATAAAGCAAGAGAATTATTTACAAAACTAGTAACAAGTAGGGATGTGGACGGATATCCAAAAATCTGAAAATCCAATTTGAAGATCCGAATCTGGATTCGGATCAGTTTTTCAAAAATCCAGATTTTCGAATTCAAATTCGAATACGGATTTTCAAAAACTTGATACAGATTTTCAAATGATTCATCTGAATGGGATGAAAACAGGATGCGTACAGGATGCGTACAGATGCATACGGGGTGTGTAAGGGTACATATGATCTGTACCTGTACATATACGAATGCCCAAATTATTTGTATGAATACATATGAATAGCTGTGGCCTGATCCAGCAGGGCTCCTCTTAGGTCCTTATGGACTAGATGGGCTGTGGCCTGATCCAGCAGGGATCCTCTTAGGTTCTTATGGACCAGATGGGCTGTGGCCTGATCCAGCAGGGCTCCTCTTAGGTTCTTATGGACCAGATGGGCTGTGGCCTGATCCAGCAGGGATCCTCTTAGGTTCTTATGGACCAGATGGGCTGTGGCCTGATCCAGCAGGGATCCTCTTAGGTTCTTATGGACCAGATGGGCTGTGGCCTGATCCAGCAGGGCTCCTCTTAGGTCCTTATGGACTAGATGGGCTGTGGCCTGATCCAGCAGGGCTCCTCTAAGGTTCTTATGGGCTAGATGTGCTGGGCCTGATCCAGCAGGGCTCCTCTTAGGTTCTTATGGACCAGATGGGCTGTGGCCTGATCCAGCAGGGCTCCTCTTAGGTCCTTATGGACTAGATGGGCTGTGGCCTGATCCAGCAGGGCTCCTCTAAGGTTCTTATGGGCTAGATGTGCTGGGCCTGATCCAGCAGGGCTCCTCTTAGGTTCTTATGGACCAGATGGGCTGTGGCCTGATCCAGCAGGGCTCCTCTTAGGTTCTTAGGGACCAGATGGGCTGTGGCCTGATCCAGCAGGGCTCCTCTTAGGTTCTTATGGACCAGATGGGCTGTGGCCTGATCCAGCAGGGCTCCTCTTAGGTTCTTATGGATTAGATGGGCTGTGGCCTGATCCAGCAGGGTTCCTCTTAGGTTCTTATGGACCAGATGGGCTGTGGCCTGATCCAGCAGGGCTCCTCTTAGGTTCTTATGGACCAGATGGGCTGTGGCCTGATCCAGCAGGGCTCCTCTTAGGTTCTTATGGACCAGATGGGCTGTGGCCTGATCCAGCGGGGCTCCTCTTAGGTTCTTATGGACCAGATGGGCTGTGGCCTGATCCAGCGGGGCTCCTCTTAGGTCCTTATGGACTAGATGGGCTGTGGCCTGATCCAGCAGGGCTCCTCTAAGGTTCTTATGGGCTAGATGTGCTGGGCCTGATCCAGCAGGGCTCCTCTTAGGTTCTTATGGACCAGATGGGCTGTGGCCTGATCCAGCAGGGCTCCTCTTAGGTCCTTATGGACTAGATGGGCTGTGGCCTGATCCAGCAGGGCTCCTCTAAGGTTCTTATGGGCTAGATGTGCTGGGCCTGATCCAGCAGGGCTCCTCTTAGGTTCTTATGGACCAGATGGGCTGTGGCCTGATCCAGCAGGGATCCTCTTAGGTTCTTAGGGACCAGATGGGCTGTGGCCTGATCCAGCAGGGCTCCTCTTAGGTTCTTATGGACCAGATGGGCTGTGGCCTGATCCAGCAGGGCTCCTCTTAGGTTCTTATGGACCAGATGGGCTGTGGCCTGATCCAGCAGGGCTCCTCTTAGGTTCTTATGGACCAGATGGGCTGTGGCCTGATCCAGCAGGGCTCCTCTTAGGTTCTTATGGACCAGATGGGCTGTGGCCTGATCCAGCAGGGCTCCTCTTAGGTTCTTATGGACCAGATGGGCTGTGGCCTGATCCAGCAGGGCTCCTCTTAGGTTCTTATGGACCAGATGGGCTGTGGCCTGATCCAGCGGGGCTCCTCTTAGGTTCTTATGGACCAGATGGGCTGTGGCCTGATCCAGCAGGGATCCTCTGAGGTTCTTATGGACTGGATGGGCTGTGGCCTGACCCAGCAGGGCTCTTCTTAGGTTCTTATGGACCGGATGGGCTGTGGCCTGATCCAGCGGGGCTCCTCTTAAGTTCTTATGGACCAGATGGGCTGTGGCCTGATCCAGCGGGGCTCCTCTTAGGTTCTTATGGACTAGATGGGCTGTGGCCTGATCCAGCAGGGATCCTCTTAGGTTCTTATGGACCAGATGGGCTGTGGCCTGATCCAGCAGGGCTCTTCTTAGGTTCTTATGGACCGGATGGGCTGTGGCCTGATCCAGCGGGGCTCCTCTTAAGTTCTTATGGACCAGATGGGCTGTGGCCTGATCCAGCGGGGCTCCTCTTAGGTTCTTATGGACCAGATGGGCTGTGGCCTGATCCAGCAGGGATCCTCTTAGGTTCTTATGGACCAGATGGGCTGTGGCCTGATCCAGCAGGGCTCCTCTTAGGTTCTTATGGACCAGATGGGCTGTGGCCTGATCCAGCGGGGCTCCTCTTAGGTTCTTATGGACCAGATGGGCTGTGGCCTGATCCAGCGGGGCTCCTCTTAGGTTCTTATGGACCAGATGGGCTGTGGCCTGATCCAGCAGGGCTCCTCTTAGGTTCTTATGGACCAGATGGGCTGTGGCCTGATCCAGCAGGGCTCCTCTTAGGTTCTTATGGACCAGATGGGCTGTGGCCTGATCCAGCGGGGCTCCTCTTAGGTTCTTATATTCTTATGACCTGTGGTGCAGGATGGAGATCCCACTTCTTTTATGATTCCCAGGCCTTTCCCAGCCACACTTCTGCACGGTGCATCCATTTGAATTCAGATATCCCCTAACCTTTTTTGTTGGTCTGTCTCCTCTGGCAGGTGCCTGGCCGGCTCCGGATGCTTGTTTTCAGGACGTCAACACGGCCGGCGACATGTATGGCAACTGTGGCAAGGACAGGCACGGCCACTACGTGAAGTGCTCTTTGAGGTTGGTGCTCCTGGGCTGGGTGTGGACAGGCCCGTGGAAGTCTCTACAAATAGGAATTCAGTGTGCAGCGCATGGCTACGTGAGTGGCATTTGAAGGGCACCAGGCTGGAGGTGCAAGCTGCTGCTACACATTTATTTCCAGAAATGTGCGAAGGGGGCAGCTGGGGACAATTCGGCGTGGTTTGCACCTGATGCTTGTTTTTGCGTTAGCCGCCATGGCGTTGCATTTGAACCAACCGTGGGTCCCAGACAGTCATCAAGGGAGGTCTCACTCACAATGCATTGCAGTAGTCCAACCCATGATGTGGTGCTGCTAACTGGAACTTTACTGAGAAGAAGAAAATGTCAGCCTCTGAGGTTACAGCGGAGGCAATTGGCAGCTGGTGACGAGAGGTACAGAGCACATATTTCTCCGGGTTCCTGGAAGTACGAGACCCCGTTCAATCATGGGATCCTCCCAGGGCTAATTTGGGACTGGCACGCGAAAAGGGAGCGAATATGACATTACACCATTCAGAATAAACCAGTTCACACTGTGGATTTCCCCTGCATAGTGACATGGGCTGACCTGTTTGGACTAGGGATGGTCATGAATATTTGCAACATTTAATATTCGTACGGATTCGTACAGATTCGGATATTCCAATATGAATCAAACGTTATGACATTCATACATTGACGTTTGCATTTGTACGAATGTTTCAGAACATTCATGACCTGGGGAGGTGGGAAAGTGGCTGCGCCAGCCACATCTGCCACAGATCCAGAGTGCATTCGACATGGATTGAGATCAGATTCAAACTAGATTCAGGGTGGATTTGACGCTTTCAGAGAGGATATTTTGGGGATATGTATTGGATACGCATCAAATACGTATTCATTCATATAGGATGTTTGTGTGAATTTGTACAAATAGATTCATATTGAATTCGAATCCTACCATATTTGAGGAGGATCTATGCAAATAAATATGAATTTTCTTACATTCAATTCAATATGGATCGAATGCCCAAAACCCCATTCCTCCACATCCCGAGTCTGGACACTTGGCCCTGCAGTCTTGAAATGGCCATTACGCATGTGCAGAGCCAAAGCCGGGCCAGAAATGGCCACCATGTAAGTACAGGAAGTGCAATGGCACACTTTTGGGTATTTTGCATCCTGAAATATCAAGATGTACACAGCGTGTTATGGTGTGAGCAAGCCAGTTTGGTGTAGTGGTTAAGGAGCTGGACTCTTATCTGGGAATACCGGGTTTGATTCCACACTCCTCCATGAAGCCAGCTGGGGGACCTTGGGCTAGCCACAGCTCTCTTCTGAGCTCTCACAGCCCCACCTAACTCACAGGGTATTCTGTTATGGGGAGAAAAGAAGATTTGTCAGCCACTTTGAGTCCCCTTAAATGGGTGAGAAAAACAAGGTAGAAAAGTCAATTCTTCTTCTTCTTCTTCTTCTTCTTCTTCTTCTTCTTCTTCTTCTTCTTCTTCTCCTTCTCCTTCTCCTTCTCCTTCTCCTTCTCCTTCTCCTTCTCCTTCTCCTTCTCCTTCTCCTTCTCCTTCTCCTTCTCCTTCTCTTTCTCTTTCTCTTTCTCTTTCTCTTTCTCCTTCTCCTTCTCCTTCTCCTTCTCCTTCTCCTTCTCCTTCTCCTTCTCCTTCTCCTTCTCCTTCTCCTTCTCCTTCTCCTTCTCCTTCTCCTTCTCCTTCTCCTTCTCCTTCTCCTTCTCCTTCTCCTCCTCCTTCTATGGGACAAGGTGAGCACCCACGGTGACCCTGTGAGGTTGTCCTGCTGGTTGCCAGGTTCAGTGAGAGGCGATAGCAAAATGTGAACACGCTCTTGAATCTTTTGCTGCCTGGAAGTAGCCCGCGATGTACGTCAAATCCCTCTTCACAGGGGTCCATAAATTCAGAAGGCATGACCAAGCACAGGCATAAATACAATTCTAATCTGCCTTGGTACCCAGTGATAAATAAGAACCTAAGAGCCTAAGAGGAACCCTTCTGGATCAGGCCACAGCCCATCTGGTCCAGCATCCTATCTCACATAGTGGCCCACCAGTGGCTTCTGATAGGGAGCCCATTTCCCACGTTCGATTCGGTACAAATCGAATATGGGGAAATTAGGCTTGGGCCAAATCCCATCCTCACGAATGTGGAGGGGGGGGGGGCGGCTTCATATTCATGCACAAATAGTCAAACAAATATTTGTGCACGAAACAAATGCAACCTCTCCTCCCTTAGCTGTCCTCATTGCCCCCATCGCCACTGCAGGGTCTCCTAAGGCACTTCCAGGTCTTTGTGCTCAGAACCGGAAGTGCCTTAGAAGACACTGCTGTGGCGACGGGGGCAATGAGGACAGCTAAGGGAGGAGAGGTTGCATTTGTTTCGTGCACAAATATTTGTTTGACTATTCGTGCATGAATATGAAGCCCCCCCCTCCACATTCGTGAGGATGGGATTTGGCCCAAGCCTAATTTCCCCATATTCGATTTGTACCGAATCGAACGTGGGAAATGGGCTCCCGCCACTGGTGGGCCTATTTCAGCCTCTGGAAGGCCTATTTCAGCCTCTGAAGTGTGCCAAAATAGCCCCATGGCGTGGCCGGTGTGTGCCCCAAAAGGTAAGGGTGCATGTAGGATGCGTACCCGATGTGTTTGGTGGTGTTCCCAGGCCTATTCCGCCGCTGTCCAGTGGCCAAAATAGGCCTTCTGGAGGCCAGAACAGGCCATCCGGTTCTGCACACTCATGCACATAGAATAATAAGGCCTAGGAAGAAGGCACAGCAGTGGCGTGTAAGTGGGGTCCTGGGCCCTGGGGTGGGGAATGGGGGCCTCGCTGGGGGGGGGGAGGAAGCCTGAGGGGACAGCAGGCTTGCAGGAGATCTGTTATCCATTGAAGTTCTTCTCCAGGTCACCTTCCTTCAGTTCCTCTGCCAACCATTCCACTTGCAGCCCCTTAGAAGTAGGGCTTGTGTTGGACAAACCTGCAGGCCTGTGATGCCTCCTGGGTTGCCGACGGGGAGTTTGACCACGTGGCCTCGGCTTTCATTATACTCTCCAGGGACGCCAAGTGTGGGAAGATTCAGTGCCAGAGCTCAGCTGCAAAACCCAAGGGGACCAATACTATCTCCATGGACACCACGATCCGGTCGAACGGGCGGGAGATCAAATGCCGGGGAGCGCTGGTTTATGCAACCAAGGGCGACGAAGGAGACATGTCTGACCCAGGGCTTGTGATGACGGGAACCAAGTGTGGCCACGGCATGGTGGGTTCTCCTTGGGGGAAATGGGAGAGGCTCTGAATCTGGGCCATGTCCACATGGGCTGTGAAGGAATTGGAATTGCGACTTACCTTCCACATGGAAGAACCCATGAGGACCTTAATAGGACCTCATGAGAAATGTGTCGTCTTCATGGTGCCTCTGGATTCTGTTCCTAACGAGGAACTCGGGCCCCTAGATCTGGATTTCCAGAGGACTCCTTTAATGGTGTCCTCAATCCGGTCTTCCCCCATGAAGAATGGGTTGCAGAGCGCACTTCCGTATGCCTGCCAGCTGGATGGGATCTAGGGGTGGTCCTAGCGGAAGTGACACCTGTGTGATGCATATGTGGGCCAATTACATCACGCCATCATGGCAGAACTTCCTCCTTGGACCAAATCAGGGCCTCTGGAGGCATGCTGTGATGTCCGCCATGGTACCCCTGTTTAGCATCCATTGCCATCGGGTGCTAGATGGCCCATGAGGATGCATGGGGTCTCTGTGGTGATCCAGAACTTTAAGGAACAGAGTCCATGAGGACCGGATACTGAAGATCCGGATCTTCTTAATCCAGATTAAGGGAGGTACGTGCAAAAAGGCCCCTGATCTCCGTGGCAGATACCCCCGTTTCAAGCATTCTATGTAATTTGGCTTGCTTTCGCAAAATGTCAGATATAAAAACAGTTAGACTTTTGGTTCCGGAGACCAGGGGCCACCACGGGGAAAGCCCAATGGCTGGGTCATCATGAAATGGCATTTGATAATTCGTGGTACTCGCAGCAGTAGCATCCCTGAAGATCCTAATGATCTCACAGGTCTGTAGGTTATTGGAGGATCCTTGACCTAGGAAGTTGAGTGATCTGCTGCAGAATCAACCTGGTGTTGCTCATCGCTTAACAAGGCCGTTCAAATCTCCAGGACCCCCAAATCACAGAGCAGCTGTGCCAACATTGGTGTCCTTCACAGAATTTGGCTGAAAAGTGTAAAACTGCCAGTCCAAGTTTGAAAATGGTGGTGGCTACAAGATTATAAGAACCTAAGAGGCACCTTGCTGGAACAGGCCAGAGCCCATCTAGTCCAGCATCCTCACACAGTGGCCCACCAGTTGCCTATGGGCATCTCAAACAGAGACAAGGGCAAACATTCTCCTGCTCTCCAATCCCAACAAATGGCCTTAGAGACATCTTGCCTGTCTCCCCAACCTGGAGGCTGTACCTGGGCATCCATCCTAGTAGCCATTGATACACCTGTCATCAATTTGTCTGACTCCTCCTTAAAGCTATCTAGGCTGGTTGCTGTCACCACCTCTTCTGGCAGTGAATTCCATAGACCAATGACCCTCAGGGGCAAGAAATACTTCCCCTTGTCTGATCTGACTCTCCTACCCATCAGCTTCATAGAGGGCCCCCTGGAATCTTATGGAATCTTAGTGTGCCACAGGGCTGCAAAACTGTGAAGCTCTCTGTTTCCTTGAACTCTAACTCCCATCATTCCATGCCAGCCCTGAAAGTCTGCACTTTTGCAATTCCATGTGAGCCCTGATAAATTCTTCTAGATGATTGCAGAGAGGTCAATATCTGAATTGGGTCTGGAGGCTTCACCAGATGCCGACAGATTATCTCTTTGCAACTGGAAAAGAGCCAGGTTACAGGGGGATGCAGCCTTGTTTTGCAGAGAAATAAGACCCTTCTAAAATCTATGGGATATTGCCGCGCTTTCTACTGAGTTGTTGTTCTCCTTGTAGGTATGCAGGGATCAGAAATGTGTGAATGCTTCCTTTTTTGAACTGGACAGATGTGTCGCTAAATGCCACGGCCATGGGGTGAGTAAAGATGCTTGGGGCAGAAATAACCCATGCAAGCCACTTTTGGGGGCAGTTTACTGTAGGGATGTGCACGAATGTTCTAAATATTAGAAATTTGATCAAATTCGATCGAATCTGGACATTCAAATTCGAATAGAATGTCTACACATTCAAATTTAAACATTCAAAGAAATGCACAGATAGGTATGTGTTACACATATCTGTATAATGTGTACGGAATGCTTACAGATATGCATACGTATCTTCAAATGTGAATGTTGTCGACATTCATATCTTCAGATCTGAATATAACATTCAAACTGTTGAGACTTTATTGATAATGCAACAGAACATCCACACGGCAAGTTGAGCAGAGGCAACGTATAGTCCCTGGATAGGAACAGATAGGAAACTTGCATTGCAAGAAGGAAACTTGCATTGCAAGAAGGAAGGTTTATTGCTTTATGATTGCAGAGTAAGCACTGACTAATAATATGCATGGATACATGTCGAGTAGATGCATGAGTACATGATAATAAAGCAGGTTTACAATTTAGCTACTAATTATGAACATTGCTGTTAGCCCCTACATCTTGGCTAAATAGCAGAGCAGATACACAGGATACACTACTGCATTATGGATTACATGCTAAGCAGATATACTCACGGAAAGCTGGTGATGTCACACAGAGAGACAGAAGACATGTGCATACACTCGGTCTATCCTGGTTAAGACCAGAGGCGTTTTTGCACACGGGGTTTTGGAACGTGTGCAAGACAGCCTCGAATGCGGCATACGCATTGCCGCAGCGGGGCTTGCACTCCGACGCGTCCGGAGCTGTCTTGCGCGCCTTCGAGTTGTAGAGCACTTTAAAGTGCTCTACATCCGTTCCGGAGCAGACAAAGCGCCCGCAGCCGTTCGGGGAGAGAAGCATTCGCTCATGTTTCTCTCTCCCTGACAGCCGCAGGCTCCCCTCCCCCGCTGGCACTGGCTGACAATCAGCTGATTGCCTGCCTTGCCGGCTGCGGGAGCCTCGGCAGCCGTCTCCCCGCCCCTTGCCGGCGTTTGCCGGCTAAGGCACTTCAGAAGGCTTTGAGCATTCGCACACAGGCGCGCCGGAATGCGTTTACACGCGTTCCTGCGCTCCTATGTGTGAATGGTCAAAGCGTCCTGAAGTGTCTTAGGCTTCCCGTCCTACACCCATTCCAAATGGAACGGGTGTAGTGCGAAAATGCCTCTGCTCGGTGTTGCAATGGTTGAGTTCTCATAACTTCCCTTTGCTTCCCACCTTGTTATGTCTGAAAACAGCGATAATGGCACAGTTGTGGAGCTGTTATTCTGCAGGACCTAATATTTTCCCAGGAAACAATTGCACTAAATTTGTATTCCATCACACAAATGAATAGATTCAAATGTATTCGATTTGAATCAGATTTTGTTGCATTAGGATTCTAAGGATATTTGCGCACTGGCCACTTAACACACATTAGACACACATTAAGGACAGATCTTAAACACTTCCGGAGTTGCCGTCCGCACTGCAGAACACATTAGAGACACTTTGGGGAGTCTGCTTCCGCATTGACTCCCGCGAGATCTGCCTCTAATGTGGTCTAAGAGCCCCTAAAACCGGTTTCCTGTAAGACCTGATTAAAGGTAGTCTTAATTAGGTCTTAAACTGTCCTTGTGCATCTGAACTGCACCCACGCCAAATCCGTTTCCCAATCCGTCCTCTCCGTGTGTGTGCGGACGCAAGGGGTCCGGTAGATCCATCACAGATAGTGATGGATCTACCGGAAAGGACGGATTGCCAGTGTGGAAAGACCCTAAACATTCAAACTGAATATTTGGATATTTGATTTGATTGAAATTTGAATCCAAACAAATAAATAAATTCATGTACATCCCTGGTTCACTGGAGTCCAACTCTTCTTCGCTGAAAAATGATTGAGTGACTGACTGATTCATTATGTTCCTTCCTTCCTTCCTTCCTTCCTTCCTTCCTTCCTTCCTTCCTTCCTTCCTTCCCGTTACTATTGCCACACTTGTTAAAATCAAAATGGAACCTATGATTAGCTCTGATGCTTACCTGTGGACCTCTGGGTAGCCCTGAATGTCTCTCCCTGTCACCCACTTTACCCTTAAACCATGAGACCTGGCTGAGGGAAGCTTGTGAAGGGGGGGGGGGGGGAATCAGTTTTCACTTTCTGCTTCCATAGAGATTCAGAAACTGTGAGCTCACATATTTTTGTGAGGTAGCACGCCTAGGATACTTTGTTTTGCATTTATATCCATTTTGCTTTCATAGGGACCTCTTACCTATAATACCTGGGTATGCACCCAAAACGTATACATTTGGATTGCATGAGAACATGTCTCTTTTGTTCCCCTCTAACGTATTCACGAGGAATCTGAAAATGAAAATTTTAATGTACAGAAATCCAATAGAATGGAAATCTATCCAGAACAGAGCTCTACAAATTCTCATGAAACTGAACTGTAATAGAATCTTCTGTCTGCTCCTGTTATTATGAGAGAAGATTTGAGGAGGAAAGCTGATAGGCAACAGGCCATTTATTGGATTGTCTGTTGGAAGAAAGTGTACTTTAATGCAATTCTACAGTTTTAATAGGTACATTACAATGTGTTACACTCAGCTTTATATTATAGGGATTTGCGCAGTGAAATGTTATTTAAAAATATAGCAGAGGGGAATCTCGGCGAAAAAGGCAGGAAATAAATTCTGTGCAGTGAAGATTTTACATCTGAAACACAGCTATGAGAAAAGGGATAAAGAACCTGTGAGGTTTGCGCATTACAGCTCAATGGCTTTGTTCTGAAAGAACCTGGGACAGGAAATTAAGTCTGAACATATGAACATAAGATCTCGAGTCTAGATCACGAAAAGTAATAATTATTCCTCTTTACCTTGGTCAGACCTCATCTAGAGACCTGTGTCCAGTTCTGGGCACCTCAGTTGAAAAAAAAAAACATTGCCAAACTAGAGCAAGTCCAAAGGAGGGCTACCGTAATGGTTAGTGTTTTGGGAACCATGTCCTGTGAGGAACGGTTGAAGGATCTAGGAATGTTTAGCCTGCAGAAGAGAAGACTGAGAGGAGACATGATGGTGGTCTTCAGGTCTCTGAAGGGCCATCACAGTGCAGAGGGATTGTCCCTATTCTCACTTGCACAAGATGGGAGGACTAGAAACAACGGGATGAAACTTCAAGGGAGTCAATACAGATTAAATATTAGGGAAATTTTCCTGACAGTGAAGGTGATCAGTCAATGGAATAGGTTGCCACGGGAGGTCCTAATTCTCCTTCACTGGAGGTCTTGAAGCAGAGGCTGGACAGACATCTGTGTGGGATGGTTTAGGAGATTCTGCATTGAGCAGTGGGTTGGACTCGATGACCCTGGAAGTCCCTTCCAACTCTATGATTCTATGAGAAGTCCTAATGGATCAGGTCACAGCCCAACTAGTCCAGCATCCCATGTCACACTGTAACCCACCAACTGCTTCTGGGTATCTCAAGAAGAAGACAAAGGCTAAACTCTCACTTGTTCTTGACTCCCTACAATAGCCTTGAGAGACAATCTACCTGCCTCTCTAACCTGGACCTGGTGTCTAGGCATCAATTCTAGGACCATTAATACACCTGTCCTCCATGAATTTATCTAACCCCAGAGCCCATCTGGCCTAGCATCATGTCTTGCAGTGGCCCAACAATTGCTTCTGGACATCCTTAAGCAGAAGACAAAGGAAAAACCTTCACCTGCTCTCAACTCCCCACAGGTAGTTTTTAGAGGCATTCTGCCTGTCTCTCCAATCCTGAGACAGTGCCTGGACATCAGTTCTAGTAGTGTCCATACATACACCCTCTCTAATCCTTTCTTAAAGTCATCCAGGCTAGTTGCTGTCAACGCCTCTTCCGGCAGCAAATTTCATAGACTGATGGCCCTCTAAGTGAACAATTATTTTCCTTTGTTGGGCCTAATTGTCCTGTCCATCAGCTTCGAAGAGGGTGCCTTCGTAGAAATGTGCAAGAATATTCAAAATATAATTTATTCGATCGAATTCTGCCAAATTTGAACATTTGAATTCGAATCAAATGTCCAGACATTCATTTTTTAATATTTGAACAAATATGAATATTTAAAATCATCTGTACAAATCATTTGGACATTCATATGTGTACGGATATGTACGCATTACATACGTATCCATACACATCTGTACACATCTGTACAGATATGTATGGGTTGAAAATGGGATGCATACAGATGTTGTCAACATTCATATCAAATACGTATTTAATATCTGTATGAATAGATACAAATGTATTCAAATCTGTTTGAATTTTAATACCCTTGTTTTTTTCTCTATTCATATGAATTCAAATATTTGAATCAAATCAAATGTCAAGAATTGCATTCGTGTGCGCCCCTATTCCTTGGTGGGAAATATATATATATATGTATTTTCTATTCCCTGCTTCCACACCATTCATGATTCAAGTAAGGTCATGCAAGGCTGAATCATTCTAGACGTTGCAGCCTGATTTTGTAAGGGACGCGTTTCAGCTTCCTGATCATTCTGATCGTTTGATTATCCTGGTATCCCAGAAAACTAAAAAAAAAGAAAGAAGAAGAATCAGCAAACTACATTTATGGAGGAAACATCTGCTCACCACCAGTAATTTCTGGTCCTTCTAGGTTTGCAACAGCAATCGGAACTGCCACTGTGATGCCGGCTGGGCCCCACCGTCCTGTGAAAAGCCAGGGCTGGGAGGCAGCGTGGACAGTGGACCTATGCAATATGACAGTGAGTCCTAGACCACCACCACCCCTGCTCCCCACCACGCCCTCTCCCATTCTGTGAAACCAAAGGAGATGATGAGATGAGGGCCCAAAAGACCCAGAGGTTGTTCTTGCTACACCAGCTTTTTCCTGAGGATGGGGAATCCAGCTGAGACCTTACCATACCAGATAGTCACAGCAAGCCAACGCATGTCATGGCAATGACCATTTATGTATCAGAGGGATAGGATGCTGTCCGCAGATCCTTTCAGTGGGTTCCATGGTTTTGAGCAGGGGTCTCCCCTGCCGCTACATGTAGATGATGGGGATTGACCTGGGGCCTTCTGCTCGTCCACTGAATGGCAGTTCATTCCCTAAATTAGCCTCACACAGGGATGGGCACGGATATTCGTAACATTAGTTATTTGTACGAATTGGACAAATTTGGACATTCATACATGAATCAAATGTTATGACATTCGTACAGTAAGATTCGTACAAATAGTTTGGTCATTCATTAAAGAGGGGATACAAAAGGAGCGCCTTCTCCCATATCAACCTGCCCCTGTCTTAAGATCTGCGGGAGAGGCCCTCCTGGTTATCCCACCGCCTTCAGCGGTTAGGCGGGTGGGCACCCGGGAGAGGGCCTTCTCAGTAGTGGCCCCCAGGCTGTGGAATGGTCTCCCCTTGGAGGTGCGTCAGGCCCCTTCTCTGTTTACATTCAGGAAGGCGGTGAAGACGCACCTCTTCACTGAGGCATTTGGCTAAATGCTCTCTACTCTTCCCTCCTTGCAAACACCACTTTTTTTAAAAAACCATGCCCACTGTAACCGGAAGTGACCCCTGACTGATGGCTACCTGGGCCAATTGTGCTGCACCACCGGCAGACCTTTATGCTTGGGCCTAATTGGGCCTAATCGGAGCCTCAGGATGGATGCTACAGCATCCACATGGCGGCCCTGTTTAGCACCCATTGCCATTGGGTGGTAAACACCCCATGTGGATGCATGGGGCTCTCACCATGATGCGGAACTTTAAGGACTGGATTCCACAAGGACCGGATACCAAAGATTCGGATCTTCTTAATCCAGATTAAAAGAGGTGCATGCAAAAATGCCCATAGGGAGCCATGGGCTTGTCGGGTGTGGCATGTAACAGTCCCAGACTTCATTAAGCAGTTCCACTTTGTTTGAAACGCAGCTCACCCCAAGAGGTTGGTCCCTGTTATTTCCAATATGGCTTGACTCACGTCTCGTGTGAGACGCTGCACACAAGTCACGCATCTGGAAATGTCAACCACCTCTCTCCATCCCAAGAATGTGCATTTGGAATCAGCAGAGCTCTCCGGCCAACAGCAATGAGGCACCGAGGGTAGGCGTAGCCTTTGTACCCAGGGCCTGCCATCTGTGCACCCGAGTGCCTGGTTTCACTGCCTCTTTTGCAACCCTCTCCTTCTTGCAGACCATGAGGCCATCCTGATCGCTCTGCTGCTAGTATTCTTACTGGTCCTGCCTGCCGTAGCCGCCGGACTCTATATCTACTACCGACGGGAGAACTCCTTCCTCAACAAGTGGGTCAAGGGCTTGAGGAGGAACCATGAACCCTACATGTGAGTAGCAGGCCACCAGGAGGGTGGAGGGTTCCTCGCAGCTCTGGAGGGTTTCTTTGGGTCTAGGCCTCTCAGCCTTTGCTTCAGAGGTCACTTTATGCTCCAGTTTGCTCTTTTGACATGAGCCAATCCCATCTTTTTGGGAAGAACAATGGCAGGTCAGAGGACCATCT
Source organism: Aspidoscelis tigris stejnegeri (assembly GCA_023333525.1). Lineage (NCBI taxonomy): Eukaryota > Metazoa > Chordata > Lepidosauria > Squamata > Teiidae > Aspidoscelis > Aspidoscelis tigris. The sequence goes on along the minus strand of JALMGA010000006.1, from coordinate 87,478,116 downwards.
AAAATGCCATGGTCCTTCACGTGCCAGAGAAGCCACAAAGGGCTGATTAACTGCCATTTATGGTGGTTTGCAGGCAGGCACAGTCTGGTGTTGTCAGGAACAAGGAAACATCAGAAAGCATCATGTTAAATCACTTTACCATTACAAATTCTGAAGGCCTTCCCCTGGCAGCTCATCCAATTAGTCCCCTCAATTTGCACCCTCAATCCTCTGTCCTCCTTTTCTACACTATGCATGATTTTATGTACTTCAGTTGGGGTACCCCTTAAATGCCTCCATGTCTCCGCTTACTGTAAAGCATCTTCTGCCACTGTGTTTCCACCCACAAAAGCAGACAGTGCCTCACAATAATTGCACCACCCCATGAGCGGGCATGGTTGCCATCTGAGAGGCCATTTTGTGAGGGGCTGCAGTTGTGAGTCACCTTGGAGCATTGCTCCAAAATGGAGATAAGGATGTGTCCAGATCCAGCCACGTCTATTTACAAAGGTAGATATGGATGTTAGCCTTCCTTAGCAAGTCCTTTTAAATTTGCTAAAGGCTTTTGCCCTTCTATTTCTCATTTTATTTAGTTACTTTTTATATTTCTATCCTGTCCTGTACCTGATGGTCTCAGTTTTCAGTCTCCCCCTCCCCCATTTCCTGAACGTTCTGTGTTAGAAAAGGTGGATGAGAGAAGAATTGGGAACATGAGGACCACACACTGTCTCCCTGAGGCACTTTTATTATGTCTGATCACAGTCTCTGTTTTTCTGAGGTGCCTCTGAGGTACTGCTTTTGTTAGCTCTGAACACTGAGGTTCCTCTGAGGCACCTCAAGGCTTTGAGGCTGGGATTCTTCACACATCAGTCTTCCCCTCCACCTTTTCTTGGACTTTCTGTGCTGGAAAAAGTGGATGAGAGAAGAGTTGGGAACACGAGGATTACACACTGCCTCCTTGAGGGGCTCTTTTGTTATGTCTGATGACAATCTCTGTCTCTCTGAGGTACTGAGAGAGTTATAATCTCTGAGGTACAATCTCTAAGGTTCTGCTTTTTCAGTCTTCTCCTCCACTTTTTCCTGAACTTTCTGTGCTGGAAAAAGTGGATGAGAGAAGAGTTGGGAACACGAGGTTTACACACTGCCTCCCTGAGGGGCCCTTTTGTTATGCCTGATGACAATCTCTGTCTCTCTGAGGTACTGAGAGAGTTACAAGCCCTGAGGTACAATCTCTGAGGTACAGTCTCTGAGATACTGCTTTTTCAGTCTTCCCCTCCACCTTTTCCTGAACTTTCTGTGCTAGAAAAGGTGGATGAGAGAAGAATTGGGAACATGAGGGCCACACACTGTTTCTCTGAGGTGTTCCTTTTGTTATTTCTGAACTGTCACACAGAGTTAACATTTCATAGTCGGCAGTACAAAACCCTGAATACTGTCCAATGCTTAACTTTAGGCAATGGATTTATTTTTGTCTCTCTTCCCCCCCCCACTCCAGAAATGTAACAGTTCCTCAGAAGTCAAACCAAGGGCACTCTAACTCAGCCTTCACTCTGCATGATATCTCCTCCTTGTCTTCCTCCTCCTCCTCCTTCAATAAAGCAGTTGGCAGCAGTCCCAACCATGTAAGTAGGCTGAAATCTTATTGTCAGGCTTCATGCTCAGATTTTTGGTCTGTTCTCAGGGATTCCCACCCTCGCCTGGGCAGACACACTAGTCACAGGTCTGTCCTAATATCTACCAATGAGGTCCTCTCGGTCATGCCACCACCCTCAGAGGTGAACAGCAACAACAACTCACCCTGAGACCCTGTGGTATAGAGTAGGGGTGTGCAAAGATGCAGTTTCCAACATTCGATTTGTAAGAAATCCAGTATTCGAGCACCCAAATTTATATGAATAAAGAAACATGAATGTCTGGACATTCAAATCGATATGAATACATTCATATCAATTTGTTTGGATATTCAATACGTATCCAATGTTATGAATCTCATATGCCTCCCATATGCATCCTAGTTTCATCTTGTACGTATCCATATATATGCGTACAAATATGCACAAGATGTGTACGGATATGTACGCAATGCGTCCATATCTGTACACATACGAATGTCCGAATTATTTGGACAAATAACTCAAAATATTCAAATATTCATATATGAATGTCTGAATTCATACAAATTTGTATGAATAATGAATATTTCCAATATTTGAGCAGATCCCTACCTAGAGTGAGATACAAAAGTAAATACATCCATAATATTCATTCTTCGCTGCATTTCTGGGTTCCTGGCCTGAGTTGGGTACCAGGTTAAAAGAGCCCTTGTAGGGTAGTGTGAGTGCACCGATATTCAAATATTAAAAAATCCGATTCGAATTCGACGAATACCGACATTTGAATCGGATTTTCGAAAATCTAAATTTCCAAATTCGAATCAAATCCGGATTTTTGAAAATCTGAAATGGATTTTTGAATGATTCGACTGAATTTGATGTTGTATGTCCCATCCGAATATCGGGTCTATTTGTGCATATAATACAGGATGCAAATGGGATGTAAACGAAATGCGAACGTGATAAAAACGGGATGCGAACGGATTCGAAATTTGGATACAAATGTTCCCGACATTTGTATCATTCGATTCAAATTAGATTTTCAAAAACGCGGATACGTATAATCCGGATTCGAATCAGATTTCGAAAATCTGGCTTTTTGAATTTCGAGTCAAATCGAATATTTGACTAAATTGAATTCAAATGCAGAAAATGCATTCGTGCACATTCCTAGCGTTAGGACAAGGGACAGCAGTGGTTATTTCTGCCTCCTGCCATTTGCAGCAGCAGAAGACATATACATGTGTGCTCAGAAATCCACACAAAGCGCACAACTAAGCCAAACAGGCAACGTCCAAATTGGTGCCTCAAAACAACGGTACATCCCCAAGGCAAGGCGCTTGGTCTTGCTTATCTGCAGACATCCAGAGAAAAGGCTTAGGCTGACCCAGTGATGGGGGAGCCAAAGTTTGGATTGCTCTTTGTGGGTTAAGTCCAGTCCCTCTCTGCAGTTGCTAAAAACTCAAAACTGGAAAGAGCTTTTTCTTTGGAATAAGGCTGGCCTGGGCTTCCGAGCGAGACTTCTTCTGAGTAATCTGAAGCAAGCAGCCGAAGACGGGTCAGCTGAGAAGCAGGGGAACTGAAAATGGATTATAAATAAACCCAGAAAATGCTGCTGCTTTCCCTCCCCCACTCCCGGAGTTGGATTGCACCCAGAGGAGGCAAGCATAGCCTTTCCTCCTGGCCTAAAGATGGAAGAAGATCACTGTGGATCAGCCTGTTGGAAATCCCAGACCTAGCTTCCTGATGTGGGTGGCCGTGGGTGGAGAAGAGGTCCTCAAGCCATTTAAAAGAAGACTAGGGCTGTTTTTGCACTAACAACCAAAACTCCATTAGGAACCCATTGGGTACTTGATTGGTATGGATCTCGTACGTACCATCTGCACACAAGTCCCCTTAAGGACCCCATCAGGACCTCATTCTGAACATGCTGTACCCACTTTTGTTTTATTTGTGGACCTTCCACCCTCCGTTTGGACTTTCCTGAATCGAAGGTCCACAAATAAAAGAGATAGAAATGAGAAGATGTGACCAGCCAGACCTGAAGATGGATTGAAGAAATTTTAAAGGGGAGATGTGGCTACAGCCTAGTAGCTAATGTAAGTTTAAGGCTGCATCCCCATGGGCTGCCAATACTTTGGGGTGGATTTGGGGCAGCCTTAATGTGAATTGTAGTTTGCATTAAGGAGCCCCCATGGCAATCGAGGGCATGAAAACCACGGTAAATCCCTGCATTGGGATGCCGTGGTTTTCTCCACCCCCTTCCCTCTTGCCTGACGGTGCGATCACCTAGGTAAGGGCTTGATTTACCCCAAATGACCACCTGATAGCTTCCCTGAAAGCAAACCCTTTAATGAATTATTTTTAATTATTTCACCGGGCGCTTGACAGCCCCTATACCCATCCGACAGCTGCTCAGCTGACTGCAGGGAAGCTGTCAGGCGGTTGTTTGGGGTAAATCAAACCCTTACCTAGGCGATTGCACTGTCAGGCAAGGGGGGACAGTTGTGATCAGCACATAAGCGGCGGGGACAGCGAAACTCCAGCCACTAATCCTGAGATTGATTGGCAATAACCCGGGAGCGTCCCCATACCGCCCTAATTTGGGGCGAGAACAGTTGCAAAGGGGAGGGGGGTTTGCTCCGGGTTCTTGCTTTTTGTCCCTCATGTAGCCCGAATTAGGGCTTTGCATGGGGACTCTCCTGAGATGAACTCACATTTGCCTCGGTGTATCCTGATCATGGGAATGTGCACTACGATAATTAACGGCCAGATCCAGGAAACACCTCTCTTAAAGTATGGTCAATGTTCTGAAAACCTAACTGGGCTGTTGTATCCTTGTTTGACTGTATCAGTTTATAGGCATTGCTACAGGGTTCTGGTTGTGATGTTACCTTCTTTCCTTGGGATGGGGGGGACACACATACATACCTGTCCGCTGTTTGCTCTTCCAGCAGGCCACACGGGGGATCTTCCCACCAAAGTCCAATCAATTTCAAACCCACCCTGTCAACATTGTCCATCCTCTTCGCCCTGCACCGAGCCGAACTGCACCTCCCCAGAGAGACGTCAGGCCCGCCCGCCCGCCCCCGCTCCCTTTCAGCAAATCGCCTGCACTTCCTGCCAAAACAAAATTTGGGGCTCAAACGAAGCTGCCGCCACCAAAGAAACCTCTTCCCACCAGCCCTGTTAGGACCCCGCTGGTGAGTTTGATGGGTCCCTCTCTGGCCCTGATCTCCCCCTACAAGAGACGGGCTTTGGTCAGATGGTCCTAGGGCTCAGAAGGGCTGGATCATGGGCAGGTTGGGTCCTGTGGTGCAGGTGGAGGTGGAGGGGCAGCTCCAAGCCCACAGCATGGGTTGGGATTGGGGTCAGTTGGTCGGAAGTGGTACCCAGGTGGCATCTTTGCATTTGGAATTGTAGCTTCTGGTGGAAGTAGCACGGTGGTTCTGGGAAACATTATATCCTTGATGCTAAGGGCTGGGAGGTTCAACCATTGCAGATTTACAAACTCAATGGTATTTCAAGGTTTTCCATGTTTCTGTTCTACTTGAAGAAGGGGAGAGTCAGCCTGAGGCAGGCAAAAGGGAATTTGCATGAAGATTCTAATGGCTTCGAAAAACCTGCTGAAAGGATGTCAATGTGGTTAGAGTGTTGGACTGTTATCTGCTAGTCTCCTGGTTTGATTCTGCACTCATCCATAAAGCCAGCTGGGTGACCTTGGGCTAGCCACAGCTCTCTTTCTGAGCTCTCACGACCCCACCTACTTCACAGAGTGTGTGGTGGGAAGAAGAACAGAAGGCTTGTCAGCGGCTTTGAGTCCCCTGAAGGGTGAGAAAAGCGGGATATAAAAGCCAAGTCTTCTTCTTCTTATCTGGTTCAAGTCCGCGCTCCTCCACAAAGCCAGCTGGGTGACCTTGGGCTAGTCAGCTCTCTTTCTGAACACTCACAGCCCCACCTACCTCACAGGGTGTCTGTTGTAGGTAGAAGAACAGAAGGTTTGTCAGCCGCTTTGAGCCCCCTTAAGGGTGAGAAAAGCCAGGTATAAAAACTCCTCCTCCTCTTTGCTAGGTTGAGCCAAAACCAAGGCCACCTCGCAGGCCACTCCCGGGTAACCCTCTCCTGGCTAAAGAGCTACCATCAACTCAGGGTCAGACGTTGCTGGTCATGGTGCCTCCAACCACTTCCAAGGGAACAGGTATCAGTTCCTCGAGCCACATCTCCAAATCGCTCAAGTAAGTACTACTACTACTGCTACTGCTACTACTACTACTACTACTACTGTATTCTTAATTAATTAATTAATTAATTAATTATTAATTGCTGCAGTGGCCAAGCAATCAGGCTCAAAAGTGGGCAAATATTTTTTGTAAACAGCTCAGAGATTTCAGAAGCAAAATGATAGAGATGTTTTTTTTTAAAAAACTAATCCATGAATCATCGAACTCATAAGATCTAATGGCCACAGAGATTTATTGGCATCATCAGACCAGCTGGCTAATATTCTGTGGGCGTCCCCCTCACCCCTAAGTTAGGTACTATTTCCTAGTGGTAACCAGAGCAGGAGAAGTTTAGTTGGTGCTGAAGTTATTTGAGGAATTTCATCTCATGAAACAAACATGTTTTTTTTAAAAAAACTTACACTTTAGAAATTAAGGAGGGAAAGGAGGAAGGAAGAAAAGGAAAATAAAAAGATTACAAATATCCTATAATCTAAGGCAGCGTCTGCATACATGAAAAAATGGCTTGAAAGCGGTCCTGTTGCACTTTTAATCCAGATTAAAAGCCATTGATAGTGAATTTTCTGGCCTTTAACATGGATTAGAGGCACTAGTGTGTGGATTCTACTATCTCTAAGCCACTTTCAAGCCACTTTTTTTCTTACAGTTTGGAGATCCAGCCCATGACTAAGTGATCAAATTATTGTATTTCCATTGGCCCTTTCTGCACCTACCCTTGATCCTGATTAAAGAATCTCTTAATCTGGATCCGTCGGCCTGCTCATCGGCACACATTAGTGTAGATCAAGGAGGCCCTGACCCCTCACTGGTCCAGCACCATCTGCCAGTGAATGAGCCCAGATGCGGATCAAGATGCCCTTAATCTGGATTTCTAATGGCTGGAACCATTTTTGTAAGGTCAATGCGGACAGATCCAGAGACAGCATACCCAAGAAAAACAGTCTCTGGGCAATGCAGGCTGGGAGGTGGCCATTTTTGGTATATGGTTACATCCCATTTTTCCTTGAAGGTGTTCAAAGTGGCATAGCTAAATTCTCCCTTTCTGCAGTCGCTGGTACTCTTTCCCAGGAGCCCCCACCCCCTTCTGGTACACTCTGTCCACACACCATGGAGTATAATCCAGATCGGGGGCCCATCAACACTGAGGACTACCACTGTATCAGCTTGGCCTCGTTCAAAACATGGAGGTGTGCGGAAGGCCCACCTCCGTACGCTGGACTACCGGGGGCTCCATTCTGGGAGTGCACCAGAGTGGGCTGCTGGAATGGGGTCACGGGGGGCCATGACGCAGGGACATGCACGAATTGGGTTTTTGGCATTCAGTTCGTAACGAATCGAATGTTAGAAAATCCATATTTGTTTGAATAGATCCCCTTCGAATGCAGTAGGATTCTATTTGATACGAGTGTATTCGTACTAGGGATGTGCACAAATGTTCTAAACATTCCAAATTCGATCAAATTCAGTCGAATGTTGGCATTCGAACTCAAATAGAATGTCTACACATTCGAATTTAAACATTCAAACCAGATAGGAATGTGCAGATACGAATGTACGCATCTCATACGTATCTGTACACATTTGCCTACGAAATGCGCACAGAAACGCATGACGCACGCAAATGTTGACATCCATGTCTTCAAATATGAATGTTGTTGACATTCGTATCTTCAGATTCGAATCTAGCATTCGGACAAATAGAATCGAATGGATTCGATTCGAATCTGATTTTGTTGCATTCGGATTCTAAGCATTCAAACTGAATTAGAATGCAAGAAAAATATTCATGCGTATCCCTAATTTATCTGATACATATCCCGTAACATATCTGCTCTGAAAGGGTGCTTCCGCTTAAATGCCGTGAGCATTTGGTGGGCCACTGTGTGCGACAGGATGCTGGACTAGATGGGCTGTGGCCTGATCCAGCTGGGCTTCTCTTATGCTCTTATGTTCTTATGCACATGCCCTTAAACACCCATTAAGGACACATGTGGAAGCACGCATCAGCACAGCGGCAGCTTTTTAAGCCACTTTTAGCACGGAGTGTCCGCACAGTAACACCCATTAAGCACACATGTGGGAAGCCACGTCCGCACAGTGGCACCCATTAAAGACGGAATGGGTGGACCACATCCGCACAGCGGTACCCATTAGAGACAGATAGAGGCGTGCTTAATGGGTGTTAAAAAAACATCACATATCATGTGGCTTTAAAGGGTGTTTTGCTGTGAAAACGCATCCGTTTAGGATGTGTCCGCACAGTGAAACTGTGCCTACCCGCGGCCCTCCCCTGGCCCACCGTGATTGGCTCCTTGGAGCCAAGCATGGCGAGCTGGGGGACTCCTACTTCGCAGCTTGCCCTTGCCCCAGAAGTGGCGGATTGCCGCTTCTGGAGCCAGGGGGAGCTTCCCCAAACCCCTCCCTAGACCCCCCAGGGGAGAGCCCAAGCGACCCCCTCCTTACCACTTCGGCGTTGCCCTGATTCTGGCCGGGGAATCTGAGGAGGCTGTGCGCCTGCGTGCTGCATGCCTCCTGACTGGTCAGGGCTGCTTCTGGGGTGAGGGCGAGCCGCGAAGTAGGAGTCCCCCGGTTCGCCATGCTCGGCCCCCGAAGCGCGGATGTGAGGCGGGCGCTGCGTGTCCACAAAGCACCTACCTCAAATCCGGATCTAAGTCGTCCTTCCGCCGCCTGGGGGTAGATTTAGTAAATCCGGATGTATTCAAAACCAGGTTTACTAAGTCTGGATGAGGTAGATCCGGATTTATATAGGTAAGTGCGGAAGCAGCCAAAGTGCCAAATCTGCCCTGAATCCACTTTGAATCTGCTCTCGATCCATGTTCAATGCACTCTGATGAGACTGGCGCAGCCATTTTCCCACCTCCCCAGTTTCTGGAAACATTTGTATTTGTACAAATTTTAATATATGAATGTTGCAACATTCGATTTGTGTACAGATGCCCAAATTTGGCCAAATAACGAATGTTATGGATATTTGTGCCCCTCCCTTCTATGAGGCCATGAGCTGGAGAAGAGCAGGTGGAGAGGCCTACGGTGGGCGTTTCCTAGCTGAGTGGGACTTGATTCCTTTTCCTCCAGGTCCACCTCCATGGCTTGAATAAGTGGACCATACAGGTCGGTGTGTCCTACGTTTGTGGGCTGATGTGGGCACACGCCAGTCTGAATCAGCAGGGCTCTTAGATATGTTGGAATGACAAAGGTATTAATCAGAGCCTGTCTTAATGCAGTGGCAAATGCAAATGACTGTGGCTAATTATCCAGTGACCTAGATTCTGGAAATCAATGTCACACTGTAACAAATAAGATCTCCACGTAATGGGGAGAAATGGAGAGACATTTTTGGAATATTTTTCCATCTTGAAACTGAAATTTGAATGGTTTCTATGGATGTGCACATTTTTTTTCTATTCAATTCAAATCAAATCAAATGCAAGAAAATTCATATTTATTTGAGTAGATCTCCTTCAAATGTCCAATACAAATTCCATACTTATCCACCTGGAATGTGTCCAACCAGCCCTGAATCCATAAGAGAAGACCTGCTGGATCAGGCCACAGCCCATCTAGTCCAGCATCCCATCGCACATGGTGGCCCACCAAGTGCTCATGGGCATCTCAAGCAGAGACAAGGACAAACCTATTACTGCTCTCGAGTCCCAGCAGATGGCCTTAGAAGTGCCCCAGTTCCTCCCCCCCCTCAGCCTGAAAGATGCACCTAGGCATTCGTTCTAGTAGCCATTGATACATCTGTTGTCCATAAATTTGTCCAACCCTACCTTAAAGCCATCCAGACTGGTAGCTGTTACCACCTCTTCCAGCTTCAAATCCACTTTGAATCCGCTGTCAATCCACTTCAAATCCACTCTGGGTGTGTTGCAGATGTGATTGGAGCAGCCTCTTTCCCACCTCCCAGGCTCACATATCTAACAAAGCTTTCTACAAATATGTCAGAAGATTCAATTTGACTCCAAATGTCAATATTCAAATATGCCAACATTCAATGCGAATCCAAATTTGGCCGAATTTGGCCAAATAATGAATAATACAAATATTTGTGCACATCCCTAAGTTTTCTACACAAAAGTGGAACGTAGTTCATGAAGGCACCTAACAGGTGTAATTCCAAGCATGATTCAAAGCCTTGAACAACCTTTCAGTCAATAGGATGACTTCTATGTATGTAGATGCCATTTTGGAAGGCCCACCCTGACCCCCGAGGGCCCTTAAATTGCAAGGGTTCAACAGCAAAAGTGTTGAAATTTTACCCCCAAACTGTCCAGGCTTCTAACGGTCCTCTTTCTTTCCTTTCTTCCCTCAGGCCAGTGCCACCTCAGAGGTAAGTGTGACCACACCCCCACTATGGTTGGAGCGCAACTCCATCCTTCTGTCTGCTGCTCTTTGTTCACATGGTGGTTTTGCTTTAGGCTCAGGAAAGATGTAAAGGAAAAGACCTTAGGTGCTTCCGCACCTGATGCTGAAAAACGGATCTAAAAAAACGGATCTAAAAACTCCACCATTTTTCAGCCATCTGTTCTTCCGGGGATCTGTCCCAAATAGGGACAGATCCTCGGAGGCCCTGTGTGTCAGCGCATGCATGGGGCGGCCACGGCAAGGCCGGATCGGGTGGCTGGATTGCTCAGGTGCTGGGTGGAAGCCGCAGCACCCAGGGCTGAAGTCAGCCGGATTCCCGCGCTGCCGACGCCGCCCCCGGAACCGCGGGACTGGAGCATGCAGCTGCCAGTCACTGTGTGTTTCTGGTGGTGCATAGTGCACTGGGGAGGGCAGAAGGAGACCAACCAGCCTGCTTCCCTCCTCCCCAAGATGGCGGCTGCCGAGACATGTGCCCTTCACCTCTCTGTGTGCGGAAGCATCCTGCTTCCGAAATGGATTGAGGCAAAGGGCCGGATGAAGACCTAATTTTTCAGGGCTTCCCGGAGGCTGCATCTTTCGGTGGCAAGACCCGATTAAGAATGGGTCTTGCCTGCCAATGTGCGGAAGTGCCGCCGAAAAGGGACCCGGATCCGGCCTCCAGTGTGGAAGATAAGTTTATATGTTGTCTGTATGTGTGTCTAATGTATGTTAAGATGTGGTTTAAGGACCTGTACAGTATTGGGCTAAGAACTAGGGATGTGCATGAATATTCAAAATATTCATTATTTGGATGAATTCAGCCAAATTCAGATATTTGTATACAAATCTAATGTCCGGACATTCAAATTTCTGAATTTGAACGAACACGAATATTCCAAGTTATTTGTATGGATAATTCAGACATTCGTATCTATACGGGTACATACACATCTTGTATGTACTCATATAGATCTAATATGCATCTGTACGCATCTGTACGGGATGAAAACAGGATGATTATGGGATGCATAAAGATGCGTACGGGTTTTGTACAGATGCGGACATACCTGTAGGGATACAAATGCCCGAACTATTTGAACAAATACATACAATTGCATTCGTATCTGTCTGAAGGTCCAGAATTCAGATTTTTGAATATTCAATTTGTTACAAATCAAATGTTGAAAATTGTATTCCTGCACACCCCTAATAAAAACACAAGAAATATTAATAAAGCCAATAATTGTTTCAAGATACCACATTATCATCAGTAGTACATGCTCAATGCCTGAGGCCTTAATATAGGCCTTTTTCTGCACTAGGCCTTATTCTGGATTATGGGTGTTTTTCCACTGTCAGAAAGTACCCATTTTTGCACCCATTAAGGACCCATTTGGGTGTGAGCTGGATGACCCCATTTCCACCACTGCACCCACTTGGGACCTGATTGTTTTGACTGCCGCTGGGGAAATCCAGATCAAATGAGTACTTTCTGGCCTTTAATCCAGATTTTCTGTAGACCCCATTAATGGGGTGTACAAAGGGTCTTCAGGCAGAAAATCCGGGTTAAATGGAGCTTGTTTCCACACTTATGTGGCAATGGGGTCTAGAGGAGGCTAGGGGGAGGGGGCACCCATGGGGGGGGATCCCCAAAACCTAAGCTTCGAAGTCATTTTGAAGTTACTTCGAAGTCTGTGCAAAATAGCTCCGAAGTCACTTTGAAGTTCACTCCAAAGATCAGCACAGACTTCAATGGAGCTGTTTTACACAGATTTCGAAGTGACTTCGAAGTGACTTCGAAGTGACTTTGAAATGACTTCAAAGCCACTTCAGGGATTGCACCCCCTGTCCCCCCAGACACCTGGGGTGACAAGCGGACTTCTTATGGGTAGATCCGGACTTCCAAATGGGTGCTCCGGTGTTTCCACGGCAGGGAGGCTAGCACCCATTACTATTGGGTGCTAGACCACCCATGGAAACACATTGGGTACTTCCCTTAATCCAGATCTACTAGATCCGGATTAAGGAATGTACCCATTCCTTAGATCAGGATCTTCTTTGATCCGGATTAAAGGAGCGCAGTGGAAAAACACCCTATATTTCAGAACAGGGACCTCCCATTTGTATATCTAGTGCAGATGATACGCCCCTATTCCAGGCATGATTTTGCACTTCCCGTCTGCTGGACAGGAAAGGAGCGCAATGACTCAGCGTCAATTAGCACTCACTACCCCTGCCCTTTCGCTCTTTTGTGGTCCTCTCTTTGCCATCTCCTGAAGAGAGCAGATCAACTTGGTCAGTTTTAGAGATAATGATTTTGGGATAGTGAAACGATGGTGGAGATGCTGGCCCTTTTTGCACTCACCAGTGATCTGGATTAAGGAGCCTCTTCATCTGGATCACTGGCCTCCTAATCTTCACATTAATGTGGATCAAGGAGGCCCCTGCCCCTGTTCGTCTGGCTCCATTTGCATTGAATGGAACCCAATCTAGATTAAGGAGGCTCTTAATCCAGAGCCCTTTCTGCACTTGGCCTTATTCTGGAGTATATCTCAGGATAGGAACCTGCTATAAGCATGCCAGTGCAGACTAAGGAAGGACCCAAGTGAGACCTGCCATAGTCTGCATTAGCTTGTGGTCAGCAGACTGCTTTCCCAAGATATAGACCATAATAAGGCCAAGTGCAGAAAGGGCCCAGATCTGTTATAGATGGTCTCCATTCAATCCTGATCAGTGGGACCCAGGAGAAAAGGACTTTGTCTCCTATCTGGATGAGTTTCAGAACTTTGTGAGATTATGGCCTTCATCTTGTGGTGAAGCTGGTGACTGTTCTCAGAGCCCAGTAGTAAATGTACTTGCCTGGAAGATTCTGGATAAAATGGCCACTAAGACTTACAAGCCCTCCCATGGGAGCCACAAATGAGTAGTGCCACAATCAGACCCAGTTCAGGCTTATTCCTCTTTACCTTCATCAGACCTCTTCTAGAGTCCTGTGTCCAGTTTTGGGCACCTCAATTCAAAAAAAAAGACATGGACAAACTAGAGCAAGTCCAAAGGAGGGCTCCCAATATGGTTAGTGGTCTAGAAACTGTTTCCTATGAGGAAAGGTTGAAGGATCTAGGAATGTTTAGCCTGTAGAAGAGAAGACTGAGAGGAGACATGATAGTTGTCTTCAAGTACCTGAAGGGCTTCACAGTGCAGAGGGATCGTTCCTATTCTCACTTGCACAAGGTGGGAGGACTAGAAACAACAGAATGAAACTTCAAGGGAATCAATACAGATTAGATATTAGGAAAACCTTCTTGACCGTGAGGGTGATCAGTCCATGGAATAGGTTGCCACGGGAGGTAGTGGGTTCTCCTTCGCCGGAGGTCTTCAAGCAGAGGCTGGACCTACATCTGCCTGGGATGGTTTAGGAAATCCTGCATTGAGCAGGGGGTTGGACTGGATGACCCTGGAGGTCCCTTCCAACTCTATGATTCTATGCTGACAAGGATAGTGGGGTTGCAGTTTACGGACATCTGGAGAGCCACAGTCAAGCACCGCTGCTCTGGAATGACACATGCCCCAACCTCTCCCATGTGCCAGGAGCATAGCAACAGTGAACTCAGCCTCTGCTTTCTTGGCTGCGGTGAGATGCCACCCTTGATAACTCCACATTTGCCTGTCTCTTGCCACTTCAGGCAGTGTGCCTGGCCCCCCCCCTCCACCATATTGGGTTCTGGCGCTCCTGATCACCTTCTGTCTTTCTTCTTTAGACCAATCCCGCTTCTGAAGGGCCAGCCGGGCTCTTTGCCCTTTAAGAAATGACGGCAGCAGAAACTGGGATCCCATCCGGCGCTCGGCGGCCGTCCTCTTCATTTGCACTACTGCGGCTACCGCAGGGATTAGATTTTGTCGTTTTTGTTGTTGTTTTTGTTGTTACCAAAGACTATAGTTTTTATTTTTTTAAAATTGAGACTGTTTCCTCAACTAACGAAGAAGGGAGTGGGTGGTGGCTGTGTGGGTGTATCAGAATTGGTACTTTTGCATTACAAAAAAAAAAAAAGCTTCAAGGTCAAACTGGGGCTTTTGAAGCATTTCAGCAATTTCCGTCTAGATGACCTCATGGGGAACCCAGCTGGGTCTCCAGGCGAGGAGGCCTTGTATATTCCTACCTCTGAAAGCAGCTTTTGCAGAGGGCCCAGTGGCTGCCAAGCGATGGACCGCCGTTAGCTACCTCCTCGTTTTTGCGCAATCCCGCAAAATGATCTCAGCCGCCATTGGCCTGCCAGGTGTGACCTTCCTGCCCTGAAGCCCGGCTGATATCTTGGAGGGATCCAGGTTTTTTTTTACCGCAATGTGCCAACGGAACCGATTTCACCAACCTGGCGCTGTCCAGCTGTTGGGCCACATTTCCCATCAGCCCCATCAAGGACACTGGTGCTGACCGGGGCTGATGGGAGCTGAAGTCTAGAACATCTGAAGGACTCCAGGTGGGCAACCAGGATGGCATCTACAGCTTTGCATGGTCTTCAGAAGGGCCCAGGGTCAACCCTTGGTGTCTGCAGGGTTTCTCTTATTCTTTCTTTCTTTTTAAAAGATCAAGCACATGCAATCAAACCTTGTACGGCTGAAATGATGGCAAGTTTGGTCTCTCTTGGAGAAAGGGGCAGCTTTGCTTTCAGTGCTGGGTTGTGCAGAACCACAGAGGTTCGGTATCTAGAGCCTCTAAGAAGAGACCATTCAGATGGTGCTTTGGGGTCTTTTTCTGATAGTAAAAGAACTTGTGCTGAGCGGGTCTCTCCTTCCATGGATTCCAGCCAAGTCCTAACGTTTTGGGAAAGCAATGCTGAGGCTGAGAATGTATCTTCTGGACAGATGCAAGCCTCATCTTTCCGGCGAGAAGCGCAGATGAGTTCTTGGTTGACGCTGTGTCCCCCTGGGACAGATGCTTTGCTGTGGAAATAATGGTTTGTTTGGAGAGATGTGATTGCGCTGCTAAAAAAAATAGCTCTCAAGGGGGGGTTGTTCCTGGGTCATGGTGGGTTCTGGCAAAGGTTTGACATTTTGTTCGCTCTGCTCATGGAGATAGAAATCAGCAGCCATGTGGTGCAAGAAGGGAACTCAGAAATGCCCATTTTTCTGGACTGTGACCCTTTCTTTGCTTACCTCATTTTATTCTGGATCAGTGGGTCCAGAATAACCCAGCCCATTGATCCAGATTCTGGGGAGGTGGGTTCTGCACTGATGGCACTGGTTTGCATTAACCTGTGCCACGGCTGCAAATCTGGTGTGAACTTAGCAGCTGCACACCACATACCTCGAAAGGCCAGGACCCAGAGTTCCTGGCCTTTGGGCCTGGGGAGTACGTTGCTGAAAAGCAACCCCTGATAGCCCTGGGACATTTGCACGTCTCCCATGTTCTGGAACAAGGCCCTGGTCTCTCTGGTGGATCCAGTTAAATGGGTCCATCAGAGACGCGGATTATGGACCTCTTAATCAGGATCAGGCTCCTTCTGATGCAGATGGAAGCAGACCAGTTGGGGACGAGGGTTCCTTGATCTGCATTAACTTGTAGATTGGAGGTGCTGAATGTGGGCTACATGGATCCTTAGTCTAGATTAAGGGTCCATGCAGAAAGGGCCTAAGGTTCCTATAAACCCTAGCTACAATGGCCAATTTGGCTAAGGATCATGGGAAATGTAGTCCTAAAGGACTTTTCAGAATCTGATGCAGCACCAGAACTGTGCAGGAAGAAAAACTGTGCATGGTTCCCCATGTCTCACTGATGCACATGGAGCCATTCACTTTTAAGCATGTGCTTTCTGAGATGGCAGCCTTCGGGAAGTGTGCCCATGCTAGTGAGTGGCACCAGTGTGACACGGTGCTATCTGAGTAAAGCTCCAGGACCCACAAACTGTACCCTCTGCCTGTCCGCACTAGTTTTAGGGATCCCAATGGCAGCCCTCACACGCCATCCCATGAATATGTGTGGGATTAGAGAGCAGGAGAAGGTTTACCCTTGTCTCTGCTTGTGATGCCCATGGGCAATTGGTGGGCCACTGTGTGTGATGGGATTCTGGACTAGATGGGCTGTGGCCTGATTCAGCAGGGCTCCTCTTGGGTTCTTATGGACTGGATGGGCCGTGGCCTGATCCAGCAGGGCTCATCTGAGGTTCTTATGGACTAGATGGGCTGTGTCTGATCCAGCAGGGCTCCTCTTAGATTCTGATGGACTAGATGGGCTGTGGCCTGATCCAGCAGGGCCTCTCTTACGTTCTTATGGACTGGGTGGGCCGTAGTCTGATCCAGCAGGACTCTTCTTAGGTTCTTATGGGCTGTGGCCTGACCCAGCAGGGCTCCTCTTAGGTTCTGATGGACTAAATGGGCTGTGGCCTGACCCAGCAGGGCTCCTCTTAGGTTCTTATGGACTACATGGGCTGTGGCCTGATCCAGCAGAGCTCCTCTTAGGTTCCTATGGACCAGATGGGCTGTGGCCTGATCCACCTGGGCTCCTCTTAGGTTCTTATGGACCAGATGGGCTGTGGTCTGATCCAGCAGGGCTCCACTTAGGTTCTTTTGGACTGGATGGGCTGTGGCCTGATCCAGCAGGGCTCCTCTTTGATTCTTACGGACTAGATGTGCTGTGGCCTGACCCAGCAGGGCTCCTCTTATGTTCCTGTGTTCCAGGTGGCAACCCCTTGGGTGAAGCCTGCTGTTGATGAAGAATTAAGGTGATGGCACATAGGAAGTCTTGACCCTGGTCAACTTGTACTGCTGTTTTATCCTCCTCACAGCATTTGTTTCTTTCCCCTTATGCTGAGGAATGGTATCGGGGTCGTTTTGTGTGGTCCTTGCCACAGAGGACAACCCTCTACAAACCTCTAGGAAGCTGTTACAGCTCGTTCTAAAGACATTTCTGCTATCACCTGGGATCTGAAACAGAGGGCCACATAATCCACTTATTGGATGCGTGTGGCTGGAATGTTCTGTCTAAGTATAATCCCAGTTAGGGAGGCATAATCCCAGTCATCAGACCAGTGGACCAATCTGACCTAGTGTGGAACATGGAGGCCTGCAGAAGGTGCACCTCCATCTTTTGGACTACTGGGGGAATCCATTTTGGTGGTGCATGAAAGCGTCCAGCTAAAATGGCTCCCCCTTTGGCTTAAAGGCCAGGAATTTTCACTCCTAGTGTTTTAGGGGGCTCAGGACCTGGTCCTGAAGATAGCATGAGCTTCAGGGCTAGGGAGCAGGCTGGTCTGGACCATCATCACTATACAGATGGCACTGTACCTGACAACATTTTTCCATGGTCTGAAGGAGTGGGCCAGGCTGGTCTAGACCCACTGGTTTAGACCAGGGAGAGCTGAGTTCAGAAAAGTCCTGAGTCCTATCAAGTTACTATACGTGGCCACACTGCTGATACTCTGTGGCAGGGCTGTTCAGTTATGGTCTTCCAGGTGTTCCTGAATCACAACTCCCATCATTTCATGGCAGCCCTATTGTCAGCTCTGATCACTGAACCCTCCTGTTCTGAGCCGATGGAAGCTGGAGTCTGATAACACCTGGGGAGGGGCAACAAGTTGGGAGATGTTGATCTGTCCCACTGTACAAAAATCTTGAAAATTGCACTTGGCTTCCTCAACATACTGGCACAGAGGATAACATGGTTGTAGTGTAGGGACTTCCAAGTGCAAGGCTCCAGATGTTCCTCCAGGTGCAAGGCTCCAGATGTTCCTCCAGGTGCAAGGCTCCAGAAGTTCCTCCAAGTGCAAGGCTCTAGAAGTTCCTCCAAGTGCAAGGCTCTAGAAGTTCCTCCAAGTGCAAGGCTCTAGAAGTTCCTCCAGGTGCAAGGCTCCAGATGTTCCTCCAGGTGCAAGGCTCCAGAAGTTCCTCCAAGTGCAAGGCTCCAGATGTTCCTCCAGGTGCAAGGCTCCAGAAGTTCCTCCAGGTGCAAGGCTCCAGATGTTCCTCCAGGTGCAAGGCTCCAGATGTCCCACCAAGTGCAAGGCTCCAGATGTCCCTCCACTGATGCTCCCATCATTCCATACAAACATGGGTCAGGTGGGGCTCTGTAGTCCAGGAACATCTGGAGATCCGTAGTCGATCACCTCAGTTTTTGGGCCCTGGTGGCGTTTCCCTTGTCCACAGAAGCACGCCATCTCTTCCCTTTGACCTGCACGTCCAAGGAACTGCAGCAGATTTGTCTTCTGTTCAGAGTTCATGGAGCCCAGAAGCTGCAGCTCTCCTGTGATGCACCTTTCAGACAGTTGTGCCTTTGATACGAAGATTGTAAACCCCCTACGCCCCCCCCATTTCCTTTCTGAAGTTTAATGAAGCAATAAAGGGCTTTTTCTTATTTAAATACCATGGGATTGGTGTTTTTAATCTTTTCTTAAATAAAATGTTGAAAGTACCAAGTTAATACCAAATAACCATCTTCAACTTTGCAATCTGTTCTGTCTTCAGGGTTTTCTACCCTTGCCTCCTGCCCTGCAGGCCTCCTTCCTTGGCTCTGCCTTCGGTCTCTTGGGGGAAATCTCTTCACAGCCCCCCCCCCCAGTTCTCCCTCAGCGTCCCACGACTTTGCCTTATATCCTTCTGCTCCACCTCCATTCTCATTCGTGTGTCCCTTGCGACATCAAAGTGTTTTTTATTCATACGTAGATCACTATTATTGCAGAACCATCAAACGGGTACAGGGAACTGCTGGGTGCTTTCGCCCCAGTTAGAAATCTGGAGGTTGAAAATGCAAAAACAAGCAAACAAAACCCCTACAGCCATTCAGGATGTTCACTGGGGAAAGAAAAACATAGTTCAAAAAGTCTTCCTTCCTTCCTTCCCTCCCTCCATTCCTTTTCCTCCTTCCCTCTCTCCTATCCTTCCTCATCCATTCCTTCCCTCCTTCCTTTTCCTCTCTCTCTTCTATCCTTCCTCCTCCCTCCCCTCCCCTCCCTACCTTCTTTTCCTCCCTTCTCTCCCTCCCTCCCTCCCTCCTTCCTTCCCTCCCTTTTCTTTCCACCATCCATCCCTGTCTCTGCCTCCCTAATGTTCTTTATTTCCCTCCCTTCTCCCTTCTCCCTCCCTCCCTCTCTCCCTCTCTCTCTTCTATCCTTCCTCATCCATTCCTTCCCTCCTTCCTTTTCCTCTCTCTCTTCTATCCTTCCTCCTCCCTCCCCTCCCCTCCCTACCTTCTTTTCCTCCCTTCTCTCCCTCCCTCCCTTTTCTTTCCACCATCCATCCCTGTCTCTTCCTCCCTAATGTTCTTTATTTCCCTCCCTTCACCCTTCTCCCTCCCTCCCTCCCCCCTCTCTTCTATCCTTCCTCCTCCATTCCTCCCCTCCCTCCCGTCTTTCTTTTCCTCCCTTCCCGTCCCTTCCATCCTTCCTTACACAAAAACTAAGCCGTTTCACTAAAGTAATACTATAATAAGGTGGATAAAACACCCATGCAATCCTGTCGACAGATGAATCCAGTATAATCATTAACTGCTGGTGTCGTGATTGCTGCAGATGGAGTATTTTCCTCCAAGGAGAACCCACGGCAAGGCTTTTGGGCCTGCATCATGCCTCGCTGCACCCAGGTAGCACTGGGCCCAAGGCATATCCAGGCACATCTGTGGCTTTCTCACTTCCTCCTCCTGGTTGTCCCACAGAGGCAATTGTCTCCCTATCATAAACGTGCCAAATATCTGCTAGTGAATCGCACATTATAGTACATCCTTCAACTGAAATAGCCAAAGCCACAGAATGCCCTACTGCTGTGTATAAAAATACATATATATTAGGAAGACTCATTTGCACTAAAGACTATTGCCTCTGTGATAGAAACTCTACATATCACCCCTTCTTGCCAGTACAATTCGGTTCGCCGTCTAAATAGTAACAATTCCTTTGTTTCTGCGGACGCTAGCAAAACTTTGTCCCTTTCCCCGTAGCCCTGGAAGAAATTGCCACATCCCTTTGAGATAAACATAATTTGTTCTTTTTAAACTGTGAGAAGGGGAAGCAGAAACTTCTAAATGCTCTCATTGTAAAGCCCATAAAAAGAAACCGCGGAGTCCCGCAATTTAACGTGCTTCTCCCCAAGTCGTGGTAATTAATTCCCGGCCTGGAGAAGGTGAGCGGCCGATAGCATCTAGAAACCTAATTTAGCGCAAGTGCGTTGTTATCGGAATCTGAAGAGTTCATTGTGAGAAACAGGAGTTACAGGAGATCTTATCTTGGAACTCTGATACTCCTGGAATCTATTCCTGGGCGTTGAATCCCTGGATGTGCACAAATGGGGCTGTTTGCATTCAATTTGTAACGAATCGCATGTTAGAAAATCCGTATTGTTTGATTAGATCCCCTTCGAATGTGTTAGGATTCTATTCGATACAAATGTATTTGTACGGATATCCAATATGAATGCATACGTATCCGATGTGCATAACATAACAAATCCACCCTGAAAGCATCAAATCTGCCCTGAATCCACTTTGAATACACTCTCAAACCATGGGTGTTCTTCTGCTGTCACTAAAAGTACCCATTACGTACCCATTAATGGCTCTTTGAAAGTTCTGACCTTTACAAAGGAAAGGAAGGGAAGCTGCAGCATTTCTGGGAGATGTGTGAATGCTTTATGGCTGTGTGTGCAGGCAGCAATCCCTGCCCCTTTTGCTACAGAGCATCCCCAAGGTAAATGTTGCGAGGAAAACCCGTGACTTCCAGAAAGAGCGCTGAGACTCTTCTTTAAAGGGCACATATTTTGTTGCAGGTTTTCCAGCTTTTGTAGTGCTGGAAGCTCATTAAAAACTGTGGCATGGGGGCGCTCAGAGGCAAAAGAAGATTTTTAGCAGACTTTAAATTGCTTGGGGACAGGCCCTTAGATGCTTCTCTATTGTTCTTTCTTTTAAGAAATTTCTTTTAAGAAATTTGTCACTTTGTCCACCTCTGCAAATTCAGACAGTTTAATTAACCATGCACGGCCACCTTTTACTCTCTTGTGTAAGGATATGCACAAATATTTGTAATATTTGTTATTCCTACGAATTCAGCCAAATTTGGGCATTTGTACACAAATTGAAAGGAATGACATTCATATATTAACAATAATATGACTATGAATGTTTCAGACATTTGAACGAATAGTTCAGACATGGGGGGCCAGCGGCTGCGCCAGTCACATAAATCCAGAGTGGATCCAGACTGCATTCGATATGGATCGAGAGCAGATTTCCATTTCCATTTCCATTTTTATTTATATACCGCCTTTCCAAACGTAAAATTTGCTCAAGGCGGTTTACAACAAATGGAAAAAACAAAATGCAATACAAATTCAATCATTACAGCAAAGGAGTACAGCAAAGATGTATAATCAACAACTCAAATCGAAGACAATTTTTGCCCAAGGCGGTTTACATAAGTCAAAAATACATTACATGTTATAACAACTAATACATTATATAGTAATAATAATAGAGAAAAAAACCCCATAAAGCAGGATTAAAAGTATATTCAGGTTGGATTTGATACTTCCATATGTTATAGGATACATATCGGATATGTATCAGATACGCATCCATTTGTATCGGATATTTCCTTACGAAACCAGGCTGCAACGTCTAGGCCTCTTCAGCCTGGAGAGACGGCATTTAAAAGGGGACCTGATTGAAGTATATAAAATTATGCACGGTATAGAAAAGGTGGATAGAGAAAATTTCTTTTCTCTATCACACAACACTAGAACCAGGGGGCATCTATGAAGCTGATGGGTAGGAGAGTCGGATCTAATAAAGGGAAGTATTTCTCCACCCAGAGGGTCATCGGCTTATGGAATGGGCTGCCGGAAGAGGTGGTGACAGCTACCAGTCTAGACGGCTTTAAGGTAGGGTTAGACAAATTTATGGATGACAGATGTATAAATGGCTACTAGAATGAATGCCTAGGTGCATTTTTCAGGCTGGGGGGGGGGGAGAAGCAGGACGCTTCTAATGCCATTTGCTGGGATTCAAGAGCAGGAGAAGGTTTGTCCTTGTCTCTGCTTGAGATGCCCATGAGCATTTGGTGGGCCACTGTGTGCGACAGGATGCTGGACTAGATGGGCTGTGGCCTGATCCAGCAGGGCTCCTCTTATGTTCTTATGTTCTTATATTCATACGAATCCATACAAATACATCTGTATCAAATAGAATCCGACCACATTCGAGGGCAATTATTTGAATGGATACGGATTTTCTAATACTTAATTCCTTATGAATCAAATGCCGAAGAAACCATTCATGCACAGATCCCTACGCTTGTGTTATTTTTGGAAACAGAAACCATTTCAAACCAACTTCTTCCCCAAATATTTCTCATTGCACACAGATTTCATACTGCCAAAAAGCAATCTGTTGGCTTATTATGTGCTTCCTTTCATTTGCCTGTAATTGCCTCTAACATGTGGCAGATGATGTTTATATTTATTTATTTATTTATCTATCAATCACTTTTCTTTAAAAACACACACACGACAATGTACAGAATATAAGAATACAAAATACAAAAACAGTTACATTTAAAAGATGATATTAAACCCATTAACCAAATATTACACATGCCAAAAACTGTGCTATTTATTTATTTATTTGCATTTTTATCCTGCTCTGTACCCAAAGATCCCAGGCAAGTTACAATATTAAAAAGGAACATACTAAAACAAGAACAGCGCTTGAAACTGGGGAGGAAAAACTGTTTCGGGACATTCCTACGCCACTTTGGAACATTCATGGAACTGGGGAAGTGAGAAAGCGGCTGCGCCAGTCACATCTGCAACGGATCCAGAGTGAATTCAACATGGTTTGAGAGTGGATTCATGGCAGATTCAGAGCGGATATGTTACAGGATACGTATTGGATATGTATGGAATCTGTCCGAGAAAGCTGCCAGCACACACACAAACACACAGCTGATAAGAGACAGCTCACTTGCCAAGGCAGTTCCTCCAGCAGCACAGCCAAACGAAGTCCACAGAGAAGAAGTCAAACAGTCCGAAGTTCAGGGTTTACGAGAGCAACACAACAGTCCAGTCTGAGGTCAAGGTAGCCAAGTATTCAAGGTCTGGGGGTCAGATACAGCAGCCTTCTCTAAAGGAAAACCAATAGTTTCTGACAAAAGGCCTGGGCGTCTGCCTGGTGTTTTATCTATAGTCACAGCTGTAGATTATCAGCATGTTTCTGTGCAAGTCTCTTCGATCATCTTAACCCTTCCTTCTCTGCTCTCCTTTGCTTAAAGCTAGGGATCTCTGTGCTCTGCTGTTCCATGTCTCCCACGTCTTGCACTTCTGCTGTGGCCAGGCTGGGCTGCTGAACCGCAGGCTCCACTGGGGCTGGGAGGTCAGAACTGGGCCCTGGCACCACCTCAGGTTCCTCCTGCACCTGAGGAAGTGAGTCCTCCTCATCTTCTGAGTCCTCCTCCTGGCTGACCATGACAGAATCTATATGCATTTGTATCAGATATTCATACACATTTGTATGAATACATTTGTATTGAATAGAATCCTGCCACATTGGAAGGGGATTTATTTGGATGAAATACAGATTTTCTTACATTCGATTTGATATTAATCAAATGCAAAAAAAAACAAAAAAAACCCATTCGTGCACATCCCTTGTCCACTATCCCGGCCGGTGAAGAATCGGGGAAGAGGTCTGAATTGCAGCTCCATCCCTGAATACCCAGGTTTCCATGCAGAAGCCTAACCCAAGTGGGGCAGACCCTCTTGTCAGCAGAACCCGGCTGTGTGGTTGGAGGATCAGAGCAAAAATATCCCTCATTTGCCCGTGTAGTAGGAGTCGAAAGTAGATGGAGGAATAATTTAAAAGTTACAGATAAATAGGGCAAAGCTTCTGGGAGAAGAAGGAGCCAAAGGCGCCAACTGGTTATAAATAGTTGCCAGTTGGAAGTGGTAATTAGGACAGTGACTGTGAGATGCTGCTTGGAGCAGAATCAAAAGCAGATTCCGGTCCCACCACCTTCCTGGTGGGTTGAAGAGGGAGAGGGCAGGAAAGGAGCGCAGTCACCTAACGCTAGACACTTAACGCCTAAGCCCTGTGCAATTGGCCGCTCACCTGTGACTGATCCCGGGGCCGCCATTTTGTTTGTGGCACCCTCTGCAACTGCGCGTGCTGACGCTCTGTGCATGCACAGTCGCAGTTGCGCCTATGGTCATCTGAGGTGCCAGTGTGCTAGCAACCTGGAGCACCGGAAGAGGTGCGAATGACCACTGCCTGGGCACGATAGGTATGCTTTTGGTTAAGGTTGGCTTTGGCCGAATCCCACCCACACAAATGTGGGGGGCTTTGTATTATTGCATGAATGTTCATTTGAATATTCATGCATGAAATGAAGCGAGCCTCCCAACCCCTCCCTTCTCGCCCCCCCCCTCACCTGTCCTCATTGCCATCACCACCACTGCTGCGCGCCAACATCCTAAGCACTTCTGGTTCTGCGCATGCAAATCCAAATAGGCCTGAGGATGTGACCATGGGCTGCCCAAAGGTAAAAAGGCATGGCAAAGGAGGGTGGGAGCCAGTAGTTGCATCTTTAGGGTATTTCCGCATTGACTGCGGAAACCAGTTTAAGCCACCCAAAAAACACATTAAAGTCACTTACCTTAAACACCTTCCGCATTGGAGACGCTTTCTAGCACCCTTTGCAGAGGGTGCGTCCACATTTCGGCATACAAGAGTGTTTTTTTAAAATGGTTTTGCTGCCGAAATCTGGATTAAATGTAAGACCTGAAAAATCAGGTCTTACATCCGTCACTTCCCCCGGATTCCCGGTGGCCGCCATTTGGGGAAGGGCGGAAGCAGGACTGCCTGGTTCCAAAGCCCTTCCTCCGTGCGCCAGTCGCCGCCGGAAACACGTGGTGACTGGCAGCTCCAGTTCCTCTGCTCCGGGGGTGGCGTCACTGGCATGTGAGCCAGAGGACAGATTGGAGTGGGTGCTGGTGCATCGGCACAGCACCCACTCCAATCTGTCCTCCGGGATCCATCCTCCCCATGCCTGTGTGGACACGCGGTGGTCCCTCCAGTCCATCACAAATGCGGAACGACCCCTAGGGCCTATTTCAACACTCTCCATAGGCCAAAAAGGCACTTCCAGTTCTGCGCATGCAGTGGGAGCTGTGCACACAGAACCAGAACACCTAGGATGAAGGCATGGTGCGACAGGTCACCATTTGTGTGTGTCTGTGTGTGTTAGTAAGCTTCAGAGGAGGAGTCCCCGAGGGCCTCTGGTATCTGCCGAAGCTTCGACCAAAGCTTCAACAAATACCAGATAATCCAATTTGTGGCCGAATAGGACCTGGGAATGTCAGAATTCCGAATAGCACAAATATTCATGCACTCCCCGTTGCTGGTGGATCTGGGATGCTCCTAGTGGCGCATCATTCCATGGGTGTTGGTGACAGTCCCTTGTCCCTGTCTGTTGGCTGATGGGCCGATTCAGACTTTCTGCATTGTGTGGGTCATTCCCATTCCTGCCCAAGCCTGCCACGACCACCCAAAATGGAAGTTTGGTCTTAAGCAGGGGCCGCCTGGGCGATGTAGAGGAGAACCCTGCAAAAGGTGCAAAATCTAGCTTCTGGATACAGCAGAGCCAAAATTCCAGACCAGATGCGGTATCCAAATGGCAGCCTGCTCTCCTTGTTTTAATGCCCAGAGGGCAGCAGATGGCAGCAGAGAACCATCTTCCGGGAAAAGGTGGTTTAAAACACACACCCTGTAACTGCTCCGGGATAATTTTCCCGTCCTTCCTCGGGGACTCGGTTCTTTTTGTGTGCACGCTCCTACTACTCTCATCTTTAAATCCTATTTAGACGGCCTTTGTCATGAAACAAATTGAACCGCTCTGGTGAGCCCCAGCGACTGCCATCACCTCCCAAGTCAATTTTCTCCTCCTGCAAAAGCCCACAGGGACACAACTGAGCCGCTCTTTCCCGGGGCTGCCAGGAGAGACCCCCAAAGAGGAGGAAGGCCACAGAGCAGGGGTTGCATGCCCAAGATAAAGCCAAAGAGGCCATTCCCCTTGGGGGTGATGTATCTCCATTAGGGATATGCACAAATGTTTTATTTTAATTTGACTTGTATAGAATCGAGTGCAAGAAAATTTGCATACATTTGAATAGATCCCCTTCGAATGCGGTAGGATTCTATTCAATATGAATGTTGAATCCCATATAGATTCCCATAAGAATGCATAGGAATAGCGTACATATCCCATACGTATCCCATACGAAGCTTCATATGAATGCATCAAAACATTCTATTTGAATCTGAATATCAATCTTTCAATGTGCCAATATTTGATTCGAATTTGAATGTCTGAATTCATGTGAATTTGTACAAATTTTGAATGTTACTCGTATCTGTGCACATCCTTAATCTCCCATCAGTCCCCGAGCCAACGTGGCTGGGAACTCTTGCTTCTGGGTCTTGTTTTGGGACTGACGTCTGAAGGCATTTTCACATTTCGCTTCCCATCCTAGGGAGGTAAAGTTGTAGGATGCTTTTGCCGTCCGCATTTGCCGAGGTCCAAAGCATCCAAAGCTTAGCTGGCCCTTTGCTAAGGGCAAATCATAGGATTTTGATAATGGTGCCAGCCAACCTGAGAACATAAGAGAAGGCCTGCTGGATCAGGCCACAGCCCATCTAGTCCAGCATCCTGTCCCACAGAGTGGTTCCCCAACTGTTTCTGGACATCTCAAGCGGAAGATAAAGGCAAACCCCTCACCTGCTTTTAAATCCTCACAAATGACCTTCGGAGGCCTCCTGCCTGTCCCTCTAACCTGGACAACGTACTTGGGCATCCATTCTAATAGCCATTGACACACCTGTCCTCCATGAATTAAGGGGAGCTCTGCTGGATCAGGCCACAACCCATCTAGCTCAGATGCTTGTCTCACAGGCATCTCAAGCAGAAGACAAGGGAAAAACCTTCACCTGCTCTCTTATGCATTAGACCAGGAGTCCCCAACCTCTTATGTTCTTATAAGTTTAGACAACTTCATGGAGGACATGTGTATGAGTGTCTACTAGGTATCACCTTCAGACAGGCAGGATGCCTCTCAAGGCCATTTGCAGGGTGCAGGTAAAGACTTTGCTTTTGTTTTTTGCTTGAGATGCCCAGGAGCAATTGGTGGGACACTGTGTTGGACAGAATGCTGGACTAAATGGGCTGTGGCCTGATCCAGCAGGGCTCCTCTTAGGTTCTTATGGACTAAATAGGCAGTGGCCTGATCCAGCAGGGCTCCTCTTAGGTTCCTATAGACTCGATGGCCTGTGGCCTGATCCAGCAGGGCTCCTCTTAGGTTCTTATGGACTAGATGGGCAGTGGCCTGATCCAGCAGGGCTCCTCTTAGGTTCCTATAGACTCGATGGCCTGTGGCCTGATCCAGCAGGGCTCCTCTTAGGTTCTTATGGACTAGATGTGGCCTGATCCAGCAGGGCTCCTCTTAGGTTCTTATGGACTGGATGGGCTGTGGCCTGATCCAACGGGGCTCCTCTTAGGTTCTTATGGAGTAGATGGGCTGTGGCCTGATCCAGCAGGGCTCCTCTTAGGGTGCGTCTTCATGGCATGTGTTATTTCAGTTTAAAGAATTCGAAATAAAAGAAACGGAACAAAGCTGTCCAGACGACTTGCAAGTTGATCCGGTTCCGATGGCAGCCTTAACGCGGGATCAATACTCGGAGTCCACACGGCAGCATTGTCCTCCTGCCCATTGCCCACACTCTCTCCTGTGATTGGTTTTCCCTGCCAGGATCCCACCCTCCCTTCTCTTTGCGTCATGCTCGCCGGGGATTCCACCCTCCCCCTTCCCAGCAGCAGCAGCAGCAGCATCCATCCATCCATCCACCCATCCATCCATCCATCCTGGCGCTGCGGCGCGGGCGGCTTCGCCCTGGGGCTCCTCGTTGCCCAGTGGCAGAGCCGCTCCGCCGCTGCTGCCGCGTTCTCGGCGCCTTTTGCCCGGCCTGCCAGAGCGCGCTCGCAGCCCGGGCCACCCCTGCCTCCCCCCCCCGGCGGCTCCGGCGCCCACCGCGCCATCCATCCATCCATCCATCCATCCATCCATCCATCCATCCATCCGTCCATCCATCCATCCATTCATCCAGGCGCTGCGGCGCTGCGGCGCTGCGGCGCTAGCGGCTTCTCCCTGGGGCTCCCCCGCCGATTTCCCCCCGCTTTGCCGCCACTTTGCCCCGCAGAGGAGGAGAGCCAAGGGGTGGACAAGAGGGCGAAGGGGGCTCCTCGCTTGCTCTTTCCCCCGTGGCCGGGAGGGAACTCCTAGAGTGGGGAAAGTTCCCCGGGGACTCCCCTTTCCTTTCATTTTGAAAGTTCAGAACTCCGCAAAAGTGAAACTTCGACTTGCTACAGTATCTTTGGAGGTAGTGGGTGGATTCTTTCAATAAAATCATTTGAAAGCAAGCTATTGGGGAAGGGAATCCTAAAAATGATGTGCCTACAATACGGAGAGCCCATTGGTTACAGATCTCTGCTGAGCTCTCACAGCCCCACCCACCTCACAGGGTGTCTGTTGTGGGGAGAAGAACAGAAGGTTTGTCAGCTGCTTTGAGTCCCCTTCAATAAGTGAGAAAAGCAGGGTAGAAAAGCCAACTCTTCTTCCCCCATGAAACCAGATGAGTAACCTTGGGCTAGTCACAGTTCCCTTCTGAGCTCTCACTGGGTGTTCTGTTGTGGGGAGAAGAACAGAAGGTTTGTCAGCTGCTTTGAGTCCCCTTCAATAAGTGAGAAAAGCAGGGTGGAAAAGCCAACTCTTCTTCCCCCATGAAACAAGATGGGTAACCTTGGGCTAGTCACAGTTCCCTTCTGAGCTCTCACTGGGTGTTCTGTTGTGGGGAGAAGAACAGAAGGTTTGTCAGCTGCTTTGAGTCCCCTTCAATAAGTGAGAAAAGCAGGGTAGAAAAGCCAACTCTTCTTCCCCCATGAAACAAGATGGGTAACCTTGGGCTAGTCACAGTTCCCTTCTGAGCTCTCACTGGGTGTTCTGTTGTGGGGAGAAGAACAGAAGGTTTGTCAGCTGCTTTGAGTCCCCTTCAATAAGTGAGAAAAGCAGGGTGGAAAAGCCAACTCTTCTTCCCCCATGAAACAAGATGGGTAACCTTGGGCTAGTCACAGTTCCCTTCTGAGCTCTCACTGGGTGTTCTGTTGTGGGGAGAAGAACAGAAGGTTTGTCAGCTGCTTTGAGTCCCCTTCAATAAGTGAGAAAAGCAGGGTGGAAAAGCCAACTCTTCTTCCCCCATGAAACAAGATGGGTAACCTTGGGCTAGTCACAGTTCCCTTCTGAGCTCTCACTGGGTGTTCTGTTGTGGGGAGAAGAACAGAAGGTTTGTCAGCTGCTTTGGGTCCCCTTCAATAAGTGAGAAAAGCAGGGTAGAAAAGCCAACTCTTCTTCCCCCATGAAACAAGATGGGTAACCTTGGGCTAGTCACAGTTCCCTTCTGAGCTCTCACTGGGTGTTCTGTTGTGGGGAGAAGAACAGAAGGTTTGTCAGCTGCTTTGAGTCCCCTTCAATAAGTGAGAAAAGCAGGGTGGAAAAGCCAACTCTTCTTCCCCCATGAAACAAGATGGGTAACCTTGGGCTAGTCACAGTTCCCTTCTGAGCTCTCACTGGGTGTTCTGTTGTGGGGAGAAGAACAGAAGGTTTGTCAGCTGCTTTGAGTCCCCTTCAATAAGTGAGAAAAGCAGGGTGGAAAAGCCAACTCTTCTTCCCCCATGAAACAAGATGGGTAACCTTGGGCTAGTCACAGTTCCCTTCTGAGCTCTCACTGGGTGTTCTGTTGTGGGGAGAAGAACAGAAGGTTTGTCAGCTGCTTTGAGTCCCCTTCAATAAGTGAGAAAAGCAGGGTAGAAAAGCCAACTCTTCTTCCCCCATGAAACCAGATGAGTAACCTTGGGCTAGTCACAGTTCCCTTCTGAGCTCTCACTGGGTGTTCTGTTGTGGGGAGAAGAACAGAAGGTTTGTCAGCTGCTTTGAGTCCCCTTCAATAAGTGAGAAAAGCAGGGTGGAAAAGCCAACTCTTCTTCCCCCATGAAACAAGATGGGTAACCTTGGGCTAGTCACAGTTCCCTTCTGAGCTCTCACTGGGTGTTCTGTTGTGGGGAGAAGAACAGAAGGTTTGTCAGCTGCTTTGAGTCCCCTTCAATAAGTGAGAAAAGCAGGGTAGAAAAGCCAACTCTTCTTCCTCCATGAAACCAGATGGGTAACCTTGGGCTAGTCACAGCTCCCTTCTGAACTCTCACAGCCGCCCCCCACCTCACAGGGACCGAAGCTGGATTAAAACCTTGGCTTGTGGTCACACCTAAGGTTTAATCTAGCTTCACTCCACCTTCAGAGTGAGAGAACACATCAGCAAAGTGACCAGTAGTTTTCTTTCCACATTATCTAGTCTAAAGGTGGATTTTCTGAGTTATTAACCCTGAAAGAAAACCAGCTTGTCAGTTTGCTGGTGTATTCTCTCACTCTGAAAGTGAACTGAAACTGGATTAAACCTTAGGTGTGACCACAGGCAAAGTAGCCTAGATGGGGCTCAAAGCGGTTGACATTCTGTTTTCACCCTTCAAGGGACTAAGTGGCTGACAAGCCTTCTCACCATTAAGGGGGCTGAAAGTGACTGTTCCGAACCTTCCAAAGGTCTGAAATAGCGCAAAATTGCAACATTGTTTTAAAGGTGTGAAGTGCTTAGATACAGTGTTTCAGCTTTAAGGACTGGAGGTTTATAGTGGGTGTTTGAGGGTGGATTTTTTCAATGAAGGAAACCCTAAACATGACGTGCTTCTAATACGTTCAGCCATTGGTTACAGTGCAATTGGGGGGGCGGGACAGCCTTAACACTGAATCTCATCCCGGAACGATACTGTCCACACAGTTAAAAAGGAAACACGTATCGACGCCCGATCCGGAGTGAGACCTGTTGAGATCAGGATTTATTTCAAATCGGGATAACGTCCTTTAACACGGAAATACCGTGTTAATCCGAAGTGCCGTCTGAACTGCGCGAGCTCAAAACGTTTTGAATTCGAGATAACGATGCCGTGAAGAAAGGGCCTTAGGTTCTTATGGACTGGATGGGCTGTGGCCTGATCCAGCAGGGCTCCTCTTAGGTTCTTATGGACTAGATGGGCTGTGGCCTGATGTAGCAGGACTCCTCTTATGTTCTTATGGGATGTTTTTCCACTGTCACTAAAGGTACCCATTTCGTACCCATTAATGGATACGAAATGGCATTTTTGTACCCATTAATGGGTACTTAAAGGGTACTTTTAGTGACAGTGGAAAAACACCCATGGACTATATGGGCTGTGGCCTGATCCAGCAGGGCTCCTCTTAAGTTCTCTTATGCCTGCCAAAGCCCTGACTGGGACCAAGGCAATTAGTGTGCTGAAGGATGATGGGAGTTTAGAACCAAACAGCTGCATCACCTGCATTCTACACATAAACAACAGCAACAACGACCAATTTCATTCCCAAATGTCTCCCGAAGAACAACTGCCAGTCAGGGAAGATGAGAGCTGGCTGAGCTATGGCTGTCCAGATGTTGCTGCACCACAAATGCCGTGAGACTCTGCCAGTCTGGCCGGGAGCAAAGCATGATGGGAGTCCACCAACACCTAGAAGGCCACCATTTGGCCAGCCTTGATTCTATACAGAGAATCTTCCTCCCTCCCCCACCCCCAAACTGTGGATCACAGATGGACCATCTGTGCCAAGCAGCTTCCCTGATCTTGTTGCTTTTCTTTCCTTTTCTTTATTTTACCCCCATGGTCACTTCTCTCACGCTTTTGAATAGAGTCAGACGAGATGCAGTTTGATGAGGGGGGGGGGGAATCCCCTGTTGAATCTTCTCATGAGTTTCCATTAAAAGTGATTTGCACGTAGCTGCGGAGGCAGGTTTTGCTCATTAATCAGTGCTTAGGCAATTAAGTAATTAGCGTAAGCACTGTTGCCAAAACCCCCTCAGCCGTGTGCCTTCTGGCCAGATCCCGGCGGCCTGCTTTAGTTGCAGCAGCGCAATGGGCACACAGGCCGGACACTCCGCAGGGATGGATCCAGCTGTGTCTGTTGCGAGGGGAGGAAGCTTTGCTCGCTGCTCTCCCCTGTGGCTTGTGAGGCAATGGTGGCAGGACGGTCTCAAAGGCCATTTGCAGGGAGTGGAGAGCCTGTGAAAGTTGGTCGCCTTCATCTTCAGCTTGAGATGCCTGGAAGCAATTGGAGGTGTGGCCTGATCCAGCAGGTCCCCTCGTCATTCGTGAAGGACAGGTGCATCAATGGCTACTAGAATGGATGCCCAGGTACCCCCCACCCCAGATTGGAGAGACAGTCAGGAGGCCTCGAAAGGCCATTTGCAGGGAATCGAGCAGGTGAGGGTTCTGCTTTTGTCTTCTGCTTGAGATACCTGGAAGCATCTGTGGTCCACTGTGTGAGACAAGATGCTGGACTAGATGGGATGTGGCCTGATCCAGCAGGGCTCCTCTTAACTCACGTAGACAAATTCATGGCAGACAGGTGCATTGAGGACTCCTGGAATGGATGTCTAGGCCTTTAAGTTGGAGAGACAGGCAAGATGCCTCTAAAGCTCATTTGTAGAAAGCTGAGAACAGGTGAAGGTTGTTGCCTTTGTCTTCTGTTTGAGGCACCCAGAAGCAATTATGGGTCACTGTGTGAGACAGGATGCTGGACTAGATGGGTTGTGTGGCCTGATTCAGCAGGGCTCGTCTTATGTACTTATGGTGAATCCATGGAGTACAGGTCTATCAGTGGCTACTAGAATGGATGCCGAGATGCCACCTCCAGGTTGGAGAGACAGGCAGGATGCCTCTTAGGGCCATTTGCAGGGAACTGAGAGCAGGTGAAGGTTTTGCCTTCGCCTTCTGTTTCTCCGACTATCTAGATGGGACTGATGGACCACTGTGTGAGGAGGAGGAGGAGGAGAACTGACAAAGCTTTTCCATTCTTCTCTCCACAACTGACGCCCTCTGAGGTAGGTGGGGCTGTGATAGCTCGGAAGAGAGCTGTGACTAGCCCAAGGTCACTCAGCTGGCTTCATGGGGGAGGGCGGAATCGAACCCGGTATTCCCAGATAAGACTCTGGCTCCCTAACCACTCGACCAAACTGTATTTGCTGCCTGTACGAATTCTGTGCTGCGATAGTCTATTGCAGTCCCTCCCTGTAACTGTTCCTGTTTATTTCCTCAGTGATGGCTGGTGGGGGAGGAATCACAGGCAAAGCCCCTCCCCATGATGTCCTGGTTTGCTGGCATTTTCGAACCCCCCACGGTGGCCATGAACCGGCCTGGTGGGTAGGAGGGCAGGAACGGAAAGCGTTTAATGTGGAAGCCGCAGCGGAGAAAAGGTTTACTTTAGGAAACCGCGTATCACCCATTTATCGCCTTTTAAAATCTGTTCTTTTAAACAAAAATTCCACACAGTGCCATTGCTTTCTAGGCCTGTTTCAAAGGCTCTTTTGGTGCCTGCAAGATATCTGCGGGGGGGGGGGGGGGAGGGGGTGAGAGGGAAGAGAAATGAAAGCACAGCTTGATTTTAATTCATGGCCTCAATGTTAAATGGAAAATAGGAACGTATAATGTGTACACGCCTCTGTTTAAGTGTATGGCATCCTTGCAAGTGTGGCGTTGAGCTTCACATGGCCCTGAGTCTTTTCTTTGAATCTCGAACAAGGGCTGGGGAGGAGAATTTGGGTTGGTGCACTTTGCTAGGATAAGGTGAGAGGTGGCGTGGGAAATGTAGCGAAGACAGAAATCTCAGCTTGATTTGGGTTGCACTGTGCCTTTCCTTTATTTGCTTGTTTGTAAAATATGCATATCCGCCTCCAGGAGTGGGGAAATCTTGCAACAGAGTGTAACCGGGTTAGCAAACAACAGCAAGTATCAGCTACCGAGGACAAGGTCTGGTCTGAGCAGCTGAAAATGAGGCTCAGGGTGCGATCACATAGAGGATTTAGGAGGCGCCTCTTTTGGGGAATCAGACCTTCTGTGGATAGGAAGGGGGAAGCCCTTGGCACACAGTTGAAAAAAAACAAAACACAGTGGTTTACCTTCTCCTCCTTCCCTGTCACCTTCCTTCCTCATTTCCCATAGGCTGTCGGCCTCAGATTTTCCATGGACCTGATTGGTCATTGGCTATAGTGGGTTGGGATTGGCTAGGAGTCTCCATAGCTTCCTGCCCCATCCGCCCCATAAGAACATAAGAGAAGTTCTGCTGGATCAGGCCACAGCCCATCTAGTCCAGCATCCCGTCGCACACAGTGGCCCACCAATTGCCCATGGGCGTCTCAAGCAGAGACAAGGACGAACCTTTGCCTGCTCTCGAATCCCAGCAAATGGCATTAGAAGTGCCCCGCTTCCCCTCCCCTCAGCCTGAAAGATGCACCTAGGCATTCTAGTAGCCATTGATACATCTGTCATCCATAAATTTGTCTAACCCTACCTTAAAGCCATCTAGACTGGTAGCTGTCATTATCTCTTCCGGCAGCAAATTCCATAAACTGATGATCCTCTGGGTAAAGAAATACTTCCCCCTGTCAGACCTGACTCTCCTACCCATCAGCTTCATAGAGTGCCCCCTGGCTCTAGTGTTGTGTGATAGAGAAAAGAAATTTTCTCTATCCACCTTTTCTATATCTTGCATAATTTTATATTCTTCAATCAGGTCCCCTCTTAAACACCGTCTCTCCAGACGGAAGAGGCCTAGACGTTGCAGCCTGGTTTCGTAAGGGATTTTGTTCCAGACCCTTAATCATTCTGGTTGCCCTTCTCTGCACCTTCTCTAGTTCCACAATATCCTTTTTGACGTGTGGTGACCAGAATTGCACACAATATTGCATACAAACTCTGTGTCCCTCCAAGAGTCATATTTTTGTGTCTGAAAAAAGGATGCACACTCAGACGTGTGGGAATGTGGTGTTTTTTAAATATTGTTCATATGACCCAAGAGCCTCAAATATGCCCTAGAGCTGTCCATTTTAACATTTGTGATCACACCCTGAATCAAAATGTTTTTGTACAGAACCAGGACGAAGTAGATTGCAAGTATCTCTCTTGCTAAGGGTGTATCTTAGCAAGAGCCGAACTAGCTCCATATTTGACCTTAGAGGGTTAACAACAGAAGTAAAAATCTTCTCAGGGGAAAAAACTGGTTATGTTAAGTCTTGAAGAGGAAAGGCATAGCTGGCCTTGAAGAGGTACCATTCCCAAACTGTTGTACCTGGGAATTTACTCCCAAATTGCTAAAGTTAATTGGTGGCAAAGATGGAATGTGCAACTATTCACATTATATGATGGGAGGGGATTATTCACTCATTTTCTAGAAGGACCTGTGTTTGTGGGCATTTTATTGGTTATTGTGTAACGTAATGTATTCATGATTTAGGATACAGTAATGCCTGTATTAGCATCCTTAAGGTGAGTTTCAGTGAACTGATCCTGAGTCTTTCTACTTTATTTCTGTCCTTGATGATGTTCTTTTGAATTGCTATGGAACTACGAATGCTGAACCCCATGCTTTTTCATGGAGAAAACCTTTCATTTGCTTGAACTATTTTGACTTTGTATCTTTCTTACTATTTTATGTATTTGCTCATTTTTTGGTCTTTTTTAATTTTTTAATAAACCAAGTAATTTTACTTTTTGTTCTGGTTCATTTTGCAACTTGAAGCCAGTCGGGATATTTTGGCAGGTTGTGGTGTAATTGGCCTGGTAGTTAATCCAGGGAATTATCCCGGACAGAGCATCTGAACATCCCCCAGATTAACTATGGTTGAGCCTATACCATCTGTTGACTTATAGAATCATAGAATCATAGAATGGTAGAGTTGGAGGGGACCTCCTGGGTCATCGAGTCCAACCCCCTGCTCAAGGCAGGATCTCCTAAACCATCTCAGACAGATGGCTGTCCAGTCTCTGCTTGAAGACCTCCATCGAAGGGGAACCAACCACCTCCCGTGGCAGCCTGTTCCACTGGTTGATCACTCTTACTGTTAGAAATTTTTTCCTAACATCTAAACTAAATCTTTTCCCCTGCAGTTTCACCCCATTGTTTCTAGTCCTTCCTTGAGAGAGTGAGAACAGGGCTGATCCCTCTGCCTTGTGACAACCCTTGAGGTATTTGTAGACAGCTATCATGTCTCCTCTGTCTTCTTTTTGGTAGACTAAACATTCCTAGTTCCTTAAGCCGTTCCTCATAGGACATGGTTTGCAGACCGTTCACCATCTTGGTAGCTCTCCTTTGAACCTGCTCCAGCTTGTCAGTGTCTTTTTTAAACTGGGGTGACCAGAACTGGACACAGTACTCCAGATGAGGTCTGACCAAGGTAGAGTAGAGGGGGATAATAACTTCACGTGATCTGGACTCTATGCTTCTCCTAATACACCCCAGGATTGCGTTTGCCTTTTTTGCAGCTGCCTCGCACTGTTGACTCATGTTCAGTTGATGATCTACCAGGACACCCAAGTCTTTTTCACATGTGCTGCTGCTCAGCCGAATTCCTCCCATTGTATATGTGCTTTTTTCATTTTTCTTGCCCAGGTGCAGAATCTTGCATTTTTCTTTGTTAAATACCATTTTATTAGTTGCAGCCCATTGTTCGAGTTTCTCTAAATCTTTTTGAATCCTCTCTCTCTCTTCTCTGGTGTTTGCAATCCCCCCTAGCTTTGTGTCATCAGCAAATTTGATCAGTTTCCCTTCAACTCCCTCGTCCAGATCGTTTATAAAAACATTAAACATAACTGGGCCCAGGACAGAACCTTGTGGTACTCCACTTGACACTTCCTTCCATTTGGATGTGCAGCCATTTAAAGCCACTCTTTGAGTACGATTACTAAGCCAGTTTTGAACCCACCTTATAGTTGCCTTGTCAAACCTATATTTGATCAATTTTTCAATGAGGATCGCATGAGATACTTTGTCAAATGCTTTGCTGAAATCAAGAAATACTATGTCTACTGCATTTCCTTGATCAACCCATTCAGTGATTTTGTCATAAAATGAAATCAAGTTAGTCTGACACGACTTGTTTGATACAAACCCATGTTGACTACTGTTAATTATTGAATTCCTATCCAAATGCTGACATATGTGTTGTTTAATAATTTGTTTGAGAATCTTTCCTGGTATTGAAGTCAGGCTAACAGGCCTGTAGTTCCCTGGGTCTACCTTCTTCCCTTTTTTGAAGATAGGAACAACGTTTGCCCTTCTCCAATCGTCTGGGACTTCTCATGTTCTCCATGACTTCTCAAAGATTACAGCAAGTGGTTCAGCAATTACCTCTGCTAATTCCTTCAGTACCCTAGGATGTAATCCATCTGGACCCGGGGACTTACCTGCACTAGCACCAGATCTGGTAAGGTTGTATAGATGCATCATTTGCCCATCTTCTGTGTGTTGGAGAATCATCTGATGTGCCATGCAAGTCCGTGTGCATGGTGTCTTACGGTCACCCTGGTGAGCACATGCATTCTGGAGCCAATACCAGCAAAGAAAATGATGATGCCCAGACACCATCTGCACTGGAGGTCAATGTCCGGACCCATGTGGGGAGGGATCATGTGTACTGAGTTTTCATAAGTGTGGCGAATGAATGGGAAGCAAAGGGCAAACTTTTCCCTGGATTGCCAAATCTACTTAGTATTTACGTAAAGGTTCAGGTGCCAAGATCTTGGAGATATGGCTGTGATGGGTAAAACAGTGAGAAACAGCCAATAGTATCTATCCTATGGATCAGAAACTCCAAGCCAGGGGTGTTTTCACACTTCCCTTCCTGTCTGCTGGATGAGAAAGGAGCGCGAACACCCAATGTCAACTAGCATTTGCACATCTGACTGCCAGATAATGACAGCCTAAGCCCTGCACAATTGGCCATGCACCTGGGACCAGTCCTGGGTCCAGTCCTCTTCTGGGCACCACCATTTTGGCTGTGGCACCCTGTGAAACTGCACGTGAGTTAGCACTGTCGCCATGACACCACTGACACTCTGAATGTGCACAGGTGCGTGTACGGTTGTCTGAGTTGCCTGTGCACGTACATGTCACCTCAGACAACCCTGGAGCACTAGAAGAGGTGTGAATGGCCGCTGCTTGGACGTACCAGGTAAGCTTCTAGTTAGTGTTGGTGAAGGTATGGAGCATGACTTAGAACTCTACACCTAATCAACAATTAGGGAACTTCTGGACAGGCAGGGGTTGCTTGGAGGCTGTAGCATCCTGCTCCAAGTCCAGATGCCCTTCTTCAGAAGTTCCCTAATTGCTGCTGCAGAAGAAGAGTTGGCTTTTCTACACCACTTTTCTCACCCATTTAAGGGGACTCAAAGCGGCTGACAAACCTTCTGTTCTTCTCCCCACAACAGAACACCATGTGAGGTAGGTGGAACTGTGAGAACTCAGAAGAGACCCATGACTAGCCCAAGGTCACTCAGTTGGTTTCATGGGGGAGGGTGGAATTGAACCCGGTATTCCCAGATAAGAGTCCGGCTCCCTAACCACTGGACCAAACTGGCTCACAAATAGGCCCAGGACAACAACTTCCAGTGTTCCTGGCAAGGTGTACGGTGCAGCTTCATGGACACACTTCCCCCATTTGTAGAACAAAGTGCTGTTCAGAGAGATCCAAGCAAGACCTCCATCTGAAGCTTTGCTTTTCTGCATCCTTTTTGGCCTCCTGAATACAAACCATAGATTTCCATAGCGCATGCAAGCGCACAAATTCTTTAATCCTAAAAACACGACTTAATTATCTTTTTTTCCTTCCTCTAATTTATAACAGCTGCGTGAACAATAATATTCATATATTTTCAAAACAATGATTTTGCAATATCAAGCAAGGAAAACAAGCATCATTAAAAATAATCTATATATAGCTACCCATTATGGGGCTGCACACCCACACCATCCTGTTTTCCTGATGGAGATGTATGAAGGCTGATTTGCCTTTATGATGTTTGTTTATGTGTGTCCTGGACAGGGAAACTAAGAAGAGCCCTGCTGGATCAGGCCACAGCCCATCTAGTCCATAAGAACCTAAGAGGAGCCCTGCTGGATCAGGCCACAGCCCATCTAGTCCATAAGAACCTAAGAGGAGCCCTGCTGGATCAGGCCACAGCCCATCTAGTCCATAAGAACCTAAGAGGAGCCCTGCTGGATCAGGCCACAGCCCATCTAGTCCATAAGAACCTAAGAGGAGCCCTGCTGGATCAGGCCACAGCCCATCTAGTCCATAAGAACCTAAGAGGAGCCCTGCTGGATCAGGCCACAGCCCATCTAGTCCATAAGAACCTAAGAGGAGCCCTGCTGGATCAGGCCACAGCCCATCTAGTCCATAAGAACCTAAGAGGAGCCCTGCTGGGTCAGGCCACAGCCCATCTAGTCCATAAGAACCTAAGAGGAGCCCTGCTGGATCAGGCCACAGCCCATCTAGTCCATAAGAACCTCAGAGGAGCCCTGATGGATCAGGCCACAGCCCATCTAGTCCATAAGAACCTAAGAGGAGCCCTGCTGGGTCAGGCCACAGCCCATCCGGTCCATAAGAACCTCAGAGGAGCCCTGCTGGATCAGGCCACAGCCCATCTAGTCCATAAGAACCTAAGAGGAGCCCTGCTGGATCAGGCCACAGCCCATCTAGTCCATAAGAACCTCAGAGGAGCCCTGATGGATCAGGCCACAGCCCATCTAGTCCATAAGAACCTAAGAGGAGCCCTGCTGGATCAGGCCACAGCCCATCTAGTCCATAAGAACCTCAGAGGAGCCCTGCTGGATCAGGCCACAGCCCATCTAGTCCATAAGAACCTAAGAGGAGCCCTGCTGGATCAGGCCACAGCCCATCTAGTCCATAAGAACCTAAGAGGAGCCCTGCTGGATCAGGCCACAGCCCATCTAGTCCATAAGAACCTAAGAGGAGCCCTGCTGGATCAGGCCACAGCCCATCTGGTCCAACCTCATGTCTCACACAATGGCGCCCCGATTGCTTATGGGCATCTCAAGCAGAAGATGAAGGCCACAACCTTCACCTGCTGTCGCCTCCCTGCAAATGGCCTTGAGGGGCATCCTGCTTACCTCTCCACCTGGAGCCATTTTTGCACTACGGCCAGTAGGCTATAGTGGTCTGAGCCCCATACAGTCCAGGAACCATTCACATTTCTGACCACCCAGGACTCTCCTAGGCGGCCAGATATGTGAATGGTGCTCCTGTACCCATAGCATGCCACCCTGCCCAGCCCCCTGGCTGGTGTTATTGGCTGCCACTGCCCACGTCACACATTCCATGACATGCTGGCTGGCAGGTGGCCGATTGATCGATCCAGAGGACGGAAGAGCAGTCTGACCTCGTGACATGCTTCTCCACCCTTGGGTCAAATCCCCCCTAACCTGTCTATGCAGGGCATTGGGTTACCTCCTGCCATCTTCACACCCTGCTTTCTTCAATCTGCAGGGCATTTCCTCCCTCATCTTGGGGACTGGATCTCCAAGAGGAGGGAAGAAACCTGAGAGGGGGGAGGAAATCGCCTCTTCACCCCTGGATCACGCCCCTGGCCAACCTGCCTGGGCAGGGCATTGCCCGGTGGGCATGCCTGGATAGCCTCCTGCAATCCTCTTTCCCCCTCTCTGTGATTGATCATGGGCTGTTTCCTTCCCCCTCTCTGCAATTTTGCAGGGCTTCGCAGGAACAGAAAGCTAACTCCTCTTCCCCTATTTTCTCTTCCTCTATTTCTTCCTCTATCTCTTCTTCCTCTTCCTCTATCTCCTCTTCCTCTATTTCCTCCTCCTCTTCCTCTATTTCTTCTTCTTCTTCCTCTATTTCCTTTTCCTCTATTTCCTCTTCCTCTTCCTCTATCTCCTCTTCCTCTATTTCCTCCTCCTCTTCCTCTATTTCTTCTTCCTCTTCCTCTATTTCCTTTTCCTCTATTTCCTCTTCCTCTTCCTCTATCTCCTCTTCCTCCATTTCCTCTATTTTCTCTTCCTCTTCCTCTATCTCCTCTTCCTCTTCCTCTATCTCCTCTTCCTCTATTTCCTTTTCCTCTATTCCTTCTTCCTCTTCCTCTATTTCCTCTTCCTCTATCTCCTCTTCCTCTTCTTCTATTTCCTTTTCCTCTATTTCTTCTTCCTCTTCCTCTTCTTCTTCCCTTGTCCCTGGTGAAAGCAATTCTGAAGGCAAAAGAGAGAGAGAGAGATTTCCAAGCTATTAAGGAAAACATCTCTCGTCATTAACAGCTATTAATATTCCTTTGTCAAATCCCTGACTGCCCATTTAATTTGCCAGACAAAAGCGCAATGAGTGATGCAACGGGCCCTGTCGAGATGGCGAAACTCCTCTCTGATATTAAAGGCCAGGAGGGGATCAGTTGGTGCGGTAAAATCAGCCGCATTTTTGATGCAGGTGGCATCCACCTGCCTTCAAAAAAGGAGTTCAAAAGTTTCAAAGGTGTAACTTGTAGCACCTAAAGTTCCCATCCCACCTCAAATTCACATTAAGGGCCAAGGAATCAAGTTTGGGAGTACAGTTGCATCATTTCACTTTAAAAACAAGTTAAAAAGCATCTCAGAGGGGATGAGAAGCGGAAATCAGGGCCCTTTCTGCACTTGACCTTATTCTGGAACATATTTTAGAACAGGGGATTGTTGTACTTATGCTAATACAGACTACCTCACCTGGGCTCTGCCATAGTCTGTACTAGCGTGCGGAAAGCAAGCACCTGTTCAGAGATACGTTCCAGAATAAGAGGCATTTCCGCACTGAATCGCGTTCGAAACCGAACGCGTTCAGGCGGAAAGCTTAAGCCAGCTTCGGGCGCTTTCCCCGTTCACACACAGACGCGCCAGAACGCGTGTAAACGCGTTCCGGAGCGTCTGGGTGCGAATGGTCAAAGCGCCCGAAGCTGGCTTAGCCGGCAAACGCCGGCCAGGGGCGCGCCGGCAGCCGCGGAGGCAGATCGACAATCAGCTGTTTGAAAAACAGCTGATTGTCAAAGCCGCGCGGCGTCGGAGGCGAGCCGGCAGGCGATCGGGAGACAGAAGCGGCGCGAACGCTTCTTCTCCCGAACGCCTGCGGGCGGCTCGTCCGCGTTGGAACGCGTGTAGAGCACTTCGAAGTGCTCTACATTTCGAACGCGGAAAAGGCAGCTGCGGACACGTCGGGACGCAAGCCGCGCGCGGCTAATGCGGATGACGTGTCCGCAGCTGCCTTTTTCGCGTTCCGTTTTCCCCCGTGCGAAAACGTCTCAGGTCAATGCAGAAATGCCCCAGTTGCCTCCAGACGGCGGGATGATATAAGAAAACAATAAGAACCTAAGAGGAGCCCTGCTGGATCAGGCCACAGCCCAGATAGTCCAGCATCTTGTCTCACACATTGGCCCACCAATTGCCCATAGGCATCTCGAGCAGGGACAAGGGCAAACCTTCTCCTGCTCTTGAATCGCAGCAAATGGCCTTAGAGGCATCCTGATTGTCCCCACACCCTGGAGGATGTACTTGGGCATCCATTCTAGTAGCCATTGATACATCTGTCATCCATGAATTTGACTAACCCTTCCTCTAGGCTGGTTGCAAATTCTACAGACCAATGATCCTCTGGGTCAAGAAATATTTCCCCTTGTCTGAACTGCCTCTCCTACCCATCAGCTTCATAATGCTTGCTATTTCTCCCTCATTAGCACTGTTATCTGTCTTTCTGCATTTTGTTATCACATTCAATCTGAAGCTGTGTTCCCATTTAGGATTTAAAGGTGCTGAAATGCAGATTATCTGTATGGAAATCAAAAGAGGTTTCACTTTAGGGGTGTTCTCTTCAGTTTCTTCTGACCTGATGAGAAGCTGTGATTTCCTCCACTTTTCCCCAGGCTCTTGCCACTACATGCTAAGGATCGGGCTTGGCTCAAAGGGAAGAATGAACAGAGCCTGCAGGACCTTACAATGTAATGGGAGATCAGACCATTACAATGTAACAAGAGATCAGACCGTAGCGGGGAGTAAGTCAAAAGTATCTGATTTTACTTAAAGAGGTAGCGATCGAAAAGATTTTGGCCTCACCACATGAAGGATTGCTAAAGGAGTTTGGTGATGGAAGAATTTGGCTGAAATATGCTGTAGAAAAAAGAGGGGGATAATGAATATGATATTAAAACAAGAGAACAATTGAACCAGGAAGGGAAAAATAGACAGTGGTTTTCCTATGTGCAATTAAGAGATATATACAGAAAAGGTAAAGAGAATGTAAACTTTGAATGGGAAAAACAGGAATGGGAGATAAAAATAAATAAGGCTGAAAAAAGGCATGATTGATATGGTGTATAAAATATTGCTTCAAATTGAAATGGAACCTGAACAGGTTAAAGAATGTATGATCACATGGGCAAGGAATTTCAGATATAATATTCAAATGGATCAGTGGGAAACATTGTGGACAAAAGATATGAAA
This sequence comes from Aspidoscelis tigris stejnegeri, assembly GCA_023333525.1. NCBI lineage: Eukaryota > Metazoa > Chordata > Lepidosauria > Squamata > Teiidae > Aspidoscelis > Aspidoscelis tigris. Next base: position 87,434,461 of record JALMGA010000006.1, on the reverse strand, counting down.
TTTACCTCCTGTATGCTATTGAAATAAAATATGTACAAGGTGATGTATAGATGGTATTTAACACCCCACAAATTGGGGAAGGCTTATTAAAATATGTCCACCAAATGTTGGAAATGTAAAAAAATTGAGGAGGCATTTTATCATGTGTGGTGGACATGTGAAAAGGCAAAGAAATATTGGGTAATGATATACAATTTGATGATAAGAATTTAAAAAAGAAACATTAGGGGTGTTTTTCCACTGTCACTAGAAGTACCCATTAAGTACCCATTCATGGGTACAAAAATGCCATTATGTACCCATTAATGGGTACTTAATGGATACTTTCAGTGATAGTGGAAAAACACCCTAGGTTTAATTCAGAATTGTTTTTATTGGGGATGGTAGATAATACTATGGATAGTCTAAACTCGTTAATTCTGTATATGGTGACAGCAGCTAGACTATTTTATGCTCAGAAGTGGAAGGAAGAAGAGATACCATCGGGAGAAGAATGGCTAATCAAGATGATGGACTTGGCAGAAATGGATAAATTAACGAATTTATTGAAGGACAGAACAATTGACAAATTTGTGAAAGACTGGTTCCCCATTCATTGAATATCTTGCAGTGTTAGAATTAATGACTGGTGGGTTTGAGTGAAGACTTAGAATAAACAGGAAACTATGGAGAGATAAAGATGTGAAGCCACAAATAATGGATACCTAATATAGAAGACATAAGAACATAAGAACATAAAAAAAGCCTTGCTGTATCAGGCCACAGCCCATCTAGTCCAGCATCCTGTCGCACACAGTGGCCCACCAAATGCTCATGGGCATCTCAAGCAGAGACAAGGACAAACCTTCTCCTGCTCTCGAGTCCCAGCAGATGGCCTTAGAAGCGCCCCAGTTCCTCCCCCCCCCCAGCCTGAAGGATGCACCTAGGCATTCATTCTAGTAGCCATTGATACATCTGTCATGAATAAATTTGTCTAACCCTACCTTAAAGCCATCCAGACTGGTAGCTGTCACCACCTCTTCCGGCAGCACATTCCATAAGCCGATGACCCTCTGGGTGAAGAAATACTTCCCCCTGTCAGACCTTATTCTTCTCCCCATCAGCTTCATAGAGTGCCCCCTGGTTCTAGTGTTGTGCAACAGAGAAAAGAAATTTTCTCTATCCACTCTTTCTATACCGTGCATAATTTTATATACTTCAATCAGGTCCCCTCTCAAACGCCGTCTCTCCAGACTGAAGAGGCCTAGACGTTGCAGCCTGGTTTCGTAAGGGATTTTGTTCCAGACCCTTAATCATTCTGGTTGCCCTTTTCTGCACCTTCTCTAGTTCCACAATATCCTTTTTGAGGTGTGGTGACCAGAATTGTACACAGTTCTCCAAATGTGGCCTCACTATAGATTTATAAAGGGGCAAAATGACACTTGCTGTCTTATTTTCTATTCCGTTCCTAGTTATTCCCAGCATTGAATTAGCTTTTTTTGCTGCTGCCGCGCACTGCGTTGACACCTTCATTGAACTGTCCACCAGAACCCCGAGATCCCTTTCCTGGCGTGTTGCAGAAAGCTCAGACCCCATCAGTTTATAGACGTAATTTGGATTCTTGGCCCCAATGTGCATTACTTTGCACTTGTTAAGATTAAAGCACATTTGCCACTTGAAGACGGAAGAGCGGAGGAAGTCACAGAATTTTTAAGCAACGTAATGACTGGATAAGAGAAAAGATTGTGTGAATTTCAGTATGTTGAAAATTTTTTAATATATAAAATATTTTTTAAAAAAACAAAGACTTTGGCCTCGATGCCTGCCATTTTGCAAAGCTGGTGGCTCTTAAAACCCTGCCTACTTTGCCCCTCCCTCCTCCATCACAGTCTCTGTTTCCTCCCTTACCCACCTGGTTTCTACCTCCCCCCCCTGCCATTTCGTGCTGTTTTGATCTACCAATCTATTCAGAAAAAAAGGGGGAAGTCAACGAAAACTGCTGCCATGATCTGAACCGAGGACAGGATTATATAGGGGGTGGGGTTTGAATTGCCCCCCCCCATGAAGTAAGGGTACAACGGTGCCTAGTTGCTGACCACATAGGGAGGAGGGCCTGCTGGCAGGAGGAGGGAGGGGAGGGATTTTCTCCCCTGTGAGTCTGCAGTATAAGCTAACAGTAGGAACACAAAAAACCAAACCTCGCTGCTGATTTTTTATAAAAAAAACCCCCTGCTTTAAGGCCAAATTAAAACGCCCAGTGGGAACCTGGCCTGAGTCCTTGAATTCTCCCAAAGCCACTACCATTGTGGGTTTTCCAGCAATACTTTCTAGTGCCTTTTAGGGACAAAAAAGCAGGACTATGTTGGGGTTGCCTATGATCCACGGGGTGACCCCACCATAGCAGTGCGCTGACGGCACGATTTTTGTCCCATCTGGATGCGCCCTTAGCGCTCCCATCCCACTTCTAATCTACATTGAAGGCTGCAAGTTGGGTGGGAACATTGCCAAAGTCTACGTTGCTTGGGAGCATTTTATTTTTCTGTGCGCAGATGCAGCCGTATAGATCTACAGGGGGTCAAGAAATTCAGTGGAAGCAGGAAGCAGAAACATGGGGCCTTTCTTCTCTGAAAGGCTGTGATCTATACCAGGGGGTCATGATCAGGAACAGTGGTGTATACATGAGGGCACTGGTCCATATTATTATTATTATTATTATTATTATTATTATTATTATTATTATTATTATTATTATTATTATTATTATTATTATTATTATTATTATTATTATTATTATTATTATTATTATTATTATTAGTTTATTTCTATAGCGCTGACAGTGTACTCAGCGCTGTACAAATACAAGACAAAAATACAATATAAGTATAAAAACCTGCCAAAGGCGTACAATCTAAACAACAATAGTAATCTCAAGATAGCAATTAAAACACATAAAATAAAATAAAATAAGCTAAAAGCATAAAAACAGTAAAAACAGTAGAGGGTATCTCATTAAACTGTCTAGAGAGGACTTGGGAAAGCTTCCCTAAAAAGAGTGGTCTTGAGTTCAGATTTAAAAGATGATAAAGAAGAAATGGTGTGCAAGGGAGAGGGCCGTCGGTTCCAGAAATAGGGGGAGGCAAAGGAAAAAGGACGAATCCTAGACGGAGCAGAAACTAGCCGAGGCTGAGATAATAGGCCATGGCTGCAGGAGCGAAGGGTACGGGAAGGAGTATCACACCTCTCAATAGCCTCAAAGCTTTGAGGGCTCTGAATGGCTAGGAACAAATGTTCCTAGCTTCGGAGCTCTTGGGGGACCCATTCTTGGGTCTGCTGGTAGTTGGGGCACGGAACAGAAGTATGACTTCTGCACACCCCTGTGTTCTGGATCAGGGCCTGGTAGTACACAGGTAGACCTGTTTAATCAGGTCTACCAGCAATCCAGATTGAGGGCCCCTTGGTCTGGACCACAGTTTCTTCGGTATGGCTGGAGCAGTGTAGTGGGGGCCAGGGCCTCCTGTATCCTACACTGCTGTGTGGAAGGGAAGCCCATTGTTCCCTTCCTGATCCAGACTAAAGCCAGTGCAGAAAGGACCTTAGCTTATGGAACTCAAGTCCAGATTACTGCTTAGTGTCTGGTCCAAGGGGTATCGGCAGTGGTGTACACTTAGCATAGGTCAACCCTCCCCTCACCTGAAGTACAGATGGTGGCAACCATTACATGCTGCACATGCATGCTTGTGTGGCATGTCCCATGACAGAATCCATGCACTTGTGTAGCATGTCACATGATGCGGAAGCATCACAGGGCATGCAAATGGGCATGCCCAGAACCTTACTTGCTCTGGGGCAGGTTAAGGTAAGCACGCGCTTTGTTCAGGGTCAACCTGTTCCACACATAGTCATCTTTGGTGGAACTTCTGCATGGATAGGGCCATATCTGGGGAGGAAACAGTACCTTCAAGTACAGATCTTCTATCCTGGAGCTCCGTCCGTGGTGACTTGTGGGCCAAGAGCAGAAAAGCATCAAGATATGGATCTGAGACCATGAGATGATTGACTACAACCACAGGTCCATTCAGCTATACAATGGTCCATCTCACCTTGATCGGCTTTGAGTACTCTAGGGCTGTGGTCACACCTAAGTTTTAATCCAGCTTCCGTCCACCTTCAGAGTGGGAGGACACTTTGGCAAAGTGACCAGTCAACTTCTTACCCCATTATCTACCCCAAAGGTGAATTTTCTGAGTTATTTAACACTGAAGTCGCGTCTTCACGGCATCGTTATCTCGAATTCAAAATGTTTTGAGTCCTCCCAGTTCAGACGGCAGTTCGGCTTAACACGCTTCTTCCGTGTTAAACCACCCCAAAGCGTGGTGAATCTCAATCCTGATTTCAACAGGTCTCACACCGGATCGTGCGTCGATACGTGTTTCCTTTTTAACTGTGTGGACAGTACCGTGTTAAGGGAAGAGAATCCGTGTTCAGGGTTTCCCTCCTCCAATCACAATCTACCCAATGGCTGTCCGTATTCTGCGGATGTCATTGGGGGGGAGGGTGTTTCCCTGCCTGATCTGAAGCAAAAACTTTTTTCGGATCACTTCTTCTCTTGCAAGCCTGAACTTCTTGGAGCAGCCTTCACACAGCAGCACTACAGCTCCGGAGTGCATGCGGAGAGTTGGGGGGGAGAGACGGAGAGGAGGGGATTGGGCAGGAGGAGGCTATCAGCCTTTTGGATTCCCCTGGGGCAGGCAAGAAGAATTTGGCTGAGGGAGCCCAGCTGCAGAAAGCCTAGCTAGTCTTCCCCTCCTGGGGAGGGAGCGAGCCGGTAGACACACACACACACAGGCTATAAAATCAGACACCCTCACACATGTTTAGGATTCCCTCCCCCAATAGCTTGCTTCCAAAGAGTGATTTCATTTAAAGAATCCAGCCTCGAAAGAGCCACTACCTCCAAAGCTACACTGTAGCGATGTAGCTTAATAACAATGTTGCAGTTTTGCGCAAGTTCTGAACTTTAAAAAGAGAAAGGAAAGGAAAGCCCTGGAGTCCCCAGGGAAATTTCCCAGCCAGTCCAGTCCCTCTGAAGGATGCAGGGCTGGAAACAAACGTTTTGCAACAGCTGTGAACCTGCAACATGATTCACATGTGAAATCAACACAGATTGAAAGCAGATTCAAAGTGGATTCAGGGCTCTCACCGCACCAACTACCTCACAGGATGTCTGGTGTGGGGAGAAGAATAGAAAGCTTTGTCAGCTGCTTTGAGTCCCCTTAAGGGTGAGTGCAGAAGGTTTGTCAGCCACTTTGACCCCCCTTAAATGGCTGATGACAGAAGGTTTGTCAGCTGCTTTGAGTCCCCTTAAGGGTGAGTGCTTCCCTATCAATTTTAGGCATAGGCTTTCCAGCTAGGCTCCGGGGGCTCACCCCAAAAGCCTGCCTGCCTGCCTGCCTGCCTGCCTGCCTGCCTGCCTGCCTGCCTGCCTGCCTGCCTGCCTGCCTGCCTGCCTGCCTGCCTGCCAGCCAGCCAGCCAGCCAGCCAGCCGCTTGCTACGTGGGTCAAAGATGCTCGTTAGGAGCTGGAAGTGTGGCTTGGGAGTCCGCCGATTCCGCACTCCTCCATGAAACCAGCTGGGTGACCTTGGTCAGGTCACAGCTCTCTGCTGAGCTCTCACAGCCCCATCCACCTCACCGGACCATCCCAGGATTTTTTTAATTTAATTTTTTTTGGGGGGGGGGGAGAAAAAAGAAAGAAAGAGCGCTGCTGGCTGGCTCTCCCTCCTTCCCTCCCTCCCTCCTTCCCTCTCTTTCCTGCTGGCAGAAAGATCTAGTCGGCAGCAGCGCGGACAATTGCTCGCTGGCTCGCCTTCTCCTCCGGAGCCATGGAGCGCTCCCAGGCTGCCGGCACCGATCCAGACCTGGCGTGGCGCGAGCCCTGAGTGGAGGAAAGAAGGAAGGAGGGAAGGAAGAAAGGAAGGAAGAGAGGAGGCGAGCAGACCTCGGGCAGGGGGTCCCCAGCGGAGCTGAGTGCACCGGAGGGACTCGGGCAGGGGGCGTCCCAATGACAGCTGATCAGAACAAAGAGGCAAAAAAGGCATGCATGACGCACAGGGAAGGGAGGGTGGGATGCTGGGAGGGAAAACCAATCACAGAGAGAGGGTGGGCAATGGGCGGGAGGACAATGCTGCCATGTGGACTGCGAGTATTGATTCCGCATTAAGGCTGCAATTGGAATGCCCTCGGAACCGGATCAATTTGCAAGTCGTGTAGACAGCTTCGTTCCGGTTCATTTATTTCAAATTATTTAAACCGAATTAAGTCATGTCATGAAGACGCAGCCTGAAAGAACACAGCTTGTCACTTTGCTGATGGATTCTCTCACTCCAGAAAAGTGGACAGAAGCCAGATTAAACCTTCAGTTTAAGCTTTATGCCCCATCGGCTTCTGCCTTTTCAGGTTGGAAAGTGAAGAAGAAGCAACCTTGCAATTCTGGGCATATCAGTTCCCACTGGCGTGTGCTTCAGTTTATTGATTTTGTGCAAATGCACAAGATGCAGAGAAATCCGGTTTCCCTTGGCCAGATGGCTGGCCACGTTTCACGCCTAACTGTTCTGCCACAGAGAAACATACCAGCCAAAACAGAGAGTCAACCAGACCCAGCACACGTAGGCCGGGAGTTCTTCTATGAGAAAAATAGAATGTGTGCTCCCTTTAAGTTCTTTGTGGAGAAGGCATGTGAATGCCATAGCTATAGGAGAAGTTCTTCTTTGGGTAAGAAACATCCCAGGAAAGTGAATCATAGAATCATACAGCCTCTGCTGGAAGACCTCCAGTGAAGGAGAGACAAACACCTCCCGTGGCAACCTGTTCCATTGATTGATCGCCCTCAATGTCAGGAAGTTTTCCCTAATTTCTAATCTGAATTGACTCCCGTGAAGTTCCATCCCGTTGTTTCTTGTCCTCCCATCTTGTGCAAGTGAGAATAGGGACGGTCCCTCTGCATTGTGACAGCCCTTCGGAGACTTGAAGACTGTGATCATGTCTCCTCTCCAGTCTTCATGTAGGCTAAACATTCCTAGGTTCTTCAACCTTTCCTCGTACCAGTAGGACATGGTTTCCAAATTCCAGGCCACTCACCATTTTGGTAGCACCTCCTTTGGACTTGCTCTAGTTTGTCAATGTCTTTTTGAAGCTGGGGGATATATCCAGTGTCTGTACTTTGGGACAGTGGATCTATCTCTGACCAATTCAGCACCTCTCTGGACAGTGCTCAACAACTATACCAGCTAGCAGCAGGGCTGGGAATTCCGTGAATCCACACCCAAGGAAGTCAAAGTCCGAAAACACCCTGAGAGTGGTCAAAAGGTCTTCCAGGGTGCCCCAGGTTCCAAGGCACTGTCTCGATGCGTATAGATGCATACAGACACGTACAAATGTTGCCACCATTCGTATCATCAAATATATATCAAATATTTGTACAAATAGATACGAATGTATTTAAATGGGTTCGAATTTTAATGCACTAATTTTTTCTCTATTCCTATGAATTCGGACATTCGAATATTCGATTTGAATAGAATCTAATGTTGAAAACTGCATTTGTGCCCAACCCTGGTGCTTCTCAGAAGGTCTTTTAAATAAGTAATAATTTCAAAGGGCGTAACTCTGCCCCAGAGCCTTTTCCTTGCAAGTTTGAACACCTTATTTTTGATCGAGGTAGTTTCCAAGAAGGAAATGAATGCAACAATGCCTAATAAAAATGATTGCTGCAGCGTTGCACTTAACAGTTTACCAATTAACACTTCATTTAAACTATGACAAGGGCAATTAGCAGAGGAAAGGAGCACCCTGCAGCTGAAATTAATATAGAGCAAGACTTTGGGGAAAATAGCCCCCCCCTCCTCTGGATACTATAGCCTCTCCACTCGCCATTCGTGCAGCTTAGACATCTTTGTAGTAACCACAAAAGCTGTACAGCTTTTCCTCTGGCATCCTTTTCTTAAGCTTTCCATTTCTCAAGCGTCAGAGTAAAAGGAGCAACTATTTTCCTGTCCCATAAGCTTGTAGTACACACAGCATCACCAGGGAGCTGAATTCTTTCCACTACATGAGGTTGCCTTTGGGCATTATGGCGTCTGCAAAGCACATGGCTTTAAAAGGACAACTCTTCTTTTCCTGTTTGAGGATTTTCCCCACTTCCAGCCACAGGATGTGACATCAGAAGGACCTCTGACCCGGAAGACAGCAGCTTTTCCTCCAATCACCTCCCTTGGTGTTGCTTTGATGTCATTTCCCCCACACCCCTTGGGATTGCTGTGTAAAAAGCCCTGCGAGAAAAAACTGGATCTCTCTTTCCACCTTTACTCTGGTCCCAGCTTCTTCTTTCCCTTCCCTGTTTTTCCATACTATCGGGTCTGCCGTTACTGGGTAACCACGTGGGGGATCTCCAGGACTCTTGCTGGTGGGGCAGCCAGGTTTAATCTATCAGAACATCCAGCGTAAGAGCAGTGCTCTGCTGAAGGACTCCAGTCTTTCCTTCTCTCCTCAGTTTATGTGTGTGATTCCTCTCTCTAGCATTTTAATGCAAATTTATTGTTTTTTTTAATTAATCTCACAGAGAAGAAAAGCACATAAAAAAGGAAGGAGGGCATGGAGTTGGGGGAGGAAGTGGACAAAAACTGCTGCCATGATCTGAACCAAGGACAGGATTATATAGGGGGTGGGGTTTGAATTCCCCCCCCCCATGAAGTAAGGGTACAACGGTGCCTAATTGCTGACCACATGGGGAGGGGGTCCTGCTGGCAGGAGGAGGGAGGGGAGGGGGTTTCTCCCCTGTGAGTCTGCAGTATAAGTTAACAGTGGGAACACAAAAAACCAAACCTCTCTGCTGATTTTTTTTTTAAATACCTGCTTTAAGGCCAAATTAAAACGCCCAGTGGGAACCTGGCCTGAGTCCTTGAATTCCCCCAAAGCCACTACCATTGTGGGTTTTCCAGCAATACTTTCTAGTGCCTTTTAGGGACAAAAAAGCAGGACTATGTTGGGGTTGCCTATGATCCACGGGGTGACCCCACCATAGCAGTGTGCTGACGGCACGATTTTTGTCCCATCTGGATGCACCCTTAGCGCTCCCATCCCACTTCTAATCTACATTGAAGGCTGCAAGTTGGGTGGGAACATTGCCAAAGTCTACGTCGCTTGGGAGCATTTTATTTTTCTGTGCGCAGATGCAGCTGTATAGATCTACAGGGGGTCAAGAAATTCAGTGGAAGCAGGAACCAGAAACATGGGGCCTTTCTTCTCTGAAAGGCTGTGATCTAAACCAGTGGGTCTGGGCCTGCTGGTTTAGGCCATGCTAAGTCATGATCAGGAACAGTGGTGTATACATGAGGGCACTGGTCCGTATCACACCTCTCAGTAGCCTCAAATCTTTGGGGGCTCTGAATGGCTAGGAACAAAGAACCGCCAACACCCCCCCCTTCCGTCCCTTGGGTGGCACAACGGCATCCAATAAGAAAGGAGATAGATTTGACGCAGCAAAAAGGGTGGAGGGCCAAGAGGTCCATTGAGGAGGCTCAGGTGGATCAAAGGTGTGAGCGATGCAGCCCAGAGCGAGGACGGGCTGAGGATGGCCCAGAATGATCTAGGTGTGAACAGAGCTGGTACAGCCTCAGTCTGAAGCATGAATAGGATGTCCTGCCTCATATAGGTGTGACCAGGGCCACTGGGGGGGAAGAAGGAAAGAAAACCTGAAGAAAGATGACCATTCACTCTGAGCACAAGCCTTTCAAGCAAGCTCTTAAGCCCACTGGAATCTTTCCTTTCTGCAAGAGGACAAACTGGGCCAGAGAGGAGACACCGTTCTGGGTGGGCTTCAGAGCTTCCTGTTCGGTCTTGTGGTTAGAGTGCTGGACTTTTAACTGGTAGTCTCCCAGTCTGATTTGGCATGCCCACATGAAGCCAGTTGGGTGACTTTGGGCTAGTCACAGCTCTCTTCTGAGCTCTCACAGCCAAACCTACATCACAGGGTGTCTGTTGTGGGGAGAAGTACAGAAGGTTTGTCAGCAGCTTTGAGTCCCATCAAGGGTGATAAACCAGGGAATAAAGACCAACTCTCTTCCTCCTTCTCCAGGGGTGTGTGCTTAGCACCAAGTGTGACTATCCCTAAGGCTTAAGAACTCCATCTTTTTTCTTTAGATATTCTTGCCCTCTGCTGGCAATTCAGCCAGTAAGAGTGGGGCTGGCAGCAGGCTGGGTGCCCACCTAGCACCCTGGTGCCCACTGACTTGGACACCAGTGGAAGGGTCAGCTTGCCAGATGGGGACAGGAGTCAGGAGAGGATAAACAGCCTTCGAAGCAACTTCAAAGTGACTTCGAAGTGACTTCGAAGTGAATGTGAAGTCAACTTCGAAGTGACTTCAAAGCCAATGTTGGGGGGGGGGTCCCAAAGGTGCATCCCCTCCCCCTAGCCTCCTTTGGGCCCCATTGCCTGTTTCCAGTGGAAACAGATTCCCTTTAATCCGGATTTTCTGGGAGAAGACCCCACTGTAGACCCCTTTAATGGGGTCTACCGAAAATCCGGATTAAAGGCCAAAATGTACCCATTAGATCCGGATTTCCCCAATGGCAGTGGAAACAATCGGGTCCCAAATGTGTGCCGTAGTGGAAATGGGGTCATCCAGCTCACACCCAAATGGGTCCTAAATGGGTGCAAAAATGGGTACTTTTGACAGTGGAAAAACACCCTAGGGGAGAGATTCTGATTTCTGCAATGAGGTGGTAGTTTTCTGCATAGATTATGGCTTGTATTTTCCGGAGGTTCATTTGACTAAGGAGCTATTAGCTATCTCAAGGTGATGGTCCGGCCCAGACGGGTCCGTAGCCACTGGTCTGGGAAGAACATGGCTGTGGTCATCATCATGAAAATGGAAGCTCTAATTTGGCTCTAGCAAAGAGCCGAACACGGGGGACTTTCTTTTTCTTTTTCTTTTTTTTTTGGGTACAATGGTTTCTGCTTAATGGATATAAAATGAACAATAATTTGGTAAATGGTCTCATTTTCTGCTGGGCATGAATGTTGCAATAGCAGCTTCTATTTTTGCTTGTTCTGGAAAATAAAGGAAAACTAACCCTGGAAGATGAAAGTTGAATTATTGTTCAAGATTCAGGTTGTGTTAGGGCTATTTTCCTCTCACCTCACGTCCATAGGTTTTGGGGGATTTGCATGCAAACAGTCTTTACTTCTCCGTCAGATTTCTCAGCTGGGAGCAACGCCATTACGGTTATGCAGGTAAAATTCACCCCAGTCTCTGTGGAGCAGTTTTGGCCTGCTGTTTTATTGGCGTTCTTTCTTTCCGGCCTGGCTTTTGTTCCTGTGTTTTTCTTTTCAAAAGCATCCATGAAGAAGGTAAGTCTGGGCCCCCTCTGATGATTAGTCCCCCAAAAGTTGAGTTTCCTGTGTTCTCCTTTCGTGCAGAAATCAAGGGCGCTTCTGCACTTACCTTTTCCGGCTTGGTCCACCAGGGCTGGGGCAGGCTGGAGTGCTTACAGCAGCTGGAACATTCCTGATGTTCCTGATCATAGAATCATAGCGTTGGAAGGGACCTCTAAGGTCATCAAGTCCAACCTCCTGCTCAATGCAGGAGTTCCTAAACTATCCCATACAGATGTAGGTCCAACCTCTGCGTGAAGACCTCCAGCGAAGGAGAACCCACCACCTCCCGTGGCAACCTATTCCATTGACTGATTGCCCTCACTGTCAGGAAGTTTTTCCTAATCTCTAATCTGTATTGACTCTCTTGAAGTTTCATCCCGTTGTTTCTAGTCCTCCCACCTTGTGCAAGTGAAAATAGGGCCAATCCCTCTGCACTGTGACAGCCCTTCAGAGACTTGAAGACCGCTAACATGTCCCCTCTCAGTCTTCTCTTCTGTAGGCTAAACATTCCTAGATCCTTCAACCTTTCCTTATAGGACATGGTTTACAGACCACTCACCATTTTGGTAGCCCTCCTTTGGACTTGCTCTAGCTTGTCAGTGCCTTACTATGGACCAAGGTAGTAAAGAGGAATAATTACTTCTCGTGATCTAGACTCACTGCTCTTCTTGATGGATCCTAGGATGACATTTGCCTTTTTTGCTGCTGCATCACATTGTTGACTCATGTTCATCCTGTCCAGGAGCAAGCCAGCCACATCTGGGCAGCTGTTCTGGAACAGCTGCTAAGCTGTCCCCAAAGACTGTGTGGTCTTAGGAAATGGACTCTGCATTCTACAGTGGCTCAGAGTCCTCAGGGGATCCATTTCACCAGCACAATTTTGGGTTCCCCTCCTATACTGGTCCATATACTGTGCTGGTTTACTTGTGAGGAGGACAGCAGTCGACATTTTTAAAAAGATCAGCTGCTGTCCTGGGACCGATTCATACTTTGGCCCTTAGTCAACAATTAGGCAACATCTGGGCAGGTGCTTCTAAATGCTAGAAATGCCCCTTGTCTTCCCAGATGTCGCCTAATTGCTGACTAGCTGCGGAGCATGAAATCATGCACCACAAGCTGCCTAACCTTTACCTGCCACATCTGAAAGCTTACCTGGAGCATCCAGCGGGGTGACCGTTCCTTCTACCTCTGGTTCCTTGGGATCGGCGGGCGGGAGAGGCGAAGTCCTTGCAGGTGTTCATGGTGGCAGCCATGTTCGATCACGGGCTTCTGACGTGACCAGACCTCCGATCCCCGGGATGTGATTGGCTGCAATGACCCAGCTGATAGTGGCCAATCGCAGCAGCGAAAAGGTGGAAGTTCCGGCTTCAAATGCAGCATCATGGACCGGTCAACAGGAAGACCGTATGCACTTCTGGCCTGTAATGGACGCTTTGCGGGGACCTTCCCTCATGACAAATGCAAATACTTCACCTTTACCAGAAACTTACCAGCCCTAGTACACGGCAGACTAATTTGGGAAGTGCAGAAGCGCCTTAGGTCAGTCATTTTGAGCTGCCCTAGACTGGGCTACGCTCTGCCCAATGCAGATGGGATGGGCATAGTCCGGGGGCCACCCCCAAGAAGACCCTTTCACATATCTCTGTGGGCAGTGGGACAGTGAAGAGGGCCTCACCTGGTGATCTTAAGGCACGGGCAAGTCTATATGGAAGCGGTTACAAACCACAAAAGGTTTGTGATTTTCTCACTGCTTCCGATGTGATTGATCAAACACTTGAAATCCAAATATTTAATCAATTAGCAATGTTTCCATTCTCCGACATCCTTGTTGATTCTATGGCAAACAGTAGGAGAAGCGGGTGACATTTTATATCACAGCTGCGTCCTCCTCTGCATCCTCAAATTCACAATTCACACTGTGTGTGGGGGGGGAATTCTTCTGTGAGAAATAAGCACATGCGGCTCATTATGACTGATTTGCCCAAGTGATTCTGAGAGCCGCGCATGGATATACCTTGATAAGTCGCTGGAGTTTTGGATCAGCCTGAAGTACATACCCAAAGGATGCTCTGACCTCCACAGAAGCTGGAAGTGGATAAAATTATGCATGGAAAAAGAGGTTTTGCCCTCGTACTAGAACGTAACTCAGCAAACGATAAGGGACTCTGGACAGAGGGAAGGAAGCTTTTTCCTCCGTACTATGTGCAGTTAAATTATGGAACGCACTGCTGAAGATGTAATTATAGATAGCATTGTTTAGATTTTTGTAATGAGCTCCATGCAGGCTGCCTTTGAAAAGAGTTTGGGAACTGGAACTGCTTCAGAATACAACAGGCAAAGCTGCTTGTCTCAGATCTGGAAGCTGGACGTGGAACACCAGGTCTTGTGTGGCTTCACCATCTTTGGATTTCTGAGTTGAACTCAAGGTTCTGATTTTGGGCTCCAAAATTCTGCAGGGCTTGGGTTTGTGGTACCTGGTAGGACGCCTCCTGCCATCTAGCCCTGCAAGGGTTGGGTAGTGAAAGTTTTAAGTCCTTCTTTGGCAGGGCCTTCTTGGTGGTGGCTCTGTGCTTGGGAGTTGTACGCTTTATGATATTCTTTTTAAATTTTATTTACTGGGCCAAAATTCCTCAAGATTCCCAAAGACTTGGTGCAGCTTGTTTTCTTGGTTTCAGTAGATGTGAGTGAATAGAACGCGAAGTTCTTTTGAGTGAGGTCACTCAGAATTGGCAAATGTTTCTTTAAGACAGCCCAATTCACTTTGGATTGAAAGAAGACGTGATGGAAACACACGGGTCAAGTTTATGGGCCGGAGGAAGCCTTCTGTTCCAGATCACAGTGATGAGCTGGCCTAGTTAGACTTCCCTTGGTCGTTCGACATTGTTGTGGTCGCTCCATAGCTCCCATGTGGATGTGTGTAGGAAGGAAATGGTTCTTCAGCCAGGAAGACAGGCACAAGGGTTGCAGGGTACTGAATACATGATGGATTTCTGGATCCTCTCAGGGTGAGCCAGTTTGGATTAGTGGTTAGGGAGCCGGACTCTTATCTGGGAATACCTGGTTCGATTCCGCCCTCCCCCATGAGGCCAGCTGGGTGACCTTGGGCTAGTCACAGCTCTCTTCTGAGCTCTCACAGCCCCACCCACCTCACAGGGTGTTCTGTTGTGGGGAGAAGAACAGAAGCTACGTCAGCCGCTTTGAGTCCCCTTAAATGGATGAGAAAAGCAGGGTAGAAAAGCCAACTCTTCAACTTCAGCGGTCCCAGGTGTCTTTTTGGGCTGTTGCAAACAACATATCTTGTGGGTTCTGAGGAGTTGCCTAGGTGCCCTGTGATTTGTCTTTCGCTACAAAACCATAGGTTTATTCACACCATAGCTTCTAGCACATGATTAGTGAACCTCTGGTGATGAATATACTCATGTGGAGGAGGCTGTCACAGCCTCCAGGCATGCCCACCCTCATCAGAAGTGCACTAATCATTTATCAGGCGCGAAAATTACCTCAAGTGTCTGGGAGAGGAGCATTCACTCTTCTTCCACTCCTTTGGGGTTGTTTGAGGTGCCGCGCAAGCGTGCTGGCACCTCTGATGACCATAAGCATGACTGCGCATGTGCAGAGCATCAGTGTCGTCAGGGCAACAGCGCTGACACACATGCAATCACAGATGGTGCCACTGCCAAAAGGGCGCCGCGATCAAATCGGGTAAGTATTTGATCGTGGGGGGAGTAATGGCCAAACTGACTAGTGCTCAAGTGTGAGCACTTGTCAATATTGGTTAATCGTGCTCCTTTCCCATCCAGTAGACCGGGGCGTGTGGGGGGGGGGGAGTGCAAAAATGCCCCATATCTTGTGGGAATGACCTGCTTCATGATGAGAAATCTCGTTTTACTCTACTGAATAAACCAGTTTATTCTTTTTGCAGTCCCTGGTATTCTTTGTAACCATCTCTAGATCATAAAGCATCTATTTCCTTCCCTCCCTCCCTCCTTCCTTCCTTCCCTTTATCTTCTTTCTTTCCCAGCGTCCATTTTTCCCAGCCATACATTACAACAGGAAAGAGAATTACTTTAACGATTCTGTTCTTTCTTGTCCGAGAAACATCATTTGTCAGTGCTTTTTGCATTTCCCCCCCAAAGTAAACAGATATTTGTTTCACTACCCTTCTGTCGGTGGGGCAGTGCGTAATGGCCGACGAACCTCTACAAACGGAAGTCTCTTTGTGCACTGAGAAATTGCATCGGGCATTGATCCTGTAGTGCAAAATGCACCTCCGCACTGGCAACGGCTAAAAGTTTGCGCTCTGCAATCAAAGGCAGCCATCTGGAGCGGATCCTGCGCTCCTTCAACGCCGCACCGTGCCTTTGTTGAACCTCTGGCTACGGATCTGTGTCAAAGCTCAGACGATCCATCGAGTCGGGCGCATTCTGGACAGCAAAGTGAGCATCCGCGTTTCCCATCAAGAATAGCAATTGTGATGATTATACACTCCGGCAACATGACATCGGGATAATGGGGGCAGCTGATGGTTCTTTGGGTATCGCCTGTCACTTAACATTCTTCTGAATTTTCCTCCCGTCATTTCTGCCGCGCTAATGGCTCTCCCGCGATTGGCTGTGGTTCCTGACCCCACGAATGTGCAGTGGCATTTAATGGAAGGCTTTGTTTTAATAGAATCTAAATGACACCTCTCTGGTTAAGACAAGAAAGAAATTAGACAAGACGAGAGATGAACCTTTTCATGCATCCAACGTTGTTGTTTTTTTCCCTCAAGCCCTCTAGAGGATTAAGGTGACCTTCTTGTCCTTTCCCAGAGATGCCTTGGCTCAGAAGATGGGGGGCATGAATGTCAGTGTGTCTGGAGGCAGAGGCATGGAAATCTTCCGCCCCTCCACTTTCTTTGCTTCCCTCTGAATCTTTTCCATGCATTAGCAAAAAGCTCCGCATATTCCTATCAGTTGCAGTAGAGTGTTCTGTTCCGAGTGCGCTGGTGTCCAGGAAGTGGATCATGGGATAAGCGAACCCTGGGAGGTTGGCAAGGGATACTCCGACTTGGCTTGGTTGATTCTATAAATGCTGGTCAAGTGCCAGGGGCTGCCAGTTTGGCTGAGCGCAACTGGAAGCCCTTTCTCCAGCAACCAGCCTGGATTAAGGATGGGCACAAATATTCAGAAGGATGATGAGGATGAGGATGAGGATGGGCATGAATATTCAGAAGAAAAAGAAGAACTGGCTTTTCTATCCCACTTTTCTCACCCATTTAAGGGGACTCAAGGTGGCTGACAAAGCTTCTGTTCTTCTCCCCACAATAGAACACCCTGTGAGGTAGATGGGGCTGTGAGAGCTTAGAAGAAGGCTGTGACTAGCCCAAGGTCACCATGTTGTCCTCCTGGAAGGAGTAGTAGTAGTTGGCTTTTCTACCTTGCTTTGCTCACCCATTTAAGGGGACTCAAAGCGGCTGACAAACCTTCTGTTCTTCTCCCCACAACAGACACCCTGTGAGGTGGGTGGGGCTGTGTGCGCTCAGAAGAGAGCTGTGACTAGCCCAAGGTTACCCTGCTGGCTTCATGGGGGAGGGCGGAATTGAACCCGGTATTCCCAGATAAGAGTCCAGCTCCCTAATCACTAGACCAAACTGGCTTCTAACATTCATTATTCTTATGAATTTGTCTGAATCTAGACATATGTACACAAATCGAATGTTAGGATACTAGTACATTAACAGTGGTGCAAATATGAATGTTCTGGACAATTGTACAAATAGTTCAGACATTTGTTAAACTGGAAAAGTGGGAAAATGGCTGCACCAATCACATCTGCAACAGATCCAGATTGCATTCAACATGGATCGAGAGTGGATTAAAAGTGGATTCAGGTTGGATTTGACACTTTCAAAATGGATATGTTACAGGATACATCAAATGCTATCTGGATCCAATTCGGATCCCTGCTGCTACTGACGCCTCAAAATCCTTGCTGAGTCTGCCTTGAATCTGCTAGGAACATTTTGAATTCGGTCTGAGTCCACTTTGAATCTGGTGTCAGTCCACTCTGAATCCAGAGAAGTGTGACTGGGGAGACGCTTTGACAACTCTCCATGTTTGAGGATATGTTGAAGCTTTGAAGGAATGTACAAAAGCTTTTGCTTCACCTTTGAAACCCAATCTCTGAATGCAGCCAACTTTACATTTGAATGCAAATGGACAATCGGAATGGACAATGTCGAATTTCAAATGGGAGGAATATTCATGCACATTCCGATGATGCAGTGAAGGGGTATTGGTGACTACTAGAACGAATGCCTCCAGGTTGGAGAGACAGGACGGATGCCTATAAAGGCTATCTGCTGGGATTCGAGAGCAGGTGAAGGTTTTCCCTCCATCTTCTGCTTTGGAATACCCAGAAGAAATGGATAGGCTACCGTGTGAGACAGGGTGCTGGGCAAGTTTGGCCTAGTGGTTAGGGAGCTGGACTCTTATCTGGGAATACCGGGTTTGATTCTGCACTCCTCAACAAAGCCAGCTGGGGGACCTTGGGCTAGTCACAGCTCACTTCTGGGCTCTCACAGCCCCACCCACCTTACAGGGTGTTCTGTCCATCCATCCATCCATCCATCCAGTTTGTTTGTATATCACCTTTCTAATAAATTACTCAAGGCGGTTTACAGCAACCATGAAAAAATACAATAAAAAGTAATATGTCCTCACATAAGCGAAACACAGCAAGCAAAGAAATCACTTTCAATAAATAAAGCATCATATACATATCATAACCAATGTGCAGAATTCTACTAATAAGCTATATAATTTAAGAAACTACAGTATCAAATAAAAAATAAACCATAAGATCAATTAACACAAGGCAACTAAAAAATGTCAAAGGAGAAACTGAACCGAAATTGCAGCAACAACCAACCCAGCTCTGCCTCCGTTCCTCCATCTTCAGGTGGAACCCACACCTAGAGGAGGCCACGCAAAGGCTTCAATCTCACAGGTGCAGCACAAGACTTGGTTGTTTCTCCTCCCCTGTTGCGGGGAGAAGAACAGAAAGTTTTTCAGCTGCTTTGAGTCCCCTTAAATGGGTGAGAAAGGCAGGGTAGAAAAGCCATCTCTTCTTCTTCCTCCTTGAAACCAGGTGGGGGACCTTGGGCAAGTCACAGCTGATATGAGTCCCCTTAAATGGGTGAGAAAAGCCAACTCTCTTCTTCTTCCTCCTCCTCTCCTTGAAACCAGCTGGGTGACATTGGGCGAGTCACAGCTCTCTTCTGAGCTCTCACAGCCCCATCTACTTCACAGGGTGTCTGGTGTGGGTAGAAGAACAGAAGGTTTGTCAGCCGCTTTGAATCCCCTTAAACGGGTAGAAAATACAACTCTCTCCTTCTTCTCCTTCTCCTTCTCCTTCTCCTTCTCCTTCTCCTTCTCCTTCTCCTTCTCGGGCTGCGGCCTGATCCAACAGGGCTCCTCTTAGGTTCTTATAGACAAAGGGAGGACAGCAGAATCCATGGCTACTTGAATGAATGCTTAGGTAGCCCATTCATGTTGGAGAGACAGGCAAGATACCTTCAAGGGATCCGTTTGCAGGGATTTGAGGGCAGGTGAACATTTTGCCTTCATTTTCTGCTTGAGATGCCCAGAAGCAGCTGGTGGGCCACTGTGTGAGACAAAATGCTGGGCTAGGTGCGCTGAGGCCTGATCCAGGAGGTCTCCAGCTACGTCCTGATGTTCTCTGCTGAAAGCTGCTTCTTGAGCTCAAGCTGGCCTGGTCCTCTGGCTGCGGTCACCTTCACCAGCAGCCAGAGCCCAGTCACTGGCGTGGCGAGTCCTCATTGTTCTCATCGCTGCTTGGAGGACACCCTGATCTACAGCTTCAGAAGTACGAAATGCCTCAAGTCTTTTAGGAGGAGTCCTGCTTCTCCTGGCTCCTAATCCACCCACAGAAGATGTTGTTTTTCAGAGCACAATGGATTTAATTAAGGCTGGCAGTTTTGCAGCAGGAGATTCAAGACTTGAGCAGCACACAAGATAGCTTGCCTCATCACAGAATCTACAGGAGGAGTCAACCAAAAATACGCTAGTCGTCCGAATGAAGGTCTAGAGTCCAGTGGCAGAATCTCACAAGGTTGGTTCAAAGTCATGAGGTCCATGAACAGGAGTTTAGATAGTTGGTCCCATCAAGGGACATAAGGCTTCTGAGCTTTTCTATGTTTACGGTGGACAGTCCCCTCTCATCCAGCCAACCCTTTCTTCTGCCTATAGAGCAGCTGCGTGGAATGGTGTTTCTATGCTCCCCTGGGTACATGCCTGAGGCCTCTCCACACTAGGGCCTCTAGTGCATAATTAGTGCACCTATGGGGAAAAGCATATGCATGTTGAGTAGGCTGTTACAGCCTCCAAGCGCCCCCTCCCTCCCCAGAAGGGCACTAATCATTGATTAGGGGTGGAGCATGGAATCGTGCTCCACACCTTGACCAACGTCACCTAATTACCTACCTGAAGTGTCCAGTGGTGCGACCATTCACTCTTGCCGGCGCTCCAGGGTCATTTGAGGTGCCACAGAAGTGCACTGGCACCCTTGGATGACCAGAGACGCAACTGCGCATGTGCAGGGCGTCAGCATCATCAAGGCAGTGGCGCTGACGCATGCGCCACAGGGGCACCCCTGCCAAAATGGCGGCGCCCAGAGGAGGACCAGGCCCTGGAATTGAATAAGGTGAGTATCCAATCCTGGCAGGGGGGAGAGGGTCAAGTTGGTCAGCACCCAAGCGTGAGCGCCAATCAACGATGAGTCCACGTGCTCCTTTTTCATCCAGCGGACGGGAAGAAAAGTGTGCAAATGACTCCGGTCAGCGCCAGGCTGCTACTGGCCACAAGTTTCTGGAGAAAAGCTGGAAGTTCCCAGAGTGTCCGAAAACTAGGTAAGCGCAGGATCTTCCTTTGAGTCAGAGTCTGGCTCCTGAGTCACGACAGAGCGAGAAAGTGGGCACACAGATGTGTAAAAAGGAAACTGGGTGCAGCACCAGAACGCAAAGGAGAAAAGGTTGAAGAAAACTGAGCGCCCAGGATGTTCTAAAACTGCTCATGCGTGTCAGTGCAGATCTGTGAGGCCATACACCGCCCCCCCCCAACACTGGAACATTGTCTAAGGCAGGTGGTGTGTAATCTTGATTGCGGTGTGTGTGTGTGTGTGTTTGATCAGGAGTGCCAGTAGTTACTGTTAAATGTGACAACCAGTGGGCTAGAGGGTCGTGATCCTGAGTGGGCAGGTGTGTGGTGTATATGGGATACTTCCAGTTTGGTCTCAGGGTTAGAGTGCTGGATTTATATCTTGTAATCACTGGGTTTGATTCTGCCCTCCTCCACGAAGCCAGCTGGGTGACCTTGGGCTAGTCACGGAGCTCTTTCTGAGCTCTCACAGCCCCACCTACCTCACAGGGTGTCTGTTGTGGGGAGAAGAATGGAAGGTTTGTCAGCAGCTTTGAGACCCCTTAAGGATGTGAAGAGTGGGTATAAAAGCCAACTCTTCTTCTTATCTGGTAGTCTCCTGGTTTGTGTCCAAACTCCTCCACAAAGCCAGCTGGGTGCCCTTGGGCTAGTCACAGAGCTGTTTCTGAGCTGTCACAGCCCCACCTACCTCACAGGGTGTCTGTTGTGGGGAGAAGAACGGAAGGTTTGTCAGCAGCTTTGAGTCCCCTTAAGGATGAGAAAAGAAGCCAACTCTTCTTATCTGGTAGTCTCCTGGTTTGTGTCCACACTCCTCCACAAAGCCAGCTGGGTGCCCTTGGGCTAGTCACAGAGCTGTTTCTGAGCTGTCACAGCCCCACCTACCTCACAGGGTGTCTGTTTTGGGGAGAAGAACGGAAGGTTTGTCAGCAGCTTTGAGTCCCCTTAAGGATGAGAAAAGAAGCCAACTCTTCTTCTTATCTGGTAGTCTCCTGGTTTGTGTCCACACTCCTCCACAAAGCCAGCTGGGTGCCCTTGGGCTAGTCACAGAGCTGTTTCTGAGCTCTCGCAGTCCCACCTACCTCACAGAGTGTCTGTTGTGGGGAGAAGAACAGAAGGCTTGTCAGCTGCGCTGAGACCCTTTCAGGGTGAGGAAAGCAGGGTATAAAAACCAAGTCTCCTCCTCCTCCCATGTTCAGGGCTCTGGAAGTCTCAGCACAGGAGCCAAAGCATGCTGCCAGAATGTGTCCCCCTTTGTCCTTTGGTCTCACAGCATTCATAGTTCAGAGTTTTATCTCCTACAAGAAGATGTAGCCAACCAGAGTCAACACATCAAAACTGTGAGGGGACTCAGGAAGCCTCGGTTTCTGTGGAAACTCCAAAACTGCTCTGTGATCTTGCTATAAGCAGGCTTGAAATGCTGCAATAAAGGCGTAATGATGGTGAATATATACCATCAATGACAGTTTGCTGGGAAAGTTCCGGCAAAATAGGTTTCCCTGCGATACAGTCGCAAAGTGGGAATGGAGGCTGTGTTCACACCTACGTGTTGATCCAGCTTCAGTCCACTTTCAGAGTGGGAGAACACATCATCAAAGTAGGGATGCGCACGAAATTGGATTGAATTCGATTTAATGTGGACATTCAAATTCAAACAGAATGTCTTCACATTTGAATTTAAACCTTCGAATGAATTTCGAATGTTACAAAATATTCATTCGAATGATTCGAAACATTTGAATGTACCAATATGTATGTATTACATATGTATCTGTATGAATATCATACATATCTGTACGCATTTGCACTTACAATACGGGATGAAAATGGGATCCATATGGGATAAAATGGGATGTATACGCAATGCATACAGATACATATAAGACGTATGAATGTTGTCGACATTCGTGTCTTCCGATTCAAATCTAGCATTCGAACGAATAGATTTAAACGTATTGGATTTGAATTGGATTTCGCTGCATCCGGATTCTAAACATTCAAATTGAATAGAATGCTTTGACATTGGATGTGACTCAAATTCAAATGCAACCCCCCCCCCAATTCATGCGCATCCCTCGATCAAAGTGAACGGTCATGTTCTTTCTGTATTATCTGATCCAAAGGTACGTAGATTTTCTGAGTTAGATAATGCTGAAAGAAAACAACTGCGCTCCCTTTGCTGATGTGTCCTCTCACTCTGAAAGTGGACTGAAGCTGGATTAATACTTAGGTGCGAATGCAGCCCAGATGGCAACCGGTCCTAATAAAGGGCTGTAAGTCATAAACAAAAGAAATTGCTGTGGCCAGTTGTCAGCCGCTTTTGTGATGTCCGCATCCCTGGTCTTTCGAGCTAAAACTTTCCAGTCCTTTAAGATGCTCTGACAATACAGATTTGGTCAGCTATAGCTCCATATTTCTATATGACATAAAAAACAGTCAATTTCCCTTCTCCCCCCCCCCCAAAATAAAATAAAATAAAGCCAATCGCTTTGTCCAAAGCGATAAAAATGGGATGCACCCTGGAAACATCACTTCACAGCTGACCTTTTTCTCTCTGCAAAACACATCCTGGGAGAGAGCTGTATATATTCATTCCTCAGTTTCTCGTCTGCACTCCTCAGCGCTCAGAATCCCATTTTAAAAGCTTTTTGCTAAACCAGACAGCTGATGTGCCACCTTCACATTGTCCCCCATCTTCTAAGTGTTTGCTTTCTTCTCTGTTCCCTCCCATCTCCTCGGCTTCCATCATCTTTGCCCGAGCATATAATTTCCTCCGTCCTGCCTTCACGCTGAGCTCCCATCTCTCTCTCCTTGTAACTCCCAATTTTACTTGACTGTCCAAACTGTGGCCGCCTCCGGACGGTGGCCAGATATCCCTCCAGGAAGAGATAATGCAAGGTATTGTCTCCCTGGCATTATCACCTGCTAGCTAGACAGAGTGGGCCACAGTGCAGTCTTTGCATGTTTTTGCGATGTGCCCGTCAAATGCCTATTTGCACTACAGCCCGTAGGGCATGATTAGGGAACTTCTGGGAAAGAGCCTCTGCACCTTGAGGAGTCTGTCATAGCCTCCAGGCGCCCCCTGCCTTCCCAGAAATTTCCTCATCATGCATTGCATCATTCATTGCCTTTGGTGTGGAGCATGAAATCATGCTCTGCACCTTTACTAACCTTACCCAATCACCTGCCTGGCACGTCCAGGCAGCATCCATTCACATCACTTCCAGTGCTCCAGGGTCATCTGAGATGCCACGTGAGCGTGCTGGCACCTCTGTTGCAATCCGGCTTTGCAACCTGAATCCTTGGCTCTGGGAAACCTGAGCGGGAGGCACCTTATGGCTACCCCAATCGTGGCTGCAGTCCTGAGAACCACAGCGATCCTTGGTACCAATGGTTACCGGTACGATTCACCGGGTGTTGCAAAAGTAAATCCCTTATTAGCCACCGGCATGCTATAAGAGATCACCATGTGCTCTTATGGTGATTTAAAGAAAGAGAGCACAGGAGAAAGAAGTTAGGCGGGAGACGAGATGAGCTGGAAAAGAGAGCAATTTATTTCTGTGCAGAGCTTTAAATAACCCGCCACAGAGGGGCGGGGAAGGAAGTGACCTCAGGAGAAAATCCAGGGAGGCGATAGGTGGAGCCGTGTCAGCTGAGCAGGTCAGAAGTCCTTCTGATGTCATATCCCGTGGCGGGAGGTGGGGAGGATCCTCAAACAGGAAGAGAAGACGGATGCCATGTGGCCGGGGAGCCATTATACCCCAAGGCTACGAGTCCAGCACCCTGCTGGTGCCGGGTGTGTACTGCAAGCTATGGGAGCAGGAAGATTCTTTTTACTCTGAGGCTTGAGAAATGGAAGGCTGAAGCCAGGAGAAAACCTGTGCGGTTACTACACACCTCAGATGCGACTGCAACTGCGTGTGCACAGAGTGTCAGCATCGTCATGGTGATGGCGCCCATGCGCGCACAGTCACGCAGGGCGCCACAAACAAAATGGTGGCTAGGAATGTGCGTGAATTAGTTGTTTGTACGAATTTGTACTAATTTGGACATTCATACATGAATGTTATGATATTTGTGCATTAACATTCAAATCAATACAAATGTTTCAGACATTCGTATGAATAGTGTGGACATTCATTAAATGGGGAGGTAGAAAAGCGGCTGCACCAATCACATCTGCAACGGATCCAGAGTGCGTTTAAAAGTGGATTCAGGTTGGATTTGATGCTTTCAGAGTGGATTTGTTACGGGATACGGATTAGATACGTACTGAGTACGTATGCGTTTGTGTTGGATACGTGACAGATACGTATTGGATATGTATTTGTTCAAATTGGATATTCGTATGAATTCGTTTTGAACGGAATTCTACCACATTTGAAAGGGATCTATTTGTACAAATTACGAATGTGAAGGAATATTTGTAACATACATTATTCGTACGGATTCTGACATTCGTACACGAATCGTTACAACATTCGTACATTAACATTCGTACAAACGCAAATGCTTCAGGACATTTATACAAATAGTTCGTACATTCGTTGAACTGGGGGAAAGTACTGGATACGTATCGATATGTTTGCATTTGTATAGGGTGCATATCTGATACGTATGGGTTGCTATAGGATACATATCCGATATGTAGGTGTTTGTATAGGATCAGCATGCAGGATCCTTATCCAGGATATGTATGCATGCATATTGGATATTTGTACGAATTTCTACGAGTACATTCATGTCTATGCGAACAAATATGGATTTTCTTATGGATTATCAATTTGCTATGAAGCAAATGTCACAAACCCCATGCGTGTACATCCCTAGCACAAATCGAGTGTCAAAAAAACGACTCGTGAACATCCCACGTGGTGGGCAATGAGTGGCGAGTCCTTGTTGCTACAGAAGCGAAGGAACAGCGATGAGTTTTCTTTTTCCTGGTTTGTTTGTTCTCTTGGGGTGTTTTTTTTCCACTGGCAGTAAGTATCCATTTTAGCACCCATTAAGAACCCATTTGGCTGAGAGCCGGATGACCCCATTTCCACTACGGAGCCCATTAGGGACACATCTGTTTCCACCACAGCTAGGGAAATCCGGATCATATGGGTCCTTCAGGACCTATAATGTGGATTTCCTGTAGACCCCACTAAAGGGGTCTATAATGGGGACTCCAGCCATCAAATCCAGTTTATAGGGAGCCTGTTTCCACTAGGGATGTTTTTCTGCTGAGCTCCTTTAATCTGTATCTAAGAAGATCTGTATCTAAGGAATGGGTACTTCCCTTAATTTGGATCTAGTAGATGTACCCAGTGTGTTTCCATGGGTAGTCTAGCACCCAACAGCAATGGGTGCTAACTTGCCTGCTGTGGAAACACCGGAGCACCCATTTGCAAATCCGTGTCCCCCAAAACACCTGGGGTGACAGGCAGACCCCTTGTGGGTAGATCCGGATTTACAAATGGGTGCTAGACCACCCATGGAAACACATTGGGTACTTCCCTTAATCTGGATCTCCTACATCCGGATTAAGGGAAGTACCCATTCCTTAGATCCGGATCTTCTTAGATCTGGATTAAAAGAGCACAGTGGAAAAGCACCCTATGTCAGGTTTTCAAGGGGCACGTTTTATGAAAGAGATGATTAGAAAAAGCCCTGTGTGATTGCACCTGTACAGGAAAAGTTGCACAACGTACAGAGCCCCCAGCCTTTGGAATAGCTACGCTTAGGTGAGATGAATTTGTGGTACCGGTCAGCATGGGTATTCACAAGACCCCAACACTTGCAAAGGACCAAAGAGAAATGCTGAGCCAATCTATTCTGAAAAGCAACCTCCCTTCCTCTGTCTCTTCCATATGGATGGATTTATCCACTACCTGCCGGAATGCTCATCATCTCTCTCTTTCATGCCCGGAGCGTATATCTATGTGCGCGTGTGTTTATATTTGCACCAGTTATAACTTTATAATCCTGCAGAAGTGCTTTGAAGCTTACAACTTAATCAACAGCCGGCATTGTTGGCATGGAATTCTCAGCAGGTTTTATGTATTATTCAACCCTTCACGGATGAGTGTGTGTTTGTGTGTTTGTGTGCCTGTGTGCATGTGTGGTTTCCCCCCTCTGTTAGCCTCCTCCTTTCCTTCTCTCTCTCTCTTCTTTTTGTCTTTGGCTTGCAGATTCCTCTTAAGCTTCAAAGTTGAAGGATCCTGGTTTTCTGTTCTTATCTACAAGGTGAAAGACGAGAGAAATTCTTCTCTGCCTTTGGCGAGATAAGTCACGTTGGTCCCCTTTTCTTTAGAAGACTGTGCAATGCCGTTTATCAATTAATTACTGGATTGCCTTCACACTCATTAATTCCCCCTGCTGTCTTTTCAGTTTGGAAAGGTCTGTGTTGCCTCCATTTTTTAAATAATTGCAGGGATCTTGGTTTCCTTTAGTTTGAGTGTGGTTCAAAAAGGGGGTGGGGAAGTTAAGTGGATAACATGGACCTAAATAGGGTGCCGTACTAGATATTTCCTGGCAGGGTGTTCATAAGAACTTAAGAACCCAAGAACTTAAGATGAGCCCTGCTGGATCAGGCCACAGGCCACCTAGTCCATAAAAACCTAAGGGGAGCCCTGCTGGATCAGGCC
Source organism: Aspidoscelis tigris stejnegeri (assembly GCA_023333525.1). Classification (NCBI taxonomy): domain Eukaryota; kingdom Metazoa; phylum Chordata; class Lepidosauria; order Squamata; family Teiidae; genus Aspidoscelis; species Aspidoscelis tigris. Next base: position 87,407,481 of record JALMGA010000006.1, on the reverse strand, counting down.
ACTGCCCATCTAGTCCATAAGAACCTAAGGGGAGCCCTGCTGGATCAGGCCACTGCCCACCTAGTCCATCAAAACCTAAGGGGAGCCCTGCTGGATCAGGCCACAGGCCATCTAGTCCATAAGAACCTCAGAGGAGCCCTGCTGGATCAGGCCAGAGTCCATCTAGTCCAGCATCCCATCCGACACAATGGCCCACCAGTTGCTTCTGGGCATCTCAAGCAGAAGACAAAGGCAAAACCCTCACCTGCTCAGTTCCTTGCGATACCTGTGTCCTCCATGAATGTGTCTAATCCTTTCTTAAACCTACCCAGGGCGGTTGATGCCATCACCTCTTCTGGCAGTAGATTTCATAGACTGATGACTCTCCAGGTTAGGGTTAGGGTCTGCACGAATGGTTTTGGGGGCATTTGGTTCGTACCGTAATGTTAGAAAATTAGTAATCCTTTGAACAGATCCCCTTTGAATGTGGTAGGATTCTATTCAATATGAATGTATTCATATGAATTTGTATGAATATCTGATATGAATGCCTATGTACCAGATACATATAGGGATATGCAAGAAAATTCAAAGCATTTAAAATTCGATTGAATTCATTCAAATTTGGATATTTGAATTTGAATTGAATGTCTATACATCCCGAATGCAAAAAAAATCATTCGTAGGCCCTAGTTGTCCATGAATCGAATTTATCCAGCATTTGTCGAAGCTTCGTTAAAAGCTTTGGCCAAGGCTGGATCACCCCCGCTGGGGCCTCCAGTCCCCCCCCTTTGCTTTGGTCACACCACCACTGCCGTTCACTCGCTTTGTGGGTGCAAGCAGGCCTTCCGGTTCTGCATCAGCGGCTCCCGCCCCCATCACACCATCCCCAGATGTGGAGCTGCACATGCAAGCCCGAAAGTGCTATTTCGGTGCCCAAAGAGTGCTGAAATGATGGTGGACGACACAACCTCCCCGCCCCCCACCCCCCATTCCACTACTTCATTCTCCCTTACCTTTATGTGTCTCTGGGCCCATTTTGGTGCTCTTTGCTCTGTGCGTGCAGAACCAGGAGTGCTATTTCAGACAGGTTCTGCGTGGCACGTGGTGGCAGCAGCGGCCGGTGAGTGCGGGGAGGGGGGGTCGGGAAGGGAGCAGGGGGGCTTCACTTTGTTTTGTTCACAAGCATTCATTCAAATATTCATGCAGGAATCTGAATCTGGGGGATTCGGCAGAAGCTGAATATTCCCACATTCAATGTGCATCAAGACAAATGTGTGAAGTTGGTGTGGCAGCCGAGACTGGGTACAAGCCAAGGACAGCCTATCATTAATTCCACGTGAACAATAATTTATCTTCAGGTCAAACGCTTCACCTGTCCCATTTTACCTGTGTGGGACCACAGCTTTACACAACGCTCGGTCCAAAATTATCCAGATTCTGCCCAACGGTCAGCGTCGATCTCCATCCTTGCCTCCGTCTAGCACCAGAAGGGTTGTGACCAACGTTCAGCATTTGATATTGGTAGAATTCTCCTTGCCCATCACCGGATCTAATATCCATGTGTTAACATTTCTCCACGTTGTTTCTGTGTAATATATACTTTTATTGGGTTCCTCCCCCTTTCTTCCTTACTTGAGTTGTCAGTTTAAATAATGGCCAACTCCTGGGTGACCTCATGGGCACTTTCATGGGCAGCTTGCTGCAGCTTTCTTGGCAGGGGTACAGAAGTGGTTTGCCATTGCCTACTTCTGGGGAGAGACTGGGAATCAAATTCGTGACCCTCTGTTTTCTAGGCTGTTTGTTCTGCCACTGAACTACCCAGCTACAGCCACTCCCAGACTCTGTGGGCATCTCTATGCAGTTTTACTGGCAGTGATACAGAAGTGGTTTGCCTTGAATTCCTCTAGTTTCTGGGTAGTTTGCTCTACCACTATACAACTATTTCCACCATTGTACATAATGATTGTTAATTCTAGGAATGTAAAAAACAACAACTCCAAACACATAAATGCTCGGAAGCAATAATTTCTTTTTAAATATGTATTGTATTAGACTACTGCATAGGTGGTACATATAGAGCTAAAATCCACCCACCCACCCACCCACCCACCCACCCATCCATCCATCCATCCATCCATCCATCCATCCATCCATCCATCCATCCATCCATCCATCCATCAGCAAGCAAATAATGTTCCTGCTTTCTTAATGAGCTCATCTAACAGTCCACAACTAGACCTTTTTATTTCCGGTTTAAAAGAGATAAAGTTGTTTGTGTTGCTACGTTTGGTTGAAGCTGACGGTCAAATTGGTCTTTGATATATTTTTCTATTATCGGTGTTTGATTTTTCTGCCTTTTCCAAATGCGTATACACTCTTGCTACTTGCATAATTTGATTTGATGGTTTCCTGTTTTGTTCTTTCTGTAAGCTGCAAACAATAATCATCCAGTGAATAGTGGGCATGATGACGTCTGTAGATGTATTTTTATGTCTCATTTTCTGTGCAATTACGGTTGGGTCTACACCTTTTTGTAAGGCAGGTATGGTTCTGGTGTCAGAATGCCCTGATAGCTGTTGTTTTAGCATGGCACAAGCATAGATACATGTACTCTACTGGGCTTTAGAGAGCAACAGTGTGACACTCTGAACATTACCAGAATCCTCAGTATGACCCGGTGGAGTGTTCTTGCGTTATGTGCACCATGTCTGGGAAAATGAATGCCAGGATGTTAAGAGGAGCCCTGCTGGATCAGGCCACAGCCCATGTAGTCTGGTATCCTGGAGCTTTCTGCATTTGGCCTTATTATGGAATATATCTCAGGATATAGCCATCTGCTGGCCCTAAGCTAATGCAGACTATGGCAGAGCTCCCCTGGGGCCTTCCATAGTCTGCACTACCATGCAGATAGCAGGTCCCTATTGTGAGATGTATTTCAGAATAAGGCCAAGTGCAGAAAGACCCCCTATCTCACACAGTGGCCCACCAATTGCTTCTGGCCATCTTCACCTGGGTAAAACCTTCACCTGGCGTGTTTTTGCACTTCCCCTTTGGTGAGCTGAACAGGAAAGGTACATGACGATGTCAACAAGCATTTGCACTTGTGAGTGCTAGGTGACTGCAGCCCAAGTCATGCGTGATTGGTCACCCACCTGTGACCGATCCTGGGGCTGGTCCTCTTCTGGGTGCCGCCATTTTGGCTGTGGAACCCTCTGGGACTGCGCGTGCACCAGCACTGCCCTTGACAATACTGACGCTCTGCACATGTGCAGTCATGTCTATGGTTGCCCAAGGTGCCAGCGTGCTTGCACGGTGCTTGTAATGACCCTGGAGTGCCGGAAGAAGAGCCCGGATGCTTCAGGTAATTTCTGGTAAATGTTGGTTCATGTGTGGAGCAAGATTTAGTGCTCCGCACCTAATCAACGATTAGGTGAACTTCTGGTGAGATGGGCACACTTGGAGGCTATAACAGCCTACTCCACATGCAAATGCTCTTCACCAGAGGTTCACTAATACTTCACTAGAGGGTGTAGTGTGAAAAGGCCTCTGTTCTCAAATCCCTGCAAATGGCCTTTAGAGGCATCCTGCCTCTCTCCCCAACCCAAAGTCATTACCTTGGCATCCTCTCTAGCAGCCATTGATACACCTGACCTCCATGAATTTGCCTTCACACTTCCTAGAAGCTATCTAGGCCAATTGCTGCCACCACCTCTTCTGGCAGGACATTTCATATCCATGTTGTGATAATGGAGTCTTACCCACCTTTTCTGTGTTGCCCCCCAGACTCTAGAATGCCCTTCTGTGGAGGTATGCCAGGTACCTACATGTTATGGTTTTTGCCATCTGGTTAACGCATACATCTTCTCCCAGGCCTTCTTCTGAGTGTTGCCTGCCAGGGAACAAGGAAGCAGGGAGGATTATAGGGTTATAATTTATATATATTTTGGATACCTTAGATTTATTTTATGTTTTTATTGGTGTGACTTGCTGTCCTGGGACCTTTCAGGAAAGGGCAGGATTTAACAAAGTACAGTCGGACCCCCGTATCTGCTTGAGATACGTTCCGGCTCCTACCGTGGTTACCTGAAACTGTGGATAATCGTGAACAGGCCTTCGAGTTCTGGGGTCGTGCAACCCCAGAAGCAAAAGTGTTTTTCTGGCTTCTGGAAGGCCTATTTCAGCCTCTGGAGAGTGTTAGAATAGGTGTGTGACACCCCCAGGTGCCTCCTGTCGGCCTCCCACATGCCCCCTTACATTTTGGGATGGACTCCGGTGGTGTCACGCCACTATTCTAACGCTCTACGGAGGCTGAAATAGGCCTTCCGGTTCTGGTGATCCGGTAACCATGGTTAACTTAAACCGCAGTTACCGAATCAGTGGATATGGGGGTCGGACTGTAAATAAAAGGCCAATGCCATGTCAGCTTAAGATTTGTCATGTGAACCGTGGACTACATTATCTTAGGGATGTGCACGCAAATTTGTAACATTCAAAATTCGGCCGAATTTGGCCGAATTCGAACACTTGAATGAATATGAATGTTTTCAGATGTTCATACAAATCATTCAGACATTCATGAAGCTGGGGAAACATATCAGGTACGTATATCTTCATATCAGATATGTATCCATTCATATCAGATATGTATCTATTTGTATCAGATACTGTACGTATCTATTCATCTCAGATATGTATCTATTTGTATCAGACATGTATCTGTTCATATAAGATATGTATCTATTTGTATCAGATAACGTATCTATTCATATCAGATACGTATCTATTCATATCAGATACGTATCTGTTTGTATCAGACATGTATCTGTATCAGATACGTAGCTATTTGTATCAGACATGTATCTGTTTGTATCAAATATATATCTTCATATCAGATATGTATCAATTCATTTCAGATACATATCTATTCATATCAGATACATATCTATTCATATCAGATACGTATCTATTTGTATCAGATACATATCTATTCATATCAGATTCGTGTCTGTTTGTATCAAATACATATATGTTACTATAAAATATATATCTTTTCATATCAGATATGTATCCATTCATTTCAGATACATACCTATTTGTATCAGATACCTATCTGTTCATATCAGATACGTACCTGTTCATATCAGATGTATCTATTCATATGAGATTCGTATCTGTTCATATCAGATCTATATCCATTCGTATCAGATACGTATGAAGTGTTTGTAGGACTATATGCGAATAGATTCGTATTAAATTGAATTTTACCACGTTCAAATGCGATTTATTTGTACGAATATGGATTTTCAAACATTCAATTCGTTTCAAATCGAATGCCCCCAAACATCCATGCATATCCCTACATTATATAGATGCTGCATTGCAAAGAGGGAAAAAAACCACCCCAAAACCGTGGGGCGCGTGTCCACTATAGCTCCCGTTAAATTGCTAGCCGGTAGTTTAAAGCTAAAGCCCAGCGATGCAAGCTTACTCTTCAGAAAGAGAGAAATACACACATATACAGACACACACAATGATGATTCGGTTTTGCAGTCCAGATCCTCTGGAAAGAAAAGCTGAACTGCTGATCTTCTCTAAATTATGCCACACAAGCAAATTTGCGTGATTTCATACTTTTGCTTAATTTATTCTTCTTATCCTACTCCTTGTGGGGGGACAGAAAGCAATCAGGACATTGATGCCTTTCCAACAACTGCAGGAAATCTATTTCAACCGCCTCCCTGGCTCTGGAACAGATCACTTGAGCTATTAAGGTCTGGGAATGTGCTTTTCAGAAATATGCCATAGATAGAATCCCGCTGGAATGTGGCTCTTGGGACAGCGACCTACACTGGGAACCCACAGCTGAGTCCTGAATTCATGTGTGTGTTTGCGCATATGTGTGATGTTTGCCAGTAACCCAACAAAGCAAGAAACATTTTACGTCAATCTTTATTCCTTCTGCTTTTGAATAGACTCTAAATCATTGCAAGGGTGGAGCGGATTTGAGGAACCAACATGGGATGGACCAACATCTATTGCAGACCTTCACTTTATGAGGTTCCCAATTTGGTCTTTTGAGCCAGTCTGGCCTAGTGGTTAGCGTGCAGGACTCTTATCTGGTAGTCGCCGGGTTTGACTCCCCACTCCTCCACAAAGCTGGCTGGGTGGCCTTGGGTTGTCCACAGGTCTCTTTCTGAGCTCTCATAGCCCCACCAACTTTGCATTGAATTCAAATTCTACCCCATTTGAAGGGATCTATTCAAACAAATATGAATTTTCTTGCATTTGATTCGATATGACTAAAAAAAAAATTGTCCACATCCCTAGATCTGGATCTTGCTCCTGCTTTTGCTCATCTCAGAATCTGGTAGATATTTATGACCAGTTTGGTACTCTGATCAACAGATCCTTCCTGAACACCTCAGGTAATCAATATCACTGCTGTATCAGCTAATGTTGGGCTTCGTTTCTCACTGAGTTCTTCCCAAGGGCTTACGATGACTTCATGCATCAATATAAGATATGTGCACATCCAAGCCATGTGCCCTTCAGCAGTTGGCCAGTGGAGATTTGGTCAGCATGCAGATGTTCTAAGTTCTGGCCAGGCTTTTTGATGTGGCATCCAGGGTGTTTTTCCACCACGCTCCTTTAATCCGGATCTAAGAAGATCTGGATGTAAGGAATGGGAACATTCCTTAATCCAGATCTAGTAGATCTGGATTAAGGGAAGTACCCAATGTGTTTCCATGGGTGGTCTAGCACCCAATAGCAATGGGTGCTAGCCTCCCTGCTGTGGAAACACCGGAGTGCCCATTTGGAAATCCAGATCTACCCACGAGGGGTCTGCCTGTCACCCCAGGTGTTTGGGGGGACAAGGGGTGCAATCTCCGAAGCGGCTTCGAAGTCATTTCGAAGTCACTTCGAAGTCTTTGCAAAATAGCTCCTTTGAAGTCTGTGCTGATCTTCGGAGTGAACTTCGAAGTGAGTTTGGAGTTGTAGACCCCATTGTAGATCCCATTAATGGGGTCTACAGAAACTCCTGATTAAAGGCAGAAAAGTACCCATTTGATCCAGATTTCCCAACCAGCAGTGGAAACAATAGGGTCCCAAATGGGTGCCATGGTGGAAACGGGGTCATCTGGCTCACACCCAAATGGGCCCTTAATGGGTGCAAAAATGGGTACTTTCTGCCAGTGGAAAAACACCTCCAGTGTGCTGATAACCACCGGGACCACAACTGCTGGATTGAGGCAGTTTGTCAATTTTGATCTTCAGGTCTTGATATTCCATGATCTTCTCAGGTCCTTAGTCTTTGCTGCCACCAGATCTGGCTATGCTGATAATCCATATCTCCTTCTTGTCTACAGTTAGGTCTGGTGTATTGGATGTTCAATATGAATGTATTTGTACAAATTTGTAGGAATATCCAATACAAACGCATATGTATCCAATACATATCCGATATGTATCCCGTTAGGACATGTGCAAGAATATTTGAAATATTCATTACCTGATTGAATGCGGCCAAATTTGTACATTCAAATTTGAATCAAATGTCCAGACCTTCATTTTTTAATATTTGAACGAATACGAACATTTCAAACTATTCGTACAAATAATCTGGACATTCGTATGTGTACGGTTACGTACGCATTGCATATCTATCTGTATGCATCTTATTTGTATCTGTACGCATCTGTAACGTTACGTACGGGATGCAAACGGGACGCGTACGGGATAAAAATGGGATGTGTACGGATGTGTGCAGATGAATGCGAATGTTGTTGACATTTGTATCATCAAAGTTTGAATGTTACGAATATTCATGCACATCCCTAGTTGTGAGGAAGGCTGGAGCATTAAACAGTCCTTGGGCCTGAGTCCTGTTTCCTTTTTGAGCAAACGCAACTACGGTTCAGCCCCTGTGTTTTGATTCTGTTTTTTTTTTTTTTTTTGGTTTTGCCTCTTTTCTTGACAGACACCGCTCGCCCTGGCAATCCAGATCTTTCTTTTCTTCCCAGAGAATGGCAAGCCTTCCAAAAGGCAGATCATCATCATTCTGGGAGGCTTTAGTCCGTTGCAGGAGGCTACCACAAAGCATGCGGCTGGTTTAAATGCTCAAATTACGGATTATGAACTGCTGAGGCGTCGCATTAGCTCTGCGGGGCGTTGTATTTCATTGTGAGGGAGCAGCCAGAGGTAGGGAGGCCAGGAGAGACTTGTGCAAAAACCCAAAAGCAAATTGCCTTTCTCATTAGAAACCGTTATTCCCCGTCGTCCATCAGGCCTGCCTGCCTGCCTGCCTGCCTGCCACCCCTTAGTACTGATGGAGAAATCGCTTGACTTATGCTCAGGGTCTTCAGCAGCTTCGGCATTCAGCCTCGATGTAAGGACAACCTGGGGAGAAGAACAGCTAACTTTTATTTTCAAACGGTTAATAGAAAAGGGTGTGTGCGTGTGTGCATGTGTGAGTGAGTGCACACAGCCTTGCTCAGCGGAGCCTCAAAGGGGATACAGGAATTAGGGGAAACACAGAGCTCATTTTGGGTGGAACTAATCAGCTCGCTGCCTCCAAAGGCAGCGGCAGCGGCAAGCTTTGCTAGGCAGCAGAATTTTCTTTCCCTTTTTTGGGGGGCTAGAATTGGCTTCTGTAATTACAGCAATTGTTGTTTTGTCCAGGGGGGGACAGAAAGCTAGTCCAGAGTCTACACTGGCAGATTTCCTAAGCGCTGTGCTGTTTCAGTAAATCGGAAGGGGAGAGCCCCAGGACTCCGCCAAATTCCTTGTCCTGCTCAGTAGAGAGAATTGCTGGAAGAGGAAATTGGGTTTAAAATGGATAATTGACATAGCCTTAGAGCACTGGAGTCCTATGGAACTGCAGAGTTCTGAAGAACATAAGAGAAGCCTTGCTGGATCAGGCCACAGCCCATCTAGTCCATAAGAACCTAAGAGGAGCCCTGCTGGATCAGGCCACAGCCCATCTAGTCCATAAGAACCTAAGAGGAGCCCTGCTGGATCAGGCCACAGCCCATCTAGTCCAGCTTCCTGTCGCACACAGTGGCCCACCAAATGCTCATGGGCATCTCAAGCAGAGACAAGGACAAATCTTCTCCTGCTCTCAAGTCCCAGCAGATGGCCTTAGAAGCGCCCCAGTTCCTCCACCGCCCTCAGCCTGAAGGATGCACCTAGGCATTCATTCTAGTAGCCATTGATACATCTGTCATCCATAAATTTGTCTATCCCTACCTTAAAGCCATCCAGACTTGTAGCTGTCACCACCTCTTCCAGCAGCACATTCCATAAGCCGATGACCCTCTGGGTGAAGAAATACTTCCCCCTATCAGACCTTATTCTCCTACCCATCAGCTTCATAGATGCCCCCTGGTTCTAGTGTTGTGCAATAGAGAAAAGAAATTTTCTCTATCCACCTTTTCTATACCGTGCATAATTTTATATACCTCAATCAGGTCCCCTCTCAAACGCCGTCTCTCCAGACTGAAGAGGCCTAGACGTTGCAGCCTGGTTTCGTAAGGGAGGTGTTCCAGCCCCTTA